>OX381714.1:20184280-22584280 GCA_947462335.1 Harmothoe impar
GTTGAGGTTTATCTGTACATGGTGCTGGGATGTATCTGTATTGGAATCCTCAGATTAACATACAGTTTAGATGTTAGATGTCAAACTATGAACAGTATACTGGAAAGGCTACAGCTGCTACGTCTACCAACAGTCAGAATGAGAACCAGTGCCATGGGCTTTATATAGAATGGATCGGGGCTTGCTAAAATGACTAAAATATCTTTATTAGCGACAGAAGCACCGGAATATAATGTTATGTTATATCAGGAAAATAATCGTGATAATTACTTTGTGTCTGGCCTGATTTGCACTGAGACTTGGTCTAGTTGTAGAGACATGATGATGAGCATGTAGGGGCGTTACACACGCACATAAAAACACAGACCGTTAAATGGTGTCATTCAAAAAGTACAATATCATCTGTGTCATTTAGGCCGTGACCCATTCATATTGTACATGCCTGTGCGATTCTTTGTTCCGAATGACATTGCTACAATGATATTAGATAAATGGTATTCTAAACTTACAGACTAATGCCACTGATACAATAGATGGGTATTATGGGTAGTAAACATAAATTAAGTACAACATTGTCTGACCATTTCCAACCTGTTTGATGAGAAAATACAATTCTGATGAATAATCTTATGCAAAGCTGTCAATGATATAATACCATGTCACTTGACACGCATCTCTGAACCAGCCGTAGACATTTTGATTTTGTAACGTATACTTATTCATCAAATGACATCAGACATGAAGTTTCGTACCAAAAGCTTATCCCACTTATATACTGTAGTCCACTGTCGTGTGATAAACTCTAAATACCAACCCAGGCTTGTCAGTGTTACTTGATATGAGAGAAATGTGACTCTAAACACTGTAATCATCTAGTGTAATGTCCTTTTTAACAACCATTATCACACTAAGTACTGTCCCTATGAGCGGTTGAGAAACTGGTTGTTCTAGCAGTCTAAATGACATGGGCTGATTCTAACATTCTGCTATGGAGTTGCTCATATGATTATTTTCAGGCGATTGAGCTACCCACGGGCATAGCATCTGCTCAGTTGTAAGGGTCCGAACCCTTTAAAGGCTGCATAATGTATTAATGCATTATGTCATCCCAAAGATTTCATGTATGTACTCCCAGAGTATCGGCATGGTGCATGGATGCAAGCCTGGCGAGTAGACTGGCTAGGCTCGCATTCACATATCATGTGTGATGCATATGATGTAGGTCTTTCCCAAGGTCTAGTATGAAAGAATAACACGACCGTGAATACCGTAAAACCTCGCGTATAAGCCCGACTCCCATATTAGCCACACCTAGATTTTGTGCTGATAATATCAGCCGCATCAGCGATCTGTTTATGGTGACTTCAGTACTGTACTATAGTAGCAAAAACCCTCGTATAAGCCGTATCCAGACTCTGGGCCAATCCTATAAGCTGCACCAGCGATCTAATTCGCGTACTAGCCGCGGCTTCTACACGAGCTAGGGTTTACGGTATATATACTGCATACAGCACTGTAATATTGGTGCATCAGATTATATCAAGATCTCTAAATGTGATATCGGCATTATTGCTTATATGTATGATACGTGCCAGCTATGCCAATAACTCCTTTTATGAGCACATATTTTAACTTTTAAGCACTATGCAGCCCTTAAAGAGCTAAGCAGTGGAACCTCTCCTGTTATCAAACTGTGAGCTGCTCATCAGGGACCGAGCTGCTCAGGCGCAAATGTTATTGGAGCCAATGATGCCGAGATCGATGCAGAGGGGGGTGCTCTATTGGTAAATGGGTCATGTGTGGGAGTGGGGCAGGGTAGAACAGGGGTTGAGTGAGTGGAGTAGGATTGGGGGTGGCTGGTTGGTCAAAGATACGCAATCTATGTCCAGTTAGATGTACGGGAATGACATGTACTCGTCAGACTCCGAGGAACAGCTAGATTGAATGAGAGGGATCGAGAATAAGCGGAGATAGAGATTCAGAAAGAAAGGAAAGAAGAAAGAAAAAAAGAAAGAAAGAAGAAAGAAAGAAAGAAAGATACAGTCCACTGTCACTTCCACGAACATTTATTCCCTCGGATCTCTCACTTCTTTAGACAGAGGCCCTTGAAACTAGTTGCCCTTACTTAGGAGGCAGGAGCCTTTTTAACTCCGGATTAAAGATTACTTTGAGAAGAAAAAAGTTTAAGAAATTTAAATATTTAAGAAATGCAGAAAATATCTGGAATAATTTGCTTATTCAGGCATTTTTCCTTTTATTTCCAATATTAGCGAGGTATAGTGAGGGCTACCTGTACTTCAACCAAAAAGCATATTATATCATAAGGCCTCTTCAACACCAGTGCACTTCAACAATGTTCAGCTCACTTAAGACTCACGTCTTGTTGACCCTGCAGCAAGAGTTAAATTGGAGCCAGGTGTGCCACTATGTGCCTTATATAGGGGAGGGGAGGTTTAATATAGAGAAGCAGGTGCAGTCATTCACTATTCACTGGGCAAATGAGTCTGCACGTGACATTCACTCAGGATACTGTACAAAGCACTAGAGGAGAGTATGGATGGCATGGCTATGGAGTGAGCAGACCGGGAGAGTGAGAGAGGGGTGGGCGGTTTGTTTGAAAGCAATAACATTGATGGGTCCAGAATCCATAGTTTCAATCGGAGGTTGTGTGAATAGACTAGGTCCCTGTGAAAGGGAGAATCAATGTGGAATCAGCTGTGACAGGGACTAGTGCCGTGAGGGCATGCTACACGCAATGCAGAGCAGCAATTTCTAGTTCTAAGTAAATATATAATGTGAGTTTTATAAAACTAGCACAGCCCCTATCACTACCGCATACATTTAGTCGACACCCAGTGATCCTATTAAATATTGGACTAGAACATAACAATTAATACATCTCTCTTTCTGTCTCTCCCTCCCTCCCTCCCTCTCTCTCTCTCTCTCTCTCTCTCTCTCTCTCTCTCTCTCTCTCTCTGTCTCTTTCTCTCTCTAACTGTTTCTCTTTCTCTCACCCGGAAAGCACCCATAAAGCATCCTTATGGTACATGACTATCTGGTGACTCATGTAATAGATAGACGATGGGTATGAAGGGGTAAGTAGAATTAACCACAGCAGACTAGTGGGGCCAGACAAGGGCGAAGCCCAAGTCGCCCTACCAGTGTGCTGTGGTTGATTCTAATACCCTTTCGTAGCCATTGTCTATCTGTTTTAAACCACGGTATGCAATATAGCCAATGTGTGAAGCCTTTGCCTTAGCTGTCCACCATGGTTTAAATTATATCCTACTCCAACACTTACAGAGACTACAACCTAAAGTATATTTAATGGATTTATTGCTCTGGACAGGGAGGTCTCCCTCTGAGGTGCTAGAAGTAGGATCAAGTCATTTCTCATCTGTCTTCCCGTCAATAACCAGATAATCGCTCTGTGGGGCGGGAAAGGAAGGACACTCACCTAGCAAGCTCCTGATTAGTTAGACCTAACACACTGATGTGACGTCACTATTCAGGGAGCTAGACTGTCTGGGTGGGAGGTAGAATCTCATGGGAAATGGAATTAGAAAGGCGGATTGCAAGACTAGTAGCTAGGTGGTGCATAGATAAGAGAGGACAGCAATTACATGGTCCTGGAAGTAGGAAAGGGATAGAGCAAGAGGGATCAGCACAAGACTTCAGATGTATAGACAGGGCCCCTAAATAATATGGTGTCGAAGTATAGGACTGGAAATGCTATTTACCTATATCACCTGCATAATATCCATCTACCAATATTACCCTAGCTTGTCCATGGCACACAGTCTAACTGAATAGTATTGCTTTGGGTGAGGTATGTTCAGTTATAACAACGGACACCCACCCATCTCCACCTCTAATCCATGTGTACCACAAGGAATCGCCCTCAAGGGATTCACTTCAATCCATAACCTTCTAGCTTGGTCTTTCTCTTTAAACAAATTCCGAAATAAAAATAAAAATGGACAGCAAGTCGGAGCAGACCCAGAGGTCCTGATGTTCCTCCTGATGTTGCTGGAGGGTGTAGGTGAAAAGGTCTGGGTTTTATTAATCCCATGTAAGTGCAGTCTACTGGAGACTTGGTTGAGTCCCATATGGACCTGCAAGGTGCATCTGTGTCCTTCTATATAGTGTTTAAGAGGAGAGTACACAGATAAAAGAAACAACGTCAAAAGGGAGTCCAGGTTGCCTCCAGAATGACATCCCTCTTTAGGGGAGTCCAGGCTCCCTTAGAGTCCCTAGGCGACCCACGAGAGTCACCTGGGGGAGTCACATAGTTCTCTGACCCACCTAAGGAGTAATATAAGGACCTTGGCGCTCCCCTAAAGAGCTAGGGGAGTCATTCTGGAGGCAACCTAGACTCCCTTTTGACGCTGTTTCTTTTCTCTGTGTAGGTATGCGGGCTAGTAACAGTACTTCAATACTTGTGGAGCTTTAAGAATTTGACATATTAGATGATTTCCCTCCACCCTCTCTCCTTCTGTAATCAGTTTTTCTGTCATTCTCTCTGTCTCTGTCTCGTTCTCTCTATCTGTATGTCTTTGTCCCCTGCACCTTGTCTCTCTCACTCACTCACTCACTCACTCAAATATAATGTGTGAAGTAGAACAAGAAAACCTATTCCACTGACACTACATGCATAGTAGTTAGATTAGTACATTTCCGTGATGACGGTCACTAATTAGTTCAATCAATGAGCAATAGAACTCATATAATCATGCATGCACTTTTGTCATGATTATGGAGAGTGATACGATACAGGGAATGTGTTATATTTCTCCTAGTTCTAGTTTGGGCTGAGCTGGTCAGGCTGACTTATGTACAACGGGGATATCCTAAACCATGCTTATGACACAATCAAAAATAGTCAACGAGATTCTTTACATAAGTAGCAATGTGGCCATGCTTTTAAAGTAATATTCAATATAACCGAACGCACAGTATTGCTGCCTACCAACTCTAAATCTCAGTCTGCTAACATGCCTTTGGCAAGAGGCTTTTCAGGAGGATCACTGGACTAATTTTGTAATTTTTCCTAAGAGCCCCCTGTAGAGCCACTCTCTGATGACTTCATTATAGGACCGTGCCTGACGTGACCTTGGCTCATGGTGAGCAGCTCCCGAGCACCTTCCAAGCATGTCCCAGTAGCTCGGCCCTGATATCCTCCATGACAGTCCTCTGTCCTCCTGGGGCCTCTACCCGTCCTCACTACATAAAGTAAATGGGAGCCACGTCTGACTGGAGCTGCTCTTAGCTGCTCGCCAACTGTCACACCGAGCAGGTCATGCTCCCCTGAAATAGGGAGTAGCTCCCGAGAGTGTAGAATGGATGGCAGTGGTGGCAAGTAATCATGTATGGAGTGGCAGTTTACTGTAGTATCACTATGTAGATGTTTAAGTCCAGGGGGTGTTAGAAAATGTATCACACTCTTGTAAAGAGGAATATTACAATGTTTACCTTCTACTGTGCTCAGATAATAAGGAGATATTTTAACATCCCATAGAATGAACGGTAGATTCATAATCCTATCTATTGCACAGGACTAGTTCTTGAACAGTAGGACTAATTCTCTCTGATGTACTCCTACAAATCCATCCACAATGGCAATACCAATTCCAATTCCTTAGCACCAATTCCAATTCCTTAGCAACCTGTTTTAAGAGTGCTTGTCCTACCAATAAGCTATACTGTGTGTCCTTCCCATGGAGAACGTCTTCAAAGGCACAACATACCTGTCACATCCTCATGGTAGAGGTCTCCCCCCCCACCCCTTACTCCACCCTTTCAAACTTTGACACCGTCCCACACAGTGCTCTATACAGTAGAGGAGAACTGCTGCTGAGTCATGAGGGTTTTTCTTACGACCTAACTATATATATATATAAGAAAATACAGCAGGCCATAATATAATACAGCAGGCCATACAATCGTGAGAAGGACATCAGGAAATAATATAAAATAAAATAACTCAATTATTCAGCATTAGCCTTATGTGTGTGGAGGAAACTACTTGGTGTGGTATGGAAAAATGTTAGCCTGCCCTGCCTCTATCAATATAATTATGATGTTGTAATTCATTAAATTGGTTAAATGCACTTTACACAAATCAATTATTGATGTAGATAATGTTCTATTGTATATATAATGATGAGTGTGACTAAAATGATTATAATATAATCATAACAATTGGTGCATTCATGGGTTGCTTCTAGTAGTATAAATATATGCATTGTTAATATGACACCATAATTGAATAGTAGTCCGGAAATCTGCCAGGAGACACCAATTAATTAATGTATTAGGCTCCAAGCCACTGAGTGATGAGGGCATGATAGTCGTTGGACGTTATTAAACCAAAACGGATCTATCCCCTCATCACGGTCGAATTCCTAACCTGTCTTTCTAAATAAATTATGCTCAGAGCCTAGGTGTTTAAATCAAGGGCATATGGGTGTAAGGTGGAGAGTATGTGTAGATACAATGCATTGAGATTGGACAAGGTGTTGAGCGATTTTTTGTGATGGTATATTAAGGATCATGCAGTCTAAACTATTTGTGGAAGCGGCATACGAAACAAACTATACCATCCTCCCTATATATCTGATAGAGGTGTATAGAGAGAGGACAAAACGTGTTACACTGTAAACAGTCGGTTGCATTTTTGTGGGTGTACAGTAGATTCTACCAAAGGTGTACAGTTTGATTTAGGTAAACGGTAGAATCTATTGTAAATCTACAGTCGATTCTACTGTATATCAATTCTACAGTAGATTCTACTGTAGATCTACAGTAGATTCTACTGTGTATCTACGCTAACTATTTACAGTGCACTCTGGTCAGAACGAGCAGCATAGAGCCTAACAGGTGGACACTTGATTGTACACAAGGTTGGGCTGAGCATAACACAAGCAAACACCATTTCACTCCCTGTACGCCCCAAGGCTGCATAGTCAACATCAGCTTTTAAAAGCCAAAGTAACCAGCCGAGCATTTAGGACATTGCCGTCCTTATACATTATTGCCCTCTTACAGCGCTGCCCTATGGTATATGTATCATGTTGCCTCGAGGTCTAGCAGAGTCACTGCAGTAGATGTCTATGCCCCACCATCTGTCATTGGTTATTGAGCTAGCAGCAATATTCATATATCCATCAATCAATCCAGCTGATATATACAGCCGTGTGACAAAACGTTAGAAAACGTTATTTTGACGTTATATAGCGTATTTTTGTTAGTTGGGTATTACATGTATTAAATATTTTGAGTCAGGAAAGAATCCATGAACTACAGTATAGATTTGTCATAGCACCAGGCGACCCGTGAAAGTGTTTGAATCCCTACTTTTCAATGTTGTGTTTACTATCATGTCAATCATAATGTTGCTCTCATGATCATAATATAAAATACATCGCGGTTATACATAATTCACCCCAAACGACGTGGTCCAACGTAGAATGTGCCCAGCCAAAAAAACAACCGTTATTTTACGTCAAAATTAAGTTATAAAATGTCATATAACGTTATGCCTTAGTAAGGAGCCTTAGAGAAACGTTATATAACATTACATAACGTCATAAAATGGTGTATAACGTTTTTTGTTTACTGGGTGGCAGTTCTGAGTAGTGTAACTAAACTCCACATCACCTCTCGGCATAGCATAACATACGCTCCTCAATAACCCCACAGCTTAATCCCTTATGTAGGAAAGCCTGAAAACTAACGTGTCAGCCATTCATCTATTCTCCTAGTGTCTGGACACTGAAGGAGACCCTGGAGGAGATCACACACCAATACCCATCACCCCCTGTCAGGGTGCCAGGCCCCTCCGGTCGTATACATGAGGCATTGCTTCCACACTCCCTGCCCCCCCCCCCCCACACACACACACAACCCCCCCCCCCCCCCCCTAACCCTACCCCTCCACCTCCCACCCCATACTACCCATGCATCCACCATAATCATCCGCCAACTGACTTTTTAATATTTCAGACTTCTGAAGAATTGCTCAAAAGCAGAGATAATATCCCAGACACCTTGGTTTGGCATGGGCTGCATTGCCCCCATCTGATCTCATAGCCAGGCGGGTCAACAAGGATCCCTTGCCAATGCCCTCAGGAAGCTGCTGGTATTATGAGCACCTCCTGATGGAGCTATTTCTGTACAGAGCAGCTCATCTTATAGCGATTAAAGCATGTGTGGCAACACTGTCAGTTAGAGTAGCTACATAGATAAGGGAAGAGTCAATGCTATTATATGTACATTGTGTTAATATGAAAGATATGGAATAGGATATGGCTTATGATATCAAAGTTAAATATCGAAAGGTGAAAGCCACTGCTATTGGGAATTAAGGAAATGTCCATTATGCAGTGTTATGGAGAGAAATGGTATCACAGAAAGGAGACTTGGAATCTAGAGAGTGGTCCAGCTGTCTCAGGTGGCCGATGCTATCCGCACGCCACAGGCGTGCGAATAACGACCACTATTCGCACGCCCACATGGTGTGAATAAGAGCTCTTATTCCCACACTAGGTAGGGTCGGTATAATACTTCTTATTGGGGTCTGTATAATACTTCATATAGGGTGTGCAATACCGGTCTTACCCTATGCTATACTTGTAGCCCTATGGGGTGGCATTTGGGGTGTGAATAAGGGCCATTATTCACACCCTATAATTATAGTGTGCAAATTAGAATCCTTATTCCCACACTGTTTGGGGTGTGAATAAGAGTACTGATTCACACACCATACAGTTTTGGTCTAGTGTATGAATAAGAACTCATATTTACACCCTACACAGGGTGTGGATAAGGGTTCTTATTCACACACTAGACCCAAAACTGTATGTTTGGTGTTGGGTGTTGGGTGTGGTGCGCATAACACTTGGTGTTGGAACCCTAAACAGGCTGTGGATTAGAGGTGTTATTCACACCCTGGGTAATATATATATTTAGGCCTACACTCACTACCCTGCCCCTCCCCCTACACACACACATTATTAGCAGAGGGGGAAAAAAGAGATCCTTTTGGGAATCGAACGCCTGCCTCCCATGCAAGAGGCAGGCACCATACTTACTGCTCCACGGGGGCTTTTGGTAACAGCCTGGGATTTTTACATATAGTCTTTCCTGCACCCTTTTGGGTGTGGGAATGAGGATCATTATTCACACACCATGGAGGTGTGAATAACAATGCTTCCACACACCAATATAGGCCTATATAGGGTGACAATAAGACCTGTAATGCACACCCTATATGGTGTGGGAATAATAACTGTTATTCAGACCCTACTGAGTGTGAGAATAAGAACCTCTATTCACACGCCATGGGGTTGCGAATAACGATGCATATTCACACGCCTCTGGCATGTGTATAGCGCTTGCTGTCTGGTCCCCGCACTGTAAAACGTTGGTTGCCTTATTTGTAGGTATACGGGACTAGCGCATTGGGCTATGGGGGCCGCCATTTTGGCCCAGAGCAATGCATTGTGGTTAGGCCCCCGACTCCTGATAAGAAATGGGGGTTTAGCCCCCGACTACCTGAGGTACCAGGATGTGCTAGTCCCGAATACACCATGACCTGCTATAGTTGTACAATTTAGTGTAGATAAATAGAATCTAGATCCTTTAGAACTACAGTGGGTTTTGCTGATTATCTTCAGTTACTATTTACAGTGTGTTTATAGGTTTAAAACCCCAGACAAAATTAATATTTCAAGACTATATAAGCGGTATCAGGATTGGTTTCTATGGTGATTCATATGAACAACCAGGCTGATCAGTGCCAGTTTGACGAGATTGGATTATCTGTCACAATTTGAATCGTAGATCCATGTAAGAGATTAATTAAAGACTGCACTACCTTTACATATGTTTCATCATGCTTCATAACATCAATTCCTTAATTCTTCCTAACACTTCATAAATTGCATTGAAAACTAACAATGTATTCTAGATATATTTAGCTTTGATTAACAAATTTACTTACAGGTCAGTGTGAAATGCCAAAGACCAAAAGACTTAGGGGTCGTTAAAATGTTATAAATACATTGAACACTATCTAAAATGTGACAGCCATTGTGTTGTTATACACAGAGTTCTACCATGAGCATCCTGGTTTATTTTTAATAGACTGGCAACTTAAAGGTCCGCCACTTATTGCCCCTCTCGCAAGATTGAGAGTAAACCGAGGACCGGCACCTGGGATCTTTTATAGGAGACTTGGGGTGCAATGACTGCCAGAATGATTAGACCACTATCCAACACTTCAGGATTCTGTCAGATTTTTTTGCATCATTAAACAAGAACTTGTTTCCCCTAAAGAGTGTTTATAAGACATGTTTTAGATAAGTTAAAGAAGGATTAAGTGCTAAGAGAAGTAATAGTTAAATGATGGAGTGTGGTAGTGGATGTCTCCCTCTGAGGTGCTAGAAGTAGGATCAGGTCATTTCTCATCTGTCTTCCCCTCAATAACCAGATAATCGCTCTGTAGGGCGGGAAAGGAAGGACGCTCACCTAGCAAGCTCCTGATTAGTTAGACCTAACACACTGATGTGACGTCACTATTCAGGGAGCTAGACTGTCTGGGTGGGAAGGGGAGTGGAAAGTAGAAACTAGAAAGTGGTATCGTTTGAGAGGAGCTGGGAAATATAGGGAAAGAGTAGGATAGAGATAGAGCTTGCTCAAGGTAGAAAATGGAAGGACGAAGGGAGTCTGAAGATGAAAGCTTTATGTTCCAGCATGTTTCGACATCTCCCTACCACCCCAGCTTTAGATAGGGTCTGGTTTACTTTGAAACATGGCCTAGAATATAATTGCAATATTAAGACGATTGAAATAATCATTATTTCTATATTTACAAGATAGTTTTTCTCTATGTTCTATTCTCGTGCAGTCCTGGCTCTTTCCCTTTCTCTATTTGTTTGGTTGAGTTACTTTCTATCTCTCACAAACTCACACATAGATTAAATCAAATGTTATCTATGTGCCTGTGACCTATTAATTGGACATTGCACATACCATATTATCTAAATCACCTTATGATGGCTGTATACATGTGCATGACAGAGAGTTGGTTAATCGGTGTGGGCTGTATAAATGGATGAATAATGGCTCTTGTAAATCTCTAGCATTCTTTAACCGTACACAGAGGCAAATATCAAATATCAGAGTCACCCAATGTCACCCTTGGGAGAGTCTCTATCAGCCTGCATGAGTCCAGCATTGCCAGACTATGGCATGAGGATCCAGCATGGCCAGACTTTCAAGCAAGTTTGCCAAGGTCCAGCCTGTTATTGAATGTCCAGCCTAGCCTGACCCTCACTAGAATGGCCCTTGACCCATCTATTATAGTCCAGCAGTGCCTGACCCTTGTCTGAGAGTAGTATTGGCGACATTGGGTGACTCTGATATTTGCCTCTGTGTAACCAGTCTCCATATTCCCCGATGTCCTATTTACTGTGTGCACCTCATGGATATGAATCTCTAGTGGCAAATGGAATTAATCAACACCAAGAGAGAATCATTAAGGTCTGCATTGAGATGTATATCCAGTGCAACAGCTCATTCAGTCCTCATCACAGAGCGAGATGGAAATGTGGCCGGACTCATTCCATGTCATTATTTCCTCATCCTGTTCCATCACCAACCACCACGGTCTGTAGTTATAACACTCACTACATCTACCAACACCAAATTTCAGACTGTTGACATGCCTTCCTGTGGTGCCTTTTCAGGAAGATAACGGGGCTAATTATGTAATTTTCCCACAGAAGTCCCTTTATGCTCTGCCATAGAGTTACTCTCTGATGACTTCATTATAGGATCATCCTGTGGCCTCCCTCTGTTCTTGCCACATAAGCCTAACAAGGCCTATGTCTGACTGTACTACTCAGGGCTCTTCACCTGTTCTTACAGTCAAGTAATGCTCCTCTGGAGTTCCTCTCGATAGTGTAAAAGAAATGTTGGTTGTGGAAAGTGATTGCTTACCTTATAGTGGTTACTGTTGGAAGTTTCATAAATAATATCATGTTTAAATCCATAGGACATCCATCTATGGTATTCAATACATTTAAATAGCATAATAAATAAAAACTTTGTAAGATCATTCATGGATTCAATGGTTTGATTGTAGGCCTACATGAAGATGGGGTACTTTAGCATAATTCTGTGGGTTCTGTGGATCCTGTATTTATGATGATAGCCCCCTATCTCAGATGCATTTCTAGAATACCATTAGCCATTCAGTCAGAGTGCAGATAATTACCCTGAGCAGGGGGATACTTATGATGATTAGCCTCTCCTTCTTGTGTGGTTGTGTCCTACCAATAAGCTACTCCCTGCCCTCTGCCTTAGGTTCCCCCATGGACGCGAAACCTGTCACATCCTCGTCGTAGAAGTGTCCCTCCTACTCACCAACCTTGCCATGTAAGGACACTCTCACACACTGATATATGCATTAGAAAATACTGCTGAGTCATGTATTTTTTTCTCTGATGTTGGCTTTAAAGTATGGTACCGCCATCATTCAATTAAATCGATATTGAGAAGGATGCCAACATATAACGTGGATAATGTTATCAGTTTTTTTAGCATCAATATATTACTAAATGCATTATAAGAAACATGGTATTTATTCAGAAAATATAGAAAACCTATTGTATGAACCGCACTTGAATATACATATATATGTAAAGAAATAGGGAATGAACATAGAGGATGTAGACCAAGTATGTCATAGTATAAACATTATGTTAGTGACATTATTTTATGTGGCTTAACATAAATTGACAATGGTGGTATTTTTCCTCTCCTTCCTATGTCTATTACCGATAGGTTACATTCGTTTAAAATACATAGGGTCACCATTTTCTATTGGTTAGGTGTTAGGTTTTGGTTATATTTCTTAAGTATAGCATAATCATGAACTAGCATTCTTTATCTTTTCTTAAAATATAATCCTCCAGGACTATTTATTAGAGATAGTTCAATTTATACAAGTCTAACCTGAGCAGCGATGGTTACATTAGAAGCATTAGGTTACTTTCTAAAGACTCAGGGTTACCTACACTATAAGCGGTTTCTTTATTCTATAATTGCTCAAACATTAAAAATCATACTATGTGTATTGCAATATCACAGTGTGTACTACTTTCTACCAGCATAACAGACTCGAATGGATATACTGTAAACTGTATGCGATACAGGTAGCCCTCATCCCCTCTTAATCCTTATATATCTGAAGGGGTCACAACGACTGTAACAGCCTGGTCAGAATGGGCAGGCCATATCCATTGAGCCATGCAGTCTATATGTGTATGTCTGGGCATACATGAGACTGGCCTAGTCTCCAACATTGGCAAACAACCTTTTACCCCCTATAGACCCCAAAAGTGCATCATCAATATTCACCCTTAAAAGCTAAAGTGACGGGCCAGAGCATTTAGGAAATTACTGCCATATTCTTTATTGCCCATGTCTAACATCACTTCCCATGGTGGTTGTAGTATACTGCCTTAATGCTTGGTTTTATTAGATAAGGTTCCTATTTTATTAACAACCCACCATGTAGGAGCAGAAAATATGCTTATTTAATGCTTCATTCATGAGTATGAAATATGGTATGTGCTGTACAGACCTGTACACTTTATGATGGTAGGAGAGGAACATTCATCAGAGGGTATATTCATCAGAGCTAGTTATACGTTTACTGACTAACAATAAAAAAAAGAAGGAGAAAAACAATATACAAACAGTGGTCAATAAAGAATCTTACTTCTGTTGCCAACATTATCCATAAAACTATACATTAGTCCCATGATAGTGCAGTGTGTATCCCTCCGCATATCATGAGCCATCCACCTGATAAGATACCTTAAAGCGGCATAATCATTGAGAGTGCCCCATTCAAAATTCTAGTACTGTTCTAGTCTACTATGGGGTAGCTCCGCGAGTGGTGATATTGCTCCTTTAAACCCTTCCGCAGAAGACACAGCTTGAACATGAGTTAGACGCCGCTTGCATTTGATACAATACATCCTAATATAGCGTGTGGCTTATATACGAGGGCTTTTTTAAGTCAACTCAAGTTCTAAATTTGAATTTGAAATTTGAAATCCCCCTCAGTGGCTTATAGAATATAATGATTCGTATGGCTTATACACAAGTTTGGCTTATGTATGAGAATTTGCCGTAGCAGATATTGATTTCCATGGGATGTGTTAATTGTATAGGGTGTAGATGCTGGAGGTCTGGGTTTTATTAATCCCATGTAAATGTGACAAAACCTGGGAAATCGTAACATTAGGGGAATAGCCATAAATGCTCTAAACATGATATTTCAGGAGATATAGCTAAAAACGTGAATACTTAAGAGAAAATGACCTTAGACTAACTTTTCCCAAGGAATCTTTTGAAGCTATCATCAAAATTCTATTTTCATTCTAAATTGGTCTTATTTGGAATGTAAAAAGAACGTTTTTAGCCATTTTTAGCCCATTTGTTGACATTTGGTTGCCATGGTAACCATCAATTCATCCTTTTGGAACTAAAATCATCCCTATCCAATTGCCCAATCCATGAGGATTTCAGAACTGAAAACGGAATGCCAATATTCCTATGAGATCCAAATCTATGTACAATAATATGCATTTATTGATTTAATTTCTAATAATCATGATTTATATGGATTATTCGAAAATAGATTGATATGTGATCACATTGCAGTCTATTCTGAATTCCTACATGTCCCTACCATCTCATGTTTGTGATGTCATTTCTCAGCAACTATTTCAAATATGTTGATGCTTGAAGTATCAAATTGTAGCTGAAGACATGAACTTCTATAAAGGTGTTTTCCCCTAATGTCACGTTTTCCCACGTTTTGTCACAAATGAGGTCTGCCTCAACGCCCCTGTCAGCCATGCCTAGGGCCCACATGCATGATATGGACCAGTCAGGGTCTATTATACACAGTATGATTAGAGAAGGGTGGCCCAATACATAGCACCTCCTACACTCTAAGAACAGTGTGTTGTGGGAACATGCTTAAGGAGTAACACACATAAATTTGCAACACACTTTGAGATTTAACACACTTATGAATTGTAACACACTTTTTGTCAACTCACTTACCTGCTTACACACTTGTGGTCAGAGAGGCGTGTATCATATACAAAAGGGGGCAGCAGCAGTAAATGTCTATCATGCACCTATGCTACATTCTTACAGCCATATAGTAGCTGTCACAGTGGCTCAGTAGGCAAGTCTTTGGACTGAGAACTTAAAGATTCCTGGCTCGATTCCCAATGGGGCTCACTGTCAAATGGAAATGTTTATTTTCTAAGAAGGACCATAATATTTTAGCCCCCTCCCCCCTCAAGAAGGGTCAAATTTCTTTTCCACATCAGGAGAGGTTGAACTGTTTTACAACCCCCTCCCCAACCAATCCCCTCTACTACAATGAAAGATATAACAACTATTTAATAGGGGTTAATTTGCAATGAGATACATACAAAAACTGTATCAGGGGTGGGCAGCTGTCGCCATGTCGCCAAAAAGTGGCGACACTGGCCTTGAAATTGGCGACAATTACCTCCTGAACTCAAGCTTTCCAAAACTGAAAGAATTTTGTAAATTGTCCAACGAGAACCAAAGTTATAATATATTTTTAATTTGCACTAAAATACATTATTTTGACTTCAATATTTTAAAAATTTCCAATTTTTAAAATCTGAAATAGGCATGTTCATTGTGGTTATTTTCTTGCGATACAGGCCATACTGGTGAAAACAAGGGCATTTTGATGAAAACTAGACCCATGCTAGGTCCATATTGATGGAGTAAGCCCCTTCTAGGGCAATTGGCCAGTGGCACATTTGTTGGGAGAGGGGTCACATAGGCCCTGTGCCCTGAAAATCAAAAAAAAAGAGTGAAAGAAAGGCGAGAGAGAAGGCAAACCTAACCATTCTAGTGCCTAAACCTGGGTGTCAAAACTTGGCCCTTCCCTATTCCCAAACTTCCCAAAATGCATCAGATTGCACCATTTTAGGTAAAGATTTTCAAAATTTTCCAAACCTTTTCAAATCCCTCTCAAACAATGTTCCAGTCCCAATGAAAAGAGGACGATTACAGAATGGGGCAAAAATATATTTTGTGCCAGAATGCACCAGAACACACCATTTTAAGTGTAGACTTTCAATTTTTTTGTGTGTGGAGGGGGGGGGTTGAGGGCACATCAGCTGCTACATTGTAAAAAATGCCCACGGGGAAGGTCCTTTTTTGCACGTCCTTCCAATACTTGTCTTGGCTACAACTAGTAATGTATTGGCTCCACGGTGTTCAGATATGCCCACCCCTGTGTATTATTTGAATCTCATTGAATGAGCAAACTCACTCAATCCATATTGGAAATAGATGGGAAGTTTTTTCTCTTCAACTATACACACATGTTCTTTGCGTAAACCAAATAACCATCACATGTAAGATCTCATTAGAGGTTCTGCAAGGCTGTAAAAGCAGGGCTTATTAATAGCTGATTAACTATTGTCTTTATAATAGATATCAAGCCCTGCAAATTATGTTATAATTAGTCAGTGCATTGGCATCCCTCAATAAGGGCGGTCTTTGTATTGTCTAAGAACCACTTCATGTCAAAACATATTAATCCCCAAGGTAATTTATATAGCTTACTAGTAACTGGTAAGAAGTTGTGTGATCTTTGAGAATACTTTGTGTCTCCTCACTGTTGTGTGTTCTGGTACCTATTTGAGGGGGGAATACACCATGATTGTACAAGGAGATTTGGTGGCCTAGTGAGCAAGTCGCTGGACAAGTGGGTTCGATCCCCAGAGAAGACCTGGCACCAAATCTTCCCAAGTGAAACAAGTTGTCCTGACAAGAGTCGCGTCTGTAAGTGTCGGTAGACAGACTGCGGTGAACCTTCAGTGTCCTGGTCTCCCATGAGACTTGCACCGATCCGCTTCAACCCGTAGAAGCATAATACACTTGCGACTGGTAAAGAGATAGCAGATATCAGTGTTGACGAAGGTGGTCCTAGCCGGGAGGGGAAAAGGCTGCAATGGACCACTGGAGACACTGAGAAAAGGTTGTGAGAGCAGCCATCCCACGCTATCTGACGGTGGTACGGTCATGGCACATTGCGCCACAGTCACCAGTTGGTTATCAGGTGTGTCAGTTTCGCCAGGGTCAGAAGCTAGGATGTGTTCACAGTGGTTGACTAAAACTTGTTTACTGTCAATACAGCTATTTTAATCCCCACCTCCTCAATACCATGGCTTTGTACACCAACACACTTTTTAGATTTAACACACTTTTGCCAAAAGTGTGTCTTGTGTTACCAAAAAAAAGTGTGTTAAAAGTGGCTTCAGAAAAGTGTGTTGAAAAGTGTGTAAACGTAACACACTGTTTTTAGAGTGTAATTTGAGCTATTAGATAAGGACATTGTCCGTCTTACTTAAAAACATGGCCCAGATATTGCAATCAAAGGATGAAGGATATGATCTTTAATCTACAGTAGCTTTCCTCTTTGTTACATCCTGCTGGCTCTCCTATTGCTCTGACTGTCTGGCTATCTTACTCCCTCTCTCTCGCATACTCAAATAGACATGAAATTAAAGATAATAAAAGCTAAAACGTCCTGTGACACTGTATTTGAAAATTGCAATACTATATTAGGTAAATTATACATGTGATGTTTGTTGTTTAATAAACCAGTAGTAGTGTGCATGTGCATGCAGGCTGGCCGTAAACAACTGAGAACAGACCGAAACTCTATTCTTAATGTACAAATAAGGACTCCTCTAAATCTATCATTATCATAGATCTATTCGGCTCAACATCCCCTGATCTATCATTTACTGGGTATGAGTCATACCTATATGAAATATCCTGAATAAATCTCTTGGGCAAATAGACTCAATTAACACCAGAAGTGGTTCATTTAGGTCTGCATCGTGATTCCATATCATTATTTCCTCATCTTGTTCCATCACCGGCATTTGTAGCTTATACCACTCACTACATCTACCAACACCAAATCTCAGAACACTAACATGCCTTTCTGTGGTGCCTTTAAGGAAGATAACGGGGCTAATTATGTAATTTTCCCTCAGAGGTCCCTTAGCCTTCCCTTTAGAGCCACTCTCTGATGACTTCATTATAGGACTGTGCCTGAGGTGAGCCGCTCCCGAGCACCTTCCAAGCATGTCCCAGTAGCTCGGCCCTGATCTCCTCCATGACAGTCCTCTGTCCTCCTGGGGCCTCTCTCATGTCCTTGCCTCATACGGTAAACAAGACTATGCCTGTCTGGCAACTCTCATAGTTAGCAGGTTGTGCTTGCCCTGACATCAGGAGCTGCTCCTGAGAGTGTAAAATGGATAACAGTTGTTGCAAATCATTACTTATAAAATGATGGTAACTGAGGGACAGTAAATCTAAATGTTTGAGTTATGAAATGCTTCAAAAGTGGAATATTCCATATCTTTAGATGGGTGTGGACGAAAAGGTAGAGCAGGATAATCCAACCCTTCTTCCCATGGTTTAATTCAATAAAGGCCTACATCACAGATGGATGTTAGCTATACATGTATCTAGCCTATTAGCCTATGAGAACTACACTGTCAGAAGTTAGTGTAGCTGCACAGCTAAATCCACCGTAGATTTACAGTATAAAAGGAGGTATTTTTGGTTTCCAGTATCACAGACTGTTCCTGAACAGACTCACCTACTGTAGACACACATAGGCTTACTACAGTAGTCAGTACTGTTGCAGTCCACAATATAATCTACTGTTACCCAATTGCTGTGGTATAACAGGGCATTGATATGAACCAGGTATTAAAAAAACCTGAATATGTTTCAACACCCTTTGACATAACGCATTACATTTGAGAAACTTCACTGGGATTAGAACCATCAACCTTCAGACCCACAGTTCAATGCTCTGCTATCTGAGCTAGCTGGACAGTTGTATGGTCCTATGATGAAAAGCCTGCTGATTACTATGAATGAGGGAGCAGGTAAGAAAGAGATGCTAGGGACCTTTAGCAAACCTGACTTAGCTCATTAAACGTAGACTTTAGCAATGCTAGAAGCATAGACTACATCTGTGTATAATGAACCATGTCATCGTTTCTAAAGGTCCCTAGTTTTGAGATTCTTTGAGATAGATCTATGGTCTAACTTTATGATTATCAAAATCCATGTGGCTCTAATAAAGTAATTATGTTCATGCTACTGGGTTCCCCCTTCTCTGTCTCTATATATCTATTTATATAGCTTATACACATACAAGCTCTCTCTCTCCCCTTCTCCTCATGCCTCTCCCTAGCTCTCTTTCCCATTCTCCAACTCCCTGGTGTCATGTGAATCGAAAAGCTTATTCTGACCATGAGAATATACAGCCAGCCCCGCTAGCTCAGTTAGTAGAGCAATGGACCTTGGATCGGAAGGTAGGTAGTTCGACTCCCGTAGGTGCTAACTTCTTTTGTCTGATAGCTAGTCTAAAATAATGGCATAAACTACTGTAGACACCTACAGTATATAATACCTTAAACAGGAACAGTATGGGTACTGTTGGGGATACAGTACCTACTGTAGTGTAGCTGTACAGTATAAACTACTGGAAACCAAAAGTACCTCCTTTTATACTGTACAGCTACAGCACTTACTCCTAACAGTGTATGCCCCTATCTCTGATGGGTTTTAAAATTATTTAAAAGTCCATTAGTGTTTCAGTCAGAACGCTGATAATTACCTAAGCCATAGTGGTATTAGCATGATTAACCTCCTCTTATAAGGCATTCCTGCGGATGGGTCCTACCAATAAGCTACTCTCTGCCCTCTGCCTGAGGTCTGTTTAGCACAGCATACCTTTCACATCCTAGTGGTAGAAGTGTCCAACCCCCCCCCCCTCACCACCTTCTCCACCTAGGGACACTCTCACACACTGCTCTATGCATTAAGAAAGACTGCTGAGTCATGAGGTTGTTTTCCTATGTAAACTGCATCGTATAAACCATGGTACAACCTCGACAGGCAATCCCTCAGTTTCATCCAGAATGTATATATGTAAAATGGATGGTATGATCATGTATTAGGCATCAATTGTTTGTTAAATGCAGAACTACCCATTAGAGACAACTGACTCAAAGGTCATAACTAGCTAGGTCATAAGGTGATGAAAATCCTGATCTAAATAACTCTCATACTAGATTTGAGACTTCCTTCAGCTATACCATTTATCTACCTTCCAAACACCGCAATAGTGAATACATACATTACCAGTAGATTGTGTGTCCATAAGTGCCTCCGCCTTTAACGTTAGAATACGTACATTGCATTATCAAAGAGTCTTCTCCCAACATAAAGCCTGGCATGGCCATACTACAAACTGTATAGCTCATAGTCAACCCTCATCCCCTCTTAATCCGTATTTAGCAGAGGGAGGTTAAGATCTATAAAGGCCTGGTCAGAGTGGGCAGGCCATATCTATAAAGCCTATACATGTAGATGATTGGTAATCCACGAGGCTGGGCCAGGTCCCCTACATCATTTGCAAACAACCTTTTACGTCCTCTAGGCCCAAAAGCCATATCTAGCCTTGAAAGCAAAAGTGACGGGACACAGCATTTAGTAAATTACTGCCGTATTAGTTATTACCAAACCTCCTTTCCTCATGGTGCCTATAAACTTTGCTTTATTCAGTAAAGTCTATATTTTCTCAGGAGGCCATCATGCAAGAGTCAGTTTATTAGATTCCTGTTCATGATATATGGATGAGATGCATAGAGGAAATTTGAAAATGCCCACAGAAAGACTAGGGGATGTCTGTGTCACACCATGAGCTAGCAGAAATTATGCCCATAAATGTTTGATTCGCGAGTATGATGGTAGGAAGGGCCCATTCACTACAGATCAGATCGATTAAATACTGTAAGTTCAAGAGAGCTAGCTATACAAGGAGAAAAATAGCAAACTACATACAATGGCCAATAAAAAATATTCCTGTTGCAAATGTATTCTTAAAGCTACATTTTAGTTCCATGATAGCACAGTAATGATTGAGAGGGTATCACACTCTTACCCCTCACAGGTGTAATACTTCATTTTGTTCACCTTTATTTAGTTTAGTCCAACCCTTTTAAATGCCCACGAAGATATCTATTGTATTACTAGAACTTAGCTACATACAATATGAAACAGTACAGTTAGGGTTACCCGATCTTCATCAATGATGCTTGTACAAGGGGACATTTCTTGTGTTTTTATCACATCTGACCTTTCAGTTGGTAATAAACAGCACATAGGATAGCAAAGAGAATCTCTAAGCCTCGAGGCCTTCACAGCTCTGTTTAAAAACTGATCAAAAAGGGTTCAGACATGTCCTAATAAAGGGAATGGGGAGGGTAATAAAGGGAATGATTGAGTCAGATTACTGACAATGTATGACTACCCAGCTTGTAGTAAAAGACCCTACTAGTTGGTAAGTGAAAAATGTTACACACTTGTAAACGGTTTATAATACAAAACATGATATACAAAAGGGTTTTGGAACTGCTACATCACCTCACTCTAGGAAGGTATGCTGCAGCCCTGCCTTTTTAAACCTGAAAAACTATTAAATAGACTTTTTAAATATTTCATACTGCTAAAAAGATCAGACCTATGAGAGCAGGGAGAACATTGATGTTGGATGCCTTTGATGATGAGTACATTACCTCAGTCCCATGCGACTCAGGGCCAAGATCCTTTACTATTAATGGCCCTATTGTAGGAGGAGCCCAGCATAGATAAGCCTCATAAGCAACTCTTGGTGATGCTATTTCCATAAATGTCCTTATAGCTCTAAAAGCTTTGTGGGGACACTGCCAATTAGACTTCTCTAGATTAGTGCAGAGGCAATGTGATTAAGTAGGTAAATGCCTTCATTATAACGCTAATCAATGAGAACCTCAGACTAAAGGGACTTAGTTTGTGTTTAGCCATCAGGAAAACCTCCATTAGTGACAAACACTTGTTTCCAAGAGCATTATCAACCACTATGTTAAGGAATATCCACCGCTAGTCCTACCTGCATATATCTGTACTTTGGCCATATATAAATAATGTATAACCAAAAACACTGTTCATGTTCGGAAGTACTACATGTTAAGGTTTGATGGAAAAATGCACAATGCAATATTTCTCTCGGAGACTTCATCACTAGACAGTGTTTTTGCTTTCTGAAGATTTGGTTCATGGTTTAAATTTCTCAGACGTGATCATCATATCAATATTAATTTTCATAAGCTCACACCATACATCATTATTCTCACCACTGTGTGTTTGTTAACATGAGTTACTCCTTAGCAATGCAAGCCATCTCTATAACTAAAGCTATCAGTGCTTGTTCAACCTATTCCACCCTTTTTGATTTCACTGGTGATTAAGGTAATTAATCTTCCCACTTGTGGATTAACTGCCTTTTAATTATCTCTGCTCAAACTTGGTCACCACTTGAACTGTAGAGCCCTGAATGGATTTGAGTAAGGTTGCCATTGCCTAC
This sequence comes from Harmothoe impar, assembly GCA_947462335.1. Classification (NCBI taxonomy): domain Eukaryota; kingdom Metazoa; phylum Annelida; class Polychaeta; order Phyllodocida; family Polynoidae; genus Harmothoe; species Harmothoe impar. The sequence continues at coordinate 20,206,860 of OX381714.1, forward strand.
CAATGCATGTGTTATGCAGCATTGCTAAGATGAGATTGGATGAGAACATAGTAATAGACTATACCAAGTAGCTGCACAGAAGAAAGAAATAGACAAAAGGGAGTCCTGAATTCCCTCCAGGATGACTCCCTATTCAGACTTTCCTATTGATACTCCCTTATGTGAGCTCCAACTCCCTTAATCAACTCCCTGATTCACCTACGGAAGCCAGATTACTCCAATAGAAGAGTAAGGAAAGGGAGTCATTTTAAAGGCAGGCTGTGTGCGTATACATGATTTACATGGTGTGCTGTGTATATTCATAGGGGGATAGACAAGACAACTTGCCAGGTGGTGGAAAAGTTTGATGAGATGGCCACTCAATGTTACTTTGTAATCCATCTTTATCATTATACAAAAAATTGTAAAATAGTGCCAATAATCAAGCACATAGGTGACTACTAGAAACCCCGAAAGAGCCAGTGATGTCCATTGTAAACCCTTTATCCCGGACTGATATTATATGTGTAGGATTGTAGTGTATAGACGTGAACTGGAATTTTCACACGGCGGAGCTTCTGCATGCCAACATGCACCGTCATTGTCCCAATAGTTTATAAATAGTATGTGGACATACCTTGTGTGAGCGTGACAGATGCTTAGTCCAAACTCCCACCCTATTCCTACTGATATGAATAAACCAAATGAGCAAAGCCGTGTACATTGATGGATACTTTAGAAAATCATGGATATTTTAGGAATGAATTTAAATAGACAGTAGAACTAAGGGGCATTGAATCCCTCATAAACTTTTATCAAGATAGAGGGTACACTCACTTAAACCACCATACACATGTGGGTTTCTTCCATTCACTAGGCTGTCCTCATATGTTCTGCTGAACCTGATGGTTGTCTGTGACTAAAGCACTGCACCCAGCCCAATATAGATTTGATAGAATTTGATAGATATGGCCTTAGGGAATCTATGGGTGCAGTGCTTGATAATGAGCAGCATATAGATTTCCTTATTTAGGGTGTACATAGCATACTGTACCGCCTGCTCCTAGTAGAGTAATCTGAATTTGTATCACTCCATGACTTAGTTATAGAAAACTCCATGACAATACTCTGTGAATATTGATGGGAGTCTTTATTGTTAGCTAACCCGCCACCAACAATAATCCCATCGAAAAGCAGCTACCCGGCTTAGAGCTGGTAGCTACACACTGTGAGCTGCTCTAATCAGACAGGAGCTGCTCCTTGCTTTGGTCCCATGGCCGTGGATTGAATGAGGTTCATTAAAGAATTTCAATTCCAAGTCATGCAATGAAAGCCCTAGCTGCCATCATAACTAACGCTTTATTACAACAGGGAATATTCAAGTGAACCAGCACATTGTGTTGTCGGCAGATGTGTATACCATTGTTTTTCTAAAGTTAATGAAAGTGGTAGCTCCATCGGGAGAAAGCCATCAAATTTCATTGTATACATATCCAGCAACAGTAATTACCCCGCCCATGCTACTATATTTTAGAAAGAGTAACGATAGAATAGCTACTATGATGCAACTAATGAAAAAGAATAATTCTACACAGGGGATTATATTGAGGTGCTGGCCAAATAAATCATACAAACTTAAACTAATATTACATTGTACACTGTATGAGAACATTGTTAGATCTGCAGCTGTGCCTGCTTCATTGAGGTTTATTTGTGAGTATAGCTCATGGTTAAGGGCGAGCTGCTCAGACCTATCAGGGCACTCCATGAGCTGATGGCCTCTAGAGCATGGGGAAACAAAGGGGGTGTGACATAGGCGTGACTTCCATTCCTGCTGTCAGTGTCTTCATGGACCTAGATTATACAGGTCTAGCCTAGAAGCAACTCACACTGAGCAGCTCAATATATTGTAAGGTTAGCTCCCTCTTACAAGGCCATAAAACAGATTCAGGCAGCAGCACTATGTATAGTACGTGCAAAATTCAATTTCCCCTTCTCACTTTTCTGGTGATTGAAAATCACTACATGTATTTATGTTATGGGGTTGACCACTAAAAAGAACTCTCAACACACAGTCTGGTTTATGAGTTTATGTAATTGGGAGGATCCAGAGTGAGAGGAAAAGAAATTCCATTCAAACTAGAGGTCATAGATGACAGCACGGATATTCAGAGGTTAAATCACAAAGGTTGGAAAATCTTAATTTCCACATTTTAAAAATTACCTACAGTCTTGCGTATGGCATTGACCTGAGGCCGGAACACCCACGTTCTACTTGTCAAAGCATTCACACCAATCTGCTGGAACACAATGTTTAGTAAGAAGCTTGATTGTGTTTTTCTTGTTATAATTGCTTCTCACTGAGTGCAGATTGTATTCACACCTCCTTCTGCACGCATGGTAAGGTGTTCCCCAGTTCCCCATATAGCGATAGCTTTCTATGGCATTCTGACAATAGCTCACATACTAGAAGACTGGTACTGGGAGTAGTTGTCCATTACATAATATGTATGAGCTTCGTGGGTGTGTTTTCTGTGGCGGTGTTGGGGATGAGGGTGGAGTAATGTCAAAGTTTAGAGTGTGAAAAATATGCAAGTGATTCCAACGGCTCAATTCAGAAGACCTCTACGGTTATAGGATCTGCCCAAATGCAGAGGGCAGTTTATAAGTGAGTTAGGCTCATATGCGAGCATTGACAGTATATGTACATGCATGCCACATTATTATGTCCAGCCTAGGAAATCAAATCTTCCCTTGTACTGCCGGCATCCCCAGTACCCTGGTCCATAAACGCCATCCTCATGCAATAACCTAGCCTTACAGTCCCATTATTCCCCAATCTTATTGACTTGCTCTTTCTCCACTTACTATGTGTCCCTGTGTTTTTTTTATTTCTCTGCCAGAGCAGAACATTGGTGTGTGGTGCTTGAGAAGGGTTTGCTGAACCACTGGTAAGATAGTGGAAGATGGATGTGGAAGGATTGGTAAGGGCCCATTTCCAGGATCACTGCTTGGCTCCTTTAGTGGTACCATGGGGCAAAGGTTTACCGTTAAAGACGGCCTTCACCCCGAATCTCCTCCTACCAAGCATAATGACCCCTTGTTCAGGCCCCCTACCTGTACATCCAACGAGCTGCTCAGTGAGTAACTCAAGGGGGTGAGCATATGATAGAGCCTTGGGTATGTAATTCTAGATCTTGAGCCACGGTGATGAAAAATTGTTTAACCTAAGTACAGTGCCAAATCTGTTTGTTGGAGGTTCAGCCAATTCCTAGTACCATTCTGAATAGACTAGATTCCCATGTTAAATATAGATTTCTGGATTAATAATTCCATGAGGACCTGCCAATAGTAACATTGCTACTACTAAGCAGTTTTCCTTGTGAGTTGCTCAGTAAGGGTATTATATAGAATCTCAGAAGGGAATCCCAGCAGTCTACAAATACATTAGGTTATATTGCTGCTGCCCCGGTTGGGGGCCAAATTGCTGAGTGTATGCCTATGTGTGTTTAGGTCTCGAGTATTATGCTGATGCATACTTATCAATATATCAACTGCCACCATATACCTCCAAGCCATGAGCAATATGTTCTGAAATATTCAAATCAAGGTACACCCACTGTGAAATCATTTGCTCATGTCTGAGATCCATCCCAGAGCACATAGTGACTTAAATTCGCCAGGGGGTGTACATGAGTTGCTGGTGATAAGAACCTGCTTACATATTCACATGGGGGATGATTGATGCCAAGTAGATACTTGCAATTATATAAAAGCATTCTTAAGTTTTAGCATCATTAAGTACCACTTTTTTCCCGATTCCCATGCCTGTGATATGTCTTCATCCATTTCCTGATTCTATCCGCTGGGGGTAACAATGATGCATTGCTACCACTTGCCAGACCTTGTCATAATAGTGGAAAATTCCATGGCCAATCAATTTGGTATCAGCCAAATCCCTCCTCCAGTATATGCCCGTTTTAGACTAATGGAGCAGATTCTATTATACAGAAGTATGGCCTATAGCGCAGTAACATAAGTGCACTTGTTCTTGGGAATAACATGTGTATGCTGGCACCAGAGGTCTCGTGAGATGTTGGCTCTGGTATCACAACTTAGCTTGTTGCTGGCAAGCTGCGGTGTTTAGATGTCTGGTACCAAGCTCACGTGATATTCCGAGGACAGAACAAAGATGGCGGCCCACGCGGAGCCACGTGAATTATCGCTATACGTAGTTGAATTAGGGCATACTTAACTAGCCACACATGTCGTTTTAAAAATTAGTATCCCTCCAAGCAGTATGAATTGGCCACTTTTATATATTGTGTAACAATCATAAGTAAAAATATAAGACTAAGCCAGGTGTATTCACTAATACTAAAGGGTATTTTGTCCTATTTAGCATGAGAACAACCTGCATAAGTGAGCACTACAAATTCCCAAGATGAACATTAGTTTTATGAGCCCATTCCATCATTCCCAGGAATATCCATCTCATCCAGATCTGTATATCTGTGCTTTGTCCACATAAGGTGTGATATGCATTTGTAACACAAGATACATTATTGCCTAGCTTACCTTTCTATGGGGATCTCAGCCATTTTGAAGCTCTACACATACAGGCATGATGGGAAGACACAACATTTCCAGTAGAGACTTTAATTCTAGACGTGATCATCATATCAATATTCTGTTAGCTTGAACTTCGCATGCTTTTATTCTAGCACGCTGAGAAAAGATTAGACTCTCCTTAGCAGTGCAAGCCATCTCCACAGCTAAGATAATCAGCGCTTGTTTAACCTATTCCACCCTTTTTGACTGCACTGGTAATTAAGGTAATTAATCTTCCCACTTGTGGATTAACTGCCTTTCAATTATCTCCACCGAAAGTGGGTCATGTCTTGAATTGTAGAGTAATGTTATGCATGGATTCCAAGGTTTTCCACTACATAGAATTGCATTTGTAATGTGGCATTGCTGAGATGGTGCATAGTATGACTTCTTTGCTTCTTTGGAATTGAAATATGTTAGATGCCACTTAGGTTTCTTTGCCTCTGGCAGCAGGGGGTAATTGATGCACATTTTGCTGCCCAAAATATTCAGCTATTAATCGTGCAATTAGAATCAAATGGCCTAATGTGAAATAGTTCTTATAGTTTAAGCTATTGTAGATTAAGCTAAGTATGGCAGTGTGTAAAACTGCCATTTTCATATGGGAAGTGTCTGCATGACAACTTTGCTAATGTCCGAAATAACATGTTAGACAGTGTGCAGTATCATTGTACCAATAGATTGTAAATAGCCTTTTTAAGGGCGACATATGCCTCGTCTATACTCCCACATTATTTTCAATGAATAAACTGATCAGAAGGATGCATACTCATGGATGATGGGAAATCATTGATGGTATAGGACTGAACCACAATTGCACCCAGCCCAGGATAGATTTGATGGAATTTAACAGATATGACCCTAGGCAATCTATAGGTACAGTGCTGAGTAATGAGCAGCATATAGATTCCCTCATTTAAGGTAATATACTGTACCCCATGCTTGTAGTTGAGAGGCCTGTATGCGTAGCAATCTCTGACTCTGGTAATAGAAAGCTCCGCTAGACAATTTTGTGTGAATATTGACGGGAGGCCTTTATTGTTAGGTTGAGAAATGCAACCGGCCTCTGAGAATAAACCCTTAGAAAGCAGCTACACTGCTTACAGCTGGTAGCTACACACTTTGAGCTGCTCTTATCAGTCAGGAGCTGCTCATTCCTTTGCTTCAATGGAAATGGATTAAATAATTATCAGTAAAGGATTTTAATTCCAAGTCATGAATAGAAACTTCGCTGCCATCAAAACTAATGTTTTATTACAACAGGGAATATTCAAGTGAATCAGAACATTGTGTTGACGGCAGATGTGTATATATACCATTGTTTTTATGAAGTTGCTGGAAGTGGTAGCTCTCTCAGGAGTCAGCCATAGTGTATCAGATTGCATTACATGCCTATTCAGCAACAATAATCATCTCACCACTGCTACTATATTTTAGAAAAAGTGAATTCAGGACAGCTACTATGATGCAACTTATGACAAAGATTAGTTCTACACAGGGGATTATATTTGTTGAAGGCCAGGTCAAATAGCAAAAATAAATGAAGACTAATTTTGCAATGTATACTGTATGGAGATATTTTGAGCCCTTTAGCTTTGTCTGCTTCATTGTGGTTTATTTGTAAAGGGTGAGCTGCTCAGACCTAGCAGGGCACTCCATGAGTTGATGGTCTTAAGAGCAGGGGTAGGTTGTGACACAGGCATGACTTCCATTCTAGCTGCCAGTGTCTTCATTAAACAGGCTTATACAGGCCTAGCCTTGCAGCTGCTCCTAGAGCAACTCGCACTGAGCAGCTTAATGCACTGTAAGGGTGGGCAGAATTTTAAGAGACTATTACACAGTTTCGGTGAGCAGCACTATTACAATTTTGCCCTCTCTGTTTTCTCCTAATTGAAAAGCTTCAACTATCTGGCAACATTGATGATCCAGCCACTGTTTGCAGGGACAGTCCTATACATAGAAATATGCTTCAATAATTCAATATCCAGCTGATTCAACATCCAGTTCTATATTGTCTGAGACAGAAGTGGTAGCTTTATTGAGGTCTGACTGCACATAAGATAATCATATTATCTGTAGTATCTTTCAACAGAAATAGAAATTCCAAACTAATTTAAGGTCATATGGAGATCGAGCAGTAAAGTCACAATGGTAGGAAGCTGTTCCTTCTCATGACCAAAGACTCACTAACTATACATATATATATAAATGTATGCATGCCACGTACAATATTATGTCCCGCCTAGGAAATCAAATCTTCCCTTACACTGCCCATATCCCCAGTGCCCTGGCCCATAAAGGCAGTCCTCATGCAATAACCATAGCCACACAGCCCAGTTATTCCCCAATCTATACCCTCACTTATTGACCTGCGCTTTCTCCACTTGCTCTTTGTCCAAGTGATTTTTTTTATTTGTACGCTGGAAGAGAACATTGATGTGAGGTAGTGGAGTAGGGTTGGGCTCAACCAGTGGTAAGGTAGTGGAGGATGGAGATGGAAGGATTGGGTTACGATTGGTTGGTGCCCATTTCCAGGATCACTGTTTGGCTCCTTTAGTGCTGCCGTGGGGCAAAGGTTAACCATTCAAGAAGACCTCCACCCAAAATCTCCCCTACCAAGCATAATGACCCCTGGGTCAGGTCCCCTAACTGTACAGTCAACGAGTTGCTCAGTTAGCAACTCATAGAGCCAGGGCTCACCTAAGATCCTTTACCAAAAGTGATGGAAATTGTTCAACTTAAGTACTGCGCCAAATTAGTTGTATGTAGCAGGGTTAGTCAATTCCTATGACTATCCTTAAAGATACTGTGTACCCTCCCCTTTTCAGGCAAAATTCTGAAATTAAATTGTCTATGATTTGATGATTTATTGACAGAGCATTGTGTACCATACACCATTATGACCGTATGTTATGCCTCATTCCTATGTATGGGGTTTAGAGGGTGGTTGCTAAAAGAAAAATAACCTAAAAAAGAACGTTTTTGTTCCATTCACATTCCAGCCCTAGCAACGGTCATTCTAATTCAAGAAATATGAAAGGAGTGTATCATGCGGTCATTTTGGTGTATTATAGACAACTCTCTGAATAACAGTTATCAAATAATAAACAATTTAATTTCAGAATTTTGCCTGAATAGGGGAGGGTACACAGTATCCTTAAGAGCCTATTTCAATGAGCTACATATATTATAATCATTTCTACAATGATATATTCTATGAGTAACTCCCAGATTGGTAGATCTATTATAAATGTAAAATCACAGAAGGCAAACTCTGAATTTCTGAGTGTAGGACTTTGTGCTTAGGTTGGGTCTTGAGTATAAGCTGACGAATGCATAGTGATATTTCTTTATCTAAACTTAATTTTAAAGCTGACCCGGATGCTAGGATCTTTAATTATTCAGATTTCATTTAGATATTGATAACCACTGACACCATAATACCTCCGAACCCTGATGAATATGCTATGAATTATTCATATCAACTTCAAGCCCCTATGATATCAGAAGATAAGGCCTGGGATCTTTCCTATACAGGATAGGGAGATTGTATCACCAGGGGATGCATTGGATTTACACAAGGACCTGCTGGTGATTTGGTGATAAGAAGAACTTGATTATGTATTTACAGGGGGGGGGATTGATACCCAGTAGATACTACACATTATGTCAACACGTTATTAAGTTCAAAACACCATTTAGTGCCACTTTCCCCCAATTGCCCTGTCTGTGATATGTCTCCATCCATTCCCTTATTCTATCTATTGAAGTAAACAATGATACATTGTTGCCATTTGCTTTCCTGGGTCTTGTCATTGTAGTGAAAACTTCCATAGCAAATCAATTCGCTATCAGCCCTTTCGGAAATCCCTCTCTAATATATATATATCCCAGCAAATTAGTTCCAGATTGTTTCACCCTGTTTTACCCCTGGAACTGTGTGCTCATTTTGTGCATTTTGTGTGACATGTGTACCATGTAACAGACTCACACACACTGACACAGTGTTCCATGGAACAGATTCACACAGTTCTGACAGATTTTTAAAAAGCTTATTCACACCAAATGACAACATATATAATGCCCTAAACCAAAATGTTAAGTCATGTATTTTTAGTTTCATTATGAATTACTAAAACATAGGAAATACTGTAATACTTTTTACAACCAGCAGTATTTGACATAGATAGTCATAGCACACTATTGGTGTGTGTGCTGTTGGTTTGTACAAACTCATTCGATCAGGTTCCTAGCCTTTCAACATAGGGCTGATGAATATATGTACCATTATAACCATCAACATTAGAGTTCACATGAGCAGCAGGAGATAGCCAGGCTTTTATCCAAACATGATGACCAGAGGAAAGGTGTCTAGCATCTGGACCTCTTAATGCTGCTTTCATTAAAATGATATGGCATCTATTTATATACATAATGAATGTCAATAGATGGACAGGTGCATTGTCTGATTCACAATACATTGGGTCCCTGTTTAGATACTTATAGCTATAGAAAATTATTCTCTTTAATCAGGAAAAGGGGTACAATCAACTTTGATGACACCTGGTGTCACACATAACAGGTATCTGTGTGATGTTGTGTCACCTAGTTCCCCTTCTAGCACACACTCACACATCTTCAAACAGAACCATTATCACTTTGTCAAAACGGAATAGTGCATGGTTTTGACACCAGGTGTCATCTTTGTTGTTCCTTGTTATTCTCATGGGTGAAATGGAATCATTTTCATTGTTTATGACCATAATAACATGTTGTCAATGCAACTTAGACCTAGCTCTACACCTCTAATTCTATCAAGTTCCATTAGTGATTGAAAAACACACCATATGATTTGATTAAAGCTGCATTAAGAGGGACAGACCACAGACACCTTTCCTCTGGTAATCTTGTTTGGATAAAGGTCTGACCTTTTGTGTTATGTGTATACAGCTGATAATTGGCATGAATTGTACACAACTTCATCAGGCCTACAATACCATGGTAGAAATCTTGTTGAATGAGATAGTATGCCCATATACAGCAGGGAGTGCACTAACATATTTCTGCTATGGTGCCCTATGCCAACTTCTAAATATAATGAGTATTACAAACTAAACAGACTTTCCTTTCTTTTAAAAAAAATAAAAAAAGTGAAAAATATGGTTGGAAACATTTTTGTGCCATGATACATAATGCTGTGTGAATATGTGTGAATTTGTGTGAATATGTGTGAGTATGTGCCACTTCTTGTCCTATGGGGTATGGTGTCATATTGTGCCAATTAGTTCCATAGGACAACAGTCACACAAAGTGCATGTTCCAGAAACTAAGTCAAACTAATTTGCTGGGATGTAGTAGTTAAACCACATCCAGCGGGTTGCTCGCATTATATTGGCGACAGTCAAGGCTGATCACGAGCCGCAGGCGAGTGTGTTCAGCCGTGACCAAGCCAATATAATGCGTGCGACCCTCTGGATGTTGTTTAACTAACTTATGCCACACCAGTGGTGAGTGTTTTTCTCACCTTTTGTACGTCATATACAAACGGCCGTGTTCCTTCGTCTTTCTACCCAAGTGTGGTATAAATATATATATATATATATATATATATATATATATATATAATAATAATAATAATTAAGCTGACATTGTTACATCAGAGCATACTTGATAACCTATTTAATCTGGTTAAATTTTGTAACTCTCCCGACGGTATATAATTTGTTGACACAGATGTTTTTATATTCTACATTTTATTCATTTTGCAGAGAGGTCATGTCAGGAAAGGGACGTATACGTGATACAAAAAGTAATTGGCGACGCTAGTTTGTGAAGGACATGAATCATGGCTGACTTCCGGTTCCGAGTTATCATTATTTACTCCCTATGGCTCATCCAAGGTCAGAAACCTTTCACTTTTTTTAGACATCGATATTCTATATGTTAACTTAATTGGGATCATTTCAACGCATTCTTCACTGATAATCATATGAGTAAATCAAGAGATCTCCTGCATTTCCCTTTTTTCACAACAGAGATGGGAAAATGTTGTTGTTGTTTTTTATCAGGGGGTTAACATATTGGGTTCTGTGGACATGCACACAAGAACTCTTTAAACTTTAAAGACTTAGGTTCAGATATAATTTGATGCATTTTAAGGTCAAGCCCTTTTTGTTGGTAAAGACAATGTACACGTAATTCCTTAGCATTTTTTTTTATGTATGTAGAGGGACAAAAGCTACAAAACCTCTATCAGCTCTTTCTTATGAGAAAACTGAAAACTTATACATCTATGCTGATTCATGATTTTAGACATTATGAAACTGATTTATTTCCTTCTGTGCCTTCACTGTAGAATGGCATTCAAAGCAGTGTGCTTGAAGCCAACATTAAATGTCTAAAGATGTTCCCGAACACATTTGGCTTGAGAGGAACATCTCATGGCACCTCCAAAGGTCTTTGATGTTATCTTAAAATCACTTCCCGTCGGAAGCATAGGCCTCCACATTTAATAGAGGAAAGATTTCACATTTCAAAAACTTACTGTATGTACATCGGGGGGAGGGGGGGGGGGGAAGGGCGGTGACATTTCCATAAATTAAACGTTTCTATAAACCAATCTGAAAGAAATTCTCTCACACTCTTACAGATGCTGTGGCATTGGTGGCAGAAGCAGGAACGCAGACGCTGGGTTACGAGGAGACGCGTGGCCTCGTGCTTCACACTGACGACACCAGAGGTCGCACCCTGATCACTGACCCCTCCTGGGCCTTCCCCTCTGATGCCACTCTCATAGCATTCAATGTCCGTCTCCATGGCAACGCGCTGGGCAGCAACGTCACCTTACAAATATGGCGCCCTGTGATTTCCAACTCTGTCCCTGGGGGCACCACCAGGTATTCGCTGGTTGCCAGTACAAGAGACACAGACCATTCTACCACCGAGCACCAGCGGATTCCGCTTCTAGTCCAGCCGCGAATTCTAAGGGGAGATGTGATTGGTTTATATACGCCCGGCCAAAACCCAGTGCCTTTCCACCTCCCCGATGGAAATCAGAATTGCAGTGAGGCTGGCTACTTGTACATAGCTAGCGACGCTGAAGCCGGAAGTGACGTAGCTGGTGATGCCAGTAGTAGCGGAAGTGACGTCATCAGAACGTTTGAAAGGGGCGGAGAGTGCAGGAGGTATCTGATTACAGCGGAATACCTCCTGGATAACACAGGTAAAGATCCACACTAATCTAAGGGACTGGTCATTTCTTAACAACAGGGGGGTGTGTGTGGGGGGGGGGTGGGACCAAAGATATGTGGACCCCTCCTGAAGGGGGGGGGGCGAAAACAATTGCACCCCTTTACAGCAAAAAGTTCCGCACATTACTATAGCTTAAAGGGGTCGGCCGCACTCAATTTCAACCTGCCTGGGGGGGGGGGGGACTGAAAAAAGTTTCGACCCCTCCCACAGTCGGGGGAGACTCCCTAACATTGTATAGAATACAACATGTCCTTATTAAAGATCGGTTAGGAGGTAATGTGGGATTATGTTTTTCAGTTTAAGATTGTATTTGTATTCATAATGACTATATAAATATGTGTGTAAACCTTTAAATCCCGCTGATACTTAGAAATGCATGAAGTATAGAGAAACCCGCATTAGAGTAGGTCAGGCGACCCCATTCTATGACTAAAACAGGCCCTCTGCACTAGAACTTATGCATTTATATAGGCATTATTAAAGACCACATCCGGAGGTTTTTGAATAATATGAGATAACCAGAATATACCACTGCAGACATACTGTTTTGAATAATCCTTTAGTATATGTGACATAAATATGTGAATAAAGTGGTGTTTTTAGCAGAAATAGTAAATCCCTCCAAATACTGAATTGGTCAATGTGTGCTTTCCTAACTTTGCACAAGGGGGCACTGCTGTACATGGTCTGCTGTGAGAGGCCGTTGCTAAGTACATGTGTGAGAGAGTGTGTGTGTGTGTGGGGGGGGGGGGGTGTAGTTATACCCACATATCCCCCCCCCCACCTGCTTGCAGGGAAACTACCTTATGGATTGCCGTTGTTAAACTCTGTATTGAAGTATGGTGAGTGATCAGGGCCAGTGCTCAGTGATGGCGGGGGGGGGGGGGGGGGGGGGGGGAGGGAGGGACGGCCAGTGGGAGGTAAGTGCTTCAGGCAGACTGACCACTGCAGGGGCACAGGGGGGCCACTCCCTCAGTTTTGGCTAGCATGTGTGACCATGATTCCAAGGGAAAGGGTACTTTCTGGGGCCCTTTATAGATAGGGATTAGGAGGGGTTTCTCATCAAACTAGTGCTAGTTTGTTGATTTACCTCTTGTAATAAGAATACCAGGTTTGAAGTAATATTTGCACATGCATGTAGTTTCTATAGAAAATATATGGGGTGGTCTCCCCATTGGGTTGGTTGTCACCCAATATGAGATCACATTGGGTATTTGGGCTGTAGTTCATGTGCTTCTCACTGGGGACAGCACAATCACTGATATTTAGGATATGAGGTCTCATGGATTGGCCCCAACTAAACCAAGTAATAAATGAATAAATATATCTCTACAGGATTTACCTTTAGATAGGAAGTCAGTTAACATACCTAGGTACCTGATTACAATAGCGAAATTGCCAATTAAAAACCTCCGGATGTGGTCTTCAAGGCAAATAGAATGTGCATCTGAAAAATAAAAGAATCAACCCCAGATCAGCTCCTAACCCATCTTTAATACAATCTCCGTTAATATGGAATATGCATAAAGACAGTATGTGAATGAACTAACATCGCGAATGACGGATACACGCTATAAAGAGACTCAAATGTTATGAATCATTATACCCATCACGAATCCTACTTCTGTCTAAACCAAAATCTTCCAAAACGTTTGGGAATGATACCCACATGGATATGTATACTTCAACTGTTTACAATACATCGATTATCTTTAGGCTTTAAATACTTTATAATTTGATAATACTTTTTTAGCCTCGAATCCATCAACCAATTGATTTCATTTCATGTGGAGAAACAACTTCACCATTAATTTGTCTGGGAATGGCATCTCATTCTCCATGGCTCCATTTTCCATGGCATATCTGTGAAACCAATCTTTGATTGTCAATATTCACATGAAATAAGTACAGAGATCTCCTCAAATCAGTCTAAATTCCTGGTTTCTCCACTTGTGGGACCTTGGGTGGTATCACACACGGCTGCACCTCTTGTGATACCACCCAAGGTCACACTCGTGGAGAAACCTGTCGTTCAGACAGATCATTGTGGACCTCTGTCTATATCTACCAAGCCCATCTTTTAAACCCAATCATTACTTGTGCAGGTCTGCAGATGAGTATCGTTGGGGACGATGTGAAGTACCGGACGGGCGTGGATACAGCTGTGGACAGGGTGCTGATGCCGCACATGCACAGAGGCTTCTCGGTACCAGGCACCTTGTATGGCTGGAAGGCATTCATCCAGCAACCCAACCAGCAGGTAAGGCACATACAGTTTTTTCTTCTGCTGCGGGTTTAATAGGTATATTAGAAAAATTTAAGCTTTTGCCAAACTAAATTCATGTTTAAGTAATTAGAAGATAAACGATCTATTCAAGTTGGAAATATGTGTGTTTTCTCTATCCCATCACATTTGCAGCCCTCTAAGCTTCAATTTGATACAGAATATGCCCATATTTGTCAATTATTATTATGCTTTTTCATTGAAATTTGCCAAAGTCATCACACACCTGGTATGGGTAGCGGCATATATATTATGGTCCCATTCTGTCGGGAATGAATGTAGGCTACATCTAATAACCATTTGTCTTTATGATCATTAAGACCAATAGGATAAGTTTCAAAAGTCAATATGATAGTCCTCACCAGTATGTTATTCTGAGAATAACATTCTGTTTTGTTTTTCAACTTACCATCATTGTCTTTTAGCATACCGTCGCAATGATTGACAGGGGTGCTCTTCACCAAAGTGGAGGATTTACTGCCTGTGGTTATATAAGACAGGCACTTATTGAAGACTGCAATAATTAATGTTTAGTACCATAGAACCATTTAGATACCCATTACCCTAGCGCTTATACAAGACCTGCACTTAATTTAGAGCAGGCACATAATTACATGGTACGCATTACAAATGTCCCTTTTTCAGGTTGTCTTTCAAGTGTGGCGCCTTATCAACAGCACTGACAACAACAACAACTCCACTCGTTACGTTAAAGTGCACGAGTCTCCCCCGTACTCGCAGCCCGTACCCGGGGCCGTACACGTACGGCTACGGGAGAACGAGAGGTCAGAGGTCTACAGTGATGACGTCATTGCCTTGGGACATCCCTTGGGGAATCCCATTCCATATGACTGGTCTCTGACCTGTGAGTACCCCTATGTCGAAGCTAGCCCTTATAATGGCACTGGAGGCGTGGAGCAGGAGTTTGCGGTGGCCACAGATAAGAAGGCATGTAGGAAGTACTCCTTCCAGGCCGAGTACTACAGGGGTAAGTCTATCTATCAGTGTTCAAAATTCTACCCATGAATAAAATATCTGTTGATAATTATTTGCAATATTTCAATCTCTAGCAACTTTCAGTTTCTACATGATTTCTCAAAAATTGACGTCTATAAGTCATGATGGTTATAAAAGTGTAAAGAAATGAATCCCATCAAACAAATACTAACTCTTTCACCACATGTAAACAAAGAAATGAATTGTCAAGAAAAATATGTAAAGGAAAAATATTTCATATTCCAGTTAATAT
Organism: Harmothoe impar; assembly: GCA_947462335.1. Taxonomy (NCBI): domain Eukaryota; kingdom Metazoa; phylum Annelida; class Polychaeta; order Phyllodocida; family Polynoidae; genus Harmothoe; species Harmothoe impar. Next base: position 20,222,234 of record OX381714.1, read on the forward strand.
CAAATTGCTTAACTCAAGTCTTGAAGATAGTTTAAAAAATGCTGTATTTCTCAGCTTAGCATACATATGTATACATTAATTTAATGTAAAATAATAATAAAAAAAACTTTTTCAACAGTAATGCCTGAAACACTTCCCATGGAGAACACCACGTCTATGGACACATCTAACAGTTCCACCATCTCGACAGAAGTCACGCCCACAACAGTGCCAACCACAACCTTAGCCACGCCTACTACTATAGCCACGCCCACATCTACAGAGGCCCCTCCCACCACCACAGGCCCTGCTACATCCATGTTTGGTTGGGATGCGGTTGGAGCTTCACGGGCTGATGGGGTGCGGTCAGGGACAGTGGTGCCTGACGTGGGGCGTGGCTTCCCGGCAGATGGGAAGGTGATAGGATGGGTGTTTAATGCCAGTCGGATACAGTACAGGATTGGATTGCAGGTATGGAGACCCATGCCTGAACACCCAACGCTCACCCCACACGCCCGGGACTTCGCCTATGTAGGAGGCACAAAGCCCATCCTTCCCTGGCACACGGGTGAAAATAGGTAGGTTCTAAAATAAATTGAGGCTTCTACCAAATCAGTATCTTATAACTGCCATCTAGAGTCAGCCCTCAAGTCCTCAAATTTGTAAAATGCAAGGAAAAATAGCCGAGGAAGCAAATTATTCGAGGAATTAAGTCAGAATATACTGGAACAGAAAAGAATAGTTCCCAAACAGCTGTCTGAGGAAGTGAGCGATCCAAGGTAGTGAATGTTCGAGGCAGTGAAGGTTGACTGTAATCCCATGGTGTGTGGCTGAGATGCCTATAGGTGTAAAATTGTCAAAATTATTTGTGGTACTAAGGCATATTTACCCTGTTGATCTCTCTTGTATCTGAAGGATAAAAAACTTCTGCAGGGGGTAAAAGTGGCTTTAGTAAAATAGCAATAATCATTTGGAATGGGTTGTACATATGGAGCTCAAAGATAGAGTAGCAAAGATCCTAGATGCTGAAGAATAACACCATAATGTGTAAAATTTTGCATGATTAAAGCAATTGCACTAGCTTTGTAGCATACTGAGTGAAAATGGTAATTGACGATTTGTTAGGGTACTTTATTGAAGAGCATTTATTTATCACAGAAGATTCTTGGTATTCCAGTCTAGTCAGAACAAGTACTTGTACTTTCAGTCCAATCAATTTCAATTTACTTCCATTTCACAACTGTAAAACGTCATGCTTGCTTGCACATACCATCTGTAATTGAATACCCTAAAACATCACGTATAAGCCACACCTAGATTTTAGGCCGATCATATAAGCCGCACTGGCAATCTGAGTATGGTGATTTTAGCACTGTACTGTAGCAGCTAAAATTTGCGTATAAGCCGCACCCCAACTCTGGGCCGATCCTATAAGCCGCACCTGTGATATAATATGCGAATAAGCCGTGGCTTATACATTAGGTGTTATGGTAATTAATCTCCCACTTCATGCAGGAGATCGATATCAATTAATACAATAGCGCTCCAGTGCATTGTGTATGCCTACAATTGTATTCCATTAACACGTGAAGGTCTATTGTTCTCTATGGCATGTCTAAAGTCAATAGGAATTCCACATCGAAAGGTTTCACCGACCAAGGCAGTAAATGCATGTTTCACCCAGCAGCTCCTGCCATAATCCCAAAATGCTGCTGTATTCAAGAGCTCTACTCCCATATAAGCATACCAATAGATTTCTTACTAGAATGGTACCAGAAATACAGTCAACCTTCACTGCCTCGGACATTCGCTACCTCGGATCCCTCATTTCCTCAGACAGCTGAACTATGTCCCAGTATATTTAATTCCTCTAATACTTTGCTTCCTCAGATATTTTTCTTTGCATTTTCCGAAATTCGAGGAAGTGAGGGCCAACTGTACTACATGTGGATCATTGTGATATTGGTGCAAATGCCACTCTAAAGGAATCTGAAGGTTGACCAGGTCATGCTGCATCAAGGCATTGAAATATAATCATATCTTGTTCTTGCAATGTTAGTATTTAAATAAATGTATCCATTAAAGTCATCATCGTCTCTACCTAAGATTCCCCCATTGATATTGGCATGTGAATTACAACCCACATGAGTTATCGATATACTAGTAAAGCATTAACTGCATACCTATCTCTCTATTACTGTATCAGGGGAACTGCTATAAACATTGTATTGTAGCGATCAACCAGGAGGGAACTTGTTCCTCCGGTTAGCCCATGATAGACTAGTCTCCCGCTGTCAGACCCGCCCACCCGTGACCACACACACGCCGAGCAGGGTCTGACCCAGTGCCTTATCAGGACCGGGGACGGCGTTGGGTTAGCAGTACCCTCTCCAAGCAGATATCGGTGTATATCACCACCATCACTAAAGATCTGCTGGAGAGTGACACGCATGTGCACTGACTGCGCAGGCTACACTCGCCAATCATATATTTTGTCAGGGTTATGCTTGAAGAGTGTAAGTTGGCGCTGCTGCTGGCTCCCAGTCTGTACTATATACAGACGGGGGCCGAGTCTAATGATAGACGGTATAGACTCTGGTCTATTTGCTTTAACTAATTTAAAAAAAAAAAGAGTTTCAGGTAACATGGGCAGACATTTTTTCGGGAAGACTTTTTCAAAAACTTTGTGAACCTAAAATTGGCCCCCAAAAAAGTGTAAACATATATAGATTTCTTGAGAATTTCATAAAAAAAAGTAGGGTCCGCCCTATTTTGATAGGGTCGGTCGGGTGACCTGAAACAAACCTTTTCTTTGGCATTAGGTTCCTGCCTGCCACTCCCCCTGGCGCCCCCTAGTGTCTGGTGACAATTGGTGCAGCTAATTAAAAAAAAAAAAAAGAGTTTCAGGTAACATGGGCAGACATTTTTTCGGGAAGACTTTTTCAAAAACTTTGTGAACCTAAAATTGGCCCCCAAAAAAGTGTAAACATATATAGATTTCTTGAGAATTTCATAAAAAAAAGTAGGGTCCGCCCTATTTTGATAGGGTCGGTCGGGTGACCTGAAACAAACCTTTTCTTTGGCATTAGGTTCCTGCCTGCCACTCCCCCTGGCGCCCCCTAGTGTCTGGTGACAATTGGTGCAGCTGCCACAAAGTGTGCAGTCCATAACAGCTATTGAGACATGTCCAGGTCTGACATAACAGGCAGTCCCACCAGCTATAGGAGCCACTGAAGTGACCACTTGAGCACATTACTCTATTCAGAGGTTACTGGCACTGCCCTTATTGCCACTGGGGAATGCTATGCTGGGGGATTTACATTTGATAAGCTATATGGGTTAGACAACGTTGAATAGCATCCACCAAACCCATTGTTTTCAATGTCATGCATGGACTTATATAAATATTGATGACTGCAGTGCCTTTCTCTTACCAGAAGTCTATATGTATCTAGATAACTATTAGACCAACACCATAAATGGCAATGGTGAGATGGCTGTTTCAAAGGATATTCATTGTAGTAAATAAAGAGGCTATCATTCTATAACGTTGCCAATAACCCAGCTGATAAATTGCAAGCAAGGTTAGCACTTTCAATCGGTTGGAGACATAGAAATATAGGACTGTGAGTTTTTTCAGGCTCAGAATCACTGATGATAAAGATCCTTTCTGTATAGTGTACATCAGTAATTCACCTGATATCTAGATGACAATGGAATGCTATTTTCTATAAGGCATTTGATATGCCCTTTACATACAACTTGCTTATACTTTTCAACTCAGAGGTATAACAATCAGAAATATATAACAACCAACCTAAAAATGGAAATGCCTTTTTTCATTGTTGAACAAAACTTGAATGTAAATCTTGCATCCCTTCCTAACACAGGTTTACTATGGACCAAGTGGGAGAGTTACCATTTCCAGTGCGGCGTGGTGACGTCATAGCTCTGCGTCTGGAGGCCCCCAACCCGATCCCGTGGGTTCCCTCGTCTGACTGTTCGGGCAGGTACTACATGGACCACCACGGACAGTACAGCCCCTGTGCCCAGTACATCATGCAGAGGACTGCTGTGTGTAGAGTCTACCCTATTAAGGCAATCGTACTCTGGGATGATGAGACAGGTAGGTCTATTTTTTTTCTTTTTTGGTTTAAACAAATTTATTCATCCACATGATATTCGATAATTTTTTACTGCATTTCTCTGGTGATGCGTCCACTCTATAGTATGCGATCAAGATATGAAATGTTTATGTCTCCTTGTATTTGTATATTTATCATGTCTCTTGTGGTATTAAGCATGTATGGATTCAGTACTTGTTTTTCATTTAATTCAGAATAAGTCATGTTTGATTAATATAAGATGGAAAGAAATATCTAGTGTTGTCATAAGCTAGGATTTGTCTAAAACTATGTATTGCATATTTCCCCACTTACGTGAGTAAACTAGCCTACTTTAATATACACACCTATCTGAAAAGTACTGAATTATTAGTGTAAGTGTAAGTAAATAAGCCAATGCCACACGGGGTAAATAATTTTATATGTATATGTCCTATACACTCGTATGAGATAACACTGGAGCATCTCTACAAAATACCCCTCCCGCCTGTGATTCTCAGATAAGAAGGCTCCAGAGTGTGATGATCTGACCGCCAGTCTGGTGCCCTCCCCTCCCCCGTCACCGACCAAGAAGACACACATAGATGGGTGCCTAATACTGAGTATCAAGTCTGCCGGTGCCACCTACCAACTCACCAACCCAGACTACCCCAACATCACCAAGCAGTAAGTAGCTGCAGGATTATTGAAGGGTTTAAACCCTTTAAGGATAATGTTAACAAAGTGTGCCAACAGAGGGCCATATTGTATTAAAACTCTTTGAGGATAACATAATGCATTAATGCATCATGTCCTTGGTCGTCATAATGCATCACTGCAGCCCTGACGAGTTACTCGCTAGGTCTGCAGTGAAGCATCATGCCGACTCTTTCGGCTTGAGACACTCCCGTAGGGGCCAGGGCTGCATTGGGGCATCATGACGACAAATGTCATCTTTTAGTGACATCCGTCCTTAAAGGGCTAACATTAAGGCTTACTCTACACCTTCAAGCTGGTCTCAATTACTAAGTTAGAGCTTCCATTTAGGAGCTGTTTTGTTAGTGTAAGATGTCTTTCCATACAAAACAAAACAGATTATTTCACAGGTGATTATGTAGAACTGCAGTACTCTTGTCATGAGTATATTCAATATATTATAACAGTTTACTGATTATAGCCACATGCCTGGACATGATTAAGTCATTTCAGCTCAGGTCTAATACAAGAATTTGCTTCATTACTATTCATATCCGTATTTTAAGCAATGCATTTAAAGTTGTGGTAGATAATGCTCTTTTGATATTTCAGTCGTGACCTTTGTTGGGTGATTCACCTTGACCCCTCCCTTGCTGACCTCTACATTCAAATCAAGATCAATGACCTCGACCTCCGTGTCCCTACAAAATGTGATTTATACTCTGAAGACTTCCTAGAAGTCAGAGATGGTTAGTCAAAATACTAATTCATCACTTACAATAATGGCTTTGTTGTAGTTAGATTAAATAAACTGTATTCATTCATCATTCAAATAGGCCGTTCTCTTGTCCTCAAAATCCTGACTCAGAAGCCTTAAGCTTCTCAGATAAATTGCTCAAGGCACACCTGTATCTTCATACATAAATAGACTCCATACATAAAGAATTATCAGCAGAGTTGAAAAAGCGATGGCAGGGAAATTATGGTACCCCTGCAAACGAAATCCCAAGCGGAACCCTTGAGTCATGACTCATGATCCCTACGTTTTCGGGAAATATTAGCTGGAATTTCCTTTATTTTTGAACAAGAGAAACTAGGAACATTCACTTTTCTCGAGAATCTCCCTTGTCTGTCTTGTGTATACAGCTTTTGCTTTCCCCATGAAATACACAAGATACTAACTTGTACCATTCTTGAGTTCTGTTCGGAAGAACCCCACCCCACCCTAGTGCCCACACTAATAATTATGTTATGGTCTATAGGTGAGTGGTCAACGTCCAATCTGCTGCGTCATTACTGTGTGGGTTGGGCTGCGGACGGTGAGGTCATAACGCGGACTGACGTCATTACGGCCTGTAACCACTTCCTGTACATACGGCTACGGACCTCTACAGCCAGTTACGGGTTTAAAGGATTTAAGCTCCATTACCAAGCTGTTGAGAAATGTGAGTACCTCTTTATATCCACTTATCATTATCATTGTACTCCAGTAGGCTAATATTTTAGTAGGCAATGGGATATATTGAAATAGATATTGATCACCCTATTCATATAAGGCATAGTGATTTTATATTCATGTCTGCTATTACTGTGTAAGATCATTTTAGAGATATTTCATTTTAGAGCTCAGATGTTTTAGCTAGAGAGACAAATTATTGAAATAGTTGAATAGTTTGGATGGTTTAAATAGTTTGAGTGCAAAATGATATAAATCCTGCAGTGATGGATATATCGTGTTTTGTAAAGCACCCTTTGGTCAAATATAGTAATTTTGCAACAGATTGCATCCCTCAGAGGCCATTATGCCATGAAAAAGGCTAAATCAATTGAAATTGTTATTGGATCATATCCCATATTTTTGTCAGATGTTCATCTCTTTAAAAAAGCAAAACAACTCAATTCTAACCTATTTTTTTCTGCAGCCGGGGATGGTGTCCACTGTGTCCGGAGTACGTGGCCAATCACAGCGCCTAGTGCAGAAAGAGGCCGCAATGCAGCCATTATCACAGTGGTTGTTGTCGTGATTGTCATAGCAGCTGTGTGTTTGCTAGCTTATATACGGAAAGTGGGTTTCAAGATGCCACAATGGCTTGGAGCTCGCTTCTTCAGGCACCGTCTATTCCACAACCAAGACTCATCTTTCGGCCAACCGGATTCCCCGCGACACCAGCAAGGTGCAGGTCTTACAAACCCAGAGCTTCAGCCACAAAGCAATGGTGGACTCCCTGGGAGTGAGAGCTCAGGGTATGTTACCTTTGTACCAGGAGGATACCCCACCCATGGGGAACCAGTGCTGCAGCTCGGCAAGCTTGCTGCAAGACCTGGTACAAACGCCAATGACTCAGCAGTTATGGAAGGCATAACAGACATTAGTGAACCGGTCGCTGTTTCTTCTAACGGCTGGCCGCAAGCTGGGAATGGTAGGGCTCAACAAGGCCAGAGTGCAAATGGAAATAGTCCAGCACAGTTTGGTGTCAGTGCAGATGATAACACTGAGGGTATTTTCTCACAAAATAACAATGGAGCTGGGCACCACTATTTTAATGGCTTCGACAGCACAGCATCTGTCACATGACGGTGGTAACTTGAATGCTGGATCTTTCTTCATAAAACCAGGAAAGGATACATTATTTTCTAGCAAGTGATCAGTGGAGTCACATTGTACATATAATAAACAAGTAAAAGTAATGTGGAATGTCTCTGTGGTAAAGTGCTAGTCTTTATCAGAAACTCAACCTTACACCTCATCTGTCTCAGTGTGATACGATGGGAGGACATTCATTGTGATATAGAAATAAGACATTGAACACCTTCCAGAATGGAACTCAATCAGGGGAGAATCTCAATTATTTCAGTTATGCCCTGCAGTCCAGGCTGAGTTTTACCATATCTGGATTACATGATGATATATGAAGGATACCCCTCAAGGATATAATATATTATGATATATTACAGGATATAAGGATATATACCATTATGTACCACCTGCCAAGGATTATTATGGAATATATGCATCTATGTATGGTTCACTCTGATCATTCAGGTTCTCTTGAATATCCGTATCAAGATAATTGTATACCAAAATATGATTGCCATATTTTGTAATTAGCACCTTTAAAAGGGAAAAAATAGTATTTGCAAAACTGCCAACGTCAGTGATCTACACTCAAGAATGGAGATTGTTGACCTGGCCCGTCCACGAAGTACATGACTGCAACTTTCCAATTTAAAGTACCATAGAAACAGTTTATATGAAATAGAGGAAGGCCAATGGGCACCAGAGGTGGACCTCTTTTACCGTGTGCTATATGACCATTGTTTAGACATAGTATGTAGGGTAGCTATCAATGGAAGAATTACCAGGTATTTTAATGTCCTTTATTCATAATTATTGAAACTGGAAAGTTTAAACGGAAATTATTTTAACCACTGTCCACATGATCACGACGTCTCACTTTGTTGTGAATGAATTATATTATATTAAGCTTTTAGTCAACTGCATGATATACCTCATGTAGGTGAATGACGTGTGTCTAATAGATAGACTTCTGATTCCAATACAGAAATGAGACCTCAGCTTCAATAGCACCCCCTTCATCACCCATTTATCTTTATATGTTATTCACTTTATTTTAGATTGTGGGGATCGGTCCTGGAATGATTAGGTTATTGAGGGTAAATGCGTGTGCTTACATAATAAATATCGGTTCAGTATAGTAGACCATTATCAAATTGTTGTGAAAAATAGTGATCTCAGATTTACCATGTTCGAATTTACTCATTTTAACAGACCATCGACCTAGTCATACTGTTACATATGTTTTGGTCCTCTGGATGGAATTATTTTAGTACACTGTCATAATATTAAAAGCTGGAATTTGGACGAATAGAAAAAATCAAATCAATTGATGACAACATTTTATAGTTCTATACCTGGTGCTAGTTTTAGAAGTTCCTTTTTTCACCAGTATATGTGTGGATCATTGAATGTACCTGTTGATATGTTGACAGATCGGAAATGCACAAACTAGCCCTTTGTTCATCAAAGTTCCTGTTGTATTGATGAACTTTTTAAATAATCAAAAAGGTGATACCTGTATGAATTACTTTCTTTGTTAAATGTTAAATAGAGCAAGTCTCTTATGCACAAACACTGTAGGAGGCCATATATTCAGCTGAAAGATTATCAGGACATCGAGCCCAGCAGGGGGGTCTCTTATGAACCATTCCATAGTCATTATAGAAGTGTATATGTTGTAGACCTGGGTTGTATCATTCCACAAGTAATCAACATTATACCAACCCAGCAAACTAGTGTCAGCTTGTGTCAACCTCGTGTTAACATGAGGCAACCCAATTGGGTTCCTTTGCAGTATAATCTGACACTAGTTTTCTGGGAGCAGGTAAGTGATTATATATGTATATTTATTATTTTTTTGAAGTGTGTATACTATAACCTGAGGGGAAGTACACAATGTGATACTCTTAAAAACAAAGATGTATTATTGTGCAAGTCCAGTGTTCATATCAGCATAGTAATGCTAGAATATTATTTTTATGGCTGGTCATATATTCAGATGATAATACTGTTCAGAAAGGATTGCATGGGATGTACTATTTGGTAGCACTGTGTCAGCGAAAACCATTGATGCTGATATTATTGTAACGGTATGTGGTACCCTAAATTAGAAATATGAAATATTTGGGCAGTAATCAGAAAATGTGTTTCATAATGAAGATAGAATTATGGGTTCTTCCAAAATATGGACAATTTTAACATGTCATTACAGCTGAGGCTCCATAATATTGAAATGAAATATGATGAATATCCCGGGGCTGATCTGCCATTATTGTCGACAATGTTTTATTCCCAGTGGTAAAAAGATAATAATGGAATGGTAAATATAAGAGAAAAAGCATCTTTCATGAATTATGTTGTTTTTCTCAACCATGTGTCACCATGGGATACAACCGATTTGGTTGGTTCATTCAAGTGAATATCATTTGAACAATATTTGCAGATTAAGTCTAGCAATAGGATATCAGTTCTACACCATTGGATAGATTACAAAATGCACCTGCACCGCATTATACCACGATGCACCAAGCACACCATCTGCACACATGGTCTGTAAGCTTACCATGCACCTGCCTGCCACTGGGCCGCTCTGCTATGGATGAAAAGAAGGATACACACTTGGAACAAACAGCGTTTTAATTTCAAATATTTTATACCACTTGTAACATAATCAGCTGCATGTGTACTGTCCTATTCCTCAAGGAGACAACCATTAGCTAACTGCCAGGATGAACATTGGGAACTGTTAGAGGGAATTGGTAAGGAATTGTTTTGTGAACTACAAGAGTCTAGACTAGTAAAGATAGGGTATGAGCAAGGAAGCTCAGTCTCTATCACAAGCTTTAATTATTGTATAAATAATTATGCCCTGGAAAAAAAAATCTGAGAATGGAGGTTCATAATCTTTTAGTACACCAAGACAGAAAAGTGTACAATTATATTATTGATTTATACAGTAATGATTATTCATGTCCATTGTAACCCTTTGTTCAATTCTACAGGTCTCTTCATTCTGAGAATAAACATTGAATGGAATATTGATCAGCGTGTAATCTTTGTTCATGCCACTCATTATAACCCAATACTGGTATTAGGGCCCTGCAATTGAGTCTCCTTTTGTTATTGACGTTGTCTATTGCAGCTGAAGGATACCTAAATCAACTCTGCAATCATTACATTAAACATCCATGAGGATGCATCATTTGCAATATGAAGAAAGATATTGTGGAATGTTTAGCTATCAATCCGTTATTTAAGCCACTCAAAAAGTGGTTTCGCATCACCAAGGTCTGGGAAATCTGATGAGGGAGGCTTTTTTTAAATATTATTTAAATTTTTTACTCGCAGGCCCAAATATATAGGATAATTTATGTTTTTTTGTGGCTAAGGATTGGCTAAGAATCAATTGATCTTTAAGGTGGGTCAATACCTTGGTGTAAAAGTAGCTAGATGTCCATGAGGTTTTCGCCATAAGACCATAATAGCATACACTTTCCAACAAAGCTGAGAAAATAGGAGGGTCCCGAGCTGTTTTCTGAGATATTCAAGCCTTAAGTCAGTGTTTCATATAATAGGAGTATATAGTGTTTTGCCACATATGTAGATAAAATAGTATTGAAAAGTAGCTAAATATGTATATAACTCTCACAGGATCTAGGTTTTGATGTCTTCTCTCTAGAGAGATCCTTTTGAACATATGGTCCCGGGCATATTTCTATAGTTTTTGTCCATTGAAAAAAAAAAGTTGAAAGGAAATAGAAATATACTTAGGGCTAGTTATCTATGACTTCTGAATGAGAGCCACCACTACAGACTCAATAGCACAGTGGCAGAATGCATGCCTTCATATCCAAAGGTTGATGGTTCTCGCCCCGGTCAGGCAACATCTTTGTCCATTTTAGGACAATCTGATATAACTTGTTCCAACATTAGACAAAGGTCCCCTGGTGATCTATGGTCAAACTAGAGAATGTACCTGCGCAGAAAACTGTGCAGTGAACGAAAATGGCATCATATTGACCCACCTTAAAAGTGGAGGAAATGTAAGTTATTTCTATACCACTGCATTGCTGGCATTATTAGCTTTAATTTGATACCAAATATGACAAGTTTGTACATTTTTATCAGGTTTTTCATCAAAAGCAGGCAAAAAAAACCTGATTTTTATGATGAGCGCAGTGATGAGAAACCATTTTATTTTTTTAAGTGGCCCTATTCAAATGTATTTATGAGACAAGCAGGTTGATTATAACCAGTGGAAATGACAATTGGAGTAATGTCTTTTATCAAATATATGTGTGTAATCTGAACCAACACTCCTGCCACCTAGTAGCATTATCTAACAGCATTTGGGCAGGTGGCTTTAGATAGCTGTGACTAATAATCAATCCTGATACAGCTGCCACCTGGCGGCATAATCTACTACTACTCACAGAATATGATGAACTGTTTATTGTTTGGATTGAATACGAATAATCATTAAAAACGAAGCATATCACATGAGATAACATACAAGCTGTGGGAGTAACATTATGCACTATAGCCTTAATCATTATGATGCATAGATGCAGCCTTGGCGAGTAGTCTGGCCAAGGTATGACTGCATCATGACAACAAAGGATATGGTCTGAGCTGCATTCGTGCGTCATGCCAACCTTGTTGTATTGATACCGGTATGCTACAATAAGGTCTACATGATAAATAATGCAGCCTTGTTGGACAATGCGGCCAGGGCTGCATAAATGCATCATGACAACAAAGGCCAATAAACTACATGCACATCTAGGTGAAGATGTTCTTGAGATCCCACACAGCAGAGGGCATGCCCTGTTCAGCACTGTAAGGCAGCATCCAGGTGAACCACTCGGTGGGCAGGGCACGATACAGCAGCCGTACCGGGTACATGGCCGCATGAGCCACCACTGGGGGCACCATATTGGTATAGCATGAAGCCACCACACCATCCACCACAATCGAGCCACTCGGGGTGTGGGGGCAGTAGATACCGGCGAGCTGCTCGTGAGCTATGGCAGTGACTTTGGTTGGTCTGGCAACTTCTGTGTCTTCAAAGTTGATAAAGAAGACCACATCCCCAACCTTGACATCCTGAGCTGCTCTGAGCTGACCTAGATCTCCCACATGGATGAAGTGGCCTTGCGAGAGGCTCAGGGTCTTCCCTCCTTCAGTGGTGATTGTGATAAAGGTAGACTCCATGTCTGGAATCGCATGACTGAACATGATGACTTCTTCATATTTGACGAAACCTTCATTGTTGACTACCAGGATTTCATCCCCCAGCTGGAGATCCTTCATGGGGAGTTCACCAGTGGGGGTATAGACCAGGGATTTAGCAGGAAAGCATCCCTTGATATCAGACATGAATTGGGTGATGCTGTAGCGTACATTGTTATCACGGATAACCTGGGCTACCATGGACATGATCATCCTCCGGGCTTGTTCCTTCTCCTTCTCTGATGAAGCCGTTTGTCCAACCTGGCTCAGATCCTGTGCGTCACCACCCAACTCAACCAGGACAAAACGGTCTTTGATTTTCTCCATGAAGTTCTTCATGACATCATTTCTCCTCACATCGGCCAGGAATTGCTCTTTCCCTGTGGTGGCATAGGCACTGCCAGCATGGGTGCCCACAACCATGAAGTGTGCCACCGATTTAGAGTTGAGCAACTGCAAATTTATAAATGTAAATCCATTATTTCATAATCTCTCTGTGTATAACAGTTCACCATAGTTATCATGAGTATTACCAATGATATATCAAAAAATGAAATGGTTTCTCACCACCATCATAGAAATCAGGTATTGGGGAAAACCTTTTCCTTTTGTTAACTGTTTAATGAAAAACATGAAGAGAATGAACACATATATAGGCATATTTAGTATCACATTAAAGCTAATACCCCTAGTAGCAAACACGGTGTGACCCCGGACGGGGCCAGACTGTGTTTGTAAGTGTGGCCCAGAGTGAGCTAACCGATGGGCGCCCATTGGTTTAGGGTCTGGGCTTTGGTGTGGCCCCAAGCAGGCTGCCGGAATTGGGCTCAGATCGGGTTTTGGACTGGCTGAAAGCGGGCTCAGCTAGGGTTTTGGACGGGCTGCCCACTTTGGGCTCAGATCGGGTTTTGGACGGACTGCCTACTTTGGGCTCAGATCGGTTTTTTGGCGGGCTGGCCAATTTGGTGGCACAGCACCACCTGATAAGTATGGGTTTTTAGAATCTATTCAATCATTCCCCAATATTCTCTTGTATTTGTTGAATAAGATGGGTCCTGCTAATCAACCCTAGGCTAATCATACTATTCCTATCCAATTATGGAAGTACCAAGCAGGCCTATTATCACCAGGTTTAAGCCACATGCAGCATAGACAAGTTCTATGGTGTACATTGGCCTTCAAATCCATAGTGCATACCTACATGGAGCATATGAGTTTGGTCTTAAGTAAATTGTAATGCCACAGAAATAGCATCTACACTGGATAGCTGCCTAGAAAACCTCATTTTCATCATTCAAATATATAGTCTTATTTCCAAACTGTGAGAACCCAACCTCAGCCCACATCGAACAGCCTGCTTTGAAACTGATCTGAGCCCAAGACAGGAAGCCAGATCGGGGCCACACTTCACCCCAGTCATCTGCCCAACATGAACCCAAAACAGGCATCCCGCATTGAAACAGATCTGAGCCCAAAATGGGCAGCCCCCTTTGAAACCGATCTAAACCCAAATTGGGCAGCCTGGTCAGGGCCACACTTCAGCCCAGCCATCTGCCCAACATGAAACCCAGCTCAGTTTTGCCCAAGTTCAAACAGCCAATCTGAGCTAAAACCAAATTGGCCCCATGTGGGCTTGCTACCAGGGACTATGTGTAATAACTTATAATATTTACTCATGAAGAACATAATAAGATATTATCTTATCCCATACATTTTAGCCCGTGAGTAAAAAAAAGAAGCCCCCAACGTCATATTTTTCAATCAGGATTTAGGATGTAAAAATAAATGCCAAATGGAAAATTATAATCCCCACAGCACCAAACGAAGGTTTTACTAACAGTGTACGCTACAACATCACCTAAGGTTGTCACAATGATGAATTAAAGTCATTAACTTGAGGACCTTGAGGGTTGTCAAATTAGGTAAATGCAGATGTTAAGTCGTAGAAATGGATTTCAGTGTACTGGGATAAAGTGTAGCTTTATTTACCTTTGCGTTCTCCATTATCTCCACTTCCTTCTCTCGCATCCTTGGCTGAGCAAGATTCATAACGAGGATGATGACGTCAACGCCATCCTCAATCTGCTCAATTCCCTGAAGTAATAGAAAGACGGGATAAACACCTCTAAAACAGCCGAGTGAATTAGCTATTTTCTCAGTTGTGTTTTGATTCAATCTCAATCTCACGCCACAACCAACGAGCCTAAATAGCACTAAATATACACTCTACTATTCTTGCCACAACTACATCGCCCAGAGCATTTGACATAACAGCTCTATAATGGTATAGAGAAGGATCAATTACATCTCAAATGCCTTTATCTCAAATGCCTTTATCTGTTTAGTGAACTGTACCATGAACCTGCTTGCATGTGTTTTAAAATAGAACCATAAGGGATAAGCAAGTCCACCTACCTTCATGATAAGGTTTTTGTTTGATCTATTCTGACCTACAAAAGGTAGGATCTGTGTGAGCATGTTCTCAATGTGGTATCCTGGCGTATCCATAACTCGCATCTCCTGACCCCCAAAGTTGGCGTCCTCTGACTGTGGGAAAATTGTTTCTGCATTTGCAGAATGACTTGACTTGAATACTCTTTTATTAGTGAGCAGATTTCCAAGTGCACTTTTCCCTACACCTCCTAAACCGACCATGACAATGTTGAGGGTGTTCCCTGTGGATGATGGGGAGGAACTACAATCCTTGATCCAGTTCACCTCTCGGTGATTGAGCCTTCTCTCAATTACTTTCTCTATGGCACGTATTTCAAAGTCCTCCCTTCCACTATTCATTAGTGCCTGTCTCTCCTTATGTGAGAGGTACCCTGTGCCTGAAGCCATCTTCCCTGTCCTGGTGTTGGCTGGAGTGTGTGATGACCGAGGTATATGAAACAGTATCTAAATAGATATCTTACCTTCTTCAATAGGAAGGTCAAGAGCTTAATACACGAACAATTGGGAAAAACCCTAACATGAGAGGAGGTGGTGATCTATATAAAAGAGAGATAAAGATGGTAGGCCACTGGAATCCGATGTGTGTTCCATGTATCTTACTTTGTGGCGGTGGAATGCTATCCATATTTGAGGAATATTATTGTTCTGTCTCTGGTATGTATTTTCCTACTTTCAAGATACAAGAGTAAGAATAATTTCAATGCAATGTTATGAAAGAAACCTCATATGTTATTCCTATAATGGTCTAGCGAAATAACCTATTGACCACTGGTTAACAACACTTTCCCCTCTCCTTTTAATATCAGTATTTACTTCACGGGAGTATGTACACTGGAAGGTACTTACATAGTATTCATGAAGTGGTTTCAATCTGTTGGCCACTGATACACATACTGCTATTGGATATAATATACAAGGATATCCAGTACTTTTACTTTCGTGTCATTTCATTGTTATATGTCTGAACTTTATAATGAGGGATATAGTGTACTGTGTTGAAATCGGGGGACCGAAGATTGTACATTTGTGTATGAATGAGGTAGGAATATAAGGTAGGAATATGCATGGGAGAATGGTATGATATCATGAGAAAATTATAAAAGAGAAAGTACATAAAACCTAGCTTCGTTGACAAAAATAACAAACACAAAATTAAATTAATATAATCCACGTTCAGGGTGCCTCATGAATAAAAAGAACTGTTAAAACACATCCGATAGAAAACGCCAGGTTGTTAGGCCCTTATCCTACAAAATTGCCCTTATCCTACAAAAATGTATGGCTTTGTAACAAAACTATTGCCCTTATCCTACAAAACCTATGTATTTTGTAGGATAAGGGCAATCAGTCAGGCCCTTATCCTACAAAATTGCCCTTATCCTATAAAACCTATATCAGGTAGGTTTTGTAATATAAGGGAGTGATAGCCCTTATCCTACAAATATGGCCCTGTGGCTTTAATTCATTTGTCACAGGGTCTAGCCTTGAGGCGTAGGACCTACTAGTATGCTGTAGGTTTAAGTTTGTGTAATGCAAAAAGGCCTGACTGACAGCCCTTATACTACAAGCCTACACGATTTTGTAGGATAAGGGCAATTTTGTAGGATAATGGCTTAACACCTGTCACTGAATGGCCGTTGTGGGTGCGACAATGAGCGATGGCCCATGTTATGGCCCTGGAAGTCAGTGTGGAGCTAGTATGAGCAGCTCACTGGGACACATGTACAGGCGAGTAGACGAGAACTCCTCCAGCCTGCATGCCAAAAAGCAGCTATGATGTAGGTAATGCAGGGAATCCCTCTAGTCCTGGGCCGCACAGCACAATAAATAGAAAAGGGGAGTGACTAGTACTGCTATGGCATGACTATAGTGAGATGTGCCATCATGGGAATCTTTCAACGACATGGCAGAGGTGGTTGGTGATGACACTTCATTATTAGTAGCGCACAGAGCGTGCACCTGCAGATTGTTACGAAATCAAAGGCATCGGTCTGTTACTACAGGCATCTGTACATTTACCACACGAGAAATACAGACAGACACTGCAGAGTTACAACCAACAGGTGCTCTACATAGCCTTGACCCTTACTCCACCCAGAAGCTGGTAGCTCACTGCATAGACCTACGTGACTAGGCCTGAGCAGCTTGGAGTTGGGCCGAGCAGCTCACTAACACAACAACGGGGAGCAGTCAAGAAGCCACCGTGAGTCGTTCTTTACCCGAGTGACAAACCTATTGCTATCGATTGTAGTGTGTAAAACCTTAAGCTTGGGGAACAAGGCAACTACACTGATAATAATAGACCTGGAAATGTTAGTCACTACGGACTACGTTTCTATAGTCACGTGAACGTAGAAAAAACGGCTATACCTAGTTAGTCACCTATGTCTAATGTAAGTTAGTCATATAGTCAACCTATAGTCAGCCATTAAATCGGCTGTTTGGACTATATAGTCAAGTGACTATGAATTTAATGGTTTCATGGTCTAAAGTAGTCACTATGACTAATAGATGTAGTCAATCATGAGAAATAAGGGAAAGGCAGGTCAAGCTTTGTCCTGCTCTAGGATAGGATAAAGCTAGGGGAGAGGCTAGGATAGGGTAGGGAAAGGGACAGGCTAGGATAAGGCATGACAGGGGACAGGCTAGGATAGGTAGGGCAGGGGATAGGCTAGGATAAGGTAGGACATGGGACAGGCTAGGATAAGACAGGGCAAGGGGCAGGCTAGGATAAAGCAGGCCAGGAGACAGGCTAAGATAAGGCAGGGCAGTGAACATGCTAGGAGAAGGCATGGCAGGGGACAGGCTAGGATAAGGCAGGGCAGGTGACAGGCTAGGATAAGGCAGGCCAGGGGGACAGGCTAGGATAAGGCAGGGTAGGTATAGGCTAGGATAAGGCATGACAGGGAACAGGCTAGGATAGGTAGAGCAGGGGACAGGCTAGGGCAGGGCAGGGCAGGGCAAGGGACAGGCTAGGAAAAGGCATGGCAATGAACATGCTAGGATAAGGCAGGGCAGGTGACAGGCTAGGATAAGGCAGGACGGGGGACAAGCTAGAATAATGCATGGCAAGGGACAGGCTAGGATAAGGCAGAGTAGGTATAGGCTAGGATAAGACATGGCAGGGGACAGGCTAGGATAGGTAGAGCAGGGGACAGGCTAGGGTAGGGCAGGTCAAGGGACAGGCTAGGATAAGGCATGGTAATGAACATGCTAGGATAAGGCAGGCCAGGTGACAAGCTAGGATAAGGCAGGCCAGGGGACAAACTAGAATAAGGCAGGCCAGGGGACAGGCTAGGATAAGGCAGAGTAGGTATAGGCTAGGATAAGACATGGCAGGGGACAGGCTATGATAGGTAGAGCAGGGGACAGGCTAGGGTAGGGCAGGTCAAGGGCCAGGCTAGGATAAGGCATGGCAATGAACATGCTAGGATAATGCAGGCCAGGTGACAGGCTAGGATAAGGCAGGCCAGGGGACAAGCTAGAATAAGGCATGGCAAGGGACAGGCTAGGATAAGGCAGAGTAGGTATAGGCTAGGATAAGACATGGCAGGGCACAGGCTAGGATAGGTAGAGCAGGGGACAGGCTAGGGTAGGGCAGGTCAAGGGACAGGCTAGGATAAGGCAGGGCAATGAACATGCTAGGATAAGGCAGACCAGGGGACAAACTAGAATAAGGCAGGCCAGGGGACAGGCTAGGATAAGGCAGAGTAGGTATAGGCTAGGATAAGACATGGCAGGGGACAGGCTAGGATAGGTAGAGCAGGGGACAGGCTAGGGTAGGGCAGGTCAATGGACAGGCTAGGATAAGGCATGGCAATGAACATGCTAGGATAAGGCAGGCCAGGTGACAGGCTAGGATAAGGCAGGCCAGGGGACAAACTAGAATAAGGCAGGCAAGGGACAGGCTAGGATAAGGCAGGTTAGGAGACATGCTAGCATAAGGCATGGTAATGAACGTGCAAGGAGAAGGCAGGGCAGGGGACAGGCTAGGATAAGGCAGGACGGGGGACAAGCTAGAATAATGCATGGCAAGGGACAGGCTAGGATAAGGCAGAGTAGGTATAGGCTAGGATAAGACATGGCAGGGGACAGGCTAGGATAGGTAGAGCAGGGGACAGGCTAGGGTAGGGCAGGTCAAGGGACAGGCTAGGATAAGGCATGGCAATGAACATGCTAGGATAAGGCAGGGCAGGTGACAGGCTAGGATAAGGTAGGCTCGGAGGCAGGCTAGGATAAGGCAGGGTAGGGAACAGGCTAGGATAGGACAGGGCAAGGGACGGGCTAGGATAAGGCATGGCAGGGTTCAGGCCAGGATAAGGCAGGGCAGGAGACAGGCTAGGATGAGGCAGGGCAATGAACATACAAGGAAAAGGCAGGGCAGGGGACAGGCTAGGATAAGGCAGGGCATGTGACAGGCTAGGATGAGGCCTGTTATGCTCTGTTAGTCTAGACATACACTGTTCATGTATTTCTATGTTTAATATCAAAATTTGAACAAAATACCATGATTACTCTATCAAACATGAGAACTCATGCACCCTATAACATCTTATGTTGCCCCAGTCAACTGTAACATAACATATAACAAGCAGAGATAACCATAGAACAGTGTTTTAGAAGAGGATGTGCCTACCTGAAGTCCATGGACCATTCAAATTTGAATCCTAACTGTTTCCTGTGCACACATTCCTGTGACATCATCAATTTGTGTGATCCACATATAGTCACTACTGACTACCTTATGACTAATATGTGACTAAGTTGTATAGTCCCCTGACTACGGGGGTCAAAATATGGTGGTACAGTCACTACTGACTATAGGTATTATTATCAGTGTAGGATAGGACTATATTGGTATGCGTTATGATATAAATTGTATCAGCTGGGTAAGGACCACGCAGCTCTACATATTTCAATTGATATTCCATATATTCGATGTGAGGTGTGTTGGGAGTGCTGCAAAACTCCATGGCAGTAGGGCAGGAACGGTGTGAAAATAACTTGACTTAGGAGGCAAAATCGGTTTTGGAGGCAAATTGTCAAAATCGGGTTTGGAGTAAAATCGCTTTTTGAGATGAAATCTTCAAAATCCATTTTTGGGTCAAAATCCTTTTTGGGTCAAAATCTTTTTTTGGGTCAAAATCTTTTTTTGGGTCAAAATCTTTTTTTGGGTCATGCCTGGATTCTCAGGGATTGTGCTTGGGTGATTCTAAATTTAACTGAGGTGTTATGTGAGCTCAACAACCCTGGTTTGAGAAGTCTTACCCTTTTAAAAAACTGTCAATAGGAGACAGCGTTCACACTATTGACAGTTTTGTAAAGAACTGTCATTGACAGTCTAGGGGTGGCGGAACCATGGGGGCCAGGGGGCCACGGCCTCCCAACATTTTGCCCTCTCTAGGAAACTTTTCTCGATTTTATCAGGCTATTAATTTACCTCAAGCTATGGTAAAGGTACTACAGGGGCCTAACCATCCCACCAACAGTCAGATTGCAATCAAAGAGCAAGGTGGTGATGAAGGAGGGGGGTACAAAGCTTAGCTTAATTAAGGCCCGGTCACACTAGTCATGAAAATCCAAAACAAATGTTTTACAGTGCCAAGACAATTGCTGTGGGGAGTTTTGCTGCAAAACATTTTTTGTTTTGGAACACTTTTGTCTTAGAACACCAGTCACACCTGTCTTGGCATTGAAAACATTTGTTGTGCAACAATTGTCTTGGCTTTACAAAACACTTGTTTTTTAATTTCACAACCAGTGTGACATTCTAGAGTAAATCAGTAATGTGCTCAGTGGTCGGACAGACCCTATGCCCGGACACCCTGCCATCAGAATGATAGTTATGATGCTCATATGTGTAATTTTATTGATTAAGGGTGTAATCTTTGTACAGATGGTCAGTTAATTTAGATATCTAGCATTGTAGATACTGCTTTGGAGATAGATTGCCCCTTTGGTACTTTGAAATGTGTCCGAAATTAGGGCATAGTGTTCAGAGTTAGGGCCTAAAGTGACAATTGTATTCGTTCTCATGTTTCCTGGAATAATAAAGAATAAATTGCTATAGGCTATCTTTAATCCATATGTAAGAAAACATATTTGCCCCCCTTGGGTCATCTTATTGGAAGATTTCAGATCTATAATGGCTCGGTTTATTTAATTAAAAAGTAAAATAGCAATTACATGCACTGCCACATCCTCCATAAAACGTACTAGAATGGACCTTTTCTCTTCTAGATTTTCAAACATTTCCTACTATTTTTAACACTGATTCTTTTGGATTAAGCTGACATTTGACACCTTGGCGCTTATTTCATAATTTACCACTATTGACAGTTTGAACTGGCAATCAAAGAGAAATATCCCACTATTGATAGTCTGAACTGTCAATAAGAGGTACGTTTTCCACTAATGACAGTTTGAACTGCCAATAGCAAGATCAAGGTGGCCCAGCTATTGACAGTGCAAATTGTCAATAGTGGGATATTTCTCAATCTCCTTCACGGCCATTTGTTAATCATTCATCTATTATGTGGAATTCATAGCTATGAATCTGATTATTTGCAGATGTCACGTAGGTTCCGTTCTAGAAGTGCAACCTCAGACATGAGTGACGCGGAAACAAAAGACCTGGCAAAAATGGCCAGCAAGGCCAGAAATAACCTTCATGAAAATATCATGCGGTTCAGAAAACCACTGAACATTTTGGTCATCGGGGAAACTGGTGTTGGGAAATCCTCCTTCATCAATTCAGTAATTAGGGCGACCATTAAGAGAAAGGGCCAGTGGGCGGCCTCAGGTGGTGGTGGTGACGGATATGTCATACAAGGAATCCCCTTAGTTGGGAGACTCCTTTAATATGTATGAATCTGAGTAAGTCTTGAGGTCTTGTAGTATAGTTGGTATTTATTACAAGTTGACAGCAACAGTACAGTAAGTACAATGTAGGTTCCACTCAGTTACACCTATCCACACAATAGTACAGGACTAGTAAGTATGCCCTAGAGTCAAGGGGTCCTGCACACTGTCTGATAGTTGGGCATAGTAGGGCATAGCCTATAGCCTTGTTCTCAGTCAGTGGAGGGAGCTCCTTGCTCAGTGCTGTCCTAGGGTGAAGTGATGATGGTAGCTGGGAGGCTGGGGTTTATAAGGGGCCCAGCCCTCAGCTTGGTCTAGACAATGTTAGAGGGCTTGTAACTGTCAGAGACACAGTCACACAATACCCCTCCCTAGTCTGAATACCCCTGTTAGTGTACATCAAGGGAGGTGACCCTTATGCTGGTCTAACATGCCAGGTGGGAACAATGGTCCCCCCAGCCAACTGTGGGAGACAGTGTGCGGGATGAGCGTCGCCTGGCGGCGAGGGGAGTGCCGACTGGAGCGCCGCCTATGCGGGCCGGCGGCAGCAGTAGCGCCTGCTGCCGGCGGCCGTTATGCGGGCGGCGTGCGGGGCCTGTCACCTGACAGGTGCCTCCCCCTCAGAGAAAAGGACAACTCTCCGTCAGTTGTCATTCCATCTAAAAATTTGGGGTGAATTTTGGAATTTTATCCACAATTTTTGGTGGCAAATAGAACTTACCTTTTTTTTTTTTTTTTTTTTTTGATTTTTTTTTTGATAGTGAAGTACACTTTTTTTGTAATATAGATGATGTGAGAGTATGTAAATACCAAAGGTCTGGGGAGAAATTTGGTTTGTGCTTGGCTAGTCATCTACATTACATACAGTGTAGTCTTAACTATAAGGTATGTAAACCTTCTTTGTACCAACTTGGTACTTTCTTAATCACATATTTATACAGTGTAGTAATATTTTGTGTCTTTATCTGACACTTTTCAAATCATAGTTTGAATTATATACACAGTATGGTACATCTTTGTCTTAATTCTAAAACATGATGAAAAATGTGTTATCAAGTAATAGGCTGTCTTTGGTGATAGGTGCTTTTGTGGAACTGAGTGGATTTTGATATATCAATGTTCACATGTGAATACAAATATACAGGGTACATATGCAAATTATGCAAAATCTTATGATAAATTTTTACAAACTTTTTTGTTTGATACCAAAAAAACCAAGGCCACTTTTATATAAAAGTAGGCCAACCGGCTTGAAGTTTGTTTTCTTATATCTAGATAGCGCTTATCTATGGATTTGCGTGATATAGCAATCAGTAATGTACATTTTATGCATACTTATGTCCTTTTCCGGTGGCGGATAAGTGTTCATAATTGTGTCTTCTGACATTTTGCATTACTTAATTTTGTAAGTTTGTATGTACAAATACAGTCCTTTTTATGCAGATATTTTGTCCTTATCCGGTGGAGGGTAAGTGTTCATAATGTCATAAAAATGACTTGGTATCTTGTTTCTGCATTGATAGTTGAATCTTACAAGATTCTTGGTGTTGGCATTTTGCAACTTTGTGGATCTACACTTTGATCAGAAATGTCTTTGCAGTGGGCCGCTGCTGTGAGATTTAAGTCTTTTGTGTAGTATCCTAGGGTTAGTCAGCGGACTATCTCCCTTTTTGCTTCATGTTTTTCTGTAAATAGTCTTACATAATACAAAGGTATACAGTGTAAAATACAGTGCAAATACAGTGTTATATACAAACATGTTTGATTAGCAATTTAGATTGTAATAATACAATTTCACACATATATATATGCATGTTTGAGCAAGTTTGACATGGTTAAGAGTACGCAATTGTTTTTGTAAAACTTCAAATTTTCAAAATTGGCTGTTTCATTTTGGGATACCTTAAAATTGATTCCCTGATACTACTGACACACACTGAGACCTTGCTTTGACCTCGGGATTGTGAGAATTTGAAAATTTTGCACCTTGAGCAGATTTTTGAGTGGCACCTTGAGGCTATTGTGTCATGCGGCGCAAGATGCGTCATGTGCCGCGGTGACACCGGTGGATGACACCTTTGGTGAGCAGATCATGTGCCTTCTCATGGACTTGTCACCTGAAGTGAGGGGATCACTTCAGAGGGTGACCAGTGTCATTTGGGGGTGGGGAGGGGTTATAAAGGCTGTGTAGACCACAGTAGGATCACTTATTCCTTGAGTACCCTTGAGATAACACAGTATGGCGCATATGGCAATTTTGGAGGACGAGTTGGAGGCTGTACCTGAGGTACTTGCATATCTCCCTGAGGCCTGGCTGCAGGGTGACATGCAGGCCTTAGACCTGTGGTTGGGTGATCAAAACACCTTGGAGGGGCTGACTCCTGGTACTCCTTTTAGGAGTATTTTGAGTCGGTATGACTCAGTAAGGACGCGGTGGTTGCATAAAGTCCGGCGCGACATTGCCAGTTTTGGTGATGTTTTGGTGTGCCGTCATCAGGGCTGGTACTTCCTTGGTGCTGGCGGGATTTCCCTGCGCAGGGCGGCATCTCTGGAGCTGTTAACTCAGGCCCTACATGATTTGGATGGATATGACCCGCGGCTGCTTTTCACCAGAAATGATGGGGTCATCTGGGACTTCCTATTGGCTGTCGGCCTATGTGCTTACACAGTGACAGGTGATGCTGCAGACAGCGCTGAGCATGCCCTGTCTACTCTGGAGGCACGTTTTGTCCAGTGGAGGGAGGAGAACGAGTGGCTGTTCAGTGAAGAAACGTGGATTGGATCTCCTGCCGCTGCCGAGTTGGCCGAGTCCTGGGAGGCCTTGGGATGGGGGGACTATAACAACTAGTGGGTGGCATCTATAAATGTCAAAATAAACGGTCCTTTTCAGGGCCAACCAACTTTTCACAAAAGGTTTGGTCAATCTCAATCCTGTATAATTGTGCTTATTCTTCCCCATGTACTTTCTCACTAGTTACAGCTGTAGGTGGTTGGGTGAGTATGGTGAGTACATTTTTGAATGTATTGGTGCTCTCTCTTTGGTCGTCAATTATGATGTTCTCCAGCTTTGACTCATGGGTATCCATGGTGACAGGCTGGGGTGAAATGTCATTTTGTAGTAACATGGCAAAATCTAGATTAGGTTCCCTGAGCGCTGGTATTATGCTGAACCTGGCACGCCATGGTAGATTGATAGTTTCTGGCAGTAAATATGCGGTCTCTCCTTTCTTAGTAGTAATTACTACTGGTCCATTCCATTCAAATACTAGTCTTGGGAGAGGGTACATTTTTATAATCATATCTCTGTATGTTGGGGCTGAAGCTTTTATAATTGTATCAAACTCATGTGGCACTGGACGCAAGGGGAAGGAGAAGTTGGTGTCTCCTTCGTAGACTTTTAGTACTACTGTGGGATTTGTCCTCTTTGTGACTTTTCCCTTTCCACAGTGCTTGGTTGCCATACTCTTCAGATATTTGGTCAGCCTGTAGGCTGAGTAAATGGTGAGTGTGAATAGTATGGCTATGATAAGAGTATGGGTCTCATGGATAGTTAGAATAGGGGTGGGGCCCTGTTCTATTGGTGCCGTGGTGGTGTCCTTCTTGTATAGGGTTTCGAAGGCTTTTTCCATAGGCTTCTCTGTGGCAAATCTATATGCTTTTGCAGTTGGCATATAAGCTAGTAGTGTGGATCCTCTGTGCATTTTGAATAGGGTGTATGTGGCCAAAATTGTAGCTATAACCGAAAGTATCATTGGTATGATAGATGCTGCTGGATGCCGTGCAAATTTGTATAGATAGGACTCTATTAGTCTATTTTCCAGTGGCTTAGCCAGGCTGGAGGCATCATCTAGCAGGGTTTTGGCGAATGGGTTTAGGTCTAGTAATGTTGATTCATCAATATTACTTGATTTCCTTAACATATCCAGTGTCCTGGATAGGTTGACCTTTGGAAAAGGTGGCAGATTTGCCTTGGAGTCTGGTCCAATTTCTTTGATTTCATTTAGAGCCGCGAGAAATGGTAGGTTTATGGTCTCCAAAGCATAGTGAAATGAAATTGTAGTGTTGCATGGCAACCTAGAATTTGGTAGTGAATAGTGATCTATATTCACTGTACATAGGCATGGTACACCTATGATTGAGTGTGATGGTGCTTTGTGAGTAGTAGCTGGTTTCCCGTGACACGTAACTGTGTAGGTGGGAGAATTTGTGGTCACAAGATATTCATCTTGTGAGATGGCTACAGCGTGTGAGATTGGTCTCTTCAAGGGCGAGATAGTAAATTGGCACATTTCCTTGACTTGCTGAGCTTGGTTCAAATAAATTGCTACTGTGCATGTAGGTACATGTCTATGAATTCTCGAGCTAGTTTTGGTACAAATTTTGATCTTAGTTCCTGGACAGGTTAGCATATCTGCATTTGTTAGTTCAATAAATAGTGAACCATCTTCAGAGATAGCCAAGAATTTGACATCAGTAATTAATTGGGTTACTCCCTTTGTAGGCGTCTCCTTGGTGTTGATTTGTACTGGTGTGGTTACCAGTTGAAATACTCTGAAGGTGGAGACGGTGGATGCTACAATGATATCCAGGTGGATGTATATGTGCCGTTCCGAATAGGTGTAGGATATCATTCTTTGGGAATAATAGTAGTCAAGGTCAGTTATGGCGACCTTTGATCCTGGTGAGTGTATTCTGAGTGTCATGTCCAGATCATTCAGATGCTCCGTTAGTTCAGCTGGTGGTACTATGTCGGCAGTCATAATGCCTGCTGATAGCATCCTGAGTGCTGATGTGGTGTGCTGCAATGCTTGCAGATAGTTCATTCTTGCTACAATAATGGTGAGTGCATCAGTTAAAATTTGGATCTTCCTTCTTTGTGTGTGCTCGTGATTTGCATAAGTGTTCAGAGATGTGGTCATATTTTGAGCCCATACATTCATATTTTGGCCTAGAGTGTTCATGGTTTGGTCTAGCATACTTTTATCCTTAACATATGCCTTGACAAATTTGTCTTGGCGTTGTGTGACCTTATCAATTAATATAGCTGCTTCTTTGTCTTGCTTGGAAAAAGCTTCTAGAATGCCGTCTATGTTCTTTATTTGGTTCATGACCTCTTTGACGTCATCTAGTGTGGCAAGACCTATTGCTCCTCTGAAGAGTGGGGCTAGGAACCCAAGTGGTGCTCTTTTGTACCTTCCTTGACTATTAATTGGATTTGATAGGAACAAATGGATGGATGCTAAGGTAGAGTTAATTTCCTTGTCTGTTATGTCTATTAACAGATCTAGTTCCCTTGCTTGCTGTAATATCTGACTGGTAGAACTGTCGTCATGCAGGGTAGGAAATGTCAGTGCCGTAACCTGGTCCAGTATTTTGGTTTCGGTCTCTGGTGGAGCAGGTATATGGTATGGTATTGCCAATATCATGGTTGTGGTATCGTGCCCATTGACCAATGGTTCAGGTAATGGCTCATATATGGCTCCAACGTTCTGTCAAACGGTGGGCACATATGTGATGGCTTGAGAAGTGGCCATCATCACTAGTAGTAGGATTGGCTTTAGCATGCCTGAAATATAAAATATATTCTATGTCTTAGTAAGACTTCTACTAGTGTTTTTGCAATGTACTTAGGTTTAAATTGGTTTGCTGATTTTGTGAGCTATCCTTTTTGCTTATGTGAAGTATCCACTTGGCACTGCCTCTGTGTACATAGTTTTGAGAGCAGAAATCCTGGTTGGTCCCAATAGTAATATAATAATCAATGTAGTGTTTGAACTGTACCTTTTTCCATGATCAAGCTAGTGTTGGCTTAATGTCCAATCTGTGCTAGAGTCCTTTCCCAAGATTGTAGTAACTGGGTATGATATTGTAGAGTGGGTGTGGTCTGCTTTCTGACAGAGTCCCTCCTGCTATAGGAGAACTGGTATGGCTAGGACCAGCTGGTGTGTACCTGACTGCTGCAGGAGTAGAACTGGTGAGTTGGCTATGGAGTCAGGGCCTCTTATGTAGCCCACCCTACCCTCATCCATTGAGGGCCTGGCTTTGTTTCCCTGGTGGCTGTTAACTGCCATCAGTGTTAGCTTGTCTGACTGGGGTAATTATGTCTGGGGTAATTAGTGTGGACTGCCTGCATCTGTGGGGGTTTGAATGCCCTGGCAGGTGTGTGGGTCCTTTGAAGGGTAAGGGTGTGTCTAGACAGTAGTCTCTTGGCATAGCACGCTCTGTTTTATGTACTTTACAGGATTTAGGTTCAAACATTTCCATTGTTGCATTCTTTCAAGGATGCTAGCCTTTGATGCAAAAATATGATAATTGTGGTTTCTTCAAGCTTGGGTTGCTAATCCCTTTAGGTAGTCTCTTTTGGCTTTTGTGTGTAGCCTTTTGGGTTTCAGACTTCAACCCTGTAGTAATCTGTCCTTTGATTCTACTTTGTGTGCACATTGTTTTTGTAACCTATATAGTGTATATTGTCTTTTCTGTCCTTTGTGTGGGTTCAAATCCTATGCTGATATGAAATTCCTACTTATCATTCTTGATTTGGACAGTTGTTGGAAAATTTAATTTCCTTCATACAGAGTGTATATACTTATTTGACTATTATTCATAGTCTGTGGGTATAGATATTCCATATGATCATGTCAATATATGAAAGTAATTTACTTAGATATTCTCCCTTGCCTGGAGTTTCTATTCACCTTGTGGTGGGCTGGTCTGGGTACTATTTGGTTTAGACCAACTGACTCTTTGGTGAGTGTGATTTGGGATTTATCCCTTGTTATCCTGTGGATAAACTTTGAGGTGTGGGGAATGAGTCTGTGTGCAAACTCATTTTTCCTCAGTGTTGTGACCTTTTTGAGCCTATCAATATGTACTGGTCTGGGGACTAGTAGGTTATTTGATAGGTTCTTCAACCTTGCGCTGGTTGGGGTTGGTCTTTCTGCAACAACATATGGTCCCATGAATAGGGGTTGAAGCTTCTTTGAATCTGTGGTCAACAGAATTCTGGGAATGTTGATATATACAATATCTAGTGGAAGTATAGCTTGTGGTGTAAGCTTTTTGTCATATCTTGACTTCCTTCCTTGTTGTAGCTTTTTGACTCTGTCTATTGCCTTTCTTCTAGACTCATCTTGAGACAGTATCATTCCAGATACATGCTCAGCTACTGTTTTGATTTCTTCCTCTATGTTTAGGGCAGTTTCTACAATGGTTTGAGGGTTTCTGCCATGAAGTAGGAAGAATGGTGTGTAACCTGTTGTCTGGGACTCTGTGTTGTTCAATGCAAATGTAATTGATTCTATATACAGGTCCCATGTTTTCTGATTCTGCGAACAGAAAGTCCTTAATGCTGTTCCTATACTGGCATTGAATCTTTCCACTAATCCATTTGATTGTGGTCTGTATGGACTTGACAGGTCGTGTCTAATCTTCTGGGTGTTCATCAGTTTCTTAAAATTGCTGCCTGTGTAGCAGGTGCCATTGTCAGTTTGAACTGAAGTTGGTACACCTTGCTGACATATGACGTTCTTGTAGAACTCATGTTGTGTGGTTTCTGCTGTGAGATCTTTTGTGGCATATGCTATGACATATCTAGTTGAATAATCTATGCAAACTTGTATGTGTTTGTTTTTCCTGGCTGTTTCTGGGAGTGGTCCCACAGCATCTAAGTTTAGGTGCTTCATGGGGGTTGGCATATAGTCCCTTACAGTCATTGGTGTTTTGTGGGTGTGCACTGCCCTTTTTGCTTTTAGGCAAGTGTCACATGTTGACACATACTGATTGACATCGGCCATCATAGATTTCCAATATACCCTAGGTATGAGAGAAGACATCATTTTTGAAGTACCTACATGACCTGCCATTGGTGAGTCATGGAAGTGTTGCAGTATGTTTTCAACCCAAGTTTTTGGGACTACAACTTGTAGTGGTACTGTGTCTGTTTTTCTCCATGATGTAGGGGATATGTGTACTAGAATGTTGTCTAGGAGTAGGTAGTGCTGAGCATTATTCCTAATCCTTGTTGCTTCAGTGCTTTTTACAGGTAGGTCACCTTTCTCTAGGTAGTCTATAATGGGTATTAGTCCAGTGTCCTTCCTTTGTTCTTCTTTCAACAGTGTGGAGTTGATTGAACTGTCTGGGATTTGGTCTAACATCTGGTCTAATTCCATTATATGTTGTGCCAGCCTTTCTTTATCTTTCTCTGCCTGGATTGTTTCAGGAGATTTTGGTGCAGGTCTGGTCTTTGTCTGTTTCTTTGGTTGTTCAACTGCTATGTCTGTGTTGGTTGTCTGGGTCTTTGAACTGGCTGCTCCTCTGTTTGTGCTGGTGGAGGCGGCCTTTGTTCTTTTGGGATGGGGGTCAGATTTGCTTTTGTGAGCCTTCTGTGCAGTACCTGCTCTGTCTGAGTGCTTCTGCAAATTGGCTGTGGATGTGCTGGGTGTTGAAATGGGGGATTTAGTAGGGAAAGAGGATTTGGTTGACACTTTGTTCTTTTTGGCTTTTAGGCCTAATTGCTGAGGGTGGTCATTAGACCTTGTATCCTCTGCAACCGACCGTTCTGCTTTTGAACGTGTGGTGACAACACAAATGTCTCTGTCCTGTTCTTCCTCCATATCCAGCTGTTTTTCTGCAAATCTGACTACCTTGGTGATTGAAGCAATTTTATGCAGTTTTTCTTCCAACTGATTTTCTGATGCACTGTGTGGTGGTTCACGGGATGTGGCTTTCACCATCTGTGCAATCCTGTTGGTCTCAACCGGGGTAAAACAGTTTTCTGGATACTCTTCACAGTATTCCCTTTCACAATGACAGAACACATAATGGGTGGTCTCTTTTAAGATACCTCTGATCACTGGTTTTGGTCTGTCAATTGATTTTGGTGGGTCATCTCTGTTGAATGGTATCTTGGTTTGGATTTTAGAGAATTTGGTTCTGGTGGCTGCCCTTTTCCTTCTTGGAGGTGGTGGGGGGTTGGTCATTGGTGGTGCATCTGGATATTCTCTTCTTGACATCACATCTGGAGGAATGTTGTCATCCCCTTTTACATGTTGTATTGTGAATGCAAATTGTTGGATATCCAGTGCCCATCTGGCCCACCTGTGGGTCAAACCTGTGTTTGTGAGGAGTGGTATTAGAGCTGCATGGTCTGTGTACAACTGAAAGTGCCTACTCTCTAAGTAGTGCCTAAAATGTAGTATCCCATATACTACACCTGGTAGCTCTCTTTCTGTCGTGTTGTAGTTTCTTTCATGCTTTGATAGTGTTCTTCCTGCAAAGGCTACTGGTCTCAGTACTCCTTCACTACTGCGTTGTGATAGAACAGCTCCTAGGCTCACATTTGAAGCATCTGTTGCTAGACTGAATTCTTTGTCATAGTCTGGGTATCTCAATAGTGCATGGGTACAGAGTGCATGTTTCAATGTTTTGAAAGCATTGTCTGCATCCTCATTCCATTTGAAAACCTTTAGGTTTGTTTGTAGGTCGTACAGTGGCCTAGCAATATTGGCATAGTCTTTGATGAACTTTTTGAAGTATTGGCATAGTCCTGTGAATGATCTGACTTGTTTCACAGATTTTGGGGTGGGAAAAGTTTTGACACTTTCCACCTTTTCTGGGGATGGTTGTAAACCATCTGGTGTGACACGCATTCCTAGAAAATCTATCCTATCTGTGAAGTATTCACATTTTGATTTCTTTAGCTTGAGTTTCCCAATTCTCAGGCTTTTGAAGACATCTTCAAGGTCTGAAAAATGTCGTTCTACATCTGGTGATAGGACTAGAATGTCGTCTAAGTATGGTAGGGCACATTTGTATTTCAGTTTGTTGAGAATTAGAGTTACTAGATGGCAAAATCCTGCCGGCGCGGTAGCCAAACCCATCGGCATCTTTTGATAGACATACTTTTTGTCATTTGCTATGAAAGCAGTTTTGTGTTGGTCCTCCCTTCTTATGGGAATTTGGAAAAACCCTTGTTGCGCATCTAGTTTACTGAAAACAGTAGGTTTGAGTGACCCTATCATGTCTAGTGTGTCGTCTGCACGTGGCGTTGATAAAGCTTGGTTTATCATATTAGCATTGACGTGGCGTAGGTCTGTGACTAGACGTTGGCCTCCAGATGCTTTCTGTACTAAAAATGATCTGGATGCCCAGGGTCCCTCTGCACATTCTCTGAGGATGCCCTGTCTGACTAGGTCTTCACAGACTTCTTCCATCTTAGCTTGCTTCTCAGGCGTCTGCCTGTATGGTAGGTAGTGACATGGTACTGCATCTGGTTTGATGTGAATTGAATGTGTGTATAGGTGGGTTGTACCTATGTCATTGTCTTTACCTACAAATACATCTTGATACTTGTGGAGTAACTTTTGGAGTCTCTCTTGTCCAATATCTGTTAGTACACATTTGGGTGACACATTTTCCATTATGTCTGGCATAATGTCATGAGCCTCACTGTGAATTGTGGCCAATTCATCATCAGTGTCATCTCCACGGTTTGTATCTGGATCTGCATATACTGAGGCACAGTCTGACTCTGTGTCACTACAATTCTCTTCAGTGTCTAGCACTTGTAGTGTGGGTTCCTCAGTAGGGATGTCAGTATCTGGTTGATGTAACTCAGAGGGATCTACCTCTGTAAATAGGGCTATTATATCACCCTTCCTCACCTTGTATGGTCGGTGGCTTGTATTGAGCAGTATGATTGGGTGCCTGTTCATTTCTGAGGGTGTTACTACTCCCTTTTGAACTAGGTATGGAACTCTGTTGTTCCTCTGCAAATTGTCTAATGTGCCTACACATCCTTCTAAGCATTTGAGGGATGTGACTTGTCCTAGAACTGCTAGTTCTGTGAAAGGAAGGATGGTAGCCTCCCTAACAGCTCGGACTGGCTTGACTTGTAGCTCTGGGTCTACATTGAATTCGATCTGTGATTGTGTTGCTTTTAAGAAATCTGTGCCTAGGACAACTGGCTTTGTGAGATTTGGAATAATTGAGAATGGGAATTCGAATCTGGTACCATGAATTTTGAATTTCAATACTGCTGCTTGTCTTACATGGCATATGGATCCGTCTGCTAAGTGTACATTGAACTTTCTCTTTTTGATTTCTACATCTCGAGATTTCTGAATTTCCCTAAGAAAAGTATCCCTGACACAGGTGATAGTGGCACCGGTGTCAACTAAACAAGGTATTTCAGTGTGTTCATAGAATCTTGCATTTAAACAGCCATTTTTAAGAAGTTCAACAGAAATTTTGGTACTCTCACCCATTTCCTTTTGCGATGCATCTTGTTGAGGTGTGATATGAATCACTGATGGTCGGCTTGATTTCCCAGTATGTAACTGGGGGATTGTCTCTGCTATACTAGCAATTGTCTTTGGTTGTCCTAGGGGTTGTTGATCTTGGATCTTGATAGGGGGTTGGAGAGGCTCACAACGCACTGGCCCAGCGGCGCTGTGGGTCTCTAGTTTCACGAGTTTGAAGACCCTAGTAGCTGCTTGATCTGTTGAAGCACGTCAGGCTGGATAGCTTGAGGTGGCTGTTGGGGCTGCTGTTGGGGGTTGTAGCCTTGTGTGTTGGATCTGTAGCCATTGTAGCTGTCTCGACCTCTGCTGTTGTCACGACTGCGGTTGTAGTCATGCTGTCTGTCACGACTATTGCTGTAGTCACGACGGTTTTGATCCCCACCTCTGTTGTAGTCACGATCTCTGCTCTGGTCACGACGGTGGTAATCACGGTCTCTGCTGTTATCACGGCGATTGTAGTCGCGATTTCTGCTACTATCACGGTGTCTGCTGTTGTCACGACTTCTGCTGTTATCTCTACGGCTGGTGTCCTGACTGTTGCTTTGGTGATCTCGGCTGTTATTTTGGCTGTATCCTCCTCTGCCTCTTTTGAAGTTTGGATCAAAGTTTTTACCTTGGTAGCCTCCTCTGTTGTTACCAGAGTGTCTTTGTTGGCTGTTGTTAGGTTTACCTTGGTCCTTCAGTGCCCTTTGTTCTTGCCTCCTCACATGTTCATTTCACATGAGGTTTAGGTTTTGGTCCTCATCTTCTGATGAAGGATCCACTTGAACTGGCTTTGGGTCTGATTTGGCCTTCTTTGAGGTGTTTCCAGATTTCTGTGACTTTGTTTGCTTTACAAGCATAGCGTTTATGTGTGTCACAGATTTCAGTTGAGCCTGCATGGATTCTAGTTGTTCCTCTAGTTTTGAGTCCATTTCTGCTTTTATTTCAGCTTTAATGTTATTTGTGGAGACTTTTTGTTGGTTCTCATATTCCTCTGCAACTTCAAGGATTTCTGACCATGTTGAGGCTCCTTTGTGTATTACAACTGCACTGATATCTTCCCTTAGACCTTGTAGAAGGGCTTCCTTTGTTCTCTCCTCTGATTTGTTGTGTGCTGTGGCCATATTTTGTAAGGCCATGGCATAGTCCGAGACAGATTCATCTGGATTTTGACCTCTTAATGCCTTTGCATCAAGGCGGTCATCTTCCTTTTTGAAATACTTCAGGAAAGCTTCCTTCATTGTGTCATAGTCTGTATCTGGGTGTGCAGTCATGTAGGCCTTAAACCATATCTTTGACTTTCCTTCTAGGAAGTTTGAGAAGTATTTAATCCTATATGAGGGATGTTTCCCATATTTGGAGTCAATGTATTGCTCATAGTCTGTGCAATGTCTCCTGGCGGATTGATTTTGGGAGGGTTGTGAGAATTTATCTGGTTTCAGAATGTCATTATGTGTTTCCTCTTTCTCCCTTTCTATCTTCTCATCCAATGCTTTGACAGATTTTTCTCTTGCTAGCCTTTCTGCTACTTGTCCCTCCTGTAGAGACTTAAGAGTTGTGGTAACACTTATAAGTGCAGCTTCTATGTCTGATGCACTGGGTTGGGGTGTAGCATGAGGTAGAATGGTCTTCAATGCCTCTGCTACTTGTAATTTCACAGTCTCTGCCACCTGTTTCTGCATAGCCTCTGTCAGCTGTTTCAGCTGTTGCTGCATGGCCTCTTCCATTTGTTTCTCCATGCTTGTGGTATACTAATAATGTAGTACTAGTAGGTACATTGTATACTTGCTAGGGTAATGCAGACTTGTTGTGTTCTAGACTTCTGTGACAGTCTGGTGACGTCATTGACGGTCTGGTGACGTCATTGACGGTCTGGTGACGTCATTGACGGTCTGGTGACGTCATTGACGGTCTGGTGACGTCATTGACGGTCTGGTGACGTCATTGACGGTCTGGTGACGTCATTGACGGTCTGGTGACGTCATTGACGGTCTGGTGACGTCATTGACGGTCTGGTGACGTCATTGACGGTCTGGTGACGTCATTGACGGTCTGGTGACGTCATTGACGGTCTGGTGACGTCATTGACGGTCTGGTGACGTCATTGACGGTCTGGTGACGTCCGTGACGGTCTGGAGATGTCCGTGACGGTCTGGTGACACCCGTGACGGTCTGGTGAGTCTTTTCCTGCAACTGTGGTGAGTGTGAAGGTGTGGTGGGTGTTACTGGTCCTTGGCTGTGGAGGTGTCTGTGCTGCCACCTTGTGGGATCTTGTTGAGACTTCTCCACCACTTTGTCATACAAGGAATCCCCTTAGTTGGGAGACTCCTTTAATATGTATGAATCTGAGTAAGTCTTGAGGTCTTGTAGTATAGTTGGTATTTATTACAAGTTGACAGCAACAGTACAGTAAGTACAATGTAGGTTCCACTCAGTTACACCTATCCACACAATAGTACAGGACTAGTAAGTATGCCCTAGAGTCAAGGGGTCCTGCACACTGTCTGATAGTTGGGCATAGTAGGGCATAGCCTATAGCCTTGTTCTCAGTCAGTGGAGGGAGCTCCTTGCTCAGTGCTGTCCTAGGGTGAAGTGATGATGGTAGCTGGGAGGCTGGGGTTTATAAGGGGCCCAGCCCTCAGCTTGGTCTAGACAATGTTAGAGGGCTTGTAACTGTCAGAGACACAGTCACACAATACCCCTCCCTAGTCTGAATACCCCTGTTAGTGTACATCAAGGGAGGTGACCCTTATGCTGGTCTAACATGCCAGGTGGGAACAATGGTCCCCCCAGCCAACTGTGGGAGACAGTGTGCGGGATGAGCGTCGCCTGGCGGCGAGGGGAGTGCCGACTGGAGCGCCGCCTATGCGGGCCGGTGGCAGCAGTAGCGCCTGCTGCCGGCGGCCGTTATGCGGGCGGCGTGCGGGGCCTGTCACCTGACAGATACATTACAAAGAGACTGCATTGCTACAACTTGTACTTCCCATATGCTAACAACAAGCATGTCAAGCAAAGCCCAACTCTAGAACCACCGGATGTACCTGGGGGGAAAATGAGCATGGAGGAATCACCAAAGTAGGAAATTTTGCAATATCATTATATATATATTATTATTATATTATTATTATATTATTATATAAACATATACATATATATGGCTCACGCTCACCAAATGGATGCAACCTATGATGGGCCGTACATGATCGGTGGCCGTACATGATCGGTGGCCGTACATGATCGGTGGCCGTACATGATCGGTGGCCGTACATGATCGGTGGCCGTACATGATCGGTGACGTACATGCCCTGCCTTACTCTTTCTGACCATGTTAAAACATAGATAAATCTTACCAAGGTGTACATATGATGTGTGTCTTGGCATGCAATATGTTAGAAATATGTAGATGTGACTATTAAGATAATTTTACATGACATTTCAATACCGATCATCTACGTCATGTGACGTACATGATCAATGACGTACATGATCGGTGATTTATTGACTGCCTTACCCTTTTTGACCATGTGACGTACATGATCGCCTATTATCTATTGACTGCCTTAATTACCCTTTCTGACCATATTTAAAACATATATCAATCATAGCAAGGTGCACATATGATGTAAGCCTTAACAAGTATTATCAAATACATGTGCGGCAGTGGGTGATGAGAAAATTTTACATGACATTCCAAACTGGTCATGTACGTCATGTGATGTACATGATCGATTGTACATTGAGGCACTCTGCTTTCGGCCCCTATAAATATTTTGGGACATTTTTTCCCCTAATAAACTCCCCAAAGATCTATTACAGCCAGTATGTATGGTTAGATAAGTTAAATAGCTGAGTACATGGGGTCTTAGGGGGATTTTTTTATTTTCCTATCATGTACGGCCACCGATCATGTAAGGCCACTGATCATGTACAGTCACATTTTAGTTGCATTGATTTGGTGAGAGTGAGCCATATATATATATATATATAAATATATATATAAATATATATATATATATATATATATATATATATATATATATATACATACATACATATATATATATATATATATATATATATATATATATATATATATATATGGGTGGGGGTCCAGAAAATGTCCATTTCACAAATTGAGTTATTTTTTAAAAATAATCATTTTAAATGAAGAGAATATATTGGGTTAACTACATAATTGCAAAAAACACAATGAGTACTAATAGAAAAAATATGCATATTAATTATAATTTCATGATTTTTTCAGATTTTAGCTACTTTTTAGGGAAAAAATGACCAAAAATCGATGTCCCCTGGAAAAAATCTGATTTTAATGGAAATTTTCTCCCAATGATATTAGATTTACACTTTTTGCTTTATATGTGTTGCATACAAATGATACTCTTGGGCAGAATGATAAAAATTAAGACAATCGATCATTTTCTTGGTGAAATTAGAGCCCAAAGAAGGAATTTAAAATGACCTGTTTAAGCCAAATTTCTTGAAAAGGTAATTAATTATACAAATCCTGCATAAAATTACATATTACCTGCATTGGATAAGCGTATGTGTGAGCTCTACACTTCCATATTGATCGATTTCTTCTATTTTACATTTAACAAGCAAAAACAATTGTTTTCACTGGATGTTACGTTCACCAGATTGATGTTACGTTCACTAGATTTATTTAAACATTTTGAATAATATCAGCCTAAATGTCCTCTAAGGAGGATGGGAATATCCATGTGGTGCCTACCAGTGGCGGATCCAGGATTGTCTAGAAGGGGGGGCCCAAACCCCAAGATGGCATGTCCCTCAAGAAAATTGTGATGGTATAGAGTTGAAATGGTTTTATCATGCATTTTAGGACAGAATATTTTCCTCTTTTTTTTGGGGGGGGGGGGCCAAGGCCCGTCGGGCCACCCCCCTGTATCCGCCAATGCCTACATAGTACATGCACCATATACAATAAGAATCATAACTTGGTGCAATGTCTTTGTCTCTGTAAATTAAGATATCAATTTATGTTACGTTCACTAGAATTATGTTACGTTCACTAGAATTATGTTACGTTAACTAGAATTATGTTACGTTCACTAGATTTATGTTTGGTTCCACGGAGACAGTAAATCGTCACGGAAATATGTCCTTTTTTGTTAATTTCTTTTGATAGGCCGCATGTACGTCTGTTTCACAAACCTATCAGCAAGGATGCATGTGGATGAATGCATGATTTATGTAATATTAAGAACTATCAAAACAACATGTCCTTTATTTTATGAAATGTTACGTTCACCAGATATATGAAAAAGTCAGAAATATGCATGAATAATTAGAATATAGCCGTAACACAAAGTGTCCAAGTATATCTGAGCATTACAAATGACACTGACCTGTTTCCATCATTTTATCATAAACATATTTCATTCTAGAAACTATTCAATTTTCGTGTTACGTTCACTAGATGTTACGTTCACCAGATATATTGAAAACAACAGAATTTTGGTGTAATTGTCTTATTTATCTTATATAAAATATCTGGGACATGCTGTGACTTTTTTTGCATAGGTATTATACTACAACCAACTGAAAACAATGCTATTATTGACTAATATTTCATTATAATTCCTCTATTTTTCTGTTATGTTACGTTCACTAGATCCAACTGAACACCTCTGAATAGTAAAATAAACACAATGGAATGGCAGAAAATGCAAAATATCTTCAGATATGTTAGAGAACTTTGTATACTTTCATCTGGGTTTCACAGCTAGTTTAATACTCTTCCATGTTAGTACTTTTCCCTATTTAAAAAGATTATAGGTTCGATTTAGACAGAAACCAACTGGCCCTCAATTGACTCTAGCTATCAAACTATCACAATGGGGAATTAAAAATAGAGAAAAGGTGAACAGCACCCTGTTACATGGTAGGAAATGACACATGTTTGCCCTAATTCAGTCAATCAAGCTCATCACTAAAATATGTCATCATATTTTTTCACTATTCTCATGTTTATGACAATATCTGGTGAACGTAACATAATTATTTCATTAGTAATTGAATTTTTCAAACTTACATAGAAAAAAAAGTAAGAATCCTAGTATCACAAAATTCTGGAATGTGATGGTTCATTGCCTCCTTTATATATAGAGAAATCTGCTACAACATTTGGGCAATTCAGAAATATAATTGTTTTTCACTGGAAATGGACATGTATATATATATACTATAATAGAATACAGTATTACATGATTCTCTGTTGGACCTTGAATTATTTGAATTTAGGAAATAGCGGATGTATGACATGATAAAACAAACAGCAACATGTTCATTGTAACGATATGATCCGGGTCACAATCCGTAATGGTACGTTTTCTCTGTTGTGTCACATATATGCACAACAAAAAAATCCAATACCATATAACATATATGTTAAGTTTTTTAGGACTATATATATTATAATAACACTTCCTACTGTGAGCTCCTAGAGACCAGAGGTATGACTTCATCATACCTCACTTATTTTAACTGATATTGTTCTATTTGTACACAGCATTATAGATGTATGCGGCCTGCCAGATGAAAACACCCCATGGGTACGAATGCTGCTGAGACTACTTCTTTACGGTCACTTCAAAAGGGGTGATGAAAATATCCTTGATATAACTCAGCAAGTACATTGGCTGACTCAGGAGCCGGACCCCCTGTTCTTGCTACTTGATCATCAAAAAGGTGACTGTGACCTAGTCATAGATAGGTATGCTCACCAACATTTTACTCATTTGGAAAATTATCCATATTTGTGTATGAATCCATCCATACAAAAATGGTCATAACTTCTAATTTGTGACAAGATCCAACTAGACACTAATAATATTGATAATTGGGTTTTGGATAGCACCAAACAGTTTAGCCAGATATATTGTCCTCACCTTAAGTCAAAGTGGTGCTCCCATGGCAGTTAACATTCCCCACGGTCTAAACATTCCTCTTTGCAGGGTGATTGTGGTTAGTGAGGCTGTTGGCGATATTCCCTATGGGTTGATAAGCGCAGTGATGAATACTGCCCAACAAACAACACCCTATGCTGACGGAGTCATGTCTGAAAGAGGTACTGATCTTGAAACATTAGTATATATCATATATCATTCACCAACCACTAAGAGAGAAAAGAATTGATTTAACATCTGATTGATATAGGGTCTAATTATTCAACAAATAAGTATTACATACCACTAGTGGCCCAGGGGGGTCTAAAATCTTTTGTAAAAATTGAAATTGAGAATTCACTTCAACTTGCGAAAATGTAACTTGAATTGAAAGTGAAAACACAGCTTCATCCATCTACTGTCACTTGTCAACTGTGAATTCTCTCTCTCAACAATTCCTTTAACCAAAATTAATGCAAATATCAAAGTTGAAATTGAAAACTCCAAATTCAGTTGCACACTGTCACCTGTGAATTCAAGAGGAACACCTTGTGGCAGGTATCTGTAAGCACTGTGTGTCCTATGGTGGGCCGCAAAGCATGTTACAAAGCGACAGTGCTGACATTAAAATGTTTGTCAAAGAGGAGTAGGGGACTGAGGAAATAGTGAAGTAAGGAAGTAGTTGAGTGGGGGAGTAGGGGAATAGGGCACTGGGGGAATAGAAGGGACGGACAATAGGAGTGGTGGTTAGGGCATGAGTGAACTGGGGAATGGCCACATTTTCAAAAATGGTTTGTTTCAGGTCATCCGGCCGTGCCTATCAAAACAGGGTCGACCCTACGATTTGCTATGCAATTCTGTATAAATTGTCATGTTTCTACATTTCTTCGTGTTATTTTAGGGTCTACACAGAGGTTGGCTATTACTTTCATGTTTAGAATATAATGTGAAATAGACAGACGGTATGTTGCATAGAGATTCTGGCAAGTTTGATGAAATTTTGCACATTGTTATGCCTTTTTGATCTATTTTAGGGTATGCAGACAGGTTTGCTGGTACTTTTAGGTTAGGAAAAATATATATAAAATGAAAATAAAAATTGGATATGTTCCCGGGAAAAAGTGAGCCTTCCTCCACCCTCGATTAAATAGCATCTATTACCCCCGCCCTCAAATAACCAAATTTAACGATGACCACAAACTTGGCAGCAGATTCCTGATGTGACAGTAAATGTTACTGTCACATCAGGAATCTTGTGCCATGACGCCACTGACACTCTCCAAGCAGATACATAACTTTGATGATTATCGTTGTACTGTTGTACTTCAGATGAGTGACAGATAGTCATACTTGCAGTTGGTCTGCCATTCATTATGAATAACGTATAATATACATAAATAATACCAAATCCCCCATTATTCCTCAAATCCCCTATTATTCTATCCCCCTATTACCCCACTCCCTTATTCCCCTACTGCCCTGCTTCCTTACTCCCCTGTTCCCCCGTCCCCTATTCCCCCATGCATTAATGTCCTACCCTCCACTCCTCTATTGCCCAAATCCAGACTTATTCCATCTCCCTATTGCCCTACTTACCTTCCACTAGTGTCCAATTTTCCACTCTTTTTTTTTTGTTCCAAAACCTTACTCCCCCACTCCCCACCTTCCCTGTTCCCCCACTCCCCTATTCCCTTCTTCCCCAAATCCCCTACTCTCCCACTCCCCTACTACTCCCAGTCCCCTACTCCATGAATCATGTATTCCAGTCCACTAATTGCCTATCCTCAACTCCCTTATCGTCCTAATCTCCCCATAATCTTACCCCCCCCCCATCCCATAACTTCCAGTAACCCCCAATCCTTTATTATCCTTTTCCTCACTTATATGCCCTTCTCATATGTTCGAAGATACCTGTCACAAGTTGGTCTGCTTGACTTGACAGTTGACAGTGGACAGTAAGCAGATGTAGATGAAGTTTGCATTCTTCAATGTGTTTTCATTTTTATTTCAATTTCAAGTTTTGACCCTCCTGGGCCACTGTAATTACATGTACTATCTTCAACAGTTGTTCCGGTTTTCGGCTTGATAACCAAAACAGATGTTGCAACTAAACATGGAAGTCTACCTAGCGATCTAATAAAGATGAAAAAGAAATTCATTATGTGGCTCTCTGGGATCGGTTCTGGTTGTGTCAGTATGTGCCAGAACTATGTGTCCAATGACAGTAAGACAAGCAAGCAGGACAGGGGAGACAGCGATCCCGAAATAGATGAGACACTTCTCAGCTTCATGTGCAACGTATGTGACCTCAGTCACCAGATACAGTTTGAGGAATCCACACTTCAGTGGGAGAGCATCTTTGGTAAGCATTTTTCTATGACTATGGAGGAACATTAGAATAATACATCATGTGAATAAAATAATAACTGAAACATGTCATTGGAATTATTTAGAGCATTATATAGAGACTGGAAGAGGGGTTTACATTCATAGATAAGGGGTTCTATGCTAGTGAACCTACAAATAATCCTATCTTATTATGTGGAGAACAAGAATCCATTTAGGCTAACTCCCATGATACTGTATCCATCATTCTTCATAAGTGGGGGCTTGGGATGTATCCCATGAAGCTGAGTGGGAAACATGATTTTTCTCAGCCCCACTTGTGAAGAATGATAGATACAGTATCGTTGGCCTTGTCTATGTATCCATAAAGGAAGACTTTTTTTTCACAATGGCCGAGGAAAATATTCTTCATAGCCATAATCTTCACTGTCAGGTCATTATAATAGCTCAGAGAATAACTTTTAGTAATAGAAATAATCAATAATCAATGTTTTTATTTTGTCTTTTCATAAGGATCCATCAAATCACAGTGGAGACGGTATGAGCAAATCGTTATTCTTATTTTGTTCACATTTGTCCTAGTGGCAGCATTTGTAACCATGATTATAACGCCTGTTGAGAAGAGTCCATGATGAACACCCTTCCAATTGCTGGCTTTACTATGGAGAAATCAATGCATCAAATGGACAATAAGATTATTGTGTCTATCTAAAGAAATGTATGTATGTTCCCATTTCTCATTCAAGGAGTCCTAAATTGGAATATCAAAAGAAAGTGTAACAGATGCGACTTCATTCTCTTAACATTGTTAGAGTACTTAGGAAAGACCATGGTCGACAACAGTTCGATTAAAGTGTACAGGTTGCAAAAAGGTTGTTTATTCAACAGAACCTCAACAGGCAAGCTAAACGAACAAACTCCCTATAGAGTTCGGAGCGGGTCAGTGGGCTTCGCAGCCGTTAGTAATGCAGTTAGCAGGGTTCATACACCCCAACTAACCGCCAAGTTCTCACGAGCGTTGGCTATATATAGGCGGCCAGCCTGCATGCGCATACCCAGACCGGAAGCCTATAGCGACCTCTCTCTGTACCCCAAGCCCGGAGCAGGTGCTGCCACCTGCCACCGGACTGAAGGGTTCGGACCGATCTCGCAATACTACGCCCAACAGAACCCGACATCATTTTACAGTAATAACCCCCAGCCCCTACAAATGCTAGAATAGTCAAAAAGAGAATTCCTATATACTTTACATGAAGTACAATGAGATGACCCTGCCGTTCTGAGTGCAAAATAAAAATACCTTCTTTTGCTTAATTTCTTCCCTGTTGTATTGTTATTTGAAATTATTGCTCGGAACATAAATGTGCTTATGTAATACGAAGAATATGACTTGTTCTCATGTTTTAGCATATTCGTGAGTTTTGCCTCAGGAAGGATATATTCATACTAAACGCCCTGTTGTACTATTGTGGTATGTGGATCAGGGTAATATCAATTCAATATGTTAAATATTAAAAGTACAATGAATTACAATATTGACTTATGGAGTTTTATTGCATGATGCTCATGATGGCATAT
Organism: Harmothoe impar; assembly: GCA_947462335.1. Taxonomy (NCBI): domain Eukaryota; kingdom Metazoa; phylum Annelida; class Polychaeta; order Phyllodocida; family Polynoidae; genus Harmothoe; species Harmothoe impar. Next base: position 20,266,272 of record OX381714.1, read on the forward strand.
ATCAACATATAGAATAATGTATCTATGTTGCTTGGTGTCAGTGTATGATATTGCAGAGTTTGAGGTGCTGTATGAGTATGTAGTCTAAGTTGAGGCTAGGGCTCAAACATCTGATGGAGAGTAGACCTATAGTGTGGTTGGAGACTGATGTTTAAAAAGTCTAGACTTCCCAAATTTCCTTTGGTGAAGGGGGCATGCCATAACGCTTGTCCATGCCTTGGTTACAGCCAATCCTGTATTGGCTCCAAGAAGTTCAGATATGCCCACCCCTTGAGATGCTGCTACTCACCTGGGTCATGGGCGAGGGTAGGCCCACACCTCTGGAGTAAGGCTGAAAGCATTTGGAGATGGTCACAGCAACCCCAGTATCAGGACTCAACAGCTCACTATAGGAATCTCTATATTTTTAACATCACTATACTCATGGAACACATACTGCACTGACCTGCACACATATGTTGATACTTACTGTTGTGTCAGATGCTGACTGTATTTAGCACATCAAAGATACCCTCCAGAGGATGTATGGAGTTGACTAGTTTGTTGGCAATTAGTAATAAACACCATGTATATACAGTTTATGTATCTCTCACTAGTCCTTGGCTAAGGCTTGAAGAGAGCTGGCCAGCCTTAGCATATTAGTGCTCTACCAATATAAGAAACTAGCACTATGCTGAGATAGAATTACTAAACACTTTAGCACAGCCAAGCAGAAAACAAACACGTTCAATAAAACACCATGAGCCCCCCACTCAGCTCACTGTGTTCACTAGCATTCATTGGGATGTTTGTCACCCATCAAAAATTGAATTTAAAGGTCGAAGTGAAATATCTTTTTTGTATATTTTCTTTGGACTACAAAATTCATTATTTCAGGTAGTTCCGTTTTTTGCCACACAGTGTCACATACCCGCTAAGCTGAATGTTGAGTTGGATGCAGCCCCAGTCTCACCTAGCCAGGAGCCTATGGTTATGCCTAGGCTTACTTTGCTCTGAGGTAAACTGAAAATAGAAGGCCTTGTTCTGTAAAACAAAAACAAAAGAACATTAACAGTATAATTATGCTCTCAGTGAAGTAGATGCCAGAGGAAGTAAAGGATTCTTTTGTACATGAAGAAAATGTAAATAAGGAATGTGCTGGGCCAAATCATTATGAGAACTCTGTGACATATTGCAGCGATCCAGTTAGGGATTTATAATCTAAACTAGATGAGGAATTGCAATCGTATGAAAACTCGTAAATAATTTGATTCCAATTAATTGATTCCTTTATTTAACCAAGGGAGGCACAATACACGGGTCTGATGGAAAACATCCACTATAGTGTTAGAACAGTGCTATATATATTGTTGAAGTGCATTTAACAATGGTTAAAATTAAAACAGACCTGGTCACAACTGTTTATTTTCTCTTATGATTGTTACTAATAACAATATGACCATACTATAAATACATCAGCGCCTCCAGCAACCGGCGTTTGAAGAAATATTAGGTATGCTTAAAGTATAATTAGTTCACTTAAATGCGAAAATATCATATTATATCTAATATTTAAACTCGACAGTTATGTCGGCACACTTTATCTGATTTATGTAAGATATGTCTACCTAAAGTTGACACACTGGGTCATGGCCCGTGGCCAGTCTGGTCAGAGTTGACACACTAGTTGGATCATGAGTTTGAGTTCGAGTCATGAGTTTCTTTTTGACAAATGATTCTCCACAAGTCTTTCAACATCAGCCAAATAATGATAAATTGACGACCAGATCAACTTTTGGCCAGCCAACAATAACTTATAATACAATAAGGTATAATTATCATAAAATGATTGTGTTAATCAAGCATATTGTGCGTGGGCAAATACCAATTCACAATTAATACAAAGTTGGATCAGATACAGGAAAAGGCATCACACCATAGTCAAAGTACCGGTAATACCCAAAGTTTAGTACCCAATTAGTCCATATATTCATTCCCTATCATAGTACATACGGAGAAATAGGTCTTTTCAACCTAGTTCATGACCACCTTACACAGGTATTTATAGTCATCTTATAAACTTCTATGGACACCTCAGGGGTCAGTATTGGGACCACTACTCTTTATTGTTTATATTAACGACTTAGGCTCAGTCCTACAGGATATGCTGTGTCAACATTATGCTGATGATACCGTTATCTATTTCCCAAATGGTGAGCATAGCATACAGGTAGAAGAAACTATTAATCAGGATTTAGCTAAGGTAGATACATGGTGTAAGGCAAATAAACTCTCATTAAATGCTAAAAAAACTAGAATTATGAACCTGGGGACTGACGCTTTGTTGAAACAGATGCCAAAAATAGCCATAAAATTAGATAATACTCCACTAACCAAGGCATACACCTATAGGTATTTAGGCATCACTATAGACACTAATTTAAATTTTAAGGCACATGTTAAAGGGGTAAACAGAAATATAAATCACAAAACACATATGTTCAGGAGGTATAGAAGAAAAATTAGCACAGCAGCTAGTGAAAAGGTTCTCAAGCACATGATACTCCCTAGCCTTGATTATGGTGACACTCTCTATGATGTAGCTCCAAAAACCATTTTGGAAAACCTTCAAACAGCCTTTAACAGGGGTCTAAAGACCACATATAATAAGGAGGAATTCCATGAAGCCCCTTTATTATCTAAGCTTAAGGTTAATACCCTTGCTGATAGAAGAGAGATGCATCTAAGTCAATCAGCTTTTAATCTTTCAAAGGATGACAGCTGGATTGATACCAGAGACATCAGGACAAGAGCCCATGATGGCAAACTATTAATCATAAAAAGGCCAAAAAACCCCTTCTATAGGAAAAGTCTAGAATTCAGATTACCATCGCTCTGGAACTCCTTTAAAGAGGATACAAGAAATATTATAGAAAATGTAAAATTCCAGAGCTGGAACAAGAAAAGGTTCAAGGACTGTTTGGGCCCCCCCCCCCATAAAACTGTAAAATTGGTAATTTTGTTTCTCTTCACTCGCACCCCCTACCCCATCACTCAAGCTTAGGAAGAAATTTCTCATAAAAAGTTCATACTCAAAATTGGACAATACCATCAGTCCATGGGAAACAACATCATCCCATATCATTATTTCTGGAAATAACATCATCCATTAAAGGAAACAACATCATCCTTTAGGCAAATAACATCAGCCTAACTAGATAATTATCTGTTTGTATTATAGAGAAATGATCTCTATTTTTTTTTCCCAAAAACATCATGGGAAAATGATGTTTTGGTGACCCAAATCCCACTAACGTGGGTGTGGGTTCTCAATATGTCATATTATATGCTATAATAAGAATTGTAAATGTATAACTAGCCTTTAAGGCAAATATATGTAACATATTACATATGCTACAACAAAAGCTGCCATTCGCCAACGGGGCCTGGCCCCACAGTTTGACAGGATAAATAAATGAATAATCAATCAATCAATCAATCACACATAGCTACCCATACCATAATGTATAGTACAAAAGCTACATAATGAGATCAACAACGTGCTATATATATTCAATAAGACAAAAGAATAGAATCATATAGTGCAGCGACAATAATAACAATCCAGAACCTTGATAAGTAACTGGTCATACACAGATACCTATGCAATACTGTATGTGCAATACCGGTATCTATTAAGATTGACAATCAGTATAACCATAATGTCAGCAAAATCTGCGGCACTTTTGTAATTGTGGTGATTGGTAATTAAGTTATCGTAACACAACCCCTCCTCGTTCCTACACCATATTTTAAGGCTATTTGACATTATGACCAAGTCTGACCAGAGTTTACACACTAAGTCATGACCCAGCCTGACTAGGGTTGACACACTGGGACATGACCCAGCATGACCAGGGTTGACACACTAGGACATGACCCAGCCTGACCATGGTTTACCGCCAAGGCTCGACCATCAGGAAGTGTCAGAGGAAGGCAGCTGACTGTTTCCTGTAAATAGTACATCCATGTTTTTGAAGGCTGGGCCTCCTAATTATGTTTCCACAACATTATCTTCATATCCCCAGCATCACTGCTTCCTGGTAGGTCCTTTGTTTCCAGGAGCTCAAAACTGCAACATCACATGGGATATACTAAATATCAACATATATACATTGATGTTACCATATGCAGCTTGTCATACCATTGTTAATATTGTGCTGAGACTACTGCAAGAATGGGTAACCTTTCATAAAAAAGCAGTGTATATAATACAGTGACTTTACCAGAAAGTAGAAAGCTGATTGGTAAAAATAATAATCGTTTAATCTAGATATTAGGTTTTAGAGTGCAGATATATCTTCTCGTATCTATGTAACAAGATTTAATACTCCATAGCTACCCTTTAGTGTAGCTTCCTTATTATCTGGACTGTGTTTCAAAATAATGGGCCTTATTTTATTCAAACCACATGGGAAACATAAAGAATGAAGTACTTTATATGGATAGCTCTCATTAAGATAGCGAGCAATGGTACAGTAACAGCGCTATACAGACTGTAATACATTATCATCCATAGTGGCTGTTTGCACAAGTAATGGCTGAGTTGTAAAAATTAGGGAAATAAGGCACAATGTCATATCAACTTGTCAAACCCAATACTCACATTGACTTGAGCTCAGCCTGAACAGTGTCTACTCCGTAAAGTTGTGAGGTCACAATAAGTATACCGCGTGTCTTCACAATCTCCTTCATCCTGATCAGCCATCCTGTAGACACAATCATACAAACAGACCTCGACACCATTTTCCCAAAATGAATATACTTTAGAGGTGCATGGTACAAGGCCCCATTATACTGATATTTGGTGAACCATTATAGTTCAAAGATGAGGAAGACATTCTCCAGGCACATACCTGCCATCACTCACTCTCACATGATAAGTAAATCAGGGCTTGCTCATAAACATAGATGCTTGCATTTAAGCAAATCTGAGGTGTCTTAAAGGAACACATTAAGTGTCTTTTAGTTCAGTGATACAATGAAACGGTCATAACAGCACTTAAGTGACTTTAAGTTGCATTTACTCGACTAGGAGATACTTGATTAAAGAGGACCAGAAGACTAACAGTCCATACCTCTGTAGTTGTTGACACGATCCAGCAGTGTAGTCAGGACCAAGTCAAAGCAACCAACTTCATTCGGCAGCCAGTTCAGCTTGAACATTTTAGAGAATTATATTAAGTCAGACACTGGGATGGATTACAGGAACCATGTTATGGCAACAGATTTTTGCAGAGTGATTCATTGAAATGAAGATTCCAATCCCTCTTTTCATTATGGGGTGCTTTCACAATTTACTGGATTTATCACAACTTCAAACATATCCTGGTTCTCGCTCTGCTCTGACTCTTGTTGGAGGGGCAGTAACGTATTGGATTTTAATGAACCTTACTGATACTAATGCATTGTAACTGACTTGTTTAGAGAAAAATTTAGGGAAATCTTTTTTATTGTGAATGCAACAAGCTGGTAGTTGGTGTCTGGAGAATTGTGGTTGCCAACAATCTCACAGTTTTGGTGGTGCCAGGAATGTACAATCTTCAAATACTTCCCTAATGCATGATGCTACACATTACGTACAACAAAGCAGTGACTTAATGAAGGCCTACCTGCTTGAAGGTTACATTGGTCAGCCCACGAATAGGTGAAATTATGGCTGTGCCATCTGTCAGAGTAACAGCCACACCTTTCTGTAGTTTCAGACAGGTGTCAATGAAATGCCCGTTAAAGTCTACAGCCAGCACTTCCTGGAACTGAGCACTGAGGGTTGCAACACCCCGCCCTGTGCCACAACCCAAGTACAGGCAGCGACCACCTGGTCCTGTAACAGAGGAACAACTCCCTTCAGCACTTCTCATCCCTTAACCCATGCTCAGTAAGACTTAACGCTCAGGGTTTACAGCAAGCCGAACATTGTCAAACCCACATTTTTATTGTTTGACTAACCTGATCCTTATGTAATTACCAATTTTCATGTTTTAGATAGCATCATGCCACCTCATATAATACAGCACTAAAATTTGCTTTAAATGTAGGCGAACACAACACAAAACATTATCCTTTATTTGCGTTTTTCTCAGATTTATCATATTAGCTAGTAAAAGTTTACTAAGGAAGGTCATTTTTAGTTGCATGCATCTATAACCAGCTGTCAAATACTCTTTGTAATGTTTACAGTACTGAGGGCAGATGGCAGTTAACGAAATGTTGACAGTACTGAGGGGGAATGGCAGTCAATGACATTAATTGTTGACACTGACCTGTCAGGTACTTGTTGGCGGTAGTTACTGTCATATTGACAGCGTCTAGGGTGGGTGGCAGCTCCAGTATCCAGTCCTGCTGAAGCTGGATCTCCAGGGTCTGTGCTGTGTCCTGCTGCAGCTGACGACTGGATGAAGGCATCGCCTCACACTGCACACTCTCAGATAATCTAAGATGCCTCTCTGTGACGAGACAGTTAGTCAGAATGATGAAGTCAGTCCAAATGTATATTTGGATGGGCTAGAAAGTACTAAAGTGTTTTTTGGAACACTGGAGGTTTCCTATTATTTTGATGAATCCCTCTCTCAATTTTCAGAAGTTTACTCCAAGAGTTATAAATGATTGATAGATATGCCATTTTTAATGGCTTTCCTCTCGACATTCATCATTACCAATTGATCTAGCAGAATGGTTTGGCCAGGCTCTGGGTATATAGTCTAGGTAAATGATGAAAAACTATCTGAAAGAAATTTCTTTATTGCATTATTTTTTATTGTGCTAATTTTTGTTCCCATGCAAATGTATGTTTAGTTGGCTGAGAATGTACTGTCCACCACAAGGGAGCTAATGTTACCCTTTCTGTCATGCTCATTTTTGTTTCCACTTTATTTAATATTCAATCACATAATCAACAAATGTAACTCACCATCTACGCCCTGTAGGTCTATTCCACTATGAATGCGACATACAGGCAGCTTCACAGGGTATCCTGAATTCACGGAACGCACAACACGGAAACCGGCATGCTGCAGGAAGTGACGGCGGAACCAACCGCGTGCAAACCTTGATGTTCCATCGCCTGTAGTGACCCAGGAACCGCCCTGCAGAGAAAGTCAGGAAGCACCTAGATAATCATTGTACTGTATAAGGCACAGCTGCCATATCTAAAGGGTAAACCACTGTACAAGATTTGTTTTCTCCGTTACTCCACCACTTATATCTAGACAGCTTTTTCTCACCATGCAAACCCCATGTTGTGATTTTGTTTAGCACCCTATTGCATTGCTTAGGACTGCCAATATAGCTAAAAATGAGGTATGTGAATTTCATTGCCAGTGGCCTAGAGGGTATGTGATTTGCAGTTCAAATTCTCTGTGGTATTACATTCAATACTAACCAGGATGGTATTATGGAGGCCGTCATAGTAGGGACTTGAGAAGTCCTCATAAAATAAACTAGTTGTGGCACCGGGCAATCCATTAAAGTCATCTTCCATCCACTCCCAAACGTTACTGGAAGAAAGTGTAAACAACTGAATGAATTTGTTTTTTAGTGTTTGGGTAGGAGCCTCATGTGGACGTCCACCGCAATCATTCATGAAAAGATTATTAATGAGGAAAAGTCAAATAATCTCCCCGTCTACTAGCTATAACTGGCTTTGTAGTGCTGTCCCTAGATAGATCTAGTCAGGTGACAGAGAAATAGTCCCTGAACTAGCTGCTAACCTATCAAAAAATGTTAACACTTTAAGGGCGACCAAATATTCTAGCTGTACATAGAGGCCGAATTTTCCCCTGGGGTGGGGGTTGCTAAATCCCTTAGAGTTATGTAAATAATACTTGATATCCACCCCCTCATGTTGAAGTAATTACAATGGGTTAACTGTCAGCATGATAGTAGCCATGGCCGTTGACTAGATTTTTACATTGACCTAACCCTTAGCAGCATTATAGGTCAAATCCAACAACGCGAAAAATGAGTGAGAAAGTGTTGATTATTGACATAAAAACAAGGGGCAACTGTTGCCAATATTGTAAATTGCAACACTTGTCCCGTGATCTTATGCCTCTCCAAATCCCACTGTGGTCAATAATAAGCAAGCAGGTGTTGCCTATAGGACTGGTTAATGGATCTAGTTGAGGGGAGTTACTTCATGGTATGATTTGTCTTGATTATTTTCTCTCAACTAGCCTAAAGATATCTGGAGTGCCCCCCTGTATAAACCAAATCGTTGGCCTATTCTAATAAGCAACATATTTGAGCATAATCAGAGCAAAATATGTAAATGTTTTGATATCTTATTTATCATAATCACAAGACTTAGACAAGGGTTATGACCAACATTGGGCTTGTTTTAGTTGATATAACCAACCAATATTGGCTTAGTGATCAGGATTTCAAAATAAACTATATTTTTCAACCCTCATTCGCGTTGTGGGATTTGACCTTATAGAAGCTGTGGTCATTGACAGGGTCTAGGTTTACATTGACTTACCCGTCTGCATCATAGAAGCCACGGTCGTTGACAGGGTGTAGGTTTACAGGCGTGGAGGAGCCATACCTCAGATTGATGTTAGCCCTCATCTCTGATTGCCTACTGAGGGTATGTGGCACCTTCTATGCGAGAAAATAAGAGGTGGTAAGAATTGCATTACCAATGTTTATATTTTGGCATGTATATTTGTTTCCAAAATTTGCTACCATTTCGTGTGGATCTAAATTCAGGGAATTTTAAGTATGGTAGTAGTTTGACTATATTATATGAATTATTGTGCTTTACAGATTTTAACAGATCCTAAATTCCGCAAATAATATGTTCAGCATTGAAATATCTATGTTTACAGTAGTTGTAGTCTGTGCTTTGGGGATGGGCTCAATTGAATATATTCCTATAGGAGGGTGGCTTCAGTAATGATTTCCTTCATTATTTTGAGGGAACTTTTGATCCAACGGTCCTTCTACTTGGGAAACGGCAATGTATTTGTGTGTGAGTGTTGCAGAGTTAATAGCTATTCACCCTATTTACTATTTCATTACCTGTACATAGTAGCTCAATAATATTGGAAAATATCATGTCAGGTAATGTATAATAAGCAAATGATGTCATTTTGGTCCTTTACCCCTATAATGTCTAGACACTGCCTCAAGGTTCAGCAAGTCAACCAAGCATCAGCAATTAACTTCACAGCACTACATGGGTGCATAATATCAACATAATATTATTGTCAGTGCAAGGATGCATGGATGCAGCCATGGGGATTACTCACCAAACCTTTAAAGGTGCATCATGATAAGACATATTGCCCAGTGCATTAGAGGAACTAAACGGGTTGAGAAATATAATGTAAGAATCATGGTATTCTGCTTAACCCTGTAAGGAAAATATAATGAATTATTGCATCATGCCCTTGGCTGTCATGCATCATGTAGACCCTATGGCATTCATGCATGAAGCACCAATGCAGAACCAGCAAGTTACTTGCAGTGGTGCATTAGCGCATCAGGATGACAAATGTTATCTTTTAGAGGCATGCCATCCTTAAAGATTTAAGCACATCACTTTTACCTGGGTTCCCCTGATGATGTGGTGCTCAGCCTCACATGGCAGGCGGTAGTCCGGTCCCTTCCATGCACAGAACGCCTTTGCCTCGTGGTAATTAATCACCACTGGCCAGTCCCAGGGCATTGGGACCACTTCAAACATGACCCGGAGCCTGGAAGTAGATGTATGTCCCTGAGACTGTAGATCCAAATGGCTAGAGAACCTGGAGAGGCTCCTGATAGAGTACAATTTACCTACTTAAAACAGGGATCCAGATGTTTTCTTGAGTGCAAAGACAACAGGTCCCACACTTTACCGATATCTATCATAAATGCAATCACAAGAAATGGGTCAATAATCATACCCGAAATACATGAGGTCATTTATTTTCTACGATCTGTGCCTGATGGCCATCTGGGCCTACATTTATAAAGTAGATAGTACAGTGGCCCAGGAGGGTCAAATCTTTTTGTAAATTTTGAAATTGCAAATTCACTTCAACTTGCAAAAAATCAACTTGAGTTGAAAGTGAAATTTTTAACTTCAACCATTTACTGTCACCTGTCAACTGTCAATTCAAGTAAAGCAACTTGTGACTGCTATCTTTCAACACTACATCAAACCAAAAATAATGCAAATGTCAAAGTTGAAAGTGAAAACTCCAACTTCAATCTCTTACTGTTAACTGTCAACTGTCAATTCAGGAACAACAGCTCTTTTAGCACTGTAGGTCACTCCATGTGGCGCAACATGTGCCACAGACAGTGCGCCACACACTGTGTCTTGAAGTATTCTGCACAGTGTGCCACACTCTGCGCCACATAGTGACCACACTCTGCACCACGGTCTGTGCCAAATGGTGCGTCACATGGTGCGCCACACAATGCACCACACAGTCTTTCACAGTACGACACACAGTGTGACACAACATGCAGAACTCTCAAAAGCATACCAGAGGACACGTGGAGTGACCTACAGTGCTAAAAATGTCACAAGCTATTGTTCCTGATTTGACAGTTGACAGTAGACAGTAAGTAACTGAAGTTGGAGTTTTCACTTTCAACTTTGATGTTTGCATTATTTTTGGTTTGATGTAGTGTTGAAAGATGGCAGTCACAAGTTGCTTTACTTGAATTGACAGTTGACAGGTGACAGTAAATGGTTGAAGTTAAAAATTTCACTTTCAACTCAAGTTGATTTTTTGCAAGTTGAAGTGAATTTGCAATTTCAAAATTTACAAAAAGATTTGGCCCTCCTCGGCCACTGTAATACAGACACATGTTGGCTTGTATCTAGAATCACATAGTATTGGCCACTGCATTAGGCCAAATGTTGGGCTCTGAATCTAGATCAAGCATATTTTCCTTCTCCCAGAGTAATCTAATGGCTGAAGTCCTTACCTATATGAACCATCTATAGGTGTGTTATGATCCTGATAGTCATCTATTACACCAGACATTTCACCATGGGTACCCTTGATGCAATCACCTGCTGCTTTACAATGTGAATAAGAGGCTAGATCAGCACCACATGCCGCCTTACAGTCACCCCCACACGTCCAGAAGGCTGGGTGCTTCACCTGGCGGTACTTAACCCAACCCCAACCCTCCACTGTCCACACATCCCTGTTGGTGTAGCCCCCATCTTGGATGAAGACCAGGAACTCGCGATTGGTGATGAGGTGCTCACTCGCCTCAAATTCAGGCACTCTGGTATATCATTGAAATAGAAGATTGTACCAGAATTACTGATAATGTCAGCAAAGGTGTTAAAAAAAGGGCTTTGTGTGTGAGGTCCAATTTTAGAGGCAGTTTAAGTCAGTATGAGGATGATCCAATAACAAATCTTCTTGAAGATCAAAAGCACTATGTACAAAGCTTCAAGATGATTATGGGGCACTTACCTACAGTCCACTTGTCCATATTCATTGTCCCATCCATAGGTCGGAAAATCTAGCATTTTTCCCAGTGTCACGGTCATTTCTTCGACACAGATCATTGTATTTCCCTGCACTGGCTTACCTAGAAAACCATACATTTTTCATTTTCGTTAACTATCCACAATGACTAAACTGCACTTAGTAGACGTTTTGTGAGCACTGGTGTAGTGGGTTGGAAGATGTTTGGGAATACTTCCATGACAGGTATACAGCCTATACCATCACATACGTGATACATAAGACCGCCAATATGATGCATAATGATGTCATATCGTGACCTACCTGCAGAGTGTGGCCCATAGATCCAGCCAGGCGGCCGCCCTACCATGTGGACAGGCAGTTGGTGAATAAGGACAGAGGATGTCTCTAGATGAAGGCGCTCATGTTCCATTCCCATAAAAACCGGCCACTGCCAAAACACCATCATACCATCAGGTTAGGCTAACATGTCAACCGCAACCCATACAGGACGACTCTACCATTCAAGTCACGTGCATTGACTTGGTCATTCCATTCTCCAGACAGATGTTCTGATATATTACTAACAGTGTGGGAAACCATTTGACTACCACCTGCTGTGTAGGGCGCACTAGGGACAATCTGAGTGAAATAAGATGCCCCAAATGGTGCAGACCTTACTTATATCCTGATTTAGTTACACACTGCTATTCCAGAACCTAATAAGTATGTTATATTTGAGATTTTAAGCATTTTTGTGTTTGTCTACCACCTGCTATGTCATCTAACAGGGGGCAGTGCAAAAAAATGGCTGACATTCAGAGTGTCCCACACTGTACCTTACTATAGGCAACCTCCGTTGTGAGAGTGTATTGACCCAGTTTATGCACTTGATTCAAGTAGTGGTAGAAACACGAACAGTTCTCCCGTATGGCCAATCGGTGAAAACTCTATCTCATTCGGTTCAGACACTGTGTTCTCCCATATTCATATGGGAGAACATTTGTTTATCTATGTATACCTGCCCCCTCTCCCTCCCTCTCCCTCCCTCTCCCCCTCTCTCGCTCGCTCCCTCTTTCCCTCCCTCCCTCCCTCTTCCTTCCTTCTTTTCTTCCTTTCTTCCTTCCTTTCCTCCTTCCTTCCTTCTTTCATGCCTTCCTTTCTTTCTCCCTTCCTTCCCTCTTTCTTACCTCACTCTCCCTTCCTGTTCTCCCCCTTCCCTCTACTTCTTCCCTTTTCTCCCCGTGCATCATACCTTTGTTGCTTTATTGCTTCTTTCCCTCCTTCCTGCTTCTTTCCTTTCCTCCTACTTTCCTTCCTTCTTTTCCTCCTTCATTCTTCCCTCTCCCCTCCCTTTTACCCTTTGCCCCTCTTTTCTACCATCTTATTCCCCTTTCTTTTCCTCTGTCTCCCCTTCCTGTTTCTCCTCCTTTCACTGTCCCTTCCTTCCTTCCTTTCTTCCTTTCTTCCTTCCTGCCTTCTGACCATCTTCTATCTGTCCTTACTTCTTTCGCTGCTCCCTTCTTCACTTCCTCCCTACCTACATCTCCCTTCCTCTCCTGTTGTCTTCTTCTCCTTCTTCCCTTGCTCTCCTTCCCTCTTCTTCTCCATTCTCTTCTACTGTTTCCTTATTCCATCAGCATCCATACTTACCCTTGGTCTCTCTTGTTGCCAACAAAGTGAGCTAGCAAGCTTTCTTCATTTTTTTATGAATAGAAAAACAGGGTTTTATCATCTCTCTATGCATACACATAACCAAGTATTTCACCCTATGACCCATGGTAGAAACTATGAAATTGACATACCGGAGCTAGATAATCTTGCTCTACCATCTACCAATGGTAGATAAACAAGGTGTCTCTATGTATATACCTAACCATCTATTTCATCCTATGAGCTATGGTAGAAATGAAGAATTAGGCATAATGAGCCTTAGCAATGTTGTTCTACCATCTTTTAATGGTAGAAAACAGTGTTTCTCTATTTATATACCTAGCTGTTTATTTCACCTATGACCTATGGTAGAAACAAAGCAGTTGACAAACTAGCACTGGAAAATGTTGTTCTACCATCTCTCAATGGTAGAAAAAGGGTGCCCACTCTGTATGTACCTAACCATGTATTTCACCCTATGACCTATGATAGAAATTATAGATTTTGCAAGATAAGCTATATAAAGTTGTTCTACCATCTTCTTATGGCAGAACACAATGTTTCTCTATTTATATGTGACCCATCTAGGGAAAAGACCCCTTCAGGCGGGATTTTTAGCTCTAGTTTTGGCCTCCAGGAGGCACCATAGTTACAAAAAAAGTGTTAAATAATCCATTTTTTATGTAAAATACAATGATCTTCGTGAAATAATTCCATCTTTGATGCAAACATACTATATTTGGAATGCAAAAAGAACGTTTTTGTGAAGAATTAGCACATATGATCCTTTCTGGTTGCTATGGAAACCATCCCAAAAGCCTAAATTGGAGGTACCGTAAAACCTCGCGTATAAGCCTAACTCGCATATAAGCCGCACCCCGACTTTGGGCCGATCCTATAAGCCGCAGAGGGTCTCTGAACAACCCTTGGGAAAAACTCGCGTATAAGCCGCATCCCCAACTTGAGCCTACGTCCATGAGACCAACATGGGGTCAGAGTCCTCCTGGTGGCCCAATGTGGCCTCCTGGCGGCCCATACGGCCTCCCCGCGGCCCGTGGGGCCTCCCTGAGCCGTCACAGCTTTCTTCACCTCACCCCCACCCCCCTACAGTAGTACAGTTATGTGGCGGTCATGTCTGCTCTCCATGGTTGTATTTTACAGTATATAGACACCATTAAAGTTTTTAGGCGGAATATCAATGAGATTTAGCAGTTAGTTGTTGATTCCATCAACCACTCCACCCCCTGGTGAAAAAGAACACTCCTTGACCCAATTTTAAATGACTTACCCAAGTACTGTCAAATGTTACTGGTAACTGCAATGTTGTTTTGTCAATGACGCTCAGGACAAGTTTCCTCACAGACTGCCGGTACTCCACTACATCAGTCAGGGCAGGCCATCTGATCTCACCTCCCAGTCTATAGTTCATCTGACAGATAATTAATTATTGCCAGTTACTAGCTCAGAATGAAATGCTACAGAAATGATAAAACCTTTGTTCAGTACCAATGCGCCAACCAATGAAATGCACGAATTGTTACTTATGTTTGAAGATGTAATATATAATAAGCATAGAACAGGTAAAACATCGAAAACGTTTACTGTATCATCCCATGACATCTCATCTACACCCGTCTCAAACATAGTCTCAAAGGGCAGGTTAATGCGCTCAGTTGGCTGCAAATTCAATTGAAGATCCTTTATCAGTTAGATGGCAGTAACATGATAACCATTAATTTTGCAAAGTTTGCAAGGACAAAGGAAAGCCTCGATTATTATTTTGGTCATTGGTTGTCTCATTGTACCACTATCAGGGCTCCAAGCAGAATTTATTATAACAGGGTTACTGCTACTGTGTGCACCATTGTTCTTTGTTTATCATTGGTTATGTTTGTACCGCCCAGCAAAATTGTAGTGGGGGTGCAAGTCACACCTTTGCATCAGCTAACGTTCTGCTCCTATTCATAAATATAAGCATGGAGCTCTCTAGTAAGATTTTTCTAGGGATCTCTAGAAAATTGTTTTAGTATCTTTTATTTTTGCTAACTAAGAAGTAAGACTTATCATGTTTTGTTTTTTATATTTCTGGTATGTTTTTCTTATAAATATTTTCAATTGAAGATTAACACAAAAAGCACACACCAGGGGTGGCCAACATCAGTTTTTGAGATTCATCACAATCAAGAAGTTATCATATTGTCCAGCTCTACTGCTACAACCCCCCTTAAATCTTAGACACCAAAGCATCTACAAGGTACCGTACCTGAATGAGTTCTGCCAGCACAAGTTTGTTGACATAAACGGCTGCCGTGTGTCCATAATAGAAAATGAGCGGAAGGCGGAGTCGGTCAGGGCACTTGTAGAAGGCTTTCTGATCTGTGGGTTTTATCAAAGTATGGAATGACAAATGTTATTGCTCCTAAAATTGAATCCTGGAAAGTATAGAGGAGCATATCGTTGAAATTGTGTAAGACTGGTCATATTCTGAATCTATATGGAAACATGTTCTAGAATGGGAGCCGTCACATGTTATCCCCTTATGTCCATCTATCACTATCTCAAACGTAAACTGTAAAGATGATTTTGATAGGAGCAGGTGCAATCGCGAACTCAGCTAGTTACGGGTTGTAACTCTCAGTAGGGCGCCAGGGCTGTCTGAGAGTTACGGAGAGAAGGGTCAATTTTCTACTGGTTTTGCCTATTCCTAACAATCATGTCGATTTCTACACCCAATCAAGACAGGCTATGAGTGGCTGTTATGCTACTTAAGGCCTTAATTGGATAAGGTGAAATGTACAAACTGGTAATTATAGTCTTGTCTAGACCAATCAAAAGGGATATCCATGCTGTAAGGAGTTTATACCTGCACAGACTTCCCCCTACAAAGTGATTTAATGCGTAGAAATGAGTAGCAAATTGCAAATTCTAAAAACATAGCACGGTAGAAGACAGTTATATGGATCTCCCTGTGTAATTTCAGCCCATAAATCCGTTTATTAAGCCCAGGGGAGTGCGAATTAAAGCAACCTCGCATTTGGGCTAAATTTCCAGTGATTTCTGGACCCTAAACTTCTACACCCACAGCAGGGTGCTGCGGCCGTGGGTGTTGCAAGCTACACTAGAACTCAGCATGCTACTGTAGTTCAATGGTCGGCCAAAACAATTAGGCCACACGGGGGATGACTGCTTCCTTTTGAGTGGCAAGGACAAGAAAGCTTTAAAAATAGATGTCGACAAACCGTAAAATTGTTTAAAAAATTACAACCCCCTGTAATGAGTGTTGATGTTACCTTTCAGAGACGTGAAAAGGCTCTCATACAAGTTATAGCTGTTCTCAAAGTACTGCCTGATCTGCCTGGAATGATACAAATATAAGTCCTTTAAAAATTACAGTAGGAGTGAAACCTCTTTCGGCACAAAGATATCTGCTGTATCCAACAACCCCCTCCCTGCCTTGTAGTTAGATAATGACTCCTAATTTCTATATTATTATACTGTACGGATAGCATGGTATGAGGTACCCTCCATGGTAATGCATCTCCTGTTTCTCAACGGTTTGAGGTTGGCTTGGTGTGTAAGGCAAACCTGATGTCTAAATAATAATATACTGAAATAATACACACACCAAACAAATAAATTGATGACATACTCCTTATTACAGCTGGACAGGTCACATGGACTCATAGACTTTAGGGTGAAGTCTCCGGTCAAAACATTAACGGCAGTAGAACCCATGTTTAGTGGTAGTGGTGTTCACACGTGGGTGGTGCGGGCCCCTTGTACGTTTAGGGTAGATTCACCACTTTCGGACGCTCGTTGGCAGTGCAAACGTGACCCTTTTTCTCTGAGCTACAGCTATGTTAATATGTCACATAGAATTTTTCTGAGGACATATATGGAGAGAAGAGTATTGAAACATCATAGCCAGCCAATAATTTGCACATTTCTACAAGATTTTAGATGAAATATTCCTCATCAAAGTTAGGAAATTAATTGTCTCAATTTCACCTGATGTCGGACACTTTAGGTTTCTTCATTTTTATACTGGTAATGATAACTGATATGTTCAGGTAGTACAGTAGGCATGACACTATTTATCCAGGGTGTGGATGTTACTAAAGATATTAAGCATATTTAAATCTTAAGTATAGTTTTCATCACATTGAATCTGTGCCATACAGAAAACCCATACATTCTTCGCTTATATTGAAATAAATTCATATATTCTGGTCAATTTCATTTCAGAATGTAGTTTGAGTTATATAGATTTAATAATTTTTACTCGAACAGTTATTGCATATACATCCTCTGTATTTGTAGCAATGAGAAAGAACCAGTGCTCAGGTCTGTCCGGCTCATGGTGTAATTGAGTCACATATTTAGAAGGTCTTAAAAAAGAACTTCCTGGCAACTATTTGTACCCTTTTTTTTATCATAAACTTTAAGATATATATACTTTATTATCTAGGTCCGGAAATATTACCTAAGTGGGAATGTAATAGAAAAATCGACCATGACAGTACCCTGTCCGACTTAAGGTACATGTAATTGATACACACTCTGGAACAGCTCCTCACCATGAAACAGGCCAACTTCAGGGCTTGATCAGAAACATATAACATTTGTTTGTATGTATGCAATTTCATTGGTTGCTAAGAAGAATACTTATATTTTACTGTGCTACTCACTTATAGGACACGGCATTTACTATGCATTACTCTTTTTAATGATAAAAGTGTCCGACTTAAGGTGTGTGTCCGTCTTTGGGTGAATCTACCCTAGTCTGCAATTAAAAGGTATAAACCACACTGATCAAGACATAGATTGCTATAGCTTCAGCTTTGCTGTACGATTGGCCTGTTCTACAATAGATCCCGAAGTGAAATCGGGTTTACTGCACAGTTTATATTGTTTTAGGAAACCGGTACAGGGAAACCAGTGCCTTCAGTTGTCAGGACATAATACCACTGTACGGAATCGCTATATCCCCCCCCCCAAAAAAAACAAAAACAAAAAATAAAATAAAATAAAACGACACGAATAGCAATGTTCCGGTATCTAACAGCCTGTTATTGTTTGTCATGTCACATAGACATTTGCCTTTATCTAACCCTGTAACACCATCAAACAAACATAAGGGCATACGACCCTTGACTCTGTTTAGTTCATTCTGAAACCCAGTGACCCTTGGCCTTATGTGATGCAGCCAGGGCCCACCTCATGAGGAAGGATCACAACGTTGGGTGGGGCGGGGTTGGGGCGGGGGTGGGGGGGGGGCCTCCCCTTCCTTGCCTTTGCTCTCCCAGGGTGGGGGTGGGTGGGGGGGTGGGGTGGCGAGGTGGGATGGGGGGCCCTAAAGGGGACGAGAGAAAAAATAAGAGAGAAATGATAAAAGAAAAAAAAACCAGAGGCCGGCGGGCCTCTGGTATTTTTTTTTAAAAGATTAAAGTTCTTGAGAAGAGAAGTCTCTCCAAGAGGTTGGTTGCAAAAAAAATGAAACCCTTTCAGAATTTGATTATGTTATCAAATGCAGACCTGTGATTGTCCTCTTTTCGACCGCAATAGTTCCAATACATGTTATTTCTTTTATTGAAATAACACAACAAGTAGATGTTTCATATATTTTTATTCTTTTCAAGTCGATTTATCATAAGCACATGTGAGCAGCCAAGCAGAAAGGATGGTCCCCGCGGGATTAGTTCCGATTTTAGCCACCAGGAGGCGCCACTATGGCCTAAAATGAAAGAATTAGGCTAAAAATAGCTCTTGGGTACTTTTTTCTGGAGAATTCAATAGGATTACATAAAACATTCCATTTTTGGTGAAAAGCTTCCATATTTGGAACGTAAAAACAACGTTTTAGAGCCTAAATGTGTGTCTTTGTTGATATGTGTTGCCATGGAAACGTGATTTTCATTCTAAATTAAAAGATTAAGTAGCTCATTGATAAAATGATTCATTGGGATTACTATGGTCAAAACAGAATAGAATTACCATTTCTAGATCAAAATCTATGGCCTAGGGTAGGTTCACCCTGAGTCAAACTCATACCTTGAGTCAACCACTTTTGACATGAAATTACAAGTTCAGTATTCATCCGGTGACTATAGACTCCCACTGATTTAAGAATTGAAGTGTTTTACAAATATATATTGCACATTGCATCTGCATTATCACTCTTTTTCATACAGTAGAATCAGTCAGAAGTACCCCTGTTTGACCTGTTTTGACAAACAGAGAATGAAAATCTCCCCACTGTTCATACTCTTTGGTAGTTGATTTGAAGCATTTGTCCCTTTCATACACAGTGTCGATTGGTTTTGTGACTTGGATATGTATCTAAATTACACAAATCATGACTTTATTGAGCAAAATTAATTTCCTAAGTTATATTTAGCACTGATTTCGTAAGGTATACCCATTTCACCTTAAGTCAGCCACGAATTCACCCTAAGTCAGCCACCTCATACCCTAAGTCAACCATAGGATTTTCTTCTCTAGAGTCCCTCCTGGAATTCTCACACCCTGAATTTTTGTCTAAGAACTCTCCCCCTACCTTTGTGAATACCTCCTCCTCCCAGAATATCCTCTTTTACCAGAGGGTTGAGGATATCAGCACTACTTGTGTAGTGTATAGAGGGCAAGGGTGAAACGCAAAAAGAGGGGGGGGGGAAGCGGGTGAGGGGGCAGAGCGCACGATATATTCAATAGAACTCCATGCTGCATGTCTATAATGTTATATTTAGTCCTCATTGCTCATACAAGTAATATTTATTTGTATATATAGCTCATAATGCAGTTGTATTCACCTGAGGTACAGTACTGCTTTGTCTTGATTATTACATGTTCAATAAAATTGTTTTCTTCTCCATTGTTAGTTGTAGCATATTGATATATGATGCATGCATTCTTGTCAGCCAACCCATTGATGAAAATCAGGAAATTACTGGTATTTTCCACATATTTCTGGTGGTTGTAATATGGCTGACTCAAGGTGCATTTTGGCTGACTTAGGGTGAAAAGGGGCAATTCTGAATACTCTGATAAATCATGGAATTAAACACTGCAAACTGATATATGTCATTGTAATACATCATGAATATTATTCTCCAGAGCAATACCTACAGTTTGGTTCAAATCTGAAGGATTTGCACAAAAAACTCTAAGAGCAATCAGACCTGAAAGGTAGCTCATGAAAAAACATGCATCAGACCGGTTGAAAGTGGTGAACCTACCCTATAGGATAAAAATGTATGATCATTTTCTAATTATTCTAATTATGCTAATTACATAGAGATATCTAGGAAACTAAGGGACTTGGAGCTTATTGGGGTTTTGGATAGGGCAATGCCAACCCATATTCATCCAGTCATTTCTCAAAAACTAGAAATGATATCTTCTTGTGTAATATATCACTGGAAAGCTTATGATATAAATTTTAAAGTTGACATTTTCATTGGATATCCCTTTCCCCTTGCCAGTACACACATGTCTTCAACAAAAAGGTGGGGTTTTTTTTACGGAGATGTTTTTTTCTCAGTTTTTTCGACAGACATTGCAAAAGGGGGGGGGGCCCCCCACCTCAGCCTCCTTATTAAATTCCATCTTTATATTTTTTGTAATGTAACGAGGTAATATAAGTTTACAATGGTCTCATCCATAAACATCTTGGATAGAGACTTCTCTGTGAGGATGCGCAAGCATCAGCATAGAAAATAATAGTATTACATGAATCCATATGAAGTATTATAACATTATTAAGAACTATAATGATTCCCTTAAGGGTACTTTTGATTATCTCATATGATCAACATCTCTATTGGATATGCACCTGAGTTGCAGAGCGCAAACAGGGCCTGGCCCTACGTTTTTGCAAGTAAAATAAACTAATTAACAACAAAAAGACTGCAAAACTTCGTGTCACTGCTTTCACAGTTTTTGAGCTTACTCAACATATATTCTGCTAATTCGGACCGTTTGAAAATCATTCCAGCCAAATTCATGAGCTCTTCCTGCGTGTGGCACCCAGTTTTTTTTTCTTTTATGTCCACGTCGCGACTCACGCTCTGATCACTCAACTTCGGGTTTCTGCTGATCCGCATCACGCATCTTTTCGGATTCCTTGTCGCACACGCTTCTATCAGGAAATGTACGCAATGAGGTCCACAGGTGTCGGCAGATGTGTCTTGCAGTTGAAAATGGTTGCTTTGCCACTTGAAAGGAGTAGAGCGTTTCACGAAAGATAGAAACTCTATGCTCAGCGGAGGTAAACCGAACGAATCAAAGTAGTACACTTATCCTGTTCTTGACACGTAAAATTGCCACCCAATGTTAACCTGGTAAATGTTGAGGGTCTGTGTTGCTCACGAAACAAGTGTCCTTCACAGGGTGTTTGGGAATTGTGTCACAAGAGAAAACTCCTAGGAAACGGTGTTTTGTGTAAATGTTATCCTTCAACACTTTTTCAATTTCTAGTGTGTTCATATGCTTCGAGTGGACCAGCTCAGTTCATGTGGTAGTCAGTGATGGGATGACGGCCCTTTGGTCAACTCGACGATGCTGTTGATAAGCGATCTGTCGGGAGTCAAATCTAGCAGGAACACCGTGTGACCGTTCCGGAAGTCTTCGTAGCTGATATCGCAAGAGCACGAACCTTCGTACATCCCCGTTTCTGTGTGTAGTGCCAGATATTCCCTCACCTCTTGCTTGTCGGCAAAGTAGGCGTCGTTGGGAACTTATGGTCGTTCACGATCACTTGCAGCGAGTTGATATTTAAATGTTTCATCTCCGAGGGTTCTTCTTGTAATTTTCGTTGAAGGCGTCGTGGTCCAAGGAACAAATGGTCACGGCCTTGGGGAGCTGTCCCATGTTCGAGTGCGTGTAGGTGTGATCTCTGTTGCCCTGTTCGATGACGGCCTTCTTGTGCGTTTCCGACACTGAAGGAGCAACCACAACGCGACGCACGTAAAGCTTAGCCTTACTGATCCTTAGTTTGTACTTGCTGTCGATAGCGGCCATCAGATAGAAACTAGGCGAAGCCTGTTTCAGAGTGAGGTTGATCTCTGATTCTCCAGCTATGAGCTTCGGTTGATGAGCCAGGTCAAAGTGGAGTCTCGTGATGAGGTGAAAGCTACCTTTTTTAGCTATTGCTTTGCAAGCCAAGAAGCCTTCGTTTGCGTCTGTCAGGTCTTTGAACTTACCGGCCGTGTCTCTGTACCAACCTTGCGCCATCATGATGCCCTCTTTCACACCCTTGTTGTAGTTGAGCAAACCTTCCAGGTAAGCTCTGTAGGGGTAAGTTTCCGTGTTACCGGATACTTTAAAACCTCAGATGGAAACTTGAACGTCCTTGAGCGGAGCGTGAGCCAAGTTGTTCACGGGAGCCACGTTGTCGTCCACTCCGAGACTAATAGCTCAATGGGCAGAGCTAGAAGTCCAGAATGGAATCATCTACCGGTGGAAGGTTAAACCATCCGGTAGGAGAGTCCGGCAAGTGGTGATACCTTCCGGGATGCAGAGGGATATTATATTTTATTGCCATGGACACCTGACCAGTGGACATTTCGGGAAGAAGCGTTCCCTGGAATGTCTGGGTAGGAGATACTACTGGCCAGGGATGAGTAGTGATCTATTAACCCCTTCACCACTGGATTTCCTGTAACTCAATGCAATTTTGTGCAATATATTGGCTTACCGTGTGGAAGGGGTTAAGATAGATTGCTACTTGCCCGGATTGTTGTAAAAACAAACCTGGGCCTGGGATGGGTAAAATGCCCTTATCCCAGGAGTTATTTGGAGTGTGGTTTGCGCGGGTCGCAATAGATATCATCAGTGGGTTTAAAACCACCCCTGATGGGAATACTGGTATGATGGTCGTCACTGATTATTATACTAAGTATACGAGAGTGTTCCCATTGGCGGATCACAAGGCTGCGACCTGTGTGAAAGCTTTCGTGAAAGGTTGGGTACTGCATCTTGGGGTTCCCCTCATGATGCATAGTGACCAGGGCCGGAAGTTTGAGTCTGATCTTTGGCAGGAAATGTGTCACCGGCTGGCGATTTGTAAAACTAGAACAAATCCCTACCGGCCGCAAAGTGATGGAATGGTTGAGAGATTCAATCGTACATTGATTCAGGTGTTGAAATCCCTGGTAAATGACAAGATGGATGACTGGGATGAGCAGTGCTTTTATGTGTGCCATACATACAATAGCACTGTCCATGCTAGTACTTCCTGCTCCCCGAATCTGTTGATTTTCGGGGAAGATTTGATTATGCCGGCTGATCTGGTATTTGAGGTGGTAGGAATGAATCAGGAAACCCCCTGCCATGTGATGTTCGTGGAATCACTGAGGGATCAATTTAAATATTCAATGAATTGGTCAGAACTGAATTCCAGAAGAATGCCACCTGGCAGAAAACTGGCTACGATCTAGGCCTTAGGCCAAGACGGTTTAAAGTTGGTGATCAGGTGGTGAGGTTGCATGAGCCGTTATCGACTCTGAAACTTGCTAGTAATTGGGATGGACCCTTTGTGGTTACTCGGATTGTGAGTGACAGTACCGTGGTGATACGCTTATTACAAGGAAAGACGTATAAATCTAATGTAGCACGATTTAGAGAATGGAAGGGGAGAGATTTATCCCTAGATTCTTATGAGTTAGAAGTTGATACTTTGGTAAAGGAAAGTGAGCAGCGGAAATTAGTGAAGGAACCTCCACGGAAACGCTGAAGGCAGCGGAAGGTGGTTACCCGGAAACTAATGGTGCGTAAAGCAGCCTCCCCAACAAGATCGGGGAAGAAGGCGAATATTAAAGTCTCGCCGGCTGAAGGGAAAAGGACCCGGAAGGGTGTGGTTAAGGCTAAACCCACTCTGGAAAAGGCGTGTCCCTGAACCAGGTCTAATGTTATGCCTAAAAACATAAGACGCAGTCCCGGGTTCCTAGCTAGGGATGGTGTAACCTAAGCCGGTACACAACCAGTGTGGTGTCCTGTAATCCTGTTACAAGTTTTATGTTGTAAACCAGTTGTGTGTAGAAGTAAATACGGCCAAAATGGTCGTGTCAGTCCCCCTGTCAATGATCCCATGGGTGATGGACGGATAACCCGGTTGGTGTGCTTTTATGCCATCCATATATATTTCATTGATACTCTCGACTAGTTGACAGAGAGCAAGGATTAACACATGGAATGGTGGTGCCTGTTTACAATTTTCGCGCGGTTGACCTGATTCAAGAATTGGGTCACGGGACGTGCGGGGTTGCGCATGCGCGGCGGCGCGCCTTATAAAGGCCCGCGGGTTGGCGGGAATTGCCAGTTGAAGTTGGGATTTGACCCAGAGCGGACCGTACGAGTTCTGTTTCTTCACACTGAGGGGTGGTGGACCCCCTATAATTATCCATCGAGTTCACTTTTCTAGAGTGAGACCACACTTAGTGTGGAGACAATGGACTATGCGCCAGACCACCCACCGGTGGACCCTGTGAAGCCCTTATCCTACAAAATTGCCCCTATCCTACAAAAACATATAGGTTTGTAGTATAAGGGCTGTCAGTCAGGCCCTTATCCTTCAAAATTTGCCCTTATCCTACAAAACACCTGTCAGGCCCTTATCCTACAAAATTGCCCTTATCCTACAAAAATATATAGTTTTGTAGGATAAGGGCTGTCAGTTAGGCCCTTATCCTACAAAATTGTCCTTATCCTACAAAACCTATACTATTTTTGTAAGATAAGGGCAATCAGTTCAGCCCTTATCCTACAAAATTGCCCTTATCCTACAAAACCTATATAATTATCCTACAAAACCTATATAAGGGAGGATTTGTAAGATGAGGGCTATTGGTCAGGCCTAATAAATGAACTACACCCAGACAACCCTTATTTTCATATATTTCACGAGGAAATCTAATAAACCTGAGATTTTAGGAGCAATCCTGGTGACCATTTTGGATTACACACGGAAATCAAATAAACTTAATGCTACAGCATACCTGTAGGCCCTATGCCTCTGGGCTAGACCTGGTGAAAAGGAATTAAAGCATCAGAAGGATAAGGGCAATTTGTAGAATAAGGGCCTGACTGATTGCCCTTATCCTACAAAATACATAGGTTTTGTAGGATAAGGGCAACTTTTTTGTAGGATAAGGGCTGATTTTGTAGGATCCTACAAAACTATACATATTTGTAGGATAAGGGCAATTTTGTAGGATAAGGGCCTAACAGACCCTCCCCAGGAGGGCGACTCCGTTAGCGGAGAGTACTTGGTCAATACTCGACCGGATAACCCTGAGAACCCAGAGGAGCTCGACTTTCTGGGACAGGGGGAGATTATGGACGTGGACGGTGACTCCCAGTCGTTGTTCCACCCCGCGAATGTCGCCGCTAATTACCTGGAGAGCCTTGATATTGAAGCTGTCAGCCCTGCTGACAGCCAGATAGATACCACACAACAAGGGTATCAGGAAGTAGGCCCCATGTATCAGGGAGAAGGGCCGTTTGATACGGATCCACCCCGGCCCGAGACACCCCTGTTGAGTGAGTTCATGTCCATATACGATGGACGTGAGATTGAATTACATGAAGACGTCCTGCATCTGACGGCGGAGGGAGCACCCTGCCGGATTGACCCGCTCATCAAGCAGGCCATTCAGCTCTTCCTGCTGGAAGAAGAGAAGGAGAAGCTTCCCACAGACTGGTTTGTTTACTGGGAAGCTCTCCAGAAAGGGTTACGCGTATGCTACTGCATCCGCCGGGCTGTCTTCGCTCTGCATATTGCAGATCTACAGCGAAGAATTCCCCTGTTACCCATCCTATCATTAGATCCGGAATGTGGTGTCGCCGGGATGGTGTTGACATCCGTCAATAGGTACAGAGCTCGTATCGGGAAAACCTGGGAACCAAAAACACAAGCAGAGTATGAAATCGCTGCCGCATCTAGTCAGGCAGTGGTTTCATACGTGCTGGACGTCCAAGTAATTGAACATTACATGGACAGTAATAACATCACCCGAGACGTGGCAATAGCCACGTTGGTTGACGAGGCGGTTCGCACGGTAAGAACTAGGTCTTCCAGTACGGAAGAGAAAGCGCAAATCAAAGCGCTGAAAGCCACACCTAGGGGGGTGGCGGTAAAGGCAAGAGGGGAGCCTCGAACCAGTCTAGCTCGGCTGACAGTAATCAGTCAGACGAGTTCGTCCAGGGGACGTGATGCGGAGGATATGGGCTAACGCAAACAATAAGTTCCATGTGTTCGTTCCCAATTCCTGGGAACAGTGTCCTATTGGACCGCCCACGTTCGGTTGTCCACCCTCGACCAATTGTAAGGGTCAGAGTGACGATGAGGATTGGATCAGTAACACCCCACGGGATCGTCCTCCGTCTGCTTTTTATCAGCAGTGGCTGGATCAGTCATGAATCTGGCCGGATAATTACTATACTAGGGAGCAAAAAGAGAAAATCCTTTTTGCTATGACTCGGTGGTACGACCAACGAGAGAGGAACTGGTGTCCGTTCGCAGTTTGTGTAAACCAGATCGGCACTGAGAGGACCATCTTTGTAACAAAGCCCCGGTTCCTCCGTCACCTATGTGAGAATCACATGCACCATTGCCTGGTGTATCATTGTGATATCACCATAGGTAGAGAGTCGCAACTATGTAACGGGTGTCTTGAACCCCGGAGAGGTGACCTTATGCGTCACATGAAAGATTGCCATAATATGGGAATCAGTGTAGCGCGCAATCATGTGAATGCCCTACATGACACTGTCTGTGATCAGTACAAATCACTGACATCAGAACAGCATGCTAAGATCTGGCCGGCAACCCCATATTACTGTGAGGTTACCGATGGCAAATTTAAAGCCCAGATCGCGAAGGTTGACGGACGTAACAAGTTTGCAATGAACGATGAGGAGTATGGTATCTTGTGCAAAACTCGAACATCGAGGAGAGATGCCAGCAGTTTCCGGCAGCCGGAAGCTCGAGGAGGTGCCCGGGGAAGGAGCAGATCCGGTAGGGATGACTCCCGGTCTTCCTCTCCCAGCCGGAAGAGGAGGAAGCATGGCTCCAGACTGGAGGAGATTGATAAATCCTAATATGGAAGGGTGGGAATACTATCATGGGTATCCCGACCCGCTCTACGTTGACTGGGAGGACCGGAAACGGGACCCTGATGGACGTGGAGACTTATCTTCCAGTACGGACACATACCGTACAAGACGTCTGAGCAGTTCAGACAGTGCAGGTAGTCAACAGGACTACAGAGGTGCCCGGCATAAAGTCAGCCCGGGTACTAGATCAAAGACTTCCCTGCCTTTGACGTATCACATGGGGTTAGTGGCTTAGCCTACACCCCAGGAAGTAAGGTCCCCCACCATTCCCACCCGGGGGATGGAGAACCTTACGGTGAAAACTGAGACAAAATCATTGATCTCAGTTGTGGCTCCAAGAGGTATCTTGGTACCGAAGCCAGCAGCAACAGCAGTAGCACCTGCTGTGGATGTCAAGCTGGTGGTTCCTGTTACGGTTGTCGTCCAGCCTGTCGCGGGATCTTCCAGCGCAGAGACTACTGGCGGTGTCAAACTAAAATACATCCCCATAGTGAACTATTTCTCCAGGGAAGAGAAGACAAGCTGTGAGATTGGGCAGAAAATCGTGACTGAATTTCAGGAAGCTCAACGACAGCTGGTGGTGGAATATAACACCAAGATCTTGGGCCTGGTCACACATGGCCTCAAGATAGCCCACCAGGATAAAAAGACATTAGTCTCTAAGGGCAATGCTGAGGTTCTGGCAAAGAAAACCGGAGATGTGGAGGATCAGAAAAGGAAAGCTGAAGCCGCCACAGAATTTGTTCATCAGGAGAACGAGACCTTAGCCCAAAGGCTACAGGCTATAAACGTGAAGTTTCACGGGGGTGTTTGGGGTAGCATTCGATAAACGGGATGGTACCGCCGAACATGCTCTTGTCTTAATGAGGGCAAAGGATGAGCCCTTAGAATAGAATCTGAGGGGAGGCTCCAGGGTTATTTCTGTTTCACGGAAATAGGAAAGGGGAACCTCAGGTTTCCCGGATGATTAATCTTTTTCATTAATCGGATGACATTATTTTGGGAAGCCAAGTATCTTTTCAGATGCATAAGAGACTGGGGGGGACCTCAACTCTCAACTTAAGCTGTCTTGAGGGGGAATCAGGACTCCACCAGGAAGCTTTTAAACCAACTACCCTGAAACGGACTTTTAGGATACGTTACCGTAAAGTTGTTCCTAATACTACTGTGCTGTGTTAAAACTGTTCCCGTCCATGGATTACGTATTAAACAAACTGTGCTCATAGTTTCCAGTTGGATTATACTTACCTATATAATGAACACTCCTGGACTGAGGACGGGATACTTACCGAGCTGTGTACATATGAACTTACCTACGGGTGATATCCATCCAAGAAACAGTATTAAGAAGTGGAGAGCACCTTACTCATTCGTCTAATAGAAGCGGAGAGCACCCTGACCACAACTAGACCACCAGTAAGCTATATTTATTTGTAAGGGTTTCCGGGTACACTGCCAGGTTACTCATAGAAACATATTAATATATACGATAAGTCATAACTATTGTGATACTTATCACCAAAAGTGTT
Source organism: Harmothoe impar (assembly GCA_947462335.1). NCBI lineage: Eukaryota > Metazoa > Annelida > Polychaeta > Phyllodocida > Polynoidae > Harmothoe > Harmothoe impar. The sequence goes on from OX381714.1 coordinate 20,295,028, forward strand.
TCAAAATAATGTTCCGACATTTATCATACATGACGGGTTTAATATTGTGCTATTTATGAAGATTGTATGATCTGACGAACTGGGACACGCGGTTACCTATGATGTTGGTATGAGTTGTTAATACTGTGTTTAAATATTACGTGTACCATTGTGTACTGTTGTGTGTGTGTTGACCCTGTTGTATGTTGCGAGAGGTATTAGAGTTACCGGTTACGTAATTGGATTACCCAGCTTAAAAGAGCTGTGGTTACTTTTATCTATTGTTTGGATTTAGTCATTAAAACACATACTAATGTAAAACGCTGGCGGTTGTGAGTCCTTTTCAGGACTAGGTTTTATTATCCTTTTTATTACATTTTAAATATAACACACCCCATGCACATTTTTTTAATAACCTAGTAAAACTTCAAAATGAAGTGATATCGAAATGTGTTAAGCCGTTTGATTGTATGTACTACTATACTCACATGTCAAAAACATAACAAAACATGTATTGTGGTTGCTATTAATGGGGAATGCCATAGTTATATTGAGTTCAATGATCTCGCTTGTGTGGTATGTCGTGATAATATGTTTACGCCCCAAGTTACTGTATAGACAATAACTGTTAACGTTTGTCTAAAGTGTTTTCTATATGCTATGAAAACCATACATATTTTACCACCTAGTTTTTGTCTAGGGGGGGTAGTGTAGGGGCATAATATTACATATTAATCTTGTACACTGTATTTCTGGGCAATGTCTACTGTTTACTCGGCTTCTCTACCTGGAGCTAGCGCACACAGTTCCTGGGAGAGGACTCGGGTCCTCTCCAGGTTACCGTATGCCACTCTCAGGTGGGCTGCCGACCCTCCCACCTGGCCACGTGATCAAGGACCGGTGGTTATATAAGACCAGTGTTTACCTGGAAGGCAGTCAGTGCAGGCCCGACTGACGATAGACTTCACCATGTCCAACCGTGCGGACAGTGCTGAATACTGAGACTATACTGACCGTTTCCTATATTTGAATAGAAACCTGATTATATTTGTGTGTTGATTCCACACTGATTGTTCCCTTGTTCAGCAACGTGATTTACTTTGCAATAAAAGTCTGATATTCTCGCACCTGGAAACTACTGTTCTCGTGTTTCCTTAAACTAGAATAACTACGAACCCTCACACCTACTATATAAACACTTCCTCTAAATGTGTTAATGTTGCTAAAACTACATAAGGTCATCAACTACCTACTGTCATACTATCATGTACTCACAAATCATACAGGTCTACGATATTTCATTTGACCATAATATAATTATAAGGTATCATTTCAATTAATGTATAACTGTCATATAATTCCTCCAATTAAAACATTGTTCTAACTATCATGAAACTTCTATAGTCGGTAATACACAGGACAGTGTTGAAATGGGGAGACAAAGCCATTCATCGTCTGATTCTTACAATGAAAACAAAGGGATAGATATAGTACACCTGCATGAAGCATTAAGTATCCCCACTGCACCAGCCAGGTCACACCTCTAGAAGAACTTAGTACATAACTTTATATCCATTGTTGGTGAGACAATTGACATAGACAAAAGTCCTTTTACACACAGTAACAAAACATTTAATTGAAATTTGCATTTTGATTGAACTTGCCTCCAAGAGAGGATAGTGTCTAAATGAGAAATGTACTGTGAAATAAAGAATAATAAGAATAAATATGCGTATGCCGGCATCACAATCCAGGATGTTAAAAATGTTGGCGCGTGGCGCTCCAATGCCGTATGGACCTACGTTCAAAAGTCGGCTTCTAAGAACATTGCCACCAAACTAATAACCTGAAATCTGCGTAAATGTAAAATATAAGACTTTTGGTATTTTTGGCATTATTAATCATGTATTCTATGATTATTCTCATCTATTATACAAACACTTCCTCTCAATTTACTGTGAAATTGAAAAAAACAGAATGAACGATGCGTATGCTTGTAAGTTTGTTAGGGAAACACTTTGCATATTGGTCCTATGGACAATTTTGGTAGCTTAATCCTGGATGTATTGTTGATTAATCCGCCTTTTTACATTGCATCAGTAGGCTACACAACTTCTGCATTGGGTCCATACTAGATTACCAGCCGCACTACGCTCTTCCTGCAGAACTACAGACATTTAATTTATATTATTAGGAAGTACTGAAGATTATGTCGATACATTGGTCAAATGTATAGTTCAGTCTAGGTGAAAATCATTGCAGTAAAACCTTGTGTATAAGCCAAGGCTTGTATGCAAATCAGATCGTCAGTGTGGCTTATAGGATCTGCACAGAGTCAGGGTACGGCTTATACATGAGTTTGCTCCTATAGTATAATACAAAAGTCACTAGAATCAGATTGCTAGTGCAGCTTATACATGCGTTAGGCTTATACATGAGGTTTTACAGTTGCATAAAAAGTCTCTTACAATGATTGATACGATAGATATATGATGAATGCAGGAGTATTTTCAATGCAAACAGTAGTATGCATGGTCCCATCAATGCGTAATGGTTAATAAATTAAGTTTAGGTATGTCTTCCAAATCTTGCTGATACATAAAATTCAATCAAGTGAAAGTTTTACTGCTTATTCAAGCACAGGTCTTCCAAATCTTTTTTACATCCACACATTATTGTGCATTGTAACCCAGTCTTTCTGCACTTGCAACGCTTGGTCTGCAATTTGTTTTACAGGAGCAAAATATGACTTCCATACATGCTTTTGGGATTGGGCTTAATGACATCAGGATTGTTCCATTTCTCATGGTCCAACCCATTGCAGTGGGATCTGGAATGTCTGGTTCTGTAGAATCAGCTTGCTTCCATATCATTGTTTGATGGTGGACCCTGATGATGTGGGAATGCAGTGCATCCTTTTGTTGGTGGCAGTGCTTCAAGTTTGTTTGATTTTGAGAACATAATATGACATACCTTATGAATGTATACTATCTCCTTCCTCTGAATTCTTTTCTTTCTCTGCGGTCAGATCTCCTTTTCATATTTCTTGGAGCAGTTGGTGGTGAGATAGACAGACTTTCCGGGTGGATCTTTTTGTTTGGCTTGATATGCATGATGTGGTGTCACAGCCTGTTATTGCATGTCCATCTAGTGAATCTACAGACAGTGTCTTTGCTACATCCTGGATGGGTATGTGTTTTCTGTTTTTTACAGTGCCATGTATAATCCACATATTTGGACACATAACACTGCTAATATGAGGAGGAGTAGGAGAACATCTGCATCGCTAGAAATAACAAGCACAGTTTTGTACTCACAATTGATTGCATGCAAACAATCCTGTTATTGGCTTCTTCATTTGTCCATTGCAGGATCTGACAACCTTACATCAATAGCGAGGGTGAATCCTCCAGAAACTACAAGGCTCAGGCTCATGACTTTGCAACAATTAAAAGTGAAAAAAATCGAATTAAAATTTCTTAGTTCCTCCATTATTTCTCAATTGCAATGGAAAATATAGGTCTTTGGGAACATGCATATACAATTTTGTGATATAGCAATAATTATTTCTTAGGGAATCATGACCACGAAAATACCATGTAAAAACGTTTTTTTTCGCCATTTAAAGAAAATTAGCTTATTTTCACATAAAAGGGGCTGTTGCTAAGCAACCATTTGGAATAGAAAAAAATAGTTGTGCTCATTGAAATCCTTGGCATCGATTTAGGGGGGGTAGGTACTTTTATATTTTTTGTAGGATGGATATTGCCAACACTATGGCCTGCCATATGTTAATATAACTTGTACTTCATATGGCTCCATATGGCGCCATATAGCGTAACGGACGCGTAACGGACGCGTAACGGACACCCTTAACATGGTCGTTTTGTGACATTTGGTTAAAATTCTTGTAAATCAGTCAAAAATAGGTATTTTTACTCTCTAAAAGTGGCAATTAATACTAGTAAAAAGGCACTTACCCATTTAAATTATTTATAATCATGTATCCCCCTTACCCATATTCTAAAATCTTTTTCTAAGAAAAAAAATGTAGGGATTATTATTTTTTTAATTAATTACCAAATTTTCAAGGAAAACAGGGAAAATTAGGAAAATACCACAAAACAAAAGTGATTACATCATAAAAACAGTGGGATCTCGAATTCTATTGTGATATATGAAGCTGTATTATCAATTTGCTAATTCTTATATAATTCCAGGCTTGAAATATAACATTGCACTTTGTGACATCCCTGTATGTGTATTCTGTAGCATACTCATGAGCCTGAGCCACAATCACTTTTTGCTGTTGGGCAGCTTTTGGGAAAAGGTACATCATGATCATTCTTTATCATGCACCTGATTGCGTCATTTCTGTGTTTTGTTATTATTTCTTGTTTGTATCTGTCATATACTAGATCAAGTCTTTGGTACTTCTTGCCAATGTACATCACAATCCTCACAAAGACATCCGCTAGATCACCGAAGCTTTTTGCATCTTTTGGTTTACCAGTTATTTACCTTAATACCTTTATTCATTAGATTGAATGTATGAAGTGGTTGGTAAACCAAAGCTCTTATTGCTCTCTGGGGTGAGATTCTGTCTGCACTCCATGAATGAAGACTTGTAGCTAGCAGTTACGGTCTCCAGTCATAGTCTGAATCAAGTCTTTGCATAATAGTTGAATTGTGCTTGGGGCCAGTTTCCTTGATGAAGGAAAGGTAATAAAATAGATCAAAATATATGTATACAGTCAACTCCCTCTATTGCGACCCTTGGGACTATCTAAAAGTGGTCGCAATGGCCGCAGGTGGTCGCAGTAGGGGGAGTTTGGACAAGTGCAGGGGGCTATTTGAAAATTAACCTAAAATATAGGTGTGTCGCCCCCCCCCCCCAACCTTTTACCTAGACCTGTGATGAGAGTGGGGACTGGCATAGGCGGAGGGGAAGGTGCAGGGGGGGGGACCTCTGGTCCTCCCTTTGATGTGCGTCCACTATAGTCAGGTAAGTTAATGGCGGTGGAGGGGGGAAGGCTTCTGGTCCTCCCTTTGATGTGCGACCACTAGTCAGGTGAGTGGATGGTGGCAGGGGTGGAGTGGACGGATTCTGTCCCTCTGATGTGCGACCACTAGTCAGGTGAGTGGATGGTGGCTGGGGTGGGGTGGGAGGATTTTGTCCCTCTGATTTGCGACCACTAGTCAGGTGAGTGGATGGTGGCAGGGATGGGGTGGGCGGATTTTGTCCCTCTGATGTGCGACCACTAGTCAGGTGAATGAGTAAGGTCAGGGCAGGGGTACATTTTTGAAGATCACTATGACACAGTGGTCGCATTAGTGGTTTACACAAACTGCGAACGAACACCAGTTCCTCTCTCGTTGGTCGTACCACCGAGTCATAGCAAAAAGGATTTTCTCTTTTTGCTTTCTAGTATAGTAAGGGAGAAAAGGGGACTGGAATTACAGTGGTCAGAGGGTGAGGTGGTCGCATAAGAGGGCTGGTCCCTATAGAGGGAGTTTTTTATATTAAAACAAAGGGAAAAATGGGTGGGACTTTCCAAAACTGGTCGCAACGGCGAGGTGGTCATTGTAGAGAGGTGGTCGTTGACTGTACTAGCAGTTGATATTGTAACTGCTGCTGTTATCCCAGAATAACTCTACAGGCAGGTGTTTTGGGTAGTCTCAGCGTGCCACAGAAAACAGAAGTTATGATAGGAATCACCTTGATTCTTGACCTTTGACCTTTGACCTATGACCTTTGATTCAGTAATATGCACTATTAGTAAAGAACATAATTGGACGGATAAGATATGAAATATCCAGTCTGATTCACAAGATCCCACCTTTCTTGTTCTTCAACTTGACCTTAACCTTCATATTAAAATTACCCTATTATCAATTATTGCTGAGGAGACACTAAGCTATGAACATCCCAAGAGTTCTTCTGTGGCTTTTTGTTATATATTTTATATTCTATTTCAATTATTGGTGTTTTTCAATTCTTTTCTTTTCGATTAAAGATCAAACATAGAAGACCCAAAATTCAAGCTGGGCAACATTGATATTCAGATCCAGCACGTTCCAGAGATGAAAAAAAATCATGTTGCCTGGCTTTACTGCTCCATGCCCTTAGAAATGATTTCTAGAGGCAATTTGGAGGCCTGCCACCAGTCTATTAGTAAGTTAGTGAGTGAATGCGGGAGCAAGCAAGGGTGGATGGATGGCCCAGGCTGCTGCCATTCACAAGGTCCTTAGCAGACTCATTTCCGGACTGGTTACCGCCCATACATTTCGGTGGTCGGAGGGGCCAGCCACTATTCTGGTACTTTACAAACTCATTGTAAAGCTCACCTTCTCGCACATGCAGACGGCTTCGGTCCGAGTTTACTTTATAGAAAACCTTCACTTTTCCCTTCTCAGTTGCACCGAAATCCATGTTGACATGTTCGGTTACCCCTGAACAGAAGTTATTCCTTGCAGTCTGGTGAGCTAACTGGATGCGGGGAGCAGCTAGATCCCGAATCTATTCCTTCTTCTGTAGAGCACTAAGAGTCTCGTGGGCTTCTAGTGCCTCCTGCTTAGCTATCTCAGCTTCACGTTCGGAGTCCCGATTGGCTTCCTGCATTCTTTTGGCAATGGCTTTGGCAAGCATGCCCGCCGGGGTCCTCTCCTTATGTTTCTCACGTCGACCCAACACCACATGAAAATCACTGAAGGTTTCCAGTGCCGTTATGGCCTCTGGCTCTAAAAGGATCCAAGACCCGTAGTTGGCACGCTCCTCCTTCTTTTCCTTCTGCACATCGTTCAAGCTCAGCTCCAACAGTTCGGGGAACCAATTGGGGAAGCGCTCCCCCAACTGTTCCAACTCCCCGAAGGCGGCAGTCTGACCCAAATCTCCTTTTCCGAATCCGCCAAGGCACGCAGCAAGCAACGCCTCAACGATCTCGGAACCACATCATCGTCCCTAAAGCGATCTTCATGTGCGTGCGGGGCCAGTATACCACCAGAACCCCCAGCATCTGTGTCCGGATCAGCCTGTTGCGGGTCCGGAGCACCTCCTACAGCCTCCCCCAACTTGGTAGATTACTCCAAAGTGTCAATCTGGGACTCTCCCTCAGTATCATCCTGCATCACTGTTGAATCATCGATGGCCGGAGATCCTTCAGTCTAATCCACAACAGGACCGGGTACTTTCTGTACCTTAAAAGTTGCATCCGGCTGCCCCGTTGGCAGATCCTTCAGAGCAGTTGGGACCTGTGGAGCAGTCGGTACTACCGGAGCGACAGTGGTGACTACCGAAGAAACCACTGCGTGTTTGGGTTCGGTATTCAGAAGGAAGTCGATGTGGACAGGTTCCTGGAGGGTTTTTACACTCTCCGTCAACCTACTCACAGTACTGGTGTGCTTCAGACGACCACCCTGGCCCGCAAGGGCTGCAGTTTCAGCAACGGAGTCACTCTTATCCAGATCCTGATTCAACGATACTAAATCTGTCAGGGGCGTAGAAGACAAACCCTTCATGAATGACTTCTTTAGCTTAGTCTCGGATTTCTGCTTCCCCAAAGCTGTCTTGGGTGTCGCCTCAGCTTTCGCATCAGCGACCCCCTTCGTATTCTTCACCTCCTTCGCCAAACTGCTAGCAGTCGAGGAAGTGACGGAATTCTTTCGAACACTGCTCTTGGTACTGGACAAGGTACCAGGCTTCTTGACCTTTTGAGTCTCAGGTTTCTCAACCTTCACGTTAGTGGGTTTCTTACCGAGACCAGACTTCATTGTCACCTTCGAGGCAGATGATCTGTCACCAGATTGCGCTCTCAGTGCTTTTCCTTTGCCCGCACCCGTACGGCTAAGAGGTCCAGTCCATACGTTCGAGTCATCCTCACTCGCAGCGCTCTGCATACTAAGATGGTGACTCACCGAAGAGAGACCCTCAGGCTGGCCTCATCACTACCAGGTGAGGGAGATTTCCGAATCGGGGAGATAACTTGCTCGATGTTCATGTCAGCAAGCTTCTCAGACAGTTCATCTCCTGACCCACCAGCAGTGCTCAGGAGTCCCTCAACGGCAGATGCCGTCACGGGGTCAACCAGCAGTTTGGACTGGTGGAGCTATTGGTCGGCCATCCTCCCCCACAGCGTGTCGCTTGACGAATTTCCAGAAAACCAAGGTTTCCCGCCCCTTCTCATACTTCAAACGGACCAGTAGATGTTACTCCACTCACCTACACTTAAATCAGGGCTTGTCAACACAAGGAACTCCTCTTCTAACCAACTTTCCTACTGCGCCTCCTCCGCACGTTTGATCTGGCTGCACGCCAAAACCAAGATGGCGATTACCCGCTTGTCGTCTGGCTTGATTAGACGCGATCCCCCGTTACCCGGTCTGACCTAATTTCACTTAATGAGGTCAGCACCTTTCCCGCCCCGTTCCATTTGGGAAGGGGGATCACCACATCAACTGGACAGCTCACAAGAGCCGCTTGTACTAAATAAGAAGTTCTTCTGGAGTATTTGTGAATATATATGGGATCTCTAAGATGACCCCACCGGATTATCCGTTAACCACCCTCTGGGTTCATTTCATTATTTTTTCAAGCGACTCTGATTGTCACTGTATCTGACGCAGAGACATAAAATAACATATCAGACACCACAGGACATTACACTCGTCGTGTAACAGGTTAGGTTATCGCCCCTCAAGCCACGAACCGTGGACTTCTCCGGACAGGCTTACCATCCGCATCAAATAACCTGGCCGGAGGAGACTCGTTCTTAACCAAAGCTCTAGCCTTGATTTTGGTATTCTGTGCCCTCCTTCCTTCACCTGCCGAAACTTTTCTTTTCAGGGTCTTCGGGAGAGGGGAAGGGTTTACCTTCCCGAACATATTCTTCATCCCCCTCCTCCTCCTTTTCGGGGGTGAGATCCCTTCCTACCCATGGGCGCAGCCTAGCTACATGGCTAGTTCTGATGTGTCCGGCCTCTGACTGGATCAACACAGTCGTTTGACTGATGCATTGTCAAACCACAGTATGTGGTCCATCCCAGTTGTTGGCCAACTTGACATTACACAACGGCTCATGCAGGCAGATTACTCGATCCCCTGCCACGAACCGGCGCAACTTCAAGCCAGTATCATAGCCCACTTTCTGCCATGAAGCAGCCTTGAGCAAATGACCTCGGACTGTTTCATACGCAAATTTGAATCTTTCTCTCAAAGATTCCACAAACAACACCGTACAGAGTGCTTCCGGACTACTCCAAACACCAAGTCTGCAGGCATGATCAAGTCCTCCCCGAACACCAACAGGTTTTAGTGGTTTCAAGACCTGGATCAGGGTCTGATTAAACCTCTCAACCTGGCCATCAGATTGAGGGCGATACGGATTCTTCATAGTCTTAAAAATGGCCAACTGGTGGCACACGGCAGCCCACAACTTGGAATCAAATTCTCTCCCTTGATCACTATTCAGCATCAATGGAGCTTTCAAATGGAGTATCCAACCCTTAACCACTGCTTCCGCACAGGTAGTAGCGGTATGACCCTCTAAGGGATACACTCTTGTGTACTTCGTATAGTAGTCGGAATCTACCATCATATATACGTGTTACCTTTCGGAGTGGGTTTTACCCCACTGATGATATCTACAGCTATCCGAGGTAATCTTACTCCAAGTAGCTCCTGTTGCAAAGGCAATTTCCCCAGTCCCCAAACAAGCAACAAGCCGGACAGGTCTGAATCCACCTCAGCAGATCCCCTGACATGCCCGGCCAATAGTAGCGCCGACTCAGTCTTTCGAGAGAGCGCTTCTTTTCGGAATGACCACTCGTAGAGTGTCCATGACAGTGGTAGAGAATATCCTTCCGCATAGTAGCAGGAATTACCATTTGTAATACCCTACGCTTCCCTGGCCAGATCTTCCATCTCCATAGCAATGCGTCTCGCATTTCTAACTCATGAAACTGAGCCAGAAAGCACCGCATATCTTGGTTTTCCAGGTCTCACAGGACAGACCCCCATGGGAACCAGCTCCCTCAGTCTTGCAATGTTAGGATCAGCCATTTGGTACGTCCTTATAGCGTCGGTGGACCAGTCCAACAGGTTCTGTAACAACCCATCATAAGGCAAACGCTCACTAGCTACTTACTACTGCATTGTGAGCACTACAATCCCCACAGTCCTTCGGAATGATCGGTTTGAAGTATGAAATTCCCACCATATAAGAAGTGTCTAAACTTCTTGGTATGAACTACCACCACCAGCAACTCACGCTTGGTGGTGCACTAGTTTCTCTTCGCCTTGTTCATACTGTTACCAGCAAACGCTAACGGGACCTCCACTCTGTCCTGGATTTGGGACAATGCAGCCCCGATGCTCTCATTGCTCGCATCAGTGTCAAGGATGAATCTCCCATTCTCCGTTGGGTATCTCAGCACAGGGGTGTCCCTGAACAATGCTTTGATCTCCTCAAAAGCTCTGTTCTGTTCCATCCCCCAGGGAAAGGGTTCCTTTCTCGTCCAATGACTCAATCTCTATAGTGGCTCCGACACTCTAGAGAATCCGGGGATAAAGTCCCTGTAATAGGAACAGAATCCCGAGAAGGACCTGACATCCTTCAGTCCCTTAGGAACCTCATAGGTATCTACAGTCTCCAGTTTAGCCGGATCTGCTTTCACCCCTTTGGTAGAAATAATCAGGCCTAAATAGACCATAGATTTCCTGAAGAGTTCACACTTCTTTAACCCTTTCCCTGCCGATACTGCATATATGCAGTACTGTATTTTAGTACCCAAAAACCGATACTGCATATATGCAGTACCAGGGCACTATCTGTAGTGTAGTGCCGGTTTTAGTAGGACATATTCATCTGCAATGCCCCCGGTGGTTTGGAACAATCTTTTAATACTAAAGCAGCAGGGAAAGGGTTAACGTCAATATATTAGACCGGATTCGTTCCAACACCTCTCCCAATGCCAGGTCCAACGCCCATTCTTCAAATGTCTTTCCGAAGACTATGACATCATCCAAATATACCAGACACTTTTGCCACAACAGATCACACAGCAGGGTCTCCATCATGGCCTCATAGGTTGCGGGTGCATTTCACAAACCAAAAGGCATCAGTTCAAACTGATACAGTCCAATATGACTTGTAAAAGCCGCCTTTACCTTATTCTCCTCCTCCTAGTACACCAGGTTATGGCATGAAAAGAAAGGGTATTTTTTTTTCGGGTAGAAATTTGGCAACATGGCTAATTCTGACCCAAAAAAGGTGTAGATTAAGAATTTCCATGTTGCCAGCTTTTCAATTTACCCCTGGGGGGCGTAACCGACCAAAATCAAAGATGGCCGCCAAATAATCCAAAAACTCATCTCCCATAGCATTAATATTGCCCTGAGAAGAAGTTAAACCATACCTATCCCCCCTAAATGAGGGTCTGGGAATCCAGTGGTGTTATTGGTTCGTTGCTAGGTTGAGCGGTTGCTTAGCAACAGCCATTCCAAATGTTTATTTGCTTAGTTACATAGGTTTTCTGGCTACCCAGGTCAATTCTTTTGATACCTACCCCCCCTATCCATCCCAATTTGCCGATAGCCAGACTGCAGATCTAAGTTGCAGAACCATTGGTTCCCACCCAAGAAGTCCAGTGTCTCGTCAATCCGGGGAAGAGGATGTGCATTTTTCTTGGTTACTCCGTTTAGACGTCTATAGTCGATACAAAACCGAAAAGACCCGTCCTTCTTAGTAACCATCTGGACCGGACTGGACCAGGGACTAGTGCTAGGCACCATCACCTTCTGTTCCAACATAGTCTTCACTTGCTCCTCCACAACTCTCTTCTTACTCAACGGTAACCATCGGTAAGGCATTTTGAATGGCTGTACGTCTCCAGTATCAATAGAATGCAGCACTTTGTCCGTTCGGCCCGAAGGCTCCCCTTCCACTTGCCATGCATCATGATACCTCTCCACCAGCCGACTCAGCAAATTGAGGTCCCCCTGATCCTTTAGATCAGTCTCCGAGATCATTTTCTCCAGTCCTTCACTTAGGACTGCAGGTGGATGGTCTCCCTTCATGCTAATATGAACTGGAGGCATTACTGCCTCACTAGTACGTCACATGTCTGTCTGCAACTGTGGAAACTTGCCGGAGCACACACTGAGAGCACTCTGCCACTCGGTATGGGTGCTCTATCCGGAGCAAACCCGGCACTAGGGTTCAAGGGCATAGAAGTTAGAGGATATAAAAGAGTGGCTACCTCCCGTATTTGTGAGCAGGCAAGCAGAAAGGGTAATCCGAGGGGAAATTAAAGATTGAAATTAGTGTTCTGATCTTTAAAATGGTGTATCACATGCTTAGCTAGTCCACATAGGGAGGAAGTACTGGCCCCCTGAAGATGGGGGTATTCAAAAATAACAAAACCATGAATTTGGCATACAACATACTAAAACCATAATTATCATAAGATATGTGTAAAATATATAAAAGATATTTTTGTCAAACTTCATAAAATGGTTTTGTCCATAAATTCCATTATAAAAGAGATATTTATATTCTGATTTCAGCGGTAGATGCCTTATGGATCCCTTTATTGACCTGAATTACCTATATTACATTTTAGAATGAAAGAACGGTTTCCATGGCAACCAGAAATAGGTCAATTTAAAGAAAAAACGTTCCAAATAAGGATATGAAACGTTCCAAATAAGGATATATTCCCTCAAAATGGAATGTTCTAATAAGCATAATCAGAAGCAGCATAAAAAGTTCACCCAAGGTAAATTTTACATTACTTTAAGTATTTTCATCAATATCTCCCTAAATATTAGCTCTAGAGCATTTTGCCTTTTCCCCTCGGATTACCCTTTCTGCCTGCCTGCTCACATTTACTAAAAATTCGCCTGCCCTACTGGCCAAAGTAACAGACACATACCACCATTTCCCTCCCAGGGGAGACAGATTCACAGTGAAGCGTTTAAAGTCCTTTGGAGCAGCCAAATCGAACCCATGTTTCTTCAATGGTCGAAACAAGGGTGATCTGGGGAAAGCTGAGTACTCCCTACCCAGGCGGTGTCCTGGATTTACTTACGGATGTGATACGGAGGTGGAAAAAAAGCAGTTTTTCTGCTTCCCAATATGGATCCCGTATATAGTCTGCATTTTTACTCCATATCAGTTCCGCATTGGACCAATGAGGAAAAACACCCTCCTGGTATCATTAGAAGAAGATGCCGCCATTCAGCTTTGTGTGGCATTAGAACCATCTCAGTATGAACACTAGGGCACCCAGTGTGGTCTGTTGAACATTATATGTGGTTGTTTGTAATGACATACGCTATTTTGAAGTCTGAATACTTATTACGTAGCGCAAGTGGAGCGCAAATACACCAATGACTGTATTATGGTGTGAATCAAAAATTGTCGTTTAATTGCATGAAATCATAGTGGATAACCACTCTATTGTATTCACTATAATACAATGCACCCTAATTTTGGGGCCTGGTATATGCCGTATCATTTATGATTGTTTGTATCGTTTCGTTACGTCATGGTCATTGAAAACTGACGTTATTTAGAAAATCATTTGATGAATAAATACACGTTTACAATTTTTCAAATCAGATACGTATGAGAGTGCGCATTCCTGGAGTTTTGTAGATGAAACGGTCAAATTAAACTTTCAATGAGCATAACCTAGGACCGTTAGTTCATCTTTCATGTAATTATGTTTATGTTAAGAATTTGCAACCCATGATATATATACACATCTATAAGCTTATGTTTTAGTAGCCTTGCCAATAAAAAATAATTCAAACAACCTTATAACCTTGTACCATATGATGTTTATTATGAAAGAGGTTACAGGCATTAGCAGACCTATTGCATCTGGCCTATAAATGAGCATGTGGTAACAGATAGACCCTTCCATGCTGAGAAGTCAGAATGAAACCAAAATTCCGAGAATATGTGAATTCAAGCAATTGAATCTTGACATTATAGTACCTAACTTGGTCTTCATTAGGCCACTCAAAAGAGAGTGTTTCTCATCACCAAGGACTGAAAAATATAATGAGGGAGGCTTTTTTTTCTTTTTCTTTCCCTTTCTTTTCCTTTTGTTTTCTAGGAGGCTAAAATGTATAATATATGACCAAAATTCTTGTTTTAGTCATTAAGAATTTATCTATCTGTCAAAGTTGAAAAAATTTAAGCTATTTATTTCTAATGCATTGCTGGCAGTATCAATTGGCTTCAAATTGACAGCAATTATGCCAATATTTGTCCATTTTTGTCATGTTTTTCATTAAGGATGAGCAGGCTTTCCTCAAAAGCTGATTTCTACGACTCTGTCTCACCAAAATGATGCAGGTCTGGGACTGCTTGGCGTCTATTGTATTTGGTTATTTACAAGTTATAAACTATATGGCCCCACTAAAACGTTATCCACATGTGAAATGTTATGATCCTAACAGTGCAATATACAAGAGAAATATGACTCACTCTCACCAAATCAGTGCAACTAAAAAAGTGACGTACATGATCGGTGGACGTACATGATCGGTGGACGTACATGATCGGTGACGTACATGATCGGTGACGTACATGATCGGTGACGTACATGATCGGTGATTATTGACTGCCCCAGTCTTTCTGATCATCATATAACATAAGTAAACCTTACCAAGGTGTTCATATAATGTCTGTATTGGTATTTAAAATGGTTTAAATGTGTAAATGATTCTAGTAAGAGTATTTTACATGACATTTCAATGCCGATCATGTACGTCATGTGACTTACATGATCGGTGACGTACATGATCGGTGATTATTGACTGCCCTACTCTTTCTGACCATAATAAAACATTTATAAACCTTAACAAGGTGTAGATATAATGTCTGTCTTGGTATTTCAAATGGTTTAAATGTGTAGATGAGTCTAGTAAGAGTATTTTACATGACATTTCAATACCGATCATGTACGTCATGTGACGTACATGATCGGCCATTATTTATTGACTGCTTTAATTACCTTTTCTGCCCATATTTAAAACATAAATCAATCATAGTGAGGTGTACATATGATGTAGGTCTAAATATGTGTAATCATAGACAGGTCAAGCAGTGGGTAAATAGGAAATTTTACATGACATTCCAAGCCGATCATGTACGTCATGTGACGTACATGATCGGTTACACATTGAGCCCCCCCCCTCCGGCCCCTATAAATATTTTGGGAGGTTTTTTTTTCTAATAAACTCCCCAAAGATACATTACAGCCTGTAGGTATGGTTGGGAGAGTTAAACATCGTAGTGCAGGGGGTAAAAGACGGATTTTGGACTCTGCCGATCATGTACGTCCGCCGATCATGTACGTCCGCCGATCATGTACGTCACTTTTTTAGTTGCACTGATTTGGTGAGAGTGAGCCATATACCATAAGGGATGAAAAGGCATCTATATGACACAAATGGTGTCTATATGACACAGTAACATTTCAAGATCATATTTTCCACCCTTGTTGGATTTGGTTATTTCCAAGTCATACATTATATAGTCCTTCCAATTCATTACCCACAGGCGAAAATCACAATCCTAACAGTGTTATATGCAGGAGGATAACAGCATTAAGATGGAATAGGTGTCTATATGACACAGTGGTGTCTATGTCACTCGCAATATCGGAATTTGCGCAATATCAAAACTTTAACATCGCAATTACAAGTCTTATGAGATAAGTTGGTGTATCAGACAAATAGAAAGGTAGGATGAAAAAAGTATTTGCAAAGAAATTTTTCTGTATTAGTTAGCTCTTTGTTGGATTACAGGAAACTGAACTCCCAATGTTTTATCATACCAGAGGCATTACTGCCACACCTTATTCACACCTACAGTGAGGTGTGGGATGCATGAGGACCTTCTACTGAATTATTATACCTCCAAGGTGTGGCACATCATTATCAAACAACATTGACAAATATATCCAACTGTTGTATATCTAGAATAGTAAGGAATTCTGAAACTGCCTAATGTAAGTATGGATCAATTCCGGAATTGCCCCATAAGACCCACTGTCATAATGTTAATCATATATACAAAACATATGTACTGCCACTGTTTGACTATGCAGACATTGTGTATCACAGCATTGGTTCTACCGGTACTCTGCTTTTACAATCAGTACAAAACAGATGTCTGAAATCGCAGAATTTACCATGAACAATTATATGGTTTTAAGCTGTCAAAGAAGATCGAGTCTTTATATAAGGCCGCGAAATACTCGTGAGGCTCAAGCCCCATTGTTAAAGTATGCACATATCATATTAACGTCTTATGAGAAGTCGGTTGAGGTATTTGTAGCTCAGACCTGGAAAGATCTCGATAAAAAATGTAAAAATATTGTTGATATATCCTCCTTTAAAATTGAAATGAAAAAGCTTTTAAGTGAGAAAATCGCCTTATACATAGTTTGAATTTTATTCCAAAACCTCTGATACCGGTACAATTTTGTCAGTGTGTGATATAATAATAATATAGTAACATGAAATCTGGCATAGTTAATCCATGAATTGTCTGCTGTTATCATTTCCATCAAAGTGTGATTTTATACGCCTTATGTTCAAACTAATATCGTTTATAAGCAAACTGTGATGTCCTGTCTAGTCCATCTTGCTCTTTATAGAACAAGTGTACACACAAGATTTCATGATATAATATTAAGGTTGGCACCAAAAATCAGCTCTGCTGAGTGCTATTTCCTAGTCATTATTTCCAGTACCGTATCTATTATATTCCATCCTTACATATTTTACTACATAGAAAGGAAATGAGACTCTGTGATATCTAAGCGGCGATGGACACGAATTACTTTGTATATTAATGTGGTCAATAAAAGATTAGAACCCTTCCAAAAAGAAGATCTATATGGCATGATGACGTCTATATGACAATTAAGGTGACATATATAGGGCCTATTCCCTTCAATTCTCATGTTTTCATCATTCCTCTCAACTCATGCATCTTACCTATACCTTGAAACATCAGTATTATGTCACATTTCATGGTACCCCTACCTTCAGGCAGTAGGTAGGGGGTGGGAATGTGGCGTCTATATGACATGACATTTCCTAGAGTAGATACAGTAAAACTGCAAAGTTGTATACGAAGTTAAATTTCTATCCCCTTATCCTGTTTTACTTAGCAAAGTTTAGCTTGCATCTTTTATCTTGGGTGAAAGAATATAGTTATACCCTAATTTTATAATAAATGTAGACAGGCCATATTCGATTTCTTGATATAATACCCAAACATCTGTAATAAACCCATGTGAAGGGATATACACACTAACGTACTAGTCTCCAATACAACTATTTTTGTCAGCCTTGTTTATGAAGGGTGTAGTGATATCATCAGCAGAGCCCGCATAGGTTTATAGTGTATTATATACAATAAAAATGCAGATGTAAATCGAAAAAGGAAATCAACTTTCAAGAAAAAGTTTCTACAGAACATAGGTACAAGTCACATTCAGATTCCGTTTTTCGATTTACATTTCGACCCTTGGGCCATTGTTCATAATGTGTAGATATTTCCTCTTTTGATTTCATCAAATCAATTCTTCATGACTTTTATCTTTTGAGAGTGCACTTATCATTATGGACAGAGTGATTACCAGGCACCCTGCTACCTCAAGCGCATTCCTCCTGCCGTATAAATATCCACTGAGCATGGTGTACTGCAGAAGTACATTAAACACTGAACCAACATTGCATACAAGCATTACTTTCATTGGGCTAATCAGGCTACAGGCATGGTTCAATGCCATCAGACCTAGTGCTAAGGCTACAGCATGTGATGCTATCAGAAACATAGAGTAAGGGTCAGTGACAAGGACAGGTTGTTCTATGTACAGACAACACAGAGTCTGTGGGAGTATACTAATAGATGATGTAAAGAAGACAAGCAATGCTTTGTCTAATTCTCCCAAACTCTTGCTAAGCAGAGTAATGGTAAATGCTTCGACTCCTCCGGCCAGGACAACTGCAATGTATCCCAACAGCAGAAGTTTCTTGTTTAACGCGTGTGTTTTTATTGTAACTGATGTTTCCAAAGACACATTGCTCTGTATAACTAGGTAAGTATGGTTTTCTTTAGCCATTGATGCAGTGAATCCTGGGGTAAATCCTTCATTGAAATTCAACCATGGCTGAAGTAGTAGCAGCATTCCTACCACGCAGCCAAACACTGAGGTGCAGAAAAGAAGGCTGCATTTCTCCTTCAACAAGACCCGAGATATAATAGCCATAACAAGTGTTTGGAAGACATATGTTAAGGAGGAGGCATGGCTCAATGGCAAAACTGATACAGCAAAGTAAAATAGTACATTATATATCATGCTATAGATGGCAAGGTTCAGAACAGGCCACAGTAGGTCTATTGGTATTTTAAAGCTGAGTCCCGAATAGAATACAGGAAAGCTGGCAAACAATGCCCCACCAATATAGCGGAATATGCCAATTTGAAAATCTGGTACTGTCCTCTCTAGACTCTGCACAGCTACTGATGAAATGGCCGTCATGATGACATGAGTCACTGCCAGTGCATAGCCATGAAGGATCTTCTTTGAAATGGCAACCATCTTTTTCTTTACTGCCCTTGCAACTGCAGAAATGGTAACAGAGAGCATAGTATTTCAGTGGTTGTCCTCCACTTTGGTGTCACATAATATGTTATTATCTTCATTAGCTCCCTTGCTAAATAAAAGCAAGATAGCGCTGCACCTGTGCCATCTATTTTTGTGCTAAAGTGCTGATTTATCAAAATATTAAATTCAAGAATTCTCCTTTTTTGGCATTTGTCTCGTTTTTAAGTTGAATTTGATTCAGTAAAACATGTGGTTACTTTGACGAAAGCTTTTAGTAAAAAAAAGCATCTGAATAAGTTCAATGAAAGAAGTACATTTTGAAAAACAATCTTGATTGTTTGAGATTGTGAGTTCGAATCTCCAGGGTGTCCATTAAATGTCCATGATGTAGAGTAACCCTTTCATTTTCATCTCATCTTGATAGAAATAGTTTATGTACCTCTTCAAATACAGGAGATTTGGTTCCTCGCCAGGATATGCATTTTTTCATGAATATGTATATCAATTACACAACGTCTTTTAGTAATGAAATCAAGAAATCTCAAAATTACTTTTTCTAAAAAAGACAAAGCTCACTAGCTGCTTTGATAAAACAAAATAGATGTATAAATTATATCAATTCGGTTGTGTATGGCACTTCACAGCTGGGAGACGAACCGGCTACCTCCAGATCTTAGTTTATGTACCCCTACTCACATTTTTAGGCAAACTGCCTACAAGTGTAAAAGAATTGGTGGACCTTTAATAAAGCACTGGTAGGTGGTATGTTACCTAATCACTTACCTCTTTATGCAGACTGCCTAGTGGGATGTAGAGGAATGGGTCAACCTATCAGTGGTGGTTCTCCCTGAGGTGTCCACTAGCTGGTGCAGTGGGGGGTAGATTGTTTGCCTTTCTCCAAGTCAAAAACCACAGTCAACATTCATGCGGGTGTGCTGTATCTACCCAGTGGGCACAGCATCACTTATTAAGTGACTAATAAGTGCTGCACTGCAATGGGTACTAACCAACTCCAACAGTGCCTAACTGACATGCTCGTGTAACACTGATGTGCAGCACTTATTAGTCACTTCTACGGTGGCCGACAAGGCTCACGCCCAAAAAAACACTGTTATGAAAAAAAAAAAAAATTTCACCTGAAAAAACAGGCGAAAAAAAAAAATTTAATTTTTTTTCACAAATATTTTTTTTTTCATTTTTGAAAAACATGAAAAAAAGTTGCTGTCAACTGTCAACTACGAAAATTGGCGCTGTCAACTGTCAATTTCCGCCATACCGCCCTGCGCCATGTATACTTTGTTATACAGCCTCCCATTGGTCCGGGGGCGGTACTACTTTTTCTTCATATTAAACGAACGCACTGTCCTCAAGTTAAACAATACCCAGGGTATGCCATTCCTTCTGCAGTAGAGCACGCGGTAAGTCACAATTTGTTCATACTCCTTCTTGTACTGTACGCTATGTAATACAATACTATGTTAAATGTCTCATGTTTACTGTATTGTACGGTGTTCTGTCACGTTGAATATACATGACGGTATAGTGAGCAGGCATTATACGTGCAATAACGCATACCGCCCGATACCGCCCCGACCTGCTGCCATCTGGCGGTATATTTCCGTACCATAACGTTTCACGCTAGGCGGCGACACATCCCTATTCTACTTCCGGTCAAAACAAGGTAAGTCTTCACGTACGGTCTTTCTGCATTGTTTTATTGTATTACAGATGAAATAAGCTAGAATAAAACGGATAAAGTGTAGAATATGGCTCAACTACATCGTTACTATCTACTGTATCAAGTACAAAGCATGTCTTAGCTCTAAATTAATCGTGTGGCCACTTTCCGAGCGCACGCCTTGGTGGATAATAAACAGGACGTCGACAATAAACAGGATGGTGATAATAAACAGGATGGCAATATTAAACAGGACACTCATACGAATCATGTGAATATTCCACAATGTGACGCAAATATTTTCATATTGCAGATGTCTCTTCCATATGAAACCCCGTTGATTCCCCCGCAGTCTGGCTGCACCCAGCAAGAGCTGGACGACTGGGTTGCCAGAGTCAAACCTCACTCACAGCACCTTTTGCCCGCAGACCGCATCATATATGATGATACAAGGCACAGGGCCAATTCGAAAAGATATTACTCAAAGAAGTTCAAAAAGGGTCCGGCGGCAGCGGCAGAAGCCAGAGAATTCCACAGAAAGCAGGCAGCAGTACGTACAACCATTATGGCAATTTCCATGTGGGCATTTCAGTAACATAATATATGAGGAAAATATGTTCCCACAAAATTAAAGATATTTACACTCCTTTTTGGAATATATTAAAGAAAGAAGAAAAAAATATATGCTTATTATAATGCGTTTGTATCTGTTATTTGGGGCTTTTCGTTTTAAAATGTGGACAACTTTATCTGATATATAAAAATGTGCTGCAATATACCCTGCAACTTTCTATTACACTTGAATAACACAGATTGTTATAATCAAATTTTATTAATATCAATCCTTTATCATAATGATTTTTTAACATATTTTGAGAATGGAGGGATATTAAATGAAAAAATGTGTGCCAACGAAGAAATTCAAAAGGTTTAAAACGTGCCAAACACACCCCGCTTTGGGGAACCTTTTAAGCTATAGCATTTTTTCACCAAAGCTTTTTCATATGTAAATTATGCATCCTATCCCTCATACCCACACAGTAGGGCTGTCCCCCCATCCAAATATTTTTTAAACCCAAATGAGCCAATATCCTGGGTGACTTTAGGTGACGTTTAAACTGGGAAAGAAACAACTTCAAATGCATACATATAATTTTTTGTTTCATGCCAGTGGAAGAAATTAACTCCCTTTACAATATATTCAATTTAACCCTATTTTTTGGTACATTATTTATCCACAGAAATACCGGCCGCTACCAGGGACCGATGAGTGGGCTCACGCCCAGGATCTGAACAACAGGCTTCATAGGCAGTACCGGGCAGAGGCTGCGGCGCAGCAAGTCCAGAGCATTGCAGGACCCTCCACCCCGTCAGATCTTGAGCAAGGTAAGCCTTATTGTTTCTACTATATTCCAGTCATTACGCTGTGCACGCTACGTTGGGAAAAGTAAATCATACAGTACACATGTAACGCATCCTTTACCCATGTACTTCGTTCTACACAGGAGACATACCGGTAGATTTACGGTAGGAGTAAACAAGGGAGGCATACATATTTAAACACGGGTGGGCTATACCTTTATCACATGGTTCACTTGTCCCCCCAACAGATGCCTCCCATCACAAACTGTACAAGTATTACGGTATATAATGGGCTTAATGTAGACAGGAGACATCCTTCAGTACCGGTATCCAGTGTCCTGTTTATTATCGGCTAAATGTACACCACATATGTAACACTTTTTATCTTTCCTTTTTCAAAACAGAGGGAGAGCCGGACAGCGAGCAGGAGGGGGGCGGGTCGACGGCAACTGCCACCAGCCCTGTCACCCAGCGTGACTGTCAGGAGGACGAGCAGCAGAGCGAGCAGGAGGGGGGCGGGTCCCCGGCCACTGCCACCAGCCCTGTCACTCGGTGGTCACTGGAGAACCCTCCCACCTTCAACGATATCCCATCAGCTTCACACGGTGGGGTTTTCCACACATTGCACTGTAAGTACGGCAGAACAAAATCAAAATTCCCTATATATATCAGTATCATATAAAAAATTCTCTGCACGCTCTACATACGGGGTGGGAAACAGCTTTGGATAAAGGAATGGTGTATGAGATATAATCCCTACCTCCCACATCCTGTTCACAAAGCAAAAAAAATTTTCTTTCCCTCATTACAATGTAATTTATTTTATCTATAGCCGAGGTACACGTGGCACAACAGCACTCCCCCGCTGTTCACTCCACCCCTCTTCCCGGGCCCTGTCCCGACCTGTCTACCTTCTTTAGCCAGGAGTGCGCTGAAGGTACGTACACTACTCACTAGTACTACCATATCACTGTTGGCCATGCTGTTTAGCGTAGTCCTGTTAATTTTTGGCGGGAATAATACAGCAGGTATCCTTCCCTGTACCGTCGGCATGGCGTGTCCTGTTTATTTTCGGGGAAGCATAGACACGATGTATTCCTCTTTCCACCCAGTATAGCAGTAGTCCTGTTTATTGTCGGTAGTATGTAGACCAGAGTAATCCTTCAATATACCAGGAGCATGGCCCGTCCTGTTTATTATTGATGCTAGTTACACACAACACATGCCTCCCATCACAAACTGTACAAGTAGTACGGTATATAATGGGCTTAATGTAGACAGGAGACATCCTTCAGTACCGGTATCCAGTGTCCTGTTTATTATCCGCTAAACACTTTTTATCTTTCCTTTTTCAAAACAGAGGGAGAGCCGGACAGCGAGCAGGAGGGGGTCGGGTCCCCGGCAACTGCCACCAGCCCTGTCACCCAGCGTGACTGTCAGGAGGACGAGGAGCAGAGCGAGCAGGAGGTGGGCGGGTCCCCGGTCACTGCCACCAGCCCTGTCACGGAGGGTGACAGTCAGGAGGAACAGGAGGACAGCGAGCAGGAGGGGGGCGGGTCCCAGGCCACTGCCACCAGCCCTGTGAGCCAGGGTGACACCGACCAGCAAGAGGGGGACACGGAGCAGGAGGAACGCGACACCCCCATGACAGCCAGCAGTCCTGGGTCCTCCTCTTCCTGTGTTTCAGAGCCGGGGACCCCGGACCCTGACTTTGTGCCAAGTCAACAGGACTCAACCAGCTCTGAGGAGGAGGGGGCAGTGGGCACACGGTATGTATTTTTTTAACGCTTTGCTATACCGAAAATGTAGTATGTAATGTAGCAGACATGTAGTGTAATTCGTGATGCACATGTCAAGTGGTGTCCTGTACCAAGTCCTGTTTCCATGTAATGTCATCCTTTTCCTTTAGTATCTTCCTGTCCTTTTATTTCTATTTATTTTTAGTGCAAACCGTTTGTGTATTTTCTTTACAGAACGCGGAACGCGGAGGAGGAAATGCTGCGCACAGCAGCACTGACGGTCATGATGAAGATACAGAGGCAGAATGAGGGGAAATAGAAGAATTTGTTAATTTTTTGCGTTCGCTTTTATTAAGTAGCTCGGCCCAAAAACCTAACATTTTGTATATCCATATATTATTGATTTTGATGAAAGAATATCATTCAGACATGCATATACAGTAATGACAATGACAATTCAGATACGATTGGGAACTTTATGTGGTATTTCAGAGGGGTTTGGTTTTATCCCAGGTGTGTCATGTACAAAAAGGCGCAGGGGTGCAGAGAACACAGGGGGGGGGGGGGGCCTCACTGACCCTCACCCACCGGGAGCTGCAGCAACGGGCTTGGGTAACCACTACACAGGCGGTCTCTTTGAGGCTATATGTCATATTTTTTAATGTTGTGCGTCTGAATGCGGTAATATATACAGCATGTTTGTGATTTTATATGATATCATCAGTATTTGGGTGATGCATTCCCATTCTCATGTAGTGTTCTACTGGGTATTTCACTCGCTGTGACTATTTAAAGTTAGGACATCTGGTACTATAGCTGTGAGTATAATATTATACATAAAAATGCTAAAGTGACCTATCTACAAAGCCTTTTCGCTTGAGTGTCAGCCCGCCAAGAATGGTACGAATGTCTTCACATTAGGTCCCCCTTTTACATAAAAATGCACTCATATATGTATACTGGCAATGAGTACTATATAGTTTCCTAGATGTTAAGTGTATTCTTGTTATTTGTATTATCTTTTTGCATGGTATTTACATCATTGTGTGTTCATGTATGTTTTCATACAGTAGGAAAGATCTTAGTTTTCATGATATACGAGTTTAATGAACAGGGGTAATAAACAGGACACAGGATACCGGTACTTAGTTTTTATGCTATAACAAATGTATGATACCATGGTAATGTTTTGGACAGTAACATATTCTTCACGCTATGACATAGTTGGTCTTTTAATTTGGCATCACGGTATATTATTTTATACCTAACCCGTATAACGTTGAAATAAGGCCGCATGACTTGAACGGATTGTATATCATCACAATGCTGTCAAATAAAAAAGTAAGGCGTTTTATTTCTTAACTTGTCTCTCTCTCTCTTTTATGTATTTATCTACATAAGGTAGAGAAAAAAAAAATCCCTTTCTTCAAATTTTGGACAGTTTGAGACCTTTTGCGAACCGTGCGGCAGGGCTTTTAGTGGGCGAGGGTGAACGTGGTGCCTTCTTCAGTGTTGCAGCATTTCTTTCCTCTACTTGGGCCATTGTACTAAGTGGTAGGGGGAAGGATTTGACACATTTTTTCTTCTGTAGTCTGTCTGATCTTCTGTGCGGGGGGGGGGTGCAGAAGGCGGACCCAGTGCTGTTCTCTTTCTTCTTGCTGCGGGTTCTGTGGGAAATAAATTTCATGTATTCTCCATTTTAATCCAGGAAACTGGCTGATGGTACTTATTTGCTATAGTGTAAAAATATTTTTTGTAGTTGTAGGATAAGTACAGGGAATGAGACAGCACATTTTGGCTCAGGTTAAATTTCCTTTTAATATATACATGTAGACACGAGACGGGCCATTTCGTACATATCTTTCCTATACAGTTTTGGTACCTGACATAGGGTTTTAAAACAAAAAAAGGAATGCCATTAGGTGGGAATATCATGTATATAGTATGGCGCATATTACTATGTATCAATTATAAAAGACCAGCGCTCAGCGGTGTGTAGTGTGAAAATTGATTTGCCCAAAAAATAATTTTAAAACTTTTCAATAGGCGTATGCTAAATGTTCAATTACTCACCGACTAGAGACCTGGCTTCCCATACGGTAAGCTGGGGCATCCTCTTCCTCGGGCTGAGGTACAGTGGGAGGAGAGTTCACGGCCTGTTCGGTGTGTCGCTGACCCAAACCCTCTCCTGTCTGCTGTTCTGCTTCCTCTCCCTCTGTGTTCTGTGCCTCAGTGGCACCCGGTACAGCCTCCTGTCCTGTCACGTTTCCTGCTTGCACTTCCACTTCCGTAGATTCCTCAGACTGTTCCTCTCCTGTCAGCTCTTCTGCTTGGACTTCCTGTTCCGTTGATTGCTCGGACTGTTCCTCCGTTGCATCGTTGTAGCCTTTCAGCACCGCCCCTGGGAAATCGCGCAGGAACTGTTCCTTCATCTCCCGAGCTGAAACAACATATATCTTCCCATTTACCCAGTCAGTGTAATTTTGTATGCCAACTTCACATCACACTGGCCCTGCGCCACAGGACACAGATACTTTTTTTTGAGGCTTCATTTAATACAGTCCCCCACTCCTGCCATTTACTCCCCGGTGAGTGGAGCACATGATACATGCTTTCTCCACCCCATACTGTAGACAACATTCATCCTGACGTAAGGCAGTGTAACCCACATATGGGACAAATCCTTTTTTTTTGGGCACACCACACTCCTTACATGCAGTGTAGGGGTACACGGCCCCTAAATATATAGAGAAAAACAAAGAAATTTACCTTTTTCTTCGGTGAGCTTCCCCCTTGCGTTCGCCGCACTCAGCTTTTTGGAGAGCAGCACGCGTGCTTTCTTCTCTCCCTTCAGTTCTGAGTAGGGGCGTGTAGCCTCGTATTTCTTAAGAAAGAAAGACAAATCATACAATACACTCATCTGTTTATTTTTTTTGAACATACTTTCCCCCCACCCCCTTTCCAGTATGGTAAACGTGGGTAACATCGGTGACATACCGACCATGTTACCCAAAGGTTCCTCACATGTCAAGTGCTCTGTCCTTTACCACTACTTAGTGTGCGTTTGAAAAAAATAAGTTTAAAAAATAATCAGAGAAAAAAAAATATATACAGCACACCCAATGAAAAATGTGTAACAAGGAAAACGTTGTGCCTTCGCGGGGGGGGGGGGGGATTTTTCAACATTCAGCACGTCACCCACATTTACCCTACATTCCATACTTGTCTTGCCATTTCCACCCTCACTCCCCCCCCCCCCATCCGCCTCCACGGCCCCTTTATACTCACAGCATTTGCAGCCGCCCTGTTGGCCTTGTGCAACTCTGGCCACTCCTGCTTGTTCTTTTCTAACCACTTTCTGTGGTCCGCCCGGTTGGCCTGCTTCACCTCTTCCAACTGAGGGTTTTTCCTGGGCATCTGTGTTAAACAGAAAAAAAGACACCATGTTATCCTTCCTGTATGAAATACGGTGCACCCCCTCCCCCCCCCAAGTAGTGCATGAGAAACAATATTGGTGTGTAGGAATACCCCCGCAAAAAAGGCCCCCCCCCCCCAAAAAAAATGGGTAAAAAAGAAAAGGCCCTCCCCTGTCAATACCCCTAAAAAAAATGCCCCCCCTCACATGCTCCCCCCCCCCCCCCGGCCATACCAAATGAGCACTCCCTGACAGACAGTTTTATAATAGTTTACTTTCTAGGTTTGATGCGGTAGACAAGAGAGACCCCCACAGTAGACAAGAAACATCCCACCTTTTTTACATACGAGACAGCCTTATAACATTATAGGTCTGATGCGGTAGACAAGAGAGACCCCCACTGTAGACAAGAAACATCCCACCTTTTTTAGATACGAGACAGCCGTATAATGTAGACACGAGAAGCACCAGCACATTAGGCTAATCCCGTCGACATACCTCATACCCAGCCCCCTATACGTTCAACACAGCATGGCATGCCGGATTTCTGCTTCCTGACATATGTATACACATTGTACAGCATCTTTCCTACCTGATTCATTCATGTTTTCGGTAATAAGTGTAAGAAAGGCATAATGTTACCGTGAAACGTATTGTTGACCGAATGGCGCTCCTGCGTAATTATTGCTATACGATGTAGAGGTCGCTCCCATCCCTTCGTTCGGAAGCACTCCGCTAGATGGCAGCACTTTGCAGTATGTCTCGTGTCTACCGGGCACACTGTTCGATGAGGTTATGTCGTGTCTACAGCGATTGCTATGTCACAGTGTGTAGTTTCCACCGCCGCGCTCGTCTTTCCGGCAACATAACCAGACCGAATCCTGTTTATTATCGTCCCGTTCAATTGTATGTCCGGATGATAATAAACGGGATTTCATATACGCTTGGACGATAATAAACAGGATCCTGTTTATTATCGTGTGCTGCATATGTATCGATATATCGGGTGCAATCAAATATCTTTTGTTTCCCTTTTCAGAACTACCAGCAAAATGGAGTACGAGGAATTGTTCCACAGAAGTTGCAAAAGATGCCCGTGTAAAAGGCTGGAGATAGTGGTGGGGATAATGCAGTGCGTAGAGTGTGGCCACCTTGACACAGAGCACAACACGACACAAGGTAGTATATCACAGTTACACCGCCTACTATCCTGCCTTTTCATCATATGACTTCCTGAAATATACTTCCTACATTACTGTGCAATAATACAACTGTTTCTCCTTCCATTATTGCACAGAGCTACTGCCAGACATACTGTCCAAATTGGTGCTGCTGGGGAAAAGCAACGAGATGATCCTACGATACCTCAGACAGTTTGGGCTGTCCTTCAGGTATAGCATTAGGAGAACACTGCTCCATTCATTTTCATTAAATGTACAGCTGGCTTCTGCACACCTCTACACTTTTCCAAGTACCGTATTTCCCCGTGTATAAGCCCGGGCTTCTACAAGTACTAAGTGGCAAACTGACCCGGCTTATACACGGGGCAGGCTTATACTCGGGGCAGGCTTATACTCCTATACCTAAAGAAATGCTCTTATGCCTTTACATAATTTCCAGAATTATCTACTATTACGACATATTGATGGCAATATTTTCAACAATTTGGTGACCAATTCAAGCTTTATTTCTGTTAAAAATTGAAGGAAAAACAGTCAAGTGGCAAGCAGTCAATCTTTATTTCTTTTTTTCCCAATTGGCAGCCTCAGTACTTTGAAAAGGCGGCTAAAACAGTTTGGCATCACCAGGACAGTACCGCTGGAGCCGGAAACCGTCCTAAATCTAGTGCAGGTGTGTAACATTACAGTCAACTGTATTCCTTTTCATCCATATCCTTTTCCTACCTGAGCATAGCACAAATAAACAGAGCAAACTTATATCACAAAATTAATTTGTCATGACGTCATGTAGTACTATGTCATGCTGTTTTATTAATACTGTTAACACTAAACCAAGTATATGAATATTGTTTCCGGTATAACCATAGAATGCTCAGGAGAAGTGTCAGGAGACAGCAGGCTACAGACGCGTGACAAGGATTATCAGAGACAAATTCAACGTGGCAATAAAAAGGTATTTCTCCCAACTTTGGCGTGCTGCTTCGAAATATTATTTTCGTCCATATACCAACCTACATCTCCAGAACCCTTTGTTATACCGTATGAATCATAAAATCGGTGGACTGTATCGTGTCTACCGCGGGATGCTTGGTGCAATACTGTGTACTGTACACCGCAGAATACTAAATAACAGAGTGAGTGAAAAAATAAATTCTTTCCAAATAGGGACGATGTCATGGCAGCGGCCAGGGTGCTGGACCCGGAAGCCGGGGAGAGGAGGAAGGGAAAGAAGTTTGTACGGCGCATCTTTCAGTCACCGGTATGTACAGTATAGCTAACATAATATGACATGGGAATAACATAGAACGTTCCATTATTTGCTACGACATGTAAATGTACGTTACAATACAAAGTTCCATCCCTTTTATACAGGGGCCCAATGACTGCTGGTCAATCGATGGCCATGACAAACTGGCTACGTATGGGATTTATATACACGGAGCGATAGACTGCTTTTCACGGAGGGTGCTCTGGTGCACAACATATACCACTAACAAAAATCCAAACTTCGTGGTCAAACTATTTGCGGACACCATACAGAAGTTGGAAGGTATGTATACTTTTCCTTACAATATTATGTTCACTGTGTGTCCGCCATAACACTTGACCCGTACACACAAAATACATGTTATACTGTAACACAGGGAAACATGGGAAACCGGATGAAACCTAATGCAAGGTTTTATTTTTCTTCTTTTAAACAGTTGTGCCGAACAGAGCAAGGTTCGACCCGGGTACGGAGAACACGCTCAGCATAGAATTGCAGATGTTCCTGAGGCGTAATGGGACAGACGTAGCGTCGGAGCGACCGGCAGTGGTGGACAAGTCCAAATTGAACCAAGTAAATTGTTTTTCCCACTTTATATAGCGTAAGGGCAGGAAAAAAAATAATATCAATGTCTACAACATGTTCCTTCCTAACTATTATACTGTGCCTATTTTGTGTTATTTCTACAGAAAATCGAGTGCTTTTGGTCCGGCATGTACAGGCATGTCACGTATGGCCTACACCAGCAGTTCACACAAATGTTGCGAGATGGGCTGCCTGTCGACGTACAAGAAAACCGGTATGAAACTTGTATATTACCACGAAAAAATATGAAACAGCATGTTTTTTATGTATCAAAGAAAAGAGTTTAATTTTTTAATGAAAAACAGCAGTCCCATTGACTGAACCAAACAACGCCGTATTTCACCCACCCGTGAACCCGTAAAAAAACCAATGGCCGTTATACGACGTCATCAAAATGGTGCTTAATTTACATTTGAAGGGGATATAATTAGGCTATCATAGGCCCTCCCCCCATCACAATTTTCGTATTTTAAATCGAAAATGATAAAAAATTAACACAAAGGCACACTCATTTCAAGTCTGTTGACCGGTGTGCCACATTTCGCTCGGCGTATGGCCTCGTGAAATACGGCCCAAGGTCAAATGGTGAAACAACCCGGCCAACAGACTTAAATGAGTGTGTCTTTGTGTATGTATTTCATTTTGTGTAACGCACCCATGCTTTGTTTCACCTGCACAGAGACGCGTTCATTTACGTCTACCTCCCATTGGTAAAGCGTCAGGTGGACGACTACATTCGTGACTGGAACCTTCACAAGATTCGCCAACAGAAAGGCGTGAGTCTGCCATGTGGAGGATGTCCAGACGACATGTATAACCATCCTGATCTTTTCGGTAAGCCCGTATACATGAATTTCTCTGTTTCCCTTCCCATGTTGTTAAGCTATTTGACCTCTGTATGTGCTCGGCCGTTGAACTGTTTGTCACCAAATAATTGGACATGTGATATATGTAATTTTTTTTCTTATTTAAAATTTGACAGGGGGCGAGCAGTGTGGGTATCATTACGGTGTTGAGGCGGCAGATGACATGGAATTCGCGGCAGAGTACCATCAGATAGCAGACCACTTTGAAGACATTGTACCGGCACAGTTTAGGGCAGAGGCAGACGAATTCCTGAACCAGAACAACATGGTGTTGTGCATGCAGAATGCCCAAGCTATTTTTCTAGCTTTGTGTGATCGTTAAATATAATGTGTAGAACATGTCGATGCAATGTAAATAAAAGTACAGAGAGCATGTGAAATAGAAAAAAAAAGTTTCAGATGGTATAATCATATAACGTGTAGCACATGTCGATGCAATGTAAATAAAAGTAGACCGAGCATGTGATATTGTACAAAAAAAATTTCCCAATTGTATCATGATTTGACTATATTATTTTTATGAAATGGTTCACTTCTGTGTGTAACTAATAAAGTGTCATGGAACAGTAGACAAATGCACATAATTTTTCCTGCCCTCACTGAATACACTAGTCTATCTTACGCTTCACCACGCTGGCTTCTGCCCGTAGTAGGCCTCCTCGTCGAAGAGAGAACCTATTACTTTCCCCAATTCCTTGGCTTCCGGCCGCTCCTCTGGCTTCCAGCTGAGAGCCATCTGTGTGACGGGTAGTAGGGCAGGGGCCACCTTCTTAATTCCTTTCGGAAAGCCTTCAGCAGCCATGGCATTCTTCACGTCTTGCCTCATGGGATAGTTCAGTGCTCCGTTGTTCGCATTTTCTACAATTATTAAGGCGGTTGCGTACACATCTACAGAGGTTTGCCTCTTCAGTTTCGACCCGTTGTACACTTCGGGGGCCATGTACGCGAAGGTACCCGCTCCCGGGCCGCCCCCGAAGTTGGTGGCATAGGTTTGCTCCTCCCGAGCGCTCTCCTTTATGCGGGCGATACTGAAATCTAGCAGCTTCAACTCGTAGTTTGGCGATATCATAATATTCCCTGGTTTGACGTCTGAGTGAACGACGGGGATGCTGTGCAGGTAGTTCAGAGCCAGGCACAGCTGCTGCATTACGTACATGCTGTCGTCTAGTTTCAGCACTTCCTCCTGTCAGAATGAGAGACAATCAGCTCCTGTCATAAGGGTTACACAGAGTACTACATCCAGCCGCAAATCAAGACGAGTTGTAATGTAATTGGCACACCGCTGATTCGGTCTCCACATGCTGCCGACAAATAATAAACAGGACGAGCCATGTACTTGGTACGTCAAAGGATGTATCGTGACTACATGCTGCCGACAAATAATAAACAGGACGAGCCATGTACTTGGTACGTCAAAGGATGTATCGTGACTACATGTTGCCGACAAATAATAAACAGGACGACCCATGTACTTAGTACGTACAGGGATGTATCGTGACTACATGTTGCCGACAAATAATAAACAGGACGACCCATGTACTTAGTACGTACAGGGATGTATCGTGACTACATGTTGCCGACAAATAATAAACAGGACGCGCAATGAACCATATAACGCGGGACAACCCATATCATGGCGACAGTGCGGAAAGTGCAGTGTCAGTTGAAATATGGTACTCACTTTGGCCTTGATGGTCTTCATTTTCCGCATTTTCTCGTAGATGCGCGCCAGATTTCTGCCGTTGCACAATTCCATGACGATATGTATCTCATCTTCCAGTTGGCATACGGCCAGCAATCGAATAAGATTGCGGTGACGCATCTTTCTGTATGGTAAAGAAAAGGGGTTATTTTTCTAAAGGACTAGTAACATGCATATGGTATTAAAGGTGGAACACAATGGAAAGCACGGGCATATATTTGTTATTCAGTTTGTTTACTATGACACAGCGGGGAGAAAAGAACAGTGAACAAAGTGGTTTATTATCGTACTCACCCTGCAATGTTTATCTCTGCCAAGAATATGTCGACCGAGTGACTCGTCTTAATGGTTTTTACAGCAACTGGTCCAAAAAAATCACCTCGGTACACCGCTCCAAAGTTGCCTCCGCCAATTTTGCTCGCGTAGTGGACCGTGTAGTCTTTTGGTTCTATGAACTGGAGTCCGGACTCTGAAAAATAAAAAAAGTGAAGACAGCTTGTATGATAGGTATAAAGTGTACTGTATCTCCATGTTGGTTTCATTATTTTAATTTTGGCCACTAAAAGAAAGAAGGAAAAGATTAACTTTACCCTCCTAGTATCAAGTAAAAATAAAATGTATATCATATAACACAGTACTATGCTACATTGTAAACACCTGACAGCGTCTCACCTTGGAAGAGATTTGAGCACTTCAGCACGTTGACCCGGCTGATGTACCCCTGCAACACAACTTCATCCTCCCCCATATAGCTGAGCTTACACGTGTAGCGTCCGGGGGGGACCAATATGAACGGGTCCGTCAAACCCAGGAAGCGCTCCTCCCCCTCCTCCAACGCAAACCATTCGTATACCAGGTCCTTGCTCAGGAAGGGATACGCCACCACCCCTATGTAGGTCGTCTCTAATGTTGTGTATACCTGATATGGCGACTGCCATAACAGGGTCATACCTGTTACAATAAAATAATAGAAATTGTGCTACAACAACAGAAAGAGGGGCCATTTAAAAATATTAGCAAGTTTGAATAATTGTTGAATCAACATCGAATAAAGATTGGTAAACATTTATCCATCTTTCTTCAACCACCAGTGCCCACTGGGTTACAGGGCATCATACAGAAGGGAGAATTCCCACATGTTGCTGTGGGTAAAATAAAGTATTTAACATAGGATAGCAATGCCGGTTGCATCTGTGTATACAGGGGGTGGGGGTCCTCTACACACACACCATCACCTACTTCATCGGAATGGGAACTTTTTTCTCAATCAAATGAATGAACAGCCGAACAACTTATTCATGTACGAAAAATTCTGCTCCTTCTAAACCATTTTTGTGTAAGAAAGCACCTTCTAATCAGGTATTATTACTATAGAAATGTAGAGAAAAAATGTTGGCATAGCAAATCTGCTATTTAAAACAGTCTGCTCCTTATTACCATCCTCCTCATATCGAGATTTCACTGTAGAGGTGTAAATCTTCCTACCTTCGTCCTCAGCCATATCCGGCCACGCGTTATCCTGTGCGACGGACCGGGGGACTCTAACACCATCTTCGAGGTGCATCTCGATTTTATATATCTCCGTTTCCCCTGATACAAAATAAAACTTCTGTTATGCTGTATGACAGCAGGAATATGTTACATTTTCCAACAGCTTCAAATAAATAGACACTTGAATAATTAAGTGTGAAATTTTGTTGCAGAAAATCTACTTTTTTCCTATACATTTTGGCTCCTGCGTTAAGAAAATTAAAAATTTAAAAAAAAACGCCCTACTGAAATTTTTCTCTGCTTTGGGATGAGAAACCAGACTTTTTTTTTGGAGTGGCCTTGATATGTCATGGAAAAGGTAAAAAAAGACATAAAATTTATGGTACCTTTCATCAGCTTGGCCAGCAGGTAGTTGTGATCCGGGTTTCTCGACTTCCACGGGATGTAGGGCCCGACCACTTCGTCTGTGTCTGTGAAATATTGTAGAGCAAAGGCGGTGACGGCAGTCCCGATCTCTTCCTGTGCATAGTTGTCTGGAGGGGCCATCGTGCTAATCTTCCTTCTCGCTACAAAGTGACAGGTGAACAAAATATACACAGGAAAAATTGTCTCATGTAACATTGTAAGGAATGTACGTGAAAGGAAGTCAAAGCTATGTAGTACTATAATATCTCTGCCTGAACAAGAAAAAAGGACGTAAAGTTTATCACATAGCAATTTATTTCATGTGTCTCTTTGTAATATTTTTCGGGTTTCTTTACCAAATTAAAAGAAGAATGAGAAAGGAACTTGCAACAAATAACAGGGAAAATCAGTTGAACGTGACAAAACATGAACACAACCAAATATTATATCACCTCACCTTCTGGCGCTTGGGGTAAATCCTGCACAGATTGGGAACAGAAAAAACACTCATTTTTGCTGTCCAAGTACGTCATATGTTTCATACAGAATGAGGAAAGAGGACATATTTTTTGTTTTGTTTTTATTTTACAGGGTACAAAGAAACAGGATTTTTGCGGGTACTCACCTTCTCCTCCTCCTGTGTTCTGGGCCTTTTTTTCCCTTCATACGAGTGAGTGGAATCAGGTGGAGGTGGTGGGGAGGAACTTCCTGCTGGCCTTTTTTTCCCTTCAGACGAGTGAGTGGGATCAGGTGGAGGTGGGGTGGAGGAACTTCCTGCTGCGGAAGAAGGGACTTTGGTGTTTCTCTTGGCAGAGCGTTCTGTGTCTTCTTTTCCAGCACTTCCCGTTGTGGCAGTTTTCTTTCGGCGAGACGGAATGTTGACTGGGGGTAAATCAAAGCTACGCTCGGTGTCCGACTCGTGTGTCCTTCTTACCTCACTCAACAGAGAGTCCTCCTCCTCCTGTAAAATTTTTTGGGTAGTTCAATTAAAATGCAGTTCCTACTACATTAAAAGCACAGGTAGTACTTTTGATGAAAGTAAGAAGACTGGATGGTAAAAGCACCCAAAAAATTGAAGGATGTAATGTATTATATTTCCACTATGTACTATGTGCTAAGGCCGAAGAGAAGAGTTCATGTACGCTGTATGTATTAGAAGAAGGGAGAAGTGGCTTACAGAGGACACCTCGTTCTTCTTGGTGGGGACAAAGTACCCCTTTCCGTTCTTTAATAACGTTTGGACCTCCCGATCGTTGTTGACCTCCGGCCCTTTTAGTCCGCCCAGGAGCAAGGCCGAGTGAGATTTGCTCAGCGTGTCGTAGGACACCATAGCGAAGACGCGGGCACAGCGGTCACGAAGTCCCTTGAACGTGACTTCTTCGTCCGGTTGGAATTCGATCTGGAAGAACACCGGTGTGACCATCAGGTACAATATAAACACAGAAAGAACGTGAGATGGTACTACATTACACCAGGCATTGCATTATGTTACATGACATAACTTGTTGTGCTACGTTGAGTAGGCTAATTAGGGGATGTATCGCGTGTACATTCGGCCGATAATAAACAGGACGCGCCATGTGCTGGGCAGGATAACGGATGTGCCGTGTCTACCACATGCCAATAATAAACAGGATGTATCATGTCTATATACCTAGAAATAATAAACAGGACGCGCCATGCGCTGGGCAGGCTAAAGGATGTGCCGTGTCTACCACATGCCAATAATAAACAGGATGTATCATGTCTATATACCTAGAAATAATAAACAGGACGCGCCATGCGCTGGGCAGGATAAAGGAAGTGCCGTGTCTACCACATGCCAATAATAAACAGGATGTATCATGTCTATATACCGAGAAATAATAAACAGGACGCGCCATGCGCTGGGCAGGCTAAAGGATGTGCCGTGTCTATCACATGCCAATAATAAACAGGATGTATCATGTCTAAATAAAGAGAAATAATAAACAGGATGCGCCATGTCTGTATGAAATGCTGACGACCAACAGGACTGCTGTCCCCATATACAGCACTGGCGACGGGCGTAACAAGGATGAACATGGAAAAAAAGTGATGCGGGCTAAAGGTCGAGTGAACAGTTCTGTTCATTCTACAAAACTTTTGTTCGTTGCTGGTTGTGTTTATTTCATCAGCTTATTATTTATAATGAGTTTATGTGAAATATGGTAAAGGGAATAGTCATAGTATGTTTGCTACACTTACACTGACAGTCTGGATTCCACGCCTGTCCTTTTTGGCACGGTTACCCCAGACACCCCGGACCTTGACTCTTTCCCCCCGCGTTATTTCGAAAAGCTGTCAGAGAATGAGAAAGAAAGAATGTAAGAATGCAGTATGAGAGAAAGGACCTGGATACAGTACATACGAAAAATGGGTTATAAATAGTCTACATGTATCAGAATGCTAACATGAAAATAGAAGTGGCATATAACATACAGAAAAAATGAAAAGCATGTATATACGGTACTGTATAGCCCTATATAGTATCAAAGTAGGCTTCATACTAACCCGGCGCACCGGAACCTTCTTCTCTACAGGCGTGGCAGGGATGTTCCGCAATAGGACTTTCCTTTTTTTCCCCACCTTTTCCATCTCGTTCAGCAATTTTGCTCCTGTAACATGTGATTCACTTTGTTGTACTGCGTGTGTCAAACAGATGGTAAAAGGAGAGGAATGGGACAATAAATTTTCAAATGGCATGTTAGAAGGGGAAAGGAGGGGTGACAAAAGGCCTGAAAATAATGTAGGTCATAATGTGTTATACGGTATACTTACTGGGTACATCGGGCACCTTGTGCAAACCTGCACCATGGCCACAATCTATGCAGTCGTGACAGCCTTCCACAACTGTAAATAGTCCGCACTCACATTCAGGCATACTGCACTGGCCCATTTTCTCCTGCAGAAAAAAATACACGTATTATGTCTGGCAAATAATACAGTAGAACAACATACGAAAAATATTACAAAATAAGATGGTATAAGTAGGTGAAGGGGATATACAGTACTATGACATGGACTATATTGACTATATAGTCAGAAACTCAAATTAGGCCTGGGTCACCAGTGGCACTGGTGTGATCACAATATTGGTGCTAGCGCTAGCGCTAGCGCGGCACCCGTTTATGCAAATCCTGTGTGTACTACCTGGGCCAAATTTATCTATTCTACCGTAACAGAAGAAACAGGAAGTAGGAAAAAGTGTGGCTGTTGGGAGGGATGTTGAGTGTGTACTATATACGATAATAAACAGGACTACATGTAGTAAAATTGTGATAATATTTTGGTGGCAGTGGAAAGGTACATTGAGGTGTTAACACAGCTGTATGACAGTATGAACTTGCATTACTGAAACTTTATTCTGTTTGTAACATAGGAAAGATGTATGATACTTACATGGCGACGGGCCATGTGAGGGGCGCAGTTGTTGCAGTAATGTGTGCCTTTTTGCGAGGAGAATTGAGTACAGAAGCACCCACTTTCCACACACTTCCCCCGTGTCACTCCCTCGTGGTCCACTGGAAAGGCAAAAAGATATATTTTTTATCGCGGGTACATTCTGCCGATAATAAACAGGATGCGCCATGTGCTGGCGAGTGAAAGGGATGTGCCGTGTATATGAAATGGGAAAAATAAACAGGATGTATGATGTCTATATACCGAGAAAAAATAAACAATACACATTACCATACAAAGCTGTGTGTTGAAAATACTGACGGGGGTGCCAGTGTGTTAGTTGTGTATACTACTACCACGTGCGTGAAAACAGCAGGCGTGTTCATTTCATAACGGGCGATAATGGGTGGATTAGCATGAAATGCTACAGGCTACCACATAGTTCAATACAAAATAAAGTACTGCACACGTTACGTGAAACACAGTGTATGAAACTTACTTTAAAGTCTTGCAGGTGCTGGTAGAACAGCAAGAAAAGGATTGCAGTTATGATCCAAAAGCTTGTCCCTCGTACACGCCACGCGGAATCGCACCACTCACGCCGGAAGTGAATACTTTGTTTAAGCTGAGACCGTGCAGCCGCTGCTGATAATAAACAGGACGCCCCGCATCGCTTTCATCCCACGGGCAAAATAAATTGAAAAATAGCTGTAGAAAGTGTATTAGTTGTATTGTAAGATCAAGTGCACGGTATTATAAGACATTTGAATCGAGGTTGCAGTAAGGTAATAAGGGGGAAGGGGCATCCGAACAGCAGGAAATTGCGAACTACGTTCTGCGTATATCATATCATTACGCCCCGCCGACAACCAATGAAATGCCGGCTCTCTTGACACAGCGGCATGCTGTTCTGCCGCAGGGCGGTATGGCGGAAATTGACAGTTGACAGCGCCAATTTTCGTAGTTGACAGTTGACAGCAACTTTTTTTCATGTTTTTCAAAAATGAAAAAAAAAATATTTGTGAAAAAAAATTAAATTTTTTTTTTTCGCCTGTTTTTTCAGGTGAAATTTTTTTTTTTTTTCATAACAGTGTTTTTTTGGGCGTGAGCCTTGTCGGCCACCGTACACTTCGCTTTAAGCACTTATTCAGCAATTCATCTGCAGCGATGATTAAGTGCTGAAGTCTAAGTGACTAATAAGTGCTGCATATTAGTGTTACATGAGCATAGTACTGTCGGAGCTGGTTAGTACCCATTGCAGTGCAGCTTTTATTAGTCACTTGATAAGTGATGTCATGCCCACTAGGACTGCTTATCAGTGCAGCGCTTACCAGTAGCTGTGCAAAAGTCTGCCATTACAAGTAGTTGCTTTTGCAACACTGATTGCCCCCTGTGCAAAGGCAGCCAGGAAGCACATCATAAGCTATTAATAAGAGCTTCAAAATTAATGCAGCACTTAATAGTTATATATTATGCATTATACACCACTGCCAACCGGGCATAAGAAGTGAAGTGATTCCTGAACTTCAAGTAATATTGTTAGCCACAGGGAAATGGTGTCCACATCTAATCCGACTTAGTCTATGCAATATAATAGACCAATTAACATATTGATGAAACAATGAACAGGTGGTACCTTTTCACCTATTTGATACAATGGGATGACCTATGCCAGCTGTTTAAATTAAAACTTATGATAGAAATAGCATTACCACAGAGGAATTAAAAGTACGAGATATTGTTATAATGTGCATATGTATTAATGCACCGCCCCATTGGGATGACAAAACCGTTTTAACTTTGTTTCTAGCAAGTCTAGAACCAACATAATTTGAGGTTATTCATGGACAGAAAGGTGAATCAATTGGAGAAAGTTTCCTATTCCGCATTAGCGAGATACAGTGGCTCCACCTTGTAGACCACTGATACCAATCATAACCCTTTGCTCTGCAAGGACCAGCTCAGCCAAATCTCGTGGCCGAGATTAGGGTGCAGGCAGGGTGCAGGTATTGTGAATAGGTTGTACCTGGACACTCCTAATGTCACCTGTGTCCAGTATAGTGTAGTGGTTAGCACTGTGGACTCATAATGCTGGGAGCCCAAGTTCAAATCCCTACCAGGCCAAACAACACTATGTCCTTTAAATACATATTTCTAAATTTTCTTTAGTATTGTGAATAATGTATTCTGTTTCCAAAATTGCTTTACTTATGAATTTGATTACCAGGCATTGCCTGGAAGAGATTTGAACTCAGGTACTCTGCATCATGAGTCCACAGTGCTAACCACTACACTATACTGGACACAGGTGACATAAGGAGTGTCCAGGTATGACCTATTCACAATACCTGCACCCAGTTTGTACCCTAATCTCGGCCACGAGATTTGGCTAAGCTGGTTTCTGTGAGTACTGGGAATAGACCTAGGACCAGTGGAAATGGCGCTGCCCACTGATCATCTCGCTAATGCCCTATAGTTAGGCACCTCCTACATGGACCCCTAGGTGTGACTGCAGCACAGCAACGCACCGCATTCACAGCTTTCTCCTTCACGGGGGGAGGGGGGGGGTGACAGCCCCCGGCCTCCCCCACACTGTATGCCGTGTGGTGGTCAGGCCATCCTCCTGGTATGCACTAGTAGCTTTCACAGTGCAAAACTTAGGGCACAATGAAGTAAATAAAGCCAAACCCGCAGCTCAAAGAAAGAATTTAGGAGGACAATATTGGCACCAATGGAAAGCCATTGTTTTCCTCTTTATTATGTATATAGGGGCTAGTGGGCGTAGGATACATATTTTGAACAGCAAATGAAATTCTGAGAAAATGTACTTTTCATGTACATATCTCTGCGTAGCAACATCAGATTTTAAAGGTAAATACACCAAATTGTAGCCAAAGTCTTTTTCTCATTGACTTATCATTTTCACAGCTATATCACGTAAGGTTATATCACCATACACTAAAACCTTGGAGTGGATGCCTCTAAGGCATAGAAAATTGTGGCCCGTGCCTGAATGAGTAAACAATAGGCCCCGCCATCCAACTGATAAAGGCCGCTCATTGGTCATGCTAATAGAAATAATATTATGAATCATATGAATTAAACTTCAAATATAGCTTACTGCTGCCACCTAGTGCCAATTTCCATCAATGCCTAAACAACCGCTAGTAAGCCTATGATATACAGGGGCTAATAAACCCTGCACTTACAACTATTGATAGTCAGTACTTCATCAACCTTAATTGGCTTTGTAGCTACTAATAGGAGAATCTCTTCTAGACCTAAACCTACTAGATAGATATTGGTTTGCTCAATTAAAATTAATTGCACCTATCATTGACCATAGTCATGTTCATGACTAACTATTACAAAATTATTTTGATGCTAATGCGATTTTTTTTTTACATAGAATGTTAGTGAATATAGTCTGGATATATTGCAATCATTATACATTATCATAGCATTTGTAGCTCTTACCAGATACTTAAAGGAATAACCAATTAATAAATAATTAATAATAAAACCCTAAATATGGGGAAGTATTCTGTGGTCCTTAGACATTATATGCTAATAAGAACCACAGGGACAGATATATTTTAACACTTGGTTAGACATTTAAATAAAAAGCCCTATTTGATGATGTATTGCTACTACTAGGAGCTGCTCTGCACTTCTTACTAGCCATTGCAACTTCATCCCTTAAATGGGGATTCCAAGCAACTACTTATGGGCCCATAATTAGCAGGTAGTTTTAAGCCCTGTAACAGTTGGCATAAATGATAATTTTTTGCTGCAGCCCCACTTTTGTAGCTACTAGCAAGAGCTTACAGGCAGTTCTTATTATGCACTGCTTATTTGGCTTTTAGTATACCAAGTCCAAGCATAGACTAATAAGCACTTAATGTGAAGGCATTATTCAACCCTTCGTGATAAGCCATTACCATGCACTGCTTTTGCAGCATTTCAGTTTGCTGCTCTGTATAAGAGCTTAAATGTAGCTCTGTTTAAACTAATTAGCCCTTTTTACGCCAGCTGAAAGTATTGACGAATAAGCAGTAAATGTGAAGGCCTTACTAGCAGTTATGAAAACAGCCCTTAAAATGAACTGTTTCTGCACCCCTGCAAGTGTAGCTACTAATCAGGGCTGTACCACTGTACATTAGTAAGGGCTGCACTTGAATCAGTGCATATGCACCAGTTATTAGAAGCTTATTGATATGCTCTTATATTTGGCAAATATGTTGCAATATATGACCAACTATTGAGTGTGGCCTGAATTACTAATAAGGGCTGCAAGGCCACTAGCCACTCATGCAACGACTAGTAAGTGGTGGTGTGCCCACTGGGTATGTTCTTCAGTAGTGCTAGTTCATCTTTCACGACTGCTACACAGAGAAAAGAAACAGTCAAAAGAGAGTCCAGGTTGCCTCCAGAATGAGTTCACACTTTAGGGGACCCCAGGTCCTTATGTGACTCCCTTAGGTGAGCCAGGCAGCTATTTGACTCCCCTAGGTGACTGACTTAGTCATTCTGGAGGCAATCTGGACTTCCTTTTGACTCTGTTTTTTTTCTCTGTGTAGTTCATCATAAAACCATACTGTAGTGCCAGTTAGTTATAGATCTATATTTCGCGTAATATTGATTCGTATTTAGTATCGTTCTAGATCTGAATTTTAGCTGGAAATCTGTTCAAAACTAAATAAAGTTATTACTTACATCTGCCAGGGAAGTTATCGGCTTCAGAGAGATCTTCCTGATTTCAAATACAGGGCACATCTTCAGGGGATGGCGGGGGGGGGGGGGGTGATCTGGTCCATGTGCCCGGAGTGTGTGTGTCTCACTGTCTGTCCAGTCGCTTGGGGCCACACTGTGCAGATTGGCCCCTGAATCACTGTCCCAAAACTAATGTTCCCACCACGTGGTCAGGACGTCACAAATGGCCGATGGCCAGTTGAATGGAGGCTAGTTTTCTCCTGATTACAGGGTGTACCTGGGCTATTTAGAATGTACACTTCACTATAGATATATCTACAATATCTATTCAGACCCAGTGGATATTGATTAAAAAATAACAGGGCCTAGATATACAGTATTGGGCACCATAAACACAATGAGTGATGTCCTGACTACATTGCTTGATTGTTGTTGTGATGTCCCGTAACACATTTTTGTGATGCCCGTACCACGGTTTTGTGTATAATACATAGATTTAGTTATAAGATTACAAATTATGGCGGCAATATGTACGCCAGGACATATTGGGATATAAACATACCACCTTGATGGAGCACAGTATAATCAAGTGGACATTATATATATTGTGTTATACATTCATATTACATGTGCATTCACTGATGAGACATGTTGTCGTTATCATTCTCCCTAGTGGACCTGAGGCACACCCACACATAATAGTGGACACTGACACTGAGTCCCAGGACTGTCGTCTGCTAGACTAGTTCCTTCACATACCACCCGGGGGTGCCAGGGTAGTCAGAATGAGCACCAATCAGGGATCAACCAATGAGGCCATAGTT
This sequence comes from Harmothoe impar, assembly GCA_947462335.1. NCBI lineage: Eukaryota > Metazoa > Annelida > Polychaeta > Phyllodocida > Polynoidae > Harmothoe > Harmothoe impar. The sequence goes on from OX381714.1 coordinate 20,338,291, forward strand.
GGCTCGGGATTAGTGGGGGCGGGGCTGGAGCTCTCCCTTACCAGCATCCCCCTCAGGGCTCAGCACATCTTCACACATGCTTCAAAGAGACTTGAAAAATTCAAAAGATATATTTTTGTATCTTATCGGGTCAACGTTATATCGTTGTGTGTTATTTGCCAATAAAGATATAAATTACGGCCATCAAGTTGCAGTTCCCGTGTTCAGTGTTTATACAACCACACCTTAACTAAATGAGAAATATATTATGCGGGGGAGGGTGAGCAGCCATTTTGGGTTGTAAAATCACTGATATAATTTTCACCTGATGAACTTATACAGCTTATTGCAAGTTCGGAGCACAAAATCCTGTTTTTAAACTGTAAGTTGAATTTAATGGTCAGGTTACCAGCCCTCTCAACTGCAGGCAGTAGATGAAGGGTAAGTTCCAGGGGGGGGGAATCAAGGGCTGTGGCGCTGTCGCGTTCTCAGAAGGTTCCCGGTCTCAGTTGGCTCCTCCCGTACAGGCCGCCTCTGCCCACACTGGACGCCATGCTCACCCACCCATGACCCCGGTAAAGCAGGGTCCAGTTCACGGTCTCAGCAGGCTCTTGGGAGATGGATACTTAGCCACTCATTCCTTATGACTATTCTATATATGTTCAAGTTGTCTCCAGATATTTTAATCTAAGCTATTTTTAGAATAATCTGAATGAAATTGGAATTGTAATTCCAATTATTTTTGACATATTTTTTTGTGCCCCTAGTTTCCAGACTATCACTGCGCCCTCTATCCCGCGTAGCATATAGGCATATTTGAGTTTCACAATGAATAGAAGGGGGTTGATGTAGACTACTAAAATGCAGTTATATGAGTTTTTACTGCACAAATATGCTTATAGGATATAATACATTGCCATAGGTTTGGTATTTTTCATGCCACTTGGTATGGTTTCTGTGTAGCAGGCTTGGGGAATCTTCACATCTATTACCATAATTTGGTTTGCACTTTAAACCCCTCAGTGAAATTGGAGGACTTTGTTTAAACAATTAAGGCATTCTGCAATAATTATATTTGTGAGCAGGCTAGCAGAAAGGGGTATCCACGGGGGATTAGTAACAATTTTCGGCCACCAGGGGGCTCGACCATGGCCTAATATGGAAGAAACAGCATAATGTTTCTTTTTTAGTTTTTTTTTTCTGGAGAATTCAGTAGTTTTATACAAAACATTCCATTTTGGTGAAAAGCTTCCTTATTTGCAATGTAAAAAGAACGTTTTAGGGCCTAAATGGGCATCCTTGTTGATATGTGTTGCCATGGAAACTTGATTTTCATTCCAAATAATGATAATATTGAATCATTGATAAAATGATTTATGAGGATTACTATGGTCAAAACAGAATAAAATTATCATTTCTAGATCAGAATCTTTGGCCTTTTGGATAAAAATGATAGAAAAGATATCTTTTTGTGTTATATATCACTGGAAAGCCTATGATGTCAATTTTAAAGTTGTCATTTTCGTTGGATATCCCTTTTCCATTGCCTGCACACATTTGGACTTTAGGTATAGATGCACATACATGATTTATTTTAAAGTAGTCTAGGTGCCAAAGTCCATTTTTATCCTAACCAGCAGGGGCATGGCAATCGGGGGGGAGGGGGCAGAGGAGACATGTCCCCACACTTTTTCCCACCCTAAAAAAGTCCAACCTAAAAGGTCAAACCGAAAACCAGTCCAGGTCCATTCATAATATGTTGATCTCGCCAATACAAGGGCCTGATGACCCCAGCAAGGGCTGTACGAGCCCATGGGTAAGCCTGTTGACTGAATTGAGGGATCTGCAAGCTAGCGAGGCCTAGCGAGGCCCTTTACGAGCCTATACAAGGGCCTCATGACCCCAGCGATGGCTGTATGAGCCCAAACAAAGGTCTGCTGAGCCCAGCAATGGCTGTACGGGCCCGAAAGGAGGGCCTGGTGACTGAATTGTCACATAATATGTAGTACATGTACTATCTTCCACAGATGTGCCTGTGTTTGGCTTGATAACCAAAACAGATGTTGTTGCTAAATATTTTTGCACCGGAACCAAACTATGTGATACAGATGAGAAAAACTTCATTGAGGTTGCTCTCTGGGAGGGGTACTGGTTGTGTCAGTATGTGTCAGAACTATGTGTCCAACGACAGTGAGACTGGCAAAAAGGACAGGGGAGACAGTGATTCCAAAATAGATGAGACACTTCTCAATTTCATGTGCAACCCCAGTCATCAGATAGAGTTTGAGGAATGCACACTTCAGTGGGATAGTATCCTTGGTAAGCATTTTTGTATGAATATGAAGGGACAATAGAACATTGCATAATGTGAATCAAATATGATTGATATTTTATCATGTCATGTGAAATCTTTGGAACATTATATAGAGACCAATGAAGAGGTTTAAACCCATGGATACGGGGTTCTTTGCCTGTGAACACTGATATCAACCTATCTTATTCCATGGAGAGAACAAGTCTTTATTTTTTCATATACAAGATTTACTATGCTTGTATTCGATGCCGCCCATCTCCCCCTCAATGGGGGTGGCCACACCTGGGGTAATTGAATTGGCAAATCAAAAAGCAAACACAAAGGTCAATGTCCTTAATCTACATTTCTTTTTGAATCCTCATATATTCTATTTAAATACATTTATTTATCCCAGTCGATGTGAGTTTTGAATCAAATATCAAGGGATCAAATATCAAATCGATATTTGACGTCGTCAAGTGATATCTGATGTTGTCAATCACTTTTACTACGTAGTCAAGGATGTAAAAACAGGGCGCCCTGATTGGCCTACAGCATGAATGGAAGCTGCATCACAAATTTGTCATACTTTTTATGAGGCCCCACAGGACTGGGTTGAATATATTGAATTTTCCGGTGAATTCTTGCAAACTAAGACGTAAAACAACATGATCGGGGTAATCTGATGCATAGGCTTCGAATTTCATGCCAGATTTAAGCAGTTTTCCCTTTAAAAGGGAGTAAAGTGGCGAATTACAAGCCTTATCGGAGGCGCCAATGTCAACAACTCCCAGTAGTCCTTGGCAACGTGCCCCACATCCGTTTTCAAGGGCTCCGCACATTGAGGCCCTGATGGGGGTTCCTCAGCGGCCCTAGATACTCGCATTATTCCACAATTTGATAGCCTAATTTACTTTAAAAGGATATTCTACAACCTTGATGCTTATCTCCTTTTCTAGCGGGATAAAGATAGAATTTGGTTGTAGGTGGGTCGTCTCGTCGATATCTGGTGTTTTTCACGGCCCCTCTTGAGCCCCCTTCGGGGCCTCTCGACCCGCCCACAACCAAATTCTATCAATATATTCCCATTTCTCATTCAATGAGTTCTTAATTGGAATGTTTAAAGAATTGTTCTGTACTAGATAGTCAAAAAGAGACTTCCTTTATATTTGACATATAGTACAATGAGATGAACATGAATAAAGATACCTACTTTTGCCTAATTTCTTCCCTGTTGTATTGATATATGAAATTATTGCTCTGAACATAAATGTGCTTATGTATTATGAATAACATGTGGTCATGCTTTAGCAAGAATACTCCATAAGCCTTGCCTCAGGAAGGCTATATCCACTCTAAGAGCCCTGTGTCCACTAGCGTGTATTGGGCTGTTTGTCATCCATCAAGCATTGAATTCAAAGGCTTCGCCTTGTGAAATAACCCTCAGTGGGGAACTATATGAGTGCTCCTTTCTGTTTATTTCGTAGCATTTAACAATGGTCATCAAAATTCCACGTAATTGATCTGAAAAGGCTATTTGATAGTGATTATAAGTTCAATTATAATGATTTAAAAGGCCGTGAAAAACAGGGGGTGTGAAATAAGGCTTTCCTTGGTTAAGTCAATGGGAGTGCAGTATTCACCATGAAATTTTTTTTATATCCCTGTGGATAAACATGAGGCTTATTACTTTTTAGGACATGGTTAAATAGAGTTATTACATTTCTATCTAGATATGCCGTTTTCAGTTCTGCTGGTCTTAGAGAGGTTTCAACCTCTGTTGATGTGCGAGCCACAGCCATGTTTGATTTACTTGACAAACTATAACCAGAATTCCACTAAGAGAGAAAACATAGAGGAATAGATAGATATATTTGTTGGATGGTTCTGTGGTAGAAATCCAAATACCTTCGGTATACAGCCAGACCTTGATAACCCGACAACCCTTGTCGCATTCAAGGTATGGCCAGATATTGAATCTGCCGGATTTTTGAAGAATGTATTTATATGCGTTTGTATAGAGCTGTCACTGCCATAAGCAGGTGGATCCCGAAGGTGCCGGATTATTGAAGACCAGGTGAGCGGGGTCTGACTGTATTGAGTTTACCCCACCACTGAAGTAGCCATTTGATTTTTAAACCTTTTACCTATGCCCCTTTCAAAATACATGAGTCTAACCATACTGTTCTTGCAATGACCGGACATCAATGTTGGATTAACCATACCCATTCAATCATAGGATGGAAGTAACATGTATATGGATGACACAGTAGAAACAATATAACAGTTGTTTATTGATGACATTGTAAGCAGGACGAACAGATTTACAATACAACACTATTTCATATATAACACTTGCGAGTCTAATAGAGTTGATGGGATGAAATTCCTTCACGAAAACAATAATCTTTGGTAGATTTTCTAACATGTGAATATGGTCCATGAAATCCAGAGTCTTGTGGCTTGTTCCTATTTCCAGTTATAACTTAGACAGCATTCCTTAATGGGCCCCACATGTCTTTCACATGGGCAAGCTGGACTTCCCACACCTGGGCCTTTCTCATAATTGGGAGCCAAGATTCGCTAAGCTCACCAAATCATTTTTTGTTTTTAATACATTGCATCCATACCTTAAAGCATACTCATATGTAATTATTTGCAGATATCACCAGTTCAATTGGCATGATCAGCGAGCGTGTCCCATTCACATTTCTAGTGCTGTTCTAATCCACTATGTGGCTAATTGCGAGTGGTGATATTGCCCCTTTAAGGTATAGCTTTTCTGATGTTGTGTTAAAGTAGGTTGGATATGGGCCTTCCAGATCTCAACCCAGATGAGACCCATTAGGCAATGCTGGCTGGGAATCTACTCTTCCTCATTGGTTCCTATTATCCCTTTCCCTGCTGGCCTTGAAAAACGTCATTTGGGACTTAACCACCGGCCCTATGCCATGGGAATATGCAACTTTGCAAGTATATGCTCCTTGGTATAGTGATAAGGAGTGAAATAAGTTGTATTGGGAGACAGAATTTACATCTGTCTGACAAGGGGAAGTAGTATTCATGTTAAATACTTTTGGATTGATTCAAAAATTCCTATTCTTTGTTCCATAGCAGGAGTTGTAATTTAGTGGTATTGCTGCCCTAGGGTAGCAATTTTGCTGCCCTAGGGCAGCAGCGGTTTTTCAGGGGTTTTTAGATGCTGCCCAGAGGCAGCAGCGGCCCTTAAAGGGTTATTAGTTGTGAGAATACATGAGCATCTATTGTGGTTTGGTCCTTCATCGATGACGGATAGTAGTGCATACATTTCGTCCTTTGCTGCCATAATGCATGAGTGCAGCCATAGGGAGTGACTCACCTGCGCTGCATCCATGCAACATGCTGACAAATATTGGTTTATGGCAACATAACGTCTTTAAAGTTTTAAGTTGAAATAAACAAATGATTATAGAATTAAGGACAGAATATGGAATAGATAAGGGTTTCACAAGAACATTATATTACTTGTAATATGACATTATTGATACAAATTGATAAACACTAATTGTTTGAACAAGGCAATGGTGAAAATGAGACACACACATAGAAAGCACTTTATCAGTTGGGCCATAACCCAGAGACTAGATCACCCGATCCATTACCTACATGACCCCCATCGTCACATTCATCATTAAACCTGAAGGTACAAACTTTGATTTGGTTTTGACATTCCACACCTTTCCTGACAAGAACAAATGCAAAGCTATTCTAACTGGCTGAAAATAAAATATGACTTTTCTGTACAAATGTACCACGGTAACATATATACATGCATGGTAAATTGACCTTGCCCACGTGAGCTGTTCAACACGTGATTAGCATCATGTGAGCAAATAATACTGTAAGTAACCATAGCACAAGGCAGGTGACACATAATCTTTCGACATTTAGCATATACTACACATAATATGATATATTATATTGTTATACAATGTGTTAACATACCGTGTTGTTGATAGTAGCTGTGTTAATATGGCATTGGTTAATCACCTAGGATTTCTCATGTGAATATTATACTGTTTTACAAAATATGTTTTCAGAAGAAATATCACAACATGCACATATATTGCCACATATATCACTAGTCATACCACCGGCCAATAATGATATTTTAGTGTAACTGCAATCCGAATCAGATAGACGAAATATTTCAATTTTACACCTCTGTACATGATTATAAAAAGTGATATAGTAGTATTATGCTTGTATAGATAGTAATGAATGTAACCCTCTTCCTTAACCAGCTGTATACAAGTATATCAATGCATTACCCATTTATATACATATCACATATCATCTGTATATCACATATAACACATTTATATACATATCACATATCATCTGTATATTACATATAACACATCACATATCATCTGTATATTACATAAAACATACCCAGAGGACCACGTATAACTTTATATGACTTACATATCATTTGTATATAATACACCTGTACATATATATTCATCTATAACATCCCATTGCATAACCAATGAATAAATAATAGTAGTATTTTCTCCCTGGTATCACTCGTTTAAAAGCATCCTGTTGGTTGTGTATCACATCATATACATTATCACAGCTTCCACCTAAACTTAAGACAGCTCCAAATGGGACATTTTGGAGTGTTTAGACTTTGCACTATTCTTCAAAATGAAAGAATCGTATACCATTGTGGACCTAGTCTTGGTTTCATCAGCAAGGTCATCCTCAGAGTCGCTTAGATCAAGGTCAAGGTCGTGTGTCCCACCAAGTTCAAGGTCATCCAGGTTCTTCACTGTAATGACATAAACATAAAGGAATTGTAGCAGTTGAAATAATGTGTTCTAGGCCTGAAAATGATACATTATTCGCAGGGAGATTTACATACATTGAGGGGATTTTTCAAAGTTGGCAAAGCATACAGAATCTGTTATCTTTATTACATTGTATGTGATATTGTTAAAACTTGGTATGTGGTAGGTAGAAATAATTTAATGCGTTGTATGTTGTATCTTTAATATAACTTTTTTAAACCAAAACCAATCATAACTAACATTATTTTCGGATCGTTTCTTTCCTCCTACTCGATCAATATAAAAGGGATGCTGTCTTTAAGGGTGTGATGGTTTAATTTACATAGGGTCTAATCCTACATATGTTGTGTGTTAATCGCATGGACTGTTAAAAGCATGGGGTTGTGAATACAGCAAAGGAAACACATCGTCTTGAACTATCACTCTGCAAATGGCATTTCAAAATTACACATTTATGTTATACAATGTAGAAATTGGGCTCAAAGCCATTTTATGTTCATTCATGTCCACACTTAAAACCTATAGCATATATTTCTCTATCAAATAATATGCATTCCAATAATGATCTAAATGCAATTGCGACTTAAAGCCTTTTCAGTCTGTGAGATGACATTTCTATAAAGGGTTTAACTGTACTGGGTTATATATCATATCAGCTAGAAGTGTGGACATTATCGTAACTCACAGCATTATGCAATTTATTAAGTACAACATACCTCACTCATAAATAGGCTCAACTAAAACACTACAAATCAAGCAGATCTGGCGAGGGTACTCTCATATAGTAAATAACTAAAGTATAAAGCAGTTAGGCTACAAACAATTATGGGGCACCTGAGCTTACATAGGTATACATACTGATTTGCCAGTAATTTATTTCACTTGTTTTAACCACACCATACTCCCTGATAATATCATATGATTCGTTGATAATATTCCACCTAATTATGGTAATGCTATACTACAGCTATTACCATGATCACCTTTACTATGTTGGACACAAATAGATTAAAGTGAATGAAAACGCTCCTCCAAGAGAGGAACACCTTCTGTTGATGTGCCATAGTGAAGGATAATCACACCAGCTTGAAGGGTGCCAGTGTTGTAATGCTCTGGCTTTTGTAATCACAAGTCTAGGGTGTATGTCATACTAACAAACCTGTGGGTTGCATAATCAGATACCGGAGCTTACGCATACATGTGATTCTATTATGGCTCCCAAAAAGAAAGTTGATTATAATAAATCTAAGATATCTTTTGTGTTCAAGTAAAACAGCGACATTATGTGAAAATCTAACCTTGGGGGTTATTTCTTTAACAATAAGAGGGCTGCTTGATTTATACATGCCAAAAGTGTCTGTCCCCCCCCCCCCCCCACTCCCGCAAGAGGGATGCGAATTCTTTTCATCCACCTCCCCCAGGAGTGTACAGATTTATATCTTTAGATTCACGGACAAGAGGTAAGTTTCTTTCATCCCTTCTCTCAATTGGGGTTCAATTGATTTTAGTCTCCCTTCGGTCCAAATACCCCCCCCCCCCCTCCCCACTCCCCAAATCCGCCAACGTCTTCTTGTTGTTAAAGAATGACCACCCTCTAAGAAACCTAAAATATATTTGTTTAAAACAATTAGTGTCTTTGTGAATCTAAAACATCTTATTGTATGTAAATCATCTTTGTAAAACAGTAATAGTCCTTAGCATTACGATGTGCGCACTCAAAACATAAGGTCATGAACACTATTCAAAGTAATCAGTTGTGTCCTATCTCATGTTTCACAAAGCCCTTTTCCTATCATGCACTTAGATATAACTTATATTCATGTTAAATGCTTTACCCCAAACCTCCTCATATCTGGGTGCTCAGCGTAGACACCATGGATATCACTTCATAACTGCATCAAGAAAGAGAAAGACAAGCTTGGGTTGAAAGGAGTTTGTTGGTGGTTTGTCAGAAGGAGGTGTTAATATGGCACCTGTTTCAGGTTGTACCGGGGGTTCACACATATGTTATACTGAAGGACAGTTGGTTGGTTGTTCAGGCTGTTTAACAGAAAGTATAACAGTTTTTACAAAACCATTGATAAAATGAGATGGTTTAATATATCATGATGAATGATACTTTAAGGTGAACAGATCATGAATGGGGTTTTATCCATTACATAGTCCACAAATATACATTAATCTGTGTATATTATTCCTCTTCTATGATAGATATTGTACGTTGTTTTGCAATTCTCTGGCAGTGTTCTGAAGGTCCTTCGCAACATCTGAATTTCTTAGAATAACTTATGCTTTCCAGGATATATGCCAGATATATATTTTTATATATATATCTTCAAAATAGACTATTTTCTGTAGTTTGTTTCATTGTGTTATTGCATTTTAGTAGCAGGCTTAATGTGTAAACTTTGTAGACTTTATAAGTATTTGTACATGAACTTTTGTTGGTGTTTTGTATATATCTTATGCAACTAGTTAAATAAAGGTCGGTTAGGTCTAGGTCTACTTCTAAATGTCAGTGGCTTATGCTTATTGTATAGATGAGAGTGTGGCAGCAACAAATAGAAATTCTACTTTAATTAATGTGCATCTTACCAAAACTAGTGATGTGCACCAATATATTCATATCTGTGTGGTTTGTATTATTGGTTGGGTGCAAATGCTGCTTGCGCTGATAAAGAAAAGGTCTTGGTTAGTTTGAGATCACACAGGGAGATTTTGGATTTGTGAGAACAATAATCACAAGAACAGGAAATATCAATTTCAATGGTCAAACGCTTCAACATGTTTTTTGTAGATAGGTTAGGTCTATCAATAGTTTACATTGACATTTTTCTTATTAATGTGTTCATTCATACTGGTATTACATGTACTGTATTATACTCTGTTATGCTGGTAATCAATAGTGATACCTCCAAGTTATAGAATAACTATGATGTTGCAAATAGATAATGTATGGTGCTTGCCCAGCAGGCTTCAACACATATGAATATCAAGTGTTACTTATGAATCTCGTATTTATTATAATAATCATAATGACTGGAGGGGTGGACGTTAAGAGGGAGTTGACTGTACTACATTTTAACCTCCCAGAACTTGTGTAACTGACATAAAGTCTACAAGTAGCATTAGCCTTGTCACCATGCCGACGTCGTGAAATTGTGTAGTATACACACTTATAGTTAGTACATAGACAGAACTATATTCTGATATGACAAATTTCAACATCAATGTTTCAATACTATGAGTTGGATTAGAAAAGGAGAGATCAAAGACTTACGAAGATGCATATGTAGGCCTAATATACCAGTGGACCATGAAGAGAAGAATTACATGAAATTCTACAAATCCATCTAAACTAGTTTAGATCACTCCAATAAACCAGTCACAGTAACATGATGAAAGCCCTCTTTTCACAAACTCATAACTTCTACTGATTATACAACAAAAAAAAGTCTTACATCTATTGAAAAGGGGAAATGCTAATATTGCTTCGAGAAGTGTTACACTAATGCTGATAGCCAACCATGAAGCTAGTAGTACGATAGCTTAACTATGACTACACATAACTTATCATAGCTTAAGTATCTAAAGAATGACTATATTAGTTCCAGGGACAGCAAGGTTTAAAAGGTTAAGTACTATTTCTTAATAATGTAATCAAAGCATTAGGCACTGGGTTTCATGCACGGGACCAGATATCGACCATAACTCCATAATGATTTAATACATTCTATATATATTTGCAGCAATTCCAATTTCGTATCGGTTTTAATTGATAACAGTTTCTCGAATATGTTTTTTTCGTATTTAGCGTTAACTGTGATAGCGATTCAATTGCCATTTCCAAATGATACAGATTCTCTCAAGTTATATAAAGGTACAGTTTTCCTTTAGATTTAACTCTAAATATACAACAAGATAGTGACACAACCTTGATGTATTTGATAGCAGGATAATACCCTGGCTGATTCCAGTAAATCATCACAATCACAAAGTAGCTCAGATACAATACTCAGACTTACTTTTTTATATCATGTTCTACAATGTGTGTATAAACAGTCACACAGGACAGACTCTTTTATTTGAACTATACTCGTACATAAATATCAATAACTCTATCTACCATAAATGAGACCATTGTTCTTAACTATGACATCTGGAGCGCACGCATGAAACCCAGTTTGCAATACTAGGACCTGAAAGTCACACAAGCTTACTCTGTTCACTATAAACTCCAATTCTTTTAAACTATTTCTTATTCTTTTTTTGTCTATACCTTTCAAGTACGTTGCAATTTTCTTAATACATTTCAACGATTTGAAATTATGTTCAGATACTCAAGCACAATTGCATACTTGAACAACTATGCTTAGAAAAGCTGAATTTGTCAAAGGAATACCTAGAGAGTATTGATATACATCCCAACTGTGTTATCTAGTATCTTTAAGGAGTACAGGTTTATGTGAACAGAGTTTATTTCCATTCTCTTTGACCTACCATACGGCATCTGTATGAGTAAATCATAATATAGAGAATTAGATAGCCCCGACGTAACCCTAATACCGCCCAGGGCCCAGGGCTACCACCGACCAGCACCAAAGAGAGACCCACAGTAACACTACAAGCATCAAAGTACCAAGAGAGTATTCAGACAATTATCTAAGGAAGATTAAAGAATGTTTCTTATCCCTCAATACCATATACAGGGTATTTGTGAAAGTATATAGCCGAAGGCAATGAAATTGACCACTATTATAAAATGATTACGGCTTTTGAAACACCTTCAACTTGGAATAATAAAGAATAAAACAGTATAGTTTAGGTTTTACCCCCACCTGAAACTGAAGAAAGGTTTATTTAGAAGAGAGGTAAGTGTTTTGGTTGAGTATTATTTTCTAAATCCGCTCCTTGCATAAGGATGCGATGCATTTAGCATCGTCCTTTCCTCTAAAGATAAGAGACCGTGGGTTATACAAGATTAAATCTAAATTGAAAGACATGTTTACCCGGTAAGGAAAGTTTTCGAGAACATTTGCTTGAAATAATTATATACATGAGTATATATGTGTTAGGTCCCCACACAGTATAACATTTTTTTGAATTACTTCGCACTTATAGTTTCGCCATTATAATGGTGTTACTTTAAATACAATTGAATAAATAAATTACATAATCCCTACTTTGTAATCATTATGCAAAGATTTAGACAACTTCGTATACTGTTATCTTAGCGTGCATACCTCGCTTAATCACCCTTAACCTTAGACCTCTATGGCTAGAACTGTCAAATGCCATTTAAATCAAAGATGTGTTACGATCTATTCAGGGGTCGATTTATAATTTTCAGTTACACAATCTATTTGTGATCATCACAAGTGTCAATATAAATGTGTTCAACTTTTTAAATCACGCTGATACCTGTTTATAAATGCAGAAGCAGTGAAGCTATATTTAGGATACCTCTCTTTATAGTAGAGATGGGTCCCTCTGAACTATTCTGACCATGGTTATCATGTAATAATTATATACACCTATAAGTATCAGATAGACTTTTAAATATTATAAACATATTCATATTGACATCATGTACACAAATCCATTGTGAAACTGGAGAGAAAGTCTCCAAATTACTTCCTCATCCATATTTAAGGGAAGATCAACTGGTCCAATAAAAGCACAACAGCATAAGCATGTGGGGGAGGGTGAAGCTCAGGGAGGTATAGGACGAGGGAAGGGTCCAAAGCCATCTGGGGAAGGAAATTGATTAACTCTTAATGATATTATAAGTAACTTTTTCCACCTCTATCTTATATGGCAAGGTATCAATCTTATATAAAGCAGTGGTTAGTGGTTATTTCCTGAGACTTTGTATCTATTTGTATCAATACCAATCATAAATTCTGAATTTGGAACATTATACAAAAAGTGTAACCTGCCATATTAAAGCTTGAGGTGATAAAATATACTGTGTTGTTTTATTTCCTACAACGCCACCTTTTGAATCAGGAAAGGAGCTCCATATGGATCGAAGCTGCAAGAAGATAAAGAGTGACTCGATGTCTTCCGTTACGAAGTGAACTCACTCTCTATTATATGGTTTAATACCCTAAATACTGTGTAATAGACACATTGTCAAAGTCATTAATGATAACTTTCATGATAAAACATCAAGATGAATTTTAGTCATAACCTGTTGCCAAATGGAATATTGAGCGAAATGCATATAGATATAGATATATCCTTTGTATGGCACGCCAGCTTTATATAGTATTCATTTTTCATAACAAAATAATGACAAACATGACGCAAATACAAAAAAAAAGAGAACATCAAAATTTCTTTCTGCTGAATCCATTCACATCATAGTTAGGTATGGATGTACAGCTTGCCATATGGAAGAGGGCTCGGGGCGTATGTCGCAAGTGTGTATGATTCCAATGGCTTAGCAAACATGAAGGATAACTGACATGATCCATACTGTAAACAGTTGGTTGCATTTTTTGTAGGTACATGTATATAGAAGGCTTTACTGTATGTGTACAGTTTATTGCAGGTAAACAGTAGAAAATATTCATAGTGCATACCAGCATTGCTCTCATCCCTTTAGAGGGTGATCATAGAGGTACCAGGCTATTTAAAACATAAACGATAACCTACTACTATCCATAAGTCCATTCCGTTCATACAGATAGGGGGTGAATCGTACAACCTTGAGAATTAACCCGCAGGTTGTATCTTCAGACTGTAGAACCTATCCGATCGTGTCAAGTTTAACTCCTAACATGCACACATACTGAAATATACTGAAATCTAAATACTGTAGTTTATATTACCTTGTGAGAGAGCAGGTATATCATCAGAGTTCATGGTGAATGAGTTATCGTTGTCGTCCCCATCCTCGTCCTCACTGCCTATACTGGATAGCTCCTCAGATTCCAGGTCGGGGTCATCTGGTTCTGACTCTGGTATGTGGAATACCAACATCTTGTCGTCCAGCTTTGGATCTGTAATACAATCAATGACATCAGTAGTTAGTCCTAAACATATATAGGCGCCTATTTTCCACCTATCACCAATTTTAAATCAAGTGCCTGGTCAAAATAAGCGTTTTAAAAGCCGCCCTACAATTTTTGTGACACCAATATCTTATGAGATTATACTACATATATGTTGATTTCAGATTATAATATATATTATTTGGACTTCAGATTGGATCTGCTATTAGGGAGAGTGCAGTAAAATTGTTGTTTATCAAGGTTAAAGGTTCTTTGAAGATACAGTATTGGATCTAACCTAAAACATCTAAGTTACAAACACAAATCATGTCTGACATTGCGGCTTGGTATCCTACATGAAGTAAAATAATAGCTGATGTAACATGTTTTTTCAAAAACTGGATATACATAAACTATAAAAGATTCTCCAGATTATTTTGATAGTACTAAATCATACTTGGTTTGTAGATCTCCTTCAGTCTCCGCTGGTCTCGCTTTGGTTTGATACCGTTGCCGACCAATCTCAGTTGGTCAAATCTGTCTTTTGTCTCACTTCTCAGCAGGATCAGACTTCCATCTCCTATAGCTACACAGTTCTTGAATGGTCCCTGAAACGTAGAGTACATAATTATAATGCTATACTAGGGGGTAAAGCTGTGTTTTGGATATATGCATTTCTAATAACACAGAACCGCTAGTTCAATAAGCATTTCAAAATGCTAAAATATTAATGTGCAATGTCATCAAAGTCAGACAGCAAAAAAGGATCAGTATTATTTGGTTGTCGCTGACAAACAATGCTAGAGTAGGGGTAGATCTATTCATATCACAAATATAATATATTATTTTGAAGTCAAATATTTGAACATAGAGAGTAGCGCTATCTAGTTAGCAATACAAACTGCTTAATCGACCATCTTCTTTAGACCTCAGATGTTGCCACCTGTCTATGGTACGGTGGGACCATCTAGTGTTTAAAAATGATGGGCGTTTAGCTTTGTCATACCTTGTGCTATATACAATTATCCACTCCCAGTATAACAAAGCTGATCCGTTTAAGCCTGTGCTTGGGGAATAACTCAACCCCGTAGGGTCGGCATGATGCTTGAATGTAGCCCTGGCGAGTTACTCGCCAGGGCTGCATTCATGCATCATGACGACCAAGGGTATGATGCCTTAATGCATTAACTGACCTCGGTGTCCATCTTGTAGGAGGCCAGCTTGTGCCAGCTGGTGGTGTCCCACATGAGGAGCTGCTCCCTGTTGGTGAGGGTGACGAGCCGGCTGCCGTCAGGTGTCAGCTCCAGCAGGGTGGCGTCCTCCCCTACCGGCAGGGGGAGGCACTGCACCAAGGCACCTGTAAGTCACATGGAAGCCATTAGTATTCCTCTGTGCTCTTAAATTAGTATAATGCATAAGACCAGCCATTCGGAATGTTTGTTGACCATATTCCTAGCCATAGGCTGACTAAACCATAGGCACCAATTGAATCGCACAGGCATCAATGGAGTTGCATAGGCATCAGGCTCACTCTCACCAAATCAGTGCAACTAAAAAAGTGACGTACATGATCGGCGGACGTACATGATCGGCAGACGTACATGATCGGCAGAGTACAAAATCCATCTTTTACCCCCTGCACTACGATGTTTAACTCTCCCAACCATACCTACAGGCTGTAATGTATCTTTGGGGAGTTTATTAGAAAAAAACAACTCCCAAAATATTTATAGGGGCCGGAGGGGGGGGGGGCTCAATGTGTAACCGATCATGTACGTCACATGACGTACATGATCGGCTTGGAATGTCATGTAACATTTCCTCATTACCCACTGCTTCACATGTCTATGATTATACATATTTAGACCTACATCATATGTACACCTTGCTATGATTGATTTATGTTTTATATATGGTCAGAAAGGGTAATTAAGACAGTCAATAAATAATGGCCGATCATGTACGTCACATGACGTACATGATCGGTATTTCAAATGTCATGTAAAATACTCTTACTAGTCGCATCTACACATGTCTAACATCTTACATGTCAAGACACACATCATATGTACACCTAGGTAAGGTTTATTTATGTTTTTCCTTGTTCAGAAAGGGTAGGGCAGTCAATAATCACCGATCATGTACGTCACCGATCATGTGCGTCACATGACGTACATGATCGGTATTGAAATGTCAAGTAAAATTCTCTTCCTAGTCGAATATACACATGTCTAACATTTTACATGTCAAGCCACACATCATATGTACACCTTGGTAAGGTTTACTTATGTTATATGATGATCAGAAACACTGGGGCAGTCAATAATCACCGATCATGTACGTCACCGATCATGTACGTCACCGATCATGTACGTCCACCGATCATGTACGTCCACCGATCATGTACGTCACTTTTTTAGTTGCACTGGTTTGGTGAGAGTGAGCCATCAACGGAATTGCATAGGACCAATGGAATCGCATAGGCACCTATGGATTGCATGTTTACCAATGGAATTGCATAGGCACTCATGGACTTGCATAGGCACCAATGGAATTGCATAGGCACAAATGCAATTCCAGAGGCACCAATGGAATTGCTAGGTACCAATAGATTAACACAGGCACCAATAGAATTGCATCTGCACCTATGGAATGGCGTAGGCATCAATGGAATATGGTGGTTGTATAAATACACTGGATAAGTATTAAAGCTGTTCATATTTTCGCGGAATTTCCGTCTCCCTGAAATTCGCGAAAATTATGTACACCGCAATATAAACACCTTTTTCACAGTAGAAGCTAACCTACCAGTATTGGCGTTCCACACCCTAACAGTGTGGTCGTAGTGACTGGTGAGGACCGTGTCGTGGAAGCTGATGAAGGCTGCTATGGACAGGTCATCGTCCGTGTGTTCTGCCTCTACCCGCCGGAACGAGTCCCAGTCTACCAGGTGCTGTGTGGGCTGGCCTGGGGAGGGAAGCACATTTGGGTATATATATATATATATATATATATATATATATATATATATATATATATATATATATATATATATATATATAATAAAATTGCGTGTGGACATTTCGATTTCAGATATGGTGTAGCTCTAGAATTTGATGCTAAAGGAGTGCTTATTTCTTTATTTTCGCGCTAGCATGCAAAAGAAAAAGGAAACTACACGGATAATCCTTTGGCTTCAAAACTTAGTCAATAGCGACGAACCTAGTTAGTCAATTTTTGGCTCCCTATACGACCAACCATGGTTAGTTAATACTATCAGGTACAGTCAGTAGTGACCAACCTACCGTATTCATTCCATTCCTATAAGTATAAAGTCTTTTTGAG
The DNA here is from genome assembly GCA_947462335.1 of Harmothoe impar. NCBI lineage: Eukaryota > Metazoa > Annelida > Polychaeta > Phyllodocida > Polynoidae > Harmothoe > Harmothoe impar. Next base: position 20,355,741 of record OX381714.1, read on the forward strand.
TAAGACCCTTTGTTTTGCCCTTTTGAACAATGTTTGTCACTTTTGAACATCAGTCCGTCATTCTGACCAAATACCCCTTTTACTAAGCTAGGTTAGCCACTGCAGACTAAGGCCCGGATCATTTAGACTGTTAGTGTATTGACACTGGTATTAGCAGTCATATTAGAAAACAGCTTAACACAACATTTTGTATGAAATCACTGTTCCGGACTGATGGACACTGTATTTACACAAATGTCTATTTGAAACAATATCACTACCAGAGATATAATGCAATGAATATAATATCAAAACATTTACCTGATTTTGTGTCAAATGTTAATGCACACTCCATGGTAACTGAGATCTCGCCCTCCTCGTCCTGTTTGCCAACTGACTGTATGAGCCTCCTGCCATCACTAGAGAGCTTCATGTCATACGGTGTATATATGTCTGCACTCATAAAGAGTTTATGCCGCAAACTTTTGGTGGCAAGATCAAATACAAATATGGGGTAAGAGTCCCCCATTGCAGCCGCTATGTTGCCTTGACTAGAAGCCTGAGAGGGTAGGAAAAGGAATACGATTAGAATTAGGATGGCCGAGATGATATTTAGTGTTAATTCCATTAACTCTTTAAGGGCCGCATAACTTTTCAAAGACATGCGCCTTTGATCGTCATAATGCATGAATGCAGCCCTATACAGGCAAGTAGTCTCGCCTGTATAGGCACGTTGTCCTTATCATATCGGAGTGTATTAATTGATAAGGGTCGGTATCGTACTTGGATGCTCTGGTGGTTTACTTGTCAGTATTACATTCATGTATTATGATTAGATAGGGTATTAAAACACTGCGGCCCTTGAAGATTCATTAATACAAAGCTCTATGAATCACTCTAGACAATTATACAGCCCCCAGAACAGAGGAAATTTAGTTAATACGTTATGGCAGATGTATACTAAAATAATTCAAAATAGATAATTCAAAATATTTATCCGTGAAAATGCTGTCACGTTCTCACCTCCAGATACTCCAGCTTGAAGCCCTGTTCAGCACCGAGTATGAACTCCACCTTCCCTGTGAGCCAGTTGTACACCTTCACTTTTAACCTTCCCCGTGTGAAGGTGAGGAACCCTGCCAAAGAACAACCAAGGAGGTGACATGTGGGTCGCGGGTAGAAACACATAATACATGCCCATATCTCTGTGAAATGCGCTGTAAATAGTTCGGCGTGTTTTAGTGTGTTGCTACATTATCAGGAATATTTATATAAATATTATCATGATCTTCTATTTTATTAGAAAATCATACAGTGAACATATCATAAGGCAACTACTTATATAACAACAATATTCAGATATATTCAAAGAATGATAAGGCCAGTTTTAGATTTCCTTTAGTGTTTATTTCAGGTTATCTGACTGTGCATAGCAAAACATGAACTTGTTTTTTCTCTTCAGAAATTGGAATTTCTCAGGCTTCTTTGAGGAGATTTTATAACGATGGTACCTCAAACACACATTTATAGTATATGCTTTGGCCTAGTAGACAAGGATGGCATACTTACATGGTTTTGACTTGAGAGGACATATTGGGTTGCCATATTTGGGCAGTTTTCCTTGACATACTTTATGAGAGTTGTCTTTAAGGTTAATGATGACCACACTGTTATCATGCACCATGATGGCCCGATCGTCATCCGTCACATACAGACTTTTTATGGCTCTATTTGACCTGGGGAACTGTAAGGGAAAAGGACTTCCAATAAGTATTATAATTTAGCTGCATGTGTGAACTACAAACACATCTAAAGTATTCCATAGACCACCTGTATAGCTGTGCTTGGAATGGAATGAATTGATAATCAATGGTTCGTATTGTGAAAAAGGCTGCGACAGTTTATTTGTCACAATATGCAGTTATTACATATTGCTTTATTGTGCAATAACCTCTATTAGCCCTAGCGAGTCAGGGGTGTTATAACCATGTGAGGTCAGCATGATGACTCTTTGAATGCTGTACTGACGAGTTAGTCGCCAGGGAGTTATTCATGCACTATGATGAGAAATGGGCATAATTCATTTAAGCACTATGCGGCCCTTAAAGGGTGAAATACGCAGACATAAATTATACAGCACTATACACATTCATGTACACTGATTTTCTGACATTAGTTAGTGATGGCCACTAACATAATCACTAGTGATTTACCCAATTCATGGCTCCCTGTACGACCAACCATGGTTATCCAATACTATAAGTACAGATATAAGGTTATATAGTCAGTAGGGACCAACCCAGTCTTCCCACCTCTATGAGTATTAGGCCAAGTCTTTTTTTAGTAAGGCATTAGTCATATTTCGTTTTGCCTCAGCCATCTTTGAATATCAGTTCGTCATACTGATTTATATCCCTATATCCCTATTCTGGGATAGCCATTACAGTCTGAGCATCAGCGAATACAAACTATCAGTTTCTAGAGTGGTGTACTTCACCTTCAGCATGTCGCTAAAAGATGGCATTTGTCGTCATGATACACCAATGCAGCCCCAGCGAGTAATTGGCCGCTGTTCATTGGTGCCTCATGCCGACCCTTCAGGAGTGTCTCAACCCAATAGGGTCGGCATGATGTTTGAATGCAGCCCTGGCGAGTTATTCACCAGGGCTGCATACATGCGTCATGCTGACCAAGGGCATGATGCACTAAGGATGTTTAAGGGTTAAACTCGCACCTTGATGGTCCTGATGCACTCTTCCTGCAGCACGTCGTACAGACAGAGTAGGGAGGGCGGGCTGGGCTCGGCACTAGACACCTTCTTCACCAGGATGTAGCGGTCAGTGTGCGGCAGGGGCAGCATGCACCTGGGGAGGAAAATGAGGCATACATTTTAACACATTCTTTTAAACAAATGCTGCTGAAGAGCTCAAAAGCTCGAGATTAGTACTAGTAGGATCTTTTGCACTTAAACAACTCTCAAAGTATTTCTTTTATTCAGTAGTGCTAGGAACTATCATAGGGATAACCTCTATGTGATTTAGGAGAATATTTAGATTTACAATATTTTGCAACACGTTATTATATGTGAATATACTTGCAGTCACACTTCCAAGGCAACATGAGTCCATAGTGGCTGCTGGGGGGGGGGGGTATTCCTATATTAGAGACTGGGGGTAAAACACACCTACTCTTTTGCATTCTAGTACCAAGGAAGCTCAACATTACCAATGTAATGCATATACATTGGCCTTTTCTTTTTTCAATGGGTACATCTACATATGTATATTTTCATGACAGCACTCTAGTTTCTATGCCCGTTGATACTTACGCTACAGAATAAGCCTCCCCTTTGCTCTGTGTGGGCTGGTGTGAGTCGGTGCGGGTGATGTCCCAGATGCAGACCTGGTCCACAGAGATGCTGACGTAGCTGGTCTGGTCCCTGGTCTGGATGTCTGCCGCCCTGGAGGCGTGGTGCAGGGTGTAGCTCCTGGTGCCTGACTCCAGCTCCCACACACACAGCTTGTCAATGTTACAGAAGTACAGGTAGCGGTCATCAGGTGTGATGTGGAACAGGTCCGACGAGTCCTCAGGGTCACCTGTAGGGGATTCATTGAAAATAAGGATATTACTATGCATTTTTCTGAAATATAAGATTTACTATGCTTCAGTATAGGAAGTGCTATATTCAAAGCCCCTTTTGAATACAATGTGGCCGTATTCAATGGGGTAACAAAAAAATGTCTTTCCATTAATTGCTTTCAGATAAAAAAAAATAAACACAAATGCCAACTACACTGGTACCGTGTCTGAAGTATTTCATGATCACTTCTGGGGGTTAGGTCGCATCCAGCTCAGCATGTGGCTTCATGGGATATTACCCCAGCCTGCTAAAAATGTCAACATTCTAGTTAATTCTCCTGAGAATAAAACTAAAACTAAAGGTTGTTGTCCTGCAAACAACATCTTGAGAGGAACCCAAGGCATTCTCGTGTAATATGTGTGCACATAGAAAGGAAAAAGTGAACAACTTTCCCTCAGAGGTACACAAGATATTTTCTTGGCCTTTCTTGTGTCACATCCTTGAGACTCTCACAATTTTCACGAGAGCTGTTTAAAGGCCTCACCTTCCAGTTTCCTGATGACCGTCCCGGTCTCAACACTGATAAAGTGCAGGTTATTACTCAACATCTCTGCAGCTATAACCAGAGTCTCGTCGTGCGTCATGGCCAGGGCGTCCACCGTGTACTCCTCCTCGTCCTCGTGCTGAGGGGGCTGGAACAGCGTCACACACTGTGTGAACCTGTGTTCTCGCACGTCCAGGATGTGCACCTCATAGTGGAGGGTGGAGCCTGTGTTAGCACTGCCCGTGATTGCGATGAAGTTTTTGTGACCTGAAGGTGATGCGAGTTATAGATTAAATGGCAATTGAAGGAAGCTGTTCTTTACCCAGGTGTAATGCTATAAGACTTTACTATTAGCTTAGTATTGTGCTACAGACCAACGCTGCAAGAGAGAGCGACCTTTTCATGATAAAATTGTGTTTACGTTGGTTTTAGAAGAATCCTCATATTATTTTCTGTAATGGCTATATGTTTGCAAACATCTCATATCAGGAGATTCAGAGGACAATGCTCTTCAAATGTTGTATATTAGAATGGAATAGTATGAGGTTACATTTATGTTTTTATCGGTCTTGCTTCAGAAATGTTCAAAAGAAGTTATCAACAACCTTTCTGACAGGTTACTCTTTCTTACTACATTGGTCTATAGCAGTAATACCCACAGTATATCATGGCTATCATCAATGACATCTAAAACAGGTCTCTATGGAATGTCACTGCTATTATAGAATTCCTCTATGAGAAAGAACATTAATGTCTTAATGTTCAACACCAGCCCATCCACTCCATATCAGTTCCATATATATGCGACAGTCACAGTGAATATAAATGTTATTTAAACAAAGGTAATTCCCTCAAAATAGGGAGAAGCTATTGGCATCATGATAGAAAAAATACAGAATCAATAAAACAAAATCTTTAACTACTCCTATTAAAACCTCAAGCTTCGGGCTTTACTGTCCAATGCCCATTATCATTTTGATACATGAATTCCTCATGACGGCTAAGGGCATTATGCATTAATGTAATATGTGGCCCTTAGAGGGTTAAATCAAACATGTATTTCACATTATATTCTCACCATCTAGGATGTCGCTGAAGCTGCCGTAGGCCGACTTGGACTTGAGGAAGGGGTCGGTGACAGTGTCTTGATGAGTCCCGGACGGCAGGTCCAGGAAGGACACCCCCTTCTGTAGCGGCACGGCTAGCGTGCAGCCGCCATTGAACACAAGGAATTTAAACACATTGGCGCCAGAAAACTCTGCAAAACAAGGAAATAGAAAATGGTTCATGTCAAAATGGTAATAGAGATGAATGGAAGAGGAATGATCGCGTGTAAAGGGATTAGATAGCAATATATTATAGAGAGGGCCAATAAGTGTGGTTGAATTATTTGATAAATTCGGAGGAATCAGTTGGGGGTACGCTTTGCTGTACCCTATGTGGCAAGTGTATATACAGAAGCGACTAATGATACAGTGCTCAGTGGGAAAATACAAAATTATTTTAGCCCTCTAAGGATGATATTCTGCACATGTCTTGATAATCATCCTATACTGTGATTACAACGTTTATTTGGAGGGGGGGGTGACCTGACGACCTGGGACATTTTTCACGCGACTGGGGCAATACTTTTTCTGACCTATGATCTAGTTGTTTTAATCAGCCATACCATTGATCTGTTGATATTATAAAACAGAAATTGTTCAAAGGTAACTTTGTGATCTTAGTGAGAGGGTCTCTGTGCCCGCTATACTCACGTATACTGTTGTCATCGATGACCTTGACGTCACTGGTGTCAAGGTTGATGAGGTAGATGTGCTTGGAGTCGACGACCACTGCGCATGTGTCGTCACAACAGAAGCGGAGGAAGCTGGGCTGGTCGCCCACGTTGTCTATAGACTTGTGCAGCTTACCCGCCTTAATGTCCCACACCTTCACTGTGTGGTCGTCTGAACCTGCATACCAGGAGGGGAAAACGGTGTTATTTGATGTGTAATGCCCTTTTGTCGTCATGATGTATAAATGATATTGGTAAGTGTTGCAGTCATGCATCATGCCAACTCTTCGGGAGTGTATCAAGTTATTTTTCAAGGCCACTTATGTTTTTATCACTGCATGTTTGGACAAAAATCTTTTATTTCTCAAATGTTATGAAATACCTGATATGAATGAGGAAATATTGGCATAATTTTGTAACTGGTTGAAGTTTATACTGTCAGGAATTCAATGTGCTAAAAGTAACTGGCATTTTCTTAACGTTTGCAGATCAATAAACTCTTAACCTCTAAAATGTGAATTTTTATCTCGAAAGGCCTATACTCTCCTATAGGTTTTAGTCCCGGAGCAGAAAATATAAACATAATTATATCTCCGTGCCTTTCAACGGCCTAGAACAAAGAAACCTTTTTCGATACAGTAAAGTATAGGGCTTTATGCTACAGTATCAAGATATTTGAGCTACCCCTCTCAGACTCACACAATAGTTCCTGTTTAATAAATTTAAATCAGATCTTAGTCCAGGATCTCTGTCACTGCATGCATGTTTGACTTTAAGCATATTTAATTCGAGTAAATGCCACTTAAAGCCACTTGGATGTCGTTATGACCCTTTCTTAACATTGACATGGCATTACTGAACATTATACTGCTTAAAGCTGCTATACTACTTGGCACACTCAAACCTATATTATCTTCATTTGTATCTCAGATGATTGTATAACCCTTTCCCTATTATAATCTGTCATTTATTTTGACAAGAGATCCTTAATATGTTCAAAACAAGACTCTAATTCCAGCTACTATTTATATTCTGGTGGGCTTTGATAAGTTAGTGTTAAAAAATGACATCAGGTGGCAGCACTGAGTCGACTGCTACCTGCAAGTCTTGCATCGCTGATCTTACCAACAGAGTCTACTATTTCCTAGTGTAACACTGCAGATGGCGCCAACTTGTTGATATAATTAAGTGCTGAATAGAATGCTGGAAGCATTCTATTTTTTCTGATCTTTATCTTAGAATTTAGCACAGTTTAAAGCCACAAATTTGATTGGGATCTTACCAGTACACTGCACTAAGGAGACCCTTTATAAATATGCAGAAAGTGAACGTTCAATATATCTGAGGTAGTTTAAAGTGTTCCTTTAATGCATCTGAGGTAGTTTAAAGTGTTCCTTTAATGCATCTTAAATTTGCTTTAATACAGACATTCATGCAATGTATAGGACTTACATGTGATTGCAAAGCGTCCGTCCTGACTGAGGTCTAGAGCGTTGACTTCATTGGAGTGTTCAGACAGGACGTGGAGGAGTTGTCCTCCAGGTTCCTTAAGTACCACCTCACTGGGTATCAGGGCAGGGTAAGGGGGTCTGCAGCACTGGGCCGTCAGCTTATTGTTACCCTGGAGGAAGCAAGAGGATAAAGTCATTCAGGGGTAGACACTAAAGCTGGCCCGGGAGCAAATGGCCCGTAGTTTTGGGTCCGGGCCCATAGATTTCTGAATAGTTACATAGGTACGGGCCCGGGTGGCCCGTACCTATTTATAACCCTTTTCTGAGTAAATATAGATACAAGTTACATCTATAAGCCTGAGCTGTAAAATACAAGCATGTGATATATTGTTTGAAAGAGAAAATTACGATCATGTCAGATCTGTTACCAAATACAGAAAGTAGGCCTGCCCTATATATATTGTCTCCCAATTTCCCAAAAATTTCTCTTTTAAGAAAGTACATTTTTGATCCCGGGCCCACAGGTCTAGGTCCGGGCCCATAGATATCTGGAGAGCGGAGCTCTACGGGCCCGGGTGGCCCACATCTGAAAAAGTTAGTGTCTACCCCTGGTCATCACTGAATATATTGTATGATACAATTGACTTTTTTAATACAAGATTTACTATGCTTAGGTACTAGAAGTGGTGTATTCAATGCTCCCTAATTGAACACAATGTGGCCGTTTTCAATGGAGTAAGAAAAAGTTGACATTCCTTCATGAAATGGCTTCAAATCAAAAAATAAACACAAATGCCAAATACATTGACAAGCCGACATCTCTGACACATTTCACTCATGGGGGCTGGGACATGTATACAGCCCCAACTCCTGAAATATGTCAGAGATGTGCCAATGGGCGTTGGCATTTGTCTACATATTTTATTGTATTTGAAAAGATACTTGGATGCCACGCCAGGGTCAACAAACATAGGAAATATTCCTAATTTTGTCAATTAGCTATTTCTTTTGATACAATTCTTAAGAATGATATGCACCCTAGTATAGAGAAGTAATGAAAAGTGTTGCCACCATAATATGAAGTAGTAGTATATGACCAACCTGTGAGATGCGGCCCAGGAGTTGGCCAGGTAGCTGGTGCGGGTCCTGGTTAAGGGCCCTCTGGGAGAGCTGGAGGACCTCGGACACCGTCTTAAGGTCCTCGTCATCCGGGAACTTGGAGCGGGCCAGCACGAAGTCATCCAACACGTGTCTAAGGGACACAAGGACAATACCTGCTTATCAACGAGTTACCCGCCAGGGATGCTTTCATGCATCATGACGACCAATGCATGATGCATTAATGCACAATGCCGTCCTTAAAGGGTTAAGGATGACATAATGCTTTAACGTGCTATCATGAGCCATAACGAGCCCTGGAGTAACTCACCAAGGCTGCTTGAATATATATATCCTTCATGCATCATGGCTACTAAGCTTCAATCATATTTCCATAAAGGAATACATTGTTAGTACAGTTACAAAACGTTCCTGTAAGGGTTATACCGCCTGAAAACAGTTTGCATAAAAAGGAAAATGACCCGCCTAAAGCAGGTCCTTACATACCATATATCTCTGAATAAAGTGTATGAATTGTACTACTTTGCCTGTTAATAAAGCAGCTGGTGAACGTTATATAAATTCACTTAACACATGACAAACTGACCTCAGTGTGGTAGACTTTCGTGTAAGTCATTGAAAAGGGGAAATTAAATACATCCACTTAACACAAAAACCTACCTGAGTGTGGTGGCCTCTATCTTGGCGGTGAGCCACCTGAGGTTACAGAGCAGCTCGTCCTTGAGCACGGTGAGCTGCTCGGCCGCCACCACGTGTACGGGGAGCTCCATCAGCTTACGGAGGTTGTAGCGCCGGTCAAACATGTAGGGCTGTCTGGCCACATGCCGCAGGGCCTGCCGCTCCTCTCCCGTCTTAGGGTCCGTGTACGGCTTGGGCTTCTCTGTAACGATTAAGGGGAAGTCATTGTGTTTTGGTCGTAGTGGGTTAGATCTTGAGCATTGTCTATAGGCGAGGAAAGGGATGGCAACTTAAAGCTTCGCCATTTTCTTTCCTCTCATGCCAGGTGGTTGTAGCAAGGAGTCTGGATGCGGCTTATTACTGGTTTGATATTGCATGTATTTGAAAGTACATAGGTAGCAGGCTATGGAGAAGTGTGTTTTTACACTATTTCTTTTCAAAATTTTCACATTTCCGCAGTTAAGATTATAATGATTCGCAAAAGCATAAGTTTTGATTTGATATACTTATATAATTAACATACCAATATTTGTCAAAATATTAACATATTTTTCATTCAAATTGCAAAAATGTAAAAACGTTTTCTCAAATCATGATGTTTGTGATGCTTGTGGTGATGAGAATATATATAATATTTTTTGAGTGGCCATATACAATATATAGCACTACTGTACCTGTCCAGACGCCCCTGAAGTACTCTGAGAGGTTGTCGTGCATGAGTTGGACGGCCCTGTTGTCGGTACAGTACGTCATACGGGCCACCTCTACAAACTGCCTGTGGTACCAGTACGTCACCGTCACAGCCTCAGCACCACGCTCAACTGTATGACACATAGATAATAATTAACTTTTTTTTGGAAATACAAGATTTACTATGCTTAACTATACAAAGGGCCGTATTCAATGTTCTCCATTGAATACAATATGGTATTGCTACCTCGCTGGGGCATTTGTATATGTATTGGGCGGGGGTGGGGGGGGGGTAGGTAAATACATAGGAAATATAGACATTTTGCAAGTTCACATTTCAGTAGATAGAGGTTTACTGCTCTGCAAAAATTGTCTAGATCGCTGTATTACTGATGGTAGCCTACATGATATCAGAGTTAACGATATGCGGACTTTTAACAGCGTCGTAGAAAATGACTAAAACTTTCCAAAATATAGTTCTTGTGACGCGTTTCTTTCAAACGACTCTACCCTCTAATCCCTCTACTCAAAGAGCAGAGGAGTGCCACGCGCGTAGCTCACAGCAGAAAGTCATTGTCAGTTAAGCAACATGTCATTTTTGTCGGCTTGTCAATTGGACAATTATCAACCTTTCTAGAGAGATTAGGAATAATATGGCAGACCAACGACATCATATAATATGCATAAAAATATACTTCTTCTTTAGAGAAATTTAAGAATATTCCACCAGGATATTAGAGTATCAAGTTGCACTACTCGAAAAGCCTTTAAAATGGCTAGTGTGACAAAATGTATTTAGAAATACCATGATAATTATGTATTATGCTGTATCATTTTGCATCGTCAATACGATAACCTCACCATGGGTAGGCCTACTCAATGTATTGCGATAACATTATGTGATATCGTCCAGGTATCAATGCAAATGAATACAGCCACACCATTATTCTGTTTGGCATCTTATCAGATAAGAAAGCCAACTAGGAACAGTGTTTTCATATAGACTTACAGATCAGCGGTTGATAAATAATGTTGTCCATACAGTTTTATATTTAGATATGACTTGTGCAGATTATAGCCATATCACTCTCATTGTTGTCTTACCTGAGATAAGAACTTCGACAGAGATAACCATAAAGCATACTGATATTCGATGTGAATGCTGATGTGGGATTTGGGAAGATGATGAGAAGATAAGAGGAAAAACAATTGCAAGTGGTCATTTTGATAAAAGGGGTATACATATACATTATTCAAATTTTAGAAAAATAAAATATCCTAGATATTGAGAAGTAATCACATTATAACAGCTAATACAATTTACTTACATTTATGTTTATTTTATTTTTGAAGGGGGTTAGATGGTGATGTGTTAGTTACTATAAGATATAAAATGCCATAATCAAAATCACCTAGGTATTCTGAGAGGTCGGCCTTGACGCGGATGGCAAGTAGGGGCGGTAGACGTCGGAGGGGCGGCGTCCAGAACTGGTAGACGTCATTCAACACGTCATCGTCACATGACAGTACGTCCTCCAATTCCGTCTCTGATAGACCACTCCGACCTGTAAGAAAGATTTATATAATGATTATAGCCACAATGTTTTAAACACTGTGCCACTGGCATCCTAAGAGAAAAAAAAAGTGTACTTTTAAACTTTTTTCATACATATAGCGTTTCCACAAAATATCTGATATCAAAAGTCACCACGATTTCCCTTGCCAAAAAAATCTAGAAAATATATGGTGCTTTTTGATAGACGAGATCGATGCAATTTGTATATTTCGTATCATGAACATAGGACATATTCGTCGGATTTCGGCGTTATCCTTCTCTTTCATTTCCCTTGCGACAACTCACATATAACCACATATGCCACATATATGACATACGTCAAGATTTTATGCACATACCATAATTTATATGGTATTTTTATTTTGACGGCGACAAGAGCTACTTTAGATAACATCTTATCTTGACAGTTTGACTACATCATAGCTATTGAATGAAGTTTTCCACTCACAATATGTGCTCTCAAAGATAAGATATACCAAGTAAAGTATCTAAGGTTGTCTATCCCAAAATGACCTGATATTTACTTTAAAATGACATCTATTTATAGAAAGTATACTAAACGACAATTGTGTTATCTATAGTGAAGCACAAACGAAGTATGCTAAGGTGTATTATCAAAACAAGTCACGTGTTTACTCCCATTCTATATATATGAAAGGGGGGAAAAGCCCTCTCTATAACAATACTTACTTACATATGGGCAACAAATAACCTCATATCCAGTCTATCCCATCATCCATGACACAGAACTTAAACGAGAAGGATTGGCTGGAGCACTATTATTCTTTAATCAGAATACACGTGAGTAACCCCACATTATGCTGTGTGTGCAGGAGCCCATGTTACTCACTGTCATACTGCATTGCCCGACCACATAGGGATGGCTATAGGCTTATGGTACTGAGTGGTGCAGTGTGACTGGGCCCTGTGTGTAACATATTGATTCGGTGCAGGGGATGGGAGTGGATGCAGGAGGGTGGGTGAGGAGAGGGGCTGGAGGTTGGTAGCATTCGGAAACACTAAGATCAAGCACCGACATGGGATCTCAATAAGATCCGTCTTAATGCATAGCTAATAACAGTTATCAAATGTCATTTCCTAATGCGGCAACACTGTTTGGAGCCAAATGAACAGCATATATAGGGTCTTACCTCGTTGGGGCATTGCCAATTTGGCAGGCAGACAGGTGGGTTTACGAATGCACCCATGGTTAAGGTAGGGATTGTGCAATGCCCGGTCTGTGTATAAATGTGCTGTGGTCTGGACTGTCATGTTCATAGCATGGAGAGCCTCAGCACACGGCTGTAGGAGCACAGTATAGGACAGGTAGGTTATGTTTGTATACAAACACTGTTTTACTGTCTCACATCTAGTGCATATTGCAGCCATGGGTATAAGCGTTCAGGGATGACACAGTGAAGGCTGCCTGCATGGAGCCTTGGTCCAATGACCTGACATCAAAACCTCTCCCGATACACAGCAATTTATAATATTATCAGTAGTATGATATAGTAGCACTGAGGCAGCAGGATAGTAGTATGTCTATATAATTTTACGATGGCATATTGATACAGAATAAACACAATAGCCTATTTAGAGGCCCCCAGCTTTTTGACAGTTCATTAATGAAAAATATTCATTAATGTTAATATTTCCCAATCTGCCCGCCCCCTTTTCTAAATCCTGGATGAGACATGATTAGCCATCAGCTGTTACCCTGTGACACATCCTCTGGGGTCGGCATATTTACAGCTGGGATGGGTAGAAGGTGCTACGGTGGGGGTATGGTCAATGCATAGAAGCCAAATGTGTGCCATGGGGTTAGTCATGGCAACAAGGAGGCTCAGTGCTGCACTGTATGTGTATAGGTGCCTATCACATACAGTATGTATGTACTTGTCATACCTGACATCATAGACATAAATATTGATGTCTAGATGCTGGGATGTACAATGTAGACGTAGTACATTGTACTGCACACTTGTTACACTTTAATAGTCAGTATCGAGAAATTGATATACAGGCTGCAATGTGAGTCTTTAATATCAAGTCATATCACATGTCAAAGCGTTATTGGACCATTTGGATAAATACTTTCACTTTCACTGTGACGATACTATCTGACTTGGAAGTTTCCTGCCAAAGGCAATTAATCCACTGGCGAATTCACCAAAAGTTCACTGACTGTACAATTCAGGAATGTGTATCATCTTTGGTGGACACAACGTAACCTTTACATGCATTATTTGTACATAAAATTAGACACCCTAGAAGGGGATATTTATAGAACCATAGATACTATATCCGGTAGCTTTCATTTTCAATATTAGGGCAGTATCAGTATGCAGCACTACAGTACCATTTCCAAGTACGAGAAGCCTTGTCTCAGCCAACCTTTAATTTCAAACTTCAACCAAACTACGCCTTTGTATATTATCCACAATGTTATAATCTTAACATATGAGCGAAAGATATGTAGCTACATTGTATCAATATTAGATGGTAGCCGGAAAACTAATCAGGTATTATCTAATAGTCTTTAATGGTTGTTAAATAATGACATTGATGTTGTCCGATATTCTCAAATAATGGTGCTGATACCCTGCAATAGAATTAATATTGTGTAACATGCTCAAATATTGGCACTAATATTGTCTATTTCTTTCAAATAATGGCATAAATGTTGTCTAGATCCTGAAATAATGTCTACAAAATTGTATTACTATTGTTTAGTACTCTCAAATAATGGCAATCATTTTGTCTGATTCTCGCAAATAATGACACCTGAGTGATATTTATTGATCATTCTATTTTGGATATGCTATATTTTGAAACTCAATTATAAAATGAAATACGTTACTAAAATGTCCTTAATATTGTGCTACTGTCTGTCCTCAGGTTTAATACATTCTACATGGGGCATTGCCCTCCCATCTGCTGACCATGACGAGCAGTACTATGACAGACAATGGCACCAAGGGAAGGAACACCCAGCTGCTCCAGGGTGTTCAGTACCTGTGGGAGGCAGGGTTGCTGAGTGATGTGACCCTGGAGACCGAGGACGGCCACAGGTTCCCAGTACACCGGGTAGTGCTGGCTGCAGTCTCGGACTACTTCATGGCCATGTTCACCCAGGACATGCAGGAGAGGGTGAACACCAGGAGTATCTGCCTTAAGGGGGTGAGTGGGGAGGTCCTGGAGGTGCTCCTGAGATACGTCTACACAGGAGAGCTCAGACTCCTCCAGGGTACTGTAGCTGAGGTGGCCATTGCCGCGGGGTACCTTCAACTCGAGTGTGCGCTCGTGACTTGCTTTCACTTTGCGATTGCAGCTATCGACATTGAGAACTGTGTTGATGTCTACAAGATGGCCACCATGTATAAAGTCAGAGTTCCAGACATCGGCGATGAAATCGAGGAGAAGGCATTGCAGTTCATCTGTGTCCACTTTCAGCAAGTGCTCTCCAGTGGGCTCTATCACAGATTAGACTCTGATGCAATCATAAGGTGTCTAGCACGGAAGGATGAGGATGGGATTGATAATGTGACTGCTGGACCAGAGATGGACCTATTCCAGCACATGGCTACTTGGTGTAAGGTAAACGACACGGCGGGCGACTTGCTCAGACAAATCCGCTTTCCTTTGATGACATCTTTGGAGCTAGACATAGCGCAGAATGTGGTCAAAAGTGAGGGATTCCAGTGTGAAGATCTCATTCAGGAGGCTCATAGTTATGTCAAGCTTCCTATGCTCAATAGAGTGGGAAAATGTTGCCCTGAAAGGTATAAAGTTCGCAACCGCCCCTGTATAGTAACCCTGGCGCATGATGGTTCATACACAAATCTGCGCCTGGTCATCCTGTCAACTGTTGAAGGCTGCCCACCCCCTGCAGAGCAGAAGAAGACCTTAACATGGATGGAGATACCGCAACTTAACCAAGGTCTTCATGGTGATATGGTGGCTGGTGGCTTCAGACCACACTCCTGGGCAGTGGTCAAAGGCTTTCTGGTAGTCCATGGACAGATAAATCCCAGCTACCATCGCTGTTTTGTCTTTGATCCAAGAACCTTAGAGTGGAGCACCATGCCAGCGATGAATCTCTCACGAACCCAGTGTCCACTCGTGGAATGCTGCGGTGAACTTTTTGCAATGGGTGGTGTCGAAGAGGGAGGTAAAATCTCAGGGATCATTGAGAGGTTCAGCTTTGAGAGTTGTCAGTGGAGTGTAGTAGGGCAGATGGAGGTGCCACTAGAAGGACATGGGGCCTGCAGTGTTGCAGGCAGAATCTATGTTTTCGGTGGGAGGCAAGCGAATGGCAGAGCGTCCCATGGCACATATTCTTATGGGCCTGGTACAGGCACATGGATTGAACACCACTCGCTCACTGCACTACCCAAAGATAACTCACTCCAGCTACATTCCCTGCTGTCAAGGATATACTCAGGGGAGTCCTCAGCTTGGGGGATGACACACTTTCAGCCCCAAAACGACCCAAAAGCCTCACCCACACAAGGCAAAAAACAATGCTCAAACTCAAAGAGCCACTTTGCTGTGGTTGTACCAGAT
Source organism: Harmothoe impar (assembly GCA_947462335.1). Taxonomy (NCBI): domain Eukaryota; kingdom Metazoa; phylum Annelida; class Polychaeta; order Phyllodocida; family Polynoidae; genus Harmothoe; species Harmothoe impar. The sequence continues at coordinate 20,371,701 of OX381714.1, forward strand.
AGTGTCTACTTTATAGGAGCTACTCTCCCTGAGGTTAATAGAAAGGAGAGGAGGAACGCCCACAAGAGCACCAATGTTAACAAGTGTGTGCAGGTGATTGCTAAGGAGAAGTATGGCTTGGGTGATTCAGTTCCTCAGCCAGATTACCCCAAAGGTTGGCAGCCATGTTTAGCGGTGGGCCTCTCTCTGCCCTGGGATATTGTAAAGCAGGCTCAGCCTTTGGTGTGAGACTGACGAGGCAGGAAAGAGTGTTTCAGGTTACTCGACCATACCTGAAAAAACATGGTCAACCTAGGACTTTTAAAAATCCAATTCAGAGTTATTTGAGGGTCCATGAGTAGATGTCATGGTCTCTGAGTTGGCATCATAGTTCGCTTGTCAATTTTAGGGTATTTCTTTAGTAAAATTCCTACCTACCTACCCTAGATTTTTAGACCATGTAACCTGAAACACACCTTCTAGCTTGAGAGAACGATCCTGACAACTACCAGAACTGTGTTGATTCCTACTATTGTATACATTATCTAAATAGAATAGTGTCTACCCGACTCCCTAAACCGTGTATATTTTATCTCTGTTTCAGCATTTCTTTTGACTTGCAATGCACTTTAGCATAACTATGATATATTCAGATTGCACACCTATGAGTTTTTCATCTGTGTTGTATTTAATGGCTACTTAATCGTTTTCTCCCCTGTGTGTTTCCAGTTGCGTGTTATGTATACACATTAGATTATAGATTATACTGGATACTGGCTAGTAGTCTATGAACATCTGTAGGTTTTTGTGTGGAAATTGTGACCCTTTTTGTTTCTTATATTTCCATTATCTGTTTGTATATACATATGTATACTCCTTTTTGGTGTATTCCAACGTCATTCTGACAACATTTACATAAATCTAAAATACCATGTATATGCATTGGATATAGTGTATTCTGTGTCTGTATAGACTGCTCGAACTTGCTCTGATACAATGATAGTTAATATGAATTTTGAGTACCTGAACTAATTAAAAGTAAGAGAGATGAAAATGCGAAAGGATTGACCTCAACAATGTGAAATCTACATAAGTTAGCCAGTTCTGTCATGTTGAAATTGTAACTTCCAATAATATATATGTCCCGCCATTGGCCATATTTAGCACTAAAAGCACAACTCCTCCTTTATTTATGTTCAAGTCCATTTTGACTGTGATAATTATGTGTTTTGATGATAAAAGATTAAAACTATTTGTTGGCATTTTGTCCTGCATATCCTTTGCTACCACTGTTGAGCGGTACTTGAACATTATACCATAATTCTCCCATTGTGTAAGATGCTTAAGGTCGATATGATATACTGACACTACATCAGAGGCTAACTATAATTTTCATAATCAGTTTGAAAAAAAAATTAAAGGGGGGGAGGGGCTGAGGGCGCACGGGGAGAGGAAAACGGAGAGGGAACGGGATATGGAAGGGAAGAGGAGAGGGAAGGGGAGAGGGAAGGGGAGAGGGAAGGGGAGAGGAGAGGGAATAGGAGAGGGAAGGGGAGAGGAGAGGGAAGGGGAGAGGGAAGAGGAGAGGGAAGAGGAGAGGGAAGGGGAGAGGAGAGGGAAAAGGAGAGGGAAGAGGAGAGGGAAGGGGAGAGGAGAGGGAAGTGGAGAGGGAAGGGGAGAGGAGAGGGAAGGGGAGAGGGGAGAGGAGAGGGAAGAGGAGAGGGAATGGGAGAGGGAGGAGAAAGGCAGTCGCATGCACTCCGAGCTATGGCTCCGGTGATACAACCTTCTACTGTGTTTTTACTCACAGACTTTAAAACGCAGCAAGCATACATAAGTGGATCCCTGGCTACACATAGGAAGTGTACTTGTATCATGCATATCAGTTTGGCATAGTCTATGGAGGCGTTATAAGACCTCCTAACTCTTAATTTGGTTTTAAAATGCATCACCATGTATATCATAAAAGGGACTTACTAATAGTGATGTAGCCGAGAACTCGTGAGACCAGTAGTTTTCCATGTGAACGTTCTATTCGTGCAAACAGAGCCCGGATGGAGGCTTCTATCGTCAACTCAAGCTGCGCCTTTCCTGGCTCCATGTAGGAAGGCCATCTGTTACAGATAGCAAAAATGGAGCTAGTATTTACTAGTATGTGGTGATTCTACCATTCAATTGGTAAAAGAAAGAGTCCTCTGCGACCAGCAAAACATTACCGTAAAAACCTTGCATATATAAGCCAAACTCACGTATAAGCCGCATCCCAAGCTAATCCCATAAGCCACACCTGAGAACTGATTATGGTGACATTTAGTACTGTACTATAGAAATTAAAACTCGCGTATAAGCCGCACCCTGAACCTGGGTGGATCCTATAAGCCACACTGCCAATCTGACTGGCGTACTAGCTGCGGCTTATATGCGAGGTTTTATGGTAATAATATTGATATAAAGAGAAGCAAGTGATTTTATTAGAGAATAATAAAATTGCAGGACGGCTGTTCAGTTTGAGTAGGGTTATGGAGCACGCATTAAAGCTGTTTAATACATTGACTATAAGGGGTGCACACTTCATAGATAATGTGAAATTGTCTCACACATTCTTTCTTCATTCTTGCTTCAAGAAAATTATTTAATCTTTAGCTAACTGACCTGAGCCTGTATCGAAGTTATTAGTAATATAAGCTAATAGTAATATACACCCAGAAGACATTGTGTGTACTCTTCTGGTTCCTTCATACTGCTTTGTGTACACTAATTTATTCTAGATGACTCAGGAGAAAACCTTAGGTATATATAGACAAATGCCAATGCCCATTAATACTGTCTCTGCTGTATTTCACGAGTGGGGGCTGGGGCAGTATCCCATGAAGCCGCAGGCTGAGTGGGATGCGCCCCAGCCCCCATGAGTGAAACATATATGAGCAGTATCAATATAGTTGGCATTTGTGTTTTTTTTTTTTTATGCCATTTAATGAAGGAAAGAAAACTCTTTCTTAGCCCGCTGAATACGGCCACATTGTATTCAAGGGGAGGGCATTGAATACGGCCATTCCAGTCCTTAAGCATAGTACAACTTGTATTTAAAAAGAAAATGATTCGAAACAACTCACCTGCATGCCTCATCATAGCAGAGTTTTAAGTAGAGGGGCAGTGAACACTTGGAGAAGGCATCTAGTAGAGTTTGTCGTTGTGAGGCTTGTAACGTCCGACTGCCCTTCTCCAACCACGTGGTGAGGATACCGTTACCGTCAGTGGCCGTTAGCTCAGACATGGGCAGGAAGTGGTGGGCCTTCTGTAGGATCATCTGGTACAAAGAGGATAAAGGGACATGATGTAGCTCAGATAAATTGACAAGGGCCCATGGCAATTAAAAGGGTCATTTGGGTCGTTCCTCCCGAGGTGAGAAGAAGCTTAACACTAATCGAATGTGATGCGGCCCCAGTCTTACGATGGGAGGAATGTTCCGAAATGACCCCCTTGCTATGGGCCTTTGCTGTTATTTCATGTATTTCTATTGAAAAATGTGTTAAATTGCATTTAAATGGCCATAGAAATGTAAACACATGATGACGTCACAGGCCGTGTGATACAAGAACATCCCTACCCGTTGATCAAGGCCCCTAAAGCGTATAGCACATTGATTCAGTATTTAATCCTTGAGGGTTAACAGCCCCATTCTGGTTACAGTTGAAATCAACGTACTTTCAATGATAATTTTCCCATCTATTTTTAGCAGTGGGAAGCACTTTTATTTGTGGCCTAAAAGAATTTATTTTGGCTATCCACTTACAAAGGATGTAAGAAAGCTTTATCGATTTGGTAAGACTTAGCCTGGTGTGAAAAGGCCATTAGGCCAAAAAAAGAGGTTTGTTTCAGGTAATAACATGGGAGGAAAATGTAGGATCAGTAGGTCTGATTTTGTTTAAAATAATTTTTTAACATGAATGTACTAGCCAACTTTTTTTGAATACCCTAGAATTGACCAACAAAGGGTAAAAATGCGAAAATCTCTTCAAAATTGCATAAAAAACGCAGGGTCGGCCCTGTTTTGATAGAGTCGGTCGGGTGACCTGAAACAAACATTTTTTTTCTCTTTTTTTTTTGGGGGGGGGGGGAGGGGCTTATACCAACCTTTAGCCGTGGGAAGCACTCGTACTCCTCCCCGGGCAGAGTAGACAGCAGCATCTTGACGTGGCGCGGCAGCTTGCCCGGCAGCCAGAACAACTGGCGCGCGTTGTTGTCAGCAGAGAACTGGTCCAGGGAGTCCAGCACCAGCACGATGGGCTGCTCGGCCGACGCCAGGTGCAGCACCGTGCTGAACTCCTCCACCAACTCCTTCATGTCCTGGGGACAAGCAGGATTGGATTTTTGGTATTATATTTGGGTCAATAATTCTTATACATGGGGAATCTTCCAATCGAGCACAAGATTAATTTTTTGTACAACTCTGTCGCATGGAAAGGTTATCATAATTATATGTTTCATTTCGTTTATTGCATGGCTTAAACTTAAAGGCATGTGTGTTAAACCTTAACTTAGATCAAGTAAGTTTATACCAGGGAGTGTTTAAGTAGTACAGACTCTCATTGGGTATACTACATTGTATTATCTGACATCTATGTTATCACCAAGGGTTGGTCGACCCAATATCGAGACTGCCCAACATACATGTACATTGTATGGTGTATTAATAGGTATACCGTGGTATTTACCATTTGAACAGGTTTCTTTTGTGGCTTAAACCAGGTTATCCCAGAATCCTTATCATTTCAAAAATATCTATAAAGGCCCCTTATCAACGTTATTGTTATACGTTTACATTCACCGCTAGTGTAACATAATTATAGTGCACGTAATTCATTATATTCATAATTATTATGCGGCCAAGTCAATGATATGACCTTTGTTGTCATATGACCAGGAATGGTCTACGTAATGAATGAATGCAGATTTGGAAAATTGTTCGCCAGGGCTGCCTTGGTGTATCATGACAACGAAGGACGAAGTTCGGTGTATCACTATGATTATGCGGCCCTTACAGGGTTAAAGGTTTTCTTTTTCATGACCTACCGTTGGGACTGGTTTTTCGTCCTGAAACAGACGTCGTATTTGTGAGATGATACTGTGTAGCAGTGTGCGAATACTGGAGCTGTCAGGCGTCGTCCCTATAAACCTGCAATTAGTTATAAGGTTAGTTATGAAAATATGAAATATTAAATCATGACTGGGTTTCCTGAGATATAACCCCCTTAGCATAGTCCAGAATACATAGTCTAAATCTAGAATTTTATTCCTGGTTCCATAGCCTATGCTTCATACCACTCAGAATACACCCAATGCAACTTCTTTTAACCGACACACTTCACCTGTGCTTTCAATTGGCAGCTGCCCCCACTTTTACTGTTCCCCCTTGATGATTAATGACCATCCCCATATTCATAAACAGATACCCCTACCCGAGCATGACTAGCGCCTTACCCAAACATGACTATCACCTTACCGGAGCATGACTAGCGCCTTACCCGAGCATGACTAGCGCCTTACCCGAACATGACTATCACCTTCCCCGAGTATGACTAGCACCTTCCCCGAGTATGACTAGTGCCTTGCCCATGTATGACTAGCGCCTTACCCTAGTATGACTAGCGCCTTACTTGAGTATGACTACTACCTTACCTTAGTATGACTAGCACCTTACTTGAGTATGACTAGTACCCTACCCGAGTATGACTAGTACCCTACCTGAGTATGACTAGCGCCTTACTTGAGTATGACTAGTACCCTACCCGAGTATGACTAGCGCCTTACCTGAGTATGACTAGTACCTTACCCTAGTATGACTAGTACCCTACCTGAGTATGACTAGCGCCTTACTTGAGTATGACTAGTACCCTACCCGAGTATGACTAGCGCCTTACCTGAGTATGACTAGCAGCTTACCTGAGTATGACTAGCACCTTACCTGAGTATGACTAGCGCCTTACTTGAGTATGACTACTACCTTACCTTAGTATGACTAGCGCCTTACCTGAGTATGACTAGCACCTTACCTGAGTATGACTAGCACCTTACCCGAGTATGACTAGCACCTTACCCGAGTATGACTAGCACCTTACCTGAGTATGACTAGCACCTTACCTGAGTATGACTAGCGCCTTACCTGAGTATGACTTGCACCTTACCTGAGTATGACTAGCACCTTATCTGAGTATGACTAGCACCTTACCTGAGTATGACTAGCACCTTACCTGAGTATGACTAGCACCTTACCCGAGTATGACTTGTTCTTTACCTGAGTATTTCTAGCGCCTTACCTGAGTATGACTAGCGCCTTTCCCTTGTAGAGCTCCCAGGCCCTCTGTGCGGCCACGGCCATGAGCGACGTCTTGCCGCAGCCCGACTCCCCGTGAAGCACCAGCGGGTACCGGATACTCGTCACCAGGTACGTCTCGATTTGCTGACAGGAATAAGGATAGTGCATTGTACGCAGTGAATGACATGTAGGTTTGTTGTAAGTTGATGCATGCTAGGTAGGGGAGACCTGGGCGAATTGGGTCAAAGGAGAACTGGGGCACTGTGTATTCTGCCTACAACCAATAACTTTGATGCATAACCACCAATGCTATAGTTTGGGACAATGATATTTAATTATTTTGTGATAAAAAGATTACAGCTATGTTATTACAGTCTTTGCAAAAACCTGCAGGACAGTGTCCTTCTAAAATGCCACCGGTCAAGCTGATTGACAAGTGCAGCAGGGCCGAGTGTCCAGTCACATGTTGGGCTTTCCTGAACTAAAATGATTTGGCTGGGTTTCTAAATCTGAAATATGTTTGCCAATATATTGTATAAAACTAGATGATTATTTATCCTGATTTGGCCATAAATTATTAAAAATATAATGTACAATGATTTTTTTCTAGTTAAAATGCACAAATTATCAGATATGTCTGTATCCGGTCCTTCAAAAAGGGAGCCGGTCCTGCAGCATTGAAAATCTGCAGGACCAAATGTCCTGTGGGAGGAAAACGTTTTTGCTAAGACTGTTATTATACTTACAACCATAACAGATTACAATATTTTCAGGTCTCTGACGATTAAATTTACGTAGTGTTACCTTTGATAAAACATTATTTTAGTGTTGCATTATATAGCATTGTCAGTTATAAGTATACCAAACAAGGCACCAAGTTGTCACTTACATCGATCATACTTTGTCTGCCGTGGAAGAGGGCTGTCTTCGCCTGACAGAAGAGTGCGTGTTGAGATAGCTCTATGCTAAGCTGATCCTCCCCGGCCTGGGACTGGTTCCGCTTCTTGATGGCTTGTTGGATCTTAGTCTTTATGTGAAACTCAAAGTCACTACATAACTGGTCCAGGTACTCGGAGTGACTCCGACAACTTATTGGGTCTATTCCTAGAGAAGATTTAACAAAATGAAAATTACTATGTGGACAGTGATTCCATAGATAAGAAAGTGAAAACCAGCGTCGACAAAGATGCTACTTTCCAAGAGTCAAGCATTGCCTAATGCTCAAAATGATGTTTCTCACTTTTCTGGGTATGTATGCTTATGTGAGGGAAGCATATGTTATATGGCTCGCTCTTCCCTGGTGACTTTCCCAATTTTTATATTAGCTTTTATTATTACAACTGAATTGTAATCCTTGTTGGAAACATAGTATATTTCGCTGATTCAAATCTCTATTTTCATATACTACTTCATCCTTCATAATGTTCTTCCCACCAGAAATATTACCTTCCTTTTATCCAACTTCATAAGCATTGTAACGTAGACTTTCAAATGCCACAATTTTAAATGTAATACTACATTTTGAATAATATGTACATGTGCATAACTTACCTTTTTTCGTCCAGGGGACATTGTAAGATATAACACAGTCGTTGGGCAGTTTGCGGGGTATGAGGTGGTCCTTTAGGTTATGTAACAAGTCTTTATTCTCTGCTATGGATTTCTCCTCACCGAGACATTCTGAAAAGACAAAAGTGTATTTCTTACCAAGAGATTCTAAATTGATTAATATCTCGGAACTGAAATAAGTACATCAGTGTACAGAGTTTCATACCGTTAGTCCGTACGTGTCTGGCGGTCCACTGGTCCATTATGGTGACATAGTATGGTATAGATGTGTCGACTTACATACTATAGGTTTATTATAATAATTAAATCAGTATGTAGTCTGACATTTCATTATCAAATGTCATTTATAAGATGCACACTACTAGCACATAATTTACATGGTACTCCCATTACTCATCTCAGCAGTATTAAATATTTTGAAAAGAGATATTTGAGAGGTATCCTACAATTAGTATCAATATACCTGTACAAATATCTGAATTGAGGGTGAATCAACGAGTATACAACAGCTGTACAATGTATCAACACTCCCTCTAATCTGCCTGCTGATGAGTTAAATCCTATGTCTCAAGCTGGTTCTGGTAGCTATTTTTTTGAGATACAAGATTTACTATGCTTGAGTATTGGAAGGGCCGTATTCAATGCCCCCTATTGAATACAATGTGGCCGTATTCAATGGGCCAAGAAAAACCTAAAAGCACAAATGCTGACTACATTGATACTGCTCTGATGTATTTCATGAGTGGGTACTGGGGCACATCCCACTCAGCCTGCAGCTTCATGGGATACTGCCTCAGCTCCCACAAGTGAAATGCATCAGAGCAGTACCAATGGGCGTTGGCATTTTTCTATAATAATGTATATATACCCACCTGTATATCTGGATAAGAGTTTGTTGGGTTCCTGGCTGTCTAAGTTGTGTATGTTCCGTCTGAACCACAGACAGTGCTCCTCGGGGTCCTGGGCCTGCAGGATCCCCGCCTCGATCTCCTTCTCCGTCACTAGAGGCAATCATTACTTATATTATAACATGAGTTTAATCGTGGAAATATGCTGTAGGCAATTCAAACTCAAACTCAACTCAATTGCTTTTCACAAACGTAAGTAGGGAAAAATCGCTATTAAAAAAGACTAACCTGAACTGAGAAACTTGTGAGCTTCTACTGAGTCGGTGAGGGTCCGCTGGGCGGCGCCACTGAGCGCCTCCTGCATGACGACACTTTGCCGCCACCAGGTGTCCTTGGCGTCTCTGAACACATCCGGGTCTTTGCTGAGGAATTCTGGGAGGTGGGTGCTGATTGGCTGCAGGACATAGGACGCGGGGATAGCGTTGTCGTCTCGCTTGTACCATCTGGGGAGGAGCGTGCATGGTTTTGTAGGTATACTATTTTGAGGCAACACTAGAACCAGGGGTGGAATTCTGGTGAAGCTGCTCCACGTACAAGGCCAAGAGATTACGCTTTTCCTACTTCTGTCAGAATTCCTATTTTTTCACAGAGATTTACATGATAAATGCTAATAATTCCCTGTCTAAAATTGCCCTATTGATGTCAGTTTGCCTTGGCCAGGGTGTAACATCCCTGACATTTAACCTATACTCTTAAATAGGAAACTAGGATACTTATATAGCACATGATTCCATTGAAGCAACTTTATTTTTGATCTTCTTTGAATCGGTTGCTTTTGGGATTTCTAGACAGGTGATTGAAAAATAAGTCGATAACATTTGGATGCGTGGGCTTACTTTTGTAACAGTTGTTTGGCTGTGGGGTAGGTGACGGCAGGTAGAACCATCTCAAACTTGTCTGAGTCGATGACACGCGCCATGGGCCTGTAGCCATACTTGTGGGACAGGAACGTCTGAAAGGTAATTCAATACATTGGTATATAGGATTGTCCTTTTAGGGTAGAGTGACTCCAGACTGGTCAAAAGTGACCAGACCTGGTGCAATAATGGTCAAGCGACCTGACGACTTTTGGACAACTTTAGCTATAGTAAAAACGGTCTAAAAATCGACCCTGTGACCTGGAGCACTTAATTCACCTGGTTATCTATAAAGAGAAAATGGCTTTACAAATCAACAAATCTCGGTTTCCATACTTTAGGTTGTCTGTTTATCTTCAGGTACATGTATCCAAATCTACTTAACCCTTTAAGGACGGCATAGTGCATCAACGCATCATGCCCTTGGTTATCATGGTGCATGAAAGCAGCCCTGCCGACTAACTCTCAATGGCTGCATCATGTGTCATGATACACCAAGCCAGCCCATGGTGAGTTACTCGCCGGGGCTGCATTGGTGCAACATGACAACAAATTTTAGAGACATGCCGTCCCTAAAGGGTTAAAAGTGACTTACCACAAAGTTTGGCCCTGTGGAGAGGCGCTGGCAGGCCCTGAGTTCCCTCATACAGAGCTCTGTGGCCATGTGGTCGTCGCTGGCCGCCTCCCTGACCCCCCAGCGCATGTCCACCACCTGGAAGTCGTAGCCCTGCTCCTGGCTGAACTCCTTAAGGCGCGGGTACACCCGCTCCATCAGGGCGTTCCGCTCATGGTGCGTGTCTGACCGACATAAGGAGCATTTAGAGTTAAGTATGAAAATTGTTTGCATTTTTGTATGTTAAGTATAAAAATTGTATGTTAAGTATAAAAATTGTATGTTAAACCCGCAGATCTTACTGCACGTCCAGTAACAGTCAGAGTGCAGTCGGGACAGGTACTCATGCAGCCCTATATATAGGGGCGCTGGGGGTTTAAGTATAAACATTGTATGTTAAGTATAAAATTGTTTGCTTTTTGTATTTAGGTTTAACAAAGAATAAAATATGCTACTTCTGTGGGTCCTAGCGGAGGTAATGCAAAGCGTATGTGCTAGGTTATCTTCATTAGCTATGTATTTGTTATTATTCAGCCTAATAACACACAATAACATGTCAGTTGTCAATTGATCCAATATTGCAATTTAGAGACCTATCAATTATTATGTGGTTAAGGCGTTCAAACACAGCAATCTTTTCCGGTAGTTGGCGAGTTATACGCCAGGACTGTATTCCGAATGTTTGCGGTGATGCACCAATGCAGCACTGGCAAGTTACTCGCTGGTGCTGCATTGGTGCATCATGACGACGCATGACACCTTCCAGTGACATACTTAACGGATTACCACGTGTTGGCGCTAGGTGCCTACCTGTGAAGGTGCTGCTGGTGAAGACGCGGACCACCCTGGAGGTGTCGTCCCGCGCCATGTTGACGTTACCCTGGAGGAGCTCTGTACACCTCAGCTCGTCCTCGCTGCCCTCACTGACCAGCGACAGCCGCCGCTCGTAGCTGTCCAGGCTGTCATCTGGGTCGGGGTACGGCCTGGGGGGCGGGGAGAGGGACAAGTTAGAACCTTGACTTCGTTTTACATTACAAATTAAAATGGCACTGGCGCTTATGAAAGATATTTTCATGTTCAAGGATCACCGAAAAGAGCCAACTGGAGATTTAGCCCCAGCACAACGGTATACGAGATGTATCATGCCGATCTTTCTGGAGTGTATTAACACCATAGGGTCGGCATCATGCTTACATGCAGCACTGCCGACTTACTTGCCAGCTACATTCCCATTTATGTTGAGTTGACACACTGGAACAACCTAAAATATGGGTCTATTGATTACCTCTAAAAATCTGGCATTAAAAGATTAACTAATACAAACAATATGAAAACATCAAAAATATTGGTAGAAAATAATTTCGAAAATGCAGAACAAAATATAATGGGATTCAGAGAAGTAATAATCGTCAAGAAATGAAATAAGCATGAAATACAGGTATGGCTATTGACATTGATTGTGTCGGCGGTTGATGCACGTACAGTCAGTTATATGTTCTACGCTATACACCTTCCCTCCTTATTTTCTCTCCTTGATATTTCTGTATATTCTAAAACATAAAATAACAATAAAATCCGCTCCCGAAAGTTCTGCTAACCTGCTAACTACTACCTTCATATCACATATAGGTAACACTATATGTACGTCATGATGCCTCAAGGATTCATATTGGCATCAGCATGATGCACCATCGTATCCCTCCCCTGCGTACAGTTTTCATTTTGTTTATTTTATCCACCTAGCCAAGCGGGGACAATTCCCTATACTAGCAAGAATGTATTAGCCATTAAGTACATAGTTGAGACATTGAAGTGAGCATTGTTTGAGTATGTGTGTACTGTTGTCTTTTTCACATTTATTCATATCCTTTCCATTCCTCTGTTTGATAAAGTGTTTATTTCATGAGATGTTTTTTTTTAATAAAATGAAAATAATTTCAAAACATGAGTCTCAAATGATTTTTGAATATGAAAGCAGCAACAGGATCATTCTGTGCAGAGAGAGCAGTATACAGTTCAAGGGTGCATTACTCTCACTCTCCAAGCAGAACTCTTCACCACAGGTTCAACATACAAACATACCCAAACCAGAGGTACTTGTGGCTGGAGATTGAGCAGGACGGTGAGGGTATTCTGTCTTGCTGCCTAACCCCACTGTCCATATTGATATCAAAACAAAATGAATTTCAAATCAAACTGATAATAGATAATGTGGGCAGCAATACCGCCTTTACCTCGTTTATTAGGGATGCATAGGATGATGCTTGCATGCATTAGCCATATTGTCAGGGACAGATTATATGATAATACAACAACTAAAATACTATGATGTACAGCTCACTTGCTTTAAAATATTATCAATGTAGTTCAAGTTGACTCATGAATATAACTATTACTTTCTTACTGCAGATTGGGATTATGTTCAATATTTACATTAATTCATAATGGTACAAGCAGTTCTTAAGTTAACAGAACGGGAATTTCTTAGCGTAATAATGTAATCCATAAACATTTCCACAAAATATATGCTTTACTAATCAAGTATGCCTGGATAACTGTATACAAATGATAAATGACAAATCCATGGACGTCACACCGTAGGCCTACTTTCTGAAATATTGGACGTATAGTAATATTTTCAGTGGTATAGTCAATGATTTAAGCCCTGACTTGAACAGTGTTGAATGTTTTCTTGCCATAGCCATTTGGTAAGCCTGGCTCTCATAGTACTTATGCACTAGGGTCATGCCAAACCTTTACCCACATTAGCCACTTTTTGGCCATGTTATTTCTAACATTCACAGTGCTCTATGATATATCTAAGAAGTCCAGGAGACATTACCAAGAGTATTAGATTCACAAAGGCAAACTCTTTTGCGATATCGAAGATTCATTGGAAACCCTTTATTTGAATACAACTTTAGATCTGCATGATATGGAGTGGTGCATAGCATATTCCCTTTTGATTATACTCATAACATGTGATATTTTACATCCCTCGCTTAGAAATCGAAGATTAGGTCAAGTGATTGTATTCACAGTTTCTGGTAAAGCTCAGCCTACCTTTCAGCAATACCATACTAGAGGTATACAACATGACAAATAGTATAAAGTTCCCTTGTAGATCAAAACTTGTCAAATAATTGTTATTGAAGACAATGACTTAACAATGGTAGCTCTGTCTCCATACTTCTTCTGTGAAGTTATGATGATATATACACCACTTCAGTAGTAACATATTGGGTATTATATATAGGGAAAGAAACTGCACTTGGCCTTATGAGGTAACCCAGCAGTCACCATTGTGTGTAACAGAGTTGTATGGAGCATATCTTGCACGTGTACCTTGGCCCGGTGACAATGTAAACCAGGCGAACACGTATACATACAGAGGACTATACCACCATATCTACAGGCTATATACAATTCACAATTATACGTCAGGAACTCTGTGGCTTTACATGCAGGGTTCTCAAATGTGGGGGAGATTGATATATACAGAGGCATATATTATAACAACAAAATGAAATAATGTATTAAAGGGCTATGCTGTCCCTTGATTAAAGAGATCAATGAATATCCAGTAGTTCGCCATTTTATAATTAGAGTGGTCAGTAAGAACACTGTAAATAGTTAGTGTAGGTACACATTAGAATCTACTGTAGATCTACGGTAGAATCTACTACAGAATGGATTTATAGTAAAATCTACTGTTTACCTACAATAAACTTTACACCTACAGTAGAATCTACTGTATACCTATAAAAATGGCAACCAACGTTTTACAATAAAGGGTGGCCTTCCACACGAGGGAACGCTCAGAGATGCGTCTCCTCCCTCTACCCTCCATGTAGAAAGTTCATGGGATGACATCCATTTTTGCCAATTTTACATCAGCTATTGACCCTCCCTTACACACTGGTGATATACCCGGACTACTTTATCATAAAGACCCATCTTCGGGTCATAAAGGTATAACATTGACATATATATTATATATATATATATATATATATATATATATATATATATATATATATATATATATATATATATATATATATATATATATATATATATATATATATATATACAGGACAAAGGTAAAAGCAATAACGGAAATGGGGATATAACATAATGCTATCACAGATACATTCAGATGATAAGAATCACTTACAGGATCATCCTTTTTTATCTTAGAGATATGAAACATGACCCTAGCTATATAGATCTACGCCTCCCTTGTTACTTTGAGATTGACTAGTAAAACAGAGACTCATGCCCCTGGCCCATACTTGACGAGGAAGTTTTGGTATTTTTAGACACATACCCACATTAACAATTCACCGACGTCTTTTAATTTGTTCTGGCTTGGGGTTGTGAGTGTACAGAGTGAACGTTGGTGGTGTAAGTAGCCCCTTAAGGCCACTCCAAATAAGATAATTGTTTCTCATTACTAAGCCATGAGAGATATGACGAGGGCGCTTTTTTTTCCTATTTTTGCTGAGGCCTAAATCATTATAGGGTATTGCAGGCTCTTGGGGAACCAAATTAACATTTTAGTTATTGATAGATAAAGGATCTGTGAGATATGCATGTTTCCTCCATCCCATCACATTTACTGCACTGTAAGCTTTAATCCAATATCAAATATGCTCATCTTTGTCTAATTTTGTCACTTTTGCTGATGCGCGTGGTGATGAGAAACAAGCATATCATTTGGAGTGGCCTGAAGGCCGCAGAGTATTTTAATGCAGTATTTCCGCTGTCGTCATGGTGCATTGATGCAGCCCTGGTGAGTAACTCACCTGTGCTGGCTCGCAATGCCTAGGTTGCTTAAAATGGTGCATGTACTAGTAGACTGGTATGGCACATCCTTGTTTTGAACGACTTGTTATTTGTCTCAGTACTTACACCATTGTTTTATTTATGTCATTCTAACCCTTTCTACCTAACCTATTTACTCCACTTTTATATCAGTTCATGAGACATATGCGCATATATAATGTATACGTATTATTATGCAGGCGAAGAATCAGACAGTCGGGAGGTTACATGAACAATAACCCGCGGAGTATCCTTTCTCCTTGGACGCTCACATTTACTCACGCTAACTGACCAGCGGGTCAGCAGGTATGTGACCTCTATAGGCTGTAGTACATCAAGGGGTTGCCACTTCTGTCAGGAGAGGGAAGTTAGTGTGAATATTTAATTCTTGATCTGTTCCTGTTATCGCCCAGAAGCTAGTGGTGGGAGGCCATTAGGTTATTGCCGTGTCTCAGGGCATCAGCGATGTGTGAGTTGGCTGAGGTCCTTTAATTATTGAGTACAGGTCGGGCCGAGCTGCTCCCCCGACCCATGTTGAACAACTCTTCCTGTCTATAAATATACCTGAGGAAAAAGGCGTGTGGCTAGGTCTTGTATGAGGGAGTATGTAACACCTGTTGAAATCAGGGAACATTTTGATGAGCAACTGAGCAACTCTTTAGAGTTTATCTGCTTGTATATCTCCAAAGCTTTCTTACAAACCTTCTCACGGTCAATATATGGATAGTGTATTGTTAGACGTACATGCTGGGGAAGGTTGTAAACAATATATTTGGAGTTATTGTGATATTTGAAGGGGTAATCACCATATCATTGATGTCATAAAGGTTCTGGTATGGTTCTGTATTATATCTGACTACCCTGTAGGAATTTAACTAAGGGTTTTTAACTTTTCTTTTGGTTGGAGGGGTCAAGCTACAAATCACCTATAAAACAAATTAAACCCTTGTGGGTGCTGGCCTACTGAAAAATGTATAATAGCATCTGAGTCATTCACCATTGGATCCCATGTAAAGCTGATCAGGCAATGCCTCCGTTACTTAAAGGTGTAAGTAGGTTGGTATTTGAAGCACTTGTTTTGAGCTAGTTGCTATTTGTCTCAGTACTCAAACCCATTGTTTTATTCATGTCTTGTTAACCCTTTCAGGGCAATCAACGGGCTGCGCACTTTCTGATCCTGCCTGTATTCAAGCAGTATTGCCATAGGATATGTCTCACTAAGATCTTTAGCGAAATGGAGGAAAGAGGTAGCTTTGATATTATTACCGACTTTGACCACTATTCAGATAAATGGCTTGTATTCGAAAGTGCTGGGTCTATGTAGCCTGGCCTGTTTGTGTACTGTTTGGAGGAGGAAGCTCCCCTAGAGGACTTGGCCTGAGGTTGGCAGGCAGTAGATTGAGGGGGTGGACGGTTACTGTGTTAGATCAAAACAGTATGGTCCCTGACATGGTCCTCTGGCACCCGACAGTGTGGTGAGCTCCTGGACTATATATGTATATACTCCAGACTATATATGTATAGGCCTAGACATATCAATAGGAAGCCATATATAGACGGACAGATAGACATTTCATTATAGAATATAGAAATATTTATTATAACTTCATCATAAATGCCATTCCCTGAATGCTCCAACCTGGGGTGCGGACCCCCCCCCCCCCCCCACACACACACACCTCCCCTCCCTAAAGTCAGAGAGGCACAACTTCTAGCGGCTCCATGTAACTATAGCTCTCTAACTGGTGCGGACTTGTTTCCGCTTCCACTCTGTGTACACTGACATCAGCAATCTCGTGAGACCTTGGTTCCGCTCTCGTATTGTAGCCTGTTCCAGGGAAGCTATGGTGTGTGAGTGTCTGGTCACTGCCTAAGTCTCACGATAAATGGCGAGCACAGAACTAACATGGCCGCCCATACGGAGCCACCCAAGTCATCGCTATAGCTCGGATATCAGACAGATTGCTGCTACAGGTAGAAAGGTCACCTGTAAAACTGCCCAGATATCTGCAGTTACCAACATTTTAACTGGTGCCTTATAGCTCTGTGTGTGTCATGATGTAAAGTATGGGTTACTGGTCCTCCTCGCCATAATTGGGTATTGACCTTAAAGCTAGTGCATCCGATGTGTGCATGGGACTAAAAATAGATTTCCCTATAAATGAGACAGAATCTTCACAAAAGATATTTGACTTTGAGTCGATTTTATTGCCCAATATAATGGTCATTTTGCAGTAAACACATGCACGATTTTATTCCCCCATAAGCTAGAAAAGCCCATAGTTGGGGCACATTGGATCCCTTTGTGACCTATTAACACATGTTGATGACATCTAATTGACCTCTATTATCTAAATAGTATACCTTTGCAGTGTTTGAAATACATTTAAGTAAGATTTAGAATTTGATGAAAAAAATTGGTGTATACAATCTTTATAGTTACAATACCATATTTTAGGGTTTAATGGGAATACTATCCAGTTACTGTGGCAAAGTAATAAATAGCATACAGCAGGTGCATACAATGTATTCAATTACTTAAAGGTCGCTGCAATTATCATACTGAGCAATTGCTCATATTTGCTCATTCCATACTCATTTAAATAATCTTGGTTAGAACGCCAACTGTCATATCTTATGACAAAAACAAACATTGAGTGGTATCGATTTTTTTATGGAATACTGCAGCACCCCTGCCAACACCCACAAGGCGACCTATGACTTGTAAACCTCTTCATTCTAGACCTATTGCGTTCTAGAAGCCTTGATTATACAGGGGCGTGGCAAGCAGTTTCAAAGTAGGGGGAACTAAGGGGTGTTTTGACCCGTTTTGACCCCTTTTAACTTGACCCTTTTGGTTTGACCTTTTTAGGGGCTAGTCAAAGGTAGGGGGGACACGTCCCCCGCCCCCACGTTCCCCTCCCCCGGTTGCCACGCCCCTGTTATACTCCAAATTGCAAGGGTTCTTAGATGCTATATTGCAAATTTCATATCCCACTGTTGCATGTGTACAGCCAGTGAACCTCTGCATATTAAACTGCATTGATTCTATATGTGAGGGTTAAGTGTTATATTTCGGGGGAGTTACTTTCTAATAACTGTGCGGAAAATATATATTGTTCGGGGAAAAGTGTTGGAAAATGCTGTCTAGGTATCATCAGAAATAAGGAGTGGCCCCCCTTACTTTCAAGATGATTGATATGTATTATGTCCATGATGAATTCGCAGAGATTTCACTGTTAAGTAAGAAAATATCTACTCATTTAGATCTTATTTTGTGTCCAATTCTCAAGAGATCCCTTGCAGTTTTATCTGCCTCTTGTAGTTGTATCTGTTGCGAATTGGACGGAGCTCCCCAAATCGCAGCAACTCGCCAAATCGCCCTGTGGGATTTGGCTTTAAGCTATAGTGGCATACTTTTCTCATTTAAGGTGAAAAATTAATAAAAAAAAAAAGAAGAGAGCCCTCATTTTAGTGTGTTGACTGGTTATTTCACTTGTTGAATATCGGACTCATTCCACGTCGTATAAGGCCTCGTGAAACATGACCGAGGTTCAACAAGTGAAACAACCAGTCCACAGACTGAAACTCGTGGACCTTTGTCTATGTAGCTAACTAGCTCAGCTAGCTTAAACCCGCAGATCTTACTGCACGTCCAGTAACAGTCGGAGTGCAGTCGGGACAGGTACTCAGCCCTATATGTAGGAGCGCTGGGGCTTTAAGTGAATAATGCATGGATGGCACTGAAAACAAAGTCACCATACATTACTATTCATAAATGTAATGTGACATGTGAAATGACAGCAGTTCCATTTGCAAGGCATGTGTTTGCAACAAGACTTCTACATACTAAATAATTGTTAGCTAGGACAGGGGTATGAATATTAGAATCGATAGGCTGTCTCTGTATAACATTATAGTGAATATATTATATATCCAGCTTTCTGAGCTCTTATAATACGGTCTGCCTTTCTATTTCTTCCCCCCTCTCTGTCTCTCTCTGTCTCTCTCTGTCTCTCTCTGTCTCTGTCTCTCTCTGTCTCTCTCTCTGTCTCTCTCTCTATTTCTTTCTCTCTCTCTCTCTGTCTCCCTCTTTCTGTTCCTCTTTCTTTCTCTCCATCTGTATATCTTTTCATCTGCCTGTCTGTCGATCTCTCTCTACCTGTCTTTCTCACTGTCTACTTCTCTGTTCATCCATCTATCGGTATCTCTCTCTCTCTCTCTCTCTCTCTCTCTCTCTCTCTCTCTCTCTCTCTCACTACGCATATTCCACATGTATTGCTCTATTACATAAACAGAGCAGCAATTAAGTACCAGACCGGCCTGATTAACCAAGTAAGCTGTTATTGGTTCATGTAACAAAAGATCCAGCAATGATCCAAGCTCCACATTGCCCCTCCATGCAGGCCACCCCACCCTCACCACAGGCACAGACCGTTCCACTGTGTCCCTTGAGACATATCAAACTACATGTGTTAATTAAGCCGGTATCTGGTAACCTGCAGTTTGGGCTTAGCCTAATGAGTCGGCCTACATATGGTTTGATTAATCTTCCCTTGATGGCATTAATCTTTACTCCTGGTTGACCACTGCAGGATATGTTGACCTATTGCAAATCGTATTTACCTGTTACGTTATAGTACAGCTTATAGATTGCATAGCTCTGTCAGGTGGTCAATACACTGTAAAAAGTTGGTTGCCATTTCTGTAGTGTACAGTAGATTCTACTGTAGGTGTACAGCTCATTTAGGTAAACAGGAGAACCTACTGTACATCCATTCCACAGTAGGGTAGGTTCACCCTAAGTCAAACTCATACCTTGAGTCAACCACTTTTGACATGCAATTACCAGTGTACTATGATTCTGATAACAAAAAACACCATTGCATTCATATCATCCTTCTTTTTCATACTGTAAAATCAGTCAGAAGTACCCCTGTTCGAGCTGTTTTGACAAACAGAGAATGAAAATTTCTTATGTAGTTGATTTAAACTATTTATCTTTGTGATACATAATGTTCATTGGTGTAGTGATCTGGATTTATGTCTTAATTACATAAATCATGACTTACTTGATCAAAATTAATTTCCTAAATTACCTTTAGGATTGGTTTCATAACAGGTACCCATTTCACCTTCTCTCCTCAGGAATCTCCCCAGGAATTCTCTTCCCCCAAATTCTTGCCTTAGTCCTCACTGCATTGTGCAATGCATACTTGTACTGATAGTCTATGATGCAGTTGTATTCTCCCGATATCCAGTACTGACTTTGTATTAATTATTCTATATCTAATAAATAATTTTCCTCTCTACTGTTTGTCGTAACATATTTATATACAATGCATGCATTCATGCCAGTCAAGCCATTAATGAAAATTCCCAAATAACTGGTTTATTCAACATATTTCTGGTGGTTGTAAGATGGCTGACTTAGGGTGCATATTGGCTGACTTACGGTGAAAAGGCCCTATTCTAAATGCTCTGATAAATGGATTTAAATACTATAAACGTATATATATGGCCTTGAAGTATATATCATGAGTGTTATTCTCCAGATCAATATCTAAAGTTTGGTTCATTTCTGAAGGCTATGGACAAAGTCCTCTAGGAGCAATCAGACTTTACAGGTAGCTCATTTAAAGACAGGGATCAGACCGGTTGAAAGGGGTGAATCTACCCTAGAGTCTACTGTAGATCTACAGTAGATTCTACTGTGTACCTATACACTAACTATTTACAGTGTAAGGGTTGATTTGTGATACTATTTCCCCTATTCTCTACGGTTAAGACGATAAAAAAAGTGTTCTTCAATTTTCTTGCAGTACATCTCTAGGCTGCCGCATCCTGTATAAATTTCTTTCACCGGTTTTCAAGGAAATAGGTGATTGTCAAAAGGAAATACTCATGAATAAGAGTGATTTCGGAAGGTCAAAATGGGGATATTGTCAATGTGGATGTTATGTGCAGATACCGGTCTTCAATTTGGTAAATTAAAGGAGTACAGCCTCTATGGATGCTACTGTGCATTATCAAAAACGTAGCGTGTCGGTGTCTTTACATATTGCGCGCATGACGTCTAGTAGCTTTGCAGGTATTTGGCAACCCTTGTAAGTTGTTAAGATTCCTGTTCCATGATAAACTATTCTAAAATCAATTTACATGCCGTGGGCATGATCTTGCTGTACCATAATTGGGATATCATGTTGTGTGTATCCAAGAGCATGCACAGTACATAGGTTTGCATACATCATATTCCAACTAATAATAACAAGTTTTTAGGTTTAGGATTGTACCATGTCAGGGGCCTATCCAATAATTTGAGGGGAGGGGGGTCCAATGACGAAATAGTGGACTGCCACAAGTGGCGGTGGATCAAGATATCATTAGAAATATAGATGTCCATTTTCTTCCAAAAAGGTGAAGGGGGAAGGTTCCCAGACCAAGGACCCACAGCCTGGATAACAAGCACTGTCTAAAACGGTGACAAGGAGGTGGGGTCCTGACAATCGTCCAAAACGAGTGACATAATTGCTGAACGTTACCTCATATTGTATTGGCCCGCCTATAGCATTCACTATTATCGATTAATCATCAAACAATATCAACAAAGCGGGGTACAGGCTGGATGGGTCATAGATCATGGCACCTGATAATTAATATTTGGGTCCCTGGATGAGAGGGGGAACCCCCATGCCCATGTAGCCCCCCCCCCTCCCCCATGTCCTATAACCCCTATATCAGCCCTAAGGATACCCATGTAGCCTTGGCAGTGTCAGGGACATAGTCCTAGTATATAACGGTAGTACATCGTCAGCTGTCACGGCCCCACACCACTCAGGTAATACTCGGGTAGACTGGGGTCCCCATTCTCTCACCTGTCGTGGTTGGTTAGTCCGTTAGTAGATCCGCCCCCGCCTCCGTGCGTGACGCCGCCGCCACCGTTAGACCTCGGCCCGGGCGGCCTCCGCGCCGGGGCCGGCTTGGGCTGACTCGCCTTACTATTGCCACACCCCATGGCACTGGAGGAGTCTGTCCTCTGATAAACCCCGGCTCTCTTACATTCCTATCTCCAATGTAGCCGCTGCGTTAAGAGTGGCCAGTGCTCAGCTGGGGTGTGTGAGGGTGTATGGTTTACCCCCCACTCCTCCTCCTAGTTCCGACCCTTGGGGGCGGCGCGAGTCAAGACGCGCTAGGAGGAGAATAACGGCGTCCGCAGCGACCGATGTAAACAGAGTGTCGGGCGCGGGTAGCGACTGTAAACACACGGCATTCTACTACTACCTTTACCTGTACCTGTGCTGGAGGACTGAGTGTGGCCACTGTGCAGGTGTGCTGATGGGGTAGTTCTGGGGATCAAACACAGGTGGCGTGGCGGAGGCCTATCTTTACACAATAGTGGCACCATCTGTTTTCAGAAACCATATTAATAGTAATGGACAACCATACAAAGGTACATGGCTGTGTCTCACGACCTTGGGCCAATGTTTTTGTCTCTGACTGGGTGCCAGCTCTGACCGGGTGCCAGCTCTGACCAGGTGCCAGCTCTGACCGGCCTGAATAAAAACGGGTTATTTAGGTCAGATGATGATAAAAATGGACAACTAATGACTAGTTTAGAGCGTTATAACAGCCATTAACCTTTTCAGACAAATTCTATCTACATCTGCCCTAAATAACCCGATTTTATTCAGGCCGGTCAGAGCTGGCACCCGGTCAGAGCTGGCACCCGGTCAGAGCTGGCATGCCGGTCAGAGACACAAACATTGGCCCAAGGTCGTGAGACACAGCCACATCTTTAATTTGAGAGTATTGCTTTTCATTAAAAATGTGACAAAGAACGGCTCATTATTTTTATTGCTTATAACATGCGGACCAATTCCATTTTACTACATTTGAGATGGGTCTGTTAACACGGTTTATCAAAGCTCACGGGTTATCACTGCAGCACAAAGAGTCCAACGTAACCACCCTCAACGAAAAAGTCAGGAACATATTATATTTGGCATATCTAGCAAGACAATCCCAAGAGAATACTGTCAGATATTGTTTCCCTTTGCATTTGACTTCTACTAGAAATCCAGTTCTGTAGGCAATGTTATGTTATTCCTTTTATTCTTACCAAAGAGTCTATAATATTATTTTTGTCTATAATATTTATAAAAGCGGCATAATCACCAAGCGTATCCCACTCACAATCCTAGTACTGTTCTAGTCTACTATGTGGTAGCTGCGCGAGTGGTGATATTGCTCCTTTAATGCTGTATTTCCAACTTTCTTTACATGGAAGGGTCAATCTCTGCCGGTTTAAGATCCCAGTGATTCAAATTCCAATCATCTGCAACATGCACCATACAATACAGTATGATTTCAATAAAAAAAAGGGGCAAATATGATGTACACACAAGAAAAAAATCATCATAGAGCGTTTGTATCTTGTCTGGTGTCTCAATACCAAATTGTTTCCTTTAATACTAACAACTGAATTACTCTCAGAATATTAGTGATTGCTTTATCAATTTTCAACAGACAGTGATAAAATTAATATGGTAAAAGAGTGGTTTTATTACATCATATTTAAATCGAACAGCCGAAGGCTTTTTTAATACTTTATTCACATGACTATTCAATTGCAAGTTATACCCAACCTCAGTTATGCATACTCTGTAATACATTCCTAGCAGTAGCCATCTTTCAGCTGACAATGGGTCTACGTATTTGTACATTTAAGTCATATTAGATATAGTGTGGGTAATAATTCGTGTAGGTCTATCTATAAGGCCCATCTGTATTCGGTATTACATAATATACGGTTAAACTGCACATGGATCCATGTTAAATTGTAGAGACCCCAGGCAAACACGTTGATATGTGCCTAGTCTTCAGAGACACAATGTTTTGTATTTCCCCCTTTATAAACGTGGGTTCATACTGATTTCAAATAGAAACTTGACCCAGCTCATAAACGAGGCAGGCTTATGATTATTCGAGTCAGGTTTATATTCTTTTGATGTATATCATGATTAAGCATAGCCACGCTGGCAGTCTGTCTAAAATTTTCAGATGTACCGTAAAACCTCGCTTATAAGTGGACCCCACTTATAGGTCGAATTGGAGTTTTGAGGCAAAAAAAGATTTTCACAGACCCCCAACCCCCGAACAAATCCCCCCACAATCACCATTTTCCGGGGCCAAAGTGTGTATTATTCATGCTATTGTGCCCCTCACCTGTATATAATTATATATATATATATATATATATATATATATATATATATATATATATATATATATATATATATTAGTATCACTGTCTTGGTATGGGTCCATCCACCTCTGGCCAGATGTACATCCGTGCCCTGGAAGCTGTATCAGCTTTCAGCCAATCACCGAGCCTCCCATCATACATGCCAAATACACCACCTGAA
Organism: Harmothoe impar; assembly: GCA_947462335.1. Lineage (NCBI taxonomy): Eukaryota > Metazoa > Annelida > Polychaeta > Phyllodocida > Polynoidae > Harmothoe > Harmothoe impar. The sequence goes on from OX381714.1 coordinate 20,396,195, forward strand.
ATGTAATTGATGTGGGGTCAATAGGTTGCTGTGATACTGGTAGGAGCTATGCTATTTAGAGAGCAAATATAGTATCTCTTGGTCAAGAGTTCAGGTTGCCCACAAGATGCCCACATTAAACTGCATGACTTATTTTACATAAAACATAGGCCGGTGATATGCTAAATGCAACAAATTCCTTTAAAAAATAACTAGGGTCTACATAAATATGATTATGATGAAATAGTGAAATCGCCATGCAGTACTGACAGCCTTGCTTACATTTTAGTAATATGCAACCAAAATTATGACATTCTGAGGGAAATCCCTGAAAATTAAGATAGTCATATTTCCTATGGACAGTTGGGCAGAAGTTAATAATTCCAATACTTGATCATGAGATTATAAAGACATGCCTCATTCTTGTATGTACAACACCTACCTGTGTGTAGAAACAGGATTCTCCTGCCCTTGAAGCGACCAGGGTTGTTGTTCAGTTCTTGTACCAGTCCATAGAGGGCCTTCCCAGTGTACACAGGGTCAGTCATGATACCTGTCTCCTGTGCCACATTTACCAAGTAATCTGAACCACAGAAATGGAGAGTAACATGAGAAGTTTCGTGTCAGATGTAAATTAAAAGTTAAAATTGAAAGTTATTTGGGAAAACGACAATATTGCTGCATAGATCTTTTAGATTAATGATTTCTAGAAGCCCTTTAGTTTTATGCATCAGGCAATATAGGAGCTTAAAAAATATAAAATTATCTAAGTGCATAGTCAATATGTGCAATTGCATGTATTGTATTTGATATAATAATCACATTCGGAACTTATCATGTTTAATGATTTCAATCACATTTCAGAGTATATTGGCCTAAGGAGCAACGTGAAAAATAGGTTATTGATAGTTTGAAAAATCAGCCCCAAAAATGGAGGGCACTTGTTAGGGGTAAACCACTTGAACTTATGCAATAAAAACCCTTGAACGGGACATGTCTATATGTATGGCCCAAAAGATATTATTCAGGAAGTCCTCTTCTCCTTAAAGAGTGGCAAAAGGCCACTGTTGTAACAGAATATAGTATGAAGCTAGCATTGTTCTCATCAATGCATATCTGCATTGTCCAAAAGACATAATTCATAGAATTGTCCATAGAATTAATTCTTACCAAGTTCTTCTTTACGTGAAAGACCATAGCCGAGGCCGATGTATCCTTCAACAACATCCAGTATATCTTCAGCCTTAACAGACTTAATATCAAAGTATTCTAAGGCCTCATCTAGTAGTGAATCAAAGTATTCTTTGCTGTCACCGATTGAAATTGCATGAATTCTGAAACAACATGATTACCCAGTTAGTTGAATATCAATCAATGTATGTTTTTATTTCATGTATCCATCTAAGAGAAGGCTTATGATTGATGTCCTTCAAGGAGTTACTAAACAAAAAATTGGTTGCTATTCAATAAGAAAAGCTATTGGTCTATGTATACAAAGATGTTCGGCAGTTTCTTCTTAAATAAGACCAAGAAACATATTCTGTAGCTGTTTACGGTTGTAGACCAGGGCAAATAGTCGGAATGAGTATGCTCATTGACATACTTGAGATCTGACTTGGAAAGGTAGTTGCCAAATGCTAGGCCCTCCGCTGTTCCTCCAGTTCCACATGCAAGTACAATGTCATCAAATCTGTCAACAACGTCCTACAAAGAGCCAAATCAGTATAAGTGAGTATATCAACATAATTATGAAAACTCCATTTATTGTTTGTGTGATTTCAATTCAATCAATTATGAAGTAAGATATACTAAGAAGAGTTTTTCAAAGTTTACCTGATGGATCAGTTCTTGGAAGGCATTAACGTAACCCCAGAAGCCTACTTTGTTGCTACCTCCGAGTGGTACAAAGTAGCTCTTCTCTCCAGTAGTTTCCCTACGATAAAAACTACCCTGTTCACAGCATTGATTAAATGCAATAATTCACAGTTGAACTATGGTGAATTATGCCCGCTGTTGTACGTTTTATTTTATATGATTATGTATCAGTTTTAACAATTTTGCAACTGACAGGGCCTTCAAAGTTCTTCTCAAGGCATAAATACTATCTGGGGGCTAGTCAATAATCCACTTCATTTAATAACAAGAGAATATATGAATAATAGATTTTACATATTTGGATACCTACTTGATTGAGGCGGCCAATGCTTCCATACAGGGTTTGAGTTCATTGATTACCGATGCTCCAAGAGTCCCCTGTACTGGTTTCTTGGCCACAAAATATAGTTTAGCCCCGCTCAGTCTATCTAGTAGCACATTACCACTATTCTCTACACTGTCAAGGTCCTAGAAATAATTCATAGATAATTGGTAAAATACCAGCTATTTGACATTTCACCAGAGAATTATGGATGATTTAGGCTCCCTAGTCCTGTTTGAGTGCCTATACTTATCATTAAATAAGCAATAACTATTGAGGCAGCCCATATTGATCAAACGCCTTTACATATCACAAATTAATCAGTGTGCAATGATAAAAGGGACCGTCTAATAGTGCACCTATAGGTGAACAGCAACACAACTATTTGAAATAGGATTTTATTGAACTACGATAGATTCTGTGTAGATCAAAGAAACAATCCCCTGTTACCAGAATGTCTTCTCTGAGGAAAAGATGGGCTTGCAGCCCGAGTTGGGCACAGGCCACTGCCACAGCCCTGCAGTGGTTAGACTGGATACTACCACCACATGTCATAACATGACGACAACCCTGAGACACTGCATCAGCCAGGAGAAACTCTAGCTTACGTACCTAGGGCAGGGTAGGAGTAAAATGTGCTATAAGTCCAAAATTAAATCAAAAGTAAAGGTATTGTTATAGATCATAGCAGCTGCTCTGTATCAAAACCCTTGGGCCTACCACATTGTGTATTAAATCTTTCAATATTGTGCCTCTACATGGGTAAAATCGACACGGGCGACACGGCGTCACGGCAAAATTTTGGATAAAAGTCGACCCACAGGGCTTTTTCTCTAAGTTCTTACATACCTAAAAATCGACACGGGTGACACGACCCTTTTGCTAAAAATCGACACGGCGACGCAGTCAAATATTTGGGTACCCATGTAGAGGCACAATATTGAAGGTTGAATTAAATTGAATAACTATCCAAAGATTATACATCCCGATTTTTAGAGAGGGAAGCAACAGAGGGAAGCTTATAATATCTATGTTGGTATCTTCAGTAGCCTCCATGACTGTGAATCATACTTCCTAACATTTGTACAATGTGTCCACTTACTTTATTTCCGGACAGGGTACTTCCAGTCATATCATCCCTCTTGATGTAGACTTCCACATCATCAGGTACACCAGGGAGACGCCACCTGTGTACGGGTGTTGGTGTATTGGCCAACTGTGCAGAAAAAGGGCATAATTGTTGGTCATGCCGAATTTGGTCATGCCAAAACCTGACCAAAGTTGCCGAATTTGGTCATAGCCAAGCCTCACCAAATTTGGCCAAATCTCACAGTTAATATATGAACAGTAGGCAATCAATAAAAATGACAACAAGTCATTTTAAAAGATCCATGCATCATATTTCTTTGATTTAAATATATGATTAATTGTGACCTGTTTTAATGAAATGGGTCGGAAGTCGCATATTAAAAATGTTGTGATATTGCCATAATCGTTTACAGCTCATCAAGAGCTTTCATTTGGTATGTGACATGTTCTATATTGGCCAATTTTGACCATGTAGTGATATTTTCGACATTCTTTTGTTAAATTAAATGGAATTTAATTAAAATGAGATAACTAACATTTAAATTAGATATTAACTATATTACACAATACAATAATAAATCCTATGGGCATTATTCTTGGAATAATGGGAGCTAAAATCGTGTTTGTAAGTTAGTATTTCAGAAGAAAAGTATTCATATGTTAGAAAAATATCAAAAATTCATTTTTCAAAAATTATATTTATTCCACCCTATACTACTTTAAAAGCCCATATTTAGGCTCTTTAAAGGTGAAAGTCCCTATTACCCCCAAATTGAAAACAGTTTCAGGCCTCCTAAGAAAATTACAGATGGTTCCTTAAATACTATAGAATCCATTGGGCAAAAAAGAATTGGGTGTACCCATACTATCTTTTGTGCTGTGATGCCTGATGCAAGGGGTCATATATTATAGTAAGAAAAACAGTTGCAGGCCGCATGTAATTTTAATATGGTGAAGATTATGGCCATAGTTTGGTATTTATCAAAAAAAAAGGAGGGGTACCGGCACTCGTTTCTTCAGAAATTGTACATGAACATGACATACGGTGGCAAGTGACAAGTCTGTACACACCTGTGTACACCACCACTAGGTAGGAGCATAATGCAGGACTACAGTTTAGCACCCCCCCAAACCAGTCAGGCCTCTATAGCTACATGCATAGAGAGCTGGCCTAGAGTGTGAGAGGTCCCTGGTTCAAATCTTGCCAAGGTATCCTTTGGGGGAAATAATTTTTCCCTCTTAGTTTAGTATGTATCTTGTCCAAAAGCATGCAAAAAATTCTGCTTTACTTATGCATTCATGATATGTTTTGAAAAGAGAATAGGACATAGCTTCATTAAAAAGTATTGCTTCCTTATGGATATTAGAAACAACATTGAGACTGGAGTTGTTCAGGAGCAAGCCATCAGATTGGGCTATGGTGACCATTTTGTTAGGATTTGCTAGTTCCATAAACCCTGCCAGTGGGCGAGTGCGTGAATACTGGCTTTAACCCTTAAAGTGTGACTTCGTTAAAACGGGCCACAATTATGGGTTTTTTGCAAAACGACATAAATCCAAAAGCAGTTTTTTTTTGCAAAACAACATAAATCCACATTGATGATAAAATTTGACCTTTGTGTCCATATTTCATATTTCTTCAATAAGAGTGCTTATTTCATCTTGAAATAATACTTTTAGCAATAGAGAGTAACAGCTTATATAATAACACCTGTTTTAGACATTACACATGCAGGCATTAAGAGCCATATATGGAAAAGTGAGGTGGATTTATGTCGTTTTGCAAAAAAAAAACTGCTTTTGGATTAGTGCAAAAAAACGGTATTTTAGGCAGGCCCTATGTACTTGATGAAGACAGCTTTGAATATCATTTTTTTTGCACAATTTTTTTTCAATTTTGCCCTAACCATTGGCTCTAACTTGTTTTTTCCCGATTTTGTATTTTGGCGCTTAATGTCGTTTTACATCTAAACTCTTCAAACTGGAACTCTATGTTTGATCCATTGTGATATCCCGTATATAACCCACGGGAACCAATACTCTATTGCGGGAAATACCTTAAAAGAGAGGTAAACTACAATATAAAAAAGAAGAGATAATCCACCATGCCTCCTTGCTGGCTGAAATTTGTCAGATAGTGAATGTGGCAGTCTATAGAGTGGGATATGTATGGTATGATATAATGGTATAAAATCTACCCCGATGTTATCCTGGCAAAATACATCCCTAAATTTGAGATGAAATATAGGCATAGGGCTATATCAAACATCAACGTCATGTATTTTAGTTGATATGAAGCCCTCTTCTTCTGACTAGTTAATGACACTGACAGTATTTGCATTTAAGAGCTGATTGTATCTCAAAACTAATAAAATAGAGTTGTGTTTTGGAACCAAACTTACTAAAACATGTATTAACTCACCTGAATCTTTCTGGTTGGTACATCTCGTAGGTGTTTAGCCCATGTTGGAGCATTATATGGCACAAGTAACTCCTCTGCCATTTCTCTTGTGTCTGCTGTCTCAAGTCTTTTCAATGTTAAATCGCAATGTCTATTTACTGGAGCTCAATGAACTGTAGCTTAATCTAATGTTATCACTGTGCTAGATCTAGGCCTGCTGATAACAAAGTACACAATATGGTTCTTAAGATTGCTCCTTATCTGTTTACTGAAAAAACGTCGTCTAGGTAGATTTATTAACAGGGATACACTGATCATCCATGTGCCTTAGTGTAGGGCCGAGTCAGACTCTGCTGTGAGGTGCCATCTATACTGGGGCAGTAGGGTCACAAGTACCTGTATTCTGGTCTGGTGCCTTCGCCCTGATACATTGTCCACTACCTGTACATGGCTGTCTGTGTTATTCCACTTGTTGATCACTGCATGGGCTGCATTCCACTCGGCTAACGCCTTTATGCAATACGGTTCAATGAGCTTTGTCTATAATATCATACAGATTCAATGTATATACTAAGTATATATTAATTGGTTCATCAAAAACACAATGTGAGAACTGATTAAAGTATATTTTACAAAGAGGCCAAGTGCTATCTGGGCCGCGATGGCAGCCCATCTGTGATCCATTTTGGGCCCATCTGGCGGTGTTGGCTGTTACTAGAAAACCACCTTAAAGAGTAAGTCAAAGGAAGGCTCTGGTAACTGCCAAATGACCTTGAACTTGGGATTTTGCTGGGTTTTGGCAATCCCTACTGGAAGTTTGAAACCAGCAGACAGGAACCGGAAATGGAACCAGAAAGTATGATGGTAAAACTGCCAAACATACATTCTGGTTCCTGTCCACTGGTTCCAAGCTACCAGCAGAGATTGCATGAAGCAAGCAAAATTTCAAGTTCAAGGTCAGTTGGCAGTTAGCAGAGCCTTCCTTCGGAAGGATTTGGGAATGAGAGTAGGAAGTTGGCAGTGGGTGTGTGTTTCACTGACTTGGTTCTAATCGCTAAACCCTTTTGGCATCCTTCCTACTAAAGTACTACCATCTATCTGTAATAAAAATCGTTTCACATGTGAAGTCTAGCGGAACCATATCTGTCATCTATTCCTTGGCTTAGAGTAGCGATCTTTACTTGACCATACGGTTGTTGTTTATATTTCAGAAATAAATCATAATTTTTTTTATTTGAGATCATCAGGCAAATTATTTTGGGTATTCCCTTGTCCATATGTGATCAGAACATCACAGTCGGTCAAGGCTACCCTGAAATATCATCTAATCCTGAAACAGGATCAGTGACGAAAAAATTGGCTCCAATGGAAACGGCCCTTTATCTAAATGAAACACACATAGGTATTCTATTAAACGCATGATGTGATGTTTCTTATTTGGAGGTAGAGCCACACCAGGGTGGACCTATATAAGTGTCTGGTGGTGTTTGGGGTCTTCCTCTCCTTCTTCCTCCAGTATGGTGCTGGGTACGGTTTCGGGATCTACTATGTACTCATAGCTGAGGCTTCCTCAGCTGGTGCAACACAAGTTTCATTACTATGTTTAATATTCACAGCTGTGTTCTTTGGAATATGTAAGTATACTTGTGACCAGGCCAGTGAAAAGGGATATCTAGGGGGGAATTCATAATTAAAGTTCATGTCTAGATCTTTAAAATGAGATATCATATGCTAAGATACTACTGTTAGTTTTGCCGAAATCCCATCTCAAACATGAGTCATTAGGTGTAACTGAAAAAGATGAATATGCCCTAAATGCCCTGAATCCCATACTAAATATTGAAATAGATTAAAAAATCAGATTTATTAAGAATAACCTAGAAAAGTCAGACTTTTAGTGCAGATTTAGTTCTAGGATAAATTTTCTAGGTCTGTTTTCAGTTTTGAGTAACGGACGTAAATCCTAAGAAATGAGGCCCTTATGGAACATTTTGATCCTCATGTCTTTGCCAATGGAATGACAAACAGAAAGTGGCATATGCCCTAATTTCTCATAGAAAACGTTCCATTTACATTCCAAATATAGAATGTTGGCATCAAAAATGGAATAATTCTCAGGAGACTACTGTATTCTCCATAAATAATTACCTTAAGGCGTCCTATCCAGGGCTCCGTAGATTGGAGTTTTTGCATGAATCTGACGTTTTTTTCCCCCAATAAGACATTTTCGTCCCCAATTAGACTTTGGGCACCAAATTGACGTTTACAACAATTGGACATGAATTTTGGTCCTTAAGGTAGCTTCCAACTCTTCAAACAGAGTTCTGGGATATTAATTTAACAGAGTTATCATTTGTGAGCAGGCAAGCAGAAAGGATACTCCGTGCGGGATTAGTTCCGATTTTTGCCACCAGGGGGGCGCCACTATGGCCTTAAATAAAAGGAAAAGGGTAAAAATAGCTCTAGGGTACTTTTTTCTGTAGAAAAAAATGGGGAAACACAAAACATTCCATTTCTGGTGAAAAGCCTCTATATTTTGGAATGTAAAAAGAACGTTTAAAGGCCTAAATGGGTGTCCTTGTTGATATGTGTTGCCATGGAAACATGATTTTCATTCCAAATAGAAAGAATAAAGATACCCCTTTTACCATGCAGACCTGGCATGCCTTCCCCCCATGATTGTGTAACGAGCATACATCTGTACAATCACATGTTTTATACAGGTGTAGTGTGCCACTTATTGACACAAAATATCAGTTGTTATCAACTTGAATATGTGCTTTTTCCTGCTGTGCAAAAGACATGTATACGTTAGGAGGCATGCCAAAATATAGGCTTTATCACTAGTCCTGAAGTGCTCCAAATGCAGATATTACTTGTTTATTATTATACATGTATTGTATAGGGAAGGCCAAAGGTCATCCCTTCCCATTCTACCATCGAGTACCGTATTGTCATATCCCATAGCATGTAATGTCATCTTTATCAACCCTTTAGCCTACAAAATATACATGTATTCAACTATTGTGGGACAGTCTTGACAACGTTTTTTTCTCTATACATTTGGATGTGATAGAACATAGTAGGGCCCACTATGAGGCTGTGTCGCCTGGTGATTTTAAAGAAATACCTATGTCACCATGATTTATGGGTATGCTCATGAACATATATAACCTTAGCCTGTCTGGAGTAACCTAGTGTGACTAAGACGGCCCCACTACATGACAGAGCTCATCCAATCAGGATTGGAATATATGTATATCCAACAGCAGTCACGGTGCACCTTCTGTAGATCAAAGATGAAGTGGAAAGTGTCTTCTTTGCAATAATTACAAAGTTAGAATAACAGGGATAACCTAGTGGTGAGTTACCATTTGGCTATTGTATACCATGCATTTAATATACTTCACAGGACCTGTCTCGGCAGTGTTAACAAATCAGTTTGGATGTCGACCTGTGCACATGGTTGGAGGCATCATAGCTGGTATAGGATTCATCGCCAGCAGCTTAGTAGACAACTTTGGTTATCTCTACTTTACATTTGCCGTTCTGGCAGGTTAGTATGAACCTGAAGTACACCTGTACAATAAGCAATGTCAATAACAATAATATCATGAATCATTAGTTGACAAGACATTAAAGTCAGCCAAAGTATTCCAAGTGAAATGTTATCTTATTGCCCAAAGTGATAAAATGCATACCATCTGATACAGTACACACCATAATCAATCAAAGTTCACTGCAATAATTGATCCCAGGGTTGGGCAATGAGAACCAAATATAGATGGTCTTAAAGTGTTAAATTTGTTTAAGAAATGAAAAAAAGGGGCTGACATGGATTTAGCACCTATCTTTTCTCTTTTTGCAGGTGCAGGTCTCAGAATGTGTGGTACACCAACCATTGTCATTGACACTCATCACTTCAAGGAGAAACGAGCCCTGGCCTACGCTATTGGCCTCTCAGGTGTGGGGCTGGGGACCTTTGCATTCCCCCACATAGTTAGTATAATAATTCACCACTATGACCTACAAGGAGCTCTGTTGATTACTGGTGCTAAATGTTTCCATTTGACCCTCTGTGGTGTCATCTTCAATCAAGGGCAAGAACTACCAGTACAAAATGAAGTTAAACAACAGAAAGAAAATACAGAGAAGAGAGGTGAGTACCAGTTAGATTTCACTAGTTAAGAAGTTAGTGCACCATGGGTTACCATGCTGTGGTTTGATTACTAAAGGAGGAGGAAATGGAGGAGGGCCTAAATTTCTGTCGGGTCATCAGCTGCAACACGACGGTGATACCCCCGGGAGAGGACAGGCTCATCGACAGATACCTCGTGGGAGACTGGGAGGGGGAGGACGATGGCTTAGTGGAAGGATTGAGGGAGATGGAGGAACACCGGGGTCTGCTGGTGGGGCGGGCCCTCATTGATACGCGGGAATCTAACACACCAGTCCGGATCTTCAACCCCGGTCAGGACCCAGTGGTAGTATACCGCGATATGACACTGGCGTCCCTGGAGCCGGTAGGGGCGGCCGAGCCCCCCGGGGGTCATCCGGGAGGGGTCGGGGAGAAGTGTCGACTGGCAAACGATACCCCACCCGGGACGGAGGAGGAGGTGCGAGCGGTGTTGGAGGTGCTGACGGAGGGGGTAAGGGAGGACCAAAAAGGGGACTTGTCGGCACTCCTCCGTAAGCATATAGGTGCTTTCCAACTACGCCCGGGTGACACAGGCCGGGCGAACTCCATACAACACCATATCCGCACCGGGAACCGGGCCCCCATCCGCTTGCCGCCACGGCGCTTAGCTCCACACAGGAGAGCGTTGGTGGATGCGGAGGTGGACAAAATGTTGGAGACGGGCATAATAGAGGAGGCAGAGGGTCCGTGGGCATCACCGGTCGTCCTCGTTAAAAAGAAGGATGGGTCCATGCGATTTTGTGTGGACTACCGCAAACTAAACGAGGCGACGGTGAAGGACGCGTATCCTTTGCCTCGGATCGATGACTCGCTGGACACACTGGCGGGGTCCCAGTGGTTCAGCACTATGGACCTCGTCAGTGGCTACTGGCAAGTGGCCATGGCCCCAGAGGACCGGGAGAAGACCGCCTTTTCGACACACCGGGGGCTGTTTCAGTTCACGGTAATGCCATTCGGCCTCTGTAACGCCCCCGGGACGTTCGAGAGGCTCATGGGAGTTTGTGCCATATATGTTTTGCAAACTCTCTTTGGCAGTGTTAGGTGGAGCAGAGTAATGTAGAATAGAACCAGGCAGAGTAAGGCAGAACAAAGCAAAGCAGAGTAATGTAGAGTAGAGTAGGGCAGATCAAGGCGGAGCACAGTAACATAGAGTACAGCAAGGCAGAGCATGACAGGGTAAAACAGAGCTGAGTAATGTAAAGCAAAGAAGGGCAGAGCAAGGCAGAGAAGTGTAATGTAAAGCAGGGCAGAGAAAGAAAGAGCAGAATAATGTAGAATAGAGCCAGGCAGAGTAGGGCAGGGCAAGGCAGAGCAGCATAGTAATGTAGAGTAGAGCAGGGTAGACCAAGGCAAAGTTATGCAGGGTAAGCAGAGGAAGGCAAAACATAGTAATATAAAGAAGAGCAGTTCAGTGCAACACTGAAAAACTCTGGACAGCTCTGGAGTCCATAAGGTCATCTTACAGGATGACCCTAGGGTGTTCTAAGTGAACAGCGTAGAATCAACTAGCTTCAACTCGTCAGATTGATAACCTGCCAGGTTACCATCCCAAAAGACAACCCTAGACTTGTCAAGGTCGTCAAACTAAGATAGTTGATGCAGGCCTAGATTAGCCACAGCTGGGGCTCATCATTGCATAAGAGTGGTAGGTCTAGGGTTTCAAATTTATGAGTTTGGTCTGGTTCCAGATGGCAAGATTATGTTATCAGTTTTTTTAAATACATAACCACATATAGAAGTGATATTTAATACACTAGTGTAAACAAGGGTTCACATAATGTATCACCTAGTCTTTACTGAGGATAGGCTACTCATCAGCAATGGACTATAGGCATATGTGTGGATCATACCAGTAGAAGGGACATGTGCCTACTTCTGTCCTGGTGAATAACAGAAAAGAGGTGTATTCACTCTACACCTATCATCTATTTCCTTAATGCTGCCAAAGCCATGCATTCTTTACATTATCTTATGTTTTTACTAGATACTTCACAGAATTCTCCATATTAACATATATAGGTATGTTAAAACTCAGTATTATATTAAGATAGGAATTAATCAATTTATTCCCAAGGGAACACATTAATGCTAGACAATAGCCACCTGCAGGGGAAATGGTGAGTAACTTCTAGACAAGTTTAGGGCTGGCATGTACCAGGTGGAGCTCGTTGGGTCTTCTAACTGAGGAGTTTTCCTTGCCAGCCCCTTTCCTTGTCAAATTGACAAGGCAGTGCCAGGTTTGCCGACTTTGGATTTTTTCTGTGAATGTAGAGTGATGCAGGGTAAGGCAATGTAGAGCAGAGCAGAGCAAAGGTCAAGCTGCAGCTCGTATTACTGTGACCTTCCGTTTCTTTTTATACCCTTATTGCTGTGGTCAAATCATACATGATTTTATTAAACAAGCTCGAGACAAATTCATTATGAAAACACATTAATGCTAGACAATAGCCACCTGCAGGGGAAATGGTGAGTAACTTCTAGACAAGTTTAGGGCTGGCATGTACCAGGTGGAGCTCGTTGGGTCTTCTAACTGAGGAGTTTTCCTTGCCAGCCCCTTTCCTTGTCAAATTGACAAGGCAGTGCCAGGTTTGCCGACTTTGGATTTTTTCTGTGAATGTAGAGTGATCCAGGGTAAGGCAATGTAGAGCAGAGCAGAGCAAGGCAGGACAAGGTTGGGTGTGGCAAAGCAGGGTATTACAGTACTTCGGAGTGCACCAGAAGGCTGTCGGGGCAAGGATCCCCTTAGAGACTTACCCTTGGAATCTACCCCAGGGCCTACCATCTACCCCCTAGAGCATTTACCCCTAGGATAGAGGGTAGATGTCCGGAGGTAGGTGTCCAAGGTGGTGGATGTCCTAGGGGGTAGAAGTTGTGATGGGGTAAACATCTAGGGGATAGATGTCCAAGGGGATAAAAGTCCAAGGGGTAGATGTCCCAGGGGCTAGATGTCCCAGGGGCTAGATGTCCGAGGGGCTAGATGTGCAGGGGGTTGATGTCCAGGGTTAGGTGTCCCAGGGGGTGGATGCCCCAAGGGCTAGGTGTCATAGGGTTCCAGGAAATAGATGTGCAAGGGGATAAAAGTTCTAGGGGGTAGATGTCCAGGGGGTAGATGTCCAGGAGCCTCCAGGGGTAGATGTCCAGGGGTACCTGTCCTAGCACCACTGTAAAAGGTAAATGAGGATGGGGAATATGCCCAGCACACTATTGCCCTTTACCCAGTCAACTTCTGTACATCCTAGTCCGGATGCCTAGAGATCCACCATTACATGATCAGAATTTGGACAAAAGCACATGCTAATTCTAATTAAACTTGAGAATCCATGTGTTCTATTATGTAAGCATGATCAATATCAACATACAATCTAATAGACAGGGACATGTGTAAAGGAGTGATTTAGATGAATAAAATGTGCCTACCTGAAGTTCAATTTTGAATCCTAACTGTTTCCTTTGCACACATTCCTGTGACATCATCAATTTGTGTGATTCAAATATAGTCACTCCTGGCCATCTTCATGACTAATATGTGGCTAAGTTGTATAGTCCCCTGACTACGTGACCCAAACTATGGTGGTATAGTCACTACTGACTATGGCTATAATTATCAGTGAGTAGACAGACACACAGACAGAGACACAGACGGACACATAGACACACAGGCAGACACACAAAGAGACAGCAGATGACCATGTTAGTGTTTTCTTATACATGTATTGACGTTTAGTGGATTTCTGACCTTTGACCTTGATTTTGACCTTGATCATTTCTAGATAGCAACGTACATGTAGCAGATTTGGAATCAGCATTATCATAATACCCTAGTTCACCCCTATTATAAAGTGTAAGCCCTTCTAATTCACATGTGTGATATTTTATTGGGTTACTCTTCATTTTCATACTTTTTGAGTTTAACGTACATTTTCATGAGGAAATACTTTTCAAAAATCATGTATCGTCTTTGATATGAGTTCAGTATTATGTAAAGACCCTGTGTGCAACTTTTCATGTTTTCTGCCAGAGGTGCCAAATACCTGCTGAAATTGTTACATATTTACTCTACTATAAGGGACTGGCCAACCCCATGCAGCCTGACGGAAGTAAGGAGTTTCGTGGGGCTTGCAGGATACTACCGCTCGTTTGTGCCGGACTTCGCATCACTAGCCAAGCCACTGACATCGTTAGCGGAGAAGGGCCGCGTCTTCCGGTGGGGTGAGCAGTGCCAAGCAGCTTTTACGGGACTGCAGGAACTGCTCATGTCGGCCCCCATCCTGGGATACCCGGAGGAGGAGGGACAATTGGTTTTGGACACGGACGCATCCGACACCGGCTTAGGGGTTGTCCTCTCACAGCGACAAGGGGGGAAAGAGATCGTCCTCTCCTACGGCAGCCGAACCCTCGATAGAGCGGAACGCAACTATTGCGTCACCCGGCGGGAGTTGCTGGGGGTGGTGTTTGGGCTCAAAAAGTTCAGGCACTACCTCCTGGGACGTAATGTACTCGTCCGTACCGACCATGCGGCATTGCAGTGGGTGATGGCCTTCAAGGAGCCGGAGGGACAGGTGGCCCGATGGTTGCAGATCATGGACACATACGACTATACCATCGAGCACCGACCGGGGCGCCTACACGGAAATGCCGATGGGCTCTCCCGGATCCCTTGCAGGCAGTGTGGTTGGTCGGACGGGGACGAGGGCGAGGTCCCCGCCACTGTCCGAATCGAACTCGAGCGGGCTCCGCGGACCTGGAGGTAGCAGAAGGCATCCGGCAGGAGTGGACTAAGGACCAGAGAGAGGATCCGGTGGTGGGACGGGTGTACCAGTGGGATCAGGACCAGGCGACGCCCTCCCCGGAGGAACTGGCGGACGGCTCATACGCCCTGAAGTCACTGGCTAGCCAACTGGGACGGCTACAGATCAAGAAGGAGTTACTGGGAAGGTGGTGGTTTATCCCGGGAAGCAGCCGAGTTTTCCAGATAATAGTGCCCGAGAGGAGAAGGGAGGAGGCGTGGGAGCGGTGGTATTGGCCCGAATTTAGGAGGGATGTTACCTATTGGACGGCGACAGGAGCGGTGGTATTGGCCCGAATTTAGGAGGGATGTTACCTATTGGACGGCGACCTGCAAGAGATGCCTAGAGAGGAAGCCGCCCCCCCACCCCCGCAGGGCGCCGATGGGACATATTGGAGTAGGTCTTCCCATGGAGCGCATCGCAATAGACGTGATGGGACCTCTACCATTGACACCGCGGGGCAATCGGTTCATAGCGGTGGTGGTGGATTATTTCACCAAGTGGTCCGAGGCCATAGCAATGCCCAACCAGGAGGCAGCCACGGTGGCAAGGGCTTTGGTGGACACTATGGTATGCCGTTTCGGCACCCCCACCAGTCTGCATTCGGACCAGGGCAGGAACTTTCAGTCCCATCTCTGCAGGGAAGTGGTACAGCTCTTGGGGATAAAACAGACCCGTACATGCGCCTTCAACCCGAGGTCGGATGGCATGGTGGAGAGAGCCAACCGGACCATAGAGGCCTTGCTGTCTGCGGTGGTGTCAGAAGACCAGCTGGACTGGGACGAACACCTGCAGATGGTAATGTCAGCTTACCGTTCCTCTGTCCACTCTACCACCGGCCTCACACCCAACATGATGATGTTGGGACGGGAGACTAACATTCCTCTCTCCCTCCTATACCCGGACCCGGAGGAGGAGGTGGGGGGAGGCAAGGAAGGGTACGTGGCGAATCTCCAGAGACAAACGGCAGTGGCGCACGAACTGGCACGACAGCACATTGGGGTCTCCGTGGAGCGGCAGGCCCGGAACTATGACGGGAGGGCGGTCTTACGGGAGATACCCACAGGAGCGACCGTATACTACCATCACCCCGGCAAGAAGGTGGGTAGGAGTCCTAAGCTGCAACGCCTGTGGACGGGACCCTGGAAAATAACGAAACGCATTTCGGGCTCCATCTACGAGATAAAAAGCGAAAGGAAGGTGCGCATAGTCCCCTTTGACCAGCTCAAAGTGGTACCTGGACCACCACCGGGTATGGAAGATAGAATTAACAGGGTGAGAGTGGGGTACCGGCCGGAAGAGGAGGCTCCTCCCGGATCGGACTTGACAGTGCCATTGGCTCCACACTTGGCCGCCGCCGGGGACTCCGCAGACTCCGCAGACTCCGCAGACTCCGCAGACTCCGCAGACTCCGCAGCGGCCGGCCGGGCACTGCGGAACATCCGGGCACTGCGGAACATCCGGGCACTGCGGAACATCCGGGCACGCTTGCTCCGCAGTGGTGCCGTTACATGACGTCAATCCCAATGTCATCTGTGTGGAACAGATTGGGAAGTAAAATGGGCAAACGCAAGAATCCCTGTGCTGCCTTCGTTCTTCCAAAGGCGAAGAAAGGAAATAGGAGCAGCCCAAGAACCTTGACAAAGAGAAACAAAAGGGGTGAGTGTGAGAGGGGAGAAGCTAGGACTAAAAACAGGAGTCCCACACCCCCCAGGAGGGCCAGGGCAACGTCACCCTCCAGGGTGGATTACGGCATGGCGGAGCGGGCGGCTGCGGAGCGGGCGGCTGCGGAGTCAAAATCTCGCGGCTCAAGCAAAAACCCCAAAAGCAGCATCATGTTCAAATGTGCTCGCTGCGAACGCTCTTTCACCAGGAAGAATAACCTCTCTAGACACCTGGCAGAGGTACACGGGCCCAGTACGGGGTGGCTGTGCCCCAAGGAGGTCTGTACGGGGGGTGAGAAGGGCATACGATTCGCCTCGGTCAGAAAGGGGGATATGCGGCGTCACCTGACGGGCTTCCACGTTAAGGATGGGGGCGCCCAGCACGAGTGGGTGCTGGATGGCAGCAGCATGCCCGAACCCCAACCCATAGTGCCGAGCGGGAAGCAGAGGAGCGGCTCCGTCAGCTCCCAGTCCAGTGAGGGAGGCGAGGCGGAAAGGAAAGGAAGGTCGCGGTCGAAGTCCGCAGCTAAGGCAGCCAAGCCCTCTACGAGCCAGACCAGAGCCCCACCAGTAACCAGGGAGGAGCGGCACAGCCGGGCCTCGGAGGACCTTGCGGGCTCCGCTGCTAGGGCAGATACTCCGTCCCCTGTGGTCAGCAGGTCGGCTAAGAGGAAAGCCGCCCCCGCCGCCGCCTCCACCAAGACCGCTGTGGCCACCCCCAAAAGGAAGTCCTCCGCCGCCTCCTCCGCCGAGACCACAGTAGCCACCCCCAACAAGGAGCAGCAGGTGGCCAAGGAGAGGTCTGCGCCCTCGGCACCCGCGCCTAAGTCACTGGGTAGGAAGGGTGGGCCAGCCAAGGGTCAAGGGAGCGGACGGCCGCAGCTCCCGGAGGCAAGGCTGGTGGTGCGCCGTGTGGACGAACCTGAGACTGGCCCCCGGCAGTCCCCGGCCTCCACCTCCCCCGTCGGAGACAACGCCCCCGCCGTAACCGGCCCCCCGGTGACAGGGATCGCCACGGCAACAACCGCCTCCCGGGAGGCAGAGACCGGCACAGCCGTCCGCACCCCCCCCGGCCGGAGAAGAGGAAGGTGGTGGAGGAAGCGGAGGGGCACAAAGCTAAGGTGGCCCGCATACCCACCAAGGCGGAGAGGAAGGCCCCACCCCCGCTGCCGGTACCCCCACCTCTTCTGGCGGTACACCACACCCCTGGGTCGCTCGGTTCTTCCCCGGCTTTCAGCCTGGGCTCACCGGGGTTCCTCCCCTCCCAGTCTCAGGATGCCGAGGATTCCCAAGCGGAAGCGGCGACAGCGGCGGAGAACCTCCTGAAGGCCACAGGAGACCCCCTCCGGCAGGCTACCAGGACCCCTGCACCGGACACGCAGGAAGAGACCGCGACCATGGCGGTCAGCCCAGGGGAGGACCACGAGAGCGTGGCTAGACTCGCCCAGCGACTGGCCGAGGGGCGCCGCGTACTGACCCAACAGCGCCTCGCCATCTTCGAATCCTTCGGGGAGACCCGGGAGGAGCAGGCCCTTCTACAGCAGCGCGGGTACATGGTGCCGGAGCGGCACTTAGCGCCCTCCCCCCGAGCGCGACCACCCTTGGTACTGTGCACCGTCACCCCACCCCGTCCCAAAACCACACCTACCATTCCACCCATTACCCCGGGCTCCATGGACGAACTGGAGAAATACCTTCGGTCCGAGGAGACGGAATGTGAGTCCGGCTCGGTCCCCAAACCAAACGTAGCGGAGCCAGTGCAGTACGCACAGGTGATACTGGATGACGGGCCCTCGGATGATGAGGCAACACCCATCCTTACCATCACGGTGGAGGAGGAGCTCCCTCCCCCTCGAGCTAGCTCCCCGGGGGTAGCACACCACGACACCGAGGCCACGGTACAGGACCCGGTAACGGGCTGCTGGGTGCCCCTCTCAACCCTCCACCTCAGCGGGTCCCATACGGGGATGGCGGCTGAGGAGGGAGAAGGAGAGACGCCACCGGACCCCCCAGTTCTCACGGAAAGCAACCACCCCACGACACCGGAGCACAGAGAGACCGGCGTGGAGACCGAGACGCCCGGAGCAGGAGAGACCGACCCTCAGGCGGCGCCACCCGAGGGCGGCGACATTGTGCTCCCCGCGGAGGTCATGGCGGCAGCACTCCGACACTGCCGGGAGCCCGGGGAACTACGTCTCCGTCCTGGCCTGGACGCCGCCGGGGAATGGGATCACTCCCTGGCAGTTATGGTGCCACAGGATGACCCCCGGGTCGACATCACGTTCCGGCCTTACGAGGAGGGACAGGGACCCCGGCCCCGGCCACGACCCGCGAGCAGGCCGAGACACCAAGGTCGGTCCGCAGGGGTTCACCTCTCCCTCAGCGATACCGAACTGGAAAGCCTGCCGGAGGAGTGGCGCTCACCCTGGAACCCGCCCCCGCCTCCCACTAAGAAGAAAGGGGTGAGCAAGTGGGGGAAGGACCAGCCCCTTCAAAAGTATAAGGAGAAGGCCGGGGAAGCAGCGCCCACCGACACGCAACAACATCACTCCCCTACCACCAGAGGGCCGGGGTCTTCCTTCGGAAGGACCCCACCTAGCGCCGGAGGTGGTCCGGGCCCGCGACGGGGAGCTCCGACCGCCGCCGCCGCCGCCGGAAGCAGCAGGACCACAGAGCTGGACGCTCCACTACCCGTACGACTCCCCTGGCTCTTGGTCACGGACCGGGACGGTGGGCCGCCTTTCTGCTGCCCCCACTCTCTATGGGGGAGAACTTCGTCACGACGGGCGGAGACCTCAGCTCTCGGCTGCGGGTGCTGGGGCCGGACCTGTACGAGGTAGTGGCCTCGGTAACTACGCAGTACCGCCTGGTACGGCACCGGCGCAGCCAAGGGCACCCTCCAGCGGCACGAGAGGAGGAACCGCCTGCACCAGAGGTGAGTTGAAACAGATACGGGACATACTAATCATGGAGGGATCATTCGGGCCTCATGCCGGGAGGGAGACCAGTAGGGAAAGAAGGGTAGCGGAAAGGAGCAACGCAGGCGTTGTGCATCGTAAGGGGAAGTCGGCAGAGAGGGATAGCTAGCGGGAGGAGAGGAATCCGGCCGGGTGCGCGACGGGGGGGGGGGGGGGGGGGGCACAATCTGATTCAGAGGGATAATAAGCAGAGACTTACCGTTCAACTTGTGTTACAGGGAGGAGAGGAACCAGGTGAAGACCTGCCCTGAGCCCCAGCCGTCGGGTCGCGCCGGAGACCGCAGGCCGCCGACCGAACCGCCATCCATCATCACCATCGTCATCCGTCACCCTGCGGGGGGCTGCGGAAGGGATCTAAGGCTTTGGATCCCGGAAGCAGCCGGGCGCCCGCCAACCATCCACCATCACCATCACGCTCTTCACTCCATCCTTCGTCAGGACCTGTTAGGCCCGAGCTGTACCCCTGCTCCTGACTCCATCCGGCCGTTCGCCGTAGCGTTAAGGACTACATAGGCACCAGGCATGGCAAGCTGGTTCGACAGTGATTTATAACTGGACTTAATCATTTTAAGTGCTCATGTAATCATAACAATAAGGCATGTGGTCTACTCAGACTGTTACAGTTTAATCATAAAGTTGGGTATCATAAATAATAATGGTAAGGCGACTTGCTACCAGCCTAGGGGATTCTCATCTTTAATTATGGGTTCCCTCACAATGTGGTGGAGAGGGCCACGGTCTAAGTCTGGGGGGAGGGGTCTTAAGATAACGAGGGGAGGGTGTAGCGGAGCCGGGGGGGCTCCGCAGGCTCCGCAGTCCCTGCGGAGCCTGCGGAGCACCTAGTTCGGATAGTCGCCGACAGGGGGTCGGTGGCTCCGCAGGGCGGGCTATATATAGGGGCACCTGCGGAGCAGGCGAGTAGTCTTACTCCAGGATCCAAAGGAGCAGGAGGTGTCCTGCGACTGATATAATAAGACTGTGTAATTGTGATGACCTATTGAATACAACCTTTTATGTACCTTACTTCCTCTTATCGTTCTTCTTCCTAGACCTAAGCGATCGCGTAGTTTCCTATTACAATATCATGCAGTACATACATATACATGACTGTCTACTGGACAATTACCCTAGAAAATTATCAGTTGTTGTAATCGATAGATATGACACCTGAATTTCGAGTTGGTTATTTTATTTTTTTAAATTACCATTGTGATTAAATATAATGAATTAAAATATCATAAATTATGCTAACTACTGCCAGAAGTATATCATAAGGTATCTGTGATAGACTGGTTATACTCTGAGGTGATTTTCTTACCTTTGACTTACATATTGATATATCAATCAGTCAATATGTGGTAAATAATCTGTTGAAGATTATAACATAATTATATTCATGAGAATGCTGTGAAACTCGCCATGTATATAGCATGTATAATGTGCAACTATGCAGTTTTCATTGCAGCAATCAGCATATAATCATTCTCTATTATACCCTACATGATGAACCTTTTCTACTTGTGACAACCACACCAGTATTGAACAAGAAAAAATGAATGAAGTAGATATGCATGGTGGTTAGTCTTGTGGTTTTCATGTTGTAGCCATCTATCAGGTGGTAGGCTTGAACCTTGGCACTGTCGGGTTGTTGATCCTCATAAACAGGGTTGAAAGGGTTCTGTCTCTAAATTGTGAAAATTTGTGCATTTTCTCCTTTGAAAAAGGCCTAGATAAACTTGGGAGGGGCCGCTTATGAAGGTAATTGCTACATCGTTAAGCCACTCACAGGAAACCTTTTGTGCCGAGGTGTCGGAAGATTTCAGAGATGACAAGATTACCTGACGAAATCAGTTAACATTTTCTATGAATGGCTTTGCTTGATTGGCACTGAATGCCAGCATAATCCCAACATCATGTATTGTTTCTGAATATCTTTCTAAATTATTTCTGTACCTTTTATGATTTTTAGATGTAAATATTTCGATAGAGAGAACATCGTGAGAACAGCTGCAATACCCACTCTCTGTTAACATTTCTAGGTCAAAGGACATTAACCCAGGTTACCACTACACATTTGACCACTGCTTCACCATGATAAACATTAGCTCCAAGTTCTTCAAATATTAAGTTACATTTATAATTTTGCTTCAATCATTTTTCTTCATATGTTGACAACCTACTGCAGGGCAGCTAATTTCATCCTGTCACACTTGATCAAACCTATACCACCACACATGGTCTCTCACAGGTCCGGGGATACATCATTAACTATTGTCATTGGTCTGGCCTATGGCATCGTACTCTCTGGTGTGGGACTGGGGATCTTTTCCTCTCCCCAGATACTAGTAGTTAGTTTAGTTGTTCACCACTATGATGTGGTGCTATGTTGATCACTGGTGTCATCTGTTTTTGTTTAACCCTCTGTGGTGCCATCTTCCGTCATGGACAGGAACTACCAGCGCAGAATGAAGGCAGTATAAATAAGAAAGGTGAGTATCATTTTATTTCTGAGGAGCGGTTATTAACCCTTTAACCCTTACGTGCCCAGAACTCCAAAAGTGCGCGCATTTACACCTATATATCTTCAACAGAGCACCCTAGGGGCTATAGTAGTCAAATCTAAGGGAGTGGTCATCTTTTAACAACAGGGGGGGTTGGTGGATTTGGGGGGGGGGACCAAAACAATTTGGGCCCCTTGAAGGGGGGGGACCAAAAAAATTGCCCCTTTTTTTAGCGGAAAAGCCCGCGCGTTACTATAGCTCAAAGGGGTCCGCCGCGCTCAATTTCAACTTGCCTGAGGGGGGACCAAAAAAATGTCGATGCAAATGAAGCGAAATTTCATAAGCTTTCTAACGAAACTAAATACTCTATGGTGACATGTATAGAATATTGATGGTATGCATAAATACAAAATAAAATGAGTTAGAAAAGGTCTAAAAATCATTGAAAATGCGCGCATTGGCCAGAGGGGGTATAAGAAATATTGATAATTATAAGAAATATTGAAAAAAATGGCGAAAAGAGTGATAAAAAACTTTTTTTTCTTTTTTTTTCTGGAGATTCCAACTGAATTGGTGGTATTCTTTCACTTTCAATATGTATGCCCTCATTTGAAATAGGAAAAGCATGTTTACCATGTCAAATCAGTCTATTCCAAACTAAAAAGGCCCTATTTTGGAAATATTAACAGTGTTTACCATATTGTTTAATACTAGGAAAATAGTGTTCCTAGTTGCCATGGTAACCCAAATTATGATGTTCTTCCATACATTATTCGAAAGTGTATTCCATTAGCTTTCAGAAAATATGATATAAAACATATCTCAGCACAAAATATTGAACTGTTACACAATCTACAAATTATGTTGTGAAAACTCACTTTTGTCAAAATAGTTCTGGGCACGAAAGGGTTAAGGATAGATGTGCAAATGCAGCCCTGGGGAGTAACACACTGATGATTTATTTTTTATCAAATACGGCAGCCTCATTGATTTAACCAAGGAGTGCCGTATTTAACACCCACCGTGAAATAACCCACAGCCGTATTTCGGGGCCCTGTGACGTCATCAATATGGCGGTTTATTTACATTTGAACGAGGTAGAAACAGGATGGAAATGACCTATTTTAGGCTCCCCCTATCATAATTTTGGTAGATTCAATCAAAAATCATAAAAAATAAACACAAAGGTACACTTATTTCAGTTTCTTGACTGGGTTATTTCACTTGTTGACCCTTGGGCCGCATTTCACTCGGCCTACGGCCTCGTGAAATACGGCCAAGGTCAACTCGTGAAATAACCCAGCCAACAGACTCCTAGGGGAGTGTCTGAACCCTGTAGGGTCGGCATGATGTGCCAATGCAGCACTGGCCAGTTACTTGCCAGGTCTGTATTCATGCATCCTGACAACAAAGGGCATGATGCATTTATGCATTATGCCGTCCTCAAAGGGTAAGGACGGTGTAATGCATTAAAGTAGTATACTCTTGGTCGGCATGATGCTTGAGTGCAGCCCTGGTGAGTAACTCGCCAGTGCTGCATTTAAACATTATGCTGAGCCTATAGTATAATACCCTGTACTCCGGAAGGGTCAGCACAATGCACCAGCGAGTAACTCACCACACAAATGTCATCTTTTAGTGACATGCCGTCTTTAAAGGGTTAAGATATTACATTCTGAATAATGAAACCAAAAAATGTGTCCTTTCATACAGTAGATATAACTGCCCGTGAATGTCAATGCCATGGCATATAGTGTACAAATACTATATATTGTATTGTGCAGCTACACTAAGTTCTGGCAGTGTAGGTATTACCTAATGAGACATTTTACTAGTGAGTAGGAAAAGGTGTATTGCATTAAACTATTCTAGAGCAATATAGTAATGTGACTTTGTCAGATCTCAATGTTGATATTTGGAGGAGAGGGGCGCGAGGGGGGGGGGGAGGTTATTTATCATCTTAGCCCTCTAACTTCTTCTTAATCATAACATCATTTTGTATCATAAGAAGGACTGAATAACAAATCATTATAATCATTGCCCAGTTCTTAGTGATGAGAAACCATGTCCTTTTGAGAAGTCTAAAGTTGGAAAAAAAAATTGATATGACATTATGAGACACTATGAGACATTATCCTCGGTGATGCTATCTTTGGGAAATAGGTCATACAAAGTTAATGTTGATTCAAATAAGTAAAGTGATGTTAGCTGGTGGTATACACGACGCTTGGCACATCAACCAGATTCTGTCAGTGCTGAGATTAATGTCCTGTCATTTCACGTCAAGTCAGAGTTTACTCATTAACTATAGGTGATGGATGATCTTTGTCTTATCTGACATCCCAGGAGACTCAATTATTGTATCTAACCTTTAAGGGCGGCAGGTTTCTGCAAAGGCTCATTTGTTGTCATGATGCACCAATGTACAGCCACCGAGTAACTTGCTGGGAGTGCATTGTTGCATCATACTACTTTTTGCAACAGTATCAACTATGTGACCAACATGATGCATAAATGCGGCCCTTGGGAGTACACCCCCGGGGCATGGATGCATCATGATGACAAAGGGCATAGCCCATCATATCATCATGCTTCCCTTAAGGGACTGTAACTGTGTTGAGGCTGGCCTACTTCCTACACTCACAAACATCCATATCCATATTCTGAGGAAAGAAAAATGCCAATGCAATAGAACACGACGCTCGCTTTCTGTCTCAGCCTGCCATACTGCAGGGGTTAAGGCGGTTGCCTTCCATCATGAACACGTTCTTTTCCATGATTTCTGCGCAATTGACATGTATAGCTCTCCTATATAGCAGTATGCAAAACAGAGAGGCTGCCTGCTTTGGATGAGGGGTAAACTCATAAACCCAATGTAGAAGTTCTGTGCTGATGCTATTGTGCCACAGAGGCTTGTCTGCAAGTAGTCATACCTTTACACTACCTTTCAATTTATGGATGATGATGATCATTATTCTTTTTAATTTTCAATTGCCAGTAACAACTGAACTAAGCACGGGACTATATGTTATAAACCTGATACTATTGATGCAGAAATCATCTGAAGAATATTCTTAAAGGCTTTAAGAGAAAAGACAATTCAATATTTTAAAAACTAGCTAGCTCAGGACCCCCTACTATCTTTCTCACTACTATTTGGAGTAAATCTAGATACTTTTGACCCATTATAGACAACCACCTTAAGATCCCTACCAGAGGCGCCATTCTTTTAGGAGATCCTTTGTCATAACTCCTATCCAGTCGCTCACATTAACATACATTACCCCCTGGTTGATAAAGATGGCTGTATCTGCTAATACACAGAGATCATTGACCTCGGTTGTGGTGCCATCTCCCACTACAGAATGGCATCATCTGTGCAGTAAGAGGCTTTCAAG
Organism: Harmothoe impar; assembly: GCA_947462335.1. Classification (NCBI taxonomy): domain Eukaryota; kingdom Metazoa; phylum Annelida; class Polychaeta; order Phyllodocida; family Polynoidae; genus Harmothoe; species Harmothoe impar. The sequence goes on from OX381714.1 coordinate 20,421,387, forward strand.
AGCTCCTGCCAGCTTGCGATGCATGTTTGGAGTGGGGGGGCACTCAATGTTATTTTGACAGGGGTGTGCGGCTGGGCCTCTTACAACCCTTACCCTTGGTCAGGGGAGTTTTGGTCAAAAGTGACCCTTTGTGAGGGGGATTTTAGTCAAAAGTGCCTAGGTTTCCGAGGAGTGCCCCTTGGCGAGAGGAATTTTGGTCAAAAGGGCCCTTTCTTGCAAAATATTTTGAGGAAAACTCCAAAAAGAGAAAATGGTTTTGTTGAAATCTCCGTAAAGTGACCCTGGGTGAGGGGGATTTAGGTGAAAAGTGACCCTTGTTGAGGGGGATTTTAATGAAGAGTGACCCTTGGGGAGGGGGATTTCCGTGAAAGTGGACCCTTGGTGAGGGGGATTTTGCTCGAAAAAGTACCCTTGCCGGCCGCACACCCTGTATACAAAATATACCAAGTGCCCCCCCTAGTTAGCTACTACTTCTCATTAATCATTATAACACACTCTAGTCTGACCGGGCCTTAAGGCACTCCCACATGAACTCACCACACTGAGGTAGTACATAATACCAACTTCCTGAAGTAGGGTAAGGCTCTGGTCTTTTTTAAACAAGAAGGGGGGGGGGGGCTGATGGACTTGCGCCTGAGATCATCCCTCCCCCATCCCCGACGTCATGGGTTTCTGCTTAAGGTGGGTCGATCCCATTGAATCAAAGTCATCAGAATTTCCCAATTCTTTTTCTGTGAGTACCCTAAATCATTTGAAAATAGAAAACAAAAAGAAAAGTAGGGGTTGCCGAGCTATTTTTTAAAATATGGAATTTTGAAAAATAAAAGTATTTTAATTTTACATTAAAAAAACGAAAATTATGTAAAGATTTCTATGATTTTATTTTCTATCAAAAAAAACCTCCAGGATTCTGAAACATCACACAATGAACGAAAGGATATATACCTTTATTCTAAAAATATTTTTGGAGATTTATCCACCGGCATTGGGAAAAAATATCATCTTTTGGTGAAAAGTTGGAATAAATTTTCATTATTTCCTTACATAATCAAAGAAAAATAGTAATAAAAGTCATCAGATTTTTCTTAAACTTCCCCAAAAGATTGCTTGGATCATTTGCTGATAAATAAGAGTAATTTTGATATGGGGTGCCGTGCATAATTTGAGGGTTTTGGCCCTTTGAAGTAAAAAAGTAATGCAAAACCGGACTAAAATAACCTTTGAAGCATTGCATTATGGGTAATATCCCAACAATCTGCATATAAAATGATTTCGTTATGTAGCTTTGGATATATATGGATCCATCCAATATGTGTTATACAGGATTGGCTGGGGTATTGACGGAAGAACTCCCCAGGTGGCCCCACTCTCACCTCCTACCTGGGTCACCTGGCCACCTACCCCAGCCAGTGCCTCATGTCCACCCACCTGGGTGCCAGGACAGACTCAGTTTACCCTGAGCTATTTGCATTTTAATCATGGTTCAATGCCAGAACTGTGGCCATGGTTTCCATGGTAATTGCAAGAACTGCCCTGGATGTGGTCAACCCGCTCCTGAGCATAAGTCTAGTTCACAGGAGGAGGCACAGGACACTTTACCTGGAGACACCTCAGGCCAGGCCATGGACACCGGTGGCCATGGTGGTGAGGGGGGGGGAGGGGGTGACCGACAACAACAGTCCAGCCTGTCACCCACCCCTCCTGATCACAGGGAGCCTGAAGAGGTCCTAGAGGATAGGATCACTGCAGCCAGAGAGAGGAACGACCTATTACGGCGGAAGAGAGACCTAATCGACCTAAACAAGAGGTTAGCAGAGATTGAGCTTGACAATGCGGCCTTAGAGGAGGAGTACAGGCAATCTATGCGGATAATCTATGCCTCCCAGCAGTCGGCCATTGCTCAACGTCAACAAGGTATGTCTGCATTCGGAAGCGCCCAAACATCCCCTCCCACCGCCCATACAGCCTCTCAATCCGCCTACACAGCCGCCCCAGGGGTATTAGCGAACGCGGACGGCAGCAGCACCCGCCTCGCGGACGCGTTCGGAAACGCTCGGACATCAGCAGTCGGCGGCAGCGACCCGCGGGCAGGAGCTTCAGTGAATTTAGTGTCCGCGAACGCAGCCAGCAGCGGACAGCGCCTCTCTCCGCTGGTACCGGGCGGAACAGGCGCTAACTATGCGGATCAGACAGGCCGCGGAGGACTAGCATCATTTCAAAATGGCGCTGGGGCGCATGTAAACAACGCGGACAGTCTATCTGGGGAGGAATTACAGAGTTTCCTGCTAAATTCACAGCATGTAGGAAGCTTTGGTGCCTTCCAGCAGCTAGACACTACCCCGAGGATGGATCGTGTACCCGCGCAGATGGCGGCAGCGGCCGGGTGGATGGCAGGAGACAGCCAGCAGGTGGGTGCCAGGGTACACACACAGCCCACAGTGCAGTCTCACCCCTCCCACCAGCTGTTTTACAGGGATGGATCCCTTTACACAGGACTAGGTTATAAAGGCATGGGGATATCCTTATTCGTTTTCATCGATATCATTTATTTAGTTCACATAGGTTATATGTAATGACATTACTACTGAATGACAAGATGATCAAATGTTATGTGTACATCATCTCCTGTAGTCGTGCGTAGTCTCCAACCTAATTGTAGATGATTAAGACAGATGCCATTTTTAACTGTCCAAAAGATGAAGTCGCAAACACAATTTTCTTTTATTCTGAGGTTGAATGTAGCCCATGAGCTAGACCCTGATCGAAAGGCCATAACTACCAACCAGGGGAATCTCTGATAACCGTTTAGGGCATTTAGAACTGTGAGGTGAACTTTCATTGTACTTATACTTATTACTATGTGTGTTCATGCCAAACACCAAGAGCTGGATTATGCCCTAGGCTACTGTAATTTTCCAGGATAAATTAAATAACTTTCAACTTCAACTTCAACTTAGATTAAGGTCAGGGCAAGTCTGTTTCCATTGCAATCAGGGAGAGATAATAATGTGATCTCTAGGAATATGTATATTTGGTCATAATTCAGAAGAATCAGGGACGTTTTATTATCTTCCGATTAACAATATCATCGTTTCTCTATCCTCATTGATGATTATTTCCTGTTAAATCCGTCCCTAAATCTGCTATAAGGAAAGGAGCATAAGTCAATACGTTTTATCATATTTTATTCCAGATATGAGTATTCTCTATGACATGTAATTTAATGTGTAAGTGCAGTTTCAAAATGGATTCAAATCTTATTGCCATAACCATACCGATTATTAGTAAACCCCTACTACCACAAGCAAAATAGAAAGATACAGTCCCACAGCCCTGATTCAAATTCATATCATCAGAATTATACCCTGTTGTCCCAAAGAATGCTTTAATTGGCATTCGTAATATACTTAAATGAAATAATGTCAATACAAGTATGTTCACATTTAATCATTTTCGGTAACCATCATCATGCCATGACTTATAGCAAATGATTTATATAATGCCCTGTAGCATCATACTCTGGAATCGGTGCGGATTATAAGCAAGGCTTCATGTTCATTTAGCGTCAAAATGCACCAACAAAGCACTGGCTTGTGGTATCCTGCTAACTGTTCTACATGGTGTGTGATTCTATGGATTACAATTACCAGAGGAAGCAGAGAATAAAATATCACACTGCTTAGGTAAACCAGTGTCTGTTTCAATCTTCACTTAGCTGAACAAGTGCCAACCATCCCCGCAATTCTGAATGGGTTCATTTCTTCCTTCTGAAACATAAAGAGTCGTCAGTCATGGTAAGTCTCTGCACATAACAAAGTTAAAGGTGTGATAACAGCAATTTATGTGATGGTCATCATTTTATAAACCCATAAACTATTATTTCATTTTCAATTGAGAAACCAATGTAAACAGCATATTCTTTTAGATGTACTTTGTTAAGGTCAATGGCGGGTTTAAAAACAGGGCCTTTTGCCAGAATATCATATATTTCAGTGTTTGTGTGGCTACCACTAACCATGGGTCAAGTTAAACTAATCATTATTGGAACCATCTTTTTACAACCATTTTCTTGTAGCTATACCCGTGATATCTCTGTGTGTTACATACCTTAGAGGAGCAGGGACCCCCCTTCTCTGGCATACATGGTTGGAATAAGAACTCGTTGCAGAAACGACTGCCCTTCAAAATGGTAGCCATTTCAGGGTTCACACACACTGCTTTTCCTGTCTACAAAAACATAATGTTATGGTGTCAGTGTATTCTTATAGCGAGCTATCAATAGCAAGTATGTAAAATTAGCATCAAAACCATTGTTCCAATTTTCAGAAGCAACGTTGTGACCATAACTGCGCAAGATTTGGAACATAATGTCTTAGAAGCTGAACTTTTACTTTCTCTCAACTCTGGCAATAAAAGCCTGAAATCTAGGTGAAAACTTGCGTCCAGGAACAGCATATTGGGATATGATAGATCTCACTATAATGATCTGCTTTATTAAATTAGTGATATTAGTGTCATCAGTGATATTGAGTGATATTGGTGTCATTTGATGAGATAAGTTTTCCTGTTTTTTTTTGTCAACAAGGCTGTTCAAATTTCCATAGTTACCAACATTGGTATTTATTTTTGTGATTGTTCACCAATTACTTTTGTATAATCACCTTTGGAATTTGGGTATATTGAGCATCTTTAGGTAAAACATTGAGGATGACAAATTCCATGTCACTTCAAAGACAGAGGCAAAAATGTAATGGTCCACAGTACAGTCTGTAAGCAATTGGCATTATCCCAAAATGCAATTTCAAGAAACCTGGTAAAATGACAAATAATATGAGTACCTTAAAGGTGTGGTTGTAGTCAAACCGTATACTATCCTCATAACCTATGATGGCACCCTTGTAGATGACGTCACATGATGGTTGTCTGTCTGCTGGAGGTTTGAACAGGCGGTATGTCACAGATGCATACTTTGTATCACCTGTAATGGGATTTTTAGGTAATCCCCAGATTACTACCTGTCACTGAAAGTTATCACTTAATGGGTTCATGCAAACTTTGCCAGGACCTAGGGTCTACACATTGCTGTCATAGTAATTATGCTGCCACCATCTGTAATAGCGATGGGCAGCATGGGGTGTTGATTAATAATGCATAAATCTGTTAAGACTATGCAGCCCATGTGTGTGTGTGTCGGCCATATTGGAATAATCAGTCAGCACATAATGGATTGAGCTTTCTACAACATAGTATGAGCAATATTTCATACTTACCAAGGATGTTCTCCCATTCCTTTTTGGGGACAGTGTATCTGAAGGAAGTGACTGGTAACGGAGTGGCAAAGCCAATGTCTCTGGCCATATCTGCAAGATCCTCCCACCACAGGGCACCAGCAAAACCTTCCCCTGGAATAGATATGCAAAAATATGTATAGCTAAACCATGTATAGCTAAGGTACATAATCTGATTATGAAAATATAAAGTAAGAAAATTGCTGTACATGTTGAATAAATGATATTACCCCACAGTGTCAGTGGTTATTTTCCCTTGAATTTTATGAAAAATGTCCCCTCCCCCCACCAAGGCTTTTGTCATTTTCAGAAATGAATGATATATTTTAAATTGCGTTCTAGAAAATAATATTAGTGTATGTCAGAATCAGTGTTAACGTACCCCAGAGAGCCTTATCTATGCGGACATCCTCGGGTATCTTTCTGTCAGCATACAGGTCACTGAAGTACATCTCACCTCCAACCTGAAACATAGCAGTAAAAGGTGGATATTGTGGGTCAATATCGTCAATGTTCATATTGTCTTCAATTATTCACAAGTAAACAGTTAAATGCAACTGTATACCCCATCCTTATGGAAAAACGTGCTAGGCTCCCAGGTTATAGGCAAACAGATGTCATGCCTAATTTCATGTGTATGAAACTTTTTTTCTATCATAACTGTAAAACCACCTTGTTTATTCTAGTATTATTAGCTATGGAGGGATGGTGAGCTCTGCTATGATAAAATCAGGTAAACAAAACCTACCTTGAGCACTCTGTAGGCCTCCTCCAGGACAGCCCTCTTATCAGCAGACAGGCAGATCACACAGTTGGAGCTGTCAGCCAAATACAGGTCATTATTAACTCATATGATTGACCATCTAAGGGTTGCATAATGTCAGGACTGCATTCATGCATTCATGCAATGCATTTAAGCCATGAACTGTCTTTAAAGAGCTATAAGGTTGCTTTTATTGTTTGACTGTAATTCAAATTGGTCTGGAAATCTTAAAGTAGCCTATGGGAACAAAAGTTAGTGGCAATTAGGAGTAACATGGGGCACTAATATGATACTGATAATGCATACTCAGATTGTATTCTACTAAATATACCTACATGATTATGTCAAATGTGTTGTCCTTGAGCCCTGCGTCTGCCAGTTTCTCTATGTAGCCATGTATAAAGCGGACGTTGGGCTTGGTGTAACCAAACAGGTCTGTGTGGTACTTGATGTATTGGCGAGATGTCTCCAACTGGAAATACAAGGTGATTTTATTTCATTTGTTCAAACCAGCTTATGTTTATCAGCCAAATTCGTGCTTAACTCCTTAACTGCACACAAATTTTATTTCATATATTATTTCAGTCTACTGAATGATGAGAAAAAGCTGTCACTCATGAGACTGCAAACCTGCAGCATGCTGTGACGTGGGTATCAGTGCAGCTAGGGGGTATTACATCAGCAGCCACTCTGTTGATTCATGAGAGAAAACTTACCTGTTCCTGAGTCATGTCGAGGCCCACCACAGTTCCCTTCTCACCAACAAGTTTACTGAGCACGTAACAGTCCTGTCCCGATCCACTGCCGAGGTCTAATACACTCATCTCTGTTAGGCACTCTGGTACCACCGTACCACACCCATAGTACCTGCAATAACAGCATGCCAGGTATAAATGTAAATGTGGTACTACTGCTGTAACAGCAGCAGTACCACAGTTACATTTATACCTGGCACTTGATACCACCATGCCACACACAAAGTAACAAGAGCAGCCCAGTAGTCAAACGCACACCAGGCACTGCTGTTTCACACTGCCACACAAATTTTTTCAACAACAGCACCACGAGCCACAGCCAGAGTTTCTAGATCATTAATATGCCTGTGTCCACTAGCATATATCAGGCCGTTTGTCGTCATACAAAACTTGAATTTGAATACAAATATGAAATATATGTTTTGTCTCCCTGTGGACACAGTTGGACGACAAAATTCTCAAATACAAAAGTGGAATAGCAATTTGGGGGTGCCACAAGTGGAATACAAAAGTGAGAATTTAGAAATCTAACATGTTTGATTTTTAGTGCAGAAATTGGGCAATGTGCTCTATACTCTATTATAATAACTTGTCCATGTTTACCCTGGGCAGTCTGGGCAGTATAATGCCTAGTGGACACACTTTACCTGTAGTTAAAGCAGAATATATCTAAAAAATATATGCCCAGATATGTACATATTGCTGGACGTCAAAACGGCTATATATTCCACTTTCCTTGTCGTATAGTGGACACAGGCCTAAACTCAGGCAAGAAGCTACCGGGGATCCATCTACAGCCTCCACCTCAGTAATAACTCCCAAGATTTTACTAGTTTTCAGTGAATGCAAAATATTTGTGTAAATGCAGCTCAGAACAATGTACAAAAGCACTATACATACTTGCTGGTGACACCCTCATGGATGTCCTTGAGCACCTCCCTCACTAATTTAGGTATCTGCTTCTTTCCCAGATTACACACACTGGTCGTCAGGTCGTCCGTGTTAGACAGCACCTATATGTTAACAGACAATTAAACTTACAGGCCAAACCTTGAAGAGTGTATTAACCCGGTAAAGTTTGCATTTATGCATAATGGCAGTGAAAACTATCGATAATGTGTGACCATTGTCCCTTTCCTGTGTGCAATGGATGGAAAATTTTACTCCGCCTTCTACACTGGCTTTTAGAAACGGTTTGTCTGATTCCCTTCTCAAATATCTACATATTTAAGTGTAACAGTTATGATATACATTGAGCTCACAATTATAAGACTGCTGTTTCATGTCTGACAGTTGGTTCCTCTTACCTTGCCATAATAGTCCTTCATACTTTCCTGTACACTACACATGTCTTTAGCGTCCATGTTGTTTGACGACATATCTTCTTGATGTAGATCTAGACGATAGGAGAAGTGTCAGGGGGCGAATAAGTTGATGACCATAACAATAAATGAATAGTTAGAGAGGGGAGCTGAAATAAATCTAGATATAGGCACACTATTTTGATAGTGTTTGCAGCTGGCTCACTAGTCAAATACAGTCTTCATAGATTGGAACTGGAAAGTTCCAAACCCCTGAACTGAAATTTGAGTTCCATGCGAATATGGTATAATGTAAACAGCATCTCCTGCGCCATTATTCTATATGTATGCTTTAATGTAAAAATGTTCCAAAGTTTAGAAAGTAATTTAAGCTTACGACTATCCAAAGTACATCGGAAATAATGAGAGGAACTCAATAGATAACTTACCAATGAGTCCCCACCTGTATCCTACACACCTTCAGTGTCCGACAACAAGAGCTGTCAAATCTCAACGCGTCTCTTTGTCACCCCCAGATTTATAGCATTACCCTAGGAACACTGGCTAGTACAAACTGGTCCAATCTCACAATTCTACAACATACATGTTTGCAAGCTTCTCAGTCCTGTTACCGCACAGATATCCCAACAGCCCCAGCCCTTAGTCTGTAATGGCTATCCCAGGTGGGTCATAGCGACATTGGCCAAGCATGACCAAGTGCTATTCAAGAATGGCTGAGGCAAAACAACATAATTATGACTAATAACTACTGTTGCATTACTCAAAACGACTTAGTCTAAAAGAGAAAGGCTAGTCCCAGTCATCATTGCTTACTGGGGCCCATACGTGTCTAAAGGTGGGCCGTTAGGTGGGACCCACGTTACTTTGTCCATATGGGGCGCACCATGTATTTTTGTCCTGGGCTAAATGCTGGGACCAAGATGGGCTTGCCCAGATTTTAATTGAGCGTATCCATATGGGCATAGGGCGCGGCCCACATGAAACTTTTTTTGGGGGGGAGGGGGTATATAGGACTGTGAACCTCTACTGTAGTTGTTTGCCATTATTTGATATCCCAATGTTATCGCCCATCTCCCAACGAAGTTGGTTCATCCATATAGGTAGGACTCTCGTCCCCCATCATTCAGAGGGTAGAGAAATGCATCCTTTAGCTGGACACATTTCTTAACATATGTGATGCAGCCATCATGCGAGTAGCCTGTGTGTAAGAGCTCAGTCAGTGGCAGGATTATGTATTTCTATGACATTCAGGGAATAGGTGTTTGTATCAGGGTGTTGCTTGTTTCCATATTTGTATACAGAATGGGGTTATAAAACGTGGCATTCCCAGAACCTATTATGAAATTCCTATTCCTAGCCATTCGGGAATCATTGAGAATCCATAAACTTTTGTAATCCAAATGTAAAAAGCTCTGTTGAACACTAATGTGGTATCACTTACGACGAGGACATTTAGTGGTTTGTTCAAGAAATTGACTTGCCCACTTGACCAAGATCCAGCCCAGGTGAATCCCATCCATGAGAGGGAATGGGATTTGAAAAGTAACCATGAAAGTTAAGTTGATTGCCTGAGCCCAGAAAGTTAAGTGGTGGGCTAACCCAAACTTTACTTAAAATGTTAATTTTGAAGAATCACTGCTAATGGATACAGATTGAAGTATTTCAAATGTAGTGAAATGTTTAAATTTGAAGTTTGGTCTGTGGGTTAAGCCCAGCTGGGGCCCACCTAGCAGCCCAGGTTTACTCCCATAGAAGTCCCAAGGAGATTTTAGCACTTTAAAAAGAAAAAGCCCAGGCAAAACCTACTTTGACACAAAATCATGAAATGGTACTTTAAATCATAATTTTTTTAAAACAACCAAAGATGAGTATGTTTCAAAGTATAAAGTCCCAAAAACTGAGAGATAGTCTCTAAACACTAATAATTCTAAGTACGATGGTGTGTATGCACGCTCGTATTGGAATCGTGTAAACAAGTAGTTTTGAGCCCCTTTAATTCTGATTGGGGGGCCAAGCAACTCTGCCCCCACTTTTTTCTATGTGTGAGAGGTACAATTTTGGGAATGTATGTATCATATGATTGGGCCCCCCCCCCCTCCTCCTTTAGAAACACAAAGTATTTTCAACCATTTGGCATTCGCAAATTATCTTTCATACTACTGGCGAATGCCATCCAAAATCCAAAGATATAAGAACACCCCCCTGATGTGATGCAATATACTTTGCCCTTTGTGGTACACGAGTTAGAGCCAACAGGGCGCCATAATCCATCACTTTGTATTGGTGTCTAATACACGTAGGGCCGGCATGATACACAAATGCAGCTCTAGAGAGAAACTCACTAAAGCATTCATTCACACATCATGCCGATAAAGGACATAATGCATCATATCCCTATGAGGCCCATAAAAGTTAAAAAGAATAAAAGAGTAGCATTGAAGTATGCTCAGACTCCTTCTAGACGGACTAATGTATTTATGTCATTGCCTGTCCCACATCTCCATATTTATATTGCTCTGCAACTGAATGTCATAAATCCTTGATATGGTTTATATCTAGAACAGATCCATGTACAACACATCTTGACCCAATTAAACAACTGTTAACAGTAGAGATATGGGTCAAACTCTGATTTATTGGTATTTTCGCAAGGTGATCCACAATTATTCAGGTATAAACCAATGTTGTCCATGCCCTCCCAGGTCAAAGTATGGCATATTTAGCCAGCCTCATAAATGAAAATGACGAAGGAAGAGAGAAGTGTACATAGAACCTCACCAAACTACTTTGCATAAAACTTTTAAGGAAATGCAACGGTAGTTGTAATCGCCAGGGCTTCCTTTGGATAGGAATTTAGTGGGCGTATTGACTATTGTGGAAAAGGTATATATGACTGTAGTTGAGAATAAATAAATAAACTCAGTAAGCTGCATCGCAGTGAAACTTTTTAAATCTTACAATCAATTTTAACTGAGGGTTTTTTCAATTAATCCTACCAATTTGTGACGTACTACACAAAAATGTGTACTTTACCATGTACCCTGCAAATTTTGGACACATTTTGGGCATAGTTAAAGGGCACTAATTAGTGGGTACGAATATTAGCGAGCACAAGATATTACAATGCCCGTTAATGCATTTAATTGTCCTGCAATACCATCATATATTCCCGTAAGCATGGCCGCAAAAACGTACTCGTTCTTTTTATATTCCCTATACTAACGGGTACAGCTTATGTAGCAGACCCCAGGGCCAGAACCCTCCTCCCAATATGGCAGCCAAATAGACTAATATCTGTCTTTTACTCATGTCATAGACTTATTCCTCGGGCATCTGTTGAGAGTACAAGTGTACCTGCTGTCTTCTTTCCAGCGTGTCTTACCCAAAAAGTGATGGCTATTAATAGTAATAGGCCAAACTCATTATTTTATTGGTATGGTGTAGCCTGGTGGAATCGTGACTACAATTATCGTCCAACGACATGGATACTTTATCTGGCAAATACGGGATAGCTCTCCCAGGTGAGAGGACAAACGTTTAGAGCGTTATCTTAATCTTAAACCTTAACATCTTAATTCAGTGTCTTATTTTGGGGCAGTATCTTAAAATCAGGCAGTGATACTTTTAAGATAGTCTAAGATAAGTCTTAAGATGGGATTAAGATAGTTTAAGATAGAATTGAAATAGAAGCAAAGGAATTAAGATAGTTCAAGATAGGATTGAAATAGAAGAAAAAGAAGAAAAAAACGGGGGTTGGGGGGGCAGAGCCCCCCATTACATATTAGATAGTAATAGTAATACTTTTAAGATAGTCTAAGATAAGTCTTAAGATGGGATTAAGATAGTTTAAGATCATCCTAATAGTCTGATTAAGATAATGCTCTAACCGTTTGTCCTCTCACCTGGGAGAGCCATCCCGTGCGTGCCTCTATTTGTGCCAAATAACTTCACCGTCTATCAAAAAAAAAAGAATCAAAAGTCATTATATGTCTCAAACTACTTAACATTGCACCAAAAGGAAGAAGGGAGGTGTGTTACCGACAACATGGCCCCAAAATGTCCGTTGAATAAATAATCATCATTTTTGACATAGCTTATTGCTTTTAAGTGGAGAGGATCTAGACATCAAATGCCCAGGTCAAAATCGGTTGAAAGGTTATTGTTCTACTCAAGCACAAGAACATTGGAAAAAGGTATATCGAGTTCTAATCCCAGTTGATGGCACTAGATGCAACCCACTTGGCATTGTCCTAATATTAGCACTCACATTTTAAATAACGTTGCAAATCTTTGTCAACACTTACCAAGGATCAGGCCCTACTGACATAGTATTGCCAACTGAAATCAGTGTAACGCTTTAGTGGACCAAAGGTCACCAACAACTATGGAATGATTTTTAATGCTTTACATGGTAAAATGTGTTAAAGTATATTGTGTCACTGAATCCTGCTCTGTACGGATACAGTCATCTTAAAACACTCACAGCTAAGAATAATGCATGATTTTCTATACAAAGAGATCTATGTCTACACAATAGTGGCTGATTTGAGGACAAAATGGGCTAGAGAAGACCCGCCTTTGGTTGTTTTTTTATGTTTTCATTTTCTTACATCTCTTTGGGTCCGATTTGTGAGATTAGCTTCGATCTGACGACAAAATCGTGTAGTGGAGCCCGGACATCACTGGTGCTATCTCTGGCACAGACTGGCAACATGTATTTACTAAATGACGGGAAGTCTGGTCAAAACCAGTCTTCCACATTTTGAACAGTTCAAAGCTGTTTAAAATATATATACTGTGAGGAACAAAAAGGCACCAATTAACTTTGAACTAGGAAAAAATGCCACAGACCCAAACATATTATGGAGGCATTTTGTGTTTTTGTAGATGGATGTTTATTCAGGAAGTATAATGTTCTGAATGAACAGGGGATTACAACTTCGTCCGATAGCCTAGGTTATAAAACTGCTTCCTTTCTGTTACAGCTCTTGACATTGCTAAAGCTGTAGAAAACTGTATTGCTGATTAATTTCCTATAAAACATACAATCGTTTTGCTAAGCCTATAAAAATAGGCATATATGCAACGTTAGGTTTGGCTGAATGTCTTGTAAAATGTGGAAATGTCGATATATTATGATTACTGTTATTAGGTGCCATTTCAAATATGTTTATGTACATAGTATCATTGAGGCAATAAAGCATAAACATATACTACAGAAATGACCAGGAAGGTTTTTCTCTTTTTTTTCTAGAACTCACTTATAATAAACAATTTCCACCAGCTAATGGGCAAGAGAATTCGTTTATAACATTTGTAATTTATATTTCTGAGCACATAATCTTTAGGCGTTCATTTCTGGGCCCTTAAACAAAAACGAATTTGAAGGGCCATAAGAGAATTTGTTCGGGAAATTCGTTGGAAGTAGCATGTACAGGTAATTCGTTTGTGACCTGTCCTTATTACAAAAATATACAAAAACCAGTCTACATTCCGGAAAACACCCAGGGAATTCCCTTGGTGACATCACACATGCCTCAGTCCAGAGCTGAGACCAAGAAAATCGTTATGAATCATCAACTAATTGTCACAGTTTTAGCAAGACCTCAGTTTGGTGAGTGAGTATAGGCTATAGAGTACTCACTCACCAAGCTGATGTATTGTTGAAACCTGTCCATTGAACGATCACACAAAGAACTTACAGGACTTCAACTTTTTTGGAAATATGTATTAGTAACTTACAGGAGATAAGGGACAAGGCAAGGCAATAGCTGGACTTGGGCCTGTAGAAATACACACGGCCTATTTATTACAAGAAAAAACAAAGAAAAAATAAATTGACCCCTGCAGCCTGCCTGGCCAGGTTCTGATCAATGGCTGACCATGCAGGCTACCGGCACACTGGAGGCTGAGAACAATGGCGCCCCCTGGTGTGTAACTAATACACTACTCAATATGATTGAGTCTCAACATTAGTAACTTACAGGAGATAAGGGACAAGGCAAGGCAATAGCTGGACTTGGGCCTGTAGAATTACACACGGCAGACTCCAAGTAAGTAATAATGAAATAAATCTACACCGAGAAAGATGAAGATAAGCAACGTGATACAATCTGGTCGGTGTCTATCCTCATAGAGTAAGGTTTGGTGAGATAAAGCAGGGCTGCCATACTGGCCCAGTCCCCTGCTTGCCTGATGTCTTCGATACTAAGTCCTAGTCTATACATGTACAGCGTTCCCGCCCGGCGTAATGAGTGCATGCCGGCCCGTTCTGATTGGAAACCGGCTGATTTCATGAGTCGTTTCAAAAACTTCAACAGCTTTGCATAAGTCACCGGGACTCGGGTGGCGCCCCTCTGAAGCACGAATACCGGTGCCAACAAGTCCGTGCTGGGGAACTCTTCAAAGTGTCTCTGAACCAAAGAAGCCGCACACAAAGGGGAACCCGGTGCGAAAGTGATAGGTACTTTATGGACCCTCTGGCCGCATTGAATTGTCTTTGAACTGGAGATTGCCAGCTCTATGCCCCAAGCTGTGGAGCTAACCGCTCCTCGTCGTAGATAATGTCCCGTCGGGTTAGAGGCTGTGTCAGGAACTAAATTGCTCTTCCTGAGCAGACCACGGTAACTCAGTGCCAGACAAGACCATAGCACCCTGTCCTCCGGGTCACTCATGTCAACAAAAGAAAACATCTTCAAAATGTCAGCGAGAGAGAATGAACTCTGCGGACTCCAGCTAAAGTCATGATAAAGTCTAAGTTTGACCGAATCGGCTTCGCGTCATAACCAAAATAAGAGTTCAAAGAAATCACTCCACTGATATAATTCTGTATGGTTGTGTAAGATAAGCTTTTTGACATGTACACAACATACCTGCACATATGTGCGGAGTCCGTAGGCAGAGCCGGAATCAAAACTGATTGACTGAACTTAATATAACGTTTCCATTGGGAGCTTTTAGTTTTCCAAGTGTTCGGTGCCCAAGCCTTCGACCTGAGCTCCGCTGCCTCCCGGTCTAGCTGAAGCCTCCTTTGGACCACCTCTACAACAGAGGAACAAAGGCAAACTATTAGCGTCAGTGGCTCGCGACAGGGTATCCGCGAGCACATTATCCTTCCCTGGCAGATAAACACCCTCTAACTGACAATTACTAATCACACACAACCAAAACAATTTTCTCAATAAACACATAGCCACAGAATTCACACTTTTACCCTTATTCAGGGCACTGACTACCTGAGTGTTGTCTGTAATACAATAAACTTTATGGTCCCGCCACAAATGGCTCCAGCGCTCTACCGCCTCATATATTGGGTAGAGCTCTCTCACATTGATATTCTCAGGGATATCCATGGCAGGATGAGGCCTACAGTGGCTATGAATGTCGTCTGCCATGACGATGTCATCCAACCAGTGTCCACATATCCAGTCTAGATCGGTGTACGCACCATACCCGATACCTGATGCATCAGTGCAGATCATAGATGTATGGAGCGGGGGTTGAATAATCTTCGCTGAACCGTTGAACCACCTCGCGAACTGTCTCCACCATTCTAGATCCTCCTGAAACGACGCGGATAAAGTCACATAACGCTTCTTCGCGCTGAACACACGTAGCATAGACACCACCCTGTTGGAAAATGTCCTACCCCCCCAGACTAAAGTAGAGCAGTGGCTTAGCACACCACATAAGCGCTGGAGTTGGCGTTTTGTCGCCCTGCGGCGACCAGCAAACTAACTTGTCCAACTTGTCCTGGGGGAGTCGTAGCGACATCTCTAGCGAGTCCAGTTCCACCCCTAGATAACGCTGAATCTGCGCGGGGGACTGCACCTTCTTGTACGAGATATAGGAGCCCAACGAGCGAAGTGTCTGGTGCAGAAAAAGCTGTGCTTCCTTGCACTGCTCGTACGTGTCGGCCATTAAAAGAAAATCATCTAGGTAGTTGACACAGAAATAACCGTAGGCATTAACATAACGAGCGACTGCATCTGATATGCTATTGAAGATGTGCGGCGCCACTCTAGTACCAAAACTCATAAAATTGTCCTGAATAAACTGGTCCTGTCCATTGACATTCCAAACCAGACCTTGTAGCTCTCTATCACATGGCCGTACCAATACCGTACGGTACGCGCTTCCCAGATCTGAGACGGCCATGAAGCAGCCCAGAGTCATGTGATCTGAAACAGTGTCAATGGAGTTGTAACTAAATGACTTGAATGTGGTGTCCATGTAATTGTTAATGCTTAGAAAAGATGGACGGCTTGCATCTGTGATAGGCCTATAACCTCCAGATGCTTTATGAACCGCTCCCATCGCATGCACACAATGTGGCGGCTTGTCCACTATTGTTAACTTCCCACTCTCCAATTCGGTGCACATGATCTCGTTGATAGCCTCACAAGCGTCTATTGTCGCTGAGCTATAATTTAAGCAGAAATAGCTGTCTATAGCGACACCCGGGTCTGTTAGTTTAAAACCATGGCAAACACCATCTAACAAAAAATGGGAATTGGGGTCCCAATTACCGCGGCCATAGACTTCTGAGGGGCCACCTGACAACATTTCCCGCCAACCATTTAACTTAAACTGTGAGCGGACACTGCTCAGGAAATGAGGGGCCGAGGAGTCCCATAAAGGGGTGTAATTACTATAATTATCCAACAACTCCTCTATACTAGCCGTGCACATAAGGTCCCCATAACTACTATTGTACAAAGAGTCCAGGTCATAAAAATAATCACAGTCCTGACTGAAAACAGCTGGGAGCACTGGTGAAGCTACGGTGCGCGTACACGAGAAGTTTATCGTCCTATCTGCAGACGCGGGCCTCTCGTGTGCATAACTTGCAGAGTCTCTCGCAGGTCAAGGCCGACCCTGCTGTTGCTGCTGTTGATGATGCTGGTGTGGCTGTTGATGCTGCTGCTGTTGCTGGGGCTGATACTGACCACCTTGATTGTCATAGCCCCCGCGGCAGTCTCTACTCTTGTGCTGACCGCTACACTCCACACAAGCGTGCTTCTTGTAGCAAGGGTTGAAGTTACACTCCGTGTTGTTCCACTTCCAGCAGAAATCCGGGGGCCAATCTGACATCTGGCGGTCAAAACGAGGGCCACGATTGCGGCGACGTCTGCCGCAACCCCCGCCCGAACCTGACTGACTGGCACCTGCATGAGGGGATGACCCCGCGAGCATCCGTTTCACCACTAGCATATGTTCTGCACTAAGATGGGCTTCTACTGACCTAACATCACCTGCTACAAAGTCAATCAGTTCACCCTTTATCACTCTTGAAACTACCTCATGGTCATACCTAGCCAGCTGGTCGGGACCGAAAGCTCCACCCTGGCCCTTAAGTGTTATAAACCTCATGTGGGATCTATAGCCTGCAAGTGTGATTCTGGGCAAATTGGATTTGATAACAAAATCCAGGACACCATTCATACCATTCATCAATTCCTGAAAACTCATTTCATGGTACAACTTGTCAACATCAATATAACAGTCTGGTCTCAACTTGTTAGTTGACCTCTTCCTCTTACTAGTATCAGACATCAATTTCAGATTCTTGAGCCAATCTGTATCAGGCATACCTTGAGCATTGGTCTGGGAGCTGAATAGACCATTGACATCCCCCTCTAGTAGGCCTAGTGCAGCTGTAGTGAGTCCAGCACTAGCCAAACCAGACTGGAGAGTGTGCTGAGCCGGATGTTGAACTTGGCCAGTTCCCAACTGCTGTTGGGGCTTGAACATGGAGCCATCCTTGTAGTATAGCTGTGGCTGTTGAGGCTGTTGTGGCTGTTGAGGCTGTTTGGACTGCTGATGTTGACACCATCTCAGGTAGGCTTCATAAGAAGTGTCAGTGACAGTGTGATAGGGGGGATGAGTGTCACCCAAACCAGGTGCCAGTCCCTCTACCTGGCCCATCCTGAATGAGTGCTCCACTGCACCCCCACCCATAGCATTCACAGTACTGCCAGCGGTAGTCCGATCAGCTGATCGTACCCCGGTATACCCACTGAGATTGAAATAGTCAAAACTACTGCCCTCAACAAGCCTACTCCCCGGGTGCCGAGCGCTACCTCCCGGCTGCTTGGCGCTAACTCGCGGGCCTGGCGCTAAACCTGGCTGATAAAGCTCACCTTGCTGCTTTTTAATTGTCAAAAATTGACCCCTGCAGCCTGCCTGGCCAGGTTCTGATCAATGGCTGACCATGCAGGCTACCGGCACACTGGAGGCTGAGAACAATGGCGCCCCCTGGTGTGTAACTAATACACTACTCAATATGATTGAGTCTCAACATAAAATAGAAGTACAAATTTGAATTTTCTATAAGGTGTTCTCGCAGATACAAATTGTATTATTTTGCAAAGAAAGTTTTTCTTTTATATTTAATAAATCAGCCGGAACTCTCTATTCTAGTTAGTGGGATCTTCTGACCTCCTACCTAATACCCCTCCTGAAATACAATTTCACCCCTAAATCAATTTGTATGCCCAACGAAAATGCCCTATTTTCCTCAAACGATTTCTCTAGAACTGGGGTGGAAACACACTTTATTTTCCCCTCTAACGAGGTAACTTAGCTTCTTTGAAAAGAGTTTGTTAGTGCTGAGAGAATTCCCTAAAATCAATTAGAAATACAATTATATAGAACACATCGTTGCAAAAAGAGAAAAACCTTCCAGTTCCTTAGATATATGTATTCTACATGATCAGCATCCTTGGCATTTCGATATCTATATTCAGTTATGAAGGACCTTTGAAAGTAGTCTGAGATATATAATTATATCAACAATACAAAATATAATTATACAATTTCCTCTCATACGATCAATGCCAGCCATTTGCATTTATCAGACCTTTTGTGGTCACTTTATCTATTCAGAAGTGTGAAAACAAACTGCTAACTTCTACCTTGGTGAGTAATGGTACTGATGGTTTGTACATAACCAGCAGACAGTGTTAATGGATTTACATATTAACTAGATATAACCAGACAGAACTAGTGTATGTACATATTGATTAGATTACAGATAACTGGTTCTGTCAAACAGCTATCAATGGTCATGATATCTGATGAAAGCCAATGAGATGCATGTAGCTTGTCATTTCTGCCACCCTGCACAACTGTATATACCACCACTGTACCACAGCTAAAACTCTGAGGTGACAATATTCAACAGATGATATATTCCGTACCACAATCAGTCTGTATACTATGCTATAACCTAGATATATTGAATTGTGGGCCTTGATGACAAAGAATTGTACTTCTCACAACAAAGGCAAAAGCACATTAAGGCACTCTCTGCTGTTCTTTCCTTGCGATTTTGAGTCAATTTATCGTTACTCAAGTCAAGGCCTTAATATAGCTGTTACTACGATCTACTTTCATGAATGATACGTGATAGATAATGATGGATAACGACAGAACTACTCGGCCCCTCTAGATGGCTGGGGTACACGCCGTATCCAAACACTACCCTGCCCTTTGTGTTTGACCTATTAAAGTTGCTATATCCGACTTTGACCAAATATTGAGTTTAGCTTAAATATTTTAGCTAAATAAGTCATGTTCAAAATACTGTAAAAATGTGTCATCAAGAGATCCAGTCATGGATTTACAGTGTTTTCTCAAAGGGGGTAATGAAATCGTACACAATTCCATTCTCCCAATTGACCAATTATGGTCGATTAAGAGCAGAATTGAGGGGAATGGTTGATAATTAGCATGAATAAGATGGGTAGGAAGGGATGTATGATCTTGACTAGCATTCTAACTTTGGGTCCCAATCATCTCACTTCTGAAAAAGTATGAATTTTTAGGGGAGGTCTTTTTTAAGCTTTGAGTTGCTGATGGAAATTTCAATTCAATTTCAATTTTGAATTTAAAAACATGACTTGCTCAAAATCAACATCATTTTATCATGAAGGAGCTAGCACCGAAATGATTCAATGGAATTGTACCCATAGCAACCGAAAAGTACAATGTGCCTCATAGAAATATTTCGATTGACGGCTGTTTACATTTCAAATATAATGTAATAGAAGACTTGTATTTATCAAATTAAACCCAACACAAGGCATCTTTATTTTTCAGTTTTTATTTGAAGTCTATAGGCCTATCTTTGGATATTTTGTTGTTTTTTGATCTTATGTTGCTACGTTTAGGATTATTAATGATGCTTCATCGGACAAAGAATGAATAAAAAAGAATTGCACCAAATAACTCTCAGAAGACTAGTGTGTTCCCCATCAGAAAGAAACCTAAAGTATTTTTTAGTCTATTTTCTCATATTTCGCTCTTTTGATGCCCCCTGATGGACAAACCCAGAGATAAATTTGCCAGGGAAGACACCTTCATACGTGTTGATCCACATGATTAATCCAAAACTTATATTCTATGACAATATAATTATACATGGCTTATCACACAAATAATAACACAAATGCAGTTCTGCATTAATGTATTTTATTGAATTAGACTGTTTCAAAATAGGTTAGTTCATATAGCCTTGAATGTGTCCAGATTTTGAAGTAGGATTAAAATTATTTTATCTGGCCTCCCTGTGCATGCTGAGTCTATTCCATCTGTGTCTGTTCACCATCCTCCTCTTCCTCTTCCCTCATGGCTGGGAGAGACACATCATCAAGAGCCCTGCAGTGCACATCTGTGCCCAGCCATCATGTGTAACTGGGCCCCAGCGGAGCCCCAACTAGGTACTCAACTGTCGTCCAGTGTGGGCCCACTGGGGACTGTTACGTATGCTCAGGCGAGGCCCAGGAAGGCTGCCCAGTTTCAGCAGTGGTCATACAGCAGAGGGGCCGTAGATGGGTACCATGGAGTACCATGTCCTTGAATGGTTGAAATGATTGACATATATGTATATATATATATATATATATATATATATATATATATATATATATATATATATATATGTATATGATGCCAATAATGCCAGGGATACATTGCTCCAGGTGGAGTACACGGCCTAAGGTAGTTCACCACCTGCCCGCCCACGTGGGGGAGGTTGGCCTCGGTTGTCTCTGTGTTGAAGGCCCGTTACTGGGAGACGTGTAAGCTGAATTTAAGTTGAATAATATGAGTTTGATTTTGAGTTTAAATAGCCTTTATTTTCACTTTTCAATGTATCAGTGTATTACCGTTACATTCTTTTCATTTCCTATGAAAATACAGGCAGGCTGCTCTTAGGATTACGCATCCCATCTATGGCAGCAATATTTTAGCAATTGCCATGACTTCAATGCTGCTCGTATAATATGGTTAGCACAAAAATAGCTTATGACTAAATGAAATAGTATGCATGGATTTTCATGTCCTTTTCTAGGTGCAAAATAACAATATAGATATTTTTCTTTGGAGAATTAACTTCGTTTTAATCTGTGTTTCCCTGGTGGCAATTGTGAAGAATTGCGACGAGGTTAGACATCAGATAACCATAGCCATTATGAGGGTATAAACTATGTACGTATATATATTATGTGTGTGTAGCAAATAATTGAGCTACGTAAAACCAAGATAAAAGCATATATCTCTTATGTATATGACCTAACCGACCTTCTTAGTATAGGTGTCTAGGCTGACTAGAACATATTGGAATGATTCCCAAAACTGTTTTTATTCAACATTTAACTCACTTCTTCTTTTTTGTTATAAAAATGAATTATCTTACCCAGTAAGACAAGTCTGAATTTGGTATCAGATATAAACTACAACTTCCAAAATTGAAAGGAAAAGTCATGAGTTTCGGCATGCTTAGCATGCCTAGCATCTTTGTATATATATATAGGACCCCATCATAATGGCTTCATCATATATTCTCTTACCGTGATCAAATATCGCCCCTATGGAGTATGTACGGCAAGGTCTCAAAGTAATGACGGTGCCCGATACCTCCTGCCCAACAGTGAAGGGTCCCTGACGAGCTGCTACACCGATTGTCTTCGTCCCTGGTACGTCACATGTAGGTTGTCTACTCGCAAATGCATTCTTTAGATCATAAATGGCAGATCTACCTCCAGAAGGAACATATCTAGAAATCAGAGCAAAAGTCTACCTTTTTATATCTGCTCTACATTCAATACGTGTGTACATAAGGAAAATGTCATGGCAAAGTCAAAGTTTAAAAGAAAAATTATAATCTCCATAGAATCTGACAGAAAAGAGTGTTCATCGTCGACCTATATAATGTGTAAACCTATTAGGGAAAATTATTAATGACACACAATCTTCACAGTAACTACCTAGGAACATGCCTGTTTAGGGAATGATTTTGCACAGTTAAATTTCCACATAAGGAACATGCATCAAGTCGTTTAAGAAGGTAGTCACATCAGAACCACTTATGAATTAGAGCACTTACGGTATTGTAGGTTTATTTACATAATACCAAGCTATTATATCCCCTGCCTTCACACAAATCCTGTCTGCCGTGGCTACTGGTATGATAGCTGTTTTCCCGTTTGGAGCCTTTACTTTATTAATCCCAACAATGGTGAAATTGAGCTCAGAGCCTTCAAGTGGTCGGACTACCATCAGAGAAATGTCAACTGCATCAGTGGAGTAAAGCTTCCATGCTCTCACAGTCCCAGGTTTGTTGAATGTCATTGAAAATGAACGTTCTAT
Source organism: Harmothoe impar (assembly GCA_947462335.1). Classification (NCBI taxonomy): domain Eukaryota; kingdom Metazoa; phylum Annelida; class Polychaeta; order Phyllodocida; family Polynoidae; genus Harmothoe; species Harmothoe impar. Next base: position 20,444,167 of record OX381714.1, read on the forward strand.
TTTGATTTCTTTTTTAGAATCTGGGCCATCAATGTGTGGTCCTGGTTCAGCTGCATTTCCCATGATGCTATATGGTGATGGTCCGACTGAAATAGAATTAAATTCTTGAAATCATCATTTGAAATAAATGGAGTAAATTTGTGTTTCAGAAAATAGATTATCACAACTGAAATAAAATGAAGAATTGTTAATGATAGATTACAGTTTAGTTTGATAATCCTTCATGTGAAGGAGGACATTACTGCATTACAATTACCAATATTGCTGCACCATAACCAAAAACATTGCTACACTGTAACACACAGTATTGCTGCTGTGTCAAAATCATTATGCTACTGAAAGTATCAATATCATTGAAGTGCTATTTATCTTACCATGGCCTAGCTGTGCACTTATGGAGTATGTACGGCAAGGTGTCAGGGTGCTTACAATGCCTGAAACCTTCTGATGCACATCATATGGACCTTTACCAGCCCAGATAATCTTTTTTTCTGATGAATGACAGATGCTGTACCTGAAATCCCATTTTCAATGAGTCATTATTAACTTCAGTATTGCATCTAAAGTGCATTATTAGTAAAGCATTGGCTGTTGGAATATTGTTTTGTGCAGGAATATGACTTACGGTATTGTAGGGGCAGTAAGACTAGGCCAGTAGTACCAAGCTATCAGATCTCCAGCCTTGACACTGATCCTGTCTGCAATAGCAACTGGTATAACAGCTGCCTTTCCATTTGGAGCTTCGATGTCATTCATCCCAACAATAGTGAATTTAGTGTCACAGCCATAAACTGGTCGAACCACCATTAGAGTAATGTTAGCTGCAGAGTTGGAGTGTAGCTTCCATGCTTTGACAAATCCTGATCTTGTGAATGTCATGGTTGACCCAGATTCTATTCTAAGTTCTTCATTCGAATCAGAATCATCATGGCATGTGTTTGGTTGGGCAGGATTTCCAACAAAGATATCGAGTTGATCTGAAATGAAAATTCCTAGTGACAACTACATAAGACCCTTATTAAGTTTATTCTTATTTTAGCCTAATGGGCATACATGCTTATTTTAGCTAAGGTAGAAGCGTGTATACACACATATCTATGCAGGGCTTTATAGCTATACATACTGGGTACACTCATCACCGTTCTGACTGCGAACCAATACCTGACTCTCCAGCTTTTTTCTGGGTGGTGTGCATTATGATGATGGTTCAACAAGCCTTGCACACCTCTACAGGTGTGACATCAGGACATATTGTACCAAAGACGGCGATGATGATTGTGTCATGGGCCATACTTGTTCCTAATGGATGGTAGTACCAGACAGATAGTAGCTATTTCTCACTTACCTGCAAACATTTCTATTTCTATGAAGCCATTATAGTCTGTACTGTATACTGTGTCAACAGAGACTTTAACTGAATCAGACAAGACAGGACGTAGGTCGAATGTATTCCAAATAGCAGCAGTTGTATCTGTTGCCTTCCTTCCTTGGCTTTCATATAAAGTCACCTTAAATATAGTAATACAAATAGAAACAAAATCAGCATAACATTGATAATGGGAGAAAACCCACAAGTTTCATCAACATCCTACTATACCAAGATTAACACCTACAAGATAACCTGTAAATGATGGTATCTACATACTGTGGTCCAGTGCATCCACTCTGTACATAACTTGATGTTTTTCACAGAAATTAAAAGTCTGCAAATTTATGTGACTGAACATTATGCCAGAATAACACATGGAATTACCAATTTTCACTTTTCTGCAAAATACATACATTTGGTTATATCTAGGTCCACAATAGTTGAAGCCACCCATTCTCTCTGTAGTGGTTTCTAGTGGCCTACAGCCCCATCTCATGTAATCAGCTTGTTAACAATGGAATATTGCCTTAGAGTAACATTCATTATGATCACGTATCAATGCGGGAGTCAGTCCATGCCACTGAATTGGTCTGTCCTGCAGACCCTGTGAGTGTATCAACCCTGCACTGTCTGCATGCAAAACTATGATAATCATATGGACAATCCAGCCATTTAGTTCTCACCAATATATTGTACTGTACATAGTTTCTAGTATGGAAAAAGTCAGAATTATTGGAATCCATTACCTCTTGTTTAGAGTCATCACTAAAAGTCAATGTTAATCCTTCAATCTGACCAGTGTTTGATACTCGCTGCATGATCTTGGCCATTATCAATTTGTATTTGGCATCAAAATCAATCTTGATGAACGCCCCAACACCTTCATTCTCAGTAATCCAAGCATTGTTGAATGGCATCAAAGCCTCATCTATTGCCAAGCCACAGAGGTCCTTGTTGGAGGAGGCTTCAGCGCAGGTAGCACCTCTTGATGCAGCGGCCACATTCACATAATGGGTGTCAACTGGTTCACCTAAATGCAAAAAAAAGATGAAAAGGAGTCGAATGAATAAGTTCTGAGCCGAAACAAAAGTCCAAAGAGCTGGACTCTGACGTGACTGTTCTATGACTCTTGCTCTATGTGTGCCGCAGGCTGGTGGACCCACAGCTAGAGGAGCTACAGCTCATTCAGGAGTCACAGCCATCTTGCTCCCCACAGTATGTAAATTGCATGCAGCAACAGTCATAATTCATGATATAGTTATTGTTTCAGCACCAGGGTTCGATTCTCAGTTTACATTTTGTCTGAAATATAGGACCTATGTTTAAAAATATTTCATAAATACATCCATTAAGTAATAAGCATACCATTCCTGATATTTTATTGAATTGAATTTGGAAAATTTGTCATCAATGACTTCTGATTCAAATCCACCCTGATTCCATAGTATAAAATCTGAAGAAAATTATATTAATAAAACTGGCTCTTACCACTTCCAATAGTAATGGCAATTGAGTAGGTGCGGCAGCTATCCTTCATTGGTAGAGTAGCCTTCATTCCCACCTTTACTAGATCCATGTTCACTGGATACCCCCTGCTGTATATATACCTCTTTGCCCAGGCCTTAGTACAATCACTGTATGTTAAACCCTGGGTGCTTGTTGTGTACCAACCAATGAGATCACCGGTCTGTACATGGAAGGTCTCAAAGCTCTTTAGGGTGTAGGTATTAGCCCTGTTCGGTAGTAGGTTGAGGAACGTCTGACCAATCAGGATGAAGGTGGTATTTAGAGCTGTCCTGCGCCAAACCTGAGCCAATAGCGTGGCTCTTGCAGTGCTATATACCTCCCATTTGATAACCTGTGCATAATTATAGTCTATAGTCTATGTATAGAGAACACCCTCAATCAACTTCTACATGAACTGTTAAAGTCACTGCATGTTATTATTGCTCAATGAACTAAAAACATGATATATGAAGTCTACATATTTTTCACCGCAATAGCTAATCATATAAATAATATGCCTTTTGATCAAGATAACAGTTTGTCTTTGTTGTAACCATATAACCGACGACAAATATATATAATATATATTCTTCCTACCCCTATCGGAAGTAATAGAAAGCCATATACAGATGTATTAGCTGATGAAACTAATACCTGTCCATCTCGCTTGATGTTGGTTTCCTTTGAGTCATGAACAGTTAACATGTAAGGTTTCTCCAAAATCTTTCTACGGAAAACTTGATGGCCATAAGTATCATCAAACTCGGCCTCAGCTACAAACAACAAGGTATTGTATTTTAGACAATCTAGGCTCTAGGGACATCCCAGATACTATGACAGTATGTATACAAGTATACTCGAATTACTTAAGGTGGCTGTCTAGAATGGCTCAACAGTTTTTGAATTTCCACCAAAATGTTTATCCAGGTTCTCTGCATAATTCTCAACCCAATGGCAAAAAGAAATATGGGTGGTCCCGGGCTACTTTTTTAAATATAGAATTTTGTAAATTAAAAGTATTTCCCTAAGATCAAAGAGGGAAAATAAGTTCAATCAATGAGGAATAGTAGTAAAAGTTTTTGAATAATGCTAAAACTCCCACAAAACATCCATACCATCATTTCCAAATTAATCAAGGTTATTTCAACATAGGGTCCTGTGCATTATTTCAGTTTTTTTCATCATTTTGCCATGAGGCCTATACTTCAAGTGTTCTAGTGAAAGAGCCCTATACTGGGAGAGTGCATATTGATTTACTGGCCCACTACTGCCCCCTACTGTATTGATAGAGAAATGCCTGTATAAGTGCATAAGGCTATGCACGTCATGTTATCCGGCTAGGGGAACATATGCTGCCCTGCCCTCTGTCATGTGCAATGAGATGCGCAGTGGATCCGTTTTTCATCCTAGACAGCTACCTTAAGCTAGGTTACTCTTATCATGTCATTGTGATGCTTGAATGCAGTTGTGGAGAGTCACTTGTGGTAGTTTAGCAGAATTTGAATCAACCTGAAATATCTCTTACGTTAAGGGATATCTAGATATCCCGCACTGCAGAGGGTTGGTTGTCGTGATATCAAAGTATATATATATACATACGTTTGCAGACAGGAGTTGTTCCGGAGAGTGTTCCATCCTTCAGGCAGGTTCGACCAAGGTTACCGGATCCCAACTCATAACCACTGCTGCACTCATATTCAAAGTAGTTTCCTGTAGTGATAGACTCGCCTGTGGTCTTTTGTACAACATTAGCACTTATCTCAGGGTTTGTACAAGCGGACACTGTAAATACATGTAGATCACAGATGTAGTAAAAATAGATCAGATTCTTTCGTTTTCACAATATGAGCAATTGGGAGAAACTAGATTCAGCAAGCTATCAATTTGATTCCTAACTAAAGTAGCCATCCACAGTGGCATGCATTGCTTTACTGTTTCAAGGTTTTTATTTCCTTGCTGTCATATAACACCTTGTTTTTTACACTTTAGTTATGCAAACCCTCTCAGTATTGCAGAAGAGAGAGCCTAACCTGCAGTACACAACCCACAAGAACTGCGGCAATGTGTCAGACTGAATTCTTGGTTCTCCTTGCAGACTTTGTAATTCCTCCCAATCAAATCTTTGCATTTAGGACATTCATCCACACAATAATAATCAGGATCTGAAACTGTTAACAAGCATATGGTAGAACACAGTTTTTCACCTGTGATATATTTCACTGTATATCTGGAGCTGTAACGCAATAGTTCACTGAATCATTTTGATAAATTCACCTTACCCTATTGTACAGATAGGACAACGGTTAGTGTAAATGGGTGAACAAATTAACGTAGTATGAGCAGGCAGGGAGGGGCGTGTGGGAGGTTGTCATACCTATTGTGCAGTGTGTTGAACCTTTGGGGGCCATGGTAAAAGTCTACAAAGTAATCATATGCAGCAATCGCCACTTTCACACACCTTCTATATTACATTTCCCATATTGCATGTTACCTACTTTTGTGAGGTTTCTTGCAGACATATGTCTGTGGATATATCTTGTCACAGTAGATGTTGTCCCACTTTCCATCCCTCTCCATCACTGCGCACTTGTCATACTTGTCATCATTAGGTACTTTTGATTTCCAGTTGGTGTAAGTCCTCTTTACACCATCATGCCAAGTCCAGGTCCCATCATTATCATAATCATTGTATCCGATCCATCTTACTGACCCACTGAATTTGAAAGATTCAGTAAATATCTACACATAAATCTTGGTGTTTTCTTTCTCGATATAGTGCAGCACAGAAAAGTTTCATATCATATTAGATGAATCAGCAGAATGAATTACCGGTATATATCAAAATGTATTTACTCTTAAACTTACCTGCCTAGTGATAACACAAAATTATTTTCTACAGCATCTTCGATGCCAACCAAATGTGCTTTCTCCCGTTTGCATGATTCTTTTGCCAGTGAGTAGTGCACCTTTTTATTCATAAATTTGTAGCAGCCATCTCTATGGTGTGTCCAGCCCTCCTGACAATCTTTAATGTTACAAAGATTGACAAGCTATTTATATTTATTATATTATTTCAATTGGCGAATACATATGGGAAATTGGAGCAGAGTTACATCAGCTATATTCATAGTGCATATTTATAGTTGAAAGGAGTTTAATGTTAAGTTCCATGGATAAATGTTATTATCTTATCAAATCAGTTATTTATATTAGTGTGCTATACAATATGTTCATTTCACTGCTAGGTATGTTCTTTGAGGATGGCATGTCACATTTGTCATTATTATCCACCAATGCAGGCCCAGTGAGTAACTCACCAGTGCGGCATGCCAAACCTTGGAGAATGTATCAACCCTATAGGATCGGCATAATGTTTGAATGCCGCACTGATGAGTTACTCCCCAATGCTGCATTCTTGCATCAGGATGACCAATAGCATCATGCAGCATTGCCGTCATAAAAGTGTTAGGAAAACTATTTGGAAGCCACATTTTCTCAAATTAAGGGTTGGCTTGAGATCAGGGTTTAGCAAAACACCGATGAGTACATACCAATGCCACAGAAACGACTATTTCCCAGGAATTTACCATCAGTGGTACATGTAAGTTCTCTGCTGATTGGTTTGTCGTCAATTTTGTTTTTGCATTCTATCTCCACTTTCTCCCCAAATGCAAAGGTTCTTTGCGCGACTTGAGATGGGTTGATAACAGCATTTTTATCTTTCAGGACAGGAACACTGCAAGAGGATACTACAAAAGACCACACATTAAATATATTATATGAAGTCTAGGATGTTCAAATATGACGAGGACAAGCTCATCAATTATCAAAAATAAAATCATATAATTATTCATCATCTTAGTACCAGATGTTTACAACATTAAATGTGTTATTTGACTCCTTAGTACCAAACCATGTATGAGATTGATGCATCTGATAAACGTGAGAAATAAATGAGCATTGTATTTATTTGTGTATAAATCAGACAATGCAAGTCTACTCTCACAACTCTAGTGAACTCTGACCGGGGTGTCAACCAATCAGATCACTCCAGTGCCAGCAGGCAGGGGGTCTACACCTAGTCTGTGTGGCCACCACCGGTCTCAGTCACCCAGCAGCACACTACCCGTGCGCACCTGAACTACACATAGAGACTTCTCAGAGGCAAATTTATTTTTGTTGTTAACTTGTTCGTTGAACTTGTTCCATTGTTTATTGCGTTCACTTTGGCTGGAGTACTGTATATTGCCTGACGTATAGGTCTACACGCAATAAATATTCAGTCACCCAAAACTACATAACCCCTTATCGTCATATTTGCTAAAGGAGATTTATAAATTAGGACTTCATTATACTGTTATCATAAAACAAAGGATATAGCACATGAAAGCAGTATACATGTCCTTCAAAGGGTTAAGGTTACATTACCTAGTTTCTCATGTCCCCGTCCACAGAAGTTACATGTCTTGTGGCATCCCCTGAAGGCATCATCTGTGCTACAGTACTGGGCGTCCTTAGATGTCAGTTCTGCACACTCAGCATAAATATCATGGCATTTACCTGCAGTGTAATATAATGATAGTGTGATAACTTAAAAAGGCATTGATATACTTTAAATTATATATATAACTGCAGAAATGTAGATGCCCAATAATGACTTTCTTAGTGTGACATGGTGCCTAGATAATCCAATGGTGTAAATAGAGCTGATTTTGCATATCTAAACCAATCCCCCATGAGTAAGATTGAATCTGCTATGGTTGTTGCCCTGCAAATTAAGATGCCCACAATCAAGGACCAATGTTTCAATTATGGTAATCCCTCTACATTCAATGGGATAGTTGCCATACATATATGAATCTGCTTACCTAATCCAGAAACATCACAGAAGTCATATTCACAATACTTGTTGATATAACACCAAGGACGTAGGAGGTTGTTTGGATTTCTGCAGTAGGAATGTCCTGTCAATCCACTGCGCGAGTATCTACAGAAATAAATAACGTCTTTTTCAAATCAATCTAAAGATTGCATGCAATGAAAAGCTCATTTTGAGCCAGGGTCTAGAAACTGAGCTGCTGGTTAGAACCTGCAATTCTAGTAGAATACACTTATTGTGACAAAACCTTATATAACGTCAAAAACGTCATCTTGACGTAAAAACATATTTTTGTTATCTGGGATTGCTTAATTGCTGCTTAGATGCCATAATGCCTGATTCATACATTCCGGGCATGCTGCAGCAACCCGGCACCATTGAACTAGCTGTGCTGTGTAAATTGCATGATGATGGAAGAATTCACATAAAGCCCTGAGGCATCAGATATAGTTCTTAAATAACTAACGTGGATGTAAATAAATTAACAGGACAGTGCTTAGCTTCCTCCCATGGGATACACTTGTGGTAAAGCTGTGAGTAGTCCACTGTCCCTCTGTAGCTGCTGCCACGGTCCTTAGTGTTATAGCATTGCTCCTCATCAGCTGTAGAAATGGTGAAAAATGGTTAAGGGTATAAAACTAGTTACTAACTATAATAAGCAAAGGGAGTGGTAATTCCTTGACAACAGGATGAAGTTCTGGCAGTAAGGGAGGAAATTATTTGCCCAGACTACACAATTGCCTACTTACTTACAATCCTAGTAGTTGATGAGAAACCTTTCCTGCTTTCCTTTTCCCCTGTCCTTAATATCATTATAATGAATCCAGTATAGGAAATAACTGCTGCTTTGTATCCTTTTCCACAGTATCTGCAGAATTATACAATAACATTTAATTCAATCGATTGCCTACAGCAAATAGAGTGTGTGTCTATTGAACATGCACTTTAGGAAGGTACAATAGACGATGTGTAGCTCTAACACCACAAATACCCGAATTTTAATGGACAAATTATGAATAAATTGATAGATTGATTAGAAAATCAGCCACTTTTTTTCATGAATAAACGAAACGTATTGGATAGGCATTAATAAAAGTACTTGTTAGTCCAGTTAATTTGATAACACCTACGACAATCTACTATATTTCATTTTGATTATAATGTTAACATTTTCATAAATCTCTTAAAGATAAATCGATTTAAGCGGAAAATACAATCATGTCTTACTTTTCTCCTGGCTGGGCAACAAGTGTATCACGAATTTCAAGACTGTCTACACAGTTCTGGTCTACGTCTTCTTCAAAATCAAAGTCATCAAAATCAAGGACCATTTGCTTGCCCTTGGGACCCTACAATGGAGGTACAGCATGTACATACAACTAGTCTCACTCTGCTACCATGCATCATATCTCATCTACTCCCCCCTCATCCTATATCCAATAGAGTAATGTGCATTGTACTTGTAGGACTGATTACTATATCCGTGTGTCTAGCTGATCATTGACAGGTCGTCAATAGCTTTTGAATTGAAATATATAAGTGCATGTAAAATCTTTAAGGTATTTTGGAAGTTACCTTGATGTACCATGTACATTCCTGTGAATTACTGTAGTTCTGGGGATAGTTTGGACTGGAGATGTTTACTGATGGGGTGGACTCTGTCAACTCAATGATGCTTCCACAATCTGAAAAGAGAAGAAATAACCAATACAGATTTTGGGAAATTGGTGAAGACATACAATGACGTTGTAGATTGTAACGTTTATTTTTAAACTGTGAAAGTGCCCACATCAAATTGTATTTCAACCTTAGTGGAAACAACTGAATGTTCAAACATCATCATACTCAGGATACCCGGTGTTATTATAGAAGAGCTTAATGCATAGCTTTACATTAATATGCAAAATGCCAAATATAACCGAATTGTTACAAAAGTAATAGAAACTTAATTTCAGTCTGTGAGAATAAAATAGTACAAGCAATAGTGATGCTGCCACTTTGAATTAGATAATCATTCAACATGTTTCTTACTTACTTGGGGTACGAAGGCTCTCACACAGATCACCAGTGAACACGTCTGGACAATTGCACTTGCAATGAACGTCAAGAAATCCATCATTCTCACACACCAATGCTTTCTTATCATCAGGACATTTATCTATAAGTAAAATTGTATGGAAACTTTCCATAAACCCTTGGTTTAATGCAGACAATCATTAGTGCTATAAACGATTTGACAAAATTGCACCTCTGCAGTAGAGGCTTTACAGAGGAATGCCGCCCACATGACACTTACCTGTACAGTCATAGAACTTGGTGACACCCATCAGGTCATAGTGACTTAAGTAACCTTGTCGATTTCCCAATAAGAATTCATCAGTCTTGTCAGTTATGCTAAGTGTCTTGCGACCATTTTCTGAATAATCCTACAAATGTAAAACTAATTGTATAATGATGAATAAATGAACTCAAACTAAAACAGAATGCATTCAATATGGGGGATGTTCTCTGGATGGTAACTTTTATCAAGGTATTATCACTAAGACAGGCACACTATTTGAAATGAGCCAAAACGTTTATAAGTTTAGAACCTTAGGTTATTTCATGGTGAATATGGCAGGTTCAGAGCCAAGGAAGCTGAGTTATCGCGCTTTGTATCTCATGACTAATCAGTGATGATTACATAACTAGAAAGTAAATCATTTTCTTTTCAAATGCAAAGGATGACGGTTATAATAATCATGCTCAGTTGTAAAAAATCATTGTGAACCTTTGCCTCTTTCCACATAATAATAATATACATAATATGAATTAACACTCAAGTCCTTATAGTACTGGATTGCTATATTTGGTCCCACTCATGACTTCAGTATGGAGTTCAATTTGCCTTAAAGTTAGCACAAGCACGTGCACAGCAGGTTCAAACTCGTAATGGAACAGCTTGCATGTTCCAATACGAATACTTAAATTCGTAATGGAACAAAATTGAACGCCATACTTTAGACATACTTTGACGGACTCCACTGTCAGGGGCTTTTGTATGAATAATTGAAACAAACACTAATACAATAGACAACCTGATACTATAAATACTACTTGATAACTAGTGAGCACCAGCTAGGGTTCCACAGATCCGGAACTAGAAATCGCTGAGATCAGAACCATTGGATTTGATGTTGGCAAACCGAAATCTGTTTCTCGGATGGGATTTGATCTAAAAAAATAGAGGTCGATTTGTCTCATGGATCACTCATACTTACCCATTGGCCATAGTGCATCACGGAACCGTAGTCATATGGATGTAGGTTCTTCAGATCAAGAGTTTCATTTACAAATTCCCATTTTATACCTCAAAACAGAAGGTTGGAAACATCTAGCATTACTGTTTATAATACAAGTGTTTAGACGGTTTATTAAATTTAACACAATATACCTTCTAGATGCATATGGGCTGACTCACATGTCTCAATATTTGCAGTTTTCCTTGAGACTTCATTAAATATATGAGGGAGATGTCAGGATCCGTGAATAGAAAGGGGAAAAACTGAGATCCTGTATGAATCTTGCCTAAGCAGTTATAGTGGAATCACTTTTTCCATTTTAATTGCAACGTCTGTGCTTACCATCCATTGCATTTTCTCGGTGCATCTTTGCATAAAGGTCCCTGTCATTTCTTCTGTGCTCGTGATCCAGGCCAAGTGAGTGGCCGATTTCATGAATACACATCGAGTACTTAAATTAAATAAACAGTGTGTACTCATAAAGTAGGAGCTCGCTCACTAACAATAGAGACGCAATATGTTACCATACAAAACTATGTAATTTGGTTTGGGTTTGGTATATGTATATGTATATGAACGGTTATGTGTGTGTGTGTGTGTATATATATAATTCATATATATATATATATATGGATTAGATATTGCTGACGCGGGAATATTAGTATAGATATATTGTCACCACCAGATGGTGCACTCAGTTCATCACCCGACCCCCGGGGGCAGTACTACCTCCCACCGTCCAACCGCCACTGCTGCATCAGCTGGTGATCAGGAGGCCAGTAACGTGGTTAATTTTTTCTTTTATTGTTTGTCAATTGTTTGTTTTTTTCCAATTGTTGTTTCAAACATAAATAAATAGGCCGCCTGAATCTTACCAGAACATAGGGCAAAAGTGTATCCACTTGTCTACGTCATGTTATCTCATCTTATCCTAACAGACAATAATATATATATATATATATATATATATATATATATATATATATATATATATATATATATATATATATATATATATATATATATATATATATTAGGTTTATTAATCATTTCATTGTCATAGAATAATACATCGTAATATCTTCCTTGCGAGTGTGTGATCGGTCACAAACTGAGATTCAGGTGTTACAACATTGTTGTGGAGATTTATGTGTATAACATGTAGCCGATGACATAGCAGATAGACATGATGTTATGTTGACAATAAATGAAAGGCACTGTCATCATCCCTACTCAAATGAGTATTAGGTTGCTTTTACTGCACTGCCCCTGACCCTTAGGTTACTGTACGATTTAATGATCGAAATGGTTACTGTTGCTATGGTTAAGCTACAGTAATAGGAAAGGGGGAGTATGTTGGGTCCTGTTTGGACCCAACATTTTGGTGGGGGGAAAGAAAGACTTCAAACTGAATTTAGACTGGGTGAGATTTAATGAAAGGGGTGTTTGTGTTTGGGTAGTAATTTAAAAAGGTTTGTTTTGTGTTTGGTTGGAACTCTCTAGTTTAATGGGATTAGTGCACCTAGGGCCAAATTTCTTTGGGTTTGAAAATGCTCATAGATTCAGCATTCCTTCTTTTTGGTGGTAGGTAGTTCCAACACAGTGCACCGTGGTGTCCTATACTCTTATCAAAGGAGGCGCAGTGTGATCTCGTAACAGTGAGCAAAGGGCCAGTATATGTTTATGATTGAGAATGATTAGGGTCTTTAAGCGGATGGGTATAACTCACAAAACAGCATGCACATTCCTGTCCAGGTCCAACAGATTTGTCGTTTCCAACATAAGAGTAGCATCTACAAGTAGCAACACATATTTCACAACTCAATAATTCATTCAAATTGTAGAGGTCTAGAAATCCATGCCAACCAGACCCAGACATATTTTGTCAATTTACACAATGGTCTTATTCGCAACAGGGATAAAATTAGCAATGATACTATCAAATCCCCTTCGCTGCTTTTCTTCCCAAATTGCTGTGTTGATAATGATAATATATAACCGGCAGCATGAGTATGTACCCAAATGTTAATTGAAATTGAATCAATACTAACATACACACACTGAAAACCTCAGGGTCGTCATTTTGTCAATACCAAAATTGACAACTTTAGTACGTCAAGGTGACGACCTTAGGTCATCATTGCGACGACCTAAGGTAGTCATATCTGATCCATATGGACCAAAGTTGTCATAATGACGACCTTAAGTACAGTCAACTCCCTCCTAACGACCACCCCTCCACAGCGACCACCTCGCCATTGCGACCAGTTTTGGAAAGTCCTAACCATTTTTCCCTTTGTTTTGATATATAAAACTCCCCCTATATCGACCACCCCTCTAATGCGACCACCCCACCCTCCGACCACTGAATTTCCCGTCCCAAGGGACGTTTTTCTCCCTCTAATGCGACCACTGTTTCCCATCCCCCCTTGGCTTACTTATTCACTTGGCCGGTGGTCGCACATCAGAGGGACAGAATCTGCCCCTACCACCACCCTCTCACCTGGCTAGTGGTCGCACATCAGAGGGATTGCCAGAAGCCCTCCCCCCCCCCCCCATCGCCGCCACTCTGTCACCTGAATAGTGGTCGCCCCCCCCCCCCCACCCCTCACTCCCGACTACACCAGTCCCCCCTCTCATTACAGATGTGGGCATAATTTCCAAATAGGCCTAAACTCCCTCTACTGCGACCACCTCGCCATTGCGACCACTTTTAGATAGCCCCAAGGGTAGTCGCAATAGAGGCAGTTGACTGTAGTCACATGGATTGGGTAGTCAGAATGACTACCTTAAGGTTGTTGTTTTAGGTATTGTAAATTTGAAGACCTAAAGTCATCAGTAATGACAACTCTCAACACCATTGGGTAGTCATTAGGACAACTTAGGGTATATCTGGGTGTTGGACATGGGGCATACCCTGTCACGTGCTGCCACCCATGGTAAATTGATTGAAGTAAATTCTCTATCATGAAGTATAAACTGGTGACAGGGAGCAGAGTAGTCTCTATACCTTCAAGGCCATCATTCTCATCTATACACAACATATCTATGACAAGTAAAGCTACTTAGATTAATCAAGAGTAAACCAAATATGTGAAAGGGATGCCTCTCATTAGGAGGTGAACTAATTAGAGACTATGTTCATACACCATTCTCCAGAGCACTTTCCCTTAGTCATTATGGACAACCTAGGTCGTCATAATGACTAGGAACCTTCCTCTGGGTTTTCAGTGCATTGCCGATTATCTTTGCTATACATGTTTTACTGGAAATTGCACCAGACTGAATCTGGTAGTACAGTTGGTATTTACAGTTACAAATTGTTGACATGTGTGGCTTTAGAGAGAGTCTTGCGTATGATACACCTATTTCATCACACTGGTAAGAAATGTAGAAGGATTAGTATCTTGACCCCACTAGTAACCAAATGTGTAGATGTTTATTATTCTAAAAGTCATACTGGTAAACGAGCAGAAGCTTCTTATATTTAGTCAAATTGGTAGCCAAGTGAGCTTTTATGTAATCTGATAGACAGCAAACCAGGTGGAAGCTAAATCTTCCCAACTAATTAAATAAACTAAAAGTAAGTTCCCACTAAGACTATGAACGGTTATGTGTGTATGTAGCTCTAGCAGTGTTGGGTAGACGGATCGTATTTAGAACAAAGTAGGCACTAAATTAACTTACGATGGAAAATTCTTGGGTGCATCTATGTACCGCAAGTAGTTAGTGTGAGAGAGACCATTATCGGTGTGCACTGTTGGTGTCTTCAGTTTGAATCTGATGCATGTTCTCTCCTCGTAGTACTTCATGGCTTTCCTTGTACTTTCTTTTCGAGAGTCAGCTGAAGACACAAGAATTCATGAGTCATCTTGAGAAGCTTATTAAGTATAGCAAACAGAACATAGTCCCATCCACTTTCCCTTGTGCTACTCATTATACTCAATGTACCTAGGTGTATGCTACTGGTGTTCAAGTAGGCTTGGTTAACAGCCAGGATTTATGGTTAAATAAAATCAACGTTACTTACGCATAGCAAACTCAGGCCCTCGGATTTCATCAAAGGTGTATGGCACAATTCCTTTTTCCCACCTGTATTTAACATCAACCCATTGTCTCTTGCCAAAACTGCGAACAGTTACATTGTCCAGGCTTATGTCCAAGGCTGAGTGGTGTGATGATGGTTCTCCCTGCAAGGATAACAGAGGTGAA
Source organism: Harmothoe impar (assembly GCA_947462335.1). Lineage (NCBI taxonomy): Eukaryota > Metazoa > Annelida > Polychaeta > Phyllodocida > Polynoidae > Harmothoe > Harmothoe impar. The sequence goes on from OX381714.1 coordinate 20,459,414, forward strand.
GAACAATAGACAGACTGTCTATAGCACAGGCAATATCCACAAGAGGGTCATACAATGTCAGATATAGAGTTAAAGATGAAGGACTTTTACTACATTCCACCCTATGGAATAATTATTTCATTGCCTATGACATAATACAATGTATAGCTGAACCAAATGTAACCAAATATAGTGTGGTGATGCACCATTCTGCGTCATTATGCTATACTTCTTAGAGGTGTACCAGCTCGGCCAGATCAGTCCTGATCCGACACAACTGGTACTACCCGGATGTGGCCCGGCCTGGTCATTAACCCAGCCTGGGTCAAGCTCACCCAGTCCGGACTACTCGTCTGGCATGGTTACAGCCAGAACTGTGCAGTTCCCTCTGTCCACCCGGTCTGGATGACCAACTCAGCCTTGACGAACAGATGTCCCCACCGATGGTGGCCTGCCATATAAGGCAGGCCTTCATCGGCCATTGGCAGTTCCCACTGGGAGCTCCACCTATGAGAAGACTCACTGAGACCTCTTACGTAGCAGTTACAGAAGACTTCACTGCCAGGACCTTGGACTGGACTCTGTCCCCGTCCACCCATTGGGTAGAAGCAACATGGTCCAGGTTCTGTCATTCCATCCGTGAGGTCAATGGAAGTACACTGAGTGTAACCATGATCATGATCCACCTATCTTTATATCCTGAATAAAAAAGGCTCTTTACAACTGTACAACCACCTGTGTTCAATCCTTTGGAAAGCAGCTGTAACTCATATGATCCTTACAGGTCCCTAGTAGTCAGATACTTGGATGGTTCCCCGACAGTCCCTAGTCCTAGCCTACCCATCCAAGTATTGGGATCACTACAATAACATAAAATTAAATGCTAAAAGCCATTTTAATCTATTTCAGACTCTTTACATGTAACATGCAAAGGCCCATGACAGTGTGAGACTTGTGAAGAGAGTGATGTACACAGAGCCCACTGTCATGAGTCTTTGTCTATGTGTTTAACTGACCTGTCTGGTGCCATTGACGTATTCTGCAGCAAGCTCCTCTATCATGTCACCGATATTTCCAGTCGGTTGCACCTCAGCCTCCAAGACCTCAGATGCAATCTCTTGAATCGCTGACTCCATACCATGTCCATGCATGTTAAATATTTCCTTATCAGAGAAATGCAGTAGTTCTAAATGTGTTTTGGAACATCAAAAGAATGTTTACCAAGCTCAAATACATTGTTCTAAACTAAAATAGACCTCATAATGACCTCATACTGATATCATTGACCTTATAGTGGCCACAATGTAAATCAGTAAAAAGAAGGTTTCTAGTCGCTATGGTAACCCAAATAAGAATGTTCTCTCAAATAGCAATGGAAAACATATTGAACTACATGATATATATGCACACATATATATATATACCTACCACATCAGCCGGAGTCTCCTCACCATTGTCGACGCTCACTTCACCAAGATGGGACCTTGTTTCATCTTCAGACTCACCAACCGCCTGGTAATAATAAATCATGAGAACCAAATATAATTTTCATATACATTGGCAATTGAGTCCTATATAGTATTCTGGAAATACACTTAAGAGAGGAAATGGAATACAACCTGCCACCATCTTTACATGGAATTGACATTCACTACTATTTCCTGACAAACAATGGTGATTTTTCGCTTATCAATTGCATTGAGATATTTAATTCCCTTATAGTTATCACAAAGAATCCAAACGGGTCTATCCGAAGAATTTAGTTTATAGTGCAAACAGATCAAGTGATATTTATAGAAGGCAAGAGGGCAAGACAGCAGCGCAGATGCACGTATCAGACTAGTGTATCTCTAACTTACATCTGGTTCTGCTTCCCTCAGTGAGCGGTGTCCGTCTGTGGGGTGGCAGCAGGCGTCATGCAGTAACAAGACAGAGGTCAGCAGCAGCAGCAGTCCAGGCGGCAACTGCATCTTGCACCTGTAAGATGGTATTGCAGCTCACAAAAAAGCAGTCTGCTATTTCTGATCATGATCCAGTACTGACCTCTCACATGCAGACCAGTCAGGCTCAGACCTTGGTATCTGGCATTTTAGGACTGATACTCAGCCAATTAATTGCCCTGCCCACACTTACTACATAACGACCACCCTACCCAAGAGGTCCAGTTTGACATGTGAACATAGCCAAAATAATTGGGCAATACTCTTAGAGAAGTAGCTCCCTCAGGTAGCCAGTACAACCTTCTATAAAGTCGATTTTGGGCAACCAAATGATAATAAATCCACAAACATACTCGTCCCCAATACAACTATCTTTATCAGACTCCTTTGTGACGGGTGTAGTGATATTATCAGCAGAGCCTGCAGATAGTTGTATTGGAGACTCGTATGTTAGTGTGTATTTATTTAGGCAGGGAATAGCGGGGGTCCGTAATAAGGGGTGCATTCTAGGCAATTTTGATATTTTAATACCATTTGAAAGTTTACAAGTGAAAGTGTTTACAACATTTTAAGTGAGCAGGCCAGCAGAATGGATAGCCCATAAGAAAGTCCACAGGCTTTTCCTTTCTGGTTGCCTGCTATATTCATTCAGTTCAATGTTGATTCTATGTGCCCCCTAGATGGGTGGGTAAGGGGTTTCCACCCCATGTGTAAATACATGACAACTCATGGACTCTGACACATAGTGTCATTCAACACCCCGACTGTAAGGGCTGACAGCAACATACAGTAATGAAGCACTTACCTGTGTGTGTATGCCGGACTAACCGTGTGTCGTTCTCGCTTAAGTGGAGATCCCACCATGGTGACCCGTGGCTGTACGCAGTAGACGTTTTATACTCAGACAGCTCTAACATTAGGATGTAATCACCAAATGGTGCCTGTCTAGAACATAACTCATACCTGACACTGTATACGGTGATAATGGTGGACACAGAGCAAAATGCTTGATGTCAATCTGCATTTAAAACAGCATTTGCTGTACGATTATGTAAAAACTGAAATGATCAATAGAAACAGCAATTTGTTATGAGTAAATGGCACTGGAGCTGCCACGTGTCTCCCGAATAACGATTGTACCCCCAGATTATTTAGGCATCCACTACAGGTGGAGTATTAGTGGGAATGCTTACAATGTTTTCTGTGTATCATGTAGTACTAATACTGTTATTTAATATATTCTCTGTGGAGGAACCACATTTAATGTACATTTATACATAAAACCACTGGCAAACAAACTGGGATATAATAGTCCAGTGGTGGAACAAGCATTTGAGGCTGACCCATAATTCTCCAATATATATATTTGTTTCTCTGCTGATTGTTCATCCAAATGGTCTGGGTGACCATTTCCTGTGTGATGTATTTGTGACGGCTTTGGAAAAATTGAGATGCAAGATGGCCACCAGAAATGAATAAAATTCGTTCAAGGTGCATATCTTGACATCTGATCTACTTAGGGGCACAAATAAAAAGTCTGAACGTACATTTCTGTGATCAGGGAATCCAATCATGTCATTTAGTATCATGTATATGGCAGCCATTTTGAAATATATTTAAGATGACTGCTGGAATTCAATAAAGAATCATAAAAAATGCATATATCTCTGCTTCTAATCAACCTAAAGACACAAATAAAAGCTCTGAAAGTATAGCTCTGTGGTCAGGCAATCCAATCATGACATTTAGGATCATGTATATGGCAGCCATTTTGAATGATTAATAAGACTTGAAAAATAACAAGACTTAGCAATTATAGTGAGATTATCTGTCAGAATGACACATTTAGGGATGCAATATTAGCATATTATTGGACCAGAGATAGCTGTTGGAGGGTAGACAATTTGCTATGTGCAATTCCCAAAACATAATACACTGGCCCACTACAGCAAACATCCACAAGAAATCCTCCAATAGCAAAAGTGACATTCATATTGTCACCCAGACCATCTGGATGAACAATCAGCAGAGAAAAAAACTATATCAGAGAGTTTTGGTTTTTTCGCATTGGATTGCATTTAAATTGCATTTCACCGCTACTGCTAAGTATAATATTGCAATCCTTGCTGTGTTATTCATTAGACACGATACGAATCCGAGTTTAAATAAAACAATAGGAAAAAAGCTGAACAATTAGACCTATTCTTATACCATAGAATAGGGATTACACATGCGGAAATTGTACTAGCAACAGTGCAATACAGAAAAGGAATGGCACTATTTATTACTTCTGAGAGCCTTTTCATAAGCCGAGTTTAGGATATTGTAACTTTTGTGTGTTTCATAAGCCGCTATTGTTAATTTCGCTATTGTTAATTCTGCTATCGTTAAATGCATTCGCTATTGTTAAAATGCTCAATTGAGTGTATTTCATAAGGAATTACGATAGCGTTTTTATGAGAGCAAACTGCTATTTAACGAGAGCGATCTTGATTTGATGGTTTCCAAGCGAACTACAGTGACCGCCTAAACCCAGCAAAATCTAAAGACCAATGCACCAAGAAAGGGTGACTTTTTCATGATAAATTTGTGTTTACTTTGGTTTAGCAGAATCCTCATAATACTGTCTACAGTGGCTATATGTTTGCCGACATTTTATATCAGAAGATTCCCAGGACAATTAACTTTCTAATAGTATAATATACTGAAATGCAGGATTTTAAGGTTATATTTATGATTTTGTTGGTCATGCTTCAGAAATGTTCAAAAACTATATCAACAACCTTTCTGAAAAGTCACTCTTTTTTGCTGCATTGGTCTATAAGTTGAGGTCATACTGGCTGTCCCCAGAGCCTTCCTTCGGAATGATTTGGGAACGAGAGTACCATTTATTGTGGTTGAGGTATCGCTTGAGTAGCACTCCTGCTACACACTTGTGCATACTGTGTGATACAGCCTACACCACCCCACCTCATGGGGGCATTTGTATGTCCACATATTTATTTTACATTGAAATCAGGACGTGTCATATGGGACTAGCAATATTGATCATGTAAAACAGACTATACGTATCTCAACCAGATATCCAGTCATTATTCTGACTAGGTCATATTGCTGTCATGAAGCATGGATACAGTACTGGCAGGTTCCTTGCCAATGCATCAAAATTCCTGAAAAGTTTTTCTCGTCTAAAAAATGTCATAATAAAAGGAGGTAATTATTACATTGAATACCTCTGGAGATCATTTTGTGCAGAACAGTAGGTCTGGTGTAGGTGCATGTTTAAGTTTTCCCTCCCCAACTACGGGGGTCCACATCTTTCCTCTCCCCCTCCCCTTTTTGGAAATAAGAAATGATTAATAAGAAATATTGAAATCCCCCTCTGCCCCTAATGCAGACCTAAAGTTAGATCAATATGCGCCTTTTTTTAAACCTAGTCTATAGCTGGGGCTCCACTAACCGATTTCCTGGTCCACTCTCACGGAAGTAAATCTCTCAAATCATGGTGACATCAATGATGAGATGTTAGGGCTAGTTTATATTTGCATTCTTTTAATCTGTTTAGTCCGATTTGTGAAAAGAGCTACAAATTGACAACATAATCAGATTATATTGTAACGGTACAATATATATTATGTCAGAGGCATTATAATCTTTGAAGTCCATCTGCTGCCGGTATCTGCCGGCTTCTCTTCCTTGGGCCAAACAATGTTTTCACACTATGCCACCAGGTGTCATAGTGAGGAGTATGTTGAAGCTATAAGACTTTCTAACTGGAGGGAATATGCAGTGTCCCTACACCGATGAGGATGATGCGCATTACCCTCATCGCAAATGGCGGACCATAGGCTGAATGGAAGCCGTTATGTAAAGGTTTTTCGACCCTTTTAACTGATGTAGCTCATAAATAACTATTGTATATGTGACATAGGTTTCTACTATTGCCACCAATGCACATAGGAGCTTACATGTATGCTTAAGGTGGATCGCTACCTCTTGAATATGGACACACTGCGCAGGTATCTGCGCATATAGCTTAAATGTATCAGAATTAGCTAATATTACATAGTCTGATACATATATATGCTGACTAAGCTATGTTAAAAAATTGGGAGATTACAAGCAAAATTGAGCGTTCTTTTGGACTTTGAATATTTTATATATTTGTAGCCAGTGATATTTGCTATTTTTATCAAAAGTTAGAATGTTGAAACTATTTACCAATAAATCATTATCTAGAATGATGTAGATCTCATTAAGTTACTTAGAATAACCAAGGGTATAAATTGTAGCCATTTACTACTCTGATTCTAGCCATTTTACACTTTATTTTTAGTTTTAAATGTAAGATTTAGACCGATTTTGCTATATTTTTTAACTTCAAAGGCCAAAAAAACTAAAAATATGCCAGGGACCCCCTATCAAAATCACTTTCATATGTTAGCAAATGATCTGAACTAATTTCTGAGAGAGGTTAAAAAAATTCTGTTAATTTTAAATACTACTTTTAGCCAATAAGGCTACAAAATAACAGCAATTTATTCCTATTCCTTCCCAAAACATCATATTTTTACCCAGAATGCCATGGGATACAACTGTAAAATTTATTTTGCAGCAAAGTGGAAAATATAGGTGTTTCACATGTGAAGTTTTACATTTCTGTGCATAATGGTTGATATTTAAAAAAATCATTGAAGTTTGCATACTTTTTCTCATTTTTAGAGAAAAATTAAAATACTTTAATTTTTCAAAATTCTGTATCTAAAAAGGTAGGTCGGGACCCCTATTTTTCTTTTCATTTTTCGATTCTATATGATTCAGCCTGTCTATAAAATTTTTTTAGAAACATTCTGTTTACTTTGATCAAAGGGTAGCGACCCACCTTAATGAGATATGTTGGGTTTGCGATAGGTCCCTGACATATCCAGCACTAAGAGGCGAACCACTGATTCTGAGATGGAAAATACATGGATGTTGATTTTTTGGTATTAAATACATCATAGCAACTCCTAATTTTGTTTGCAAGATGGTACAACATGTATCTAAAAGCATACAAAAACTTAACATCCTCAGAAAAAGACTTCTTGAGTTGCAGCCTGCTCAATTTTGAATATTAGCCAAAATTATGACAATTTCCATCACATACTCTCAACTTTACACTATTTTCCTCAGAATGGTCCAATTAGTCCTCAAAATCAATCTACCATATCCTCATCATATATACTTCAATATATATGGAGCGTTAAGACCATTGGTTGTACCTACTATGCACAGTACTGGCCTAAAGTATGGCCGTATCAAGCCGCTGGACATAAAGTTCTCCCATCACAAAATTTCAGGGGCGTGGCAACCGGGGGGGACGGGGGGGACATGTCCCCCTCACTTTTGACCAACCCCCAAAAAGGTCAAACCAAAAAGGTCATGTAAAAAGGGGTCAAAAAGGGTCAAAATACCCCTCAGTCCCCCTTACTTTGAAACTCCTTGCCACGCCCCTGCAAATAAGCTCTACCCAACCTCCCCAAACTATCTCTACATGTACATAACATGTGTAGGCTGAGTCCCGGGTATATTGTAGCAGAGAGGGGCCTCCGCTGCGGGGAGTTGCGGGGAGTCTCGGGGGAGCATAGTGCGCCACCGTCCCGCAGGGGGGCGCCCCGGGCCGGAGTGCTGTATTAGTGAGCACGACGGCGCGGGCCGCCAGTCTTGCTTTGGTCTTCGTTCGGGACGGACGTACTGTGTTCCCTGAGAGACTCCCCTTCTAAGCTTGACTTCCCGCCTTTCTCAAGGCGACTATTGATTACTTAACACTAGAAGCATTGTTGGTCATTCCTCATATTGATATTCTAGCCATAAAGGCCTCGTCATTGATCACCTTTGTACCTGATTATTGTCAATAGAGAACTTCACCTATATCACAGTTGCTCCTCATCGTTTTCCTTCCTAGCTATAAGCCACCATCAATTACCGTTACAGTGGTGACAGTCGGGTCCTTCAAGACTACAAGAACAACACGCCCGGTAAGTGATGGATGGTTTGTCTTTAGATGCAGGCCTGGAGGGAGTGGAGAGGAGGATGACGGATCTTGCAGTTGGTAGAAGGAGGGAGGTGCCAGTTGGTAATGGCGCCTTTTTGAGGATGCTTGAGGCAGAGGCCCCTCTGGGGTTCGGAGCTCTCCCCGTGGATGGGGCTATGGCGGCTGGTGACGCCAGAGAGGTCGAGAGACAGAGACAGTGAGTCCTGGACTGGCGTACCGACGAGGAGGAGGGAATTCGAAAGATGGAGGGAGAGAGAAAGGCTCAGGATGATAAATGGCAGGCACAAGTGGGGAGTTTGGGGGCTATCGGGGAGGGAAGGTCCTCAAGCAGCGTTGGCGGTCGATCGAGCCAGGCCGACACGGTCCCCTGGGGCTGAGTCGTGGAGCAGCAGAAAATGATGGCCGGACAGGTAGCATCCCAGCCTCATCAAGCCGAACCTCCCCGCGAAAATCCTTCTAGGGCTACGTCCGTGACTCCCCGCGATGGGGAGCCAGCCAGAGAAGAGGCGCCGAGTGAGGGCAGCCTGCGCGGGTCGGGGGCGACTCCCCCTGGCAGAGAAATGACTCCCGGGGCTGGGAGTCTGGGACGAGAGGTGACACCGTCAACAGAGGCAGGGGTAGATCCCGCAGTCCTGGAAGTCATACGGAGACGGGTCCGTGAGTCTGCGGCCCGACGAGAAGCAGAGAGGGTGGAGCACCTCAACCAACTGGAGTCAGCCAGAAGGGAGGTGGCATGAAAGGCAGCAGAGAGCAGTCTCCATTCGGCGGCAGAAGCTGCCGCACGGGAGGAAGAACGGCTTCTTCGCGAAGTGGAAGAGGATCGGAGGGTGATGGCCGAGGAGGCAGCCCTCCGAGCCGAATCGGTCCAAGGGGAGATTGCCGCAGTGCGGCCGGGGGGGAGGTTACCCGGAGGGACGGGGGCATACAGGGAGGCCATCCGCAGTGAGGTCCAGAGAGGGGAGAGGAAGGCTCGGGGCACTCCGACGGAACTGCCACCACTGGTGGAGTCACCAATGCAACTCTCGGCATACACCATGCAGAGCCGCAACAGGGGGGGGGAAATACCCACCAGGGAGAGCGGCGAACGCTACCCCTTCGGAAACCCGGCGTCGTCTGCACTGTCAGGGGGTGGGGGAGAATTGTCGCCCTCGGCCACAGGAATGCCTCGTCCGCCCGTGGCATCGATCATGTACAGCCCGGCACTGCCACCAGCGGGGGGTAATCCTTGGAGTATACGGCCCTTCGGGACCATCTCTCTGGGCCCCACCCCCTCAGGAGGATATTTCCCACACAGGGCAGTACCCTGGATTTGGGCCGCATACCGTCTGCGCGCCTGGGAGAACAGAAGGAGGAGAAAACAGCACTACGAGCCTCCACAGCGGGAACTGCTAGGGAATGGTCAAACGCGGACTGCAAAGCCAAACCAGTCTACACCCCAGCCAAGTTCGACGGGACTGGCTCCCTCAGGGAGTACCTCGCTCACTTCGAGTTGTGCGCGGAAGTGAACGGGTGGGATTATCGGATGGCAGGCCTATTTCTGGGCCTCAGCCTAACAGGTATGGCGCGGCGCCTTCTTTCAGGTATCAAGCCCAATTCAGAGAAGGGATACCTACGCTTGAAAGAGGCTCTCGTTGCCCGCTTCCAGCACCCGAATCAGAGTGCCATGTATAAGGCACTGCTCCGTTCCAAAGAAAGGGGGAAGGGGGAGTGTTTGCAGTCATATACGGAGGATATTGCACGAGTGACCCGCCTTGCGTACCCGCGGGCCGATCTGGCCACCATTGACTGCATCGCTAAAGACCGCTTTGTGGACAGCCTACGGGATCACCAACTGCAACTATGGATCCATCAGAGTACGGCCACTACCCTCTTGGAAGCAGTGCAGGTGGCTCTACACGCCGAAGCCTGTATCGTCCGCACAGGCAGCCTTCCCAGATGGTGAGGGCCACGGCCCAAACCATGGGAGAGGAGGTCTGCATCCTCCGGGAGGATGCAGCCAAAGAAAGGGAGGCGGCAGCTCGATTTTGGGAAGCAGTCACCAACGCCCTGGCGAGCAGCGACCGGTGGGACCGTTCTCGTAACCCCACACTCCTCTATCGGAAATGAGATGTTACCATTGTGCTGCACTGGGCCATCAGAGATCGGGATGCCCAGTATGGAGAGATCAGATGGCGGCAGCTGATGCAAGGGTGGCGGGACACCTGGGACCGGTAGGAGTCGCGAGTCAGATGGGGCCCCCACCGCCGGCACCGGCCACGCCTATGCAGTTCGCACCAGCCATGCCGGCAGTGTTACAGCTTGCAAGTTCATCCGTAGCCCCCACAGCCACGGAAAACTAGAAACGACCCTACAGGACAGCCACTGTAGGGTCGGCGATGGGATGGGGCAGAGAATGGAGATCATGGTGGGCTGCCTGGAGAGGGGAGGGTCCGGACTCCTGGTAGAGGGCAGGATAGAAGGAAGTGTTGCGGTGTGTTTAGTCGACACCGGGGCTTCCATGAACCTATTGGCTCTATCATGGTGGCAGACCCACGGAGAACCAGGCCGCTTAGAGGACACCACGCAGGGTGTCTATTCGGTGGAAGGGCCGCCGATGAAGCTGCACGGACGCATACGCACGGAAGTGGCGATCAGGGGGCCAGCCGTGTCCAGTGGTGTTCGAATTAATGGAGATCCCGACGGACGCCATACTGGGCACTAGTTTCCTTTTGCAATCGCGCTTCCTGGTAGACCTGGCTAGAGAACGCTTGGTTCTCCAGAGGAGGAGGACATTTGAGTATGTCGGGTTATCAGCTGCGGGACAGCGGTAATCGAGGCAGGGGAGGAAGCGGTGATTAATGCCTATCTCGTGGGAGATTGGCAAGGGGAGGAAGAAGGCCTGGTGGAAGGCCTCTGAGAGGTGGAGGAGAAGCGCGGATTCCTAGTGGGGCGGGGCCTAATCAATGTACAAGGGGAAGAACCAACCCACTCCGCATCTTCAACCCAGGACAGGACTCGGTCATCATCTACAATGACATGACGGTGGGCTCCCTGGAACCAGTCATCCCCCCCCCCCCCAGGAGACGGGAGAGGAAGGGGGGAGTTGTCGCCTGGTGTCGGAAAAACAACCACCCACGTCGGAGGAGACCGAAGCGGTAATCCGGCTACTTACGGAGGGGGTGGAGGTGGCGACAGCACAAGGGGGCCTTCCAACTAAATCCAGGGGACACCGGGCGAGCCAATACCGTACAACACAGAATAGACACTTGGCACAGCCCACCTCTGTGCATGCCACCGCACAGGTTACCCCCCATTGGAGGGCTGTAGTAGACCTGGAGGTGGATAAGATGTTGGAATCCGGCACCATCGCGCCGGCAGAGGGACCCTGGGCCTCCCCGGTCGTCCTAGTCAAGAAAAAGGACAGCAGCATGCGGTTTTGCTTCGACTACCGCAGGCTAAACAACGTGACAAGGAAGGACGCTTATCCGCTACCAAGAATAGATGATTCCTTGGACACACTGGCCGGATCCCGCTGGTTCAGCACCATGGATCTGGTCAGTGGCTACTGGCAGATTGCCATGGCCCTCGAGGATAAAGAGAAGACGGCCTTCTCCACCCATCGGGGCCTTTTCCAATCCACTGTCATGCCGTTCGGCCTATGCAATGCCTCCGGGACCTTCGAGCGTTTAATGGAGGTGGCGATGCGGCGCCTACAGTGGACCTCCTTTCTAATTTATCTAGACGTGTTTTCCCGGGACTTTGAGGTCTATCTGAAACGGCTAGGGGAAGTTTTGGGCCGTCTGGAAGCCACTGGTTTGAAGGTCAAACCTTTCAAATGTCACCTGGCCAGGAGGGAAGTGGCCTTCCTGGGCCATGTCTTGAACGAAAAGGGAATTTCAACTGACCCCGCTAAGATCGAGGCAGTACAGAACCGGCCGATACCCAACAGCCTGACAGAGGTGAGGAGCTTCATTGGCTTGGGGGGCTACTACCGCTCATTCCTCCCCGAATTCGCGACCCTGGCCAAACCTCTCACCTCCTTCGAGGAACTGAGGAAAAGGCTCATAGAGGCACCCATTCTGGGATACCCCAGGGAGGAGGGACAAATCATCCTCGACACCGATGCATCCGACAGCGGCTTGGGGGCCGTCCTTTCGCAGGACCAGGATGGAGCCGAGATCGTTCTCTCGTATGGAAGTAGGACACTCCACAGAGTGGAGCACAACTATTGCGTTACCCGACGGGAGCTCCTAGCCGTGATCTTCGGCCTCAAGAAGTTTCATCATTACTTGCTGGGGCGTAGTGTGCGAGTTTGAACCGACCACGCGGCATTGAAGTGGGTGACTTCCTTTAAGGAGCCCGAAGGCCAAGTGGCGCGGTGAATCTCGATCCTCGACACCTATGATTATAAGATAGAACATCGGCGGGGGCGGTTGCACGGTAACGCGGACGGGTTGTCCAGCATTCCTTGCCGGCAGTGCGGCCGCACTAACGGGGAGGATGACGAGATGCCGCCTTTGGTGCGGGCTGTCACCCGACAGGGGGCCGCGGATCCAGAAGTATCGTCTGAAATCCGGGACAACTGGATCCGGGACCAAAAAGAAGATCCAGTACTAGGGAGGTCTTCAAGTGGGTGGAGACCGGCTCCACCCCTCCTCCCGAGGAACTGGCGGATGGCTCCTACGCCCTCAAGTCTTTGACTAGCCAGCTAGCCAGGATTGAGCTGCGAAAGGGCCTCCTGGGAAAATGGTGGTTTGTACCAGGGACTGTCCGGGTGTTCCAAATACTATTTCCTGAAAAGCGGAAGGAGGAAGCCTGGGAGTCGGCGCACGGGGGGGGGGAATGATTGGCCATTTCGGAAGGGATCGTACCATCAGAAAAGTTAAAGAAAAATGGTACTGGCCCGAGTTCCGGTGGGACTTTACCTACTGGACAGCCACCTGCCAGAAGTGCCTGCAGCGGAAACCCCCCCCCCCCCCCCACTCACCCACACACTTCACAAAATGGGGAGAGGCGCTCGCCATACCTAACCAAGAAGCCGCTACGGTAGCTAAAGTGCTGGTGGAAAGCGTAGTCTGCCGCTTCGGATCCCCCACCAGCCTCCATTCCGACCAGGGTCGGAAATTCCAGTCGCACCTCTTCCGGCGGGTGGTAGAACTCTTGGGAAAAAAAGCAGATGCGAACCTGTGCCTTCAATCCCCGATCGGATGGCCTAGTCGAGCAGGCTAATCGGACGATAGAGGCCCTCCTCTGCGCGGTGGTGGCGGAGGACCAGCGGGACTGGGACGAACATCTTCCCATGGTTATGTCAGCCTACCGTTCCTCCGTTCACTCCAGCACAGGGGTAACCCCAAATATGATGATGCTGGGCTGGGAAATGAACACCCCACTCTCCCTACTGTATCCGGACTCAGAAGAGGAGGTGGGAGAGGGGGAAGTGGGGTACGTAGCCAAACTTCAACGCCAGACGGCCAAGGCACACGCAATAGCCCGGGAGCATATAGGGGCCTCGGTGCACAGATAGAGACGCAATTACAATGGAAGGGCCGTGCTGCAGGAGATACCAGTGGGGTCGGTAGTAAACTACCATCACCCGGGGAAAAAGGTGGGACAAAGCCCAAAATTCCAACAATTATGGAGGGGCCCGTGGAGGGTCACCCATCGCGTAACCGGATCCATATACAAAATTAAAAAGGGACCATACCTCAAAGGTTGTCTCCTTCGATCAACTGAAGGTAGTACCGGAAGGTGTGCCAGAAAGGGAGGGCGAAGCCCTGGCCCACATACGACTAGTCTGGGGGAGCATGGGGCCACCCTCTGCGAATCTGACTCCCCGCGGTGGGGAAGTGCGGGGAACTTGTGGCGCCACCTTGCGGAATTCGGCCAAACTCCCCGCCAACTCCCCGGCCACATACGGGTACTAACTGTCAGGCAGCAGCATCTATGAGTGTCTGGGATCGACTCGGTAGCAAGATGACGAAAAAGAAGACGAGAAACCACTTCACCATCCCCAAGGTACAGGGAGGAAGCGCTATAGCACCCAGGCGTTCCCCGCTGGAGTCCCAAAAACCTCCTTAAACTTCCTGGGGAGCAGTAAAGAGGGGGAGGGAGTCAGGCAGACGACCAAGACGCTGCCTCTAGCCATCTCTCGCGGAAGGGCGAGAATCAGCAAGAGGGTGGAGAGCGGTCCGCCATATTGGAAGCCAACTCCTCGCAACGAAGCCGGTCGAAAGTAAGACGAACCGGGGAGTTATGGAGGTCTGACATGCCACCCAAGAAGGATCGCCACTACCAGAACGATAGGGAGAGAGCGGGGAGTAGAAGGGAGAGAGGGGAATCTTGGAAGAAGAACGGTAAAGGCCAATCTTCCTCCCGTGCAGACGGCCCTGACTCCCCGCGGCGGGGAGGCCCAGAACGATTCATGGCCACAACAAGTGCCTCGGCGTCCGGCGGAGGGGGAGGGGACGGCCCCTGGAGACCCCCGAGAGACCAGGCGGGCCCTGGGGACGCCGCACCCACCTCCCCTTCCAAAGAAGGGAGAGGCCGGAGGAAAAGACAGTCGCCGGAAGGGAAAGGTCGGTCCACTGTGGGTCAGTATCCCTGCCCACACTGCCCCTCAACGTTCACGAAGACCTGCAACCTACAGCGGCACATACACACCATTCACGAGGAGGACTCGTATGGGTGGCTGTGTCCCCTCCTTAAGTGCAAGGAGGGGGATGGCGGGTCCCGGTTCGCCAGCGTACGGAAGTACAGGATACAGCGACATTTAAAGGAAGCCCATGGCATGAGCCAACACCCATGGGTGCACTACAGTGGCTTGTTCCCCAAGCGCTTCTCTATAACCCCTACCTGCCGGGCCCGGAGCCGGAGCAGAACCTCCTCCTCCGACTCTGGGGAGGGGTCCGTGGACGAGGCCAACCGGCTCACCCCTGCCCCCGAAGGCATAGCCTCGCAAGCCGCAGCGGCACCCTCCAATGGGGACAGGGCTGCGCCCAGGCACCCTGGGGCATGGGGCCGACTGCAACCCCGCTGGAAATATGCGGAGAAGGCGGCCGCGGAGAATCGGGCACCCCGCCTGAGTACGTCAAAGAGCGTAGCGGGATGTCCGGCTCCAGAGGCTTCCTCTGGGGGCCCACCCTTCTTCACACGGACACCTCGGTCGTACCCCACCCGTCGTACCCCACCCAGCGCTGGCAGGAGCAGCCGCAGACCCCGAGCTCCACCAGCAGCCAGTGTACTGGGGTCACCCCGCACGAGCACACCCCTGGTGCCTCCTCACCCTGCTGCGCCTACTCCCAACGCCCCATCCACCTGGATGCCTTGGTGGTTGGTGACGGATCGGAACCCCACGCGACTAGAGAGGTGGGCCGCCTTTCTCTTGCCCCCACTGTCCATGGGAGAGGACTACAGCGCCACCGGGGGTGAGGTCAACTCTCGCATAGTGGCACTGGGGGACAACACCTGCGATGTAATCGCATCCATCCGTACCAGGTACCGACTGCGGCGGCAACAGCGGCATTCGACGGCACCTCCTCCACCTCCGCCGGTTAGTTAGAGCCTCCTTCTCAATAGGGCAGGGCTGATGGGCAGCAATCATGACGGGAGGGTACGAATTAGTGGTCGGGGGGAAGTAGAGGGATATGATGCTGGTACATCACATACAAGATAAGAGAGGGGTCCAGTACAGGACCGGACCGAGCAAGAGAGGAAGGTCGGAGGGTAGATGTAGGGAGGGAGGCGACCAAGTGCGCCGCAGGTGAACCTAGAGGGAGATGACTTACCTGGCTCTTTGTGTTGCAGAAGAAGTAGTAAGGGGGTAACTCGCCACGGGGTTGGCACCGACGTGTCTCACCCTCCCGGCTTGGAGCCTGGCTAGCCGGTACCCTGCAGGGCAGCCACACCACGCAGGGAGTCATAGCATCACCCTCATTTATCAACTAGGCATCACCATGTTCCCGTTCTGTTGTCCGCCGCCGGACCTGCATGTACCGTCTACCGTTAGTTCAAGTGGACTGGAGGAGCATCAAGTACCTTGTTCATCAATGTGAGACGACACCCCGCCGTCCACAAGCTCATCAGGAAGCGCCGTCCAGTGTTATCCATAAACATTGCATATTACGTGTCATTTTACAGTTTAAACCTGACTACTGTGTAGTCTCTAGTATCTTAAAACATGTATTGCCTACATTGTGATTTGGAAGTTCATAGTCTATGTGCCTTAAGCTAGAGTAAGAATAACTCAAGAGTTAGTGGAGTAATCAGTGTTAGTTTATAACTGGGGAGCACATTGAGTAAGGGTGGGAATATTCTAAGTAGGGGAGGGTGTAGCAGAGAGGGGCCTTCGCTGCGGGGAGTCGCGGGGAGTCAACTCCCCCCAGGAGTCTCGGGGGGAGCATAGTGCGCCACCGTCATACAGGGGGGCGCCCTGGGCCAGAGTGCTTTATAAGTGAGCACGAGGGCGCGGGCCGCCAGTCTTGCTTTGGTCTTCGTTCGGGACGGACGTACTGTGCTCCCTGAGAGACTCCCCTTCTAAGCTTGACTCCCCGCCTTTCTCAAGGCGACTATTGATTACTTAACACTAGAAGCATTGTTGGTCATTCCTCATATTGATATTCTAGCCATAAAGGCCTCGTTATTGATCACCTTTGTACCTGATTACCGTCAATAGAGAACTTCACCTTTATCACAGTTGCTCCTCTCATCGTTTTCCTTCCTAGCTATAAGCCACCATCAATTACCGTTACATATTTACCACCATTTGGCACCATTATCCTATATGCACCATGTCTTATAAAATAAATTTCCTTTATTTTTCTATCTTGCCTGATATTATGCGACCAGATACAAAAATAATATCATTATAGTAGCACTCTGATACCTGCATGGTATAAGTTTAACATGTCTTCTATCAGTTTAAACAGTAACAAAGGCAATCATATAGTCCACATATGCATGCTATCCCTTATAATATGTATCACATTTCAGGAATTTCCATCTCGGAATCACCAGGTGAAATGGCTATGGAGAAAAGGATATGGTACATATCTAGTGAAATCCACGTGAATCAATTGACTATACCATAGGGCTGATAGAAAATGATATTTGGGATAGGCTGTTACTGCCTCAGTATACATGGGAGACATGTCATATTTAGCCTTGTTGACGCTTTTAGGGTTTTTTTGGCCTTTGGTAGGCCAGAAAATGAAAAGAAAATGGGTCAATACACATAAAAAATGTAATTCCTGAAAGTTTAGGATGTTTCTCATATATACCAAAAATTTGAAAAAATTAGTGCAACAGTTGCTATTCTATAGGGGTATAAGCCTGAAGAGGGCCAGAAATAGCCAAAACAACATAAGTCGGGAGTTTCTGCCACTTATTCTCCTGGCATGCAAATGCAAGGTAATGTCTCATGACACCCCTTATTACCGTTGTGGCTTCACCAGAAGGACCACACCCTCATTAAGAGGTCAAATAATGGGCGTCCAACAAATGCTGCACCTTTTCCTTTTCCTTTCCAAATCCCTTATAATTTCCAGACTTATTGATTAATTTTGACAAGCAGAGCAACGATATGGCATCACTCTTTCACCAGATCAATCTCTCTCATTGAACTCACCCATTACAACCTCGCACTCCAATCACCCCTTGGTGTGGCTGTTACCAGGTCTTAAATGCCTGTCACCTTTGGTGGTTTTAAAACTTATCGTATCGTATCGTATCGTATCGTAACGGCCGTCAGTCGCCCACCTCTAGCTTTTCAGACACACCGTACAACTGTATTTGAAATTTTTAGTTTTTAGGAATTTTTGGGAAATTTTTAGGAATTTTTGAAAAATGTGTTACTCTTGTTAGAGCTAATTATTCTGGTATTTATGGTATTTATTTTATTTCTTGTAAGTATTGTATTTGGCTCACTCTCACCAAATCAGTGCAACTAAAAAAGTGACGTACATGATCGGCGGACGTACATGATCGGCGGACGTACATGATCGGCAGAGTACAAAACCCATCTTTTACCCCCTGCACTACGATGTTTAACTCTCCCAACCATACCTACAGGCTGCAATGTATCTTTGGGGAGTTTATTAGAAAAAAAAACTCCCAAAATATTTATAGGGGCCGGAGGGGGGGGGGCTCAATGTGTAACCGATCATGTACGTCACATGACGTACATGATCGGCTTGGAATGTCATGTAACATTTCCTCATTACCCACTGCTTCACATGTCTATGATTATACATATTTAGACCTACAACATATGTACACCTTGCTATGATTGATTTATGTTTTATATATGGTCAGAAAGGGTAATTAAGACAGTCAATAAATAATGGCCGATCATGTACGTCACATGACGTACATGATCGGGATCGAAATGTCATGTAAAATGATTTTAATAGTCGCATCTATACATTTCTAACACATAACATTTCAATACACACATCATATGAACACGTTGGTAAGGTTTATTCATGTTTTATCATGTTCATAAAGGGTAGGGCAGTCAATAAATCACCGATCATGTACGTCACCGATCATGTACGTCACATGACGTACATGATCAGTATTAAAATGCCATGAAAAATGACCTTAATAGTCGCATCTATACATTGCTAAAATATTACATTTCAAGACACACATCGTATGTACACCTTGGTAAGGTTTATTTATGTTTTATCATCTTCAGAAAGGGTAGGGCAGTCAATAGATCACCGATCATGTACGTCACCGATCATGTACGTCACCGATCATGTACGTCACCGATCATGTACGTCCGCCGATCATGTACGTCCGCCGATCATGTACGTCACTTTTTTAGTTGCACTGGTTTGGTGAGAGTGAGCCATTTATTGAATGCATGATTGTAAAACACACTGCCTTGTGTTAGTTATCCCACATAAAGTGTTTTTTTGTAAACTGTAGTATATAAATATGATACTTCAGTAATAAAGTAAGGGCTAATTGTACGGTGCATTCCTGGCACCTATATTCCTCCAAACCTGTCTTTCCACATATCATATATTATTGTATATTAATTACCAACTAATCATACAAGCTACCTGTAATCATATAATTTGGTTTCCATAGTAACTGCAATAGTTAATATAATTTGCTACCCCCCCCCCACCCCACCCGTCAATTTAGCTTTTAGCTAATTAATGCCATGTAAATATCACGGAAAGTTCACAATAAGTGACTTTAAATGGAATTTATTCAATCAAATATGCTTAATTTTCTAACATACAAAGATTCACGCAGTGCGTAATGTATGCATCATATGCACAGTTGGTGAATACATAGCTATGATACAATACTATATTGGAAAATGTTTTTTCGGAACTGTGCATTCATTGGTACAGAGTAATTTGTCATATCTACCTCTAATAAGATACATAGAGAAATGCTCACACCCCTTGATACCGTCTCTGTTGTATTTCACAAGTGGTGGCTGGGGCAGTATTCCACGAAGGTGCAGGCTGAGTGGGATGTGCCCCTGCCCCCACGAGCGAAATACATCAGAGCGGTATTAGTATGGTTGGCATTTGTGTTTATTTAATGAAGGCCATTTAATGAAGATCATTAAATTTTTCTTAGCCCATTGAAAACGGCCATATCGTATTCAATGGGGTATTAGGGCCTTCAGTGTTTAAGCATTCGAGATCTTGTATTTCCAAAAAATAAAAATCGTATCTTCGTGTTTCACAAGGTGCAGTGTTATAAATCTGAGTAATAGGCGAGATAGACTGATGCATAAGTATACAGTTGTGAAACGCTTAATATTTGTCTGATTGGGTGGTTGTATCTCATTACTCGCAACTTCTCAATACTAATTGTACCTGTGAGTTGGTTGTGAAAACATTGTGGGGAAACCATCACCTCATTTTGTAATAATATTTTTCCAATAAAAGGGTTGATGTTGTTTAAGGCGCTATTACACGGACGTCATCTGACGTCAATAATTTTGACGGCATCTGCCTTCAAAATAACATGAAGTTGAAATCAAACACATTCTGATTTTGAAGGCATATGCCTTCAATGTGTAACGGAAGTTTGAAGGCAGATGCAGTCACGTTTTGACGTCAGATGACGTCCGGGTTACAGGCCCTTTAGTAAGAACTCTCAAACGAGATACCATACAAACTCACAGGCCCCTGTATCATGTGGGATGTGTTAATTGCTGCCTGCACGCCCCCCACTCAGTTAGCACTTGCTGCTCCATGTAGGATGTATTAATATAGACACTGCATGACGCCAATCACCTGTTATTGCTTAGAACCTTTGCCGTGTAACACTTTAAGTGCAACCTAACCCTCTGTGGCTTACCTTAGCAGTCACAGTGCATAAATTCACCACTGGCGAGTTACTGCATTTATACAGCGTGCCTGCCCTGCACTAATGTAGGACTGGGGAGTTACTCACATTCACCGGCTTAATAAGCACTTGCATGGACCAGGACATAACATAATAACCCTCCTACGATTACCACGGTTAATACTACTCTTTTTACGTTTACCTGTTGATATACCATCTCTGCTCTCTTCTCTTAACCCGTTAAGGACAACATGTCGCTAATGGATGACATTTGTCGTCATGATGCACCAATGCAGCTCCATCGACCAAGCGTATGATGCATTAGGGCATGCTGCTGCCCTTAAATAGTTAACAACTGTGGACCCTGGTAATGTGATGTTAATGAGTACACCGAAGAGGATGTCCCCAGCTCCGGCTCCGACATCTACACCTGCCTCACATAGAGATAATTAAAAGGCCGATCGAAGTATTGTTGTGTTTTCAGGTTTACTTTACCTGCTATGTTAAGGCAAACAGCCTAGCTTATTGTCAATGTCTGGGATAAAAATTGGGAAGGGCCAGCTTAGAAAAACTAATCGTCTTAAATGCGATTTAAACATCTTAAATGCAAATATCATTTCAATACTTAGGTTTTTCGCAAAATTGGTCAATATAAAGTGTATTTAATGGCAATAGTTAACAGCTAAACTATTACCCGTACAACCTCTTTATTTTTTCCCAAATTGTGTGTCTCTGTTTTAAAGGTAACAAGGTGGAAACGAAAATAATATGCCATTTCAGAATGTTACTTGAAACAAATATTTCTCCTCTCAACGTGTCATCTACGTCAGCATCTTACCACTCCATCTACAAAAGCGGGAATCGCCATTCTATCATCATAGGCAGGATAAAAGATACCAGGGTATAGGCGCGCTGACTTGCTGGACAGACCTAAAGCAACCTTGTTCCACCTGTACACATTTGGTTTTATCCTCATTGGATAACGACACACAGAGTAATCTTTCATAGGATTTAATTGATAATGCATCAGTGATAAGACAAATACGGACATCCAGGATATGACAATTCAGACAATGCTGGCCAGACTAGGATTGGAATTCAGAGATTGAAGCGGTAACTGGCCTCTTGGACATATTAACTCCGCGTCTTTTTAAACTGAAAGTGACAACGTTTTACTAAAATTCCCAGTTAGGTACGAACGGATCAAGCCCATAATGAGGACAATATGGATAGTGTTCAGTACTGTGAGAGTCATAATGGGAGTAGCGGCCATGTTGTTCAACCTGCTGACAATACTTTGTGTCCTGAAGAACAATGTCCAGCGGTCAGCAGCCAACGTGCTGGTGACTAGTCTAGCCATGTGTGATTTCCTTCATGGAGCTTTGACGGCAATCATTGTCCCTCTTTGGAACTTACCCTCTTGGCACTTCGCCCATCCATGGTGCGTCACAGGAATCTGTCTCGAGTTCATCACCACATCAGTTCAATTTGTCACGTTAGCACTGCTGGCTTTGGAAAGACGGAATTCCCTATTGTTTCAATTGAACCGAAGTAAGAAGTGGAGCTGCAAGAATGTCCTCATCACCCTTGTCATTGCCTGGGTAGTGATTGCAACATACAACACTGTTATTGCAACGACTACTGTTTCCGTCGAAGAGGGAACTGTCTGCAACGTCCAGAACTACTTCCCTCACTCGCTCATGTACATTGGAACTGTGGTTTTTAGCTCCTCATTCATTGTAATTATAGTTGGTTACACTCATATTGCATGGGTGGCATACAAGAGTAAAAAACGCAACACGCAAGTAGTAGGAGCTCAGCAGGAGACGCAGAAGAAGGACATGAGGATCACCAAGATGATGGCCATGGTGGTGGGGCTCTTCTTTGCCCTGTACACGCCCGTTGTGGTGACCTCCTTCATCTGGTCCCCGGAGTCCCCCACCTGGCACCATGTGCTGCTCTACGTCACCACCCTCATATATGACATCAACTTCTGGGTCAACCCTTTCATCTATGCCTGGCGTGACAAGAACTTCTCAAAGGCACTTCAAAAGCTTTTGGCTTCTTGTAAGTGTAAATGTAGATTTCGACGTGCACAGATCGTGCCTCTAAATGCACCCGTACCAATAAATGATAGACCAGCTCCTGTTTTAATAAATGTCAGGCCAGTTGGAGCACCACGTGAAAACTCTGAAACATCTGGACGAGTAGAAAGTGACCAGACGGGTCAAATATTTTTAATATTGTCAAGCAGCCAAAATGCATCAGAAAGCACCGAGATGAAGCTAGGTGTTGGAACATCAGGAAATGCTCAGATAGGGCCGAGCCACGCACGTCTTGTACCCAGAGAGCCATGCACCCAGGTATTGCCTCCGATCGTGGCGGCTAGATAGGCATGCACTGAAACATGTTAGCTACAGCTCTGATGGTAATGTGGATGTACCAGCACATTGAGTATAACATTATGTGTATTCCTTAAAATCGCAATGGCCGCCGTCCACTGGGGAACTTAGGTCGATTCAGCCTATACATTTCCTAAAAAAACTTCGGCCGATTAGAGCACAGTAGTACCAGGTACAAGACTTGTGTAACTCTACCAAATGTGTAAATCCGCATACAGACTGGCCTCTAATGGTCACCGCACACTGGGCTCTAATTGGTCGAAGTTATATAGGAAATGTGTGGCCTTAATTGGCCGAACTTGACCAGTTGACGGCGGCAATTGTACTGTTTAAAAATAGAGATGTACTGATTCCGGCAAATGTTATTGTTTCATGGTATCTTTTCAAACTTATGTGAAAGGGGGGGGGGTGAAAGCCAGTCTCGGGTCCTGACTGTACCTTTACAGTCTTGGAGATTATTTAGGTCTATGTATCTACACTGGACCACATACCTGCTATACTGTATAGGTTTACTAGTAGCAGCAACAAGGAGAGTGTGGGTTCGAACCCCACTCTTGCTTGAGTTGAGTTTAGATTTTTTATTTGGCTATAATAGTTGGGGAAAAGAAGTGTCATTGTTCACAATGTTAAACAATGCTGCTTCAGGCAGTGTTTGAACGAATACTGGCTCTAGGGCCATTTGTCATATGAAGACCAAAAAGGAATAACTAGACTATATTTCCCTGTAGTGTGTAGAAATTGATGTTGATGTTATGCATTGTTACTTTCAGACACTAATTAAATGACTACTGGCTCCAGGGGCAATAGATCATGGAGGGCCAGGCTAGATATGAACTTGTCTCTGGTTGTTTCTCGCTGTTGTTCAGGTTGTAGGCAGCTCCAAAGGCGTTGGCCTCGATAGAGGAGGGACTTAGTATAGATGTCCTTGGCTGGTCTTTTGATTTTGAGCTTGATCTTGTCGGCTCATAGTACCCGCGCGGGTACCACTACACATTCCAGGATCTTTGAGTGGTGGTACATCTGAATCAGGATCTGCTTGTTCCTGCGACACACAAGCTTGTCCAGGTGCTCATCTCGGTGTAGGTCTTCAACCCTGATGTCTCGCGGGTTATTGATGGTGTAGCAGGCATGAAGACAGTTGTTCTGTAGTGTCTGGAGCTTCTTGACTGCCCAGGCAGGGGACCCATCCGATATAATAGGGCAGTACTCCAAGCAGGGTAGTATCATCTGCTTGTAAAGTAGTACTGCAGTGGCCTTGTCAGTACAGTTCCTTGTATGTCGCAAATTCGGCAGTCTAGATCTCACAGTGCCAATGATTTTCTTGCAGTGGGGTCCAAGTGTCATATGCCCGTCGAGTGTGACACCCAAGTAGTTGAAGGTGTGTGTCACTTCCAGTTGCTTGTTGTCGAGTGTGATGTCCCGGTCAGTCAGGTCTATGGGTGTGTTGATTGGGTAGAGCCAGACGACCTTCGTTTTGTCTGCATTCACAGTCAGTTCATTACGCTGACACCACTGGCCTACAGCAGTAGTGTCCTCCTGTAGGAGTCTGGTTATTCTGTAGAGGTCAGAGCCCGTAGCATGCAAGCTCAACGTTGTTGATGTAAGCCAGGAACAGCAACGGCCCCAGCACACGGTACATGGTTCTTGGGGGAGAGTTTGTCATTTGCTTGCGTTTGCTGGTGCCTTAGGCTCAGGTAGTTACTTATCCAGGAGAGTGCCGGACCCACTTTTGAACAGTTTGGACTTGAGGATGGAGTGGTTCACAGTGTCGAATGCCTTGCGGAGGTCCAAGAAGACCACCACAGAGGGCTGACCTTTGTTCATGGCCTCAGAGATGTCATTGGTGAGACCCAGTATCGCATCTGTGGTGCTACGCCCCAAGAGGAACCCGAACTGAGATTTTGACATTTGGCGGCGTTCCAGTAGATGGTCCAAGATCTGCTTGTGAATCAGCTTTTCACAAATTTCAGAGCAGGCATTCAGCTGGCACACCGGTCTCCAATTGCCCACCTGGTTCAGATTTCCGGTCTTCGGTAATGGTACGATCTTGCCTGTTTTCCACGTTTCAGGGAGTTTAGAGGTGACAAATGTCTCGTTCATTACTGTGGCCCCAACTTGTGGGGCTGCTACAAAGGCGTAAATTACTAGTACTTATGATATCTACATATTGTGCCTAAATATAGTCACATATATATTAGCTAATTTAACCATGTCAATTAAGGTGGATCTATGCTTCAAATGGTCTAAATAAATCATGTTAAAAAACATACATTTTTGTCAAGGTGGTATTCGAACCCATGAGGCCATACCCAGCACATCTATGTCATTCATAATCATGTGACCATGGCTAACCAATCAGTGGTTGAGCTATCTCATTAAAAAATGATCCAGGATCCCGGATCATTTTCTAAGTGGGCTAGTCTTCATTAGATACAAACGGCGGCACTGGGCCTGGAGAGGTCGAGGCTGGGTGAAAACTGGTTACTGCACCTCAATCAAAGCTTTAGAATCATGTAGTTCTTCTCTCCCATCTAGAGCAAGGCATATAGAGGCAATATATCAAAAAAGATAGATATATATGCTACTTTTAGCCATTGAATTTTAAAAAGTAAAGGTCTTTTCACAAATATCAAAGGTCACTTAAAGGAAACTTGGACATTTTTTCTGGGATAAGATCCAATGTTTCGAAAAAGAATGTAGAAATTGATTGTCATTTATATATCATTTCTTTATTGTATTTAAAGTCCTCTTGATATGGGGTCCTGTGCAGTAGTTATGGTCAAAGAATTTTGAAAAACTGTAAAACCATGCAAAATTTCATAGGATAATATTCAGCATGTAGCGACCAACCTTATTTATGGTTTTACTATTTGCGCGGGTCATTGTGTATTGCAACTCGTTATCTTGTTTGTATTGCTACTGTGTGGCTAACAACCACAGTACGTATGTTGCTGATTCGCCTGCTCTCTGAACTCATTGGTGTAAATGCTGATACTAATTTGATATTGTAAATAATATGACGTATTGTAATAAATGTTGTGAATGCAAATACCGTGTTGTGTTTCTTTTAATTTAGGATACAGTACACAGTCAGGTTCTGCCATTGAAGTTCATGCATTTCCTCTATAGCATCGGCCGATTAAAGCCCCTGGGGGATTAATATATAAGGGCGCTGGAGTTTAAAGGTACTTAACACAGTCTATGTATATGGCACCTGGTGCTTTACAAGAATCACAGTGCAGAAAATTAAGGATTGTGTTTGGGAAGCAGATGGATCAGGTCTTTGACTATTGCTTGTGATGATGCAAAAATGAGATTTTATACTAGTTCATAAAATACTATATGTACATATATATACATACAATATAGGCCTATATATATATATATATATATATATATATATATATATATATATATATATATATATATATATATATATATATATATTGCCACTTCCTCATCCCACCCCGACCCCCACGCCCAACAAGTCTAAATCTCTTTTTTTCACTTTCTTTTTTTGATAACATTAAAAAAATATATATTCACGTAGTGTTTTTTGGGGGTGACCTTTGTCGGTCACCATGCATACAATATTGACCGCTGGAAAAGAGCGATCAAAGGATATGGTAGTGTATGTTTCGGGCGTGTTATCTGTGTGTTCTTGCCTGTACAATGGGTTTTCACATCACACTTTTTTGCAGTATTCAGTAGTCCCTAGTGGACCTAGTAGGATTCCAACTCTCAATAATTATAATGGGCCTATCACCAAAGTTATACCTTACCGAAAGTCGACAGTCTAAATATTCATATTTACCTATGGTGTATTTTAAAAATATTTTACTGTAATAAATACATGTCTACAAGTTATTTTCTTAAATACCTCCAAGTTCAGTAGATATCCAATATTCAATTATTTTCGCTGATGCTTCATTTTCTTACTGAAGCTAGGAAAACTGTAGTGTACCAATCAAGAGGATAAGAAGAGATGTGTTACCTGAACATGTCGTCCCGATGCCTGTGTACCCAGTACGACACGTGCAGGTAAAGGCACCAGCCGTGTTGGTACAATCTGCGTTAGTGTCACAGTTGTGTGTTGTGGGGGAGGCACATTCATTGACATCTGAAAATGATTTCAACCTTTTATCTCACAGATAAGGTTGTTATCTCTGTTGGCTTGACAAAAAAAAAGGGATAATGGCCATACTTACAAAGTTACATGTCAAAAAGACCTAAAATGATCTAATTCCTTAGCCCTGTTAGCTGTGTATAATTTGACAATCATCTCCCTGGTTTCCGGGTATAAATTGTACTGTATTTAGTGTAAGAAGTGCCTTCACTTTGATAATCCCATGCCCTCCACTTTCGGCTGATTTCAAGACAAGAGAAGTACCACAATTATCTATACTTCTTGGTCACTTTGAACGAAGACAGGCTTAGGAAAACACCATAAGCGCCTGAATCTATGATTATGTCGAATTAAGTACTTTTTTGGGGGGGGGCGGGGATTCAGATAAATTTAGTATTTGTATACTTCAGGATTCCGCTAGCAATCTCGATAGAGGGTTACAGTGTGCTCCATTTGAAAAAGGGTAGAGTGATGAACCTACCTGCAGGACCGACACACATCACCTCTTCTGTATCAGTGCAGGGCTTCATCTCCCACTCGCCATTCGTCTTCATCCGTACACAGGTCTCGTCGGTGGCCCAGTTAGTCCATGTCACAGCAGTCCCATCCAGCCAGTTAAAGGGAGTACTTGTCACCTCTATCTTTATATTGATCCAGCTGGCCTCATCTCTGAATGGTCATCAGTGACAATGATATAAACCCTCGGCCCCAGTCATGATGCATCATGCTAGCCCTCGGGGAGTGAAACAATTATTCAGGGCCAGCATGATATATAATTGAAAGGTGCTGTATTTATGCACCGTGCAGACTTCAAGGTAAAGCAGCATTGGTACAACAGATATGGAGAATCCATATATGTCAGTTTTATTTGATACTCACATTCAATGTATATGATATTGACCCTTGAATCAGGAGAGCATGGTGACTCAAAACTTTTTCTGTCGTTTGCTGTCATCATCTGCCAATGCAGTGCCCACACGTAATGTTCCAGCCAGCATCGGTCCCTGGGGCCCATATGTGCTTTACTTGGGTCAGCTGCGCTTGCCCATTTCTGGGTTATGGTCCTTTTTGTCGTTTATCTAGGCTGGCCCATCTGGGGTCCCACTGGTAGCCCTAGACAAAAAAAACATAACCCAGATATTGGCACATCAGCTTGCCCACATAAAAACACATGGGTCCCACTAAGCAATGTTGGCTGGGGTGCTGTTGCTGCATTCGCGAATCATGTCAACTCTCTGAGAATTCAAGATTGAAAGGCATGGCGTATGAAAGCTCTATTTGCGTGCCTTGGAAGATGTAATAAGAGCCAGGCACGTACATTATACCCTTGATGAAGTTGTTCTCCTGTTCTGTAGTTATTACAGCAAGGTGGCTGTCGCAAATTGAGTTAGCGTCCTGCCAGTTTTCGTCATTTCCATCATACTCGTAGCAAAAGTTGTTCGCTACATCAAAGTCATTGAGATCACAGGCCACCTCCGAGGGAGCTAACAACAGAGAGAGATTCTCTTTTTAGTGTTTTTTTCCGCAATATGGGAGGTCTGTTTGAACTGCCCAAATACAATATAGGAGGCAATATGGCAGGAGGCACAAAAAGCTGAATGACATTCGCCATTCTAGAAGATGACTGAGGGAGAACATTTCTTGGTCACCACTGTTAAAACAGGGCCCTCTATGTAACACTGAACAGGAAACTGTCAGACGTGAACACGTATTTGGACTACACATCATCCACCCATCAGACATTTTCTGAGGATAAGGAAGATTTCCACCAAAGTGGAGGACTATGAGAAAGAAGATGGGGAAATTCCAGTCGGAGTGATACTCCCTAGAACTCCCAATTTGGAATTCCTGTAGGAGTGATACTCCCTGGAACTCCTAATTTGGAATTCCAGTAGAAGTGATACTCCCTAGAACTCCTTATTTGGAATCCCAGTAGGAGTGATACTCCCTACAACTCCTCATATACTTGGGTGCAAACAGAAAGCTGAATCCAAAACAGGGAGGATCACCGCAAGTGGAAGCCCCTAAAAAACTGCATGAAGGTAGGTTTTTTATCTGGACGCAAGAACCCAGGCCTACATGTCTGTGTGCAATCGATCGACCCTCGGCTGGGGGGAAGGCCCACAGAAGTATCAACCCGCAGGATGGATGTCCTGTTAGAAGTT
Organism: Harmothoe impar; assembly: GCA_947462335.1. Classification (NCBI taxonomy): domain Eukaryota; kingdom Metazoa; phylum Annelida; class Polychaeta; order Phyllodocida; family Polynoidae; genus Harmothoe; species Harmothoe impar. The sequence continues at coordinate 20,488,357 of OX381714.1, forward strand.
GTACCCCTGTTAGTGGCTGGGCAAGTCGAGTCACCCAGTGGTTACTGAGCTATCATGTTTTGAATGTCTGTGGGATGAGGTGAACGTTCTTTGCTTTTCTGCTTAAATAGAATACGTCTAAATCTGTTTCCTAAACAGCTAACCATAGCAACATGGAAGTGGGTACACATGAAAGCTAGTTGCAAAGGATACCAGCCTGATCTTCATTGGCAAGATCAACTCCAAGATGTGCTTTTTTTATATTTAAAACTATGTCTTTCTGTTGAAATGAAAATACTGAGATTATGTAGGCCATTTTACCTGGTCAAATGAGGTAAAATGCCATTAGGCCTGAAATTGGGTGACCTTTGACATCTTCCGAAGTCATTTTAAGGTCATGGACAGTACATTTCATTTTAAACATTTTTTGACACATCCAATATGTACCAATAACTAAATGAACCTTATCAATCCAAGAAAGATGGAGAAAATGGACAGGGTGGTGGTAATAGGGTGGTGCAAAAGTCTGCAGTAGAAAGGCATTATTCCCGGATTAAACCCTAGCTAGCCTCGTTTTGGTTTAACGATGAGCATGATTGAAATGCCCTGCCCTACCCACCTATGGTAAAACTTATGAATTCAACAGAAGTTTCACAAACCTCCATTCCAAATGAAACCCAGTCAACCGCACTCGTTTTGTTGTGTGCTTGCAAAACCACATCATCACAAATCACACGAAGCATGTCTTTGTTGACACAAAAATATCCTATCACCTCACCTTTCTTTACACAAAGAACTGCCCTTCTTTGATCGCATTCCATTGTCTTCCATGTGCCATCCATGGCGATGTAGGCACACTGTGGGTCGTCCTCGTTGTTCTTCCAGTTGCTGTAGCCCAGGATGCTACCATCGTCCCACAGGAAGGCGCGCAGATCACTCCGATAACGCAGCCCGATCCAGGCATTGCCTTGACTAAAATACAGCACAGAAAGACATATTTTTTTCGGGGTGCATTCAAGCTAATCAGGACAAACTAGTTGTCGGAAACTGCAGACATTTTCAGAACGGTTACATAATACATGTATAACATTGATCAATCTTATTAAATCCCTCTGGTGGGTAAAGGGTCCATTTTAGAAAACATTTTACCAAGTGTTCCAAAGAGGCTTTGAACTGCAATCCTCAGATTTAGAATGTTCACAGGGAAAAGTAAAGGAGTCAACGATGTCTCCCACATGGCTCTTGTGAAATAGAGAGTCAAACCACTTATGACTGCTTATATGAAGGGTCAACTTGAGTTGACTCTGTACTATCAGTGTCAACTTGGGCTGACCCTTAATATAAGCAGAGTCAATAGCTATTTGACACTCGAACTTTACTGGAGCCACGTGGGAGACACAGTTGACACCTTTACTTTTCTGTGTGTTCCATCAGAATGGTAGGTAGGATATATTCATTTTCTTACTTCTCATACAGATACAATTGCAAACCACTGCTATTTTGACATATCACCGGACTCATGACTATAGGTCTGGTGAAGATGCCATACAGCATTTTTAGCAAATGCCATTTTCCGGTAGTTTCCATATAGCACAATCAATTACTTTCCTATTTGAATTTGGTTTTGATTGACCTGTAACAGGTTTCAAAGGATGTCCATACGATATTTAGATTACTGATTACCCTTAAAACATGTAAAGCGTTTACAGGGTTGAAAACAATAACTTTTGCACTAGTACAATGTACCTAGAACACAAAGTTGGTAAGGCCATAACGGGTCAGCCTCGAGCACTCCAGGCCCATTGCAGCCGTCAGGCTGTAATGGGCCTGGACAATTTTGTATCTAATAGCTGTAACCTACTTACAAAAATGATCCAGGATCCTGGATCATTTCTTAATGAGATAGGTAGCTCACTGATTGGTCAGCTATGATCACATGATCATGTAGGAGTTGTGTATGGCCTCATGGGTTCGAATCCCACCCTAGGCAAAATGTAGGTTCGTTTTTTACATTATTTATTTAGCCCATATAAAGCATAAATCCACCTTAATTGACATAGTTAAATTAGCTATTACATATGTGACTAGGTACATTATTTCAATTTAGGTGCAATATGCAGATATCAAAACTATTAAAAATTAAGCCAGAGTGGGGTTCGAACCCACACCCCCATGGTTGCTGATACTAGTAGACCTATACAGTATAGCAGGGTATGAGGCCAGTGTAGGTACATAGATCTAAGTAATCTCCCAGACTGTAAACGTACAGTCAGGGCCCGAGACTGATAACGGGTAGGCACTTTGATATCTTTTCCAATTTGCCTAGATTTTATAATGATCATGCGCATATTTGGTCTCACTTGTGCCTTTCGAGAACATAGTTAATTACCCCCTATCATGAGTAGAAGTAGAGAAAATGATTGCGGCATGAAGGGTTTTGCAAGAGACCACTATAGAAATGCATAAGGGCAGCCTTGAAATATTGGCACCTGTTGAGAAGGCTAATGAACTTGATGAATATCCCATTCCTATGCGACCTGTCATTCATGTCTTCTAATTTTCTATTTTCATGTCATATATCATGTTATCAATGCTCATCTTATCATATTATCAAGGGCTGAACTATCGGATAACTCCAGATTGTCAGAGAGACTGCTAAAGGCAGAGCAAGTTCAAGTGTGCAGCCACAAGTGAAAGGCGTATTTTACAGTGCCTACAAAAATATAAAATGTGTCTTATGTAATGCAAGTAGTTGTATCTGGGATAAGTATAATCCCGCTAAGAAATTTACTGTTCAAATATCCTGGTTTGCCTGTGATTTCATCACACAGACAAATGTCATCATAGTGGTTTGCTGAGGGATTTGAATCACTTGGGCAGAAATAATTGAGGAGTAAAAGGCTGATATACTTACGGTAGGTCCTTTATGGCCGTGTTGGTGCCGGCATCGTGTATGACGGCTAGTGCAGTTCCGACTGCAGTACACTCAGCCACCGCCTCATTATACGTAACTAGTCCAGGCAATGAAGTTCAAGATAGGGTCTCGTGTCAAAACAATTTCCATGAGAGATTTTTCTGTGGTTTTGGCTCTTTGATATGTCTACTTTGCACATAGGCACTGTACAAACCTATTTGTGTTTACATATAGTCCAACTTCAAATTCATAGAGTAAGGACTGAATTGATCTACTAGTGTAAAAATCACTACATGTATTACTGGAACATTGGAATGGTGAACCAGCTGAAATACACCACAGATATTGATTTGTTGATTTCATTAAGAAAGTTCAGCAAAAACTTCTTCCACAGCCACCACCCCGCCCCCAACCTTGTGTTTATCTGAGAAGTAATTTATATCTGATCAATGAGTAAATATTGTCTGTACATCTATATTGAGAGTAGTTAATTTGATGAAGTTGAATTAGTGTATGAAAACTTGTCTTGACAAATGGACGTGAACATACAACCTGTACGTGCAAGGTGTAAAAGATATAAATTGCTAAGAACTGATCTAAGGCTTATTTGTACGGTATTCATGCGCTATTTGTGTAACGCAGCTTATCTCTCTTCGCCTTGCTCTTTATTTGTCTGGTGCACAGAGGCATTGTCACCATCACTTTTGCTGGCATTCTTTTGAAAGACTTTACTTGTAAATGTAAATTGTGCCAAATAAAAATGTTCAAACTCAAGCTCAACCCTTAACCGCTAAAGCAGGTTATTTTCAAAGAAAGTCATGGATATTTCGTGGGCTGATCGCACCATTTCAAGTTTAGAGTTTCAGAAATTTCCTAGACCTTTCCCTTAAAGAAATTTCTTATTAAAATCACAAAATTTTCCAATATATTTCCCTCCAAATAACAGTGTTCAAGACCCAAATATGGACGACAAATAAGGAAATTGGCACCATTTCAAGTCTAGGCTTCCCATATTGTCTTGTAGTAATGTCAACCCTCCTAGTTTGACCGCAGCGCTTTACTTGTTATTCTCAGAGAAACACGCCATCAGCCCACCTTGCCTACACCTTGCCCCGCCTTCAGAAAATCCTGCATCCACCACTGCATTATTGCATTGAATAGTTATTATAATTGCATTATATTGCAGTATAAATCCTGGATTCCCACCTGAAAATTGGGACTTTCGAAAAAGTGTGCCCCGCCTGTTTTGGTAGTCCTTGATCTGCCACTGATCATGTGTGCTTCATACTAGCCAAGTGCCGGGCAAGTAAGAGGTTCTTTGCATCCGATTGACCACACAGGGAACATACAATCTATAATTATACAAAATGTAATAAGTCATAAATGAAGACAAGTAGTATTTACCTTCACCTCCACCTCCACCTCCACCCCCGCCTGTTTTATCGGGTAGAAGGAGTATCCAGAGGCAAAACCAGCCTAGGTGCAGCATGTGTGCAGCCATGGTCAGTCTTCAGCTCCCTGATAATGTCGTCCAACAAGTGTTCCAAGTTTGTTGATGGCCGTGTGTTGAATTCATGTGTATTGATCCAACTGTATCAGAGTTACAAAAGGAGCTGCCTGTTGCCTGGCATTGCCAGATACATAACAGGTGAGGAGGAAGAACGTGATACACGCGTAACATCTGGATAATAGATTAATTTACACACCTTCTGTGGCATACTTTCAAGTCGCCTGTCAATTCAGCTGTCATCTGAATTATAGAAACGGGAGATGCCAATGGACTGTTTGACCTGGCATTGATGATCTTAAGATGTTTTGTCATCACCACAATGCAGTCCTTATCGATAGCGATTACAAAGGCGTGAGGTCGTTAGGTATTGTCAGAATGATCCCTTCTTAGAACCCTAATATATTGCTGACATATCATATTCCTACCACAACAACTTTGTAAGTCTATGAGAATGAAAGTCCAAGTTACTGTCGCAGATATTCTACAAAGACGTCACGCTGTTTATTATCTCATTGTTGTAAGTTACACGTCCGTCAGAGGTTGTTATACATCCGTCAGAGGTTGTTATACATCCGTCAGAGATATGCTTCTCTTTAAATTTACAATGTGTAAATACATACTGGTGTATAAGTACTACCCTCCCCCTCCTCCAATCCATAAAATCCTATTCAGTCAGGATTTGGCCGAATATAATCAAACACCTTCGATTTTATCGGCCGTATATTACTTACCTCCGTTTTTGTAAACAAATCCTACATCGGCCAATTAAGTAATCAATTCCAACGTCCACAGTAGGTACACATCATTTGCACATCACTTGACACCGAAGTTTGTATACAAACATTGTGCAAAATCAAAATAAACAAGGGTTTATTCCGACGATGTTCCCTACTTTATGCTCTGTGGACGGTGGCCTTCTAGTGCAGGTGAACATTGCAGACGCCAATAAACATAACTAGCATATACGAATCCCATTACATAATAACAAGACAACACAATAATTATTTGGCGCATATGCATACTGGCTGGCTAAACCTGCCTTTTTTTATTCACAATGTGAATGTCATAGTAACAACAAAATTTTGAAATGGACTGTGGTTAGACGCGGCGGCGCCCGTTCACTTCCTATTCACCATCTGCAGGGTGGAATCAGAACTAACCAACTCCCGCGCCTGACTGGATAACAACTGGCGCGGTAAGAACTCCATTGTCGTATCTATACTCATATAAATGCCTGCACCCTTTACATAGATAATAAAACAGCTAGCTGAGACACATAACAGCTAGCCAAGACACAAAAAATATGGCTGGCAAATGCCCAGTGGGCACAGAACATTGAATCAACATTGATAAATGGTTGTCAATGTTGATTCAATGTTGATGCAACGTTGATTTAATGTTGACTTGAATTTTGTGCCCACTGGGTGATGGGTGCCAAAAGCTACTGTGCATGAATAATTCAATGTAGTCACTAGGAGGAGACCTGTTAGCTAGATGACACAGGATGGATTCAGAACCACCAGCCTATAACAATATAAATATGATGAGCTATGATGAAACATTTTCAAGAAGATAAACGTACTGATTATAAAAACATGAATACGTGTATACACGTATTCATGCTTTTATCATCATTATGACTATACATAGTCACTAAATATACCTAGAGTGCAATATGTTTCCCTTATTTCAGTGATTCATGAGCAAATTTAATGCTAATGTGATCTATATATATATATATATATATATATATATATATACTTGACATACCCCCAAGAATAGGGCGGTGTTATAGTGATAGCCACCGTCCACTGAGCTCTTATAGGCCGAAGCTATATCTCTGACACATGGCTCAAGGAGTCCATGGCTGATAATTTCTTCAACATACCTGGATTTGTAACCCATAGATTGTACAGGGAAATACTGACTGATGAAGGCTAAGTAAAAAGATGTGGTTGTCTGGTTATGGTTTTTGATTTAAATCATATTTCAAAGCGGCAATGTTGCTAATGGCCACCGTCCACAGAGCATAAAGTAGAGAACATCGTCGGAATAAAGGTTTGTTTATATTGATTTTGCACAATGTTTGTATACAAACTTCGGCATGTATGATGTGTCAAAAGATGAGCAAATGATGTGTACACCCTGTGGACATTGGAAATGAGAATTTGATAGGCCGATTTGGTAGGTAGAATTCTGGGAAAAAATGTGTAATCCATCATGTAGTATTAAAGCGATCAGGTAAAATCCAGAACTGCAAACATCATACTCCTATCATTGAAATATGATTTTCTATGATTTTTTAAAACATAATGTTGGCAAAGTGGACCTGTCACTTTCTGCCTGCCTGCGTGGTGTACTGTCCCAGGAAACTGGGGTGAGGAAGGGTGAGACTAGTGCGAGCATTGCCCATAGAGCAAGGTAGGGTGAGCCCTGTGTGTAGAAGCTCACCCTATGTGCTAGACTGGGCAAGCCTTGTGCCTATAGCCTCCTCTGCCCAAACACACACTGAGGGTGACCCTCTGGTCTGTGTGCTGGCACACCACCTTGCCCAAGGTTCCCCAAGTATGCACACCAGTATTTAGTAGGTTGTGTATTGCCATGGTGGATAAATAGAGGTTCCTTTATATGGCCACCCAACACAGATCCGATAGTATAGTGGTCATAGTGGTATAGTGGCGCTTTGTATGTGAAAGGTCCAGGGTTCAAGACTCGGCCATGTCAACCTACCCACCATTTTTTCTTGTTTTTACTAATGTAACTTTACAATTGTCCACAAAATATATGTCACTGGTCTATTGTTCTTAAAACAAGGGGCAACTGGGAGAACTCACATCATAGCTGCATAAGGGCTTTCCTTATGCTACTGCAAGCCCCTCTTGTAACTCCTCCACAGTGCCACACAGTCCCAGCCATCAGGCCTGGATTTGGGCAACATCACAGAGAGCTGGATAGGGCTAGCACAAGATTCAGGCTTATGTGAGGGCAATGCTAGGAACAAAAGGTTAAAACATTCCAATGTACAATACATATAGGTTCCTTAGATATTCCAACCTTGTACCCACATGATAGTCTAGTGGTCATCACAGTCACCTTGTATCCCAAAGGTCCAGGGTTTGTGACTCAGCCATGTCAACCTTCCCACCATTTTATCTTCAATTTTCTATTTTTATGAAGAAAAAATGGTGGGTAGGTTGACATGACCGAGTCACAAACCCTGGACCTTTGGGGTACAAGGCGATGGTGCTGACCACTATACTACAGTGTGGGTGTGAGATGTTGACATATAAGTAACTGATATATACTGCACACTGGACAACCCCACACATTGTGCAAGCCCTCACCCACCTCTCACCCAATTCCCCCACCTCCAGCTAGCCACTGGGTGGGATTGGGTGGGCATGTGGAAGGGCTAGGGCACCTCACCCAAAGCTCACACTACCTCACCCCTTGAGCTAGGCACAAAAGTAATTCGCCCTAGCTGGCACTAGCATGCTCTAGCCTCACCCCAGTTTCCTGGGGTGTACTGCGGCACTCACCACAGGGCACCCATTTCACTAGACCTGCCCTTATGTTCGCTGTGGGGATGTTCCTCTCAATTTAAGAGTGTTTCCTAAATCAATTAGCTGTTTTCAGACTTATATCATTTAAGACCTTCTCTCAGACTATCACTTATATATTTACATAAATAGCTGATATTTCTTATGATAATATTGAAGAACACAGGCCTTACAGGTATAATTTGTACAGTACAAGAGAACTCCTGTCGCCAGTTATAGCCAACATATATTTACACCAAACCAAGACACTGTTACTCAGATGGATCCATTCTACCTAGTGGGTGTGGTTCTTCTGGGGTTTTAGATGATATTTATGTGCATAAACCAATGGTATAATCAATGTATTGCTATCTAGCATGATTTCAATAGTAAATATCACGAGATAGTTTACAATAAGATACTTATCAAATCTCTGTAGTCAGTAGAATCCATGTATAAAAGATTGCATCCATCAAAATGATAATTCATTATAGTTAAGGTAGCTCCAGTGCCAATACCAGAAAAAACGTTCTAATCTACTTGTTGGTATATACTGCAGTTCTATCTATTTTACCAATTAAAATATAATTATCTATCAACTTGTTAGTTGCAAGCGGGTTTGATATATAAATATATGATCTTCCTCTTTCCTCTGATATTGCATGTGATACTGTAAAATGTTCAATTGCAAAGAAATCTTTCATCCCATTTGAGTGGTTTAGCACTGTGACTCATACAGACCAGGGATTGCGTCCTGTGATTTGCCCTAGCTAGGTTTAGGGTTTGTTGACACAAATTTGGTGCTAGGAAAAGTCGACCGATAAGATCAAACAGGTTTGAAATTATCGGCCGTTTCCTCGCTATATAGAGCCTTTATGGATGGGAGGGGGGGGGTAGTAGTTGTAGACCATACCATAGAATATTTATATGCAATGTGAATGCAATTAGAAGCATATCTCTGTCGGCCATATAACAACCTCTGACGTCTGTATAACAACCTCCGATGGCCGTATAGAGGTTATTTAAATAGCATGGCGAAGTGATGACAGAGCAGGGTGGGTGAGGGGAACTTCGCAGATTGCTTAGTCAGCAATTTCTATTCCGACGATCTTCGTTTATGCTCTGTGGACGGTGGCCATGAGGGTCTAAAACCTTTCTTTTCTGATACTGTTTTAGTCAACCAACGGCATTCTATTCTTTTTTGAGTAATAATTCAGCTTTTATTCACCAGATGTTGAAGCTTGTTTACAGCGAATTTTCCTTGGTTTTTTGTCTCTCCGTAGTTAGGACATATCGGTCTCTATAGATTCTGCTAATACACATTTAGTACTTCAATGAGAGTATCTTCCTCACGTGTACACGTGAGCGTACTCTTCTGATTGCAAGAAGCACCAACGCAGGGTAAACACCAGAAAGATGTGATTGATATAGAAGTGCCATATTTAGAAGCTTGTTGCGAAAGGATGAAGTACAAAAAGAGTCAGTAGGGTGATTGTCAGTGCTATAGTAGATGCCACACGGGGGGAAGCTACATTACATAGGGAAGACGGAGCATACCCAGACCAGGTATCAGTGGCACTATCACGGAGTGGGTTCCTAGTGAGGACCAGATGCTGGGCAGTTAGTAGACACTGCAGTTCATCCATTGTCATGTTCAACCGCTCTGTAATATTATAGAAGTATTGGACATCATTATATGACAGATCCACCTTCCACCCCACCTCATCGTTAGTATGAGGTAGTGACCGGTATCCGTTGTGATTTGTAAAGCCAGATATCATGTTGTTAGACACATCCAGCAGCCTACCATCCTGATAAGAATAATCCCCAATATTAGCGTCATAATCACTCATAGATGATGCCACCATACCCAGCCGTAGGTACCAGATGTCCAGGGAGGTCAGGATATTGTTGCTCAGAACGAGTCTCTTGAAGTTTGGTTCGCTGCCATCGGTAGGTATGGCGCTGGTTGATGGTATTTTATTATAGCTCAAGTCAACGTCTCTGTGCGGCTCACTCATTATGGCACTCATATCAAGGGAAGTGATTCTGTTGTGGGCCACGATAATCTTCTGTGCCGCCAGGGAACGCCATGGTAGTGAAGTCAGGCTGTTGTATGAGACCCAGAGGACCTCTAAACGTGACAGGTGCCCCATGGTATCGGGCAGGGTGCTGAGTCTGTTATCAGAGGCACATAACCTCCACAGGTGGGACAGCTGCCCTATGGTATCAGGCAGTGAGGTCAACCTATTACTGGACACATTCAGATGCTCCAATTGTGACAGAGCCCCTATGTTATCAGGTAGCCTGGTGAGGCTGTTATTGTCAAGGTCTAACCACTGGAGGGATGAAAGCTGCCCTAGGGTACCAGGCAGAACTATCAGATGGTTGTCAGAGATTTCCAGTTGAGCTAATCGTGACAGTTTACCAAAGGTATGAGGCAGTGAGGTGAGGCGGTTGTTGACCAGGTACATCTGCTCTACTAATGATAAATCCCCGATGGTACCAGGGAGCTCTGTTAGCAGGTTATTAGACATCCAGACATTCCTTAATAATGCCAGCTGTCCTATGCTAGTCGGCAGTGCTGTGAGGGAGTTGTTGGTGGCATCCAGAGAATGTAGCAAAGACATCTTGCCTATACCATCAGGGAGGGCGTTCAAGTAGTTATTGTACACAGACAGGCTTTCTAATGAAGTCAACAGTGTTATACTATTGGGTAGCTCTGTTAAGGTAGTGTTGAATATGTCAAGTGACTTTAGATGTGTCAGCATTGGGAAGATCCTTATCATGTCGTTGTATGGATCGGTTTTACAGCTGTGGATAGACAGTGCATTGTCGACATCCACGAGAATGCCGCGCTCCGCTGATCGCTCGCACACACATGTCCGCGGACAGTCGGTAGAACTGAAATGCTGCCCTTCCACTGCTAGTGCCAAACGAATGGTCACCAACATTAGCAACACTGACCTATCCATACTGCCCATGTCTCCTGAAATATAACATTTAAAAAGTGATAATAGGTTATCGTTATGACGTTAGCAATCTTAAATGATAATATGCCAATGATGTATGATTTTGTTGTTTCTCAATTGAAGAGAGCAACTTATTTGTGGAAAATACGAAGAGTTTTAAACAATAATAATAATAATAATAATAATAATAATAATAATAATAATAATAAAAATAATAATAATAATAATGATGATGATAATAATAATAATAATAATAATAATAATAATAATAATAATAATAATAATAATAATAATAATAATAATAACAACAACAACAATAATAATAGGTGTTGGACGACAGGGCTGGGAAGTCGATACAAGACATCGGGGGTACCACACTCTACCGTATGACGGACAAGTCAGGGGCACCTGTCTTTTATAGGAGGCTCCAGGTCAGGTGGCCCTAGTACAGCACCTCAGCACTCCCCCCACACATATACACAGGTGTGTGTGTGTGACTGGGGGGTGGGTTAACCCTGTCTGTACTCTCCCCTCCCACCTAGGGTGAGGGTGGGTGAGTACAGGCTGTAGTCTTAGTACATAGGACTGAGTCCCAGGGACTTAGACTAGGTTCTACAGGTGTACACAGGGGTAGCACACAGTAAACTCCCTCAATGGGGCACATAGAAAATTTAATTCTTTTCTAAAAATGGGGGTTAGCCGGGTATACGGTTTCGACACTAGTCTCATCAGGAGTCTGGTGGTAGGTAGGGTTGGTTTTCTTAAAGGTTAAATTGTTCTAAATTGACCTTTAGAGAACCTGTGTCTGGGGCAGGTCTGATTTTTCTATAGACCTGTCCCCCATTCCTTACCAGGGAAATGGGAGGGTGGACACGTGCTGAAAAAATACTCAAAAAATGAGCAGGTGCTGCTAGTGGAAAAAGCCTTGTTTTTTTTTTTAATTAGGTTTTTCAAAAAACTTGTCCCAGTAGTATGGGTAGAAGCACCAGTTTTAAACTGATGTGTGCAAAATTATGTCTGTTCCTATGGTGTCTGGAGTGTTAGTTAACTGCAGTCACCGGGGCGAAGTTTTTTGTTTTAGAAAAAATTCCCAAATGCAAAAAATAATCCGTACGGTATTTTTCGCGGAAACAGAAAAAAATAATAATAGAGAACTGTTTTTCTCGTGGTATTACTGCAGGGTTATGGTCCTGTACAGCCCGTGTCCCACATACACTGATAAACCAAAGTATTAAACTAATGATCCTCTATAAGGTATATTTGCTCGACATTTAGCCTGGATGAGAAGAGAACATGTAGGACAATTGCCTATTTCCCAGCGACTATAGAGTGGATCTATCCGTAATTACATAAGTAGGTAATGAGAGGGCTATGTGGGCTCTATGAGGGACCAGAGGGTGATTTAGTATTTTGCTCTTTTGTGACACACGGGATCACGCCTGCTGGATGTTCACTGAGGGGTTATATGTTGGTGAATCTGTGTGAGTAGCTCCACTAACAGCTCTCAATCCCTCACCACCCTTTTTAAACCAGTAGCTCAGATACACATATCTAAATAGTTTAAAATTGTACATTATGATACAACTAAGGAACCCTCGATTTCTCAGCCGTGGGTGCACAGCTTTTACACCAAAATAGGCCTAAAACCGCGCCTATCAGGAGCCCTTGTGTGTCATTGGCTGACCATTATTCACGTATACACTGTTTAAACAATATAAGGATGGGGAGGCATATGTCCTAAATAGCCTGTCATGTTGCACAGCACGAGAAGGGGGTGGAAACTATAAAAGGTTTGCACTATGCTATATGTAGCCCTAGCAAGTCTACTCATCATCTACTCGGCATGGGCTGCATTCAAGCATCATGCCGGTCCATCAGGAGTGTATGCTGTCTGTGTGCAACACGTGCAAGTTACCCGTCATGTCCTCATTTGTGCATAAAGATGAATAAGGAAACATAATCTGAAAGATTGTTAAATGTCAGGGGTATGAGGCTGTCCAGCTTCAACTTAATCACATGGCTGCACTGTCAAAAGATGTCCCCTCTATTTACGTACCCTCTGTGTGTTCTTGCCACTTACTTCAATAACGCCAAGTTAGTTGTATATTTGGTAGTCAGCTTCAGTCAGTGCACAGACGTTGCAGAGCTCCCTATGGTGCATACCTAGATAATGGGAATCAGTGAGCTGCACAAGTCACTTCCTGTCCCTAGGTGTCTCCACTGCGTGTGCCCAGATTAGTTCTAGGAGATCCCACCAGGTCAGGCAAACCTGGCATTCTGTTGTTGCTGGTTGTAGAGCAGAATAATCTCTGCGGGGTTCAAAGGCATTAGTCGAAGGTGATTCTTGGTATAATGACAGAGGCATCAATATCCTATCAAACAATACCCAATTGCGCACCCCAATAAAATACATACATACATACATTAACCCTCGGTGGATGAAGATGTACAGAGAGATACTTTGTCCTTGGTGGATGGCGCCACCCTTCCACACAGAAGGTTAGGCGGCAGCACCAAGTCCATACCTATGTCTATCATATTAGAGTTGCGTAGACTCTTTGTGACATACACGTAGCAATGTCATTTAGCTATACTATATGACATATATAGTCAGGTATATAGTGGGACAGTGTACATGTAACATGTACCTGTGCGGCAGATGCTCAGTGACCGTAGCATCAGGCAATACTGTCACGCCAGGGGGACAGCAGGGGATGGGCAGGTGAGAAACCAACGTTTGGACACCTCGGGAGGGGGGAACAAAGGGTTCTGGCGCCGTCTCGAGGAGGGTGGGGAGTAAATTTACCCCTTTTTAGTGGAAAAAGGGGGTCTGACACAATCAATCTAGATCCATCTTAGGGGAGGGGGCTGCGAAGTGGGGCTGCGAATGTTTAAGCCCCTCTGCTGGGGGACCAAGGAAATGTTATATTGATGAAAAAGGCTAAAATGAATGTACAATGTGAGACAGTGTGAAGAGAGCTGGTCACGGACAGATGCTCCCTGACCTGCTTAAGGTCTCCTGGGAACCTTACCGAGACAAGTCTCTCAGGGTACCAGCAGTATACACACATAATTCATAGTTTGGATAGACACAACTAGTACAGCTACTTTCTCTTCACTATTATCAAGTCGTCGCATCGTCACACCAAGTAATAATATATGTAAGTCATTTCATTTACTTTCACCATATCATGCACATATATACATCTACCTGAAATAGAGCTGTTTATCAATTCAGTAAGCGAGCAAGGTCTGCTGAAGAAGCAGTTATTACTTCTCTTTTTTTTCACATACATCTCAGCAACATAGACAGAGTATTATGGTTACCATTCAAAATTGATCCATGGGCCCTATTTCATGTAGTGGAGCAGAGTGAAATGTATCCTAGAGTTTCTCATGTATAGTAAATTATACAAAAATTTATATAAAAGTCTTGAATATATTTCATGCCAGAATTCATATAAAGAGGAGGGGGAGGGTTCGTTAAAACTGATAGTATGGATGGTGTCCATAATACATGTGGTTTAAGTGGGAGACGTGGGAGTAACAGAAGTAACAGGATAGTGGGCTAGTTTAAATTCTATAGGATGTACCTGAAGGCCAGGATTGTCTCTTATAATATGCTCTGTAGGTCAGAGTTGACAGGAGGTGACACAATTAAACTGACCCAGTGCGGCGTGAACTGTATGTAATGCACCAGGAGAAGAGTTTCATATTTAATAGGTTGACTTGTAGATTATTCATAGCCCGTCTTCAGTCTTTATGTATATAGCATTTTTATATAAATGCAGCTTTCGTTTATTTCATAACTTCCTGAAAATGTTAATAGTATACATTTGTTCCAGATGGCTTCTTTTCTGGCAGCCCTCTGTGGTCGGTCTAAACCACTGCACGTGAAGCTGCTCTGGCTATTCTGCCTCGTGCTTGTAATCTTTCTTTTTCATCAGTATGCTATTAATAGTAATGTAGTGAAGAATACTGACATCGACATCACTGGGTATCACTCTTTGGTGATAATATCTCCCAAGCCCAAGCCCAACATCACCGTTACATCAGCTGACCTTTCGAAAGCTTCCACAAAAGAACCAAAACCTCATTATTTCTTCACTCTCCAAGATGATAAAAAGACATATTTTTCTAGAAATGAAGGAAATATGTGTCTGAAGGTTGGAACTTTTCAAAATGCATCAGGGACATGTAAATGCAAGGCTGGATGGTGGGGCCCATATTGTTCTTATCCAGAAGCAATTCAAAAAGATCCTGAAATTAACTGGAAAGATATCAAGCCCCGTGAACCCCCAAGGAGGGTTATATATGCAGTGCCTTTTAACAATGAGTTTGATATAACAGAAATCCGGCTTCATGAACTTGGGGATGTGGTTGATCTCTTCATGTTTGGTGAGTCAAATTTTTCCTCACATGGCGACCCAAAGCCACAGCGTTTACTCAAAGCCCTAAACAGTGGCTTTATGAAGGAGTACCAACACAAGATGCTTTATGTATTTCTTGATCACTTTGATCCTAAAGGTATCCATGATGGCTTGGTTTCAGAGGCACTGCAACGCAACAACATTGGACAACAAGGACTGAAGAGACAACTAATTGGCACGAGACCAGATGATTTATTCATCATCACTGATGCAGATGAAATTCCTAAAAAAGAAGCCCTACTGTTCCTGAAAAATCACGAAGGCTACCCTGAGCCCTTTGGATTTACCTTCCAACCACATTACTTTACTTTCTATTGGAAGAATAGCGAAAATTCCCAGGTCCGTGGGGGATGTACTATGAACATGGTACATCATGTAATGCGCTATAACATTTTTTCAATACGTAGCCCTATACCGAATGTGGACATAAGGTATTCCAAATTAGCAACCACCATCAAAGTAAGACCTTGGTTTATGGGTGGAGGCCGGGAGGTCACGGGCTGGCACTGCTCCTCCTGCAGCACCCCAAAGGGCATTAGGCAGAAAATGATGTCTGCCCAAAATGGAGACTTCCCTCGATGGGGGGATTTCCCCCAAAAAATGAATGAGTCCTACATCAGGACTCTAATTATACTTGGGTTGTACTTTGATGAGAACACACAGCTATTGGATTCTCCCATAGACAGGACAGATCTTCCGGAATATGTTGTCAAAAATAAACAGCACTTCTCCTATCTTTTAGATAAATCTTATTATGGGAAACCTGATTTGTCTCTTTTGGAAAAGACTGTCAAAGGCCATCATTAAAGGAGAGATACAACTACTATAGTTAACGCTAATGTGAGTGACATAAGGAGACATAAATTAAAACAGACAAGTATAACCTGATCTTATTATGGACTGGCTAAGAAGAATGCCATCAAACAGTGCAGGTCATGCTGCTAAATCCAAGCCGAGTCAGAACCATTTATGGGAGCAGATATTTCTGGATGACAGAAAATATAGCGTCAAAAGACCCTCAAAATCGTCTAATCTAATCTATGTGAATATATGTTGATATACCACACCTGCCAATGATAAAAAGTTTTTGTGAAGGTAAAAGTATTTGTGAAATATTGTATGAAGACATGTTATGAGTTCATTTGTACATTGCTCTGACTATAGTGACTTGCTGACAGCCTTGGCGCTGGTTCTGATGTACGTCTAGGATGCATTTGACCTCCAGTTGCCGAACCTTTTCCCTTACAGTTCTGTACACCCCCCAATAGAAGGCAGTTGTAGCGGCTGCCTTCCTCAGGCTGTGTACAGTACAGGCCCGTTAAATCTGTCCCGATGACCGCTAGGGTCTCGTCCCACCTTTTTCGTATGAAGGTGGCCATTTTGCATGAATATCTGATGAGTATATGAGTTTTTACTATGTATGTTTGTGGCCGAAATGAGGGATTTTTCTCACGGTGGTTTCACGAAAATGTGGTTCCTGCTGTGTAAACATTACATTTACAATTTACAATAGAATTGTTATTAGTTGAGACATTATTTATAAAGATATGTCATGTTTTCTCATTGAAGCCTATGAAGTCACGTATACTACATCGAAATAGTTCCCAGTGGATGTACATATTTAGCATAAGTGTGAACGTTTATCCTAAACTCTTTTTACGATTTTACCATGCACTATTATTATAATTGTTAAGTGAGGGTTATAAGACGTATTGTGATCTCGAATGATTCTTTTAATAGCAGTGAATTGTATTATAGATGATTTCAATGATATTGTTGATTAGTGACTGTATGTCCGTATCCAGCCAACACTGCCAGACGGGCCCAGGTGGGATGGACTGTCTTATGGGCCTCATATGGGCTCCCCACCTGGGGCCCACTTCGTGTTGACCAGGGCTACCAGGAGATTTGGATCAGGGCCTTCCTGGGCAGCTTTTGAATTGGCATTTTGTGAACTTATAATAGGACCAGGCCTCGAGTTCCTCCCTAAAACTGATGACTCCTTTGGTTTCTCAATAAATATTCCTGTTATATTTCACCTGCATATAAAACACGACAATCAATGACAATGAAGAAGAATCACATTTTAACATTTTTATTTACACTATTGATCATTTATCATTCAAACATCCATCACTTTGTTCATAGATCACTCAATTGTAGCACATTATTATGTCGGTTTGTTCATGGCACATCTAGAACTTGGGGAGTTTGTTCATGGCGCTGCCCTCAGCGAAGAAGTAGAAGGTGAGGCAGGGTTCGTTGCACTCCTCCTGGGTGCCTTTACCTGTGAAACACTTCAACTCTGAGATGTAGCCGATCTCCACAGCCATCACACTGCCGGTAGACGTGCGGATCTGCACAATGACAAAATTCATTGATGATTATTTAAAGTTATTTGTACATAATTGGTTAATTCGGTAATAAGTTGCTACTAATTTAACCATAACTAATGAGCTTAATGACACTGTGCTATCAAATAATTGATATGTATGGCTGACACAAACTAGAATTCTGAGAAGCAGCCCTTTTGTCAATATATATCATAATTGAAAATAACTAGGTAAGGGATCATATATTTTGTCTTACAATTGTTACAAGACGATATGGACGATGTGATTATGAAACGATGGAACAGTGAGATTTTGTACAATACTGTTGATTATTGATGATGCATTTTAACAACTTGAAACTTGATAATAAACCTCCCGTCAAGACAATTTTAGGGTCATTTATCTTGTGTCATAACCACTTAATCTCAGGTAATATCAGTTATTTCTCGTGTAATGACAACGACTCTCCTAGTTTGGCTGCATGCTCTCACGGAGATTCAAACAGCCATATTTGGACCAGAGACAAAAATATCCAAAAAAACAACAAGTATTCAACATGTGAATCACACCACTGTGTAAATGACAACGTATCTAATTAAGCAAAAACATAATCATGTGTTTGTACATAGGTAGTAAGCGAAAATCCAGCAAAGGAGGCTCATAGTTTGGCATTTTAAAGCTTTAGTTTCAAAATTATTTTGTAGACAGATTAGATAATATATTATAATATATGAATTTTCTAGGACCCATTTTCCATTAGCCGATTTGGAGGTGATCGGCAGGGAATCGGCAGACAATCGGCAGGTCGAGCCATAGCAATTACACTGAAGTGGCTCTACCTGTCGATTGTCTGCCGATAGCCTGCCGATCACCTCCAAATCGGCTAATGGAAAATGGCCCTTAGCAATATATTTGACCAAGTATAATAGATACTGCTATATTTTAGTTGTATTTTACAGATAAAGACTACAAACCTTGAAGTCGACCTTGAAGGTGTCCTCGACATCCTTGATGTCCTTGGGGGCGCTGGGCAGCTCGAACTCGATGCCGGTGAAGGGGAACTTGAGGGTGATGCGCTTGTCGTCCACGGTGCACTCACCGGCGATGGGCAGGGAGGAGGTTGACATGGGCATCCTCATGTACATGGTGGCGAATCCCGTCAGTTTACCCATGGTGCTGCAGCAGGGGGTGAACAAAAAGACATAATTATATATCATTGATCCATTGATATTTGATTGTTAGATCCGTACATGGGAAGAGTCAGGCCTTGCCAACTGATGCAGCCTTTGATGATGGCTGAATGCATACCAGTCTATATTATTAGAATAACATCGAAAGGTAGCCTTCTTTTCTTTTGTAACCTCTGCATCTCAATGTAACTATATGACTACAGCAATGGAAGAACTTTGTTCAAGAGGAAAAATTAGGGTTTTAAACACTATTAAAACTTGGGCCCTCCTATGCCTGCACCCACTGCTCCATACCTAGGGTCCACCCTACTTGTCCTGATGTATTTGATATGGAGTACGTGAAGCCCCTCCTCCTGATAAGGCCCAGATCAAAGTCAGTCCCTGAGTACTTGTTCTGAGCCCCTGAGTGCTGACCTACATGCCCGTGCCATCTCTTTCTTATCTTGTCCTGTCCAGCCTTTAAGGGCAGCATAGTAATTGCATACATTATGTCGCCATGACGCATAGATACAATTGGGGTCAGTAACTGGCAATAACTCGCCAGGGGTGCATTCATGCCACAGGTTTGGTGAGTGTGTGGGCAGTACATGCATAACAGAGAATGGTGTGATACCAAGTGCCCACCGTCATCTTACCGACCTCCCCTCGGCCTGTGCAGACATGCAGTGTCCACGACTGACACTATATGGCTCTAGTGTATAACCTGGTATCTGTTGTGGAACTATTGCAGAAACGGTCTGAGGAAAGACCGCTAAGATGACCGTGGGCATTTGGTATCACACCTTTCTATGTGACCCTATGCTAGACTCCATTTACTCACCAAGCACTCACACATATATAAGCATGACCCTTGAGGCGTTAGTTCTATGCAGCCCTTGAGGTGTAAAATCATGTAGTGTTGGGTACTTGTCTATCCTATATGGTTTGTAGATATTGTGATATTAAAACTACGATCGACCAATTTAAAGAAATAACTATTCGACTTATTACTTATTTTATTCTTCCAGGACAAGCTCCAATCGCGTTTATCTTTCCCCTTGTGAGGAAAACATCTAGCCCTAGAGGAAATCGGACCAATTGAAGAGGTGTATGCATGTCAGGAATTTAAGTATCTTGTTTGTGACTGAAATTAAATCAAGAGTAGATGTTGACAACAGGAAGCACTTGTAAGCTGGACTGCCGGTATCCTAAGGTTATTGCTTGCCCCTCCCAGGGACTTGTTTAGCCGGGGATTATCTGCTGATAGGGAGAGATAAAAGGTAAAGAGATTATGGTATATGGGGCTGGACCTAGCTATGGATCTCCCTCTCTGTCTCTCTCTCTCTGTCTCTCTTTCTGTCTCTCTGTCTGTCTCTGTCTCTCTTTCTACTCATCATCTCCTCTGTTTGTCTGTCTGTCTGTCTGTTGGTCTGTCTCCCCCCCCCTGTCTCTGTCCGTCTGTCTACATGTACATAATATATGGTGTCTGTCTCTCACGCTCTTTCCCTCTCTGGACGGCCCCCTGTGTGACCCAACCTTGGGTACAGGTACAGTGCTTTAGTCTTATCACAAAATGTAATTTGACAGTGACTAATGGCTCTATTAACGTGCTATATCCGCGGTATCCCTCTGTACAAAGATCAATAACGTCCAGTTGAAGTGTTTGTGTGGGTCTTATCCATGTCTAGGCATATCCTTGTGAGTCATGCTGAACCTATTGATCTAGATAAAACATACCAGGGTCTACTTGTCTAGACCTACGTGTAGGCTGCTATAAAAATGTCACGATCGAATATCTAGGACTTGTTAACCACCTACTGATCATGATGGTAGTTAAATAGATATTTCTAAAATAATAAACCCTCTAAGGATGGAATAATACCTCAAATAGGCACATGCGATTCCACTATATTATAGTACCAAGTGCATACCAATGGTTTTATAAGTGAACTTGCATAGAATAGGTATGTTGTTGTTGTTGTTGGTAAATTTTATTGCTGGCAAAAAGTTCGTAGCATACAAAGGACGATTTTAATCTAGTTGCCAAGAAGTAGTAAAAGATAATACTTCATAGAGAGGAAAGAGTTCATGTAATTATACTTATACTGTAATTATGCATGTATACTTTTGTCAAGTGTATATCAACATTAATGCGCTCAAACATAAGTAAGTCCGTGTAATATGTACAGGTCTCTGTTATTTGCTTCTATAGTAGAATACGTCATTGTAAATCATGAATGTCGGAGTATTGGCTTATAGCCCAATTCAGTTAGTGTTATCTAAGTAACCAATACGCGCACACTGTTTAGGCATGCAGGGGCGCATCAGGGAGTTTCTTCAAGGCATCCAGGAACTGGTCACTGCTGTCCAGCTTTTGAGTTTTTACCTCAAGTGCATTCCAGAGGGGAAGACCGAGGTATAAGGGGGACCTTTCATAGATGTCCTTTTTCGTTCTCATGATTTTCAGTTGGACCTTGTCGTTGCCGCGCAGGAGTCTTGGTCGATGAAGGATATTCTCCTCCACCTTTGACCTTTTGTGCAGTAGACACAGGAGTTGTCTGTTGCGAGTGGTCTCCACTGTACTGACCCGCATAGTACTGTGCAGGTTCATGACATCTACCCCCCGAGGATCCCGGATCCTATCACAGATCCTCAATCCGTTGTTCTGTAGGGTTTGTAGCTTACAGACGGCCCAGACAGGACCGCCTCCGTTCAGGAAGCTGCACTGGTCAATGATGGATCTTACCATGTGGACGTATACTAGGACAGTGGCAGCTTTGTCAGAGCTAGCTCGGATACGTCTTAACTGGTCAAGTCTGACCCGCACCAGGTTGATTATCCTTTTCAACTGTGGGGTCAGTAGGATAGACCTTTCAAAGGCGATACTTTGTGAGGAGAGCATGTTTCGTATCGAGTCAGACTCGGTTCCCTAGAGAGCCAATCATTTATAAATGTAACGTCAATCTAACACACTATCTGATAAATACACGTAATTGATTGTTCCCAGATGCGACAGATCTACCGGGAAGTAAATCATCAATTCCTTGGGTATCGCTTTTTTGGTGACATTTTCTCACCCTCAACCATCCTAATGTTTAACTCTCTACCGTGATGCCGAGACATCGAGGGAGTCATACATCAAGCCTCCCAGTGGGCACAAAATTCAGTTCAATGTTGAAGCAATATTGATTCAACATTGAATAAACATCGACAACCAGTTAACAATGTTGATTCAGCGTTCTGTGCCCACTGGGCTAAAGTGGGAGGGGAGTGTTTCTTTTTGTGTTTTTGTTTATCAATTCCTTTCAAATACATCATCCTTTAATGCATAAATAATGTCACAGTACAGTTCACCTTTTAGCTTTGCCTCGTGCAGTAACCCTCAGTGAGGGACTATACGAGTGCTCCGCTGTGTTTATTTCATGCCATTATTGATAAGATTTGTCAAAATGTCACTTAATTGATCTGTAAAGGCTATTTTATTATGGTTAGATGATCAATGATATGATGATGTGACAAGCTGTGAAATAGTGTTGAGGGTTATTTCGAATGTTATTCAATGGGGCCGCCGTATTCACCATGAAATAAAGCAATCTAACATAGAGAAAAGGCAGGATAGCGTTCAGAATATATGCTTTTGCTCGTTAGTATAGTACACGATGTAGTAACGTGCAAAATGGCATTTACAGCAGAGAAAATATCACACATAGGCATGATGATCTCTAGCACACATGTACATAATGAACTAACCAACCAACCGACTGAAGAAGAGGTTGTAACAGCATAGAAAAGAAATCTTAAAGATTGTGTAAATGTGTTAGTGAGATTAAGCCATCAATAAAGGTAAGTGGCAGAGAATACATTACAGCATTGAGCTGTTGAGGTATTCACGAAAGCACAGATCTCTTAACCCTTCAAGGACAGCATATGAAGCTGGCTTCAGGTGCAGTTGTCGGTATGATGCACTGCCTTGGTGCATCATTCTGACCCTTCTGGAGTGTATCACCAAAGTAGGATCAGCATGATGCATCAATATGAAGATAAGGTACAGCACTCTGCTGCCATTATAGGGTTACATCATGCGGGAACACACACTGTTCTGTACAGGGGGGTTAAGAGAGGGTTTACTAATGTTACTTACTCAGCCATTGTTTACTGCTGACAAAACCAAGACATGTAGAGTTAGGAACCTCCGTTACAACATACGTGAAGTGATGTGCAGTTAAAATGTAATCTCATGTTGCATTATGTCTTTATTTGTTATAATATATTAAATTTAGGGCTTCAGCATCTATACATGCCTGAAGATGTCTGAAGATGAATGGACTCTTTAAGACGGGAATTCTACCAAAATGTACTGTATATGGGTCGGTTGTAATGATGTACTGCTGCTGAGTTATTCACTAGCAATGTGATGGCGCACACGTGATGACAAATTAGGACTGCCTTTAACCAACATGCCATAATTAAAGGGTTAGATGTGCATTATCTATAGAGCTATGTGCATGTCAAGAGAGAAAGTATTCAATAAAAATTATAATCTTCAAATCAATAAAATGAGGAACATTGTTTGCGTTTTATGGGAGATGGGCTATTACCCAGTAAATTAGTGTGGGGTTGCCCTTTTTTGTTGGGTGTGCATTTGATAAGAAATAATCTTATGAACCATGTATCTCAAGTTCTGGTACTTGCATTGTAATGGTCATGCATACTTCACAAAAGAGACACTTCACTTAAAGCGAATTTGATTTGCACAATTCGTCTTAATATCTTAACCAAAAACATAGTGTCCCTACAGGTTTGAAAACATGAAACCAATGTAAATTTGAAAATTTGAAGTGCAAGCAGCATCATCAAATGACTGTTGTTGGTGCGTCATGACTACCAAATTAATGAACATCAAACGCTTGGCATCATAAAGAATATAAAGGGTATGCATATCAATATTAATACTAGCCAAAACATTGAATCTCTATCGTTTCAGCTTAGTAGAATACATCCAGATAATGACCAGAAATGTCCCTAGAACCTTTCAAATCCATTTTGCAACATTTTTTTTTGAGTTCATACGTTTCTTTATTGCACAGAGTGATTTTACAAAGAAAACGATACATTCAAAGGGCAGTTGCCATCGGTGTGAGCGAATGAGTAGATTCCATATGTATTATGCAATTTACACTCCAGAATTATGTCTCCAGAACATAGTATTAAAGTAAATCCTACATGTCCGACTTACCTGGTTGGTGTAGTAGTGGGAGGAGGAGTGTGTGTGTGAGGTGGGTGGCGGCCGAGTGGACAGAGTAACCAGGTACACACCTGGATATGGTACAGGTGGAGCGCCTTATCTCACCTGTACACGGCTTATCTCTCACTTCCTACAGGGTGGTCCACAATGTACAAACACTCACAACTATACAACATGTATACAGGCAACAATCTGGGCCTCCAACTGATCTCCCTATGTCGCCAGTAGGGTGTTTCACAATGGCAAAATACGATCAATTGTAAAAAAAGTGTTTCACAACAAGCCATTGGTCGCAAGGTAATCATAATAGCATTTGTATCTATTGTTGGTCGTAAATATAGTTGTTACTCATAAACTAGGCTCCCTTAAAGTGTTTCACAACAATTAACGACCAAGAAATATGATTAATCGTATAAATTACTATGGAAATACGAGTGACTTTTTGCTGTTTCACAACAAGAATTAAGGGAGACCTTCTATCATGCCCCTTAATATTTTCCCATGGGAAAAACAATAATATTTTACATGTACACATGCAGGACGAGGCACAGATGACGACTATTTAATTTCCCCTACACATTTATTTAAAATTTAAACATAGGTGCACTGTTTGACCATTGCTATTTGTGACTAATCGTATCTGCTTACGACCAAAACAAATGGTTGACATTTGGCTGATGTACCTCCCCCAGGGGCTCGA
The DNA here is from genome assembly GCA_947462335.1 of Harmothoe impar. Taxonomy (NCBI): domain Eukaryota; kingdom Metazoa; phylum Annelida; class Polychaeta; order Phyllodocida; family Polynoidae; genus Harmothoe; species Harmothoe impar. The sequence goes on from OX381714.1 coordinate 20,513,148, forward strand.
TTCATAACAATGTACGATAGTCAAATACTATTACGACAGAACATTACCATTTCTCGTACCAAATAGTAGGTGTAATACATTGTCATATGGGTAAGTTAAAGACATGTTCCTTTTGCAGTCGTAAGGTCATATATAGTGCATTTCACAATGCAGTCGTAAGAATATTACTGGTCATGAAGTCTTACAAAACAAGGGTAATAGCTGGTCGTAAGTCCTTTTTATGTCATTTCACAATCAACGGCTGAGACAGGGTCCAAACTCATCTCAGCCAATGATTTTTTCTCCATTTCAACCTGTAGAGATTCCAAACCCGGTGCAAAAGAAAGAGAAACATGTACTGCACTATGTCAATATGTTGTGTATTACAATACAATGCTTTATCAAGTGGATGTAATATAAATAAAACATTGGTCGTTATAAGAAATCATACTGTATTTTGTATACCGCATGGTGCAGTGGGATAACATGACAGCAGGATAGGAAGGAAATTTCCGACCTGGTTTATTACTATTTTTATTATATGCTATATAGAAATATAGGGTGCCTGTCAGTCTACAGGTGTCATATTTTGAGTTAGCCTCACATAACCATTTCCTCAACTTTCTTTGTACGACTAGGTGGGAACTCCTCACCGGAAATGACGTTATATTGATTGGAAACACCCCAATATTGCAATAAATATTGAAATAAATTGGTTTCCCCCACATTGTACGACAGGGGCACATACAATTTCAATTATACTTTACAACTGCAGATGTTCCTAATCGTAAATCAATTTACTTCTGACTGTTTTTGAAGGAGATACTACTTGCTCTTGTGAAATGGGTATGCAATCGTTTTTTCTAAAAGTTGTAGCTTTACTTACGACTGTAACCCAAAAATTTACTTAGTAGTATAAACTTATGAATCGAGGCCCAGGTTTTTGGTCGTCAATAACCACAGGTTACGACCAATTGGTCGTAGCTACCTCCATAAACATACGATCAGTCGTTTCTAGGTGTTTCACAAAGTGCATTCGTATCTTTCACATAAAATACGACCAATGGGTGAGATACGATTGATCGTAAGGTGTAAATTGTGAAATACTTCAGCCCATTGTACTACGACTATATTAATATCTCCTTACTCTTAACTTCTTAATATCAATCGTATTTATTATTTGGTTGTTAAACACCCTACAGAACCACACTATATATGTCTGGGGTCAGACATTCAGACAAGGGTCAGGCAATGTTGGGTCCTGGTATTAATGATAGTAGAGCACCATTGAACCAAATTGCACAGCACTAATGAGGGCTGCAGGAATGCATCATGACTACAAAAAGGTTAATTTCATTAAACCATAATGCTGCCATTTAAGGCACCCCAACCCCTGTTGTTAAAAATGATAAGTCCCTGACGGCTATAGTCATATACCAAGTAAATGTGTTTCCCAAGCTGGCACCAGCCTGTAGTGGTAGATTTACGTCTACGTGATGAGGTTAGAACCACCCTGTGTAGTGGTGGGTGGCAGGAACTCACGTGATCCCCACACTGAAAACCCAATGGGGGTCTAAAGTGGTCACTCCTGACCACTTTTGGGTGGTCATGGTGATGGTGTCCTGAGGGAGTACCCCGTGGTCACTAGGCACCTATGAACACTTTTCTGACCTCAACATTTTTTGAGGAGTAGTATATTTTTCTGCATAATGAGGTATACTTTTCAGCTATTTTCATAATTCCCCCCTCTTCCCACCACCAATCCACATCTGAGAGCGCATTATAGCCCTGGTCAAAGGCCCAATCAGGCATATGTGTGTATAGCTGTATACCAGCCACTCCTCAGACTTGTAGCTATGGTTTCAGGGACACATGAGGTGTCTATGCTTACACATACATGTTTCTGGTAATTCTGGCATGCTTTTCTTTTAAATCCTTGGCATCAACTCATGTTCCAAATAATCTTTATATCCCCCATTTTATGGAAACCTATGATCCAGATTAGTATAAGTATTAATTAAAAGATCACCTGGGGTAGATGCTGCATATAACACTGTTGTATAGTAGGGCCACCTAGTGGCAAAATCATGTTCTTACAATGACCACCTTGGGTCATCACAATGATCACTCCAGGTGGTCAAGTGGGCATGACCACCCAAAGTGGGCAGCATTGACCACCTATATCCAGGCCTGGGTTTTCAGTGCACCACTCACTACACTAGACTTTAATCCTGATTATCTCACAGGGAAGGTTGTACACACACGGATTGTTTGATCGATGATACCTCAAGTGCATCAATGTGTGCTCATACTTTCTTCTTCACCTTTGAGATTAATCTAGGACAATGGGTGGCCATCTTTTTTACCATTATCTGGTGGTTCTTCTCTTCATAAAACCTTTCTTGTTAATATTTCAATTGCTGATTGTACTAAGTTAAAAAATAATCTTACTAAATAGGCCAAGGCTAGAGAGCAAGACAACTATAATTATTATTGATCTAAGTTATCAAATAGAGTCGCTTTGAGTGTGAGCAAACTAATAATCACTCAAGGACATGGCATTTAAATGGGGCAATTATCATGGCATGTTCTGTTAATTGCATGGAGAAATACAAATGGATATCTATGAAAATAGATATATGTACATATTTATTGACTTATCTAATTCGTTGTTGCCAATGTGGTACTACAAACACCCTTTTTCTTTTTTAATTAATGATAATGGTAGATAATGATGATATTAATCGTAAGATTTCTTTACTTGTTGGCCATTATGTATTTTTATGAATCCTTGAAATACGCGGTGATGCAAAACCTTGTGTTCTCTGGTTGGTATAAACGACTTCCTAAATATGACCAATATGATCTATAATACTCGACATTTAGAGAGTAAAGAAGGAGAGTACTGCATAAAGTAAGCCCCCATTACAAAGACAAACGCTCACCTATGGTGTAAGTTGCAATATTTGCAGAGTATGAATCATGTGATTCTCTTTTATTGAATTTCTTACAACAATGTTCACAGCATACCGCATATAAATGCTGACGTTTCTTACACATTGATATCCTGTAAAATAACTCATATGATACCGTTACAACTACCTGTATAGTTTATCTTTGTAGGCGTGTCTTTTATAGGCCAGCTTATCCGACGCCTACACTGTAAATTATGAATTATAGATTCACACCAGTTTTGAACCCTGAAGTTAAATCATAATGTCCTACTTGATGGGCACATACACGTTCCTGCATGTTGTTCTCTATCTATAGAGATAATTATGTTCTGACATGTTTCTTTTCTACTGTCAACACTCAGAAGAACCACTAGTTGGATACCTACAATGAAGATGGAAGAAATAAATAGAAAAAGGTTCGCTGGAAGTGATCAAAACTAAAGGCGAGGCAATTAGTTATATAATCTGATTTCACATAAGCCGTGCGAGACCCTGCAGGGTGATATAACAAAGGAGATACGGCGACCTTTGGTTGACAGTCTGTATTCACTATGAAATAAATAATCTGTTTGAGTCCATACATAAACAAAAGTCATCTTCTCCATCTTCCAAATGACACACAACTATTCTTCTCTCTATGCCACCGGTAGTCGCGCCATGGGGCTGTCCTCAGGGAAGAACGTGAACACCAGCACCGGCTTGGTCTCGTTGTCAAGGCGACCCGTGCCGTGGTAACACTGCAGCTCAGGCACATACCCGATCGTCATGGCCATGTCGCCGCGCGCTCCCCGGATCCGGAAGTCAAAGTCATTTCGAGTCTCCATCGGGGTGCTGGGGAGATCGAACTCGATGCCTGTGAAGGGGAAGGAGAGAGTGACATGGCGGCCGTCCACACGGCACCGCCCTATCACCGGCAACTTGGACGCCGACATGGGCATCTGGAGGTACATGGAGGCCATACCCTGCATCAACGACGCCATCTTGGAAATCTGGAATTGAAATAGAAAAATAATTACCATTTATTAGCTGATTTGTACGTCCTAACCAATACAATATACACAGTGCCAGACTGACCACACTACTTTAGCTACGACTACGCTGAATGATTTTACCGTCCAATTGAAACCTTTCTCACGTTTTATTTTAATAAACTACCACTTATTTATTTCTTATGTTTTTCCTTAATTCAAAGTAGGAAGACCATTATTTTTTTAGAAGAGTTATGCGCAGCCTGCATTGTCCCCCTGTAATAGTTTACAACATATTAGTCATGCATTTCCATAATGTCCCGTAAGGCCCATATCGTGAATAACTTGACTTATGGCGTCAGCAGCTTGACTTCAGCCCAATGAATGAGAAACACCTCCCTGGACGTCCAACCCTTATAATGAATCAGCTTGTACATTGAGGTGTAATCATGGCTCTCTAGTTTAGTCGGAAACATTCCACTGCCACTAACCCACATTGGTAAGACTCTAGAACTGTTCACGTTATTATGGACTCCACTACTTGACTGTATTTATATCTGACAGCTTTACTATAGGTCTTTAAATCTTAACAATTGAACCACCAATAACATCCTGACCCATCCCATGCTGGGGAGCTTAAACCATTAATCTAAGGACACTGCTGCACTGTTTACGCCTTTTTAAATCATGATGCATACATGCACAATGGCGACCAGTAACTCGCAACATTCATGCATCATGCAATCCCTATCAGGTTGATGCATTCCCAAGCGGTCAGCATGATGCAGCAATGCAAATTACTGCACATGAAGCCTTAAGGGTATCATGTCGTCCTTTGAGGGCTACACCAGCCGTGCCAATAGGCTTACCTTGTTTACCAACCCCTCTGCTGACCCCCTCCACCTTATCTAAATGACCATAGGCCGTATCATAATGGTTCAGATAAGATAAGGACCTGACCACAGGGAATCTGCCTAAACCCCCTCAGCACGATGCGGCCTAGTGCCGAGGTATGCTGGGGTATGGGAGTCCATAACCATGTAGGATGGTTCGCCATTCCTAATGCTGTAAACATAATTATATACTGTCAGAAGTAACTGTAGCTGCACAGTGAGTTATACTGTAGAATTACAGTATAAAAGGAGGTATTTTTAGTTTTGGAACCAAAAATACCTCCTTTTACATTGTGCAGCTACAGTATAAATCACTGTGCAGCTACAGTTACTTCTGACAGTGTACCAATTTGACGGCCGATGCTATCCGCACGCCACAGGCGTGCGAATAGCGGCCGCTATTTGTACGCCCACAGGGTGCGAATAAGAGCTCTTATTCCAACACTGACTATAGCTAGGGTCTGAATAATAGTTCTTATTATCACACCATATAGGGTGTGCAGTAGAGGTCTTATTGGCACCCTTTATGAATTAGGACTGTTATTCGCACCCCTGAGGGTGCAAATAAGAACCTTTATCCAGACACTTGGTAGGGTGCGAATTGGAACTCTTATTCCCACACTGTGTAGGGTCTGAATTAATAGTGTTATTACCACCTTATGTATGGGAATGTGCGAATAAGAATACAAATTTGCACACTGGGGAGGGTGTGGATTAGAATCCTTATCCCCACACTGCGTGGGTTTGAATTAAAGGTATTATTATCACCCTATGTAGGGGCTGTGCGAATAAGAATGCATATTTGCACACTGGGGAGGGTTTGAATAACAGTTCTTATCCCACACTGTATAGGGTGTGTATAACAGCGCTTATTGGCACCCTATACTTTAGGTGTATGTCTATATGGTGGTGATGAATTAGGGTCGTTATTCACACCCTATATATATAGGGTGTGAATGAAAGTGTTTTGTTTTTTTTTGTTGTTTTTAACATATCAAAAATAGAATTCTGGATTATTTCTACAACAAGCAGGCCTAGAACCCCCCCCCCCCCCCCAACCTCCGACTTTTGCATATTCTGTTTCCTGCACCCTTCTGAGTGTGGGAATAAGAACCGCTATTCACACACTCCTAGGTGTGGGAATAAGATGCGCTATTCACACGCCATGGGGTGCGAATAACGATGTCTATTTGCATGCCTGTAGCGTGCGGATAGCGCTTGCCAAATTGGCCAAATGACGACATTTATAGTCAGCATTTTTTTTTTAGATCAGTTTTATAGCGATGTTGCCAAGAATCGATCTATCCCCTGCAGAACTTATATAAGCCTGTCTGCAAGTTCAAAATAATAAACACGAATTTAAACTTGTAAACTTCAAAAACGATGCAACTGTGCTTAATATGTAGCAAAGCGAAATGGGAAACCAAGAAGTAGACAATTACAGGATGTATGAAAGACAGTGCATATCAACAGACAAACTTATAAAAAGCCACAAGTAAGAGCAACTTGCGTCACACATTAAGACGGCTATACCAATCGGTCCCGACACTGCAGCAGTCGATGACCCGTGCAGCATACATCAAACCCTGATAAAATACCCACTTCCTGGACCTTCAGCAAATGAAAATAACTGCCAGTTATGCGCCCACCCCCTCCTCCCTCCTCCTCATGCTTTAATGACAGCTCTATGTAATGCTAAATATGCACTACCGGATATTTTTTTTAGCTTTCTGATGGTCACACACCTAGGCTCCACGGTCATATCAGGTGAACGTAGATACAGGGAATCCTGTAGGTGCAAACAGAAACTTAATTCTTATCTATCTGCCCAGACGGTCATTGGTCCAACTCTTGATGATATAGTGTCTCCTATCTGAAGACGGGGGAGGGAGAGGGTGAGCCCACATCAGAGGACTGGAATGCCCGCCCACCTCCCCCCATCCTGATATATCCGAGGATTCTTTAAATAATAATTCAGAATAACTAAAAAGCTCTGTATGTACAGTGTAGATATATGGTACACATCGTAACAATGACAATCTTTATAAATGCTTGCAATTGCGTTAACCCTTGAAGGCAGCATTATAACCCTTTAACACAATATGCCATTTTCCCATCGCATTATTCATGACTGCAGCACCGGTGAGTGACTCCCACATTGCATATGAGCATTATGTTATCCTTAAAGGTTATTAATCCTCGGATATATCGGTAAGTATTTTTTTCTGAATACAAGACAAAGGTTACCTAATGATAAAACCTCATTCAAAAACAGTCTTGACTAGTTTTGGTCCTCCTGCTTTTACTGAGCAAGGTCCAGTGCCATGCACTAAGTCTGTTTGCTTTACATCTATTTATCTATAGATAAATAGATAAATAGATGGCCACATATAGATATGGCGGCACACAAAAATTCCATTCCAACGTAATGTGGTAATCTTTTAATAAAAATGTGTCATAAATTAGTAGTATCTGTCATGTGAAGCGGTATAATATCATGAGCTTGGATACTAACTTGTTTTCTTTTTAGTAGTTTTACCCTGTAAAAACTTGGTTGCCATTTTTGTGGGTGTACAGTTGATTCTCCTGAAGGTGTACAGTTTGTTGTAGGTTGACAGTAGAATCAACTGTAAATCTACAGAAGATTCTACTGTAAATCCATTCTACAATAGATTCTCCTGTAGATCTACAGTAGATGCTACTGTGTACCTACACGAACTATATTTACAGTTTATGTGTGCCAGGGCTTTTCAAGGCAATCCATATGTTCAATATGTAAAGTTTTTCGCTCATGTTGGTGATCTATGAAGTACACTCTAAAAACAGTGTGTTACGTTTACACACTTTTCAACACACTTTTCTGAAGCCACTTTTAACACACTTTTTTGTGGTAACACACTACACACTTTTGGCAAAAGTGTGTTGAATCTAAAAAGTGTGTTGGTGTACAAAGCCATGGTATTGAGGAGGTGGGGGTTAAAATAGCTGTTCTACACCTCACAGAGTGTGTCAGGTGCCGTGGCTGAGTGGTCTAGGGGCTGGCACATGAGTCCTATCCATGCACGTTCGAATCCCTTGACAATTATTGTTTTTTCAATACCAAGTATGATTACTTTCTATATGGGTTAAGAGTTAAATTAGTATAGATTTATTTAATTTATTGTCAGGTCTATTCATGTTCATACTGTGCATATACTGTGCGTATCACTTTTAAATGCTTTTTATATCTAGGAAAAGTGTTTATTGAACCGCTCATAATATATAGAAAAGTGGGAATAGAAGTATTATATCAAAACTGACTTTGTATTGACAGTAAACAAATCATAGTCAACCACTTTGAACACATCCTAGCTCATGACCCTGGCGAAACTGACACACCTGATAACCAACTGGTGACTGTGGCGCAATGTGCCATGACCGTACCACTGTCAGATAGCGTGGGATGGCTGCTCTCACAACCTTTTCTCAGAGTCTCCAGTGGTCCATTGTAGCCTTTTCCCCTCCCGGCTAGGACCACCTTCGTCAACACTGATATCTGCTATATCTTTACCAGTCGCAAGTGTATTATGCTTCTACGGGTTGAAGCGGATCGGTGCAAGTCTCATGGGAGACCAGGACACTGAAGGTTCACCGCAGTCTGTCTACCGACACTTACAGACGCGACTCCTGTCAGGACAACTTGTTTCACTTGGGAAGATTTGGTGCCAGGTCTTCTCTGGGGATCGAACCCAGGACCTCTCACACACTTGTCCAGCGACTTGCTCAGTAGGCCACCAAATCTCCTTTTACAATCACGGTGTATTCCCCACTCAAATAGGTACCAGAACACACAACAGTGAGGAGACACAAAGTATTCTCAAAGATCACACAACTTCGTACCAGTCACCAGTAAGCTATATAACTTACCCTTGGGTATTGATATGTTATGACAGGAAGTGGTTCTTAGACAATACAAAGACCGCCCTTATTGAGGGATGCCAATGCACTGACTAATAATTTGCAGGGCTTTATATCTATTATAAAGACAATAGTTAATCAGCTATTAATAAGCCATGCTTTTACAGCCTTGCAGAACCTCTAATGAGGTCTTATATGGGATGGTTATTTGGTTCATGCAAAGAGCATGTGTGTATAGTTGAAGAGAATAAACTTCCCATCTATTTCCAATATGGATCGGGTGAGTTTGCTTATTCAATGAGATTCAAATAATACAGTTTTTGTATGTATCTCATTGCAAAGTAAATAGGTGTCATATCTTTCATTGTAGTAGGGGGGATTGGTTGGGGAGGGGGTTGTAAAACAGTTCAACCCCTCCTGAGGGGAAGAGAAATTTGACACTTCTTGAGGGGGGGGGGGCTAAAATATTATGGTCCTTCTTAGAAAATAAACATTTCCATTTGACGGTCAGCCCCATAGGGAATCGAGCCGGGGATCTTCAAGTTCTCAGTCCAAAGACTAGTCCACTGAGCCACTGCGACAGCTACTATGATATTGGCTGTAAGAATGTAGCATAGGTACATGATAGACCTTTACTGCTGCTGCCCCCTTTTGTATATGATACACACCTCTATGACCTAAAGTGTGTAAGCAGGTAAGTGAGTTGACAAAATGTGTGTTACAATCCATAAGTGTGTAAAATCTCAAAGTGTGTTGCAAATTTATGTGTGTTACTCTTAAAGCATGTTCCCACAACACACTGTTCTTAGAGTGTAAGGGCCGCCCTACACGTCCAGATTAATACAATGATAATCGCCTGCTGACTAATGCGGACAGGTATTTTAAAAGTACTACGTGCAAAAAAAACTTACATTTGACAAGTTTTTTACAGGCTCTACCAGAGCTTCTGGTTTTTCTTGTTGATCAACTTTTTTGAACATGTTATAGCACCATGCTATACCATCAGCATTCACGTCAAAGACAAATGCGGTGGGTATACAAAAGCTCAATGCAACTCTACAAGGGCTACTCTGCCCAAGTCACACATTGTCATATGTAATATTATCCATTTATCTATACCTTGATTTTTCATTGTCCCTTTCAACTGTGACCCTCATATGTAATTGCTCCTAGCATGTTTGTTAAGATCCCCTTTACATATAATCAAAGTTCAATCTAAAACATCAGTTGAGGAGGATTTCCCATAAATGGTTATACCATACACGTAACATGCATGTGTGTAATGGTATTGCTATCTATCAATATAAACCTAATATTTAAATGTAAAGAACAGTGGAACATGATCAGTATTTGTCTTTAATACATCTAATATCCTAAGCTGATAATGAAAACAAACACCGTCAATAAGATTATTGATTCAACAAACACAGCTGAGAAATAAGGTTTTGCGTCTTCCTTCTTAATTCGAATCTGACATATTTTAGCATGTGCCATCTTTCCTGTGGTTTGTTCTTGGCTAAAGCGGCGCTCTCGTGCCTACAAGTGTTCTTTATATTGCACAAGAATAGTGGGCCATCGGGATTGATAAGAAACACCATCCGCATATATAGATTGTAGAACTTAGTGGTCGATGCCAGCGGCTCTAGTGGGAAAACTGTGAATCAGCTGGTGGCTGCAACACTTAGAGACCCCTACTGTTGACCTCAGCCATGTTTAATACTGGGATATTGTCCTGTTATCACAACTGATGTACGAGGGACCTGTCATGGACCCAGGAATGTGACAGAGTGGGTGAAGGAGAGGTCGAGTAAACATTAAGTAAAATGTACAGAATGTGTGGCGACGTAGGAGGGAATGGACATATATCCCGGACTAATCATACGTGATTCTAGTTTTCCCCCCAAAGAATAGATGAGTAGAAATGGATTGCCACCTGCATTTATTTAATAAAAATGATAGATGTGAAGCCAACCAACATGTTTGTTTTATGTAAACATTTGTCATAACCATGTCTCACTTCGTGTATTTATGACGGTTTATGTATTGGATAACGATACAAACAGAAAAGGCTCCATGATGGTAGATTTTATGTGAGCTAGGGATCTTAAGGTGTATTAGGGATTAACATGGCATTGTATTTACCCAAGTGGTATCTACGGTAACCCTTTGTAATGACATGCAGTTTAAAGTACTATGCCCCCTTGTCCTCATGATACATGAATGCAGTCGTCCGATTAGAGTAGCTCACTGGTTCTGCAAGTATGCATCATGCCGACCATTAGGTTGATGCCATCCTCCATGGAGAATGACTGGCATGATGCACCAATGCAGCGGGGCAGGTACTGGCGCCGCATTGATTGATAAATACGCACGAAACCCTTTCTAAATCATGATTAGAGCATGTCGGTCTTGGTAGCTGTTAGATGACCTTCATACAACATTAAATGTATGCACATACGTGTTTGTATCGTGTACACAATATACGCATGTTAATTCTGGGTGCGATTTTGATACACGTCCCTGTACAAAACAACTTACAACCTTACCCTATCGTAGATAATACATTATCATTATGCATATAACACTCTGACTATATAAAAGTACTTACGTTTTCCAAAATGTTCCTGTGTCAGAGAAATGACAACAGACTCCCCGTACAAGGTGTAACCGGTAGTGGTCGTGGAAACTGGTAAGTCAGCATCTGTTATCTCAGATAAGGATTACCAACCGATACACAAGTGAACTTTGGACATGGAGAGAGTTTTCCTGTAAGTGCCGCATAGTGCTGTAATATGTGACGGCATTTCACGTGATGATGCATAAACTTGGAAGGTTACACCGATGCAGCATGCCGCTCCCGGAAGTATATCTGCCCATAGGGTCGGCATGATGCATGGATACTGTTGAATTGGATGCCATATCTGCATTCGTCCTGCACGACGACAATGGGCATGATACTTTACAGCAGCAGGCCGTCCTTGCAGGGTTTATCACGTTGTGTCAGATATGTTTGGATTACTCGCCCTGGTTACCAGGGTAGGCTTATCTGCAGCTACAGTGGACATACATGTATATATGTGTAATAACAATATTGGTTATGACTCCAGGCTAGAAGCTGGTTAGAAGCTCTGTTAGGTAAGCTGCATTTGTGAGGGTCTTTACTCCCATTCGTCTCACCCCCTCTCCAAGTGTCTCTACTTCCTGTTGATCTGGGACCACTGAACTCAGAAGTGAATATTTACACGATCTGCGAAAAGAGACCACCGCGCGCATCATGAAAATCATGATTTGGGGATAACTTTTCTTTTTCTTTTTGTACATTTTTAGTGAAAAGACGTGTTAAATATTGAGAAATATTGTCATATTTGGTATCAAATTGAAACTTATACTGTCAGTAATGCAGTGGCCTATGAATATCTTACATTTTCCAAATTAGAATCAATAAACGCTTTAATTTATCCGCCAAAAGTTTACATATTCCTATACATGTTGGCCCCTCAATAAAAAAAGATTAAAAAAATAAAAAAACGCCCTCATCATAATTTTCCAGTGCTTGGTGATGAGAAAACAGGTTGTTGTTTTTTGAGTTGCCTAATGCGTATTTCTAAAATCGACATGAGAAATGGGCCTTAGTGATATGGGTATTCAATAAAATCGACAGGAGACAACGCAACCAGCCCCCAAGCCCTTACCCCCGCCTTAACGCCACTGTTGTTTTTCAATGGATACCAAACACTACTACCAGAGGGAAACAACAGGGGAAACCCAGGGGGAAACTGCGATTTTCCCAAAAAGGAACATCAGACATAATACATGGGTGGTGAAATATCAATGACGAAATTGGAGCAAACGATTTATTAGAATAGGTTAGTGCTTATAATTATATAGTAACTCTTCAAATACATTTTGTAATCAAGATCAATAAAAGATAAATCCAACAAGCAATAGCAGGCTGTGTCTCACGACCTTCGGCCAATGTTTTTGTCTCTGACCGGATGCCGTCTCTGGCCAGGTGCCGTCTCTGACCGGGTGCCGTCTCTGACCGGATGTCACTTTGGGAGTCTAGATATGTTCTACCAACAGCAGGAGGCTAATAATAATCACATAACAGATGCCATAACGTTTTTACAAATCCTTATATATATTAGTATAGTTAAAATTTAAAAGACACTTTTTTCTGACACCTGGTCAGAGACGGCACCTGGTCAGAGACGGCACCTGGTCAGAGACGGCACCTGGTCAGAGACGGCACCCAGTCAGAGACAAAAACATTGGCTCAAGGTCGTGAGACACAGCCAGCAGCAATTGATCAGTTCCAACATTTATTCTCAACACACAAAGGATATTTAGCTTTCTTTGGTAACCATTTATTCACTCCAACATCCACTGTTCAATGTTGAGATGACTAGGACACCCTAGACGCCAGTCTTGCCGCGGACCCAGTCCCGGAAGTATGGGATGCGTGTGTAGACGGACAGGTCCCGGGGGTGGCAGTTGGAGTTACCCCATGACGTCACACCGAGCAGCTGGTACTCAGTGCCCACTTTACACACCAGGGGGCCCCCGCTGTCTCCCTGCAGGGAGAGATCATTTCAACAACATAAATTTTTGTTGTCTCTTTTGATTCTGTTGCGTAGATATAATGTACAACGTATACAGATGTGTTTATCTAATTGTTTGAAATGAACATTGAAAATTAATAAAGCACTTAAGCCTCCTTAAAGTGTCGAGGATCAAGATGTGTTAAAAGCAGCAAATAAATGTCTGAAGAGTTAGATGAAATGTGTCCAAATTTGATTATAAGATAAAACAAATAGGGCCGAAATCAATGACATAATTCTCAGAGGAGTGGGACCTCATTGCTTCCCTCTTCAGTTTAAATGACCCGAAATCAATGACACAATCTTCTTCAGATTAAATGATCATGCCCCTTTGAATATGGCATAATACCTCTAGGCCTCGAGGCATGACACATGGATGCAGGCAGGGCAACTAACTTGATAACACTGTGTTGAGCACCGCATCATGCTGCACCTTCAGCACTGTATTAACCTGATGATGATATACCCTGTGCGTGATGCATGGACGCAGCACTGTTCTACTTACATTACAAGACCCTCTAGTTTTAGCATCGTTGCCGACACAGACATGACCGTCATTGATGCTGGAGCCCCAGTTGTTGCGGCAGGCTGCGTTGGTGTAGACCTTCACCAGGGCCTCTTGGAGGGTGCTGGCCAGTGGCCGTGGGGCGTTGGAGACTACAGGAGCAAAAATATGAGCAACTTAATTCATTTTCGAATATGGCAGCACCATATATTCAATTTATAGACAAGGTAAAACGTATTTCACTGCCCCATGAAATAACAACACATGCTCATGCATGTTTAAGCCCTGTGACACTGTCACGGCGTGCATCGTTCTGGAGTTATAATGTGCCTTATAATGCCAGATGGGTCAAAAATGACCTGGCGACCTTGGCTGTTTTCCAGGCGACCTGGCGACCTGGCGACCTGGTACCTTAATTAAAGCGACCTGGCGACTTTTGGGCAAATTTGGCTACAGTAAAATGTTCTAAAAAAGAGACTTTGTGACCTCGGGGCCTTGATTTCGGTGACTTTCCTACCTGAGAGGGGGGGGGGGGGGGACCCCTCTGCACCCCCAATGTGACTACGTGCTGCGATTTGTTTACATTCATAAAAACAAAGAAAACTGTTTTATTGCATTCTGATTCAAATAAGGTAAACCAATAGATACAAAGAAGCACTCTTTCAGTCTGCTGATGGTGTAGTTTCACGTGTCAATACGATGTGCACAATCTGCAACTCCAGTAGGGTAGATTCACCTGGAGTCGGACACATACCTTGAGACGAACACCTGACTTTGTGGCTTTTCAAGCATTTTTAGCGCTTAAAATATAAACATAAATGACCTCAAATTTCATTGTCCGTCTCATGGTACGTGTCCGACTCAGGAGTGAGGGTGAATCTACCCTATAATCCACATGAGGATTTTAGGAGAACCCGATAACCAACCCGCAGCCAGGTTCTGATTCATGTATAGACCATGGGTTATGTGCAAGACTTCACACCAATTATTGAATAAGGGCAATGTATACCAAAAGCTGGCATTACTTACTGGTGGTGTAGCCCCAGCCGGTAATGTAACAGTCACTGTTACCCGCCTGGTCTGTGGTTGCCATGGTGATGGCCTTAATGGTGGTGCCCATAGTCAGAGCATCGACCTTAATGACTGCAATGTCGTTACCAAGGGAACCAGAACCTTCTCCATATCGTTCATGCTGAGAAAAATGAATACAACTACAGTTAAACACTTGTATTGAAGAAATTGAAATACAAATGGAGCCACCCTCTGTGCATGAATATATTTATGTTATTGTCACGATTCACCAATGCAGCCCTGGTGATTGACTCACCAGCACTGCATACATTTTGGTAGGGTACCAGGACAGTAATGCAGATCTTTATCCTATGCTTACCACAATGACCTGGTTGATGTAGCGTGTTACTCCGCCAGATGCATGCTTGGATGACCCACAGCGAATACCACGACCGGACCTACAATGGAAACATGAAAGCATTACTGGAGAGTGTGTGGGTGCTATACTAATTGTACAGACTGTATTTGAATGTCAAAAAAGGAAGATGAACAATTAAGTATTGACTTCATGGATGACTAAGTAGCAGTAATTTTGCATCCACCTGTTATATATTTTATTCCACTGACCGGCATGGCAGAACGTGTTTTCCCTTTACATGAATGTTTGGTCAATGAATCTATTCAAAGAAATTACGACGGAAGTATCAGAAACACCATGGAAAACGCCCGGAAAACGATCATGTAAATGTATTTGCCCTCAGACACTGATCTCTAAAATTGAGAAAAAAGTACATTACATTCAGGATATTTCCACATCAGTTAAATGACCTCAATAAATGCATCAACCGCAGCTGGTTTTCGGATGTTTAATAATGCATTTAGATCCAAAGAACCAACTTAAAGTTTAATTGGAAGGTGAGGACTATATATGTATAGTATAAGTAAATTGGAAGCAATATTCTAATTTCTAGGGGTAGTACAGGTTTAAACCCTAAAGTTTCTGCTTATTAATCAAATTATATCTGGTTGAGGTTTAAAGTAATATAGGACTAATATAACTGGTTAGACGAGATACATAGATAGACACGGCAAAACAGCCTCGCCCTAACACTATGCAATCGTGACTATGCAATCGTGATGCATGAATGCAGCTCTTGAGCGCAACTCACAAGAGCTGCATCAGAGCAGAATTCATACATGATATCAAATCCGTCAGAAGTGTGCAAATCATGTAGGGTTGGTATCATGCAGGTATATGGCACGATGTATTAAACCAGTATATTATTCGGTGCATGATCTGCCATGGCGTCATAGTGTTTCAATGTGCCATGGTTGTTATGATGCATGAAACCAGCCCTCGCAAGTGTTACTTTAAGGCAGAATGCGGCTCCTAACCCTCTTAGGGCCATAACCCACTAGCCGATTTGGAGGCATTATCGGCCAATACACCCTCAACAAACAGACCCAATGCAGTACTTTGTAGTACATGTATAATTTTGTGGATGTATCGGCCGATAATGCCACCAAATCGGGTAATGGGTTATGGCCCTAAGGGTCCCATACTGATTCAATGTCATTCAATTAATGTCATGATGCACGAATGTAGCACTGGCGAGCTACTTGCTGGGGCTACATTCAGGCATCATATCAACAAAGAGCATAATGCATTAATGCATTATGAAGCCCTTCAAGGGTTAAAGAGTTAATGGGCAATATAGCTAATACTGACGGTGTTTCGATGCAGTGGGCGGCGGTGACGAGCCATGTCTCACTGATGATGGCAGCACCACAGCCGTGTGAGTATCTGGTGGAGGACAGGTAGCCCAGGGAGCACTGCCACGGCCAGTCTGAGATGGATGCGTCCTCACCACCAATGATGTAGGGTAGACGACGCCCCAGGGTGGGCGCGGCCAGGCACAGACCCAGGAGGAACAGGTGAAGCATCATGACTGCTGCAGGTGTGATGTGTGTGAGGGCACCGAGGGGGCTGCTTTTATGTACCCGGAACAAGGTTGGGGAACAATAGGTATATGTTTCACCTTTACACCAGGGTAAGAGGATGTGTGCTAATATAATTGTTGCCTACCAATGGAGGGCAATCCGTTATCATTTTCAGGTTGCTTTATTTGCCCATTTTGAACAGCAAGTCATGGAAATGGGTACAAATAATAAGTAGTAAGGTAGGAGCTGATTTTCTACTTGGGGGCACAGAATATGAAACTTTCTTTTTCGTTATGGCCTTGCTTGATAATTGTATCATACCATAGCAGAGCCTTGGGAACACACGTTCAAATCTCAATATGGTTATCCTTTATGGAGCGCATAATCCATTTATATGCCATGCCGTTGATCACCATCATGCATGCATACAGCCCTTGTGAGTAGCTTGTAAGTGTACATTCAAGGACCATGTCAACCATTCTGGACAGAGTGTATCAACCCCGTAGAGGTGGTGGGATATGGCTACAGAGGTGGTGTGATGCATCCCGACACCATGACGACAAAGGGCATCAACGCATCAAGTATCAAAGCACCATGCGGCCCTTAAAGGGTTAAAGTCACGACTAACCACATGAATGTTTCCGGTTGTAGACGTAGGAATGAACAGCTGGCGTTCTCTATTCAGGATATCTCACCAAGTGACAACCTTACAATCTTTATATACTATACTAACCCTTTCAGGATGATAGAGTAGCTTTTCAGTGCTTCATTAAAACATCATGCCGATCATCAAACCCTGGGATGATACATTTTTTGATATTAAAGAAACTGATTGCGATGTGGTTATTAGTATTGATCAGTTTGTTGATATGATTTCAATGATACTGTCTCTGAGGGTTCTACATGTATGATGATGATAAATGTTGCCTCTAGGAAACATGCTGTCTTTAAAGGGTTTAAATAGAATGCATGGGTTAAGATTTGTATTCCGTTTAATTGGTCTAATTTCAATGAAACAGTCTTCCGATGATGCTATATTTTTGAGAGATTATTGTTTATTGAATATGTACCCCGTTACCCAAACACAAATTGTTGAACATACCCCCTCCCCGAATTAACAAATAAATCACTATGCAACAGGTAATTTGGTACATAAACACAGTATTACTATAAACCTGTATCTCAGCTTCAATCATCCATATATGGCCACTATATTAATTTGACAAGATGTCCTTCTTTATTCTTGGAGCTTTCAGCCTGGTCTGAAAAACGACCACAGGGCATTCTCACATCTGGCACCTGACCCCATAGTAGACTAGAACAGTTCTAGGATTGTGAGTGGCATACGGTTGGTGGTAATGCCATTCAAATAATACATGGATAATGGAGATGAACCACCCGGGTTTATTACATAAAATTGTTTAACAAATTAAAGAGCAGGGTACAGATTACCAATGATACTATTATTTCTTACCTGTTTTACCTTGAGTCTGAGTTTGAGTTTGAATAGCCTTTATTTTCACTTTCATTTATAACAGTTACAACAATCTGATTCATGATAACCAATATGAAAATTCAGGCAGGCTGCATTTAGGATTTTTCATCCCATTTATGGCTGCAACCTCTAAACTGTGACATTGTATTTTCGTAGCTGCTTGTATAACAAAGATTACAACAAAAGAGCCTATAGCTAAACAGTAGTAATATCAATATGGACTGTATTTCTACACAATTCCTGGTGCAGGGACGTTACATATAGTTTTTACTAGAAGCCAGGGGTTGAAAGTCTTGTTTGATCCTGGTGACAATTATTAAGAATTGCGATGAGGATATTACATGTCGGATACTCCTAAAATACGCAGTGCTTAATAACTTGAAAAATGATTATAATAACAAAATACAATGCCATGGAAGAGAACAACACTTAAAATAACTCTTGTATTTGAGATTTTATTTAGCAGAGGGAATGAAACATATATGCTGCAGAGGGTGCTGGAGGGTGCTGATTGGCTGGTATAGCCACAACAACCACACTACACAGCGTGTACTAAGGGTAATTTTCCATTGGCTGATTTAGAGGTGATCAGCAGGCAATCAGCATGACAATCGGCAGGTGGACCCGTAACAATCTATCGGCCGACAGCACCTCCAAATCTGTTAATGAAAAATGGACCTAAGGGCCATAACCCATTACCCGATTTGATGGCATTATCGGCCGATACATCCACAAAATTATACTACAAAGTACTGCATTGGGTCTGTTTGTTGAGGGTGTATTGGCCGATAATGCCTCCAAACCGGCTAGTGGGTTATGGCCCTAAGTGCATCATGCCAACTTCGTTTTGAGTGATTTAAAAACACACAAAAGCCGAGTTCTTCACAGATGCAGTGTTGACAACAGATGGCATAGTCCATAAGCATGCTGACATCAAAGGGTTAGACTCCAGTATTGGTTCTGACCCAATCTCTGAAGTAAGACATCCTTGTGTGGACGGAGAGTTCCCTGGGGTGACAGTTAGTACAAGAAATAGGTGAAATGGTTTGGCACTTCCGGCAGAAAGCATGAAATTTGGTATACAGGGGTTTTAAGACGTGCTGAACCCGATTCTAAAAGGATACATCCATTTTTTATTAATGTGACTGCATGTAAAACAACATTGAAAAAATAAAGTAAAAGTTTAACTTTTTTTTCTTCACAAATATATATTAATCATTTTAGAATTGAATAAAATTCAAAAGATAATCCAGATGATAGAAACCAATATGCATGTATTTATTGCATGTGAAAAAGTAGTGTTCAGATCGATGGCTATGCATAAAATGGTGGTAATTTGCACCTATATTCATTACTGCTTTCTATTAACCCAAAAAGTCATTTGGTCAAACCTGTTGTGCATAATAGGTCAACAAACCCTCATCATAATAATGCATCTTGGTTGTTTAAACCTTTCCATATGACATAAATCATAAACTAACACTCCTAATGCCATAATTTATTCCATTTAATCCTTAACCATTGTCCTTAATGCATGTATATACTTAGCACTTGTTAGAGAAAGACAGGATACATACTGCTCACATGGATGTTGGTGGTTGGTTATGTAAATGTAAACATGTCATATAATCATATTACTGGTTATTGGGTAATATCTTTGCATACTCTCTAGGACAGAGCAGCGTAATGTAGAATAGAACCAGGCAGAGTAAGACAGGGCAAAACAGAGCAGTGTAATGTTGTGTAAATTAGGGTAGATCAAACTAAAGCACAGAAACTTACAGTACACAGTAGAGTAGACACTTAAGTACAGAGTAGAGTAAACAAAGGCAGAGAAGGACAGGGCCATGTAGAGCAGAGAAGGGCAGAGCAAGGCGGAGCAGTGTAATGTAAAGCAGGGTAGAGTAAGGCAGAGCAGAGTAATGTAGAATAGAGCCAGGCAGAGTAAGGCAGGGCAAGGCAGAGAGGGCAAAAGTCCAGGGGATAGATGTCCCAGGGGGTAGATGTCTAGAGGGAGGTGTCCAAGGGGGAGGATGTCCTAGAGGGTAGATGTCCTAGGGAGTAGATGTCCCATGGGGTAGATGTTCAGGGGTAGGTTGTAAAGTGGTAAAAGTTGTAAAGGGGTAAAAGTTCAGGGGATAGATGTGTAAGGGGTAGATGTTCTAGGCAGTAGATGTCCCAGGGGGTAAATGTCCAGAGGTAGATGTCCAAGGGGTTGGATGTCCTAGGAGCTAGATGTTGTAAGGGGGTAGATGTCCAGGGGGTAGATGTCTCAGGAGGTTACCAATAGAAGAGGAAGATGAGGATGGGGCATATGCAGGGGTAAACACTAACGCTGGCCTTGGAGCCAATGGCCCGTAGTATTGGGTCAGGGCTCGCAGTTTTCTGAAGGATTACCTTCCTATGGGCCCGGGTGGCTCACAGGAGTGCAGGGGGAAAATTCAAGGAGAATATGTCGTTATCAAAATAGCTATTATGTTATATATCTTTGGAAAGGGAAAATCACCATGAAGCCAGCCATTCTGGTACATAGACAAAACTCCACGCCATTGACATACATGCACATCATATTTCATGAGTTGAAGCTGGGTCATATCACACGATGCCGAATGCTGAGTGTGATATGACCCAGCTTCAACGAGTGATGTATGATGTACAGGTATGTCAATAAGTGGGGTTGTGTGTTTATTACATGGCCCTACAGTCTTTAAATGAAGAAAATCAACAAATTTAAAGGCCATGGAGTATGGCTACACCGTACTCCATGGGGGCATGGAGTATGGAGCTCCCATATGCTTAGCATGGAGAAGGCTGTACCAACATGTAATAAAGTCTGAATCTATCTTGAGCAGATATTTGGTTTTCCCTTTAAGAAAAGTAAAATATATATTCTGGGCCCACAGTTTTAGGTCCGGGCCCATGTATTTCTCAGGCTATGGGCCTGGGTAGACCATGGCTGAAAAAGTTAGTGTCTACCCCTGCATATCCCTAGCACATTATGACCCTTTATCCAGTCAACTTCCGTACATCCTAGTCTGGATGCCTAGAGATCCACCATTACATGATCAGAATTTGGACAAAAGCAGATCAAACTTGAGAATCCATGTGTGCTATGATGTCTTGAGTAAGCATGCTTAAAACTAACGCACAATCTAATGAACAGAGAGATGGTGGTATAGTCACTACTGACTATGGGTATTATTATCAGTGAAGAAACATACACACAGAGACACAGCACGACACATAGACAGAGACACAGGCAGACACACAAATAGACAGAGCAGATGACCATGTTAGTGTTTTCTTATACATGTACATGTTTAGTTGGTTTCTGACCTTTGACCTTAATTTTGACCTTGATCATTCCTAGATGGCATCATACAGATAGCAGATTTGGAATGAGCATTATCATATTACCCTAGTTCACCCCTATTATAGTGTGTAAGCCCATCTTATTAACATGTGTGATATTTAATTGGATTATTCTTTATTTTCACACTTTTTTAGTTTAATGTAATTTTTCATTTGGAAGTACTTTTCAAAAATCATGTATCCTCTTTGATATGAGTTCAGTATTATGTAAAGACCCTGTGTGCAACTTTTCATGTTTTCTGCCAGAGGTGCCAAATACCTGCTAAACTTGTTACATATTTACTCTACTAAGTCGGCCAGGCCCCACGAGGTGACGCCCACAAGCTGGTATAAACTGCCTACTTTACACACCAGTGGTCCACCACTGTCTCCCTGAAAATGAAATTGAAATGATGATAAATGTTGAGAACATTTTCCCCCATACCATGGCTAGAGCAGTACTTGCAGTGCATCAATTTTGGCAATCTAGAAAACCCGTTGGGCATCCATGAAGGAGGCTGTCAATGGGTACACACAAGCTTCTGATATATTAGGACCTGACTGGTTTGTTTTCATAGATAGCTTAAGTGCTTTAAACTATAGTGGGGCAGATACTACATTAAATCTAATGGTAATCTAGATTTTAAGATTGCTATGAAAAAAGATAACATTGTCAAAGAATTTAACAGAGATTAGGAAGTAAAAATTTCCCCTTAAATGCTAAGGCTCCTGCAGTTTGGCGCAACAGGCTATCTGCAGTGTGATTGTTAAGAAGCACAATATGCATTGATGCTATCCATGGAAGTAGTTGTCTTACATTACATGACCCTATGCCGGTGTCGCCGGTACACACAATGTCATGTCCGTCGTTGATGCAGTCACCCCACCCGGTCAGCTTACAGAAGTAGTTGGTGTGGACGTTCACCTTAGCCTCCTGCAGAATCACAGGCAGGTCTCTGCTTCCTGTACCAACTAGGTCAAGTAGGGTGAGGATGTATTATTATTACTAATATATTAATATAGCTATATCAAAATGTTATGAGAGTGGTGATAACCCTGCAAACAACATCTTAAGAGCAGCTGGAGACACTATTTGGGCATGATCTTTTTGAAAACTGTGTATGTTCTTGGATAGCTTTTCTCGGGAATTACAGATGTGTGTCTCAGTAACAATGCTCGCGATATTCGAGCATGTATGTGATCGCTGACTTAACCCCAATGCTTACCCTGTGTATAGCCCCATCCTGTAATATAACAATCTTCATTTCCGTCTTGGTCGAAGCTGGCCAGCCTGATAGCTTTGACTGTGTCACTGAATGTCATCTTGTCGACCTGCATCACCGTGATGTCGTTGGGTAAGGTGCCTGCACCTTCATTGTAACGCTCATGCTGAGGAAGGGGGAGAATGGTGCAGATGGAAAAACGGCACAAGAGGAATTGTTACTCCACTGACTGCATGAATGTTTGCTTCTAAGCAAATTAAAAATCCTTAAAGTAACCCTTTAAGCATCTTTAATTCCAGTTTATGCCAACTAAGACGCTCAAATGCCATTATGCCTTTTCCATGACATTTCCATGACATTTTCTGAACTTAAATCTGCTTAACGGTTTCCTTTGGTTTGCTTAAATGCAAACATTCATGCAGTGATCACACGATGTATACAGCACTGTTCGTGTTTATCTCCCCAAAAGCTGTAAGCTCTATGATTGTATCCATGAGAGGGTTCTTGATTTTCGTTTGACACGTTTATTGTACTTATCATCATAACAACACTGTAAACAAATTTCTGGGAAAATAACGGAGATTCACTGGCACCACCGGATGCTGGACTTTCACCGTTATCTTTACGGTCACCGTTTTTTCCTAAGTCACCATTATTTTTACGGAACTGTCACCGCTATTTTTAAACAAGAAATCTCCGTTCTAATTTTTTTTAACAGTGATTCTCGGTACCGTTAAAATAATGGTGATTCACTGGCACCACTGGGTGCCGGATTTTCACTGTTATTTTAACGGTCACTGTTTTTCCCAAAGTCACCGTTATTTCTACCGAACTGTGAATCACCGTTATTTTAACAGAATACAAAACACTGTATTCTAATTCAGTGCCTAAACAATAATTGTAATGGTATTTTGTGTAATTTAACTGATTTATCCAAGTGTTATTAAGTTCATTTATCCCCCTATCTCCATGCTCAATATGGTTCCAAACCCAATTTGGTGCCAATCAGCAATATCATCTTAGTGTCAAGACTTCAGACCATTAGGAATCAGTCGATGAAAGCCTTATAGAATGCTTCATGACACTTTGTAATACCAGTCTATGAGCAGAAGTCACTCTAGGATGGCTACAGAGCAAACCTTACAGCTGTGTCTGTATATATTTCTCATCACCACAAAAATGGTGTTCCTAGCATCTAGGAAAATCTCTTCATGAACCAAACTGCCACCTGGTGTGATAAAACTGAGATCAATTAAACGTAGCTTCACCTTAAAATAAACTGTGTTTCACTGTAAAAATAAACGGTGTCTCACTGTACTGGATTACGGATATTTAAAGTAAATTTGATTGATTTTACATTGCCTCACCGTAATCATATGTTATGATGAATCACCGTAAAATTTTACACTGATTCTCCGTATATTCAACGAATATTTTTACAGTGAAGTATTGATGCAAAACATGGCATATCACAACTGTATAAGCGCTCAAATGAGATGAATAACATGTGTACAAACCAGACAATCAGTCGTGCCATACATTATAGATCTGCTAATGCACACCTATTAATTTGATGGAGCCCCTTTACCCAGCTATTAATGATACCGACTAGTCGAATGCATGCTTGTGTAGTTAAAGTTTATTTAGTGTTGTAAAATATACCTGATTTGTTGAGCTTCACCCACCTGAATGACGCGTCTTACAGGAGTCGTGATTCCACTTGTGCGATTAATAGTTCCACATCGGATCCAATTCTCACCCCTTTCCCATAGAATAAAAGATTCATGAAGATACTTTGTTAAACAAAGTTGATGTCATTATGAAAGACAAATCCGGTGTGTTTCCTACTTTATATTTGACTAGGTGGTGGGGGGAGAGGAAAAGGGGGTCACAATATTGGGGACATTTTCATAACATTTTTGAACATGCTGTGAGATCATGCAGTTACGTTAAAGTAACTATTTCAGGAATACTTAAACATGCCCCAAACACAGCTTTGGGAGGATTATTAACTACAGAAAAACAAGCATGTAGTAGTTAAACCACTGCCAGACTCCTGTACACAGGATAATGCTACAGTCTAGGCTGATTATGAGTCGGCAGACGAGTGTGTTCAGCCGTGACTGTCGCATTATCCTCAGTGCAGGGGTCTGGAGTGGTTTACCTATAACTTATGCCTCACCACTCTGTCACCAGTGGTAGGGTGGCCGGAGTATTTTTATAAATCGATCTGACAAGTATGTATCTTATATACAGAGAAAGCTCCAATATTCGCATTGAACAATCTCTTAATGTGATCTTTATTCTTTTCATAGGAAATGGATGATAGATGATTAGAATAACCTCACCCCTCTCACCTGTCTGACAGCTTTTGATATTTCTAGAGTGTACATACATAGCTCACTCATAGCACAGGGCTGCTGCAGTGTCAAAGGTCTAAACTAAAGAACAACTGATCGCCTTGTTGGCTGTCTCTTTAACCTATACAACAGGGGTGCCATCTAGTGTTAATTGAATGATATAATCTTTGGATTATGACTCAAATACCCCTAAATGACCCCCAGCAGATGGCCTGACACTGGCTGGCGGTAGGTTGTATCAATTCCATTCCAAATGCATCATTTTGAGTTGATTTAGCTCTATATCCAGTAATTTACCGTGAACTACCAATTAAAAACTTCTATGAAAAAATTAGCTCTGAAAATAGGCAATTTTTGGAGCCTTGTCTCAAAAAGATACAAATTTCTTAATATGTTATAGTACCCCCATGGGATACCTGCATTCAAGACGCTTCACTCAAAAAAAGAATCTCGCTGATACATGGCTTTGCAATCAAGTAGTGCCCATTCTCCCAAATGATAGCTGCAGGTGATTACTCACTATACAGCTCAGGACAGACTCAACATCTGATGGTCAGTCAACATTGTCCCTAAATTACAGCATCTAATACAGTTTTGTATGCTTATTCCAGCCTGTGTATGATGGACCTATTCAAAATCTCTCTATGCAAATTTACTGGAAGTCTCTATCTGCTCCCCAGTTAAAATAGGGGCATATCATAAAAGGGTCATTTAACATAGGATCAGATACGGACTGGGCGATCAGCTAGACCCTCCGGCCACCCTATCACCAGCGTTGATTGCCTTGTACACAAAATACAGAGAGGCCGTTTTCCTTTGTCTTTTCACCCAGGTGTGGTATAAGTAGAATTAGACTATGAATCTTTGCTGGGGTTAATATCAACATAAATTATTAGGGAGGAAGGGTGGAAAAATGAATGCAACATTTCAAATGCTTTTGTGCATACATATTCAAACAGTATATGACACATTTTTCAACTTATTGAAAAAAACTTAAGTGAAGATCTGCTCGTACATAATAGCCACTTCAATTATTAAGAGGGAGGACTTCAATAAAATCAATTTAAGATCTGGGTTTAGCAAACCCATGAACTCACGGTGTGTCGATGCAGTGTGCGGCAGTGACGAGCCAGTACTCGTTGATGATGGCAGCACCGCAGTAATGTCCCACCTCATTGTTACCCAGGGAGCACTGCCACGGCCACCTGGTAGCACTGTCTACAGCGCTGCCACCAATGATGTAGGGAAGACGGGCCCCCAGACAGGGCACCACGAGGGCCAGGCTGACCAGAAGGAGGAGCCTCAGAAGCATGGTTTGGGGATGTAAGAGCAGTATTAGAAAGTGTCGTGCGCTTCGGATCTATTTGGAGCTATACCTTAGATGATGTTGCAGTCATAATCTATAAGCTATATTATAGCTGATAACATGGTCTGTTGGGGATGTTTTATACATTGAGCTAGATATATTAGTCTGCCATATTTATCTCAAGTGGTATCAATGTACTTTGTGTGCATCTGCTGTTGGTTCTCACACAGTCCTCAATTATAGATGGCTGTGTCTCACGACCTTGGGACAATGTTTTTGTCTCTGATCGGGTGCCGTCTTTGACAGGGTGCCGTCTCTGACTGGGTGCCGTCTCTGACCAGGTGTCAGAAAAAGGTGTTTTAAAAATAATTATACTCATATATAAGGATTTGGAAAAACGTTATGGCGGTTGTTATATAGTCATGGTTATAATTATAACTAGCTTCCTGCTGTTAGTATTTTGACCATTTCAAGCCAAGCCGGTCAGAGACGGCACCCGGTCAGAGACGGCACCTGGTCAGAGACGGCACCTGGTCAGAGACAAAAACATTGTCCCAAGGTCGTGAGACACAGCCAGATACTAATGGTATCAGACCCGCAACGCAAACGACCAATACGAGTAAATTTGAAAAAACAGAGAGGCACATTTGCCCCCTACTTTGAATGAGACAACAAACAAAGTTTCCCGACCCATCTTTATATCAACATTATCTTTATATATGTGTGTACCCATTAGTTCGAAGCACCTGATAAATATAGATTTTCTTCAACCTTTTTTCACAAAGACCTCCAAATGACAGGTCGTATCCGTCCGATTTCAATTTTTCAAAACAAATTGTTAAAGCACTTGGTGGCTCTTCAGGTGAAAGCTAATGCAAGAAACAATAATGGAAACACCACTGTATTGTAATGAATAGTTTAATTTGTCCCATCATCACCATCATTATCATCATCATCATCATCACGTGTACAGGAGTGGAATGTGAACAGTGTCATTAGTCAAAGAAAATCCCATATTTCATGTTGAATACCGAGTCATTATGCTCAAAGGCAATGATATCTTCCCGCATAACAGGTTAACAGAAGCAACTATTGTCAATAGTCACATGAATGGAATACACCTTAGGAATAATGTGCTCGATGTATCGAGGGCTTCACACAGCGTTCGCTAATAAGATACAATCATTGTTCAACTCACGCGAACGCGTGTTTATCGTTATAATGGCTCCATATATATATAAGCCCAAAATCCACAGTGGCAGGATACTGTGTTAAAACCGTACTGCGCCTCTGCCGCCCCCATTTCGCATCTTTTTCGCTGTGGACGCCGGCGAAATAGGATCGCAATAGAGGTGGCAAGGGCATAATTCTGTTTTAACACAGGATATGACCTGTTCCTACTGCCATGGACTTAGGGCTATAGTGCTTTACTGTGCTGTGGCCTTCTTGTCAGGATGCATAAATACAACCCTGCCGAGTCTACTCGCCAGGGCAGTATCTAAGCATAATGCCCACCCTTTGGAATTCATCAACCCTATAGGTTCAGTATGATCCTTGAATGAAATGCTAGTGAGTTTCTCGCCAGGGCTGCATTCATGCATCATGATAGGGACTTGCACATTAAAACACTCGTTCATTAAAAACGTAATCTATGGACTCCCATCTCTCATCAATGCCAGGTCTGTGAACTAGAAGGGTAAACTGTGCCCAGACTACACCAAGAAATGTGCTCAAATCAGACAATTTCAGATGGATTGATCAATTTCGTGAGAAGTGAGAGAAAAGACTGATACGAAAATGAATTGGAAGAAAAACAAAGTACATGAACCCAGTATCCTAGACAGTGTTGAGGTTCGACATGTCAACACCTGCAGGTGTGTTGTCTGCAAGCCTTGCCTCAGTTGACCACAGCTAGGGGGCACCAAAGAGTGGTTGCAATAGCATACTTTGACATTCTGGACAGAGATTGAAAGGGGAACTTACCTCTGGGTGTTCATTTATGCGGCGGCAGCTAATGCATAATTTTTAATGCAACTGCTTTCAAGTATAAAGCGGGAATAAGATTTTCTTGCTATAATTGGTTTTGTAGATGATTCTTGGATTTGATACATCAGAAATCATGTCTAGCCGCTGTAAGTATTGAATTAATTAAGTTGCCACTTGGTTGAAAAGCGTCACAGAATCTGTACATAAATCCTGGGCTAAAAAGGCACACTCTGACTTGAATGATAAACACAAAGTGCAGTATCAACTTCAAATATTGATAGTTGAATGGAGACAGTGTGCCATCAACATTCGATTTCGAATCAAGATGTTGAAATCCGATGAGAGGATAACCGGTTTTGGTTCATTTATCTCTACAAATCTTTTGCATGATTTCACTTGGAGATCAAAAAGTAACACATTTATACAAGTGTATATAGTGACAAAGTAAAGAAGAAATACCAAACAAGATTAACAACCTGGTGACAGTATGTCCTATAACATTGTAGTCTTCAACATGATACATATGACACTGTATATAATGTATGGAACTATGTTCTTATATTGCAAATGACAAATCATTAAATGGAATTTGGACTTTCAGTAAATCAAAAGAGTTCTTGAATGGTGTTTTTATCAAATAAATATGCAATTGACCCAGTGCCATAGACTGCCAAACATCCATATCCTATAGAATTAGTTTGACCGGCAAATATAGACAAACATGGTTGGCTATTGCCTATTCAAACCCGGGTGCTTTAATGCAACGGTGCAGTAAGTTTGGTACATGAAATAGTAACCTTATTCTCCAAAATCCTTGCAATGATGCTTATAAACGAAAACAGTATGAAAGTTTCAACGAAAATGGTTACCTTCCAAAATATAATTTGGCCCCAAGGCAAATGCTTAATCTAACCATGCATGAGCTTTCACAACTTCAGCCTCAGTATTCTACACAGATATTCCATTTTGAAAAGAAAGAATACATAAACTGTCTAATATTCAGAAGACTGCACACAACAATATAACCTAGTTTGTTTACAATGTGTAATGCTTCGTCGATTAAAGAAGAATAAGTAAAGACCACCCATTTTGAACAGCATGACAACATGTAATGTAATTATTTTGAAATAACCACTTTTAAGATAACTAACATAACCATCATCACAATACTTATAAATGGTTTCCTCTGTTATAAGTCTTATATCCTCGTATTGTTTCATCTGACAATTGAACGGTTGTGAATTGCTTGAACGGCAAAATTTACAAAATAAGTTTTTTTCTTCGAGAATAAAAACATCAATGTTAAATATATATCTGCAATTTTTACAGCACAATAACTTTGTGGAATGTACACACTTTTATATACACTACATTGATAACTTTGGGACTGGACGGAAGGTTTTCCCTCATTTGAATCCTTGTGGAAACAATGTAACCATTTAAGAGAGAGGTCCCTAGTGACTCCCATCTGCTCAATAAATATATATATTACATTAACAATTTTAACAAACTTGGAAACTGAATTACAATTTATTTAGAATCATTTTATCTAATATTTAGTCAATGGAAAATAATCAATACCAGTTTTGACATGATTGAACGCAGGTTCATTACGTTTCACCTATTTGTTGGTGCAGGCGATTGGCATGGGGATAATAGAGAGTTTAGGATTGCTGTATGTGTGCTGGTACAGCAATATCAAAGGTTAAATGCCCCTATAACAGTATATAGGTAATCACTGGCAATGTGTTCAAAGCCTGATTCCATAGCTGACTGAGGCGATGTGACTGGTGAACACACATCCATCAGGTCTCCGGACGCCTTGTTGGGCTTTATCTGGGATGGAAATTCCCTTAGGACAAGCACTACATATGCTATACAGGTTCCAATCTCAAACTCTCTAGTCTTACATCTCTGACATGGCCAGTCAATTATTTGGCTATAAGAGCATCCATTTTAAGGAGCGCTGGTTCGACAATTGTCCCATAACATACCATGACCATCTCCTTGTATAAAATATATAACCAAACTAACTTCATGGGATATTTGCTTAGTTGCAAGATATCCCAATAATACCATCAGTACGTACTCGTTATTCTCCCTGGTATAACGCTGTCAATATGTTTTTAATTTAAAAAAACATATATTCCTTTGCTTTCCTCATCTCTCTGGCAAGTTCCGAGAGCACAGACAGGGCATCCTATTCAATATATATTTTACACAGATATCAAAATGGAGAAAGGTGTCATAATTTATCAGAATAACAAGAACCTTCAGGCTGACAACCTCATAGATATATATTAATGTCTATCTGTATAATAATATATCCACCTGATAAAGATCACTTTTGCTTTTTTCACTTGTTGAACTGTTCTTTTCAAATAAGTGACAATCACTATGAAAAACAGTATGATTTGAAATTAAAATAAGACTGATTTTCATAGTTATTATGTACAAGTTATCACAACCCACCTGGGCCCACCACTGAGCCCTCATCATTTGACACTTTCGACTGGAGTTATTCGGTCTGCTTGTTTGGCACTTATTTTTATATCCTCCTGTTTGAGAACAGATGTCTTCCGCGCAGGTTCAGTCACTTCCACCGTCTCGTTCACATGGTTAATCTCAGCGACCACGGTCTGGCCACCATTTTCAAGTTTTTTAGTGTCTGCTTGTGGACCACCACCTTCTTGTGGACCATCACCTTCTTGTGGACCATCACCTTCAGTGGCCTTTTCAGTTTCTGCCGAGGTTTCAGGGACCTCAGCTTTCACAGGTGCCTCGGCTTCGGTCACAGGTTTTGGTTCTGGTTCTGGTTCTGGCGGGGCTTCACCTCTACTTTTGGCATAGTCTGCCTTTTCGGCTATCTTCTTTGCTGCTACCGCAGCTTCTAATTTATCCTTATTTATATAGGCCATCAAACTGCAAAATGAATGAGATACATTTGATGAAATTCTATGTATGTACATGTATTTACATAGTCTTGGAAGATAATGATAAATGTACAGAACTACTTAAATTGTTGTTGGAAATGACTTCAATCATTACTTTTTGAAATGCATATCATTGATTTCTGTGCATAGATAATATAGCTGAGAGAGCATGTAATATGCGGTTCCCCTCCCAATAGTATTGATGTTATCATAGAGAAATAGTTTTAACATTTTTTTCTAGCAATCTAATATCTAACTGATAATGTTGATTGCCGTCAATATCTAGCAAAGATGTTTATATCATACCCATGGTTGTCTGGCCTGTTGAAAGAGAAAGAATTGAAAAGAAAATCAATAAGTATTTTAAAAAGGAAGTTTTATTTTTCCTCTTTGAAAATCCATTGAGAGGTAATAGGGAACTGTTTGAGAATTTATATCATCATACATTAGAACCAGTGTACACCGCAGTCTGGCCCATTGTGTTTAATATGAGCGAATTCTAGCCAAGAAAAAAGTTATGTAGTCAAATATTAAATTACAAGGACTTATATATAGTTCCAGGCTATTGATAGCTTATAGTAAAAGCCATGTCATTGAATTAATTACAGGGCTAAGACCTTACCCGTTAGCTTTAGGAGGTTCTGGTAGTTTCTGAGTGTAGCCATCCATCCCGATGAGCCAGTATGTCTTAGTGAAACCTTTACCCTGTAATAGAAGTGCATATAGATGTAGTAACATTCAATGTGTTCCTTATCATTTTGCTCAAATTTGATCTGTAAACCCCCATGGCTGCACTAAATCGATACTACTATTGGCCACTTACTCTCCATGGACAACAGATCTCATTTTCCCTTATCCAGCAGATATGATACTATGACAGTGTTTGGTACGCAAGCTATAGGACTTGAAAAAATCGGATTTGGCAACTTTAATCATACATAGGATAACATCTCGAGCATGTTATATTATACATACCTTCAGTTCTACCTCGCCCCTGCAGTCAAGGTCGTAACCCCCTAACTCGTCAAGGATCGCTTTAGTCTCTCCACTGACATGTATCCGATACGCTGAAATGCAAGAGAATTTATAATATTATGACATATCTCTGCCTTTGGTATAGCCATGCAGCCTCTACTGATATGCCTTTAGTAAAATCCATAAACTGACTCGAATTTGTTTGATAATCAACAGAATAAAAAGTTGATTTTGAGTTGTGGTTCAAACTCAAGTATTTCATTGAGTCTTTGCGTAATACCACATGTTCCATACCTTCTCCTGTTGATTCCATACGAGAGGCTGTGTTGACAGTATCTCCAAACAAACAGTATCGCGGCATCCTCAGACCGACCACGCCCGCCACGCACGGACCTACAAACATAGAAATAAGCCAAAGGACTACATAGGGGCCTATAAGGAATTGACCAAAATAAAGAATGGTCTTAAAATAAAAAGAAAACATTATCTCTCTTCCTCGGGAACAATATACCCCACCAATCTGTTATCAACCAGTCAAATTCATATAATACCCACACATTTCTTTACTTGGTTCTGAACCATTTTATTTTGATTATGATATCATATTCTATTTTGAAACTCAGTTGACGAAATAAATACATTTTAATTTAGATAGGGTGTATGCCAGCTAACAAAAATACGTTATCTTGCGTCAGAATAACGTTTTCAACGTCATGGCACGTTTTGTCACAATAAGGAGCCATAGAGGAACGTTATATAATATTGTATAACGTTTTTTGTTTACTGGGATGCTAGGTACTTACCAGTGTGGAGCCCGCTGCGCAGCATCATGGGGATATCGGGCATGTGGCGGATCCGGAAACTGCCGCACTGCACGGTCAGGTTGAGGGCCATGGCCGCCACCTCCCCCGCGTGACGATTACCATTACGCTCCGGTAACCCGGACACTACCATGTACGCATCTCCGATCGTCTCAACCTACAGGAGGAAATTAAACGAATGGGATATATGCAGATGCAATGAAGTCAAAGTTTGTTTTGAGGAAGTACTAGTTCTGGGGAGATATATTTAGAAAAAAAGCTCAAGATGAAAAGGTAAGACAAATGGTCATTATATAAATGCAAGTGAAATTGTTATTTTTAAGAGTGTCATTGGGGAAATGTTCTGCCGGCTAGTACATCATCATTGGAAGTGGTCTAACTTATTTTGATATACCAAAGCAATAAATATATATAGAAGAAGAACAGAAAAAAAACGAGACTGTTGGTGCACAAAGCAGAGGCAATGCTTTATCGAAGTAACAATGAATCTTTACCAAAGAAAATAAAAGCATATCAGACAATATTTATGTATTTGTGCTGACCTTGTAGACGTCATGGTTGTCTATGGTGCTGTCAAACATGGTGTAGAGGTCATTGAGGAGAGCCACCACCTGTATAGGGAGGTACAAAGGTTTAGCATTGACTCAGTGTGCCACATGCAACGCATATTTGGCTTCATAGGAATGCGCCTTCATAAGTATTGTATATCTTCGTATGTTATGCCTGGTCAATGGACTAGTTATAGTTACATTATGTGCAGGTAATGAATAGATCTATGTTTATTCATTTATTTCATGCCATATACGAGGGTCCTAGGAACAAGGCAACTCCGTGAAATAATCTGAAACATCTTCACAAATACCATAATAAAATTGCCATAACACCATAATACCATAATAAAATCGCTTTTCAGATCGACCAAGCAGAGATTTTTAAATGTTGAAATGATCATAGAGGAGCAATGGAATATAACAAAGCTGAGGGTTATAGTTGGAGCCAAAGCTTTGACCTATTCTCATGAACTTCATTTACTGGCACATTCGTGAGAAATTGTAAAAAAACATTTCCAGGCAATAGAAATGGGTCAGAGTCCAGTCCACTCACCTGCATGGGTGTGCTCATGGCCGAGATTGTGGTGAAGCCCACAATGTCTGAGAAATAAATTGTTACTTCCTGAAAACTCTCAGCCTCCACCGGCTTCCCTGTCATCAGACTGGACGCTACAGATCTGTGGACGAGAAGGGGAGTCTACTGTTAGTGCGTTCAGGTACCCCTGGGCTGAGACATTTATACTTTTTTTCTTCTTTTTTTCTCAAATGATGATAAAATGTGTAAATTCTAGACCCTTGATGTGTTTTCATTGTACGATTATATTTGAGATAAATGAATGTCTTTAAAAAGGTTGCACCTACGCGGGTAACATTTGAGCGAGTAGATTCTCAGTTTTCTTCTTTTCTTCCTCCAGCTCATTGGTCCTCACACGAACGATATCCTCCAGGTCGTTAGAGTACTTCTCCAGCATCTTAAACATGGTGTCCACCACGTTCACTTTCCTACAGGACAAGTGAGGGCGGGTTAATTATAGGAGCCTTAACTCAGTTCTAAGGAGATGAGGGAGGGTTCGATGTCTCAATCATAGTTCATATCACGTTAACTTTTCTACAGGACAGGGAAAGTAGGGTAGACATGTATACACTGAGCCCTAGGTTTAGTGAAAAGGTCATAAAGTGCATTGAACTGTTTGTCAAAATGTTATATTTAGGTAATTCTTTGGTAGCCATGATATTATTTTTTTGTCATTTACTCTTTACACCAGATGATACCCGTTGCCTTGTACTTACTTTCCCTTGTTGAGGTCCTTGAACTGCTGGTTGATCTGGTCAAAGTCCGGCCTCATGTCGGGCATCTCACTCCAGCACTGCTTCATGATCTGGATGTAGGACGGCGGCGCCATCTGCTGGGACACCGACGGGCGGCACAGTGGGGGCGGCTTCTTGATCTTTTTGATAATCTCTGCAACGAAAAGAGGGAAATTGGTGAGGCAATTGTCTGAAATCTGTGTAAATATCTGGAGTTTGTCAATGCATTATTGGTGGTTAGGCCAGAAGGAACCATAGGGATGACCCCCAAAAATCTTTATCCAATTTTGAAGAAAAATAAATTGGAATTTAACATAGATTTTTTACTCCCGAGCTGATGCAAATAATTATATGACTTGCGAATCGCTTCCCTTGGAATGAATGACTGACATATTGGACACGGCCAATGGGCACTCTCCTAACTTCATCAAATTCTGAACTCATCAGAAGTTCTCAAGTTCCTCTAATCACCAAGAAGAAGTATTGCTGACATAATTTTATGCTCATTTGATTAGAGTTTTGTAATTAGTACTGACGTAAAGAACCTCCAGAAAATTATCTGAAACAACAACTGGTCATTTCTCAATTTCCGTAAGCGGTTTGCAGACATCTGTAAATGATTGCTCAAAAAGAGAACGGAATGAGAAATTCAGCAATTAATGCCAACATGAAAGATAATGTTTGGGAATGCAAAATGAGAACTTGCAATATCAAATGAGGAATGCAAAAAGTTATTAATTACCTCATCCGTCAACTTTGTGAATATTTCTCTTGTTAAAATAAGTTTAAGGGATTCATTACATGAAATTAGAGTATGATGAGAAGTCTGGTTGGTGGTTAATTGAGTAGTGCAGCATGATATTGCAAGATTTATTTTCTTACAGGACAAATTCTACTGCTTATGGTTAAATGTCATCTGATTCGTTAGCTGGAAAAACCGAGAAGCTGTATGCGATTTTGAACCAGATTTTGCTACATTGTATTTAAGCCTTTTCCCCAGTGGGGTATCATACATAGGCTGCCGCAGCTTGACATCCATCTTACAGTAGAACCATCAGCGTCTAGGTCGTCATTCAGAAAAGATGGCGTCATTAAAGGCCGAAACCTCTGTACCCCTCCACCGACAGTTGGTGCGGAACCGGGACAAGTACTCATCCCTTTTTATACAGCAGGTGGGGGTTTTATTTTATATAATATTATATAGTATGCTATATATAGAGCTGACATCATCAATACTATTACAGAACTCACCGTCAGCGTCCAGGTCCAGCATACAGAATGGGTGTCCGCGCACCACAATCTCCTGCAGGATGATGGCAAAGCTGTACACGTCGCCTTTCTGCGTGCCCTTCCCGAGCAGCAGCGGGTCCCGCAGCACTTCCGGTGCTGTCCACAGCAAATCTGCCGCCACAAAGAGTCAACAGTAAGTAATGAGGGCGGACAGTGTGTCGTTTTGGGATTAGACTTATGAGAAAATGTGTATTCTTGTTCCTTTTCATATTTATAGTTGATAGAGATTTCAAGTTTATTTGAGATTAGGTATTCGAAATAAAATCACATGTCCTTGGGTATTTCGTTCTTGATTATAGTTTTCATATTTACCTCTTTATTTCCACAGTAACCCATGCAATAGATTTGCCTGACCGGTATATTTCTATTGCTTTACATACAATGCAGGTTAACTAGGAGGTAATTATCTTTCATGTGCTACAGAATTTCAATAGATAAATCTAAGGTAAGATGAATTTCACTAACCCTTTGATTTCTGTTCGCGTGACGTCTCATAGCGCTCATACATGCC
Organism: Harmothoe impar; assembly: GCA_947462335.1. Classification (NCBI taxonomy): domain Eukaryota; kingdom Metazoa; phylum Annelida; class Polychaeta; order Phyllodocida; family Polynoidae; genus Harmothoe; species Harmothoe impar. The sequence continues at coordinate 20,550,007 of OX381714.1, forward strand.
AGCCAGTCCATACTCGGTGATCTTCAACACCCAGCGACTGTCGATGACACAGTTACCTGACTTGAGGTTACCGTGCACCTTAATGGGGGACTGGTGTAGGTAGCGCATACCCTACAACACACAAGTCACATGGTATGATATCCCGTATTCACAATGTAAAAGAAGGAAATGTGCCAAAACTGTTCACTCATGAAAATGTAAGAGGGACGAGTGCATTCATGAAAGCGAGTAGGTGGTGCCTACATGGAATAGCATACATATATTCGGGCTGTAATATAGTGCATATTTGACGAAAGTTCTCATAAACCACTTTTGACACCTTTCACAAACACAAAATGCTACTTGAAAAAACAGCAAATGGACCCCTTTCATAAAAGCTGACGGTTTTTTCATGAAAATCAAATTCTTACGAGAAAGGAAATCGTTATGAACAAGAAACAAAACAGCAGCTGTGTGAGAAACGACCTTTGGCAAACCAATGAATAACTCAGGGCACTATCTCTCCTGTGCTGTCATGGTTTACCAACTCGGTGAAGCTACTTGTGGGGTTTCCATGCCATTGGTGCAGCATGTCTACCCTTTTACAATATATCAACTCTACAGCGTTGGCATAAATCCAGGACTATACTGAGACTATATAGTATGTACTATCTCCTTATATTTGTTCCCGATGCTGACTTAGCAAGGTGTGTTAGGGACATGAGGGCTCTTACTAAGAGCAGTGTCCTTGGTTTGACAAGGTCCCCTCCTCGCCTGCACAGGGTCCGTAGTACCAGATATATCTCTTGTTGTAGAGGTAGCAAGACATGTGTCTTTGATATGGCAGTCGCGTATATGCACACCTCGTTTAGGAACGCCACACTTTGTCAGAGTCTGTGTATATAATGGGATCCTATTGGTATTACCAAGGGTCCTTAGGGACAGTCACGTGATAACCCTGGTGATAACCCACGTGATGGCGCACGTGACTAGGGTATAGATTCATCACTTTCTGCACCCTGCCCAGTATACGCCCAGCGTCTGAAGGTTTATGTCCGGGGTTTATGTTCATATGTCTTGTTACAACATTGACAATTTACTCGCCAGAGTTATTATGATGCACCATTGCAGGAACCTTGAACATGCTATATTGTTTATTGGCATGGTGCATGAATGCAGCCGTGGCAAGTAGTTCGCTAGTGCTGAACCCAAGCCTTGTGCCTATGAGGCTGGCGTACACTCCGGACAGTTCAGCATGATGCATGTGTGTATCCCTATCGAGTATTAACTTAGAGTTAACGGTTTGAGGCATCATAGAACTACAGTTTGCTCGCTATTGCCCTGGGAACCACCATTCGCCTATCAGCATTCCAGCAGCCTGGTCCCAACACCAAAGACTTGGAGAAAAAGTTGAAGTTGAAAAAGAAAGTCTCGACAATGAAGAGGGTGGGACAATAGAGCTGTCACCAGAGACTGGCCGCTGCACAAAGGAGCTGGTAACACGGACAAGGACTGGTAATTTGCAATCAAGATGCTGTAAGCCTTCACTATGAGGAGACAACTGAAGGCTGGCCCTTTGTGGCAGGGACAGACGTGGGGTGGGAAGGGGGAGGGAGAGGAGGAAAGGCAAACTGAGGGGATATTGTGGAGGGAGGGCGAACAGGGGAAGGAAAGAGGGAGGGGAAGCAGAGAGGATAAGAGGAGGAGGGAATAGTACGGGATAGAAAGGGTGCAATGAGGACGTGAGAGGGAGGGGGAAGAGGAGGAGGGAGACTGAGGAAACAAGCAGAAAGCCTGAGGAAACACTACCACGTGGCACGGGCACCATAGAAATTAATGGCTGAGCTTTGAACCTGAGGATAAATCAAATAAATTAATATTAACACACACAAAAAGAAATATTCAAACCTCCAAACTGCACCTACCCTGACTAAATCGGTGATGAGGGACAACTTGAAGTCCCAGTCCAGCTTTATCGTCTCGTTACTCAACACATCCTGAAACACACAGCATTACATTAGACACTTTACTCTGGTGTCATGATGACCGCGTGGTTATATCGAATTCTAAGAAAACCTTTCTTTTAGGACCAGGGCTGCAATAGAGCATCCTACTGGCCTTATGGTGCTGATGCACTCTCGAAGGGCAGCATGATGCCAGAATGCAGTCCTGGTGAGTCTTCTCGCCAAGGTCGCATTTATGAATCACGAAGAAAACATTGCTTACAAAAATGTAATCATTTTCAAAATCAACTTCAATGCTTTAAAGTAAACTTATTTCTAGTTGGGCTACTGTGGAACTCTTTTCAGATCCCGTGTGGGGCAACCTACCTCCAGACTGCGGCGTTGGCACCACTCTGCGACCAGGGACGGGCGGAGGGGATCGATGAAACAGCCGATAAACGGGTTAATATTCTCATGGCGCAGATCACGCAACTGAAAGCCGGAACAGACACCATTATTAAAGACCATAACACAACAGGGATGTGTTATTTCAGACAGAATCAATAGCAAAACTACGCCACCATTCTCTGTTCTGCTCGACAAATGGAGCTGGTGAAGAAAAATCATACAAATGCTTTTGTATTGATTTGAATAAAATCTTCAATGAAAATGAAAAGGATTTATTCAGAAAGGCAATTGTTGTTTCAGAGAGGGACCTGAGCTAACAATAGACTTTTATTTCCCTCAGAGCACAAAGGCAGTTAACACTTTATGGGTCGCATATTGTTTTGGTGCAGTATGCCCTTTATCGTCACGACACCTGAATGCAGCCCTAGAGAAAAACTCGCCAGGGTTACAGTTATGCATCATGCCAACAACTGGGAGGGTATGACCCTCTATGAGTCATTCATGATGCATTCATGCAGTAATTGCGAGTTAGTCGCCCGGGCTGCGATCTTACATAATGACGACAAGGGACATAACACATTAAAGCACTGTTCAGCCCTTTACAGATTAATTAAAGAGCACATCCATATCTATTGTTATATAAAACTAAAGGCGGCGAATACCTTTGATAGGCGATACCATTGAAAGGTAAACATACATATTTTAGTCACTACAGTCATGAGAAACCTATAGATAACCATCCCTGAATAAATGTCAATCAAAAAGAAACTTTGCAACATAAACAAGTGATAGCATAAAATCACCAACTAAATTCTAAAGGCTAAGTTGAAATCACTGATGGATTTTATTTGCATCTATATTTATTGATTCCTAAAACAGAGTACGCAAATATTCGTGTTAATTAATAGAACAGAATCCCAATTTAGACCTCTAGTCTAATTTCCAGTTGTCCCCAATCCAGGACATGTCACGTGTGGCTGGCATCACTCATGGTGCACTATGGGTCTTAGATGGATGAATCGGTTTTTCACCCTTAATAACAACATGATGAGTAACCCAGTAAAATAACGTTTTTTGTTTGCTGGGAAGTGCAATATACTCTTTTGTCGTCGTGATGCATACATGCGGTGCTGGTGAGTTACACGTTGTTGCAGCATGCATGAATGCATCATGCCGACTGTATGAGGTTGATACACTCCTGAAGGGTCGGCAGGATGCACCAATGGGCTGTTGCACAGCAGAATTATAAAGATATTGTCAATTTTCTTGTAACACTTGTAACGACTACCAAAATGAGATCGTCATAATAGCATTTCTATAGGATAACAATATCGTTATTTGCTTTGCAAAACACCACAGGACAATGTGGCTGAGTTATCTATTTGCTGAATAAATTTACATCACCCTATAAGAGCCGCTTTACCACATTGTTTTATTGAAGCATTCAATTACATGAGAGTGACTCAGTTGTTTACAACTTTTGACGGATGTCCTGTTGAAATGTTCATTAATATCACTCATGGTTAAACTAAAACCTCACTCATGCTCCTAGTGTACGCTCACTTGTGTTTAGCTCGGATGTCTGGGTAAAGTTAGTCTAAAACTTAAAGAAGTAGATACACAATGTTCACTGTAAAGGTCAACTTATTTCAGAATATTTATCTATTTCAATACAATTGACTATTTTTTAACGCTAGTCCCCCATTGTTACGACCTATGGCTAAATAAATACCACACTGCTGATCTCATTATGAAGTCACTGGTGAATCTACCTGCCATTGCTTATACCGTATTCGACGTAATAAGCGCCCTCCCCCTAATAAGCGCCCCCCCCCTCCCTTTTTCCGATTTTTTCTAGATTATCTTTATGTGTTCCTCCGATATTGTTACACACATTCACACCTGTGTGTGCCATGGAGTACTTCACAACTGTGCAGGTGTTAAGGTCAACCCAAGTGTGAAGTCATAGGAGTGTGTAGAAGCCTTTTAGAGACCACAGAATTATGTATATGACAGCCATGGGGGGCGCTTATTAGAATGAATATTTGAGGTTGATTTTTCCACTTAAAATAGTCTTTTAAGCGCCCAGGGCGCTTGTTACGTCGAATACGGTATAGCTATAGACCCCACATTGAGACCCTGAGGGAACTAAACTAAATTCTAGCTCCTGTGAAAAAATATTTGGGAATCCTTTGTCTCTCTGAGGTGGGAATTAATTAGGTCAGAGGTGAACAGGGGATATACCATCCAGGTGACCCCTAGGAAGGAGACTTGGAACTAGGGCTGCAGTATCTGGTATAGCAGACCACTGCAGAAGTATAGTTTAGTATAATCGTACACTGATGCTTATGCTGTTCTAATACCTATACACAATTATAACTTCCGTAAATGGATGCTAATATGGTCTTGTGGCGAAAAGCTGATGACAATCTAACTACCTTTAGACCATCGTGCTACACGTCCCACTTAGTTCTGCCTAGATCATAATATACACCTGTGATAGGCAAGGGTGGTTTTGCAAGAGTGCTTTTGCACTGAACTCGCCTTAGCCAGAGCCTGATTATTCCAGAATCGCCATACTTCCACCAAATCCGCCCTAACAAGGCTCTGCTGTCATCAAAAATTCATCTTCCAATCCAGGGTCTGGGCTCATCAGAGTCTCTCTAGAAGGGGCCACCAAAATTACTGTAGCAAGGGTCTTTTACAAAAACGCCATTGTTTTCAAGCAACATGACAAAAGAAGATTGTTGGCTAAAAAGAATCAGTTTTGACGCGAAAAGATTTATTGCATGGTTGTCATAGGGGCATAGACGAACCCCCACGCCCTTGGACTGGAATCCTGACTGCCGCACGCCATGGCAGGGTAAACCGCCCACATGAGATGACTAGCTAGTCGGTTGTTACCATGAGTAGACCGGTATGTCTCAATCAGGTTGTCATTAATCATATATAGGGCAATTTTCTGCAGGGCTATTGTAGATATGTGGCCGACCATCCTCATGGTCAATCGTCATTGAGTCTTTTGTCCACTGGGCTCCTAACCAGTGTACCGGTCTACTCAAGGTACCAACAGACCAGCTAGTCATCTAATGGGCGGCCTACCCAGGACGAGACATTGTTAGACGTGGTAAGGGCAGAGACAGAGCCCCCCCCCCATACACATACACACACACAGAGGGGGGGGGGCACAGGTACATCTAATGGGACAATGTGATGTATCGGTGACGTGACCTGCCGCCTTAATGCACCTCATGGCACAACCACACTTAGTCTCTTCAGACTAGATTCCACAAGTGCCGATTTGTTTGTAGGGTCTTTGCATTAAGCACTGGTTTTGAAAATGTACTGGAATAGAGTAGTATTGAAAGTGATGAATACGCTATAAAATTTAGTCTCAAACAAGCACAAGGAATATATTATAAGTGCTGTAGGTAGAGTCTGGCCGAAAGTAGAACATTCCCAATGTGAGATACCCTCCACTGGAACTTGATTATGGTGAATTCTGACCATCTCGAAATCGTATGTAAACCCCTTGAGACATTTTATAGATTATTTACAATATAAAATTAATGCTCAACCCAAATATAGAAGCTACTGACCAAGCCGTGTTGATACTGCAGCTTGCCACGGAACATGTGTCTTTACATTCAAAATGGCAGAGTTCTGTCCTAATGACATGACATTTGTTAACCCTTAATTTAGACCCCTGTGAATGTATAAATTCAGCTATTGATGTCCCCTAGTGCTTAACATAATAGTTTATCTTTATTCCTTAATCGATAGATCACATTATATATCGTATTTATTATAAGAACACAATATTTCAAAGAATAATTTACTGTGTCCACTTTTGAATTCATGGAAGGTCATTGAAGATGTGTAGTCTTTGCCTATTTATTGTGAGCCTATAATCTCATTTTGAGCTGAAATTTGCCATTTCTGGGTAATTGTTACATACTCTTTGAGAGGTTAAATCATATGAGAAATACACACATTTAGGTTATCAAATGTGCATAAAGTCATCGTTTACCTAACCCGCAAGGGCTATCCCTTCAAATGATATATTGCTTTTATCAATGATGATGGTATATCCCAGTAGAGAGACCATTAACATATCACCTTATGATGTGAATTTTCAAGGAGAGCCAATATAGGTTGCCAAAAGAAAAAGCCCCCATTTGCACAAACGTATTTCTATTCACCCTACGTAAAACCTTTCCTGAATATCTAAAGGGTCAGACATGAAATGAAATAATGTTAGAAACGAATATCCAACATATCATCCAAATGGAACATTCTAAACTATAGTCATGAACCTTTGACTATCTCATGAATAAGCCATGCTGAAACTTGCCTGGTTAGCTCAGTCAGTAGGCTCCCTGCTTCGAAAAGGGTCGAGGGTTTAAGGCTCTCTTAGGGAAACTTACTAAAATGTTTTCAAAAGTTAGCCCTGAACCAACACACACTAGTGGCAGTCAATGAGTCTCTAAAGATTCTGGGAATATGGACCAGGTGGGGTTAATGAGTTTCTAAAGGTTCTGAACGTCTTCGCAGGGTCCCGCCACTAGTTTGTCAGAATTATCCTTAACACCAGGCACACTCTGCCAGTGGGGGCGAGATTTTTCTTTCAGTAACTTTTCCCTTGGGGCGGGGGTTTGCTAAATCCCATAGCATTATGTCAATTATAGTTTAAATCCACCCCCTCGTGGTGTAATAAAATAGTCTACGTCCGCCATGGGATTAAAGTAGACTGTGGTGCCCTCAATGGGTACAACACTGATAAGTTTTAACAAGTTCCCTCCTGGTTCAGTGCATCATCATTAGCCGCATTTATCATTAATTAGTGGGGAGTATTGGGAACAAGCTTCCACCCACTCTATGCATGAATCCTCCCATTATCTGCTCCCCTACCAGGTGAACTGGATTTCTACCTGCCTGAGACTAAGGTCAGCAGCATGGAAGCACCTGGTCACGCCAAGAGTGCACTGTCATTAATTTGTCACCTGAACGCCTGGTTCTAGATAGTGCCAGGTCACAACGTAGGCTGTGGACCACAGCCCATAAAGGTTTTCCTCCCTCAGTCTCGCTGTCCCCCATCCATTTGTCTTGGTAGTAAGGCCATACACGCCATGTGGCCATACCAGCTTTGGGTATAATATTATAGTCTAGGCTGGACTATGCAATTGTTTTTTCACTATTAGTATTGACCTTTATAGCGTATGTGCTTAAATGGAATAGCTATGCGCTCTGTTGGCTTCAGCCACTGAGAAATCCTTATCGACAGATATTTTTGCACAAGGATCTACTGCAATTAAAAATGGTACAGGTGCGTTTCTATGGGGTCATATCTGATTATGATTTCTCCATTTCTTAGGTGGTATTAAGATCATTTCACCTTCATCGTAGTAGACCAATTTAACATTAAATCTCATTTTGAATAAAACAACTAAGTAGAAAACACCCTGGTATCGAGGAATAACCTGATGCATTCTTTACATACTCACCATTGAACTTAGTCCCCTCGTCAGTTGCCAACACTCCTCTGTGCGGCCCTGCTGCCACTGCTGTCAATTAGTGTACTACAATACCTATGAAGGAGCGGCCATTTTGCTAGAAAATGGCGGCCAGTCTATATCATGGCACAGTGTCCAAGAAGAGCCATCAATTAATAGGCCCAGGACCAAAGTCACATTTCCTTGAATCATGAATAGATATTGTAGTAATAACGTCGGAGCCGAGACAATCCTGATACCCTGCATGGCTAGCTATTTACCTGATGTGTGTCGGGACACTGTTTCACTGCTCCATCTAAAGCCTCACTAATTGGGAGCTAATTAAGAGGCGCGCTCAATATGTCTGCTATCTACCGATAGAATCAAGCCTCCCACCACCACCACCACCAACCCACAGACATCCTCAATGTAACTTATAACTTCAGTGATTTATCAATTCTGATTAAATGTGCTTTACCCTTCTGTCGCCAAGGCATGATGGAAACATGTGCAGGCATGCTGAGTTACTCACCAGGGCCGCATCCATGCATGCCAAAGGCGGGCTTGCCACATGCATGAACGCAGCCCTGGGGAAAAGACTCACCATGGCTGCGTTCATGCTTCATGACGACGGGGAGCCTGGCATATTAAAGCCCTATGTGGCCCTTAAAGGGTTAGCTTCTGTACTACCTGATAGAGACCTTCCTGGTGGCGTGACGTTACCGGGTACGACTCCTGTGCAGAGTTAGCCTGTTTAGGCCACGGGACGATTATCAATTCCAGTTAGGCTTTAGGGGATGATCAGTTCCCAACGACGTGAGGGTTTTTTCACCCCCACCAAAGAGCATTCGGATTAGCTTCTCTTAAAACAGTTATCTTTTTACCCAGATCTTTATATTTCATTATTTAAGGTAAATTTGTCTTTAACATTAACAAACATTTCTCCATACTTACCGCCCTTATAAAGTTCCGTACTTTTCCTTTGATTTCAAAGTTTTTAATCTTCAACTCCTTAACGTAGACCATGTCACCCTGAAAAGAGAAAACGCTACAGGATATTAGCGATTTAATTACAATTTCATTAATTTCTGATTAAATCGAAAACCGATTTCTTTCACAATAAATTCCAATAACAAGTGATTATAGCAAATTAGAAATTTAATTTCCATTTTAATCTTATAGGTGCTGCTATAGAACCTGATTCCCTTGAAGCAGGCCAAAGCCTGCCTTCACTAAATCAGGTTGATCTTCTCCATTGAGATATCATTAAAGATGTCTGCTCAGATCACAATTAAGCTATATTAACCCTACCTGTGGGGTGTTTCACAAGCCAAAATAAAATACGCTCAATTGTACATGTATTCTACAATCAAGTTGATATTAATCAATGTCAGTTTTATGTTGGTGTTTCTAAAGCCGCAATATCAATTTCGGTCTTATCCCCATTTACAACTGAAAATAATATTGGATCTTGTGAAACACTTTTACCCTGTAAGTCTAACCCGCATATCTGTACGGCCACTACCCTGAATAGTGCTAAGGGGGGGGGGGGTGAGAGAAACATGGACGCACCTGACCCTAACATACAATCAACATAATGCCAGTTGTATGTGCCACTCGCCCAATGTCCTCTTCTAATGTCTTTTACTACCTTATTTGAATGCGAAATGTATACAGATTTCACAGCATCATTATGTGTATGATAACACATATATTACATTTAAAAAAATGTTTAAATATGTGTATGGAAAATATTAGCGGGCATGGTATGGGGTGCACGCTAATTTGCATTGTGAAACACTTATACATTAGTTGTATCTTGATTGTAGGCTAAACACCCTGACTTAACTTCTTGGTTGTAGACCTTTGTGAAACACTTTTATAACCACTATACAATTGATAAAACCTAATGTCGGTCTTAACAATTGTATACAATTAACTTATCCTTTAGAAACACTTATTCTACAATTAATTGTATACCCCCCTTGTGAAACACCCCACAGAGCCACAGAGTGCGCTGTGTCCTCCAAATATCATCATGATTCATAAATACGTCATGACAACGAGGGCCAAAATACATTAAAGTAGAATGCGGTACTTAAAGGGTTGATTCTAACCATTAATACTTGCAGAATCCTTTAACTTTGTGGTCATGATGCGCGACAAAAAGCCACAGCAACTGAATCACCATGTACCATGCTGATTCTATGACCCCAAGGGTTGGTATGATGCATCGATGGAACCCTGGCCAGTAGGATCGCTTTTATGCATCATCCCAACACCGGTCGGTATGGATGTAAGTGCATCAGGATCTGAGTCTGATAATACATGTTGTACTCAAATTGTTAAAGTTATAATGTTTGGGCGCTTCCGAACGCGGACATTCCTTGTTGACGTTGGGCAATGGCCGACTGCTGTGTAGCGCAGATAGCCCGCATGGAGTGCCTGTACTCCTCCTCTAAGGCCGCATTGTCCAGCTCTATCTCCGCTAACCTCTTGTTTAGGTCGATTAGGTCCCTCTTTCGCCGCAATAGGTCGTTCCTCTCCCTGGCTGCGGCGATCCTATCCTCCAGGACCTCTTCAGGCTCTCTCTGATCAGTAGGGGTGGGTGACAGGCTGGACTGTTGTTGTCGGTCACCCCCTCCCCCCACCTCTCCACCATGGCCACCGGTGTCCATGGCCTGGCCTGAGGTGCCTCCAGGTAAAGTGTCCTGTGCCTCCTCCTGTGTACTAGTCTTATGCTCAGGAGCGGGTTGACCACATCCAGGGCAGTTCTTGCAATTCCCATGGAAACCATGGCCACAGTTCTGGCATTGAACCATGATTAAAATGCAAATTCCAGAAAAAAACTGAGTCTGTCCTGGCACCCAGGTGGGTGGACATGAGGCACTGGCTGGGGTAGGTGGCCAGGTGACCCAGGTAGGAGGTGAGAGTGGGGCCACCTGGGGAGTTCTTCCGTCAATACCCCAGCCAATCCTGTATAACACATATTGGATGGATCCATATTATGTTACATTCTATTCACTTATATTACACATGAAAGCCAGAGTTCCTCTCAGAGTACAATTAATTTTAGAGTATTCAATTTATATTCATAACTCAAATACAAGCACTACAAAGAGGCCGCCCGCGGCTCTTCTATAGCCTCTATAATGAGCCGATTATATTGCAGAGATCTAACGGCATAAAAGGCTGCAGGTAAAATAAAAAAGGATGATTTCAATCGGCCTCAGCTGGTCTTAAAAAGACTGATGTAGGCATGAGTAAAAACGAGCTTGGTATTGAATGCTGTGTGCTGCACCGGTCTCTGTTTACTGACAGAAGCTGTGTTATATAAAGAGGCAATGCCACAGCCATATACTGCATGATTCATCTATGTCATGCCACCCTGTGACACACTTGTCTATACCTCGGGTGATGCTCCTCAATGGTCGGTTTTTTGGAAGACGTGTCAAAGATCTCTTTAACATTTCCAACCGGAACTTGATCGAAGCTACACCATACGGCGAAATTGAAAATTGGAAAATGTATTCATCAGCATGGTCTCAGGCTGCTCTAAACTTAGAGGGACACTTTTTTTTATGCAATACATGTCTCAGGGTTAGGTGTGATGATGCGTGAATTCAGCGCCAACCAGTAATCCCACTGTCATCGCATTGGCGCATCATGCCGCATACGGCTGGCATGATGCATGAATGCAGCACTGGCGAGTTTCTGGCCAGAGTTGCGCTTATGTATCATGCAGTACATTTGCATAATTCCATCTATCCTGCGCGTAAAAGCTGAAATATTTCAGGAATAAAACAAAGGAAGTACAAAGGTCTTACATTGTATCGTGCCACATCGGTGTACTCGCCGAACTCGTTGTTAAAGCTGTGTAGGGACAGGGAGGGTTCTGACGCCTTCAGCAGGTCCGGCTTGTCAAATATAGACTGCGACTTGAAAGACTGCAAAGCCATGAGGAAATATAGCCGTTATTGATTAATTAAACAGGTTATTAATCAAATCGATATTGGTAACATCCCCTGGATTGTTTGTTAGCTTTATGTATTAAAAATTAGTTCTTTGGGAACGCGACTTAGGAGAGTTCACTTTCCATTTTACATTTCTTATCTAGTCATATTTTTTATCTTAATTTATCTGGGTTTCTTTTTGTTGGTTTGCATGCAAAGAAATTACATAGTTGAAATTTTCATGAATAGCATTATTTAAGGGGTAAGAATTAAAATGGCATTGATATGTTTCATGCCTTAATACCAAAAATACTTTATCTCAAGTCCATAGTGTGGTTGTGCTATCAATGAAAGTCGTTTACAATGGGCAGCGGACAATTGAAAGTTATCTAAATCATGTAAATATTATCTTAAATTTCAAGGTAATATCAACAAGAAACCGTTGCAATTCTGTTTCAATGATTAAGTACAGTATTCAATGAGCAGTATACATGCTGGAACACCCATATTGGGCATATACTATTACAGTCGATGTTTAAGCATGTATATATCTTATACACAAGCATGGTATTGTGGATTGCAGATAATAAGTGCCACACAAACTACTTAGTGGTATTTGGGCTAATAAACATGAAAATACTTATTATTCCTAACTTCATATTTTGAATGGTTCAGCCCAAAAGATTACAAGTGGGTTTAATCATGTTGAGAAGATAATTTACGATTTTTAAACGATGATTTAATATGCTTTAGTTATAAGCTGCTCATAAGAGGATTTAACATAATAATTATTATATTCATTTAGCGATTTAACATAATCTTGAGAGAATTTAACATATTTTTATAACAATTTAACATATTTATGCGAGGATTTAACATATTTATATGTGACATGCACTAGGAGAAAGGACCTTAGTGCACCCTGCCCTAAGGGCCCTTTTCGCAGATTGTGTCACATATAATGATTTAACATGTCCACATTTGGAAGTTAGGTATGAAAGTATTATACATGATGACACACAATCATGTTCTAAAATCGTCTAATTATGGATCTCCAAGCACAACCTGACAGTCCTGACAGCCCACAAAACATATTCATTCACATCACGGGCATCAACTAACTCTTGTGGGCCGGTAAAGTAGTGTACATTTACACAGTCAGGGTATGACACTCGAATACTCTGTATATTTTAAATATTGGTGCATTCAATATCCCACAGAGGAGACGGGGAACTTTGTGTCAATTTGAGTGTCACACCCTATACGTTTATACTACTCCACGTCACCCAAAGCCTTTGATCAGTTGATGCCCCCTTAATTACAGATATACCCAGTGGTGGCCACCTAGGAGGGACCATGCATTCTGATGGGTTGCCTACCTGTGATGCCTTTAATAGTTATAAGAAGAGGTTTAGATTACTTTTTTGCAACGATGAACTCAATTAAATTTGATAGTAAGCTTTTTGGTCTATTCAACATGAATAAGTCAACGAAGAATTGGGCAAGTAAGATTGTATATTATGCCTTTTTGTATTTCAAGGATATCAATTTGATATATTTTGAAGCAAGACTTTAATATTATCATAAGTCCTGTGAATGGTGTCCATAGCCAAACGACGTCTTTTATTTAAGTACTTGGTATTTTATTTAAAAAAAATAAGATGGCAGACATAAGTTATATTATTAAAATTTAGTCTTTTAACGCAAGTAAATTAATGGATATGATAACTAGGGATGCATGTATTATGTAGTATAGTATCACAAAAGGATTAGAAAACAAGCTGTATGGAGAGAGGTTAATAAACTGTTACTTACCCTTGAGTTTTTATTCACCGATTTTGGGGACACGAACGTAAGGTCGTCTATCGTTAACAGTATCTTATTTGGTCCTTTCTCCATTTCTTTTAGTAACATGCGTCTCCTGAAAACAGGAATAATCAAGTAAGACGGTCCAGTTAGTTTCCCAATTACCCATTAGCCTGAAGCACCAGAGACGTATCGTAGAGTGAGGAAAGAAATAGGGGGATGTTACAAAGTTGATGACAGAAATGTCAATGTGACTCAATACCACATTTTACTGCCATAGGCATTGCATGTGTACAAGGGAACCATTAGTGCCCAGTTTAGATGTGGGAATACGCTGCTACTATAGTCTGATAGTAACCCAGAGGTTATCAATTCCTTTGCGATAAATACAAGCACTGCACGAATTTCAAAATTTAATTTCTTTTTGCGGGCCCTTGAATTAGCCCCAACGTCTTAAAACGTTTTGCCAAAAGAAGTAACCTATTCTGGGAGCTGAAATATCTGTCAACATGTGTCGCTGGCATCGCCACAATGGCTAACCTTTAACAGTTCAAAGCTGAACAGCTAAAGAATGCTGTAGATTTGAATAAGGACAAGGGGTGCAGCCTACCTCAAAGGTCATCCATTTAAATGGTGTAGCCTGCCTCATGGGAAACTAAACAAATAATTCCAACACGCAATGGACATTTGTGTCTCACCACCACGGCGCAATGAAGGACTGCCAATGGCATGTAGATTGACATAGTGAGTGGATTCCTGTTAGAGAGCCCAAGCAATTGATTGTTGGGGTGGTGGGATAGGTAGCACTCTTTTTAATCGTGAGGAGGGGGTGGGTCCAGCCCCTCCTATCTTTTACTACCAAATTGGGAGTCGATCATGAGGTCTAATAATCTTTAGAAATAAAAGTCACATAAAATGTACGCAGTTGATAATCAAAATTCCCTTACCTTATTAGAAAGGCAGCCACGCTGGCCACAGTGAGAAGAAGCGTGATGACGATAACAATAGCTGCTATAGCCCCTCCTGGGATCTCTGCAAACAAAGAATAGAGACACTTAAAATACCTGGCATCTGGTGGCATTAGATGAGTACTTGGTGGCAGCTGATGGCATTAGATGAATACTTGGTGGCAGCTGATGGCATTAGATGAATACTTGGTGGCAGCTGATGGCATTAGATGAATACTTGGTGGCAGCTGATGGCATTAGATGAATACTTGGTGGCAGCTGATGGCATTAGATCAAACTATGTGATGCCACTTGACAGCACTTGACGACATTGGGTAAGTTAGATATTTTGGTGGCATTAGAAAAGTATCTGGTGGCACCTGATGTCATTAAAGGACTATGTGGTCGCACTTGATGGCATCAGATATGTATTTGCTGGAACCTGATAACATTAGATATTAGTTTTTGGTGGTAATTTATAGTTTTAGACAAATTGTCTTTTTCTTCTGATACTAATATTACGATGTATCTAATGCCCCCTCACCGCCCCTATTGAATGCCATGTGGACGTATTGGACAGGTAGGTGATGTCATATCCGTCATCCTGATGACAAACGTTGCCAGATGACCATTGTCAAAAAGACAGCATACCTGGCAGTAGGCCTGGACAACAATGGCATAAGCAGTCGTAAAGGCGGCAGCCCGGTCTTTCACTTCACAGCGCCATTCTGTCACTCTCAAAACCATGGACATTAATACAAAGCTCCCTAGTGTCATACAGCCCCAGGCCCAGATTCACTAAGAATAATGCAAAGGGAACCTATGATCGCTAGCCTTTGTTTATTCAAATGCTTGATGGCATCAGATAAACATTTTTGTGGCACCCGATTGCATTAGGCGGTATCTGGTTCCATGTGAGACCAGCAGGGGACAACATAGTATAGCGTTGAATCTAAGAGGTGCTATTACCTACTGTTACCCACAATTAGCCATAAATCATATGTCCCCACTCCCTCCCTACATCCTTCCATCCCTCCTACACCCAGCAACCACCTTGTATCCGGCCATGACCAGAAATAAGAACACTGCACTGAGTGCTCCAGTCCCATACCAAGTAAGGTAACAAGTAGGTAATAGGGACAGGTGTGAGGGATGCAACAGTGAGGAGGCTACTTATATGGGCATAGCCCAGGGCTATTCCCTGACCAGGTATAACAATAGCCTATTCTGTCCTACTTCTGCCTTATATAAAAGAACCTACACACATTACTTCAGAGTATAGTCTGGTTACAGGACACATTGGCTTTTCGAAAACGAATTTCACATTGTGCTAGTTAAAGATATTTTGTCAACTTTAATCAATTCTCTCTCAATAATCAAAATCATAATGGAAGAGAAACTAGTTTTGGTTTTAGTAACGTTACCAGTAGTATGGCCTGTCCTTAACTCTTTAAAGTCACTTTGTGCTTTAATGATCTTGAATATAGCTTTAGCGAGTTACTCGACAACACTCGGGAGTGCATCAACCCCATATGATCCGCATGACACCTAAATGTAGCCCCTAAAACTCCATTCATGCATCATAACGACAGAGATTATGATGCATTAAAGCAGTCTCACCTGCAACGCTGCAGTCTATGAAGTCACATGTGTCGGGTTCTGGTGGTGCGCCACCCGGCCACGAGATGGCAGCACCCGACAGCGACAGAGCCCAGTTCGAACTGACCACCTGCAAATATATTAGAAAAATATCATTATAAAACGGACATTTCATTGCACTTTGTCTATATTAGGAAGAAGTGTCAATACAATCCATGACGACATCCATTTGTCTGCCAGAATGGTATCAGGACAAGTACCCCCCCCCCGGACATCTACCCCCTGTCATTTACCCACCTGGACATCTACCCCCTAGGACTTTTACCCCTATGGACATCTACCCACTGGTCGCATCCACCCCTTGGACTTTTACCCCCTTACGACTTTTACCCCCTAGGACATCAACCCCCTTGCACATCTACCCCCTTGGACTATTACCCTCTATGACTTCTACCCCTGGGGACATCTACCCCTATACATTATGTGACTCAAATATATGGGCATCTGGAGCGGGTGGATGGTCCCAGGGGTAGAAGTCCTAGAGGGTAAAAGTCCAAGAGGGTAGATGTCCAAGGGGGTGCATGTCCTAGGCAGTAAAAGTCCTAAGGGGGTAGATGTCCAGGAGTGTAACAGTCCTAGGGGGTAGATGTCCAGGGGGTAAATGGCAAAGGGTAGATGTCCAGGGAGTAGATGTCCAGGGGGTAGAAGTCCTAGAACCGAGACCTTATGTATAATCCCCTTGCCTGTATACATACTGAATATGTTGATTTTGGAGAACATCTGTCATTCAAACTCTGCTGTTTCTGTTTTTAGTTGTTTAAATTTGCACATCATTTTTAGTTATGAGTTTTATCCAATAGTCATTATGAAGGTACAATGACAGGTAATGTCCGGTCTACAACGGAAATGGTTGTCATCCTCAATATGTTATATATCCATACAGAGTCCCATCAACATCCGCTATTAACGCTTTAAGGACGGCATAATGGATGAATGCATCATGTCCTCAGTCGTCATGATGCATCAATGCATCCCTGGTGATTAACCCACCAGTGCTGCATTCAAGCATCATGCCGACACGGCAATGTAAGTACATTCCTGAAGGGTCGGCATGATGCACAAATGCAGCACTGGTGAGTTACTCATCCGGCCTGCATTGGTGCACCATTACGACAAATGTCCCGTGCAGTCCTTAAAGGGTTAAGCTTTACTTGTTGATTAGGGAATCACTATCCGTGCCAAGAAGCAGATAGAAGCAATTAACTCTAGGTGCATTAGTAGTTAGGAGAACAAAGGAGGTTTTAATAACTCTAAAATACCACATTTGATCTAATAGAGTGGTATTTGGCATTGGGAAATAGAACCTAGCTACCTCTAGATTATAGACTCGAAGATTTATATTCTTCAATTAGGGATCTCAGCTCTTAGTTATAATGTGGGAGAAGGTGTTCTCACAGCATCTAACACAAATGATTTTACCATGATCACCACTGAGTACAGCCATGGATGTCAATGTTTAGATTCATGGTACAGCTATATACCATGGTTACCACTGACCTATCTTTACTGAGAAAAAACGACCTCATTAGATAACACATATAGAAAGATGTCATGCTAACCTTTACGGTCAGGCCGGATAAATTGCTACTATAGTGCAGGCTACACGAACCCAGATTCAGATTGCCTCGACACAGCAGTAACCCACAGCACAGAATCGATTGCTTGCTGCGTACATTCAGTGATATTACTGATTTAGTGATATGCTACCTGTTAACCAGTATCAGGCTCTGTCCTGTACCATGCTACCTATAATCCAGGTTCACTCAACAAACCATCATCTTACAGCATAGAACGTGCACCAACACTGATTCAGTAACAAAATAGAGTAGCAGAGTGGATATAAACATGTTGGGCTAATCCAGGTTTTGCTCACTATGCCGTGTGAATGCACCATTACACCTTGGAGTTCTGCCTCATGAGCAGCTCACTACTTAAAGCAGCACCCACACCATGAGGAGCAGTTACACCTGCTGCTCGTCACCGCCTGGCCCAATTAGAGGGATTCCCTCGGCCCGGTCGCGTCCAGTTCATGACACAAAAACAGCCTGCGTGCACAGCCACATACACCCGCTTCTTTATCTCCACCAATCACAGGCCCTTATTCTGTAGTGTTAGATGGCGCCACTCGTCAAGGTCAATCAGCCGTCACTCCCCATGATGTCATAGTAGTGTTGTTCCCCAACGTCATGTGTTGCTACACGACGTCACTGCATGACGTCAAGTCACCCAATGACACACAGAAGTGGACTCGGAAGCCGAGACCTAGTTTCTCCTTTGTATTTCGACTATTAATGACAAAATAAGGTAGAATAACGATGATAACCCGAGATAGATCCGGAATTGAGTCTCTGCTGTCAACATAGTCCTAGAATTATGCCCAGTCCTTTAGAGCTGCTGACCAGGCTCAACTTCCCAGATAATGTATGTTAGATTGTACATCTTGATTTTAGTCAGGACCTGGGAACGCCATAGAGATTGTGGATTTAGACCCAACAAAGAGGCCTTCTGACTACTCTCTCTCCTGCAGAATGCAGCCCAACCCCCAGCTCTCTCCACCTTCAACAGAAGTGTAGTGTACCTGGTCATCACTCTCCCTCCACCCGGGTCTCCATTATTTCATCTAGGCACGTTCGTGCCTTGTCCAGAAAACACCAGTACAAATGGTGTCTGAAGTACTATGTCCCATAACATGGACAGGTATAGGGGCTCTCCTTCCCTCCCTCCGCACCCAGCTGGCACCACAGGCTTTATAGTCCAGTTGCCAGAACTGGCCTATCTATCTGTACCTCGCAGCGAACGACGTACGGAGGGTTTTTGGTGATTCTGGCATGTGAGACCACACTGAACAAAATCCCACACGGTGCCAAGCTGGCACTGCCGGGGAAATTCTGTAAAAGACGTTTTTCCAAAATGGCTCCCGGGAAAATGATGGCATTCAGAAAAGTGGATATCTCTGCTGTTAGTAGGTCTAGGATTTTTATTTCAACACCAAAGGATATGTTAACAAGGTCATACGTTCATAATCTGTCCATATGAAAGCGATTCAAGGTCAAGGTCAAGGTCAATTTAGAGGTCAAACTTCATTTTCTGGTATTTTTCATTAGAATCAACTGAATAACAAGTATATAATGCTAGATATTATTATCATAGGCATATTGAAGGTCGAATGATTGAAGGTCAAGGTCAAGGTCAAGGTCAAATCAAAGTTTGAACCTCCAATTTAGTTATTCTTGATAGAAATAACATGTATATATAATGCTAGATACTATTTTCTTAACCATATTAAATGTTACAATTCTCAAGGTCAAGGTCATGATTAAGGTAAAATACTTTTTTGCACATATTTGGTAAATACAATATATACAAATATCATGTCTATAATGTATTTCCTATCCTGATGATATAATTCACAATAAACCAATGTCATGGTCAAGGTCATGCGCAACCAGCTGTACCAATCTCCCTGTTCACTGAAACTGGTGATTTGCGACAAATAAGGCAACATTGAAGACCAAACAAAAAGTGGAGGCTCCTTCAGAGAATATTCCCAAACCAACAGATATCATCATTGATGGTTGTGCCATGTTGTGGGTTGTGCACTGGCCATCAAATGGGACTGTAATATATCGAGAGGAAACTGAAGACAGCCAATGTGTACCTTGTGTTTGATAGATACTTTGACTTCAGCATCAAATCAGCCACTCGCTGTGGGCGGTTCTAACACGCACCGCCATGACTCGTCCATTGACGCAATGGACCAAGCAGCGGGGCTTGGTCAGGGGACCAAGTCACTGCAGCTTAATTCGTGACGCATATCTAGGCGATGATACTGTCTCCATGGCTACAGCCAATGAGAGGACGTTACTGGCAGGCTGGCCTGCGGTCTGCATTCAGGACGATGTGGAGGCGTTTACAGTGTATTTACAGTGTATTTACAGTTTATTTACAGTTTATAAGGTATTTTGTTTGTTGTCAGAACTGCATTTAACCATGTCGCACCTTCGAGGTGCCCCTGACCAAGCCACTCAGTCTCGGGACTCTGCCCCATGGCACCTACGGTGCCACTGGGCAGAGTCCCTCTACGTCGTGGCTTGGTCAGGGGCCCCTCTAGCCGCGCCGTGGTTAAACGCGCAGACCACGGAAGCAAGCAGAAGACATCAACTCTCCTGCAATATGCAGCTACCTCCTCCTAGGGTCGTACTTAGCTCTTCACATAACAAGGTCCAGCTGATTCAGTTGATTGTGAGTGAAATTATGGTTCACAAAGAGGAACTTCAAACAGTTCAGCAAAAGCTCTTTGTTATAGGCCAGAATGGTGATCCCTTCACTGATTCACTGATGGTCTTCGCATTCAAAGAGCAGACATGAGGACCACACACGAGGAAACTGATATCATAATGATTCAGTCATTTCTGTGGATCACGAATGGGAATAAAGCATGCAACATCAAAGTAATTGCTGATGACACTGATGTGTTCCTTTACTATTACAACAAGTATAGCTCAAACAGCTGCATAGTCATGGAAGAAACATCAAAGGACAGGAAATGTGTTGACATTAAAGCTACAGTGCAGAAACACAAACAAATAATACCAAGTCTACCTGCAGCACACTCATTGTCAGCATGTGGCACTGAAGCACAGTGCTGGTGCATTGGGAAGGCCAAGGTGGTTAAAGTTCTCCAAACAGGAGCTCAAATGGACTTACTGGGGAATGTAGCTGCAAACATTCCAGACATCATAAAGGAAGCAACAACCTTCATGGCAGCCTGCTATGGCCATCCAGATGTCGACAACCTAGCCTCTCTGCGATTCAAAGTATGGAAGAGCAAGTTTAGTGTCATCCTCGAAGCTGATGTCTCACCCACCTACCTTCGAGGCATTCAAGCTCAATTGATGTGCAAAGAGCACACTTCCAAGCCTGCATCTGGCCTAATTGCCAGGATCTTGATCCCCCAAACATGGATCCTGAGCAGTACGGTTGGGCCAAGGACAATAAAATGCTGATGCCTGTTATGACCCCTAAGAACACACTGCCAGCTCCTGAGTACATTCTAAAGCTGATCAAGTGCTCATGTGAAAACTGTACCACAGCCAAATATACATGTGCTACAGCACGGCTGCAGTGCAGTGTGTTCTGCAAGTGCGAAGGTGGGGAAGGGTGCCAAAACCCAGAGAAAGTTATGATGGATGACAGTTTGTCAGATGACGTACCAAATTGATTTCAATGTTCAATAAACTGATTGTTCTTATATTGACCCTGATCTTTTAGTTAATTACCTTTAAGTGAAGAATAATACTCAATTAACAGAATGTATTTTGCATATTCTGACTAATCCTTTAAAGCTTAGTAACATGACCTTGACCTTGAAAAGTATTACCTCTTATATCCGTATGGTAAGAGCCTGTGACATTATGGACATGTGATAGTTTGGACCCACACGTGATTCAAGTGAAAAATAGCTAAATTGAAAGCTTAATCATTGATTTGACCTTGATCTTGACCTTGATCTTGAATCATTTGAGCTTCAATATGCCTCAAATAATAATATCTAGCATTATATAGTTGATTTTAATGAAAAATGCAGGAAAATAAAGTTTGACCTCTAAATTGACCTTGACCTTGACCTTGAATCACTTTCATATGGACAGATTATAAACGTATGACCTTGTAAACATATCCTTTGGTGTTGAAATCAAAATTCTAGACCTAAAAACAGCAGAAATATCCATTTTTCTGGATGTCATAATTTTCCCGGGAGCCATTTTGGAAAAACGTCTTTTACAGAATTTCCCCGGCGGTGCCAGCTTGGCACCATGTGGGATTTTGTTCAGTGGGGTCTCACTAGCCAGAATCACCAAAAACCCTCCGTACGTCGTTCGCTGCAAGGTCCTAGCTCACAACCTCCAGACTATTAACTGTGGGACCAAGTGTGCCATGTGTTTGAACATAGCCAAGGGGTCTCATCCAATGTCGAAAGATTATTTGAAAATGGGTTTAAGAAGGTTGTACCTTATTAACTAAAAGGTGCTACTGTCTATGTCCAAAGCATGCTGCCTAGGTTAAGCCTCTGTCCTGGGGCCCTGTAAGAGACCTGGGTATCTAACACCTGGAGGTGGGTACCGTGTGCGCATGTCAGCACGCATGGGCAGAATGGAGCTAGTTACTGCTACTTCCGCTTCTTTTACTCAGTAGCCTTGTGATATAGACACGCTATGTGCGGCGTAATTAGCGCGGCCCCGCCGATCGTGTCCACATCACCATTTGTGTCAGGACCTTCATATATAGTGATGTAAAAGGTAATATAATCAGGCTTTTTACCTTTCAATGGTCGCATAGTTATTCAATGCTTAATGGTTTCGTGAACATGACGCATGAGTCGACTTGCCAGGGCTGCATTAATGCACCATGCTGACTCTTGTATACCATGTAAGTGTATCAGAACTATATTGTATATAGCGTTAGTATTATCAGAGACCAATGTAGGTCTCTGGTATCATGCTTGACAGCAGGACTGGCGTGTTACTAGATGGGGTCATTTCATGCCTCATGACGACAAAAGGCATAGGCCTATCACATTTAAGCACTATGCGGCCTCAAGAGCCTCTCAAGCTAATCTTTGTAAACAGAAAAAAAAGAGCAAGGTCCAATAATAGTAGCAAATTATGTTAATATGGAATAATGGATTTGAGCAACGTTAACCTGAGATCAACGTTGATGTCTTGGCATAGATAGGGTTATATCTGTGACATTTAATAAAACTGCATAATAAATGAGGGACAATATTTGATGAGTAATTTGTTAAATACTAGTAACAACATTCTATCAAATGTAATAAAGACTGACCTCTAGGACAGCTTGGAAGTCGCCAGAATCCAACCGGTAGTCGTAGATGGTGAAGTATGACGTCATGATACCGGAAGTATCCAGTATGATCTCACCACCAGTTCCGTTAAACGTCAGGTTTGACATGGCTGACGTCACAACGAGCCCTGACGTGACGTCATCACCTTGTGCCTTGGTGTTGCTGAGACCGGCCGCCAGGAGCAGAACCGCATTACGTAGATCCCGGTGCGTCTAGGGAGATTAAACAATAAGTTAAGATACTTTTCTAAATTGGGAAAACTTAGCTCAAAGGAGACTAATTGTGGACTATGTATCTCTATCATGAAACTTATAGCAAGATTTTCACTGTAAAATATAGTTTCGTGGAACAGATAATATTGTGTTCACTTATATAAAGCTGTACATGATATGAAAAGTATATTTTTACATGGCGCTTCTTGTTTTTTTACTGTAGGAGCCTTGCAAGTATGCCTTAGCCTAGCTGTAAAATGACCTACTCAGACTAACTCTCAGACCGTGAACACACCTTTGCGTTATGTGCCTAACGTGGACCTACCTGTGAGGACTGTGTGTCGTTGAAGGTGAGTTGTAGGGAGGAGGAAGGTGACGACCTCAGCACGAACAAGGCCCGAGTCGCCTCCTTCAGTGACGACGAGTCATCGTCCACCTGAACACACAGGAATATACTCTAATATATTTCTGGTACAATCACGTCTTTGTTTATCCATTAACTTCATCACAGAGCTTTAGCCATTCTCTAAAATTATGTGTTTCGTTGGGGTTGGTAAGTTCACTCCAAATAATATCCTTGTTTCTCACCACCAAGCCACTCCAAATATATGACGAGGGCGCTTTTCTTTTCTTTTTCTTTTTGCTGAGGGCTAAATAGTTGAGGAAACCTGGGTCCTCGCTGAACTAAATTCATGTTTAAGTAGTTAAAAGATAATTAATCTAAGCAATTTGTGAAACTGCATGTTTCTTCTATCCCATGGCACTTGCAGCACTCTAAGCTTCAATTTGATGTGAAATATGCCCATATTAGTTTTGTACATTATAATCATGTTCTTGCTTCAGAAGAAAAGGAGAGAAAACAAGGATATTATTTGGGGTGGCCTAAAATAAACAGGATGATAAACCCCTGATCTGGATTGAAACTAAAATGTTCCTCCACTTGTAGGATAAAAAGAAATGGCCCAAAGAAGGGCTGGTACAGATTATCCCTCTGGGCAGCATCTAAAATACCCTTGAAAAACCGCTGCTGCCATAGGGCAGCAAAAGTACTGCCCTATGGAAGCAAAACCACTAAATTGCAGTTCCTGCTATGAAACAAAGAATAAGAATTTTTGAATCAATCCAAAAATATTCAACATGAGTACTACCTCACCTTGTCAGAAAGGGGTAAATTATGTCTCAAATATAACTTAGTTTACTCCTTATCCTAGGGATGTCATTGACATTCGCTATATTGACATATCACTATTACGTCAATATGTCAATATATTATATTGACAATTTTGATATGTCAATATAATTATGTCAATATTTCTTTCATGAAAAATTGTTCTCTGGCAGTGGAGAAAACAAGGTATGCACTTGTATCATGGTACCTGAATGTGCTAGCATCCAGTGCACCCTTTAAAAAGGTAGTTCTCCATAATGTTTACTAAGGGAGGGAAGGGGGGGTAATATTCGTAGTGTCCTAAGTCTGAATATTGAACTTACAGTTTGAGGTACTTGTCCGTTCAACCAGCCTTAGGTCAGATTCCTATCTCACAGTATTTAAGGCTCGGAGTTTTGTGTTTCATATTGATGATTATTATGTATAGATATTTTCAGTCAAGTTAATGGGACTGGTGTTCATGCTATCACTAACCTTTGTTTTTGTTATTTTCTCAGCTTTTTAGGGCAATAAACAGTGTTCCAGAGGTACCTGATAGTTCAAATATTATATTGCAATACATTGATATATTGACAACTATTTGTCAATAATTGTCATCGACATAAATTGGATGTCAATGACATCCCTACCTTAGCCACTATCCAAGGGAGCACATACTATCATGGCATAGGGCCGGTGGTTACTTAAGACCCAAATTACATTTTTCAAGGCCAGCAGTTAAAGGGTCAATGAGACCTTCAGTAACCTCACAAATTATTGTATCTACATTTGAAGTAGGACTATAGTGATGTAAGGTGTAAGTAGTACACGGAAACAGGACGTTGTACCAAGTGCAGCTATTCCCCTGATTGATTTAGGCCTATGGTAGAGCTAGGATAAACAATATAATATGTACGGTGTGGGCCACATGTGGGCAGACCTCTGTGTAGAGTTTATAGCTAATGATAATTATAGCTCCAGTATACTTGGGGGGGGGCACACCTGAAGGCAAGGTATAGGTTATGTAAATGTGAAGTATATTATACACTACTTATACCTCAAAGCAGATGCTATCCCCGCGCGGCTACCAAATTTGTCCGATTCTTTTAAAAGATGAGTATCATATCTCGATCTGTGTTCTTTATACCGTGGCTCTGGTCTGTCCTGCTTTTGCTGTTAATCTTTAGCTGGGTTCCTATTGTAGAGAGAAAGTATGTGGGAAGGCAGGGTGGGCGTTTACCGCTAAATCAAGGAGATACTTGCCTATATGATATAGGATGGTGAAGGAGGGATGCCTAAGGTACAGATAAGAAGAAACTAAGGCTATAGGCTGGAAACCTACAGAGACCACTATATCATAAGGTAGAGCTATCTTCAATTAAAGGCGGGAAATGTGAAGTAATTGAATGATACCTATATGTGAGCTGCCCCCGCAGGCCTGTAGCGCTACACATGTTGGTTCTAGCAGAAGCTGCCCCCACATGAATATATCGACCGAAGGGGTATTCTGCTAGGTAAATGTGATTTTAGCCTGTACTAGGAAGTGGTCATTTTTCAACAATAGGGGGGAGGGACCTGGTGGATTTTTGCGCGAGCACGCCAGAATGTATTAGTGGGTTTTTTTTTTGAAAGGGTGGAACCTTTTTTGGTCCCTCAAGAGGGGGCCAAATTTGTTTGGTCCCCTTACAATTTGTCAACTCCGCCCCCCCCCCCCACAAAAAAACACAGAATCCACCAAGTACACAACCCCCCGCCCTATCCATGTTGTTAAAAGGATGACCACTCCGGTGAGTAGGGATGAGGTGGGGAAGAAGACTGAAGGGATACCTGGGAGCAAACCCCTTTATATGATGGAGCTACATTATGTGATATGTATCCTATAGGGGGCTCCCTGTGCGGTTTACACTGACTGGCCGGATCACTATTTAATCAGGTGAATAGAACCGGGTTAAATCCCCCTTCTCCATGTACTACTCACTCTTAAATGTTCACTTATAATTCATTTCCATCATAGATTGTCTACAGATATTCTCTTCCCATCCCACAAATGATGATTACAAATGATGGAGCCCCTATTACCTAAAATTGCTCCCGCAATGTCATAGAACCCATAGGGCATTAGAAGGCTCCCTGCAGTGGTCTGATGGACATTCACCCTAAGCTGATGAGGACGTACCAAGTATCATATTAGAAAGGCTACACATCCTGGCATACACTAAGAGATTGTTCAGGCCAAAAAAAAGAAGGTTTGTTTCAGGTCACCCGACCGATCCTATCAAAACAGGGCCGACCCTACGTTTTTATGCAATATTGAAGAAACTTTTGCATTTTTACCCTTTTTTTGGCCAATTTTTGGGTATTCAAAAAAAATTGGTTAGTACATTCATGTTGAAAAGGACATTTAAAAGAAATATTTTAAAAATCCGACCTTCCGACCCTACATGTTCTTGCCATGTTACCCGAAGCAAACCTTTGGCTTCAGCTAGATACCACATTAATATAATTATGTGCAGGAGATATCTACCAGGGAGCAGGGAATCAAATTCTAGTCATATTTTGCAAGAGATAAAGTTGAAGACATTTGAGGAGGTGATTAATGATGCAAGAAACCATGACTAACCCATTGAAGTTAGTGGTCAGTTACGTCCTACAAAACTATACCATTCTACCCACCGTGATATTGACTTCCTCCGGCTGTGGTGTCTCTAGACTGGCCAGGTTGAACGTGCCGTAGACGTCCATGACGAACAAGGCGTGTCCCCCTGAGGTCAGCCCGGCCAGCCGCGCCCCGAGCAGGAAGGACGCCATGTTGGACGTGGTCATGCACGCCACCACAGCTGCAAGTAGAGAAGGGGACAACTTGTTAGTATGAATAAATAATCTGGAGCAATCTTGTGAATTTCAAACTACTGTATCATCATTCATCCACATAGGGGAACACCTGTGTAAAAGATGCAATATCAGTTAAAGGCGCACTGAACCCACGACGTCATTTGCGTACAAAACTCGGCAGGGTTAGGTCCTGGGTTCAGTGCGCCTTTAAACACCTCAAAATTAGGTTATAAGATAACATTGTAATTACTTTAATAACCATTTTCCTTGTGTTTGACATCATTCATTATGTTATCAATGTTCTCCTTATTGCGATTTGCAGGTAGGAATAGACCGAATATGGTCATTGTATAGAGGTTGTTGCATTGTGATTACAGGCTGAATTCAATGGTGTTATGATGCACCCCTAACAGATCTATAGATTTCTGCGAGCCAACAGTTATTAATTTGAGACATTATATTGTATTTTTAATGTGGTAAATGACGAATGAGAGCCTTACAACATTCCATACCTGCATGCAATTATATGAATCATGTTGACCGCTGTTGTCATCCTAAAATGGGGAATTTATCTAAATTTAGCTGACATAGTAGCTTTAATCTGTTAAAGCTGCATATGTGTCCATATAAACCTGGATATTTTGCTCCCGCAATGCCATAGAACCCATATGGCATTCCAAGGTTTCTGCACAATTATAGAGAGTCCTCTTTCTGCGTGTACTGGTAAAATCTTAACCTATTTTGTGACTTTTAACCATCCTAAATTCAAGGACACATATGGAGTAAAAAGTAGTGCAGTCACACACCTGTCTGACCAGGCACTAGTTTTATATAGTGTATAGTGTAGCAGGCAAGAGGCTACTTAGTGCTGCCAGCTTAAGCTTATAATCAGCACTAAATGCAGGAAGTGTCTCCCTGCCCACCAGAAGGTGGAGAATAACTGGTATTCTATGATTGTGCTGTGTATAGAATAGATGGCAGATTATAATAGGGGAAGACATTTACGAGCATCTGAGATCCGAATTGATGAAAACATAGGTTTAAGTGTGCTGGCTTGTACAGCAGATTATAAGGATGCCGTGATGCCTTAAGACTGTATCTCCATGTGTGCGGTGGAGAGCTTCTCCTTCAGACACAGGCAACATGTAGTATATTTATTTAAAGTGTAATCTATAGTGAAATCCCAACAGTCAAATTCCAGTACATTTGGATTTAGTTAGGCAAAATAAGGTGCTTCCTATTTGTCCTATTTGAAATAATGCCAACGCGTTTGAGAGAGAGACCCGAAAACGCTGATTTAAAAAAGGAATCTCTTGAGAGGGTAAAATGCGAGTAAAAACATGATGGGAAGATAACCAGGTTCAAATTAAAATAACAGTTATTTAACGGGAAACAAGGCTTATCAAGTCGTGTGTTAAAGAAGCAATTATCTTTAACAGTCTTCTCCACACTTGGCTGATTGTGTTGACGTTCGGTTTTGCACATTTTGTGATCATTTTGGCAATGGCCTCCAGACAGCCAGGGATCTTAAGCATCAGCTCCTTTATACTGTGCATTTTGTTTAAGATATTATTGCCCTGGAGACTCTTTAGTCAAGGAGAGTTACAATCACTTTTGGGACGTGCCTGATTCTGGAAAAAAGGTGAGAGTGAGGTTCTTTCTGTCTCGACTTGGGATTTATAGCTCAACATTTATAAAGCTCAAAAATATGATTGACATTAGAAACACAGTTGTATTTTCCGTACCGTAGACTTATACAAGAGTGACATGTAATTGGAAAATCCTTTTAATGAATTGTATGAACAACTGATTTCTCGTCATAGTAGTGAATCCATTGCATTCATATACCGGCCATATTGTCGTGGTTTATATGAGTTCCTTTATACGCCATAAAATATCATTCCATTCCGTTCTAAGCAGATTGCAAGTCCCCTAGCTACTGGGCGATAATACCAGTCTCTCCCAGTGCCATCCATTATAAGATATCAACAACAGTCCCCACCCCATATATGTAGCTACCCATCATGTTCCTACAGAATGTGACAGGCAAGGGACAAGCAGCATTTGGCTGATCCTCCAGAGCGGGTCCTTTCCACTTGCTTCCATATCTGGGTCCTTTTCTGGGTATTTGTGGGAAGCTGGGGAGGGTAGACTGTAGAGGCGGCATGTAAACCAGTGAATGGTGAGGCTGGGTTGGGGAAAGGACTGGGGACCATCAGCGGCATTGTGTGAAATACAGCAAAGAGATTAGCTCCTGAGAAGGATCTCTGTCTATATCTGGTAAATTCTTAGTTATGGCTGTAACTTTCTGTCGGGGTGCCAGGGGCCGTCTGAGAGGTCCGGACCGCTCACAGCAAATTGTGGTCACTCTTTGCCAGCCTCACCAATTTCACCTTACGAGCAGGCATATTTGGTCACGATCAAACTTGACTTAAGTCCTGACCAAACTGGTCATGACCTAAGTTTCCCAGTCATGGCCAAGTGTGACCACGGTATGACGGGGTTCTTTTCCACTTGGTGTCACTGGCTTTGTGTGGTGACAGGTTGTCAGCGTATTCATACTTACACTGACTCTGTCCCCAGTGCCACTTCCCAGTTCCTTTAGTTTGTATCATCAGGGTGATGGAAATGTTAGAGCCTTAGAAACACTACATGCCTATACCTACAATGGAATAGTGGCTCTTGGTATTGTTGCCGATACTATGTCATATGTTTCTATATTCCGGACCTTGGCCTGGTTGTGGCGGGTGACCGGCGGCTGGACACCTGCACCAGAAGGAGGTTCTAGGGAGAGCCAGCAGGGGGAGCATTGGTCGGGGATTTGTAACCAAGCCAAACCAAATATATCAGGGATTCCCCTCCTGCTGATATTCAGGGATGGGACCAGCGTCCTCTCTATGGTGCACCTTTCACACAGGAATCGCTACAGAACTTTTATTAGTTATTGTATACATGTATGTAATACACATTAATTACATCAAGGTTATTATTCGTGCAAGTAATGAATTAAGATCCTGAAGTCTCGATTCAAGCATTGGTTTGAGTTTGTAGTGATCAAATTCAATAGCCACAGTAGACCTCATGCAACATGTCGTTGGATGCAGTTGCCACATTGACATTGAATTTATCAGGCCGTGATTTGTGTCACACATAAAATACAATCGTATAACTCTTTCATAATTAATCAGAATTCCCTTAACCCGGGTTTTTCGTGATGAAATCATTATTCGTTTTTGATAGAGATGATGAACACGCTATTTCAACCCTTTGATTAGAGTACCATGCTTCTGTCGTAATGATGCGTGACTTCAGCAACAGTGAGGAACACAACAGGCCCAGTGATGCATTCATGGCTTCTGAGAAGTAGGGATGATGCACCAAGGAGTTACTCGCTGGCGCTGCATTGAAGCACCATGATGTCACTGAACACAAAGTATTGATACATCATGCTGCTCTCAGACGGTTAATACCTGATATGATAAAATAAACACCTCACATGGTGACCTGAAGAGGTTCCATGAGAGGCACAGTGAGTGTTCAATAGAAGAAATAATTAAATAGAAGTATGTTTTACCCAGAAGGCCATGCATGTACTTCCCGGCTCTTTCACCCCTTCCCACAAACCTCTGTGCTCTACATCCGGGTCCTGTCAGCGTCCCTACAGACGCCATGTTTGCCGACCACTTTGACATTTATTTTTCTTCAAATTCATTGGTGTTTTCCATTCACCGTAATGTGACTGAGGTTGGAATCGGAGGGTGCTAACATCCACTTGAGTCCTTTCCCTATGAATACTCAGATCTCGTTAGCGACCTTCCTCCTGTATAGGCCCCAACCATCGGCCTCTCTCTCTCCCCCATCCCTACCTAATGTCACCCCTCACAACCTCACTCTTTCTGGCCTCATTGACTCGACCCTTTCCTGTATGTGTTTCTGCCTGCCTGCTTTTGATCCTCTACATTCTCCTCCTCTCCTTTACTCTGACCATCAGTCCCCATCGCCCTCCCCTGACCTCATTCTGCTCTCCTCTCCCTCTCTCAGGCCTGGAGTCTTGGATCAGGTCACATGACCCCCTTACTGGTCACGTGGGTTCAGGTACAGGCCGTGACGCACAGATAAGAATAACATCCTGGCCCCAGCCAATCGGATTTGCCGTCTCATGTGGGCCGCGGTCGAGGAGCGGTTGGCACCGACATAGAGGAATAACGACGACGCTGATTGGGTTAGGTTCTCGGTCATGTGATCGCTTTGGTCAGACGTTAGAGGCTCGTTTCTGAGAAAATAACTTTCCCTGCTATTCTTTTTAAAATATACATTTATTTAATCTTGAAGTTTATTAGAAACAAAATTTATTGTTTCATCTCTCCACCGGTTGGTGCTTGGAAACCCAGTGGAACATAACTTTTGACATGATATTAGTATCGTGAATTTCACTGCATGTCACACGTACTATATAAGTGAGTAAACTCTGCACTTTGATTGTAGAGCAGTCCTATATATATAGGTAAATGAGCATGTGCGCTATTCCCCAACAATACATCCGTTTCACACCCGAAATGCCACTGGCCAACCCCCGATTTCTAACCCCTGCTAGTAGATACATTGAAGCTTCTCTTTGCCACTCGACAAAAAACATTGAATCGCGTCAGTGATACCAAGGGTTGTTAAAATCCTCTCCCCTATAGCTGCACAGCACTACCTTACACACACCCATGTAACCCTGTCAGGGGTTGCTAGCAGTACTCGGTGAGATATGACAGTGCCATACCCCTCAACCATAAAGAACTGCTTCGTTCCACCCCACCGCACCCGTCAAGTCAGGATGGATCAGCGGCCATGTTGGATAGGCAGGGTGAGCTATAAACAAGCTGTAATCCACCTGCACAGGACCACAACCAGCACCGGGCATTTATAACATGCTATTTGGGACTGTCGGTATCTAACGGCTTTCTTGGAATGGTTGATGATAAAGCCGATGTTCGCATCATTTGGGGTATCAACTAACAAGAAAATAAGTCATAATTGGTTGTATTTTAGTTTATCAAAAGCACTTCTGTTTTGGCTGTGTTTCTGCTCCAATCTGCTTATTCACATCAATACATGTATCTCTGCCCCAAACCGCTTGTTACATCATTACGCGTCTATCTCTGCATGTCCCTATCACAAAATAGGCAGCCTTGTCCATGGCATGCACATATTTTGATGCACGTCAGAGTTCTCGGATGTGTCGTCATGAGATATTGACGCTGGCCAGTGTGGGCACAGCAATAGTTACCACAGCCTGTTTGTAAGTGATAACTAATTAACTATACAGCTGTAGCGTCACACTATAGATACTGGATGCCTATAGAAGTAAATACTTATATTAGTGCTTTCGGCATGACATTCCTATACAATGTGAGAGCAGGCCGTGCCTGATAGATTATGACCAGCTGGCCCTGACAATAACAGAAGTATGAAATAAAAGTACATAATATAGAGGCAGAAAGCACTATGCATTCACAGTGTGACTGCACTATGGCCAATGTCCAACACGCCGCACACACAGACTTGTACAGGAGGTATGCAGCAGTATCGGCTGTCACTGCACCGGAAGCTCTGACGGAGACATTTCCGGTCTGATGCCAGAGCTGAGTGTGTATTATAGCAGGAGTGTAGACTGTAGTGGTTATTACGTACATGGTGAGCAGAGATAGGAGGTCTACTAACAGGTATATAGAGCCGACTGGGGTCTGGAATTTGACACTATGAGGACCCAGTGATCATAATTATTAATAAACCAACGCAATACCGACCAGTAATTTACGACGACCCTTCAGGAGTGTATCAGCTAGCTCTGTATGGCAATGGTGTGATATCGGCATAATAAGAAATGAATGGAGTCAGGGGGCTCAATTCCACGATACCAATGTTGAAAACACTCTCTGGCGACATACTGTGCTGCTCTCTAAATTTAAGACGTTATCACATATTAGTACCCTAGGTTTCCGGGACCAGCTTGGTTGTAATTAATGAGGTGTAATACCTGTCAGAGCCTCCTGTCCCTCCATCATGTTGTGAAGTACTACTTACCGTGTTCTAACACTTAATGCGGGCCTCCCAACACCACCACCTATCTCGCGGCACACCAGCCTTGTAAAATAACACCTTTGCTAATTTATCATGGGCATTTTCATTGGGCTAAAAATAAGCTTTTTATTACTACCTCGGCCACCTCATTTTGATAACTTAGATTACAGGCTTTTACAGCAGATATTTTAGGCGGACGGTGGAAAAGAGAGAGAAAAAGGCTGCGCTACAACAGGGAACAGAGCAACAAAGTTTCCCAAGGGGTATAGTAAAAACGGAGAAAAAACATGGAAAATCTCTTTCCGGCAATGAAATGAAGGTACAGTGAGAGATATCCCCAACATAAGAGGCCAAGTTTTTGGTGGTCAGCATGTCTTTTTTCTTTTTCTTTATCAAATTCTTTCGAAAATCCAAGCGGGCAGGAGTACAAGGAATGTGGTTGTATTTTTCCTTTTACAAAATGCCAGCAGTCCCAGCGGCGAATCCAAGTTATCAGAATAAAACAGCCTTATCAAGGCTGCAGTTCTGCATCATGACAAAGGGGCGTATGCCGACTTAAACGCAACCAGTCTCACTGTCAATATTCACAAAGAAATAAGTAGCAGCAGTTCTGCACGACAACCTGCTCCAATAAAAAGCATCTGCCGCACATTGCTATGTTATAGAAATAGCATTGTGCTGCTGAGGAGGACCCAGTAAGGAGGACCAACACTGTAAATAGAAAGTGTACCGTAGTTATAGTGTAGAATTCTCTGTGTTTTACGAGGGCTACTGTAGCCTTTAACAGTATATTCTATTGTATACCTACACTAAACCGTTCACCTACACTAGATGGTATACCTACAAAAAAGGCAACCATCTATTGCCACAGCAGCGATGTCGCAAACAGGGGTACACGATAGGAACATGTACAGCAGCAACTCACACTGGTTCGCCATGCTTAGATTGAGAGGCGCAGGTAACTGTTGAAGTCAAAACCCAAGGCAAAGCAGGTATAATATCATTTAAGTCTTTGGATAAGTGTGAATCACGAATACCTGCTGATGTAGTGCGAAATAAACACGCCATGACCCGGTCTCAAAGTAGTCTTAGTACGACTAAAACACAGTAGGCAGTCAGTGCTATATGTAATTGCTAGTGCTTACCACAGGGGCCCAGTGTATAGCTATACCATTAGTTTAGCAGCTGCCAGTGGCACTGAGGACCACAGGAGCCCAGCGTACCCTCCCCCGTACCCCGCTGATCCCTCACTATGCGTTAGGCTAATATTTGCTGGTCCCTGAGTGACTATAATGCCAAACAGTGTGGGACGCTGGGACCAGCGGCAGGTGGTAGAGGGCCGACCTGACATTGTATCAACAGGCACCGAGCAGGTCGATAAGCGTACCTAGCAACAGGATAACGGGGGGAGGAAAGGGACCAAGGAACAGGGAGGGGGAAGAGGGAAGGATAGGGAGCGAAAGGCGTTAGTTAGTATGCTACCCTTCAAGGGTGGACTATTGCTTACTGGGTTACTCACCTATGTGCTATACGTATTTCGAGAGCATATAGAGTAGCAAGCATGATGCATGAATGCAGCTCTAGGCCATTTATTCATCACAACAAAGGATATACCATACACACATGAACGAAATGTAAAGATAACTATATTTAGAAAAGAACAGTCGTTACAAAGGTGGGATAGAAATAGAGGCGGGTGGACAGCGAGTAGACCGACATGAAGGGCGGGACAGAAGTAGTGCATCTTGATACCTTAACCGTACCTAGATGCTGACAGGTTGACAGGACACTTGTAGTGGAGGGGGTTGTCAACTTGTAGATCCCTGTCGGTGCTCAGAGTACTACATACAGTTATTGACTGGAGACTGGAGGTTAATTGGGATGTGGACTGGAGCTAGGTGACGTGAGTAACTGACGTGAGCGTGGGGCGGGGGTTGGGAGTGAGTCTGTACTTTGGTAAGGGATGTATAGTGACGTGACATGACGGACATAATTATAGGAGTCTACAAGACATCTATAAATACTTCCATCCCAGACTGGGGCTGGCATACATCTATATGAAAGGAGAGGGGAGGGAGGCAGTCAGGGCGGGCAGAGGGTATCGGGGAAGGGATGCAGTATAATAAAATATGGAAATTAAAGAGCAAGAGTTACTGGAGATGAGATTATCAGACCATGATATTAAGGCATGTGGATGGGGATAGAGGATGGGGACAAGGACAAGTGCATCTTGAGATGCAATAAACCGTTGGGGCGTCCATATAGTGTATGGATGCATTACGCATTTCTTTCTAGCATCATTCCAAACCTACATAACAGATGCACGTCTGGAGGATTGGCATAATACCAAAGCAATGCCAGCGATTTAGGGTAAATTCACCAGGGGTAGGACACATACCATGAGACGGACACTCACATGTCATGTATGATAAGAATTTTAGTGGATCTTAGATGGAAAATATGAAACAAAGCGATTAGATTAATTAAATCAACACAAATTCGAGTGTCTGTCTTAGGGTATGTGTCTGGCTCAAGGTGAATCTACCTACTCGCATCCTTTCGATGCCACCTGTGCATAGTAACAACAAATGGACGTTGAGGGTTGAGAGGTTCTGTTGTCTATAACTGCCAACTGTTAGCAAGTAGACTGTATAGTGGGCCTGTAGTAAAGCAGTACATCTTGATACTATAATCGTACCTAGACACTGACAGGCTGACAGCACACTTGTAGTGAGGCGTGTGTCAATGTGCAGATATCCCAGTCAGCTGTCAGGACCCCCGCTCCAGGACCAGCGATTGACTGGAGGGAAATTAGGAGACTGAGGGTGTAGGCTGAAGGGTGACATGAGTGACTGACGCGAGGCTGGCGTGTGTGTGTGGGTGTGGATGTGGATGTGTATTGGGGGGGGGGATGTGGTGGGCCGTGGGACATGCTTGGAAGAGTGAGGGGGTGGAATATTATATTAGCTCACGAATTGCTCACAATCTCTCGTGGACTGCTGTTGGTAAGTATACTGCTAAGGCTAGAGCCATGTTACTACCACAGCCCACCAGGTATGTTTTTTTTACCCCTGATTCAACTATCAATCCAGGATCCCGATGCTCTTGAACTCGGTACGGATCTATTGGTGAAAACAATATCCCGTGGACATCCCCTCATAGATAGGAGTTGTAAATGTTATTATCTAACGCTAAAACCTCTCAGAATCAATGGGACGTTCACCTAAAGGAATTAACTATCAGTGGGTGAACCTAATGTGCAAATATATGTGTGGCTTCCAGCACGATTTCCGGATGAGAAAGGCCGTTACCACAAACACAAGTATTCCAATAGTTGCCTGTCTCTGTCTGCATCGTTTGATAGTTCCCGCACGGATTTCCCTATCCCCATCCCGAAATAGCCCTCGCTTCCGTGGTCCCTACAAATCCTTACAATCTTATTCACTGCCAATCTGTCAAAGCTCAACCTCTTAAATCCCCGCTGCTATCCTCAGCAGTGCCTTTTATGTCATCCTGATCTCTAGGTGATTGGTTCTGCCAGTTCATGCCTTGTCATTCTTGTCTGGGGCCAAGCAGGAAAGGTATTTTGAGTAATCCGGCTGATCCAAGCAGAATGTGTCTAGCCCCAGACATGCTCAGCAAAATGAATCTTATTGTTTAAGGTATATTCTGGTATTTCTACAAGCAACGTGAACATTTGGTATAATTGTCGATTAAGTTTTGCGTTAAATAAAAGGAAAATATATTTCTGAACAAGCCTGGATTTCCTTAGCATATGCTACCTGTTCAAAACATGGTTCTTAGGTAGGAATTTCTATATATTTCAAGATGGCGAAGGGGCAGGGCGCAGCGGGCACTACCACACGCTATGTCATTAGGTCCTTCAGCCTGTTACGGCACACCATTTGCCTTTATACCCACCACTGGGGAATCATCCCAGAATCTGCTCATGGGGATCTATGTCTGACAGATGTCATCTACAGCAGCAGATGCCACCACTGGGCGGCAAGACACATTCAGAACTCATAAAACCAGATAATAAACCCAACCACCTACCCTGCCAATGTCTTAACACTTTAAGGTTGTATAGTGCTTTCCTACGCCATGTCCTTGTAGGTGCATGATGCATGAATGTAACCATGGCAAGTAACTCGCTAGTGCTGTTCTCAAGCATCATAGCCACCCTATGGTGTCGATACATTGAAAAATGTTTAGATCAATAAAGAATTCACCAGGGCTGCATTTATGTGGCATGCCGTCAAAGGAAAACGCTCATTAAAGCACTATGCTGCCCTTAGAGGGTTAGCTCTAATCTGCTGCGGCTCTGAAAGACGTTAGCTTCAACACAGCAATTTGGCGGGAAAATTGGCCATGAGCAGACGACATATGGTTGGGGGGTTGGGGGAGATTGTTAGGGAGTGCAGGAAGGGTAACAGAAGGTGGCAAACGAGGAAGACAAATGTTATATAAAATTGTACCCAAATATATTTATTTCAATATCCAGCGAACCTGACTTTAAACCATTTCTCAATAGTAGGAGTTCTTTCTTAATAATATTTACAGCCGGAGAAAATATCTGAACTATAGACACTGATATAATACTCAATTAGTGATAGTATACTTCCTAGGGGCCGTCCATAAATGACGTCACACTGGAGGGGGTGGGTGGGTGTTGGTCCAAGTGTGACAAAGTCTGACAGGGGGTGGGGGGGTGTCAAGCCCAGTGTGACGTCACACTTCGGAAAATACAAATAAAACCTATTTTAAAACGTAAAGCTTTAAAAGAACAGTTAGGGTCTAAGGTTACGCTTGTTGCAGATTGGAGATTCTATCAGCTTATTTTATTGGCTCCAATTAGTGTCAATTCTGGAGTAAGTCAGCCATCATGTTTACATCCCAGTCATACAAGCTTGTGTTATTTGTGTCTCAATCACAATACAGGTTTACATCCATCTGATAGT
The DNA here is from genome assembly GCA_947462335.1 of Harmothoe impar. NCBI lineage: Eukaryota > Metazoa > Annelida > Polychaeta > Phyllodocida > Polynoidae > Harmothoe > Harmothoe impar. Next base: position 20,588,280 of record OX381714.1, read on the forward strand.
TTGTAAGAACCTTCTATTGTCTAAAACATAGCAGCCTGCATCCCTTGAAAATTCTCATTGGATTTGTGACTTTGCATGTCCTAATGTACAGGATAAGCTATCCAAAATAATGTGCAAGGAACCCTAGTGGCAAACATGGTGTGGTCCCGGACGGGGCCAGACAGTGTTTGCAAGTGTGGCCCAGAGTGGGCTAACCAATGCGCGCCCGTCGGTTTAGGGCACTGGGCTTTGGTGTGGCCCCAAGCGGGCTGCCTGAATTGGGCTCAGATCGGGTTTTGGATGGCTGCCTGAGCTGGGCTCAGATCAGGTTTTGGATGGGCTCGTACGAAAATCCACCCACCGCCCCCCTCCCCTTGTTCAATAATGTGCCTCTACATGGGTCCCCTCAGTTTTGACCGTGTCGCCAAGTCAATCTTTAACAAAAAGGGCCGTGTCACCGTGTCGATTTTTATGTATATAGAACATACTAGGGCATTATAAAGATGTCTGTGTCCGTCGATTTTTAAAACTCCCGTGTCACACATGTCGATTTTTAAAACCCCCGTGTCGCTGTGTCACACGTGTCGATTTTTAACCCATGTAGAGGCAACTCACTAAACTCATGAATACTCATGTGAATATGTTATTGTCACTTCTAGTGAATTTTATGCTATTACAGCAAAATTGATCAGCACCGATTTAGAAAAACTTGCATAATTTGACTGATGGCTGTGCACGAGATCGGGCCAATGTGAAATTGCGGGTGTACTCTTTGACTGGGTGTGATATTTGACCAGTGTGATAGAAATCCCACTGGTTAAGAATATATTCAATACACAATATGCTATTGCTTAGCTTAATCATAACACATGTATGGTCTTCTATAGTGGAACTCTGTCATGATACCTAACTCATGCATCGGGGGGGGGGGGGGGTCTGCAGATTTGTGACATAATTTTCGAGGGGGTGTTGGCTGATGTGTGACAAAGTGTGACAGGGGGGTGGGTGGGTATTGAAAATGGCCAAAATTAGTGTGATGTCATTTATGGATGGCCCCCTACGTCAAAAGGGGCGCATCTCTTAAATAGCATTATTCCTATGTAGAAAAGGTAAATGTTGAAGGTATACCAGCTAAAAGATAGGATACCAGAAGAGGGGGGGGGGGAAGCAGAACATCAACAAAAGGACCTTTTAGGCAGTTGAACAAGCACTATTTCCTTCAAAGGGGAAAAAATATCTCAAATAAAAGGGAAAAAATGAAAACAATGGAAATAGACCTGTGGTGTTCCGAACCGGTTCCGGCCATTAATAATGAGGCGTTGTTCTTAGGACAAGGCGACTTGGCAGCAAAATACACCACAAGGATTGAGATCAATCACCGGAAGTAGCTCCCTGCAGCGTCCGTACGGCGTTCTACACGCGTCTGTGTGTAGGGATCAGGTGTACGGGGGGGTTCGAGTCATTAAGGGCCTCATAGTGGTGTAGTACATTATCATCTTTACTGTGTTAAGTGTATACAAACCGTCATGATGACAGTGCATTATGATCATGAGTAGACTTGTCCCCAATCGCCTTCTCTCTCTCTTTCTCTCTCTCTCTCTCTCTCTCTCTCTCTCTCTCTCTCTCTCTCTCTCACTCTTTACGAAATCCTCAGGCACACCCAATCCACACCCAATACCCTTCCACATCTGGACTCTATTCAGCACGTTCAGTAATGTAATATAGGGATGTCCTACTACCACACCCGCCCTATTGACCAGCTGACGGAGGCTAGAAAGATCAATGAGGGGACAACGATGCAGGTATGAAGTAAAATGGACCTCCTGGAATCACACCGTATCTTTACTTCAATGTCATAAGGTTACTCACCGCCTTACTGCTTATTACCGGTAAGGCCGATGAGGATGGGACAACTAATTTTCTCATTTCAAGAACATAAGGTGAATTAACTCGCCTGGCGGACAAGTGACTAGTTTCAAGAAAATTATTTTCTTAAAAATATTCTTAAAACTAGTCATTTGTTCGTCAGACAAAATGATTTATCTTAGTTTATTGGAATGAGAACAATTATTTTTGGCTGTCTAGGGCTAAGGGATGCAATGGGGAGAGTGACGGTAAAGGTGAGGGGGGATAAATATGAGGTTGAGATTTAGATCTGATCCACCTGCTTTATACTTTTCAGGATTCCATTTGGTACATGTATCATATACCCCCCCCCCCCCCCCTGTTTTATATACACCATTACAAGTGGTCCATGCGTTATCCCCCACCCCTGAATAGTGAATTGCATGCTCCAATGATGCCAAAAGAATCATTTGTTAATAATAGATAAAGTTACAATTCATTTACACAATACTTGAGCCCGACAGGGCTTTGTCAGTGTCTGCCTTGATTACATCAAATCCATTCACACCCAAAGTACTATTCTATCATTCTACCTCAATACAAGGGAATATGATACAAAAGGCTCCCACAAAGACTTTCCCCGATAGCAATTCCTCTTTGCTATCAGGAACATAGCGGAGCAGTAAACCTACAGGTAACTCCCATCCAAGCCCTTCACTACTGACATCCCTATGAGGGGTACATTTTTCCTCCATTTATAACGAGGCCCTATGCTTCACTGTGGCTTTCAACAAGACACTTGAAGGCTTCTGGATTATCCAGAACAAAAATGGACTGTGGGAAATTCAAATCCCTCCTTGGCAGGAGAAGACCAATTAAAAAGCCCTCAGTCTAGGCTGCCATCGGAAATGCCGCGGGGGAAAGTGTTCTTGTAAAGATGGTGGATAATAAGGCAGTCAGTGGAGGAGATTATCGTATATCTCATCCATTGTAACTTCTTATAGATTAACTCTATACAGGCAGCATAGTGATTTAGAATATATCAAAACCCTCTGTCATCATCATTTACCAACACATCCTATGTGAGTAACTCGCCAATGTTGCTGTCCATGAAGGCTTGGCATGATACACCAATGCTGTGCCTATTCCTGTGACGGTGCATCATGACAAATGAACATGACCACATATGAACAAAACCCATTATGTAGTGTGAGAAATAGTGAATTCTTAAACATTCCCCATACAGGCAGCCATTTCCATATACTACTTATCAGACTTTACCTAATAATACTAGGGAAATCACTTATGGTCTATGGGGACTATGGTCGTTGTAATAGTCTCAACACTAATGAACAGGACAATATACGAAAATAGAAATACGAAGATAATATGTTTGATGTACTGCTAACTAATGTTGCCTGGTTGGTTTAATACCTAGCATTATGTGTGGTTTGGGGGGGAATATAAAAAAAATCCCAGTTATCCTGATAATGGTCTCTATACTTTGCCAGTTTACATTGTCAAATGACACAGATACTAACCGCATCAGAAGGAACAATAATATCATAATCTATATCACTCTGAAATGCAATGTTGAATCAATAAAATCATTTTTTTTGCACTGCAATAATTGAATCATTTTAAGAATTCTTGACGAGGGGTTCCAGTAAAGTTTTGTCTAGAAGCTTTCAGCATCTCCTTAGATCCCCGCGGGGCTGTCCGAGCTGTCAAGGTGCTGGGCTGAGATAGGACAGACCCACTGAGGCATCCTCAACCTAAAGGCGTCTACTGTCAAGTTGGGTCTTGCCACACTGCTAGATATAACTGCTGTTTACACACAGTACACCACTGTATATAATTTTTCTCAACGCATTCTGCAGCACATTCTGCTTGAACTGTTACTATGTCAGTAAATAACTATTCCAATCTATCTGCAATACGAGGGTCACTAGCTCTAGATGAGCTTTATTTCACAATTAATTCCATGTCAAATGTATTCACAGTTTACATGTAATAGTTGTTGAGAAACAATGAAATGTGTCAAAGACGTTCTTGCTTCTGTTTTTCCCATTTTCTCGCTGTATTTTTATTCAGCTCTGCCAGACGAAATATAGCCGAGGTACAACTTATTGAATAATCTTCAAATTTAGAAATTCTCGTGAATCGCCGTTTTTTTATCAAATAGCGATTACACCATGTTTAAAAAAACACCGTGGAAAAGTTCCTTCAGAACATGCCTATCTCTGTCCGATATCTTAACGGTAGGCAGATCCTGCAGGGAAATGGAAATTACTCGGGTTCTCATCCCCGCAAATGGGAAAGAGTTTGCCTCAAGCCATGCCTATAAGAAGACATCACGGGGGCGGGGGGGGGCGGTTGGGGGAGGGGGGACTGAGCGGTAATGAGAGCTAGACCAACAGTTTGCATGGTATTCACAAGGAGATGGTGCATTCTTGCATCAAGTCTATTTAGTGGCTTTGGTACATTCCTAAGTGTCCTATCTCGGCAAGCATGCTATATTTTGTGTATCCGATGTTTAAGCTTTGAATTAAATTATCTTAAAAATCTAATTAATTTTGGAGTGCAGAACTATATTCAACCCTTTAAGAATCGCATTGTCACAGAACTATGATCATGCTCTATGCCGATCCCGTTCTAAGCTTTAAATGCAGGTGAATACATATAATAGCCTTCACAATAGTGTAACTGCGTGGTATAAAAGGTATTGGTATGCATAGATTTATCAACCTTAAACGACCCAATTGTAAGACATATTTACTAGACCTGCTATGGTAAGGAAACAGTGGCAGTTGGCTCTATTTAGATTGCAGCACCTTATACACCTCTAAATGCATTAATCATGTTGCCCCTCACACCAACAATACACTCTTTAGAAGCCCTTTCACACATACTTGCCACTTCTCGTGACGTTTATGCTCAAAGACACAGGAGGACCAAGGTCTCCCCACGCTAAATCTCAGAATACCCGCTCTGTACCTTGTCATTACTATCCATGCTATAAGTATGGCTTTCTTCACCTATTATCGCCCGCGCCGTTCCCCCTTTATACTGGTCCCAGTATAAGGTGTTCTGGTGCGTTCACTCCCCTTCAAAGGGCCTTATTTTGTATCCTCTAACCAGCCAGGCGTCTGTGTATCGGCGAGTGTAGGCAGTATGTGTTTGAAGAGTGTATTCAGGTGGTATTTGATCCATACAGAGGCTTAGAGAAGTGGTCAGAGCCTATTTGATGGGCGTGCCTTTGAAGTGTGTGTTGGGTTGAGTCTACCTTGTCAACTTTGTCTTTTTGTCCTCCTCCTCAGGTACCTGTGGACTACAGGTAGAGGCTGGTGGCGGAATCCCCATCACCTAACCCTTTAAGGCAACGTAGTCATTTAATGGTGTTTTGTCGCTATGATGTATTAGCTAATCCAGCCCAGGCAAGTCCACTTGCTAAAGGGGTGCTACTATATATCATGCAACCCAAGAAAGGTTAGCACGAACACAGCGCAGGCGAATGACTCACCAACGCTATACATTAACTTTAGCAATTATGCATCGTTCTGTCCTCAAAGGGTTAGTTTGAGGTGGTAGTGATACAAAGTTGTACATACCATGAGTATACCACGCTCAGTGGCGTCAAACCACCGTGGGGGATTCCCCTTTGGCAGCCTTATAAAATTAACAAACCTCTATGAAACGGTGGAGGATTTAAAGGAGAGCAGGGCACATGAGCCCTGCCCGCCCCCACCTGAACAATTTAAAAAAAAAAGGAAATGTATTCTAGACCAAAAAAAAGTTTCTGATTTCCTGACGCTAGCAAAATAGGGTTGATCCTAGATTTAAGAAAAACATAATGCATGTTGAATTAAGATATTGAGGTAATCTTGTTATTTCTTAAAAACTATTTGTGTTTCTACTCTATGTGCCATGATGTGTGCCGTCGTAAGCCGAGTAGAACATTGTTTGTGTAAAAATCCTCCAATATGGCAACACCATCCAAAAGAGTGTTTTAGAGAACTCAATAACTGTCGTTTTGATACACAATTGTTGTGTAAAGTAACTCTGTGTAACCGAAGCTCCATTTAATTCACAGATCTAAAGCACAAAGAAAGCGTTGGGGACGTCAGAGTTGAATATAGCTTATAACTTTCAACCAATTATTTATCAAAACAACTGCACGTATAGTTTTACAGTATCAAGTAGACTCTGCTGCAGTGTTTTGATGTTGTTTGTCGGTCCCTCGCTCTGTGTAACCTTTTTCTTATTTTGATTATAATTTACTCACATGTAATATTATTGTCATCGCTCAATCTCTAGGGGCTGTGCATTCCAGTTTTAACCCTTTAAGAGCAGTGTGGTAATTGAAGTAATACTTTATTCCCTTTTATCATCATAATCAATAAATGTATGATTGGCAAGATACTCACCAGCGCTGGAATTGTGCATCATGCAGACCTTACGAGATTCACAGAAAGTCCTAATGATGCATCAGTGCAGCTCAGACAAATTAATATCTAGTGCTCTACTGGGGCATCATGATGGCAAAAGAACATGACCCTTGAACAGTGTCTGGATGGCTAGATTCTCCATGGGGAATAGGATGGTAGCAGGACCAGAGCCCCTCTAAAATGTCAACTGCCCACTAACTGCTATAATGTGTCCCAACCAGAGTTTACCTTGCCTGCACCAGCAGCTATATAAAGCTACTGGCCCCAGACTTTATGACCACGACCTTTACTAGAAAACATCAGGCTGTTAAGGAATGGGGTCATTTAGACATCATTACCTTGGCCAGTAAATCTGAAAGACAATCCACATAAACACATAGAGGGCATCCACCGGACTCTCTATGTCACCATATCTACACCCTCTTCCTGGACTCTAGGCATTTCAAAGAGGGCACCCAATGCTAGACCGTCATTGGGAGTGTCTGGGATTCCCAGAGTTCAAGAGAGTCAGGCACTGCTGGGCTCTTGCTGCAGAGGCTGGCAATGTTGGATTCTGGCCATGGAAATCCAGAATCCAGAAAGAGTGACGAGGAACCTGACTCTGTAAAGAGTGTTGATCTAGTGACTTCTAGCGACTTTCTTCTAAGTGTAGTGTAGTCTAGCCTCATGTTAGCTAGATTAGAGATGGACCAACAACTTCACAGTCTATGCCTACACAGTCCACTGCATAGATCTCCCAGAAGACTGACCAAAAGTATCCAATCTACGATTCAACAAAAAGGCCCATCTTGGTAGATTTGGTATCAGAAGTTAATGGAAAGTCTGTGATTGCTGGCAGCCACAGAATCCTTAATCACAATTAAAAGACTGCAATTAGATGCAGAGAAGATTGAAGTAGATGGATAGAAGAGTAGATGGGCCACAGTTGGGTGATACCTGATTGATGGCCTCCTCCCAGACACTCAGGGAGGGAGATTGTGATGCAGCTGAGATGCTTCCAATTATACTAATTCCCTCCTAATTAACTAGCTTATAGGGAGGAGGTAGCGTCGGGAAGTAAATTTAGTAAACCAAATAGGGGATATTTGATATAATAATCACACTCAATGATCGATGCAGCCCCATGGAGGAAGGTTGTCCTTCTGCTAGTTAACTCCACTGAGTTTGGACATGAAATAGGGCTAATCCTTTAAGGCCAGCAAAGTGCTTTAACATCTTATTCCCTTTTGTTGTTATTATGTATGAATACAGAATTGGCAAGTTGCTAACCAGCTGGACTCTATGAGATTGATACACTCACATAAGATCGGAGTGATGCATCAATGCAGCTCAGACAAATTACCAACTGGTCCTCTGCTGGGGCATCATGATGACAAATGAATATGACCCTTGAACAGTGTCTGGATGGCTAGATTATCCATGGCGAATAGGATGGTAGTAGGACCAGAGCCCCTCTAAAATGTCAACTGCCCACTAACTGCAGACCGACAGTATCCAGTCCAAGAGATGGCGGTACAAGAGATGGTGGTACAAGCAGAGTTTACCTTGACTGCACCAGCAGCTATATAAAGCCACTGACCCCAGACTTTATGACCACGACATTTACTAAGGAACATCAGGCTGTTAAGGAATGGGGTCGACAAATCGACATTCTTCCTAGACTCAAGCATTTCAAAGAAGGCCAGACAATGCTAGACTATCAGTAGGAGTGTCCGGAATTCCATAACTTACAGAAAGACAGGCAATGCAGTGGGTTGTTTCACAAGGAGAAAATAGATACAATTAATTTTACATGTTTCCTAAGACCAACTTAATATCACCCAATGTTAATTTTATCTTGGTGTTTCACAAGTTTCAATTGTATCGATGGACATATACTTAGATACAATTGAAGATAATAATGCGGCTTGTGAAACACCAACATAAGACTAACATATGGTAAAAGTAAGTCAACCTTAATAACCATAAAGCATTAATCTTAAGTACGCTCCCCTTGTATAATGACCACATAAGATCAACATAAGTGTTGTTTAAATGTGTATAACCAGTTTATTTTCATCCTGAATAAACAGATATTTGCAGGGATTCTTGTGTTCAGAATCGGAATCCAGGATATAGCATACCACACTCAGGAAGCATAGCCAAACATTGAGAGGCAAGCATTGTCTGAGTCTTGGCGTGCCTGATTTTGGAAAGAGGGAATATTCTGGCAACTTGGGGAGTCTCAACCACTCCCACCTTTGCCTAGATTTATTCTGGCCGGATGTAAGTGATCAGATTGATTAGAGACGGACCAAGAACTTTAGGGTCTCTAACCACGCAAAGTACGCTCATAAGTTCCAGACCGACAGTATCCTAGAGATGGCAAAAAATGCCCATCTTGGTAGATTTGGTATCAGAAGTTAATTGAAAGTCGGTGAGTAGATGGATAGAATAGTAGATGGGCCCACAGTTGGATGATACCTGATTGATGGCCTCCTCCCAGACAATCAGGGAGGGAGATTGTCCAATGAGATGCATCCAATTATATTAATTCCCTTTAATTAACCAACTTATTGGAAAGAGGCAGTGGAAAAAAGTACACTAAATAAACTAAAAAGGGGGTATTTGATATGAAAATCAGATTTAATGACATGTAGCATGTAGAGTGTAGCAGTCTTATACTATTACTCATTCTGATGATCAATAATAGGAATAGAGATGTTAGATATATGCTCGATAAACGGTATGATGTAAGTATTGAGTGAGCAATTGTAATAATTATTTACCTCACATATTTTTTGTCAGATATGAGGATTCACAAAATATATATAAGTATTATATTTGTGATGTGAGATAATTTGTGTTTCAAACAAAGATTACTATATAAAAAGTGAATTTTACGATTTCTTTTCAAAAATCTGTTTCACGAGATTCCAAGGCTCCCACACAGCCATCCCCTCCCCCCCCAGGACTCCTTGTGTGGTGTGTAGATCTGGCCCTGGGGAGGAGGGTTGTGTTTCTGCTTGTTAACTTCACTCAGCTTTGACCCTATAAGAACTGCATGATGTCGCTAACCTCATTCTCATCGGACTCCTTGATGCACCATTACAATCCAGTGCTCGCGAGTTACATGGATACATGCACATACCGGTAGATCATGCCGACTCCCTGCGAGAGTTACTCCGTCCCATAGGCATTGGCAAGTTATTTGCAAGATGTGCATCCATGCATGACAAAAGGGGGTATGATGCATTATGCTGCCTCTAAAGGGCTAAACCCACTGAACTTGAATGGCCTGAGGCAGGTTGTCTTTTTGTGCAGCACGCGGCTGCAACTGGCGGCCTGGTCCTGGTTTTCTAACAAAGATAACATGATGGTAGACTAATGTAGGGTGCTGTCAATCCGCCCCCAGCAACCATTCTGTAATGAAAGATGCCGCCACCGAGTTGTATACCTCTCTGTACAGATACGGCCATCTTTAGCCACCAGTGGCTAAGGCATGGTGATTAACGTAGCCGAGTTTAGGTCTACACAAAAGCTGTGTTGGGAGAGTAACGCCTCTGCCACAGGCTTAGACTTCTCAGAGAGGACATTCCTCAGTCAGCGTCTGTCTCAGAATGCTTCCTGTATATTGTCGCTGCTCTCATTTAGGAGATAGTCCTTAATGAGCAAGCTTCAAGGACAACATACTACACAGGGATTTGATACAATACAATATGGTGGCTTGCTGCATAAATGAAGCCCCCGTGAGTAACTCACCAATCAGAGTTAATGCTTTATGCCGTCTTTATGGGATTAATACCTTTGATTGATTGGATCCTTGCCACTGGGGAAGCCCTATAACCCTTAGTTTCAGGACCACATAGTATTTTTGAATGAGCTATGACCTTTGCCGTCATGTAGCATTGATGTAGCCCCGGTAGGTAATTTGCGAGGCGTGCAGCCATGCACCATGCCGACTGTACCAGATTGATATCTTCACAAATAGTCAATATTCGGTTTGAAAATATGTTTATTCCCTTCCACAATAAAAAAAAGTGATTACAGACAATGTTTGGATATCCATTTAAGAAATATAATATGATTATTTGATATATAACTGTATTCTGTTCGGCTTCCATTTACATAAAAATGCAAAAACATAATTATGACCAGAAAGTACATACATGCAATTATAACAATGCAACACAAATAAATGCAATTAAAGCAACTATTATATGTTAAAGCACAGCCAGTTTGATTTGTTGTATAAAGTATGGAAGTTTCAACGTGGCAAGCAAATACGTTACACGCAGTAAGCAAGATAGGAATATGTGATTCTTGTGATCTCATTTGAGAAGTTCTAAACATTGTTGCCGCTGCATTGGTGCATCATGACAATAACCATGCCATCCTCTAAGGGTTAAAGGCAGTGTCAATCACGTGTCATTGATGTTTTCCCCTTTTGTAATGACTTGGGGCAATCAACTATTCTGTGCAGTCTACTTCGATCTTCTGGGTCACTAATTGAAGTATTTAATCCTTTAAGGACGGCAAAGTGCTGAAAGGGCCATTCCGCCATATATAGACAGATTTGAGGAACTTTCCCCACATGACCCCCTCAGATGCTAATAATTTCCCACCTACATGAAGATGTATGTAGTTCATGACCACATGCAAAATTGTAGCATCCATCTCCCGTAACTTTCCGAGATTTTGGCCGCTGAACATGAGGGGGTTTGGCCCTCAGTTTGCAAAATCCCAATTTGGTGTCATCTTCAATGTGCAATATTTTTAGGATGCAATGAGTAAGAGGTCTGGTATTGCTTGAGTTGTCTCACACATTCATACCCTCTGGGCAAATGCCAATATTGCGAGGTTTTGATAAAGCCTTTTACTTGAAAAATGAGCATAAAAGGTGGTAAATTTTCCTGTTTGAACTGAAATTTGAAAAGGTTTGAAAATTCATAGCATCAAAACCATTACTTTAAATGCCCTAGAAATTTGGATTCCAAATGTCAATGAAGGTCTCAACATGAAAATCAAAGATGCAGTGACACTAAATTGGGATTTTGCAAACTGAGGGCCAAACCCCCTCATGTTCAGCGGCCAAAATCTCGGAAAGTTAAGGGAGTTGGTTGCTACAATTTTGCATGCAGTCCTGAACTACATACATCTTCATGTAGGTGGAAAATTATGAGGATTTGAGGGGGTCATGCGGGGACCACTTGTTGAAATACCATGGAATGGCTCGAAATGCACTATGCGCTTTGTCATCATGATACATGAATGGGTGACTCACAAGTACTCTATTCATGCGTCATGACGAACACTGAGGAGTGTATCAGTATGATGCTCGAATATAGCATGACTAAGGGCATGGCACAGGCAAGCACTTTACGGCCTTTGAAGAGCTAATTGAAGTCAAGGATTTTATTTGTGGTTCCCGGCAATCATGGAATTTCAATCGACTTCTGACGTAGAACCTACTAAAGATGGGGATCTGATCAGATGTAAGACAACACACAGGGTTAGTGGTCTGCTTTATAGACGGGCACCATGTGGATGGACACCCTTACCTGGTCCAGTGGGTATAAGTCAGGGGTCCAACCTAACCTTCAATCAGTCTTTAACTGGTTGATTAACTAGTGGTCCACATTTATTCAACTTCGGTTCAGATAGTCATTAAACGTTGCTCCCTGTTGAGACTCTAGAAGTGGTCTACAATTTATTGGGTTCTTTTATACAATGTGACCATGGCGAGGGTGTGATGCATGAATCTGTAGATCTTGCTCACCAGGGCTTCATGCATACACCATAACAAAATTAATAGTCAGTCATATTCTTATGACATCAAACATAATTATGTTAGAACAACAACTTATTATATTAATTTAGTGTTAGGTTGTAATGCCCTTTCACACCCAGCTTTTTGTAAACCAACCATTATCTTGCACGGTCAGCAGCCCGATGTTACCAGGAGCCACAGGCGCCTCCCTTCTAGCTCCTGAATAAATTTAAAATGTTAGCTATCACTAGACACTACTAGAAAAAAGGATTTTTTCCCTTTGTACCAAATCGTAGGCCTAAATATCTTTTGTAAAAGGATAATGCAGGAAGGTAGGATCGGTAGAAGTATGCCCGGGAGTATGGCTAGGGCATAACTGGCAGAGTAAGAAGTATCGGTAGTACTCTGTTATAACAGCAAATAGTTAATAGTAGCCTATCTTACACCAACACTAGACCTAGCCTATTCCCACGGCAAATTGTGCAGTTCTCTCATGGTGTATCGTAACATCTTACACATGACGCTGGATAGCACGGTGCAGCGCTTACATAATGGACGGAAGGCTATTGTGTCATTGATCGTGTTACACATAAAACTACCAGACTACCAGGTACTAAATATGTAGAGTGCTGCAGTGGGGCTGGCTCATAGCTGTTAATGAAACAGAGGTCGCTTAGAGACGTGACACTGCTTAGTAACCTGATGTTGCTTAGTGACATGACGTCACCAGCGCCATGACGTCACTGTGATGTCACTCTACCAGCTGAGTTTGTGTGGGTAAACCTCTGCATTGACCAATCTAAGTAGAATGTGCTTGAAGAATGTGAAAATGATACATAAAATGGCGGATTTGGAGGACCTGCTGTAAGTCGTGGTAGATTTACAGCAGCAAATGGTGAATCTTATCACTGAATTAGTGAGTGTTTTATCTGTACAAAATATTATCTAAGTGTGTGTATAGAAAGCTTAGATGAAAATGGAAAGCAATCCTTTGTGCTATGAATGGAAGTAAGTTTGATCCAGTTGCTGCAAATTCGACAACAGATTCTGACCACTGTATATGAATGGGCCAGCAAAGCCTGTAGGGCATATTTCCAGCTTTGCTGGGGAAAACATTCCTAAAATAAATAGTGATTTAAAATAGTGATTTAGAAAAAAAGGCATAGTATATCAAGGTATCATGTTGTGCTCTGCAGCCTTTTGATGGTTAGAAGCAGCAGGAACGAGGTCTTATTCCTGTGAGATATCTTCTTTTGTAATGACTTTCGGGCAAACCACTATTCCCTCCATTGAACTCCATCTTCTTCCTGCCTAATGGAGGTCCTCTAATTGGAGTTAAGGATTTGTGGTTCCCAGCAATCACCAATTTTCAATTACTTGTGAGGTATCAACCAAGATAGTGCTCTTATCAACTTTGATACCAGGAACTGCATCTTGATCTGCTAAAAGTAAAATGCGTGCGTGGAGACCCTTAAAGATATTATTCGCTGTCTAGTTATTTTTCTCACCCATGTTGGGTAATGGTCTGTGTTTCTCTGATTTGATATAGTGTATGTAGACTGCCTCAGATGTGACATGCATTTGAAAATATATAAAAATGATTGGAATTTGTCAAATGGCACGTCACAAGTTTTGCCTTTTTTGCAAAGGGTTGTGACTAGCCATGAGGAGGAGATGCTCAGTATAGGGTTACAGGGATCATCTTGTCTGCTTAACTACTCACTTGCTTCCCAAAAATCCTCTGAATAACAATATCATTATCAAAGTACAAGGTGAGGAATGTTTAACTAGGTGTATGACTTCCATCCTCCAGAGGCTTGCCAATCACTCTGATGCCTTAGGGTGGCCAGCCATTTCAGGTACACCCCAACATGAAATCAGAGACAGGACTAGCAACAACAGCAGAATCCTTGGTTTGCTTAAAATATGATAGCACTTTCAGCATTCAACATTAATTGAATTTAAAAACATAGTAACTCTGAACAAATGGAGAAAATTGCATTGTCATTTGCCTTGACTGCAGCTTCGTAACCATGAGACCATTTCCCTGTGGCGGTATAAGAAATCCCAGACATCCCAGAAGGGGGTTATTTCTGTTGTTTCCACAAATGAAATAAGGACCTGTCACAAATTTGGTGGATTCTTCCACTACAGAGAGAAGGGGCTTAGTGTAGCAATGGTAATTCATTGGAGTAAAAGAACATGGGAAATAAAATAACTTAACCCTTAAACAACATCATAATGTCGCAATGCTTCATAAAAACTATTTAGCAGAAGTGATCAGCCATAGGGTAGGCATGATGCATTCATTCAGCCCTGCAATAATGCATCATCACAACAAAAGACATAGTTAATTAAATCACTATGCGACCTTCAAGGATTAAAAGCAGCAGAAACCAGGACTTACCCCCATGAGATATCTTCTTTTGTAATGACTTTCGGACGACCCACTATCTCTCCATTTAACTCCATCTTCATCCTGCCTAATGGAAATCCTCTAATTGAAGATAAGCATTTGTGGTTCCTGGCAATCACTGATTCGTAATTAACCTGTGATGTGGAATCTACTGGGATAGTGCTCTTATCAGCTCTGAGACCAGATACCGCTGGTCAATCTTTTAGAAGGGTCTACGTTGGTGGAAACTCACATAGATGTTAAGTCCTGTCTAGTCACTTGATCACCCTTTAAGGGCAAAAGTTGGTGTTTCCCCGACGAAGTATATTGTATGAGGATTGAGAATGAATGAGGAATTCAGATAGGATGCCCAGTGCAGAGGTACCGAGATCATCTTGTTTGCTTAGCGAGTCATTCTTTTCCCACCCTTTACAATATTATGAAGGTGACTTCATCAGATGTGGTACTCGAACCCAAGCTTCCTTACTCCAGCGACTGGTGTCAGAACCCTGTATAGATGTTAGTCACTCTGGGATCACTTTAGGTGCACATCAACACTGTGGACCCCTACAATAACACTGAGGAACGGCTAAAAAGCAACTGGAATGAAACCCCTGAAATTCACTTCGGTCTAGGTCACTGATAACAGGGACTACAAGAGGGCATTCTCTACATTTTGACATCCATAAAGGGATGCCAAAACATGACAGAGATACAAATTTGGCACTTGCCATCGTGTTAGTTGTAAACATGTTGTGTGAGTGTCGCTGTGTCCCATTGTTACCAGGCGTCTCTATATCCCGGACACAGGACACTTAGGGAGCAGCTGCAGTCTCATGTCTGAATGCTGCAGCTAGTTCAATCCTGTTGTATGTAACACACCGTACCTCCACCCGTAGTTACAGCCTGTTACAGCACCGTCATATCACTGTCACAGCACTGTCACAGCACTGTCACAGCACTGTTACAGAACTGTCACAGCACTGTCACAGCACTGTCACAGCACTGTCACAGCACTGTTACAGAACTGTCACAGCACTGTTACAACACTGTTACAGCACTGTTACAGCACTGTCACAGCACTGTTACAGAACTGTCACAGCACTGTTACAACACTGTTACAGCACTGTTACAGCACTGTCACAGCACTGTTACAGCACTGTTACAGCACTGTCATAACATTGTAGCATTACGGCAGTCTCCATATAGCCCTGTTATGCCACATTACTTGATCAAATAATATAGCCATCTTTGCAGCCACCCAAGTTGCTGCCAGCTTGTAGAGGATTTAAAGAGTTTGGATGCAAAACTACATGAGTCTATCCCGGAATTATTTCATACAGTGCCTAACATGTACTGTAAAAGGTTGGTTGCCATTTTTGTAGGTTTGCAGTAGGTTCTACTGTAAATCTACACATAGATAGACAGTAAACTCTATTGTGTACCTACACTAACTATTTACATTGTGAAGACACCATGGGATCACGTTGTATACTTTACTGATAGTGTAAATACTGAGGAGACCTTAATGATATGAAAAATAGTAAACCTTGTCTCACTATTCCTACTCTATATATTTGTCAGATTTTTGTCTTTTTTTAATATGTTGTTTATGTCGTTTTGCATCCAAACTCATAACTTTCAAAAGGCAGAGGGAACATTGTACCAGACTTGCAGTCAGGTCCAAATGTCCCCTCCCTCTGATGGCTATAAAAAAAAGATGTAGACTTGGTCCTGTTTGTCTGACTACAGTAATGTATTGACCTGCACACAAAGCCCCCTTTACCCCGGGTTCTGTAGCCACTGGAGGCTGACTACTTAGTGCTGGCTGAGGCGGGAGGCTTGTTAGCTTGGCCCATAAGGAAGTGTCACACAAAGATGGCCTGTTCTGTGAGTACCTGGGATCTGCAGGGATCAGTGCGGCTGTGTAAGCAGCGGGAACGAGACTAGATGGTAGACAGCCAGGATGCAATTAGTTGGGGAGGTGGGACAGGACAAGGGAGTGGACTAAAGAACAGGAAATACCAAGAGGGCCAGGTTAGGTGAGCGACCAGAGGTTACTTCCATAGAAAGTAAAAGTTCTAAAAACTGTAATATACAGTAAGCCCTACCCTCTACGGATTTGGTAAAATGCAAGGAAAAATATTGGAGGAAGCAAGTTATCTGAGAATCTAAGTATCAAACTGGAACATAGAAGGGCAGTTGCAAGGGCTTCTAGTAAGTAAAAGATCCCAGATACCGAGTGCTCGAGGAAGAGAGGCTTGACTGTATTTTGAATAATGATAAAGTACAAAGATAGCATGATAAAGAGGTATACCCAGTAAGCAAATAACGTTATACACCATTTTATAACGTTATATGACGTTATATGTCAACGTTTTTTCTAAGGCTCTGTAGTATGGTAAAACGTTATGTAAAGTTTAAAACGTTATTTTGACGTAAAATAACGTGGTTTTTTTGTTAGCTGAGTAGGGGATGAGGTAGTAGGGAGGACCACGGACTGAGGAACCTTCATTATTCAGCTCGTCTATTTAAGGTGTCTGTCCCCAAGTGCCAGCAGCACACAAGTCTCCCTGTGGAAGGGCTGTTGTGCTGGATTCACGTCCTTTTGCAAGAATATGTTCCACAAGTTTGTATTGGAAGCTTACAAATTCCCAAGAAAATATTTCAAGCCAAATACGGCAGTCTCTATATTAAGATCCAGTGTTTCACACCATGGGAAATAATCCTCGCCAGTGTTGTTAGGCATCATAGTGAAAAATACCATATTTC
This sequence comes from Harmothoe impar, assembly GCA_947462335.1. NCBI lineage: Eukaryota > Metazoa > Annelida > Polychaeta > Phyllodocida > Polynoidae > Harmothoe > Harmothoe impar. The sequence continues at coordinate 20,605,468 of OX381714.1, forward strand.
AATCAAAGCACCATGCAGACACTAACCAGTGTTTTCAAGCATGTATGATCTGATAAAATGGTCAGATGATGTAAGAGAAACCTTCAATAGTATTTGGTTTACAAGAGTAGAAGTTTAAAGAAGACATGTTCAATCATTTAAGGCCCTTATAAATACTGGAGGTTTCCCTCTGTGGGCAGTGAGAACAGCTGAGGGTATGCGGTGTGTATAGGGGTGTCAGGATATTGGAGGCTGTACAGCAGGTCAGTGAAGGAAGTGAATTAGTCCCGTTGTGATGGCTCCTCACTGTCCGCTCCTACCGCCAGCCTCCCACCAACCTCCAGTCTATCTACACTTTGTGTTGGCTGATCACTAGTCCAATGTCTGGTAGCATTGGCCTAATGAAACTTAAAATGACCTAAAGAATTCAAAGTATCACTAGATTTCAGAAAATCTTATAAAGCGTTCTAGATAATGAAGAGTTTAGTTTCAAAATGCAACAAATCTTTTTTTAGTATTGAAGCATGTAGTGATTTCTGTACGGCTACCATGGTGGAAATTATGGGGCTTCAGGGATAATGTGTAAACAAGAGAGGACCTCAATGCACAAAATATTGAATTTTCAGGAAAATTTGTTTCAAAATTGCATTTTATCCGTACCCTATTGTCATAGTTTTGACTGGTGTAATTTTTCAAAATGGAAGTTATTGCGTTTAGGAACCAAACTCCTCATGGACATGTGTCTCTCGCCCGGGTGATCCTATAAATATCAAATATGCTAATTCTTTCATTGTGCAATGCATCATGTCTCAGTGCCCATTTGTCGTCATGATGCACCTGGGCAACTTTTGCAAGTAGCTCTTGAAACAGCATGAAATCTAGTAAAAATTGATATCAAGATCAATTTACATTTAGGACAAATTGATTGCCTGGTTTGTGTAAAGTAAATGTTTCATAATGCTGTTAGTTGACTTCATTCAAATAACTAGTTTTTATCCTGTTTACAGACGAAAACTGAATAAAATGTTATTTAAATCAAATAAGCAACTTTGCAAAAGCAGTGTTACGGTCTTTAGGCATGTGCCAATTGGGCTTTGATTGGATTTTGAAAAACTATTGTGGGATAATCACAGGAATTGGTGGGTATTTTTAGTCGCTATCGCCTCAAAATAAATCAGTGGGACTGCTTGATTAAACTTGACACAAAGCACTCAAAACAAAGCACCCATGGTTTTTGTTCAGGAAGTACGTGCCTGCCACCCATTTCCTTAGGTTGGTTAGTTCTCATCTGTTTGACCAAAGCCATGATACCTCAGATATGTTGTGAGGCAACGAGTGTATATGTGTTAACCATTTAGGAAGGGCAAAGTGTTTAATGTGCTATGTCCTTTATCTCCATGAGACAAGGGTGTAATGTATGATAATAATATGGGGCCCTTGAACTTTTAATGTAAATACATTTCAAAAAAGGATCTGCAGATAGCCATGTGGGAAACGGTAGATGAGGCAGCCCCCAGGCTGGCTATCCCTGGCTCGACTGCGCCTCACGACTTAGGGATAACTGACCCTCGTGCTTGCTTATTCACATATTATTCCCTTAATATATCAACCTGGGGTTGTGTCTGCGTAGTACACCTGATGAGTTACTCACATGCATGTCTGCACCTAATGGGAGACAAAGGGTATGGCACTATATGCGGCATTTAAAATGGTTGACGTTTATCATTAAAAAATGTATGTGTACATTCCTCAAAATGCTGTTTATAGAATGGGACTTTAGTCTCGACCCATTTTTTATAAGACGCTCCATTATAAAGGAGCAGGGTCTCAGGTGCTACGTCCTCCAGGGGGTGTCACGTGTGTGGGGTCACGTGATGAATGTGACACGTGGTCTACATAACCACTAGACTCAGGCACCCAGCCCCAACAGGTCACGTGGAAGTAAATGGCGCCATCTACCGAGTCATATGCTGATTGGGTTAAATTTCGAATGCAACAAAAATTGGATAAAATTGTGGGGAGAAAATCACAGATGTTTCCCAAAAGCCTTTTGGATAGTTTAGGTCGAGTTTAGGCCCAAAACAGGGAAAAATTGGACTACCTCTGCTTAAAAGTGACTCTCTTGAGATTTTCATATTCATGCCAATCATACAGACTAATACATTGTGTGTGAGGGATTGTTTAATACGGCTAAGACTATGGTCAACAAACCAGGTGGAAGGCTAATTTTGTGCATTATGCTACAGAGAAATACAGAGGAATAATAATTACTTCCACGTGACCAACTGCGGGTTGAGTCAGGACTAGGGGCTCCACAACCAGCAGACTCAGGCACCCAGTCACTACTGCGGGTAGAGTCAGGGCTGGGGGCTCCACAACCAGCAGACGCAGGCACCCAGTCCCTACTGCGGGTAGAGTCAGGGCTGGGGGCTCCACAACCAGCAGACGCAGGCACCCAGTCACTACTGCGGGTAGAGTCAGGACTGGGGGCTCCACAACCAGCAGACGCAGGCACCCAGTCCCTACTGCGGGTAGAGTCAGGGCTGGGGGCTCCACAACCAGCAGACGCAGGCACCCAGTCACTACTGCGGGTAGAGTCAGGACTAGGGGCTCCACAACCAGCAGACTCAGGCACCCAGTCACTACTGCGGGTAGAGTCAGGACTAGGGGCTCCACAACCAGCAGACGCAGGCACCCAGTCACTACTGCGGGTAGAGTCAGGACTGGGGGCTCCACAACCAGCAGACGCAGGCACCCAGTCCCTACTGCGGGTAGAGTCAGGGCTGGGGGCTCCACAACCAGCAGACTCAGGCACCCAGTCCCTACTGCGGGTTAAGTCAGGGCTGGGGGCTCCACAACCAGCAGACTCAGGCACCCAGTCACTACTGCGGGTAGAGTCAGGACTAGGGGCTCCACAACCAGCAGACTCAGGCACCCAGTCCCTACTGCGGGTTGAGTCAGGGCTGGGGGCTCCACAACCACTTGACCCTTGGGGTCGGTATAATGCATTCAGCTCTAGTAAGCATCATGGCTGTGAAGGTGCAGCAAAACAATATCCACCCCAACAATGGTTTAATCATTTAGAAGCCTACCCATGGTATTTTCACAAGTGCCTCACTTAGATCGTACACCAAGTCTCATTGGTTGCCGTTACCCTGATTAACATGACTGGAAAGACCAAAACTCACTTCAATTCTTTTTCCTCTCTTTTTAGTTGTGGAACTGCCCAGGACCTTCATTGCGAAAGGTGTGTTTGTCAGACCTCCCCCCACCTGAGCCGCCATACCGAGCAGCCAAATAGGTCTTAGAGTCCATGTAACCCTTTAAGAGTGGCAGACTGCGTTAGTGCGTTAATGCGCTGTCCTCACCATTGGCCTAGGAGTCACCCCAACCGTGGGCAGCATTGTGCCTTCATGCACTATACTCAATAGTATTGGTGCATTATGGTAACAAATGAGACTGAGGTGTCGAAGCATCATGCCGTCCTTAAATGGCTATAGTCCACTTTATATATGAGGTGGGACACACGTGCATCATGTCTGGGAGTCTGTTGAATTCTATATTTGGGAGGTGGATGTCGTTAGCAGAACCCAGGTGCCATGTCTGTGAGAGAGGCGTCACTCTACCACATAACAGAAATAGTCCCAGCTTTACAGAAATCTGTGTTTACTTCACGGCCTGGGACTTTATCACATCCTGGTGCAACCTTCCCGATGGTAGGGTATAGGGACGTCTTATGCCATGGCCTGTGACTATACTCATATAAAAGTGACATCAAACATATAATTAACCATTTTCGTTCATTGTTAGAATATGGGGTGTAATAAAATGTAACACAAAATCCCACTCAGAAGACTTCGTTTTGATTGTTCTTCACTGGTGGAGCAGAGATGTGGCCAAACTAAATTGGTCTTAAATAAGTGTATTCAATAAACGTTGCTCCCCCCCCCCCTCGCGAGGTTTAAGTGGAAAATTAATATTGGAGTTACAATTGCCACTGAAAATGTCAGCAACATTTATTGATTGACTGTCTCCGTATTACGAAGAAAGTCAATCAAAAATATTGTTGACATTTTAACAACTAATGTAGGGAGCCTTTGTTACAAAACAGCGCCCTGTTGTTGTCATGACGCTTTATAAGGAAAGAGTTTCCCCATGCCCGATCTGTTTTTAAGACACTCTTTAAGGATGGCTCAGGTGGTGCGACCTCAGGGGTGGGGGATGGGGGGGGGGTCACGTGCACTGAGTCACGTGATAAGTGTGACGTGGGGGGTCCCCGCCCACGTGACTCATGTTTGTTTCCGTGTGCAGGTTGACCACCTAGCGGGCAGTTGTGTCGTTATAAAGAATTTATGGGCATGTTTTGCTAACTTAAGCAACACAGTTATGAATTTAATGGGGGAAAAACATACAAATTATCTGAAAATGTTATTTCATATAATCATCATATCTCATGATATCTCTATGATTCTACTAAGTTCTAATATTCCCTTTCCAGATTTATTGACTGTCCTTGTTTCAATTGTGGCCAGGACACATTTTGCTTTGACAATCAGTGGATCATTGGCATTCATCTGGTGTTGTTTGTACGGTTTATACTTTTCTGGGCAATATTACTTTAGTTAAGTTGCTTACCACTGTACCTGATAGTAGCAGGAAGTATGGCTTAACTGGATGTTTTTCTCATATTTTCCTCAGTCACGATGGAAATCCTCATGAGAGTTATCACCATATATCTGTGAAAAGATACTTTGAAAGATACTTTTATTCTAGTTTTCCCCACTGATCTCCTAAAATAAACTGGTTACATTGTCTGCTGCAACACTTCCTGTTATACCTCTGGTTGTAAGACCCCCAGGACTCTGTCTATGGGAGGTGCGGGTAATACTGCATTGTGGATCATGTGGACCATTTGGGAGTGTATCAACCCCATAGGGTTGGCACCAACACGATTCTCGCCAGCGCTGCATCCACAGTCGTGACAAAAGGCATAGTATTTCTCGAAAGCCCTTAGGTGTCCAACTGCTGACACCAACAACCACCTGACTCTTAATGGTGAGAGGCAGATCCAGCTCCACCTGGGGAGGACAAGGCAGAAGTTCATTCTATAATTGGGTCTAATAGGGAATCAACTCTCAATGACACTTTGCGGAAGTAATCAACACAGGAACTATGATCGCAATGATCGCAAAAAATTGAAATGTTGAACGGCCAGATTTTACTAGGAGCTATAGTCCTAGCAATCACTGAGCATGTCATGAGCAAGTTCTGAGCACAGGCTGAGCACAGCGTGAGCACCACCTATAGTTCCCATGCTTAAGTTCCAGCCAAAAGTATCATTCTTCTCTAAGGACCTGATATGTTATGTTTGGTTAGAATTGTTGATAATTTCTCAGTCCATGAGGCCACAGTAGGCATGTAAATACCACATCAGAGCTGTTGTCGAAAAAAGGAAGTCTAAATTGATCATTTCATTGATTTATGGTATTTATCTGTATTGCTTAGAATTTGGCTCCTAGAACTATAGCTACTATTCATAATATAGCATCCCAGCAAATGGCGGACGTGCATAGTAATATTATAAGCCTCCATAGCAATACACCCATGGGAGACGCCCATAGTAAAATAGCTATGAGTAATATCGGGCCGTTCAACAATTAAAATTTTGCTACGTGAGCTTTATTACTCAACCCTCCCCATACCAACTCAAAATCGATTTTAAATACTTGCATATTGATAAACGTTAGTCCCCCCTCCCAGTTCCGAGGGAGAAATTAATTTTGGAACTCTAATTACCCTTCAAGTATATAGCTAGGAAAATATCTTGAAACAAGATTTAATGATTGACTTTCTCTGTACTAACTGTTTATGATATATGTTTGTATTTGTCTAACAATTATTGAGAGAAAGTCAATTAAAACATTGTTGACATTTTCACAAATAGCCTATAGGGGTATTTCTTATGAACCAGTGCCCTGTTGTTGTGACGATGCGTCATGAATGAACTGTTTTCCCTGCCCAATCTTTAAGACACTCCATAAGAATGGCTCAGATGGTGCGACCTCTGGGGTGGGGGATGTGGGGGGGGGTCTCGTGCACTGAGTAAGGTGATAAGTGTGACGCGGGGGTCCCCGCCCACGTGACTGATGTCTGTTTACGTGTGCAGGTCAACCACCTAGTAGCCAGGTGTGTCATTATCGAGAATTTTGGATCATGTTTTGCTAACTTTTTAAGAAACATATAGATTTAATAGTCATAACAAAAAAAAATCTGCAAATGTTATTTCATATATGCAATGCTAGTACATGACGCTTTTAGCATCATATTCTAGTATCTCTTTTCCTGGGTTATATTATTGATTGTTTTAGTTTCCATTGTAGCCAGGACAAATTTGTTTGCCATGACAATCGGTGGATCATTGTCATTCATTGGGTGTTGTTTAAAGGGGTATACGGTTCTGAATAATAGAACTTTAGTTAAGTTGGTTACCACTGTGAATAATAGTAGCAGAAAATAAGGCTTACCCAGAAGTAAATGTTATTTTCCTCGTACCTAATGGAGAATTACTGGTATATATCTGTGGAGAGAACCGGAAGATTCTCACTGGTGCTGCAGCCATGATCGCGACAAAAAGCACAGTATTTCTGGAAAGCCCTTATAGGTGTCTAACTGCTGATCCCAACAACCACCGGCTCCTTACTGGTGAGAGGTAGACTCAGCGTCACCTCGGGGAGGACAAGGCACAGGTTCATACTGCAATATCCTGGCCACATTGTTGGATCTAATAGGGAATCAACTCTCAACAGCACTTCGCGGAAGTTGTTGTGCAGTAACTATAATGGTCTAGTACCATCCCCTAACCAGCTAACACAAATCCTGCTGACATTGACTGACAAGAGATGTGTGCACATTCAATATGTCTGTCCACTGATTTATTATGATGTTAATGCACCAACTTCTGCGATTATCCCGTCGTAGCTTTTCTGTATCAAATCAAAGCCCAATAGGCACAAGCTTAGAGACAAAAGCACTGATTTTGCAAAGTTGACTATTTCAGTTAAATCATATCTACTCCATTTCTTTTGTAAACATGAAAAAGGTGTGATTTGAATTAAGTCAGTTATAGAAGCATTATGAAACATCTTCTTTACACGATCAAAAAAATTGAGTCATTGAATTCCATGATTTGCTTATTAAACTGTAGCTAGATGTTCTTAATTAAACAAGTCATGACTAATTCTTAGTGTTGTTCAAATTAAATGTGTCTTCAGAAAAAGCATGGAGTTTCTTTTTGTCAGTTGCATAAAATAAAACCTTTTACTCAAAGCCAGTGACATTTTCACCCAATTGGTCAGCCAATTTTCAAAAAACACAGCAAAGGTCCCCAGACATGGGACTCTACTAGCGCTAGAGAACCACAGAGTGCCATTCTAAAAGAGTTAAAGGCAAAACGCTTGCTACCCCTGCAGTAATGGCCAGAGCTGAGCAAGGACCTGCACCCTGGGCTTAAATAAAGCTATTGGGGGTTTAAAACCTAAGCATGAGCCAACACAAAGTGCAGATAGAGTGGATGTTGGTGGGAGGCAGGCGTTAGGAGTGGACAGTGAGGAGCCATCACAACGGGACTAATTCACTTCCTGCACTGACCTTCTCCGGCTGCCTGCCATAACCCTTTAAATGCCGCAGAGTGATTCAATGCACCATGCCCTTTGTCAGCTTGATGCAAGAATGTAGCGTTCTCAACCCTTGGTATTGTATCAACACCATATGGCCATCATGTTGTTTACATGGAACATTGGCGAGTTACTCAGAAGGGTTGTATTCATGAATCATGACGATAAAGGGCACAATGCATTAAAGCTCTATGCAGTCCTTACAGGTTAATGTGTTCTCATTGCCCTCAGGGAGCACCTCCATAATTAAACATGTCTTCTTTGCACTAGACCAGATGCTGCTATTGCTATATACACAGATTAGACAGCCATTGCTTTGTGTACATGGTACTATTAATCTTTTCAGGGCCGTATATATTACATATATATAGTACTTTAATGTACCATGCCCTATATACTGATTTTATGTATAAACACACCCCCAGGTAACATAAGTACATTGGGCCATGATTGGGCCAATATACCACTAGAAAATGGGCCAATATTGGCATTTTGATATTGGCCCACTGCTGGTTTGACTGCTGGCACATAAATAGCCCATGCTTGCAGAAAGTGATATTGATTTCATGTTGGCCCAATGGTCGGCCAACATTGAAATGCTTTGATATTATTCCAAGGTTAGAAATAATCAAACATTGGGCCAACCTTGTAATACATATGTCATCCCAACATATAATGTTCAATATAGGACCACTGCAACAATCACTAAAATGAAACAATACTACTTTTATTTGTATAATTGAATGTGCAAGCTTAAGACAAGTCAAGTATCACCAGTGTGGAAAAGCCAGTTCTGTCTTTTCAATCCATCTTAATCTCAACCCCAAAATGGTTAGACATCATACAAACTGTATTACTAACATTTAGGACTTATCTAACTTAATTACCCACACATGAGGTGTATTCAAGTTACTTTTGGAAAATTCTCAATACTGTCATGCAGTAAATGGCACTTTTAGATATTGAATTTCATCCATGAACTTCCTCTGACCTTTACACATGTAGAGCACACTGGGGATCACATTTACAACTTATATGATGGCAAAGTAGGAGCCAACTCTTCTGGCAACGTTGATCCCCCTGGTGGAGATTGCAAAGCCAATATTGGACCAACGTAGTTAGAATTTATGTTGGTCCAACATCAGAAATGATATTGATGGTCCTGAAATGTTATAACACTGGGCCGACACTGGGTGAGTATCAGCAATATCAAGCATGGACCAGCCCTGGGCAAGTGGTCAACCCAGCAATGGCCCAATATCAGAATTCCAAGGTTGGACCAACATTACATTTCAAATGAGTACTTGCCAAAGGTGGGTCATTATTGTATTTTGTATGTTGAGACAATATATGCATTACCTACAATGGGCCATGGTTAGTATAACGATTGCAATGGAGTCGATCATTGCCAACATTGACCCAATATATCCTTGATACCTGGGACCCTGTCAAAATCTACTGACCAGGACTGATAAACATGCACCTTTCAGCCCTCTAATAGTTGAACAAGTCCCTATGTAATGTGTTTGTTCAAGCTATGACTTGTGGCAGGTCATCCTGAGGGTGGTTCAGTAGGAGCACGCTTTAGTCACACTGAGCGTGCCTACCAAGATGGTCCTGTGTGAAAGGTCCAGATACTCACCTGGCCTTGTTGCGGTAAAACTGTAAGGTTTGTACTCACCTGAAACAAGAAGGGTAGACAGTCATTATAGTTATAAGGAGGCTAACATATGTAACTACACATGTACAGAGGTTCGTGAAAATCATTCAAACTGTTTTTTCAGTTGATTGTTGGTGTATTGTCATATTCAGCACCCACATAAAAGTGAGCGTCACTGTCGCCCAAAGCACTCTCACCTGAAAACCAGGCAGTGCCTGACTTTCAGGTAGGAGTGCTTTTGGCGACAGTGACGCTCACTTTTATGAGGGTGAGTATAAAGTACAACTGTTAAACTAGTATGTCCAGTTTTGAACAAGGAATACATGTACTTCACATTATGATATAGGTTAACTTGACAAGATGGAGTCCACTGAAATACAAATGCATATTTTCAAGAAATTCTACAATGTATTACAAAGATTCTGTTTTTCTATTTATGTAAAATCAACCAGTGTATACACAGCATGATCAACAATTGATCTTTTGTGAGTATCTTGAAAGGCACTAATTCCAACACAGAAATATACTCTACATGGGGCAGACGGGGACGCTAATGTTGTTTGATGTTTGCAAACAGAAGATGTCCCACACAGACAACACTACTCATACAGTGACACAATGCAGCTGTGTGTTACTGCCAGACACCAGGCCTAATCCACTGTGTCTGATGGAAGACCAGAATCTGGTTTTCCTTGAGGAAATCGTCTTTTTTTAACAAAGAGAGAGGGGGGGGGGGGTCCGTGTGAAACTAATGAGTCCCCCCCCCCCCGACATACACACAGAAAAGATTCAAATTTATCACGGCCGGCTCCACCTCCTTATAGTAACGTACTGACTTTTATTTTACATTATTAATCATTCATGGAAGAGAGAGTGCAGAGTCCAGGTCCGAGCAGTTCTTATAAATGTGCCTGATGATTTATCCCATTTCCATACCCTGCTTACAGTTTTCTTATTCTAAGAATGCCATTGGTCTGACTCTCTGTCCTGAATCCACCCTCTTAAAATGGGGTCAGGCGATGCAGGAATTCGGAGGGGGTTGTCCAGTATTACTTGATACCCTTTACAGGGGAGTCAGGCAAAGCAGGTATACCGTAAAACCTTGCCGCGGCTTGTACGCGAATCAGATCGCCGGTATGGCTTATAGGATCTTCAGAGAATCCACCATGCAGTCTGTTTGTTTGACTGTTCTGCTTGGTCCTAATTAATATGTGTATTATAGTAGGTCTTGGCAGCAGTCCGACAGCTTGACAGAGTTATGTAACTGTTGGAGGACATACCATTTTCCCGATCCTGCGAGGGGAGGGGATCGATTCATATTACCAAAGCTGTGATCACATTTCTGCTCATAATTCCATTTTTGCAGGTTTAATCCAGAACTAGAGAGATTTGAAAAAGGGTCAGCTTACGTTCGGATCCGAAGTAAAATAATTCCAATCCAAAAGAAAAATTTTACTGATTGATTAATACAATCTGACTGATTACTAGAGGAGAATTCCTAGCAAAATATCAGAAGTGCTGGTGCTGGTGCACATGGCACTGGGTGCTAATTTCCCTCTAGACCCCTAGCTTCAGGAGGTGTACCTCATAGAATACCAGTACCATGGGGATATACTGTTCTCAGGATACATAAGCAGTGCCCACGGGAGTCACTTGTGGTCGCTAAGTTTATAGCTGGCTCGTCACCATCCCCTTTTTGTCACTGCCTCCTGCTTAACTCGCACCCGTTGACACAAGTGTCTATAGTGCTACTCATTTGGGGCTGAGTAGACCCAGGGTGGGGCTCGAACACCGGACCTTCCGATCGGCGCGCGAGCATGCTGCCGATTGCGCTATTCCGTACTCCCTGAAGTATTATGCTAGCTTTTATAAGAACGTCAACTTTGAAATAACTGTTATGTTTCCCATTAGGATAAATAATGAATTCCATCGAAACCATGGGGACGTTATGGAGTGATCTCTTTTTTCTAAACTAATGAGAGTGCAGTTATTCAATTAATGTTCATTTTCCGTATTAACCTATAACCCAGGCTGCAGTCATGAGATGCTGATCACGTGATCAATGCCGTCAATGTAATCAACACACAAGTCTCCGCAAAATGTGTTAGAGGGTTGATAAATGCATTCTGGTCGTGCAATATGGGTAGTTGCCTAAATTCTCAATTCGCCTATTCTACCTGTTATGGTTTCCTATGCCCCTGGCTTCCTCCCACTCTTGCACTTCCAACCTCCCTGCCCTGTCTCACGTGACTCTTTCAATGTCAATTCAATTTAATCATTTATCATATACTGAACAGAACATTCTACAGATTAATGCAGTTATCAACGGTGTCCTCAGTTTCTCCTCGTTTATTTTACTCTCCCTGCTTCTTTTTCTTATACTCACCCTCATCGCTTCTCCCTCTCGTCCTCAACCAATCCCAAGTCCGTCCCTTTATTCCATATTCCATTTTAGTCAGGCAGTGAGTGACTTTCAGGTGAGAGTGGTTTTAGTGACAATGACGCTGACTTTTCTGAGTGTGTGGGGAAACAAAGTTACTATGCTTAAGTACTAGAATGGCCGTTCTCACACCCCCGTGGAGAAACCGATGCTCATTCTCAATGGAGTGTTTCTCCATGATGATGTCACTAAAATAGCTGTGAAACCAATCTTTAAATGCTGTCTTTACACATAATTTATTAATAATCACATGGAATAAACACAGAGATTCACTTAAATCAGTTTTAATTCCTGGTTTCTCCACTCGTGATACCTTGGTGCAAGGTACCACTCATGGAGAAACCTGTCATTCAGACAGGTGGACCTCTGTCTATATCCTCCCTTCTTGTTGCCCTACCCCTGCCCTCCCCGCCCTACGTCAACCACCGCCCCCTACCCCCCCCCCCCCCCTACAAACTAATTGCATCCTGGCTGTCTACCATCTAGTCCCGTTCCCGCTGCTTACACAGCCGCACTGATCCCTGCAGATCCCAGGTACTCACAGAACAGGCCATCTTTGTGTGACACTTCCTTATGGGCCAAGCTAACAAGCCTCCCGCCTCAGCCAGCACTAAGTAGTGAGCCTCCAGTGGCTACAGAACCCGGGGTAAAGGGGGCTTTGTGTGCAGGTCAATACATTACTGTAGTCAGACGGATGGGACTAAGTCTACTTCTTTTTTACAGCCATCAGGGGCCACATTGATACCTACTGCAGGTCTGTTACAATGTAGCTGGTGCCATATTAAAAATGATGTGTTTGGATGCAAAACAACATGGACAATATGGTCAAAAAATGACTAAAATCTGACAAATATATAAATCATGGATAGTGGGTTACAATCCTTAAAAAAATTTCCCAAAACGTACTATTTTTCATATCATAAGGACCTACTCAGTATTCACCTCGTGAAGTGTACATTGGAACCTACTGCAGGTCTGCTACCTTGTACCCGGTGCCATACTAAAATCCTTTTTGGCTGTGGGTAGTTGGCTGTATGGATACTATTGTAGTGCTGTGACAGAGATGTATGGAGACTGCTGTAAGGCCGTAGTTCTGTGACAGGCTGTGACAGTGCTGTGACAGTGCTGTGACAGTGCTGTGACAGTGCTGTGACAATTCTGTAACAGTGCTGTGACAGTGCTGTGACAGTGCTGTGACAGTGCTGTGACAGTGCTGTGACAGTGCTGTGACAGTGCTGTGACAGTGCTGTGACAGTGCTGTAACAGTGCTGTAACAGGCTGTAAGTACAGGCGGAGGTACAGTGTGTTACATACAACAGGAGTGAACTAGCTGCAGCATTCAGACATGAGGCTGCAGCTTGAGCTGATCCCTAAGTGTCCTGTGTGCCTGGGATAGAGACGCCTGGTAACAATGGAACACAGCGACACTCACACAACATGTTTACAACTAACACGATGGCAAGCGCCAAATTGATTTGAAAAGTAAATACGATGAAGTCTATAAATCATGAATTTGATATATGCCAGTTTTTTGGCATTTCCTTTTCATAGCAGAAGAACAATATGGCATTTTATGCTGAATGTATGAATCATGCCAACTCAAAAGGGTTGATACACTCTGAAGAGCAATGATGAGATAATCATCGGTAATTTCCTGACAACAAATAAACAGTTCTTTGAGGAAATATGTTGTCGTTATAGGGGTTTGTCCACTAGGATTGTTACCTATGTAGAATGTAACATGTACACTTAAGTTTGATGGTTCCTCCTTTCTTCTACCTTTTCTATAGAAGTGTGGGAGCTATGCTTCTAAATGATCTCAGTTAATTAAGTATTTCTCTTCTCAAAATAGAACCCTCCTCAGCACAATTTAAGTAACCCTTAAATCTCTCCCCCTACAGAATCTGTGCCATCACACAAGTGAGTCAATTTAGATGGACGTTGCACGAGAGGAAACCATCTGTCGGTCATAAATTTATTTAGTTGATCTACTTTGCAACCGACAAGACTAAATTCGTAGAGTGGCAGAAGTTCGGTGAATAATCAATGATTTAAATGTTTCCATATCCCTGGATCCTTAAGGTAGATTATCTACTCAGGAGGCTCTTTCAGAACAGACTCGTCAGTCGTAATATTGCGATTTTCGTCAATATTGCAATATTTGCAATTGACGAGGGTATTTGCAGCTGGCAAAATGTGGTATTTACATTAATTTTCTATACATTTGTATAGGAAATCTTGTGAAAGAAACTTTACTACTGGCCGTCAAATAGGGTTCGTCACGTCACCAGTTCCCTACGAACACGTCAGTTGTTCTGAATGAGCCTCCGGCAGAATCAGCGATAAATTATACTCATGTCTAATTAGGAACATTAAGCATTATCCCTGCTACGGCCAACTGTAATCTTCATGCCGAGCATTAAAGAGTTTATCAACTCAACCGGCATGATGCATGACTGCAGAGCTGTTGAGCTATTCACCATGCCTGCATTTATGGATCATGAGGAGCAAGGTCGTAGCTTAATAAAACAGTATGCAGCCTTCAATAGGCTGGACCTTGTAAAGCAAACAGCAAGAATTCTGCTGAATAATGTCTCATATTTGCCTTGTGTCTGGGAGGAGGGTTCAAGGAAAAACCTGTAATTAAAGTTTCTTCTTCTCTAATTATTTCTCAATGAAGATAAAAAGTAGAAAATTGGGAAAAGATAAAATATGCAAAAAGGCTAATCTGATCAATGTCTTTGTGAAAGAAAATGTCAGAATTCATGAATTCTTCGACAAGTTGGATTTCGTGAGCGACTTTTTTTTTCTCTAAATAATTACCTCTGTCTTTGATCTAAATTGGGATCCTTCCTCTGTTCTTTACTGGCGGCCCCTGAAGCCTTTTGTACAGGGACGATTAATGTAGCAGAGAGGAATACGTAAAGCCAAAGGGGCTGGCCTTGCCATGGCTGACCATATATATATTTATTAACACTTTAAGCACCATGGTGAGTTACTGCTATATTATTTGCTGTCGTGATGCATGCATGCAGACACAGGGAGTATAGTCTCCAGGGACACATACAATCATGCCAACTGTTCGGGAATGTATCAACCCTGTGCAAAGGGTCGGCATGATGCTTGAATGTGACTTGCATGTGTCATAAAGTATAATTGTTGCATCACACCGACCGGTGAATTGAGTTATTCGCCAGTGCTGCATGAATGCATCGGGATGACAAAGAACGCAGTGCAAAGGACAACATCCTTGCCACTTTTGAGGGTTAAGTATGATACGCTGCTATAGAACTGTGTATGTGTGTTGCAGTACTTACCAGATCCAAATGCCCCTTTCCATACACTACTCAGTTTTTTTGAAATACCTACTACCGGTGAGGTCGCTGTGTCGGTATTAGTGGTAGGCTTTAACTTCACTCAGTCATATCATGGAGTCACTAGATGCATTGATGCAGCCTGGGCGTATCTACTTGCCAACTCTGCATTCATGTATCATGCCGATCTTTCGGCATCGCACCAACCCAGTAGAGTCATCTCGATGCTTGAATTCAACTCTGGTGGGTGTCTTGTCTTAATCGTCATGATGCATGAATGTAGCCATAGTTAGCTACTCGTCAGATTCATGTATCATGCCAACAAAGACTAAGTGAATTAAACTTAAATCAATATGCAGCCCTGAAAGGGTTAAATGGCAGTATTTGACAGTGAATATGAGCATCAACATGCACCCCGTTTTAATCTGGTCACCCCACATGACCCTGGCACTTAATCAGGCCCTACCCTATCAGTGTGTGTATGTGTCTGACGACTTGATCATGCCTCATACCGGTCTATATGGTAATAGACCGACGCCATTTAGTACTCTACACAGAGCCGTCCACACCTCACTTGTATCCCCTCCCCCCAAGTTAGTACATATGGATTTTGCTGAGTATCATCCCTTTTAATGGTCGCTGAGTGCTTTTATTGTGGGCAGGATACATAAATAAACCCTGGCGAGTCTACAGCACTCGCAAAGGCTGCATTCATACCTCATGACGACAAAGCACTGTGTTCTTAAAGAAGCTATCGAAAAGGTATAGAGGCACCACCGAGGTTCGAACTCGGGCTCCTGGATTCAAAGTCCAATGTGCTCACCACTACACCATGGCGCCTGCTCGGTTACAACACTTCCTACTTAGACTATACGCCTACTGTTCTTACTTTTCAGATTTGGACAGGAATTGTACCAATTAAAGGGGCTCACCTATACGCAGCTTCTGGCTAAATATAGGAAGCAGCGAACAGTGACTTTATGTCAAATAGGCCTTTAAGGGTCGTAAAGTACCTAATGTTATGAGCTTTGTCATCATGGTCATGATGATGCGCATAGGGCAGCAGGCTGCCGTTATGCATCATGCAAAATCTACGGGGCCAGCATACCTCCAAAGGGTGGCCATGATGCATGGGAGCAGCATAAAAGCACGATGCGACACTGAAAAAGATAGGAATTGGAGTCCTAGCAGAATAGCACCCGTTCCCTAAACCCCTCCAAAAAACCTTTTTTTCTCAATTATGAGTTTAAATATGTAATTTGATTCAAACTGCTGTGAGCAAGGTATAACATAGATCTGTGTATAGGCTAGCATATGTGTTGTATCCAGGCTATGCCTCCCTGTAGCTTTACCACGGCTTTGGCACCTGCTCACATCACTTACTGTGCAGATATCCGCAGGGCTCCGTGACTAGATATTGTGGAGACCACAGGGCTTTCAGCACTCTGCCTCCTACTCCTGTTCATGTGGTTTCCTTAGCTAATGTTCACAACTGTCCATATTCCCGTTCAGGTTTACCCTCCTGGATGCTCTTTTAGAACGTCCCGCGAGTTTGTCTAACGAGAATAATAATCACGTAACTTGGTCGCTTGTACTAGAAGACCCCCAGGGTCCCAGCAGCGAGAATTGTCTATAGGGTACTGCTGAGCGTCAATTAGTGATATTTACAATATTCCATTAAGTAGATCTCAACAGGATTTCGTTTGAAACAAGCATCACACACACACACCCTATGCTCGACACATTATGAATTGTCTACGAATTCTTGTCCTGGGAGGTCTTCCACCACACGTCACAAACTCGTGAAAGCCAGATGTCCACAGGGCAATAGTTTTTTGTTTTATTTGAGATGGTAAAATTACCAATCCCGTTTATTTATACTGGACATAAAAAAGAGCTTGTTCAGCTCGATGAGTATCCTACGTCCAGTTTTCTAACAATAACCACTGGATCACAGGTCTATAATATGAACAAAAAGGCCATATGGCCAAATGGTGTATATAATATGAAAAGTTCATTTCATGTAGTAAGATGCTCAATGTTCATTGAGAACGTGTAAAGTAACAACACAATGTAACTTTACATAAAGATATAAAGTGGATATATATATATATATATATATACACCAATACCATCCAGGTGTGCTGGGTATTACATAGTACGGGCCCGCGGCCTTTGTAATTTATTTAGGATAAATAAACGGAATACTTACTTACTTACTTACTTACTATAAACCCCACAGAAAAAAACGTTAACGAATTCGTGACGTGTTCTGAAAGACCATCCTGTTCAGGAAGAGATTCCAGATAACTATTGGACACAATTTCCTACCCCATTCCACCTCGTATCCCGTGACAAAGCACACCTACAAACGTGCCTCATTCCTTTCAAGGCCCAGTGCCCCTATATATACGGCTGTACCTGTCCCGACTCCACTCCGACTGCCGCTGGAGAGGTACCGAGACCTGCGGGTGTAAGGGTAACATACTGCTTTAAGCTGTTATGTCTGTTTGTCGGCATCGTTCAGGAATACAACCCGGATTACCTTAATGGATTGCTACAACAAAAATAAACTTTCATTTTCCAATGGATAGCCTGATTCAGGGCTGGTGAAAAATTTGTCCGAACATCTCAAACCGCTTTTAGCTTGGGTAAAAACTGGTTGCTCCGGATTGCAGAATTGGTTTCCATGGAATAGCGACTTGAGATTAATGATTAATATTGATATCCATCTTTTCGATTTTCAATTATCTGCCTGGATATTGTGGTCAAATTGGATAAGATGATTAGGTGGATGACATAGACATATGATGACATGGATATGAACACACATATGGACATGAAATGAAGAGTAGCATAGAAAATAATTTTGGTGCAATGCACTCTTTGGGAGTGTTCCACTTATTTGACCCAATGACTAGATGTAATGGGAAAGCAGTGTGAGCGACAATATGTGAGTTTTCCCATGTCTCCGGCATAGAATGACACAAACAGGTGGCTGTAAGTAGGTAGGTCAATCAGAGACCGAGATCCCGTGCCAGTATGTGTCCCCATGCTGAACACCCTCAATGAAATGGTTTTCTCTACCAGATATCATGGTGTCATAAAAACTGCCATAACCATGAAGAAGGGAAACACTATGTCTTTCACAACCTGTTTTATTTCTCGATTTTCCATGATCAAATAATGAGATATTAATTGGTGAAATATATACAATGCCAGTGTTAATGAGTATATTGGAACGGTTTTTGTATGGCAGGCATTGGTGCTACCTTCCCAGAAAGGGGTGTCAATCACATGAAATGTCATGTGTGTGTATGAGAACTTATATATATGGACTCTTCTGACATAGTTGACCTTGTAGATATCTTTCATAAATTCCTGTCACAAACATTACTTGATAAAACTATGCATTCCTGAGTTATATGATTGTTATTTCACCTCAAGTATGATTAGAATAGTCAGATAGGGAAGATAAATAAAGAAGGCCTGGGCGGCAGATCGGCAGTTAGCCGTAGCCCAGACTCTGGTTGTATGTATTTACATACTATACTGAATCATTAAAAAAATATATAGTCAAGTAGCCCCCGAAACCGCCCAAAACCCCCAGTATTGGGTAGAATATAGATTTGTGAGTAATATTCTTTTAGTTTTTTTCCTGGAGCATGCCCATTACCCCTATAAGGCCCCTGTTTCTTCAACTATTCATAGGAAATTTGATATTTAGATATGCAATTTAAAATCATGATCTGAGAGAGGGTATCATAATAATCTAATTCCGAAAACAGCTGGTTATTCAAGGAAATATTCTCCAACTGAGAGCAATGTTCCTTGCGCATACATCATGGCAGCTCCACTCCCACAGGCCCAAGTGGTGAGTTAGGCGGTCCACAGCACTACCATGCAGGCTCGTAGAAGGTGCAGGGCCGAGTATGGCAACATTTTATTTTCAAAAAATCATAATAAATGATCTATCAATGATAGGTGAATAATGTTTATAATTCCTTAATCTAGTTGATCCCCTTAATAAGTTGTATGATTCATGATGATATTCAACAATTTCCTAACAATCCGTTGTCCTAGCTACTGTAAGTGGGCTCACAGGGTATCGCCTTTACTGCCTCTCCCATAGCTTAGTCTATGGCACTTTTTACCTGTTATTCTAACCCTTTAAGGACTGCATCCGTCCACGAGTTTCGGTCTGTTGACTGGATATTCATGAGTTGAAAGTTGGTCGTATTCCAAGATTGTGGCTGATGTTAAACAAGTGAAATGACCAATCAACAGACTAAACGCGAGTGCACCTCGTGTATTATTATTTTTTACTATTGTTTGTTCAAAAAAGCAAAACATATCATCATGGAGTACTGGGATGGATTATTCAATGGGGTAGCAAAATACATGGTTCGGTGGTTAAACGAATGGCACGAACGTATTCTGTAAAACGTTGAGCTGGGTATTGACTGCCAGATAAATGATTGCCAAAAGCAACGGTGAGCCCCAAAGACAAAAAGGAATAACATGATCATTGATTGCAAAATCGTCTCTGGTGTGGTCCTTTATCAGGTAGCATTTCACACAGGTGGAGTCCAACTTGTTTTCTGTGGCACTTGTTTACTCTCAAGCCGCTCTTCTGCCCAGCCAAAGGTAAACACTGTCAGAGCATGGGTCAGACCTGTCAAAGGTGAAGACAGCTATATGATATTCCTCTCCCTTGTGAGAGCATCAAGTGCTACTTTTCTTTCTAATTGTGAGTTCTCTGTTTTTGATACTTGTCTGCCTTCAGTGTTTGTTACATGTATATTAGCGAAATGAAAATTGTTGTTTGACTTTAAGCCCAGCTCTTTGGCAAAAATGCCTAACCATTTCTGTTCCTAGTTGGTGGTGGGTCATTGTGACAAGCTCTTTCCTTGTACTCCCAAAATTGAGAAAGACATCTGACCTACCTCTCCTAATTATGAGACCATGTTGCCTATATTATATAAACTGAAACCCCATATGGGTGTTTGAAGTATTCACCACTGACCTCCTAGACAATTCTTTGTGGACAAGTATATTTTTCTGTGTAACAAGGTATTATGGCATAATTCCCCCATCCTCCCATTATCAAGACGCATGTGACGACTTTGCCATGGTTTTCTTCCAAATTACTAGAATCCCTTATCCTATTGGCAAATTCATTTCCTCAAAGTCGATTTGTCGGCAGTCAAATCCCCTCCTTAGTTCACAATAAGGGCTTTAGTGATAGATGGGATTTACCGTGGATGATTACACTCAGAGTGGGCATGATGATTCCTATTTATCCGCCTGCTGGGTGTGTATCTAACCAGAGACAAACACTGTCAAAGCAGGGGTCAGGCCTGTCACAAGGTAAAGGCAGCTGGACGATATCCTTCTCACTGTTCAACCCTTCAAAGCGAGATGCTGCGTAAAGCACCAGATCTCATCTTGATGTACTAACACAGTGCCAGAAAGTAACTCACCGACACCGCGTGTGTGCAGCATGTCGACCCTTCGGGAGTGTATCAACTCAATAGGGTCATTGTGATGCGTTACTCGCCAGGGCTGCATCTATGATGACAATGCACCTTAAAATACTATGCTGTTCCTTAAGAGTTAACCTCCCACATGAAAACGTCAGGAGAAAGTATCATCTGCCACTTTTTTCAACCTGAGTGTTTGTTTGCTTCACCTTTAGATACTTGGAAGCAGAAAGAATGGTGTACTGTTTTATGTAGCCTGCCCACGTGATGCGGGGAAATTGTATAGTCACGAGGTGATTTAATATATCATGCAATGTAATCCGATCGGTTGTTCAATTACCCATCTACTATGTAGTATCATGAAATAAGCTGTTCGACACAATGAGCATTGAGCCCTGACACTGTCAGTGACAGACAGAAAATGTCGATGGAAAAAGATGAGTTAATACATCCAAGCCTGTCATCAGAGTTAGCCGTGTTGGGAAATCATAACTCTAAAGCTATCATCCGGCAAATAACAGTGAAACCACCGACATTAAAACTCTAACTAAAATGCCCGATGGACCAGTATTGTGTAGCATCCATGCGTTCAGTCTTACTTAACTTGTTTTCATCCAAACAGCCATGAAGTCTTCAGCTTGATGACATTAACCGACAGGCGTCCAACCACCAGTCTAAACTGCAGCACACCCTTCATCATGTCCCAAGAGATGACCACCACCTAGAAAGATCTATTGCCTCTATGTACCGATATTTGGCCATTCATATTTCCTATCCTTGTCAATTATACAAATTATTAATTAATTAAAAGTGGTTGAAACAGTAATAACGGGTGTGTTACTCAACTTTGACACTTCAACAGTTCTTGTGAACCTCTTGTATACCAATTTGTGTTTTACAACTTATCGCTTTGAGAAATGGCACATAAAAGATAAAATGTGAGAACTTTTCTCAAGGGAATAATGAGACATTTTCTTGGTTCATAGCCAAGTGCTGTTAAGAGGGTTTCATTGGGATAAACACTCAATGAAGGCCAGCAATCACCAGTTTGTGCCGGTAGCTACCCGCCCACCTCACGAGCTTAGCGCACTGCCTGAGGGGGTTTGGTAAGCAGCAATTCTTGCTGGGTGGGAATAAAGCTGGCTGTGATTTGGTGTCCTTTGAAGTAGCACCCTCCTGAACCTGATCCTGCAGTGTTATATCAGTGTAACCCGATCCGGCTGTGTTATATCAGTAACCTTATCACACGCCACATTCAGGCCCAGATTGGTCTTCACACGAGTCTACACACAGGGTACGGTGGTTTCATCTCTCACCTGCACACACGGCCCTAGCCTGCCCATCATTATATCAGCAGCTAATCATGGCGCTTCGTTACACGAGCTCATTAGGCCGCAGCCTTGATGAGTCCAATCACTCGGACCGGGGTCGACAATTGGGCTAATACATCTCGGCGAGGTACCTGCTCAGTACTAGCCGGGCTATAATTCAGAGACTGCTCACTTTATGGGGCCGCCAGTGCTTTAATGTACAAGGCATAATATATGTCCTTTGTTGGCATTATGCATGAATGCAGCACCCGCCAGGGCTAGAGGCATGTGCTACAACTGCAAAAGGGCTATATCAACGTTCACTCAATACTTCATTTGTTCATGGACATGAGAAACCTCTTAAGAGATTTTCCAAATCGGCACAGAATATGTGCATGGAAATTTTATAATTGCTGTACTTTAAGATCGCTGAAGACAAAGGAGAATTTGACTAGGTGACGATAGGGATGTGATGCTTTTTCTCCGTCTCCGTCTCATTTTATGGGTTCACATACCAGGGCCCTGTCGTCCCTTGTGGTGGACTTTTCCTTATTTATTCCGCTCTACAACTCTCATTGTAGGCCACCCCTGGTTATGTTCACCGGGCTTAAACTTTAATATGTATATTATGGTAAAAACGGGTTACGCAGAATATGATTGGAGAGTGTGTGTTTCTGGTATGCTGGGATGGAGACAGTACTCAAAAAGAAGAAATTCTTCGTTGACAGGACATAACCCTTTTGATGGAAATCGGATCATTACATTACAGCAAAAACGGCCAGACAAAAAGTAGGTACTCGGTCCTAAGTAGTGGGATGGAGCCATACACGGAGTGACGGGCGTACACTACAGGCCTGAGCCATGATCACATTTATACCTGGTGCACCTGCCATGACTTAAAATGGGAGGGATGCATGGTTTTGTGTTATTGCTGTAATTTGTTGTTCTGAATTTGTAACTTTTCATGGAACATTACGACAAATAATGCATATAATTTGCGGAAGTTGCAGTGGGGACACATGTGGATGCCTTTTTCAAATATAAATGTGGCACTATGCTCTTCAACGTGCCTTGCTATTACACTAAAATACTCTGGTATGTCTGGTAATATATAGCCATCACACAATTGTAGTGTTGGTTGTATAGGTAGCGAAGAAATTACTTTGGAAGTTGATGATTACTGACTATGGTTTCTATCATAGAGAATTTCAGTGTAGCTACACCGAGAAAGGTGATTGTTCCCTATTATAAGGAACAAAAGGATGGTAGATTATCGCATTGCCGCCTGGATTTTTGTCCCCCATCTCTAGTGGAGAACATAAATTATTCCACCTCCTTTCCTCATCCGCCTCCTCAAAGGCACAGACATATGGCTGACCCCAGCCCTCTTTGAACTTTACACAATAATGTAGGGCCTTATAGCCGAAAAAGAGGGATCTAACTTGTTATGGCCCACCCCCAACCCGTCACTATACCTTTTGTCAATAAATGACCACTCCTCAAAGTTGGAAAAGCTGCGCAGGTATGATTGTTCATCATTGTCGATTTAGATTTTTCTACTCAATGAGTTGCGGAGTGTGTGTTTTAGGGTCTGTTTTTTTTCGTTCAAAAACACAAACTAGGACAAGAATAATAACTGTTAAAGGTTGCATCTCTGATTGTAGATGACTTAAACGATTAAATTACCACTTAAGTAATACTTATTGAATTGCCTTCTATAGAGGATTTCCCCCAGCAATCATGCTGAAAAATGATAAACTGTATATGTGTGACGGCAATGAAAAAGGTTTAATCCCAGGTGCACACAATAATTCAACAGACGATGGTAAAAACGTGTCCACACCAACTGAGCAGCTCTAACCCTTTCAGGGTCGCGTAGTGTTTGTCCTTTGTCAGTATGACGCATGAATACAGACCTAGTGGCTAACTCGCCAATGTCGTATTGAGCATGGGAAAGGGAAATGTCTTTCAGAATTATTTTTTGGCATATTGCTATTACATTCAAGCTTATGTTGCATGAATCTAGACAATCCTGGATCCGCCATTGATTGCTCTACCTGTCTCTGGCTGTGATTGGTTTACCTGACTTTGTCTGTGATTGGTCTATCTGTCTTTGGCTGTGCTTAGTCCATCTGTCTCTGACGGATCGAGGGAGGTTGATAAACTACAGGTGGGTCCGCCACATGCCTAACTTCAGTCCTGGCTTGTAGTAGCCTGGCCAGTGCTGCATTCATGCATCATGACGACAAAGGGCGTAATGTATTAAAGCATTATGCGATCCATAACATATAAGCCCCAAATGTATTTTACCAAAGCCTTTGGGGCTTTTGAAACTTCTAATGGCTGGAAACATACCCAGATCCTGTCTATTTCTGGGAGGGTGACAAAGGAGTAGCAGGTAGTATCAGGATGTGTATTGTATGGTGCCCCCGGTGATGCGGCTTTCAGACACAGGGCCACAGGCACTCCAGTCCCACCGGGCCGCACACTTACTTATTTTGGGCCACCACTAGCATCTTTGCTCCAACCGAGCTGTTTTTATCCTATGTGCCCATTACTTAGCTAATCAAATATAATTTCTGAGATTAACAATAGGAACGTTTTTCCTTGGGAATGAAAGCAGATTGATTAAGTCTAGAATAAACTGCAGCTTTCTTCACGAAGTTGTTGGATATACTCTAGTGTATTTGAGTGAGAAAAATGGTTTAAGGTATATTGGAAAAGTAATCCCTGATCTACCCCTCTGCTACCAGCACACGGATAGGATATCGGACTGGAGCAGAGACACTTTGAGATCATAATGGCAACTATGTAAAGACTGTACAGAGAGTGGTGCAGAGAGAGGTGACCCTGTGTAGGTGTGAGAGTGCACTCTTACACCAGCTGCACCCAGAGGGTAGCACAGACTGTAGAGGTAAATGGACAGTGTCAATGTTGGCTCAGTGTGGGGGAGTCTACTCGTGGTGTCTGTACGCTGCAGGCAATGCCGCTGTATATACTCACAACTAGAGATATTACAACCTCCACTGTGATTGGTCTACAACCTCCACTGTGATTGGTCTACAACCTCCACTGTGATTGGTCTAACTGTCTTGGGATGTGATTGGTGAAACGGCCTTTGGCCGTGATTGGTTTATCTGTCTTTGGATATATGATTGGTCTGTCTCTGGCTGTTGATCGGTTTACCTATCTTGGGCTGGGATAGGTTTAAGTGTCTTGGGCTGTGGTTGGTTTTCTTCTCTTTAACTGTGATTCGTCTATCTACTCTACACATATTACATTTCGCGCTGTACATATTTTCGCGAATTTTTAAATCCACGAAAATAAGTACAGAATGAAAATTCATCCAATATAGCTCTGTACCTACCATATTTCAAAATCCGCAAATTTAAATCTGAGCGAAATTGTATTTTTTTTGCAAAAACGCGAAAATTTTTACCAGCAAAAATATCTACATTTACAGTATCTCTGGCTGTGATTGGTTTACCTGTCTTTGTCTGTAATTGGTCTATCTGTCTCTAGCTGTGCTTGGTCCATCTGTCTCTGACGGATCGAGGGAGGTTGATAAACTACAGGTGGGTCCGCCACATGCCTAACTTCAGTCCTGGCTTGTAGTAGCCTGGCCAGTGCTGCATTCATGCATCATGACGACAAAGGGCGTAATGTATTAAAGCACTATGCGATCCATAACATATAAGCCCCAAGTGTTTGATGCTTGATCTACAACCTCCACTGTGATTGATTGGCCGTTACTACGTGGGAGTCTATCACCGCAACTGCAAATGTGAGAACCAACAAATGATACTAATGCGGAATAACATTAATATCAAAGGGAATCTCTGGTTTGTGATACCAACGCAGCAAGTTCCCCAATCACCATATCCCCATGTGTAACTGGTATGTACATGTAGTGCACTTCTCGCGTCGGTTTGGCTCTATCATCAGCTGTCACTGGTCCCTGGCACTATCTCAGCCTGCAGCAGTAAAGAGTCCACACGCAATGTGCAATTATACAGGACACATGGTTTATCGCCCACCGAAACAAACAACTATTCATTGAAACAGAAGCCTTTCCCTCCCACTTTAACATACTTAAATAACTTGTGTTTTATATTATGCTCACCTGTCAGTGCCTGTCCTTGTGGTGAGAAATGTGTGTATAGACCTGGCAAATATTATATATAATTTGTATCGGACAGCAACCTGTAATGTACACATGTTGGTCTTATAAATTATGTTGACCATCCAGGTTCCAAATATATTACTGGTCACCATACATTAATTACTTAGTGGGGGAGAAATATAAACACCTGTTTCTCAAATGATGTTTTTCTTTTCTCTTTGGCCTGTTACATGTCTGTGACAGGCCAGAATAAGTATGTGTGTGTCCCCTGTGTGACCTACCCTTCCCCACACACAACATATACAAACGTGACTGTTACTATTACAAAATGTGTACTAGAGATGACGGCCCGCAGAGAAAACTGCTCCTGAGAAACAGCCCAGGAGAGAAACCGGTCCTATAGGGAGTGAGCGGTCCTTATCAGGGTCATAGCGGTGGTGTCCAGAGTCTCCCTATACCGCAGAGTATGCCATAGACCATTAGTTTTACCTTGGTTAAGATTATACTTCATATATACTACTAACACTGAGTAGGTATCATAAAATGGCGCTTACTGAGCATTTTACAATGCTATTCTACAAGAATCCCATTTTAGACTAACATATGAAGCCAATATTAGAGAACAAAGCAGTCGTATTTATCTTTTTATTCTACACTCCTCTCGCCTCGAAACGTCACTAAATAATAGATAACACAGAAACCCAGTCCCATTCCTTTAACCTACAAGTCTACAAGGCGCTTCTTGAGGAGATGGTGCTGGCTACTTATTGCGTAGCCATGTTGGGCTGGGGTACACACTCCAAGAAGAAAGGCAGAAGGACATCTTAGCTTTGTTGGGCTAGCCTGGTCTTGGTTCAAAGTGTCAACCGCTCACAAGTTCTGTAGCGAGAGATGGCACCATCCATTGAGGTTATTTTACCCATAAGGTACGGATATCCGCTAATGGATAGCTTTGTTGCCATCATGCATTTCTGTACCAAGCCGACCGTGTAGGGTTGATTTCTCCTAGACTGTCTGCAAGGGTGCATCATGACAATCATATGGACTGGACGAATTATGTGGCACTTAAGGGCTAGAATGTGTTGTCCTATGTCCCAACCTAAGGTTGGGAGTGATAATTTTTCACTAAAAGGGTTTATCAACAAGAGCCGTTTGTACTCTAACGACCCATGGGTAACATAGCTCAAAAATGCCGTCTCTAGCCACCATTTAATACTGTGCTGCTTCTGGTACAGGGAACCAGGGTGGTCTGTGTGTCTGCTGGGTGTGATGTGTACACAGCACCAACAGACTGAACACTTACCGAGCTGCTCCCTGCCCTGAGACATGAGCCACTCACAGGCACCGCACCACTAAGCTGACCGGTCAGTCCTGTAACAGCCGCAGAGGGTTATTCTGTCCTTTGTTGTCATGATGAATGAATGCAGTCCTGGAGAGTAACTTGTCTCTTGCTTTGCCTTTGACTGATCTATCTGTCTCTACTAGTACTAGTGATTGGTCTTCCTGTACATGTCTTTGGCTGTGGATGGTCTGACTGTCTCTTGCTGCAATCTGTTCAGCTCTCTCTTGCTGTGATCTTCCCATATGTCTCTTACTGGATTGGTCAATTGTATCTGATTGTGATTGGTCTATCTGTCTTTGACTGTGATTAGTATTCATAGCTATCGTTGAGATTTGTCCAACTGTCCTTTGCTATGATTGGCCTATTTGTCCCTTGCTGTGTTTGGTCTACCTGTATCCGTCTGTATTTGGTATATCACTTGATTGGTTTATCTGTCTATAACTATGATTTGTCTATCTGTTTCTCACTGTGATTTGTCTAGATATGTCTCTAGCTCTGATTAGTCTGTCTCTGGTTGTGATCTGTTGAATTTAATGACTTCATTGAACATAAGAACTATCAAATAAGTCGACAAATGGGTAGCAGCTAAACTCCAAACCCAATACTGTGTTGTGAGAGGAGGCCAGACACAGTATAATCTGCACTCCCCCCTGTTTATAGACGTGTTGCTGGTGTAGTAAGTATATTATTTAGGTGGGTGAGACCTGAATGAGTGAGGTGTCTGACCACTGTCCACCCCTTAGTACAGGCAGCAGCTGGTAACTACATCAGTTAGCGACTCCACGGCTCGTCCGTAAACTACATTGGTACCCTCCTCTTTTGCTGAACCCTTGATTCTAATGGGACTTTCAATGCTTTTTGAGCATTTATCACGAGGCAGCTTGGGAATTCCATGTTACCAATATTAAGTCCAAATATAGCAGACACTGACAAGTAATGAAGCAGCTAATACGTTAACACCAAGAGACTACCCTGCCAATCAGTCCAGACTGTATCAACAGGGACAGGGTGCATAGATACAACACTATCTCAGGGGCATACTGCCTTAAAGCAGGTGGCAGGCTGGATTCATAGCGGGAAATCCTCTATGAAAGCACGCTGCAATCGTATAATACTGAGAAAGAAGCCCTAGGGAATATTGGGCAGAGGGATGCCAGTCTTGCCTCACAGTAGATAAAATCCATATGTTAACATGTGAGGGATTCGAGTGTCTTTCTCAGCCTCAGTTCCCCTTCTACACAGTTATGCATCACACACGTTATTTATGTCACAGTCATACACTTTAATAATATGAAATAGTTGAATCCTCTGGCAACGCACTCATCCAATGGTTTCATCTGACTCGAGTAAAAAACAGCATGATAGAAAGCCTTACTCTCAGGCAGCCACATGTGGGGATTTAAGCAGTTTTACTAATGCACCCACAGTATTGACCCCGGCCACTTGGCTGGTTAAGCATCCGGGGAATGGCTTTACGAACGGTCCCCTCAGACTAACCCATGGACAGCCTTCGTGACATATTACCCATCGACCCCTTCCGGTCAAGCTCTGACTGCAAATCAAGGTGTCTGTGAAGATGCTGCCTCACTGCAGGGAGACACACTCACACAGGGGCAGGTTATGAACCCTTTAATGACAACCGGCTGCCTTAAAGTGGCAATCTCACCTAGCGTTTCCTACTCACGATTCTAGTACTGTTCTAGTCTGCTATGTTGTAAGTGCGAGTGGTGAGAATGCCCCTTTAAAGCAACATGCAGCGCAAATAATTGACTCACCGACACAGTGTTGGTGCATCATGCTGACCTTCAGGAGGGTATTCTCCTTGTGGGAGTCTGCAGCGTGAGCAACTTACTCATTAAGGCTGTATCATGTATGATTCTGTAGTGTTGCATCGTGCATTATCACACCCTGATACCCTTAAAGGGTTAACTGCCCTCACAGTGGCAGTGTTCAGGGACAGACAAGAAGAGGGAATCCTGCACCAACGTCTGCTAATGAGGTCACATTTAACAAGACGCCATTTGCCGCTCATAACAGGGTACGGTGCAGTTTTTACGACTCTCATTGCATGATTCTATCGATATAGTTAGTGTTAAATATTCCTGCATCTGAGGGAAATGGTAGAAGGGAGAGTGTTCATGGTTAGGGAACTTTTATATCGGAAAGGCCAAAGAAAAGGATTTTAGGCCATTTAATAGCTGTTTTAAACTCAACGTCATGGTCCATGAGTCAAGGTTATGTTAGGTTTTTCGACACTGCAGTTCATGACTTATTTTCTGTGCATTTTTTAGGCCGCATTAACAATTAAAGCGGCAGTCCCACCACTCGCGCGGCTACCACATAGTAGACTAGAACAGTACTAGCATTGTGAGGGGGATACGCTCGGTGATTATGCCACTTTAAAGGATATCTGACATACCTATCCTAGATTCTCAGTTCATGTAACCTGAAACAAACCTTTTGTTGGCGTATTTGTTTATGGCCCACTGCGACCTACCCTTTTGGAAATAGACATTATAAAGTTAACAAGAGAAAGGTGGCGAGGCTGTAGACATCTTTACGACTTCCAAGAGGGGTACACTTCTTTGCCTCCTCCGCTACAAATGACCCAATTTAGTATTTCCCCCCTCCCCAATCAACTCAGTCGTTGTGAAATACTAATGACCACTCCAATTCATGGAGGAACTGCGTAACTTAAAACGAGTTTATGGAGAGTGTCTTTATACTGGGACGGCCTCTCAGCTGCCCTCGTGTTATTTGGTCAGCTGCCGTTATAATGATCTGGAAGGCACACTTTCTAACCTCAGAATAAATTCTGCCATAGTGATGAACACACGCAAACTTCCCGTGTGAGAAATGTGGAGTACAATGTCTAAAAGAAAAGCGTGTGCAAGGAAGCATCAACTTTTTCTCGGCAGTCCTACACCCGGCAGTTTTATTTCCATTATAAATCTTTCAACACGTTTCCGAAGATATGAAATGAATGCAATTTCTGATATCCAAAGATCATAGTGAATATAGATAAGGAGGATGAGAGTTTAATGAAGGTGTCCTTTAAATGGAGGACTTAACCCCTGATAATCGTCCTGGGTTGGAATTAATAACCAAGCACAGAGACTGGTCAGAATGGCATTGAAGTGAAGTCTCATACGAAGCTGATAGGAACGTTGATAGCTACTAGTGTCCTTGAGCAGAAAAAATCCAACCCTTTAAATCGAGTGCAACTTCTATGCACGCAATTGGCGCCAGTGTTGCATTCGTGCAGCATGCTGAAAATACAAGGTTGATACACGGTGGAATTTTCAGCATGATGCCCCGATGAAGCACCGTTAAACAAAATCGAATACCACCGATACAGACGAAGCCTTCAGACATGATGCTACCCTTATTAAGGCCCCAATGTGCTAACAGAATCACGACGATCCACCTGGGGGAGACTTCTTACACAGGGTTCTATAGGCAGCTCAGATTAGTATTTGTCGTCTGCCACAGAATGTCAGGGTGACAATGGAGAGTGCTGCACATCCCCAGACCACTCTCCAAACACAGTTATCGACTGTTCAAACTAGACTCTGCCATGGACATTGAGATATTCGGCGCAGTTCTCCAAGCAGATTACTGCTATACCAAAGAAAACCAGGTTAGTAAAGGGGATGGCTAGCACCAGGCTATCCCCAGTGACTCCACCATTCTTCCTCTTATGGCTGCCGATTCTGCAGGAAAATCGTTCCTGTGTGCAGAGACTCTGCTGGGAGAGTAGGTGATTGTTCTCCGGCGGCCATATTGAAGTGACATTAAGACGTAGACCGTCACATGACGTAGAGACGCTTAGCTAAATAGAATCAGGACGGATTGAATCCATCACATGCCTATCAGCGCCTGCCGAGACGATGGATGTTTCCTTCTCCCACAGTCCGTGCTGATGTGGGTGGGGGAAATTGGAGAGGAGATTACAGCCATAATGGATCATATCTGGACTGACTGTGAAGCACATGGCTATACTGTGCTGTTAACACTCTCATTTTTCCCGTTGCAGAATGTATATCATCAGCTGATGGTTTCTCTGTTGTTTAAATGAACTCTATAAGCTGAATTTCCATCCTTTCTACCTCTGATGCAGTCAGTTAATGACCATTATCCCTCCCTAATCGATGCAATTAAAATCCTTAATTGTTTTATATGTTTCTTTGACAACCGGTTATATAAAAGATTCCAATGTTGTTGCTTGATTACATTTTCTTTTACTTAATCACCAGCATTAATAAATATCACAAAAGATCTTTTTTTCTAAAATCAACTCAAGGCAATATAAGCTTTAATGCAATAACAATATGCCAAACAAATCCAGAAGGCATTTCTTTTTCTGATGCGTGATAAGAAACGTTTTCCAAAATAGCCTTAATGGAGCAATACAAACTGAGAGTTAGCATTGGTTTCTCCAGATTGGAGAGAAACTATTTGATTGGCCTCAAAGTAACATTTGCCGTCATCTGGTCATAAGGAACTGATGTAGTGCCAGTGAGTAACTCATAGGGACGCTTTGGGAGTGTAGCAAGTCCTTGGGCATAATCTTTGAATGCAGCACTGGCTAGTTACTTTCCAGGGCTGCATTCAACTATGAAGACAAAGAGCATTAAGGCACTGTTAAGTCTCTGTGCGGCCTTAAAGGGTAAACGGATATTGTTGAGGATGTCAGGAGGTCATTACTGAAGGGATTAGTGGAGAGAAGACGGGCTTACACAGAGAAGTTTTGGTCATTTGTAAGTCTCCCCCCCCCCCCTGTAAGGACCTCCTACTGCCAGCAGCCCATACCGTCCTGTGGTTCACCAGACACACGTCTGGGTGGCAGTGCATGTCATGATGTAAGGTCTAGGATGTAGCAGCGCCATCTTAGTGTTAGCATCAATCTGTTATTGTAGAATACTGTTTACATGTACTCGCCATCCCTGCATTCATGGATCCTCCCGGCTCTTCGGGTGCGCATTAAATCTGTAATGTCTGTATGATGGAACAGTGCAGCCCTGATGTGTTACCCAACATGGCTGCATGAATGAATGAGACTGACCAAAGGCCATTGTAGAGAACTAGAATACAGAATAGTGAATTGGACAGAGACGTTCGCTCAGAACCATAGCCTACAATGCATTAGTTCTGATTGCCAATTGAATCGCCTTTGGCACCAAAAGCCCTGTGAACAAAGCCAATTATTTCTAAACTCAGTGCTACCTTTAGGGTACTGATATCTTGTGTGTGGACTCGTGTGAAGACCAATCTGGGCCTGAAGGTGGCGTATGGTAACAGTATTGATAACACAGCGGGATGTGATATCTGGGGCTTATTTCTCAATATTGTTTGATTCAGCATGATACCTGGACAATCACACTTTATCTGGAGAGCAGTGGCATCCTGAATCATGGTAGCTGATCTTTTATTCTTTGTTGAGCCCAAAATATGTATGATCACATTTTTACTGGATGAAAGTAGAAGCCACCAGAATGGTTTATGTTTTCTACATGGTTTGAATCATACACACTGGAGAAATACACCCCAGTATCAGGTTCAGGAGGGTGCTACTTCAAAGGACACCAGATCACAGCCAGCTTTATTCCCACCCAGCAAGAATTGCTGCTAACCAAACCCCCTCAGGCAGTGCGTAACACCCGCACACAACGTAGGTGGTGGGAGCTGATGATGGGTATTTCTGATGCCCACAATGATAATCTTAAAGCATTCACAAGCGAGAATAATGGAGACACAAAATATGTGCATTGAAATATGTTTGCTGACCAAACCTCAATTAACATTTCGAAAATGAATGCTTAGAAAGCTACAGTAGCCTTTAATATCTTCCTGGGAGCTTATGGGTAGGGGAGGGGGGGTATTCTAGCTAGGGTGGCCGGAGGATCGAGCTGATCGCCCAGTCTGTATCTGATTCTATGTTAAATGGCCGTTCTATTGATGTGTTCCTAACTGTACTTCGATAATCGTGTCTCAAGCTACTGTACAGGTCCTGACAGAGATGTTGATAAACCAGCTGTTATTGTCTGGTCGTCCACAGGACCCCTCTCTGGTTTATGGCTGGACCATGGTCTGGTTATTTTGGCAGAGTAAAATGTTGTCTGCTCTTGGCTCGTGCCTATTTTTTCCAGAACTTTCCATGTCTAAATGTCGTCTGCCAAGTTCACAACCCACGGAATTGCGCCACCCTTTAACCAATTGAAGGCTGCATAGAGATTTACTGTGCTATGTCCTTTGTCATAATGCTGCATAAATGCAGCTTTGGTGACTCGACTGCACAACCTGATCCTTCAACAGCATTGGCACGATGTATCAATGCACCATGACAATAAAAGACATAATGCATTATGCACTTAATTGAAGGGTGAAGAACATTACCTCAAAACATCACCTTTTTTTGTCACCACATGCCCTCCTGTCTACATGCCCCATAAACAAATTTTGTCAAATTAAATACTTATGAATGAATCTCTAGTGCGAGCATCATGGTTTAGGTAGAGTTATCAAAGGAGCGTATCGATCCCATACTGCAGAGTAATTCTTGGCAGTAAAAGGACACTCGGGGTGATTTAACGTAAAACAGAGTTCCCTATCCCTTTATGGGCAGCACAGTGTTTGAATGCATTCTATCCTTTGTTGTCATAATACATACATGTTCGTGAATCATGCAATAGCGATTCTACATGTATTAGTATCTAAGGGGGTGATACACTTCTGCATGGTCATCATGATACTCAATGGCACTAATTTGATGCATCATCGGACCATAATGATAAATACTGCAACATGCCTTGACTTGATAACTAGGATGACTAGAGGAGAGAGTTGGATGCTCTCTGCATCACATTAGAACGGCAAACACGGCACAATCAGGGTGTCATTCAGGTTGCATTCAGAGCAAGATCAAGATCTCAGTGAAGCCCGTCCAGAGTAGTTGCGAGGGCACGGTAATTGCGAGTTCTAATGGATTGAAATGTCTGCTTGGAACACAATAGCTCTTTGGGAGCTCTCATTTAACTTTTAAATTGAAGATAACTACACTATTCTAGGTGAATATATTCTGTATATTTCATTTGATTGTTTTAGTAATTTTATCTTATATATACATTTTTGAGTGCAAGCATCTAGAGGGCCATTTTTACTTCCCACATCAGTACGTTTTTGGATTCCGAGGCTGGAGGGCCTCTCTTTTATTTATACTTTTCAGTGCGTTTTGGTGGTCCCCTGACAAAAAACACATGGCTTTCAAAAGAACGTTTTTTTGATACACGCATCAATACGTCATGGCTAAAGCTATTGACCAATACAGTACCCTTACATCATATTGTTCTGTAACCCCTGGACCCTTTTGGGAAACAGGCTCCTAGTTTTTTCTGCAAATAAAACATATCACTAATCTTTACCACTGTTACCTGACAAATATAAAACACCTACCTTTAATGGTGCTGTCCACATTGTCTGACAGTGCATCCCTCGCTTGTTCTTGGGTGAAGTTTGCAGGCAGGGATACGAGAGCACGTACGTCAAAGGCCTGGGTGGTCAGCACGCGTTGTAAATCATTGGCCATGTTGATCCAAGGTTGCCAGCCGGACCAGAACACTGCCACCCGCTTCCACCGGAAGTGCCGCATGACCTCGGTGAGGGCCCGCGCCGAGTTCTGCGTATCCGGGATGCTGTGCCGGAAGGTCGGGAAGAGTTGACGGTGTCGGAACCGGTCATCCATGCAGGTGTAGGATACCACAGGTTTGTTGACACTTGCCGAGAGTGTCGCTGTCGTGTCGCAGAGCTCAGGGAGGCCGGGCCCAAGGATGGCGCTCACGGATGACCCTGACTTAGTCCAGGAAAGGACATTGTCCAGTGCAGCATCCTCTAAACAGACATCTACTACTGGGTTGTACAGTTGGAATTCTGTGCCAGGAAACATCTGGTCTGCATCAGCAAATGCAGCCTGAACATCAGTGGTGGTGATGCGCCCACTGCTGTCACCGTCACAAGACAACCGGGCCATCACACCCACTTGGTAAGGAGCCGCATTGGCCACCGATATATTCAACACCACTGCATAAACACCCACAAACAAGGCCAGCCCAAGGCGAACACCCCGAGTTAACTGGTATCCTCTTGGGGCTAGTTTATCATTAACTGTCCCCCGGGGGCTGCGTGCCGAGTGTGTGTTTTTGTTTTGCGGGCTGCATTTGTGTCTGTTTTGGTTCTGGTGTTGGGTTTTTAGCTGGTTGCCGTGCCAGACACTGGCGGAGCAGTGTCCACAGCTTTTGATGACGTCACCAAATAGGGCCATCGCTTTCTGCAGTCATCGTGACGTCATAGTACATGGACGTGGTGTCAGGAGCAGGGGGTTCTGGGGGATGGCTGGGGTCCAGAGCTGGTCTGAAACATATAAAGGAAAATCAATTACAAATGGTGTTAAATTAATCCTTATAACAATGGCATAATATGTTTTGGACTCAGCAAGAGCATCATACGAGGACTACAGACGGAACGCAAGGTCTATTGACGACTATTCATTGCAATAAATTTACATTTACCCATTGCACTGCATCAGTGCATCATCTCGAACCTTCAAGAGTGCATCAACCATAGAGGGTCACACGAGGCATGAAATGTCGCATAGCCAGAGTTACATTCCCAACTGCATTATGCCAACCCACGGGGATTATATCCATCAAAGCACTCTGCCTACCCAAAGGGTAAAATGAAATGTCTTAATCAAAACAAAACAAAGTCCACACTGCGTCTGTGTAAGGGGTATTACCCGACATGCACTGGGCCCTAAGTCACGTGTACCCAGGATGCACCTAGACACCCGGATGTCACATGCTACATCCCACGTGGCTGTCGTTTGTTCCCCTCAGGGGGTCTCTATAGATGTTAGACCTCTGTCTGCGTGTCTGGGCTGCTACCGAGACCCGCAAGTGACACCTTCATTAAAGTGGGAAATAAAAAGAGAAAAAACATTTAAAAACGGGTCCTATACTCTCAGATCTGAGAGAAAGGACAATATTACAGTTTGGAGCCAAAATGGTTGTGCAGGATTCTAAGCAACCGTTAAAGTATATTATCGTGCTGGGTATTTATATGCACTATATGATTCGTGACAAGTCGATCACATTCTAACTATTTACTGTATTTCCCCATGTGTGTCCTTGATGGGCCGCCGTAGCCTGTCCTCTGTCTGCTTGTCTGGTAGCTATATGTTTTATATACCTAAAGCCAGACCACACTTTGTTTCAAATTACCCCACTAAAAGTGCTACAGTTAGAAACAGCAGGCTGACTGGTATTTTTGGTACTTTTTACGTCATGAATGAGACATACAGAGAATGCCGACTTTCCCATAGAGTACTCGTAAATCAAAGACAAACGAGCTTCTTAAAGGGGCTGTCGGACTGACTGAATACTGAAGTATCACAGCGTAATAAATCCTTGTTATGCATAAAAACATCCAGAGATCTGTCCAGAAAGAAACAAGAGACCCGCACACATTGCTTGAAATTCTTTAAATCTTAAAAGGCGAGGGTACATGAATAAAAAAAAACAGTAACCATATTTCGGGTTCCATTCATACACAATCTTTGTGCCTTCCATGAAACTTCAACCGCCATCTTGAGGATGTTTTAAGGATCGCATACCTTTTATGTATAATGCACTAAAGCACTCTTATTTAAAGGGGCTGGAATTGATGTTGTGCTTTGTACATGTATATTGGTAAACACATACTTCCAGTAATAATTCCAACACCCTCCAAGAGTGTACCTGTAATCACAATAGGTTAGACATCCCAATCATTACGATTAAAATCCTTACTCCTCTAAGGAGGAAAGTAAAGAGCTTTAATACCCCATGTCATTCTGATGGAGCATGACTGCTGCCTTTACCAGCGTTGCATGCTTGCCGAGCCAGGGTTCAATAGCCGATCCCATCCCGAGGGGTCTGCATGATGCACCATTGCAATGCCGATCGTGCTGACTTGCCGGTACTATATTGATGCATCATGCGGATATAATAATGGTGCCTCTACATGGGTAAAAATCGACACGTGCGACACGGCGACATGGGCTTTTAAAAATCGACACGTGCGACACGGGCCTTTTAAAAATCGACGGACACAGACATCTTTATAAGGCCATTATATATGAATAAAATTCGACACAGTGACACGCCCCTTTTGCTAAAAATCGACATGGCGACACAGTCGAAACTGTGGGGACCCATGTAAAGGCACATTATGGGCATGAGGCGTTGATGCATCAAGTCGTCGTTAAAGGGTTAAGGCGATTTCATCTATAGAGAGGATAGCATTGAGGGCCCACTCTTCTGAGGATTAAGCCAACTTCTGATTGCAAGGATCTTAAAAGTACCTCGGCTCTATTTTCCTCATCACTTATTTAAGACACGTTTTTTACGTCGTTTCTATAACTCTACAGACAATGACTTGGGTGCTTCTATTCTGCCAATGCGTCCCTGTGCCAAGTACACATTCGGTGGGAGGGGAGGTTCGACCGGGGACTAACGTCCTACATTCGCATCATATTGTGCCGGGTATTGCCTTCTTTGCAGTTTTACCTCATAAGTATGCAATGTTGGCATAACTGTATTTCTCGCTGTGTATGTTTTTTTTAAAGTGTCAAAGTTAAAGCCAAACCCACTACCAATGTCCCTACACTTTTACTTTCCTTTAAATATCTGAACAGCCTCTGATAGTTTTAATTGAAAGAAGTTAGATAATTCCCTCAAAACGCTCACAACGGACAGAAGGGTACATGTAGGTTGGGGTAGAGGTTCCCGTGCTGAACACGTGACCATGGCGCGGTGCATGGCGGGAGTCTGATTGGAGTGGTTGTTCCCGTTTCAGGGTAGGGGGCCGCCATTTTGGCACTTTTCCAACGATCACATCGGCAGATTCAATCATTGATAACAATTTAAACACCGAAACTTTTTTCTAATTCGTTTTGATCATGGAATGTCCGGGGGTTGAAATATCTTCAGATTTTTTCAAAGCATTGGAATTGGACGTTGAATAAGCGCATGTAATAGGGCTGAATAAATCAAAGAGAGCACAACGGCACTATTGTGACGGTAAGGTGTATAACATTTAGGATGTTACTTTACATTTGATGATTATAGAGACAGCATTCAGCTGCCGCGGCCGGTTCGTGGAAATGAAATGTGGAAAACGCATGCCTGGATGCAGCCATGGCGAGTCATGTATTCTGCCAAACCTTTTGGAGTGGATTATGAGTTCAATAGGATTCACACGATACCTGAAACACTGACGCGTTACTCACCGGGGCTTCATTCATGCATCATGACAACAAAGGGCATTGTGCAGTACAGAACTACAGAACTATGTGGCCCGTAAAGGATTAACCCCAGATCCCTTTCCTGTATATGGATCATATTCCCAGTACAAAATATATGTATCTACTAATTGGTACACATCAGTGCAGAAACTTCTGTCCTAGTGACCGGTCAGTAGCCTTCACATTAATGAGTTCCAAGAACAAGGAGGATATAGACTATAGTGCATTGACCCCCCCCCCCCGAAACAACCACCACCCACTCCACCTCCTTCTACAAAACCCAGATTTACAAGGGACGCACATTATCATTATTACTACTCACATGCAAAAAGACCATAGTCCTATTTAGAACCCGCTCCTGTACGCCTTCCTGCAGAAGTCGTATGTGATTTAACGTGAGTGTTTTAACGCATTATTCCCTTTGTTGGTGTTATGCATAACTTAATTAATGCAGCATTGGTGATTCACGGCTGCAGTCAGGCATCATGTCGACCTGTGAGAGTGTATCAACCTGTAGGGTCGGCATGATACTCGAATGCATCATCCTGTCCACACAGGTGCACGGTCCATTGACACGATGTATGGCCCAGAGCTATATCACCAGTCCACTGTAGCAGTCATTTCTTACTCCATCTTGTGTACTGGAAAATGAGCCGTACCTATCACCTACAAAGCTTGCATGGTGTTGTTTGCTAACGATTACTAATTGCTGTACATATTCTGACAACTTACAGCACTAGTTCTCATGGGCTCTTTGACAGATCATTAGAAACATCGAGATAATGACTTATGAGTTTTTAACCCCCTTATATCTATATGGAGCATACTTTTGGTCAACCCTGTATATAGCGTCCATCTGCATGATACATGAGTCCTATATATGAGCTATACGCCAGTCTTGCATGCATGCATCATGATGACCAAAGGATATATGTACCTTATTTTCGCTGTAAATCCCCTCTATTGAAATCCGTAGTTCTTAGTGCATATACTGTATGTATATCATTTTAGACAATGAGGTAATATTTACTTCAGCTACACTTCTTGTAAATCATAGACAAACGTTATGACCAGTATAATATATAGATCTATTTACTCTGACTGAATCCCGGCTAATATCAAAATCAACCTCAACAAAATAGTTGGAATCAGCTGTAGAAACTAAGTATTAATGATCTAGCTGATTTTTGAGTTGGATATTATATTGACTCCAACCAAAACAT
Organism: Harmothoe impar; assembly: GCA_947462335.1. NCBI lineage: Eukaryota > Metazoa > Annelida > Polychaeta > Phyllodocida > Polynoidae > Harmothoe > Harmothoe impar. The sequence continues at coordinate 20,645,353 of OX381714.1, forward strand.
GTTATTATGCATCTCAATTACAGCCAAGTTGAGATATCAAACAGAAAAAAATATGGCTTGTTGATGCACCTGAGGGATAGACTGATTGGTCAGCTCAGTCTACTGACGTTAGCATGGGTGACTAATTAAACCAGTTGGGACTAGATCTCCAAAACCACCAAAAACTCCTACACAAAGGTTAGTCTCGTCTATTATTATCATCATTATTCTGGCTGTGCGGGCCCCGGGATATGAGGTACACGGATAAAGGTGCACGGTGCTTTAATAACTACACATCAAAGGACAACAGGTCTTCCATCAACAAGCACCAAAGAATATGAAGAGGGATCTCTATTTTTTACTAGGGGGCTTAAGGGTAGTAAGCTAAAACCAAAAATCATGCCTAAGTAGTTGATGAGCGAACATAACGCGTAGTATATGACATTTTTAGTCAATTTAACTGGATAGAAAATTATATCAAAATTATCAAAATTAAAGGGAAGGAGTGGACCAGCCCTCCTGTACTAGAATAGTAATTTACATCCGATTGGGTAACCTGAAAGATGCCTCATATTAAAAAATTAAAAACAATTGCTTATTTGTAAATTTATCAGTTGCTTTGGAACATCCTTGAAGTCTCCCATAGCACCAGTTTGATCAGCATGTGGATAACAGTGGGGGGGGGGGGGGGGGCTACTGTGGTGTCTACAATAACATTACTCACTCACCACCTCACCACGTGACTACGTAAAAATGGACGTGAAAGAAAAACAAAATGGCGGATCTAGTCGTGGACAGCGGCGACAGACGACAGTTGACCTGTGGCCGCGCTGCCTTCCTAATTGGGTGAGTTTTTGCCGCCATTTTGCTCTGTTGTGTTTCCACTGTGGGGCCTTGATCTTGGCTTAGAGTTCGCTGCGGCGAGAAAGAGCTTTCAGGAAATAATCGCTTTCCTGTTGGATCATTGCTTCGGCTTTTCTGGTTGTTATCTAAATTTGAATGACACAGATTTGGGATGAGCGTAGAATTCTCGTCTTCACAGTATGTTTTATCATGAAACATGTCTACATCTGCTGATATGATCTTAGTCTATAACAAAGCTGATTTCCTTGTCATTCAGTTTTGTAACACTAAAATGGCCAATGGCAAGGCATCAAATCACTTTACGGCCCTACCGATTACCAATACCGCAAATTATCTTTTTTTAGAACATGTATTATTCTGACTTTAAAATGTCCGAATTTCTGAGTTATTGAGTTAGTCATTCATTACATAAAAACAGAAACGATAACAGGAAAATCTAGCGTAAAAGTAGTGGAAAACACTCAGTCAGTAAAGTGTTGTGTGAGTGCATCACAAGAAAAAAGGTCCTACATTCAGATTCAGTATACAATATATCCGACAATGTTGTTCTAAGCTAAGATGGCTAAACCTACATAACGCTTGGGGAGGCGGAGCTTAATACAAATCATCTTGAAAATTCAAGAGAGAAAAAAGTTATCGAAAAATAGTGTCCCTGCCTGGATACAGCGGTCTATATTGGCGTGTAGCAGACGACATTTGGATGCTGACCCTGGGAGGAGCGGCCTAACCTGCTGCCCACAACCACAGCCTTCAGTCCCCAGTCTGCGGACACACCTCTCTACTGGCGCCTATTTCAGGTCATCAACATGCTATTCTTAGTTTAAACATGTCTATAATAGAGAAAGTGAAATGAGAGAAACAAAGATGTCTAGCAATTTCTTTTTACGCCTGTTTTTAAATTACACTAGTTTTCACAGTGTTTTACTGGGGATTTTATTTGTTATGTGATATGGAAGTGGAGAGCGTGTTAAAGTACATTGTGAATATGAGACGTACATGCTGGAATTGTCATATGCCTTCAAAAATATATCTTTAAAAACTAAAGGATACTGAAATACTCAAATGAACTAAAATGAACCATTGCAAAAATCGTTTTCCACGGTAGAGCATATACCTACAAAGTTTCTTCGCATGGTTGTGTTAGATCACATGATAACCAGATTACACAGAGTTCTACAACTCAACATGACCCATCATCACACATCCTCACACCATATTGGCAGCTATTACATCCACACCTAATAATGAAGGGCTTTAAGGACAGCAGGTTTCCTCAACACAACAACCTACTTATGATGTATCATTTTTCAGCTCTGTCTCGATGCATCATGCCGAGCCTTGCCAAATGAGGCCAGTATGATGCTTGAATGCAGCTCTATGGAGGTAGCGTGACCGTAAGGGCTGCAATCAGGCATTTTGACGGTAAAATCCATAGCTCAGTAAAGCACCATGCCCTCGTTAAAGGAGTCACTAGAACTTCACTCGAGCAGTCATTATCCTTCTTAAGGTGAATAAAGATGGCGGACAGGGGGCTTTCTAGACGTTAATTAGTGACTTGCCTGCAGCCATGGGACTTCATCACCACTCTCTCTAATTAAGGATCTATAAAATAGGAGCGCTCTGTCCCACGCGGCGGTAAAGATTGATTTCTTATCTCTTTCAGTCGTATTTGAGTAGTGGAGGGAGGGGTGTTCAATGTTCCAGGAGTGAGGAGTGCTGGGTTGGATAGGGATTAGATTGCAGTTCACAGGGCAGAGAGGAGATGTCTATTGGCAGGTTGTCTGATCTAATACGCAGACAATCAGGGTGCTGCTACAGGTATACATGCGTGCTGAGGTACACAGCAATATTGGCATCTTCTCAGAGTGAGGAGAAAGAGTAAGGCATGTCGTCAAAATGAGTCCCTTATTATGAAAGCGGGTCACTCACGGATGGATCATGTATTTAGACATTAGAATGTATTTGGGATGTATATAGAAAACAATTTATGAAATAAATACACTTCGAAACTTCAAAGTGAGCCTCCCTTTTGCTAGGAGTCTGGCAAAATGGAGACTCCAGCCTTGACTTACTCCCATTCCGGAGTCCAGAACTCCCTCTTAAGGTATTGTCTGAATTACTAGGAGAGTTGGCTATATTTAACCTCTTGTGTCATGTGCCATCATGTGTCCTATTTGTCATGTCCTATATATGCTCCACGAAACCCTTTTCGCTTTAATGCACTATGCCTTCTGTGGTCATTATGCATGATTGCAGTGTTGTAATTACACAGTAAAGGTGGCAACTGCGTCTCCTTCGTGGGTCTGCAAAATAGAGAGTCAAACCGCTAATGACTCTGCTTGTATGAAGGGTCAACTTGAGTTGGCTCTGTACCAGTGTTTATTAACTTGACCCTTGATTTAGGCTGAGTCGATAGCTCTCTACACTACATTTTTAGAGCTACGTGGAAGACACCGTTGACTCCTTCTAACATCTGCTAAATGTAATACTCTTGTCTTGAGCCAGTTCGCAGACAGCATTCAGAGAATGTACCTGCCAAATATATCACAGACTCAAAAAAAGAAAGGTCCGCATACCTCTTCCTTATATTACTTTGGACGTCACAATACCATACCCCATGACCTTCTCTCCAATGCTTCATTCAACAGGACGGTGAGAAGGATGCTCGGTGTATTTTTCAGCGGACAAGTCCAGACTGCAGTTCTATGAGAGAGACATTAATGGCTCATAATTTTACTTTGAGATCAGGGATTGATCTAATAAGTTACTGCATTGATGAATAGCAGTAAATGCAAATGACATCCAGACTATGTAGTAGACTTGCATGAAGTGATTACACACGGTGGTGCTTACACGGGCATGTATCTGTCTTTCAAGCTAAACGAGTATTCTAGTTAGTGCAGAGAAAGACTGCACAAAATAAATACATAGAAACACTCAACTTGCTCACTACTGAGCGTTATCTCATGAGTGGGATGACGCTCAGTAGTGAACTGGTCTCCTGAACCTTTATCCCATATCCCATTAAATATACATTCAGCTTAGCAGCGTTCAGAGTGATGAGGATGGCTGTGGCTATAGGACAATTTTCAGATAACATTGTCAGCAAATCTTGGGTATTTCACCTTTTCTCTGATAATATATCATAGAAATATTATGTGTTTAAACGCACTATTCAACGACAGATTCTCTCCATTGGACTGTAAAGAATTGTCTGGAGTGAATAACATACAAATACATTTTTTTATATAGATAAAGACCTAGGGAAGCCTTTGATGTACTGAGAAGCGTCGGTCAGTGACCTCCAGCCTCACCTTCCTGTTTTGGTCCAGGCAATAATAGAGTCCACACAGTGTGGGCGTGTGGAAGCCTATTCCGGACAATACTTCAGGAAAGAGGCTGAACTCTGCAATATATATGAAGAGTTTGGATGCAAAACGACATAAATCCATTTTGTGAGTTTTGAGATGATAGCACATTTCTAATTTTGAAGAAATGGTGAATAGAGAATATTTTTTTCATATACTAATCATTAATGGGCAATAAATAAAATATATAGAAATCGGTTTTTGAAAACCTTGATCATTATTGAAAGAGAAAATAGCTAATTAAATGTGCTTTTTCAGGTTTTTTTGCAAAACGACATAAATCCAAAAGCTGTTTTTCTGTATATATCCCTAAATTGGTAACAGGCATTTCTTTTTTCATTTTTTTTCTTTTCTGGGTTGAGTAGGACATCAATAAAACACCAACATGTAATTATTAAAGATCCTTGCATCATATTTCTTTGATTTAAATATATGCCCAAGGCTGTGTCTCACGACCTTGGGCCAATGTTTTTGTCTCTGACTGGGTGCCAGCTCTGACCAGGTGCCAGCTCTGACCGGGTGCCAGCTCTGACCGGCCTGAATAAAAACAGGTTATTTAGGGCAGATGATGATAAAAATGGACAACTAATGACTAGTTTAGAGAGTTATAACATCCATTAACCTTTTCAGCCGAATTCTATCTCCATCTGCCCTAAATTACCCGATTTTATTCAGGCCGGTCAGAGCTGGCACCCGGTCAGAGCTGGCACCCGGTCAGAACTGGCACCCGGTCAGAGACAAAAACATTGGCCCAAGGTCGTGAGACACAGCCCCAATTACGTTTTTTTGCAAAACGACATAAATCCAAAAACAGTTTTTTTGCAAAACGACATAAATCCACATGATCATAAAATGTCACATTTGTGTCCATTTTTCATATTTCCTTGAAGTAAGAGTGCTTATTTCGTTTTGAGATGATGCCTTTAGCAGTAGAGAGCAACATCCTATGTATTAATGTTTATTTTAGACATTACACATGCAGGATTTAAGAGCCATACACACATAAACAATAACTAGCGAGATGGATTTATGTTGTTTTGCAAAAAAACGCTTTTGGATTTATGTCATTTTGCAAAAAAACTGCATTTTAGGCAGGCTCTATCTACTATTTGAGGACATTTTTGAATAAAATTTTTCCACAATTTTTTTTATCTTGCCCTAACCTATGGCTCTGGGCAGTTTTATCCCGTTTTTGTATTTTGGCGCTTATGTCGTTTTGCATCCAAACTCTTCATATGTATATATATATATATATATATATATATATATATATATATATATATATATATATATATATATATATATATATATATATGTATATCTTTATATATGTATGTATATATATATATATATATATATATATATATATATATATATATTTATTTATTTATACATACAACCATACTTGATACACAATTAAGGATCGGCAAGGTGTATCGGGTTACTGCCTTGGTTCCTTTTAAGTAGTTATGTAAAGCCTTAATAGGAAGAGTTGTAATTTAAATTTAAACGTTGCCCTCTTTTCGCCATGATACATAAAAGCTGTACTACCGCTGCTGTTTGCATCATGCCAACTCTAAAGAGTTTATGATACACCCAAAAGATCGGCATGATGCACTCATGCAGTGTAGGTGAGCTGCTCGGTGGTGCTGCGGTTAGTCAGGGTGGAAGGTACATTGTATCACGTTGCCCTTAACAGGCTAAGGGGGTAAGGGCTCTCGGAATAGCAGGAGTACGGAAAGGTCATGGGCTGTGTCCTACAGTTCTAGAAAACAACAGCATTTGATTGACTCATAAACCACCCAAAGGGGTCTGGCTGTTAGACCTGCTGTTATCCCATTCACCCCATACAATAGCCGAGACGCACCTACAGACCTCTGCTACCAACCTGCCACTAGTAGGAGATATTTAATACAATACTGTCGTGCTTTTTCTTACTTCTGGTATCTTCTTTTCAATAGCCTTGCATAGTGCTGTAGTATGATTCCTGAATGCTTCATGTCCATGTATCATCATGACGCACCAGTCTTCCTACGAGGGCGTGTTACTCACCAGTAAAAAGAATGTTGCTCTGATAAATCTGTACGGCTGCATTTATCCATCATGACGACAAAGGGACATAGTACCCCAGTGTGTATAAAAGCACTACACTGGCCTTAACGTGTTAATACTATTTTTTCCTATTCCCCTCTTTATGGGATGGCTTAATACAGCGGCAGCTGCGCTTTTCGTGGAACCACTCAGTGTTGACGTCGTATGGCAGCAGTCTGGCCGTGCACGGTGCAGTACGCGTTGGAGTAACCTAGATCCGCTTTCGTTTTGTCATTGTTGATATAGTTTTGCTGTAGCCGCTTTTATTGCATCGTTGATAAATTCCAAATGTCTGGCTCTAGGAAAAGGGAGGGGGTGGGTTGGTATATATAGGTGGGGGTGAGGGAATTAACTCGTTAGGGGCCGCATAGTGCTTTAATGCAACGTGCTCTATGTCGACATGATGCATTAACTCGCCACGGCTGCTTTTAAGTATCATGCTGATCCTACAAGGGTGATAAAATCCCGAAGGATCGGCATGATGCGCCCAGCTTGCCGCCGTGGCTGCAGTGATGCATCCTGGCGATAAAGGGCATATAGCACATTAAAGCAGCATGTAGTCATGAAAGGGTTAACTTAGGGTTACATCTAGTTTGTCTGGGTGCAGACTTGAAAGGGCTGGGACATGGACGATGTGAGACAGGGGGAGTAGGGAGAGGGTTGGGGTTCAGACCCTGGTTCAGAAGCTGACAGTTTACATCCTTGGAAGGTGCTGGGTACTTTGTGTATATAAGATGACCACCTCCACCCTCTCTGCTGTAGACGTCCTCTGACAGACCATAGATGATACTTTAATCCGCTTAAGTACTAGGATCAAGGATTATATAGGGTAGGATGTCCGACTCGGTAGATTCCCATGTTATAGCCCCCCCCCCCCTCTACCCCCCCATGAAAGTGGGCGACTTTGTGTGCTCACTATTGAAAACTATGGAGAATAGGGAGTTTTATGTGGTTCTTTTGAGTCTTTATTAGAGTGATATCAAATGAAAAGAAGGGTTTTTCTAGACCAAAAAATCCTGCTGAATCCAAATTTTGTGGTCTTGATTCCCAAAAACTGACCAAATCCACTCAAAAATGAAGTTTGATGATGTAAAGTATTAAGAAAATGTACAAAATAATGTTGAAAATGTTTGGGACATTACCTGTATATAAACCTGTCAATCAAAATCAGTACCTCAATCTACCTATTCAAAGTTGGCCTATCCCTCAATCTGACAGGCATTCTTCCTATGTATCACTCTACCTATCCTGCACACTGCCTATCCCTCAGCCTACCTATCCCTCAAGTTACCTATCCCTTGAATTAGAACCTTCTCTTGGATTAGCTCATCCCTTCAAAAGCTTAAAGGCTAAAGCCTATCCCTCTCCTTGCTACTCCTGCCCACTTTCTGTGCCTACCTATCACTGAGTCTACCTATCCCCAATCTGCCTATCATCTAGCCTACCTATCCCTCATTGTGACTATCCCTCACTCTGCCTATTTGTCATGTTTTATCAGCTTTATCCATATTTTAACTATGCCCATCTGCTAAACATAACATTCCTCACCATGTCCACTATGATTTGTACCTATCCTCAATTTTCCTATCACCCAGCCTACCTATCCCTCAATGTGACTATCCCTCACTCTGCCTATCCCTCATGTTTCATCTACATTCAATTTATCTAATCCCACATGGAGCTCAACATAATATGTCTACTATTTCTATGTATAAGTTAATTTTCCTATCATCTAGTCAACCTATCCTTCATTGAGCCTATCCTGGCATATCCCTCATGCTTAACCTACACATCCCTCAGACTCCCTAGCCCCCATGGCATTTACATATCCCCACCTTGCAAGATACCCTCCATATCTATCTCTCACACTGCTTATTACCCACACTACCTATCCCTCTCAGACTTCATTTTGCCGAATACCTATCCCTCATGTTATGACTAGCCCTTATTCTGCCTATCCCTCATACTCCCTATAACCTTTTACCTATCTAAGGTCTCCCAGCCTTCCTTTTTCCCAATATACATACACTATTCCTTAGTAAACATACACCTAAGGTACCTATCCCACAGTGTACATACACATGTACCTTCATCTACCTATCACTCATGCTTCATATAATTGAGTCTACCTATATCCTCAGAGTGCCTATCCTTCATCCGCTTCATGTTTTTATGTGAAGCCCTTAATGTATCCATCTGTACTACATGTTGCATATCCCTGCCCCCGACATTTCCCCTGTCCTCCTATCACCCATGGCCAATATCTGCTGATGGGTAAATAGAGAAATGGGTTAAATGAAGAATATACAGAATGTGTGATATGCAGCATGGGGGATAGGAAGATAGAGAGAGAGAGCTAGAGTGAGCAAGTAGGATAGATAAAGAGAAAGCTAGGCATCTTCAGGGCAGGCAATGTCAGGCATAGATCTGGACAAGCACGAACATTTAAGAGGCTAAGGGCTGTGCACAGAGACATGAGAGATATGCAGGCTGAAGGATAGGCACAGAGGGGACAGGCATAATTTACAAGAGGCAGACTGAGAAATAGAAAGAGAGAACAGAACACAAGGTGAGGGATATGTATATGACAGGTTAGACACACTGAGGGATATACCGCAACAGCATGAAGGATAGGCATCATGAGGGATAGGTAGGCTGAATGATATGAAACTTGAATGATAGCTAGATGGAGGTATATGTGCAAGTAAACTGTAGGATAGATACCTTAGGTGTATGTTGACTAAGGAATGGTCACCATAGGTAACAGTAAAAAGTTATAGGGAGCATGAGGGAGAGGCAAAATGAGGGACAGTCATAGAGGGCATGAGGGATAGGTATTCAGGAAGATCAAGTGTGAAAAGAATAGGTAGTATGTATCTAATGAGTAGTTTGAGAGATAGGTATGGAGAGCATCTTTCAAGGTGGGGATATGTAAAAGCCATGGGGCTAGGGAGTCTGAGGGATGTGTAGTTTAGACATGAGGGATATGCCAGCATAGGCATGATGAAGGAGAGGTATACTGGGTGATAGGAAAATTAACTTATCCATAAAAATTGTAGGCCTGTTATCTTTAGTAGATAGGATCAAATAAACAGGAAAATAATGCAAGTTAAACATGAGGGATAGGCAGAGTGAGAGATCGTCACGATGAGGGATAGGTAGGCTGGGTGATAGGAAAATTGAGGATAGGTACAAATCATAGTGGACATGGTGAGGAATGTTATGTTTAGCAGATGGGCATAGTTAAAAATATAATATGGATAAGGCTGATAAAACATGGCAAATAGGCAGAGTGAGGGATAGTCACAAGAGGGATAGGTAGGTTGGGTGATAGGCATATTGGGGATAGGTAGACTCAGTGATAGGTAGGCACAGAAAGTGGGCAGGAGTAGCAAGGAGAGGGATAAGCTTTAGCCTTTAGGCTTTTGGAGGGATGAGCTAATCCAAGAGAAGGTTCTAATTCAAAGGATAGTTAACTTGAGGGATAGGTAGGCTGAGGGATAGGCAGTGTACAGGATAGGTAGAGTGATACATAGGAAGAAAGCCTGTCAGATTGAGGGATAGGCCAATTTTGAATAAGTAGATTGAGGTACTGATTTTGATTGACAGGTTTATATATAGGTAATGTCCCAAACATTTTCAACATTATTTTGTACATTTTCTTAATACTTTACATCATCAAACTTCATTTTTGAGTGGATTTGGTCAGTTTTTGGGAATCAAGACCACAAAATTTGGATTCAGCAGGATTTTTTGGTCTAGAAAACTGCTTCTTTTCATTTGGTATCACTCTAATAAAGACTCAAAAGAACCACATAAAACTCACTCTTCTCCATAGTTTTCAATAGTGAGCACACAAGGTCGCCCACTTTCATGGGGGGGTAGATGGGGCTAGAGGGGGAGGCTTGTCACACTATGCCCATAGGCGAGGTGCTAAGTGAGACCTCCTACCCTATATGCTTCTTGCTAGGATTGCCATAGTCGATGCCATTCATATAGAATACAGCTACCACTGCTTGAACGACGGAATTTAATCAAATATCATCTTGCTCAAGAAAATATTTGTTGTAGCTTAAAAGCCAGTAAATGCAATGGAAATGTTATGTGGATGTCATTACAGTATGTCTATGAATCACTACTTCTTATAGGGCCCAGCGTTCTCTCTTTCATCTAGCGCGTAAGCCAATCTGGCTGAGAGTGACCACGACTGCCAAATTGAGGGTTTGGTCGCCACCATGATTTTTAGATAGCTATATGCATAGGGTTTTGGAAAATATGAGGTGGCCTTGCCTCAGGAGTAGCTTAAGGTCAGGGCAGGGCTTCAAGGTCAGAGAAGTCTAGAAAAATCTGAAATTTATTTATTCACGTATCTAAGTGAAAAGTCATTTTAAATTTGAATTTCTAATCAAATAAAATAGTTACGATGTACTACTCATCCAGGGCAACACAAAAAAGACAAAAAAGATATCTTTCATCAAGGTCAACATCATTCAATTCAAGGTCAATCTTAGAAAAGGGACTTTTCTATCAAAACAGTTACCTTTCAATTGTTATAGGTTCATGGATTATATCCATAATTTCTCCATGATGCATGAGGGAATACCTACATAGTTGGGGACCATGGAAAAATGAGGTGGACTCCCATATTACATGCCTTTTTGTAAGGCCTGGCCTCATTCCACCATGATGCTATAAAATAGCAGATTCATAGCAACACACTCAAGAGGCCAGGATCTTGGTTTAACTTTGTCTTTTCCTTCATTTTAAAAACCTAGAATATACTATGTTGTAAGGCCAACCCAAACGACCCTTTCATAAAAGTCAAGGTCACTTAAATCAAGGTCACATCAGGTAAAATCACATCACAACTGAGAATAATCCACTTTGGATGGTTATAAAGTTGACAAATATGTTTATATACATATCAATGTGTGTCTCTGTATAGCTTTACAGAGAGGTTCAAAGAACAATATGGTTAATTTACATATCATGCATCTTAGTGTAGGTGCAAGCCTCGTATCTCTGGTCTAAACCGCATTTAGACATATGGATTCTCCCACGTGCCTTGACCTTTCCTTTTTGTTTTATATCAACTTCTAATATATCACTGAGGCAGGGCATACCAAAGAACTCATCTGACCTGACCTTTATTTATTTCAAGGTCATTTTTATTGGAGGGTACAATGATGCCAAATGACTAAAATGTCTTTACATCTCAGTTGTTGACAGAATTATGTATATAAACATATCTAGATATATCTAGATATCAGATGCATACCAAAATCATCAGTATCTTTATAAATATTGCAGTAGTGACCCTATCTGAGGTCAAGGTCATTGTTACCAAGTAAATGAGAAGACAGGCCTTTAGATGCAGGATATAGGGCTACTACTCCTAAAAACTATTTCATATGATGGTCATCAAAACAATAATTTGGAACCAGGCATGTTGTGATTTTCATATATTGGGGTCAGGAGGGAGGTGCGCTGGTTACGGCGACAAGCACTGATAAGAGTTGACAAGACTGTGACAGGCCTGTCCCCTGTTTGTCCCCTATCTGTACCCATAGTGGTATGTCTCATCAGCGGGTTAAACCTCAACCAGGGAAATTTAAAATGGTGGACCCACCGGGTATAACTCCAGATTAGAGTAGTTTGACTGTATTAAAGTACAGTGAATAGGAACACACAATAGATGACAGGACCTAAATAATTCTGATCATCAATGAAGCTCAAGCATGCAAGTATTGTTTTAACATTGATGAAGTTTGTGCATGGAATGTGTACATCTTAGAGTAGAGAGTTATACGGGAAAGCTACATTTGACATATACATGTGGTGAATAAATTACTTGAATAAAATGTCTGATAGGGGCATGACTCCAAGAGTCAGAATGACATGCACACATTCACTGCATGTGACAGTGTAAGTGCTTTTGCTGGACGAGGGAAAATCAGCAGTCTGAAGATTCTAATGAAGGACAAAAACATGCAAACTGTCATGCAAACTGTAGGAAAAGACTGGACAATGTCCCCTGACCTGTTCACACTTCTGTAAGAATTTGTATGCAAAATGTATGCAGCCAGATTGAAGATCCAGAAGGTGAATGAGTTGAGATATGAGCTGTTCAGGGTCAAGCATGGTGATGTTGAGTCTGGGCAATTGCCACCATGTGAGGACTATTTGTACAAGCATTGCCTCAGGGCTAACTATCAAGTAGCAATCTGGAGAAGAAGCCTTGAACCATTCCCAGTAATTCCAAACCCCCAAGATCATGGTTGGATCATTGAAGGCACAAATCTATCAATTGACTGGATGAGAGGTTCTCCAGCCTTAGAGGTAGTCTTAGAATTGATGGCCTGCACTTGCTCAAGATCTTGCCAGTAATCTAAATGCCCTTTTGTTGATAATGGATTGCAGTGCACAACAGCCTGTAAACTTGGTGACTGTGCCAATATGATGCACAATGAGATTCAACAGCAAATGAGTGACAGCTCAAGTGAGGAAAACAACATTGACTAGTAGTCCAATACAATAAATCTGAACACACTGTACAAATTAGATGTTCCTGTCATCAGTTATACATTTGCATCACATGTACACTAACCATGATTAGAATGACCTTGAACCCAATAAAGGTCAGATAAGGTCAGATCTAAATGCTTAACTCTTCATAGTTAATTTAATCCAGAGTAATCGTTTGAGATATCTATGTAAAAATGTTAAAGCATTTAAGTGACCTTGACCTTTATGAAGGTCACATTCAAAGAGTATTTTGTGTTGACCCACCTTAACCCATAAGGGCTGATAAAGAAAGTATTTGCTGGTGGTGGGCCCAGATGTTTTGCAGAAAACTTTCCCAAATCCAAAAGAGTTAATCATGATTACTATAGTCAATGCTTGGCGAGCAATGGCATAAAATATAGACGATGCTCAGCCAGCCATGGTATTTTCTATAGTCAATGCCAGGCCCCCAGGTAGAAAAAAATCATGATAAATATCATGATTTATCATACTAAAATAAACATAGTTTTTTTGCGGAAAACATGATTTTATAAACATGATTTATCATGATAATTAGCATGCTATATCATGATAAACCATGATATAAGCTGATTTGCCACAGTAGATTTGCCAAGACATATAATGATTTATTATGCTTTATCATGATATATATTATGATATAATCATAGTTTGTCATCTTACAATCATGATAATTATCATGATATACCATGCTCTAAAAATCATGATTTCTGTGAAAAAAAGAAAGATTTATTCAACATGATATTATAATGATTTAACATGCTTCATCATAATATTCTTTATGCCTTATTTTGATGTATATCATGATTTTGATCGTAATATATCATGTTTCAAAAATCATGATTTCCATGAAAAAAGTATGATTTATTAAGCATGATATTATTATGATTTAACACGCTTCATCATAATATCCATTATGCTCTATCGTGATATATTTCATGATCTTGATCATTTTTAATGTAGGTAGGTAATACTTTTATTGTGGGGTAGGGGGGAATCAATAGCAGCCATCCATTCATCAATTTGGGGGGAGCGGCCCCCACCCCTTGACGGCTGGGGGTGCCTCCAGGGGGTCTGGGGGAGCTCAACCTGCCCCTTGGCGGCCTGGGGAGCCTCCAGGGGGGTGGGGGACCGGCACCCGGCCCCTGACGGCCGGGGGTGCCCTGCAGTTGTTGTTTTTTACCCCCCCCCCCCCCCCACGATCAAGGGGTCAAACTTGTTTACCCCCCCTCCCTATGGGACAAAAATCATAGATCCGCCACTGATCTAATGCAACTGCAGTAGCTACCGTATCGTCGCATATAGGAGCCGGGTTTTGAATAGGTGCCTGTTTTGAATAGGAACCGGGGGTAATAGGGGTTTGAAATCAATAGGTGCCAGGCCTTAAATAGGTGCCGGGGGTTACCATGAATGACTACAAAGGGGGTGTTTTAATGTGTTACCTATTGCATTATATACCCTGTTGTGTTAGGGGCCCGTGTGGGGGGTGGTGCTTGCTTTACAATTTACCATCTTTGATGAATTAGGGGCCCGGGGTAGGGGGTGGTTTAGAATTTGCTTTACAGTTTAAGTTGATTTAGCTATCAAATGCCTTATGAGTTCTCTTTTTCCTAGGGTATGAGGGGGGGGGGGGTTGCATGACCCTGAAACAATAACTGCCGGGCCTTGAATAGCTGCCTGATTTGAATAGGAGCCGGGGGTACAGGGGTTCCCAGATAAATAGCTGCCCGGGCACCTATATGCGACGATACGGTATATCATGTTTGGGCCATGAGTAATGTTAAACAACTATGAGTAAAATATTGTATCAGAAAATAGTTCAAGTCAGTTCATCCCAAAAAGATATATTTGGATTGCCCTGATTTCTCCCACAAAGAGTATGCCAAAATGGCTCTGGACCCCCCCCCCCCCCCCCCCCCTGTTTTCGTGTACGCTTTTGAATGCATTTGCCATGAACCCCGGGCATGAAACCCGGCATGACCTCCCCCCCCCCACCCCCCTGTGTGCGTACATACTTTATGGAAGGCCCCAAAGTTCGTCCTCATTCCCGGTGTCTGTTACCTCCACCAGCTTGGCTATACACGTCTGTTTTCACGGCTTTCTCTTCAAGAGAATTGTACGAGTTAGGCCGGCCGGGGGGGGGGGGGGGTGTGTGGCAGCAGTCACTCACCCTGAGTACCCGGCAGTAGGATGCGGGGGGGGGGGGGGGATTGCTACCGACTTAGGACCTAAGTAAGGTGCAGTGGTAGGTCCACTCGCACATGCACGTCGTAGTACAAGGGGGAGGGGGGGGGACAGAAATAATGTACCCCCCAAGAAGCCTTGGAAATGTGACACGACCTGCGAAAAGGGACCTTAGTGCAGGGTACACTAAGCCTAAGGTTCCCCTGGTTAGTATCACGGGTTGTACCTCTCTAGAAGCCTTAAAATAATGTATAATAACGGGATAAGGGTCCCCTTGACTAGTGGAAGGCAGGACTAGCTCCTGCTGAAAGTTCTTTCTCTGGAAAATATAAAAGTACATGGTTATTTTCATTATAATTGTGGCATATGGTAAATGAGATAATTATAGGTATATACTTAATGGAATGTTCTCACAAAGTCATACCTAAATATACTATTCATTAGATAGCATTGTGCCTACCTGGTACAACATACCGGTACATGTACATGTGTACTCTCTGCTGCCTTGTGGTGTACTGGTCTCCCTGTATAAAAATAACCCATGTCTCACACTTTACAGTGAGGCTAGCTACAGGGGGGAGGGCTATTGTCTTAGGGGTGCATTGTTTGTATGGTCGCACCTCTGCCCCTTTCACAATAGACGACATGGTGGCGTTTTTACAGCTACCACCAGACAAGCCTGTCACCATGAGTTGGGATGGGGGGCAGGGGATGGGGGGGGGGGGGCTGATAACCAACTAAAAAAATATTTCCATTATTATTAGTAGTAATTGGTTATCAAGGATCTTATTATCTGGTTCTATATACTATCAGGAATATGGACCTATTTTTGTTTCTTTCTGTGATTATAAGAAGCAATTCTATGAGAATACACTAATTTAGCCGCCCTTGTTAGTACATGTATCACCTCTAGATGTCTTTTAAATAATGTATAATAACGGGATAAGGACCCCCTTACTCGCCTGATTAGTATCACAAGTTGTTCCCCTCTAGATGTCTTTTGAATAATGTATAATAACGGGATAAGGCCCCCTAACTCGCCTGATTAGTATCACAAGTTGTTCCCCTCTAGATGTCTTTTAAATAATGTATAATAATGGGATAAGGGTCCTCTAACTCCTCTGATTAGTATTACGAGTGGGACCCTAATTAATCCTTGACATTTCTAGTGAATTTACCCTAGATATACCAGAAATTTCCGGTAAATTTAAGATGAACTTAAATGCCATGCAACATTTAAGGGGTGCTTTAATGCCATTATATTACATGGCAAGGTTCAAATGACATTTCCATGGCTTTTCCATGATAAATAATTTGAAATAGATATACTGAAATGGGTTTTTTCGTGCAGTGATTGTAATGGAATTACCGTAAATTCCCAAACTCTGCTTTCATTTGATACCAGACATGTCTATAAAAAGTGTGAGTTATACGAGGGTTCTTTTCACTAAAGAACAGTATTAAATTATGAATTTTCAGATCCCAAAATGGGCTATAGCATTCTCCTGAGTTGGGGGTGCGGGTTATACGCGAGATGCGGGTAGTACGCGGGAATTTACAGTAGTTATATAATTACACCAGAGTTATTATATAATAATAATTACTATTTTCTTTATGAAATCTGTCGGAGCCTTAAGCAGTAGAGAGTTATGTAATGTTCTGCCCTGCCTATTTGCGGTGGTAGTGTCTATGGTACAAGTGGGAGGAGGGGTAGGGGGGCTGAGCAGAGATACACATTTAACTTCATTATTCTCTGTAATGCAACGTAGTACCAGCATGGTACATCGAGAGGCCTTTAGAAGGGATATATAATTATCTATTAGATTATAACAGTAGTTTATTCCACTAATTTTCGAGAAACTTCACAAATTAGTTATTAGTTCCTGTCAAAGTGTGATATCATGATAAATTATGACATATTATGAAATATCATGAATAATCAAGGTAAGATAATTATATGCATCTTCCCATTCAATTGCAGATATCATAATAAATCATCATATATTATCATTAGTCGTGGTCAAATAAAATCATGATAAATCATGCTTCCTCTCGATGCATAAAATCATGATAAATCATGATTATATTATGATTAATGATGGTAAGGTAAAATCATGATGAATGATGTTTTCCTCTCATCGGGTGAGATCATGATGAATCATGAGACACCATGATTAGTCATCATCAGGTAAAATCATGATAGATTATGTTTTTCCTATCAATGGGAAAGATCATAATAAATCACAATATATTATGATTAATTATGATCAAATAAGATCGTGCTAAATCATGTTTTATCTCTGAATGTGTAAAATCATTATTAATTATGATATATTATGATTAAGTATGGTAAGATAAAATCATGATAAAACAAGTTTCCCTCTCATTGGGTGAGATTATGATAAATCATGACCAGGTAAAGTCGTCATAAATCATGTTCTTCCTATCTATGGGAAAGATCATAGTGAATCATGATATATCATGATTAGTCATGGTCAAATAAAGTCATGGTCAATCATGTTTTCTCTCTCAATGCGTGAGATGATGATAAATCATGATAAATTATGGTTAAATATAATTAGGTAAAATCATGGTAAATCATGTTTTCCCTCTCAAGAGGTTAGATTATGACAAAGTATCGTTTATAATGACATGTCATGAAAAAAGAAAACATAATTTATCATACTTTCGTCTCTCAGGAGGTAAGATCATAATGTAGTATGATTAATCATGATTAATCATGGTAGAAGAAAACATGATTAATCATGATTTCCCCTCCCAAGAGGCAATATCACAATAAAGTATGATTTATCATGATTACAGAAAACATGATTTATCATGATTTTGCCCCTCAGGAGGTAATATCATGATAGAGTATGATTAATCATATTTAATCATTGTAGGAGAAAACATGATTAATCCTAAATTCCCCTCTCAAGAGGTAATATCATAATAGAATATGATTTATCACGATTGATCATTGTAGACAAAAACATGATTAATTATGATTTATCATAATAGATCATGATAGATCATGGTTCAACATGATAAATCATGATATTTATCATGATATTTTTCTACCTGGGCCCTAAAGGGTTAATAATATACTGTATATGGCTATCACAATTTGAGGCCAATATGTTTATATGCAGTTTCTATTTTATATGAACAATGACAAGAGGCCTATACCTACTCTTTACTGTATAATATGGATTTCAAACACGTTTTTCTTAAACTGCATATATTTGATGCTATGCATAGACAGATATTGATGTGGATATGAACATTTCTGTTAACTTTATTACCATCCAAGGTTGATTTTTGTCAAACGTCTAATTTTACACATGTGACCTTGATTTAAGTGACCTTGACCTTTAAAAATAAAAATGAAAAAGACGTTTGGGTTGGCCTCACAGCATAGCGTATTCTAGGTGTTCAACATGAATGAAAAGACAAAGTCATTGCCAGGTTCTGGCCCTTTAAGTGTGCTGTTGCAGACCCTGCTATTTTACAGCATCAGTGTGGAATGAGGCCGTGCCTCACCAAAAGCCATGTGATATGGAAGTCCACCTCATTTTTTTATGATCCCTAACTATGTAGGTATTCCCTGATGCATTATGGCGAATGTCTGGATATCTTTGAGGAATCTATTAGAGTTGAAAGGTAACCGTTTTAATAGAAAAGTCACTTTTCTGAGATCGACCTTGAATAAAATGATGTTGACCTTGAGAAAAATTATCTTTTTTGTTTTTTTTGTGTTGCCCTGAATGAGTAGTATGCTGTAGATATTTTATTTGTTGGGAAATTTAAATTTAAAGTGACTTTTGACTTGCATATGTGAATCAATAAATTTCAGATTTTTCTAAAATTCTCTGACCTTGAAGCCCTGCCCTGACCTTAAGCTACTCCTGAGGCAAGGCCACCTCATATTTTCTGATACCCCATCCAAATAGCTATCTAAAAATCATGGTGGCGACCAAACCCTCAATTTGGCAGTCGGAAATGGCTTGGCTTACGTGCTAATCCGTTCAAGGGTTCAAGGGTCTGGCATTGTCAGTCTGTCGCAATCTAACTCTATAAGGGGAGTCCAACATTGCCTTATTCCCATTAAAATGTGATGCTGGGGAGTTCATTGTTTTTAGATTTCCAGGGTCAGGCTGATCGACCCTTTTTTTCCTGTGTAGTTTGTCGACATGCCCACGGTGCAAGGGGATGTCCAACATTGGATCCTTTCATTTAAAATTGTTTTCACACATAACATCCAATCTGAGGGAGCGCCCCCCCCCCCCCCGCCCCCTGATGCATATGTTCGCGTTCACATTGCCACCAACCACACATTGTATACAACTCTGGAAAGTATCAGGGGACCTATAATAACGGATTCACACCTCTGCTAATGAGATAAACATTCCCACCTCCATGGTTGCTGGCTGGTTCTAGTGTCACCCCTGGTCCCAGGGGAACACTTCTGTGGCAGCTGTGGACACTGATTCTACTACACTATGAGGTCTATAGTGGCCTCCCAGGCACGGGATGAGGACAGCGTCAACCCATTGGGGGATCCGGACAGGTCATAACGGCAGCAGGGACTGCTGTTTAGTGCCTGCTAATATCGCACGATCTCATCTATGTTTCAGTAGAGAGGAGGGGTGAAGTACAAAAATGTATGAAATTGAACACCCAGGGGAATAATTGAGCTTTATCAATGATATCAATGAAAGAAAGAAAGAGATTACACCCGGGAGATGACACAAAGAGAGGGAAGAGGCTATGAGATGAAGGGCGAAGATAGAGACAGGAAGAGATGCAGAAACTATAAGAGAAAGGTACTAATGCAGAGGGTGTAACCGTACAGGAAGGTAGTTAGTGGGTGGTAGTGACAGTGAATCCACCCCCCCCCCTGCAGCAGCAGGCGTTGACCAGTGGTCAGTACTGTATTGTTTGTTGAGCAGGGTGAGTGACCGCTGAGTGAGTAATGTGCTCATATTCCAACCCACCTCCTGGCCGGACTCATTCCGCTAACACCCGCACTATGATATTGCTACACCTCCCCCCGTTAGTGCAGCCCGCCCCCTGTGACGTCACACACGTCACGTGGTCTGCGTGGGTGGCAGGATTGTGCCGCTTTTGTTGGTGATTGGGTGGAAAGGGATGATGGGGATAATGCCCACCGTGTGTTCTTGTCTTTTTTTCTGGACGAGCCTAACCGACAATATGGTATGGGATGGTAGAAAAACGACACAAGGTCATTGGAGATTTATGGGCCAAGATCTGCACACTGCACTAACAGTTCTGTTGTTCCCATCACATATGCATTTAGACTGATTCAGATGACATATCTCTCTTCATTTGTAACCCGTTTATAGATATTATGTGTGTGTATAATTTCACTCATTGTACTATCATCGCCATCTTTGTTTCAATACACTACCTGATCTGCTGAGACGGTTGACACAATTACCCTCGATCTCTGAGGGTCCTTTAATCGAGTCATGTTGACAGAACCACATTTCAGTTACGCCCACGCTCGAGGACCCAAAGCATCATTTTAAAGGTGGTACACAAACAACCATTATAATGATTAATTACAGTCACTGAAAGACTAGAACTGATTTTTCTACCAAAGCTCCCATTAGGAAATTAGATATGAGTACATTGTTATCACGGGGGGAGCTCATATCTTGCAGCATTGAATCACAACCGGATTACATCTCTCGGTCGCGTGTTCTGATGGCATGCGTTCCTGTGTCTGTCCAACTTTCGGACCTACTTGAATTATTTGTGAGCACTGTCTGTTCATTGCACCTTCCGTGTGTACACTTGATGTATCTTCATAACTATTAGTTTAAGACTTAATGTTTTTGCCGTTATGATGCACCAATGCAACACAGGCATGTTATTCATTGGCACTGCATTGATGCATCATATGGACCCTTTTGGAGTTTATCAACAATGATCAACATGATGCATTCAGACGACACTAAAATTAT
The DNA here is from genome assembly GCA_947462335.1 of Harmothoe impar. Classification (NCBI taxonomy): domain Eukaryota; kingdom Metazoa; phylum Annelida; class Polychaeta; order Phyllodocida; family Polynoidae; genus Harmothoe; species Harmothoe impar. The sequence goes on from OX381714.1 coordinate 20,666,372, forward strand.
AATGACACTGTGCATTAATCTACAATGCTATCTCTGGAAGTAATGATTGTTGTGTGACATTCAACTGCTAACTCATCTATGGTTGATCCAAAAATACTGCATGACACATAATATTGATAATTATACAAGTGAAATGCTGGTGCTCTAGGGCTAACCAGGGACCCTCACCCAGGTGTTCTCCTTCCATCTCATCTCTTTGATATCACGATTCTCTCAGCTTTGCTATAAAAGCAGGCATGACCTAATTTTGATAACCCCACATCCTATCACCCCCATAAAGGATCATAAATCCTGTTGCACTGCACTGGTGATGATCCATGAATACCAATACCCTCTACTCCCCTACCCTACCCCAGCACCAATGGACACCTCCAACGGGCAACATGCACCGGGGCGGAGAGGCAGTCCTGCCAGGGGATGGGGTGCTTAGTAGAACATGGTATGAAGGATAGTCAGGGGTATCATGAAGACACATATACTGTCTCTTGTACACAACTCTTACATTCATGAGCTTGTTATACTGATTGGCACCCTCAATATGAAATGTTGTGTATAATGCAACATCTGGCAGCAATTATCGCCTATATCAAAACCAATGTACAATGTGGCGCCGCGTTGACAGATTTGTCCAAACTACCTAATTAAGTTAACTCATTTAGGGCATCACTTCAAACGCATTATATACTTTTGAGAATACATGTGTGTTAACATAGACTTTGATTATATCATAATGCTAATGTATCACACGGCAACTACACTCTGTGTCAACATTAGGGTCAGAGTTAAATATAATTACATTGTCAAACAGACTGTTGTTCTTTATTATCCATGCATTATTCTACAATGGGAGTGATCAGAAGGTCTCTCTGTGCAGTTCGGCGTGCTAGACTCAATAGCAACAGCATAAATCGGCTTACACTTTCCAGCGATGAATGAGGATGGTCGTATCCGTACAGAGAGATAATCATTCTGCAAAAGGTCAGTCATGTTGGACCTGGAGATCGTCCCCTATCCACTCCCTATCTTTTCCTCACATTACCGGGTACCTCATAAATTTGGTACGCTTATGATGGTTGGAAAATTCGGGAAATGAGTCCCTTTCCACAGGGGTTTTGCCTACCACCTTCCAGGGCAATTGCTTAAAACATCCAAATTAATTGGAAAATCCACGAGAAATTTTCCCTTTCTAAAGAGATATTCTCATGAAATTACCCCCTTCCTCGGATTTTGCCAAAAATCACAGCATATTTATAAAGGGTGGAGACACAGTATACCACCCCCTCACCACCATCCCATTCCGCAAGGGAAGCACGCATGCGTACCTCGCCTCGGGAATTATGGGTTTAGCACCGAGCTCAAGATGTCATTCTCCAAGCAGATTTGTTAGAGGCCTGCTAGGCCCCTGTCACTGTGGGAGGAGGCTAGGGTGGTGCTTGGAGAGCATAGGGTGGGGGATATTCTGGCAGGAATGCAAATCAAGCAGGAGGGGGGTGACAAGGGGGAGTAGGTTATGTCGCCATTTTCCTACCCTTTTAGATATAAGGACCTTCGAGTGGTAAGAAGATGCTTCGGATCGGATAGAAAAACAGAGATATCTGAATAAATGACATTTGCAAAGACCTGATGTCCTTTAATGTGGTCAGTGCTTCGCGTGTTGTCCAGACTTTGGACGTGTTAATTGACTGCATGGCAACGGCTATGGGCCATTCTGCACCAAGGTACTATGTCCCATCTTACATTAGCCGATTTGGAGATGCTGTTGGCCACTAATGGGCAGGTAGAGTCACACCAACTACACTAGACAGAGTAGTGTTCCAGTGGTTTGTTGTGGGTCCATCGGCCAATAAGATGTATGAAATTGGCAAATGGAAAATGGGCATTATAGAATTAGTTAGCAAAGATGTAGTGAATTGGCTATTGACAATACAATGAAACAGTTTCTCAGTTTAGGCGCACATGCTCCTCGATTTTGATATAAGGACACAACTCTCATATATCTCCTTTTGATGTGTGCAGGTAGTTTCGTAATGTCTTATATTTATAAGTACAGAGGCACTTATTGGAACACATTCACACAGCCCCTTTCAATCCATCTTTTCTAATTCATGAAAGCAGTCTCCCCAACGCAGTCCCATAGAGTTAGTCCTCCGACTCCCTTACATTAACCCAGTAAGGGCCGCAAAGTAATTTGCTGTGCTATGCCCTTTGTCGTCATGCTGCATGAATGCAGCCTGCATGGTCATTAACTCAATAATGTTGCTTTGGTGCATCATGTCGACCATACGAGATTGATAGTCTTCCAAAGGGGAAGCCTGCATGATGCATTAATGCAGCCCTGGCGAGTAACTCACAGTCACTGCTTTGATGCGTCATGGCAACCAATGTGTCTTCGGGCAACATGCCATCCCACAAGGGTTAGCGTCAAGGCAGGCCTGTTTCCTTAGCACGGCCATCAGACGCTGTGAATGAATGATAGGGGATGGGGCTGGCTCCAATTGACGCTAGGTGTCGGCATCTGCGTGCCTCGGGGGCCTTCCCGTCTCCACTGTGGCGCAAATCAATTTTGGTGGGTGGCGTTAAGAAAGGGCTGGGTGTCTTAAATGCGGCCCTGACTGCTCCGTTCGCCTCCTTGTGCCTGATGGCCCTATTCCACCCGCAGCTCCCAGAGCCATCTGATAAGCCGTTAAGAAGCAACATGGTGCTTTGATGCATCATGTCCTGTATCGTCATGATGCATGAATGCAGCTCAGGTGAGTGCTGCATTCAAGCATCATGGACGAGGTTGATACATTCCCGATGAAAAGTTATAAAATGGGGATTGATTAAGTGGAGATGTCAGTTGTGTGCAGTCCCTCCATGGACTGCAGGTGTTACATGCTGAAACAAGCCCTACTAACCCACCTTATGGCGACATGTGGCTGCAAGCAACAGTTGTTGGGGTGATGCTGGGAAAATCGCCAGAACTGCATTAGTGCATCCTTCCCACTCAACGGGGTTAGCATGATGCATGACTGCCAAACCGATGAGTTACTTGCCATATGCATCATGACGATGAAGGTGTCAGTGCATCAAAGCGCTACATCATTGTTTAAAGGGTTAAACGTTAGCGGCAAATGGTGTTTGGCGTTCGGCTGCTGGGGTAACCGACCCACACAGTTCTCCAATATAGCTGGTATTTTTCCTTTGAGACACAGAGATCGCTGTTAAGCAGGAGAAGGGGAGAGCTCCAGAGGGGAGGCACATAACAGTTAGGAGTCTGGGGACTGGTAGGTGGCTCTCAGACAAGCAGTCAGGAGTCTGTGGACTGGTAGGTGGCTTTCAGGCAAGCAGTCAAGAGTGTGGGGACTGGTAGGTGGCTCTCAGACAAGCAGTCAGGAGTCTGTGGACTGGTAGGTGGCTCTCAGACAAACATTCAGGAGTCTCTGGACTGGTAGGTGTCTTTCAGCATGGAGACAGTTCCTGGTGCTGACACAACGCAGGTACTTCCTCAACTTTAGGTTTTTACTGCTTAATACTTGTATCAAAACAATTGTACCCAGGCGCTCATTCAAAACTGGTGCTCATTCGGAGAATCAGTGCTTAAACAAGCCATGACGGTGATAATGTTGATGTAGAAGTGGAATGACATGATTTAACCCCGTGTTCAAATTATCATGTGGTTATCTACTTCAGCGTGATTATCTAAATGCAATGTAGTCTTGCGTTCTACCTTTGTTCAAAGTACAGACGTCTGGTATTACAGGGATGAAATTGTTAGACAGCATAACTCGGCTCCACCTTGGGACATCACTATTGAACCCTTTAATCCCCACCTACCATATATAAAGCCTTGAGTACCTGTTCCTGCTCCACTCCGACTGTTGCTACAGGGGTACCAACATGTGGCCCTTTCAGGACAGCATGGCATAGTACTTGAATACAGCCCTGGGTACTCACCAGGGCTCTATTTATCATGACAACAAAGGACATCATACTATTGAAGTACTACGTGGTCCTTACAGGCTAGTCATGAGGCTGCCCACAGTGGATGTAGCACCTTCTTCAAATTGAAATGTAGCAGAGGGTTTATGTCAGAATAACATGATCTGAGGATGTGCCCCGATATTGCCTCACCTTATGATCCCCTGTCCCAAGCCTACGTTCTCAGTCATAACTGCATTGTTTATCAGGTTGAACCAAATATGGTATTGGTATTTAGATATTTCTATTTTAATCAAAATGTTTGATTTTGATGCTTGTACTGATAAGAAACAATTTAGTGGTATCAACCCTGTAAATGCAGCATGTTGCCCTCATAAAAGAACGTTTGGTCATGATGCACCAGCGCCGCACTGGCGAGGTGATTGCCCTTTCCTGTAATTATATAGTGTAAACCATTTCAGAAGAACCCTTTCAGCCGGCACCATGCATCCCAGTGGGCACAGGGTATTGAATCAACATTGATAAACGCTTGTCGATGTTGATTCAGTTTGCCTTTAACGTTGAACTGAATTGGGTGCCTAATGGGATTAATACAGGCTTCCAGATGGAGGAACTCTGGCAATGGCGTATTAGTGCATCATGCTAACGCTATCAACTTGAAACACTGCTCGAGAGAGTTGTTAGTAACTGCACAGAAGTTCCTCATGTCCCTGATAATTCATTTAACAGATTATGTATTCTTATTTTTATTCAGTTATTTCTTTTTCATTTTTGCAGTTCTTAAGGAGTTAAAGTGAAGAGACAGGTTGGGACAGAGATGCGGGCGAAGATTGAGTGCTGTACATATCTCTGTAAGGAGAGTGTGTGCAGACTTGGTAACAGGCAGCATGACTCCATGACGTGTTATCCCCACACCTCCCCCGCCCTTACAGGACTCACCGGGGTGGCCCATGCCTTCTACTGCTCTGCATGGGAATGTCACTTCTAACCATAGCAACACTTCAGGTTATACGCCATCAGCCCTTCCAGGAGGCCAGGAGAATCTTTCCATCAACATCTGCTTTTAGAAGAAAACAACCTGTGCCGAATTATAGTAGCTACCTAACCTTGACTGTGAGTGCCATGCCATATATAGGGATAGACGTGGATTCCCAGAATGGGGCTATGAGAATATGGCTGATTGGTCAGTCTTGCAGTTTACCATACATACCCCTTCGTCTCGAGAAGTTTCCTGAATTCTAAATGATGAAACATTTTTAACACACCAATACTCAAAAAAGAACTTTTATCTCTCTAATTGTTGTGATCCTTTGCCCTTTAGTATTAAAAATAAGCTTACCAGCTGGAGGATGGCATACAGTGTGATGCAGAAACATTATGATATAGCATCTGGTCCCTGTCCTATTGTCTTTTGATAAAGGTATGTGTATGCCATCAAGTTAGACCTGGTTAAATATTTACCATTCAACTCACCTTATTAAGTCTGGTTTATTGCTGTTGGAAAGGATCAGGTACTGGTAGGACCCTACCAATTCCAAATGTGATTGTTTACTGATGGACCTTGAAATTGCCTCAATCCACTGCATTTACTGTTGCTGCCATAGGGTAAGGTCATGGCACAACAGGCTGCACCCTGATAGAGACTTTCCTACTTTCCCCAACATACCTGTCGAGGGTCATAATGCATTATGTGTTTGTTGTCATGACACACAAATCCAACCCTGACGAGGCTACACACCAGGGCTACACTGATGCATCGTGCCTACCTCTCGGGAGTGTATCAACCGACATGGGCCAGCATGATGATTGAATGCAGCTCTGGCGAGTTACTCGCCAGGGCTGCACTCATGCACCGTGATGATAAAGAATATTAAAGCGCGTTGCGGTCCTTAAAGGGTTAATCCAACCAAGTGAGTCATGAAACAGCTCCTGTCGGAAGGATGAGGCATTCAAACGTAAACCTGCTGAGTTGGGCAGAGGGCCAGTAGGGGCAGTGGCAGCGGCCGGACTATTTTCCGGTCAAACTACTTCCGGGCCGTATCTCTCCGCTCCTGGTACTGTACTGACCAGTGGGTATTACACAGGACAAGCCCAAACTGAAACAACCTTTAGACCTTTGAGGACGGCTTTAATGTGCTCTCTGTCACCATGATACATACATGTATCCCCGGCAAGTCATGCCGACCCTATGGGGTTGACACCCTCCCTCAGGGTCAGTATGATGTACAGAAGTAGTGCTAATCGCCAGTACTGCCTTGATGACAAATGTTTCTGTTAGAAGAGTTTCCGAAAACGTTTTCGTTTGCATATACCATTCATCATACTTATATTCTCCTCAGCGTTAAAATCATCTTTCTTATCTTTAGAGTTAACCTTTTCAGGCCATGCGTAAAGCTTGGGATTTAACGACCTACCCTATAGTAGCTGGGTACAGATCCCATAGATGATGCATACAATAACGCATACTGATGATAAACCTTTTAAGGATGGAACAATGCCTCAAGGCTCCATGTTCATTTGTCATTATGATGAGCAAATGCAGTGCCAGCAGGTATCTCGCTGACATTTACGTACAATCAGCTGTCTATGAAATATACTTTTGATGTTTTTAAATCATTCAAACTTGTATGATATACAATACATTTCAATTTTGGTGAGTGGTGTACTTCGACATTCCTGGTCTGAGACTTTAGCCCACTACATGTGGCACCTACCTCAGTGCCTCATTCCCCTCACATCTATCTGACCTTCACCCCTGTCTCTCCCACATCAATACTTTAAGGGTCACATAGTACTCTACTCTCCTTTGTTGTCATGATGCATGGATGCAACCCTGACAAGGCCACTTGCTAGGGTTGCATTCATTCATCATGCTGACCCTTCGAGAAAGCATCTTCCTTGTTGATGCATGAATGATTCATGCATATTTTGAGGATTGTAAGCATGGCACATTAAAGAACTTTGCGGTCCTTAAATGGTTAATAGCCTGGAGGATATAGACCTGACCACCCCTGCCCATCACCAGTACTTTGGCCTCACCTCTTCGACCTCTGCCCCTCAGGGAAGGGGGGGAGGAGGATGGTAGAGGGAGGAAGTGACACGCGTGAAATAAAAACTACAGTGTTTCATAGGCACAGAGTAAATCTATAGCTACTTGGTATGAATCCATTCAACATTAAATAGCTGGTGGTCGACTATCTAAACTTCTACAGTGAACGGAGGTACAGTGACAGAGACATACGAGTGTAGCCCATCGTTGACCCTGAGAAAAGCTATTAGCCAGAGGTCGGCCATCTTGACCAGGATTCCCACCAGACCAGAATACATTGCAGTACACTTGTTCCAGTCTGTGTATCTCAATTACCAGCAACCAGTGCCCCTGCTTGTTACAGTCAAGTCATAACAGATCACAGTAACCAGCTCCCCAACAAACCAGAAAATTCCATAGATATGAATTTGCAAAGTTAAGCCCCATGCAAGCTATTGGCTGTCAAGGATGCTGTTGACCCTCTTTAAGATCAACCTATGGAAAAAGGCAAAATCAATTCTGTAAAGTGTCCATCACTCATCTTAGGTGTTCATGAATCTTGTGAGAAATTCATTTGCATTTACCTCAGTGCCTTCCTACATGCAAAGCTCTGCCAGTCACACTAATTCCAGCATACTTGTAGAAAACAATAAGATTCACTTTGTCTGAAGGACGGCATTGTTAAGCATATATATGGGCACGTGTTCGCCACAAGGGCATAAGGAAATTGGAACTTATTCTTCAAGACCCCATTCTTCATGATAGTATCATCAGAATAGTTATGAAGACACCCTATCAAAGACAATTTCCATAGAACCCGTCACTGTTAACTTGAAGTAGGGAGATGCTCGAATTTTAGTCCAAACTGAATTTTTTTCACTTGTTTGGACCCTTGGCCTTACTTTGCAGGGCTCTGCCTTGTGAAATATGGCAGGTGCAGAAACTGTCAGTTTAGACAGAACTTTGCAGATCTGTCCATGTGTTTTATACCTAGCCAACAGTTCTTCCTATGGGTCGTGGCCTGGAGAGGATTGGCATCACCCATCACCCATGCTATAGGCCCCAGCCCAGCCTGGTCTCCCTCTGGGAGGGCTTATCAACTTATCAGTCCTCAACCCTTTGAGCTCTGGCATAGTGCTTTAATGTATTGTAGTTTTTTGCCGACATCATGTCTGAATACTGCCCTATTGAATACCTTGCCAGTGCTGCAGGTATTGAGGAACTTGCCAGATCAGCCTGATGTATCGATTCGGGGATGGTGAGTTCCTCACCTATACTGCTTATATGGTGCATCATAATGGCCAATGAACAACAATGCTTGAGGCATCATGCTGTCTTTAAAGGGGCGAACCAAACAGGGTAACTCAATCTTCCTTTAGTGCGCCTGTACCTTCAGAATAAGGCTCAATCCACGGAAATATCCCAGGAAATCTTTGGTCATTTTAGATTAATTATGAGTTAACTCTATGGGAGTTGATAATTGAGCACGATGCAAACATGATCCTCTGGAACCTTTCTCTTTCCTCCTGAATAAATGATAGTTATAATAATCATTCAGACTGTAAAAAGTTGGTTGCCATTTTTGTAGGTGTACAGTAGATTCTACTGTTGGTGTACAGTTTATTGTAGGTAAACAGTAGAATCTACTTTAAATCTACTGTAGATTCTACTGTAAATCCATTCTACAGTAGATTCTACTGAAGATCTACAGAAGATTCTGCTGTGTACCTACACTAACTACCGTAAATTCCCGCGTATAACCCGCATCTCGCGTATAACCCGCACCCCGACTTTGAGAGAACCATATAATCCGCACCAGGGGTCTGAAAAATGCGATTTTAGTATTGTACTATATTGGCAAAAACCCTCGCATTACCCGCACATAGACTTTGAGAATTTTGTAGAACCCACATTGAGGGTTTGGTTCACGTATAACCCGCGGGTTATACGAGGGGGTTTACGGTATTTACAGTGCATTAACAAGGGGTCAGTGGATTTTAGCGCTTGGGACCTACCCTGTAGTAGCTGGGTACAGAGTCCATTAATGATGCATACAATAAAGCATACTGATGATAAACCTTTTAAGGATGGCACAATGCCTCAAGGCTCCATGTTCATTTGTCATTATGATGAGCCAATACAGTGCCAGCAGGTATTTCGTTGAGCCTTAGACACACACTCAGCTGTTTATGGAATACACTTATAATACCATTACATCTATTCCAGCTTCTATAATACAGTCTACAACACATTTCAATTTTAGGCTGAATGAAATGATATCCAATTATTTATGGTGACTGACATACTTGGACATCCCTGGTTTGAGACTTTGGTCCACTATATATATGTGGCACCTATCTCACTGCCACATTCCCCTCACATACGCCTGACCTTCACCCCTGTCTCTCTCACATTAAACCTTTAAGGGTCGCTAAGTACTCTACTGTCTTTTGTCGTCATGATGCATGAATACAACCCTGACAAGTCTACTGGCCAGGGTTGCATTTGTTCATTAAGCTAACCCTTCAGGAGTGTATCTTCTGCGAAGGGACAGCATGATGCATGAATGATTCATGCATATTCACAATAATGTGCATGGCACATTAAAGCTGTTTTCTGTCCTTAAAGAGTTGATACCCTGGAGGATGACGCCCAGTCCACCCCTGACCACCCCTGCCCATCACCAGTACTTTAGCCTTACCTCTTCGACCTCCGCCCCTCAGGGAATGGGGGAAGACCGTAGAGGGGAATGGGCGACATGCCTAGAGTACAAACTACAGTGTTTCATAGACACAGAGTTACTCTATAGCTAATTGGTATGAATCTCCATGCAGCATTAAATAGTAAATAGGCCCTGGTTCACTACCCTTGACACTCAGTAAAGCCCTTAGCCGGAAGTCAGTCATTTTGACAGGGATCCCCACCTAGTCCAGAATGCATTGGAGTGCACTGGTACCAATCTATGTATGACAGGTCACCAGTAACCAGCACCTGTGTCACTAGCTCCCTCACCTACCAGAAATTTCCATAGATATCTATGCAAAGTTTAGACCGCCCAATGCAAGCCCTTGGCTGTCTAGGTTTGTATTGACCCTAAACTTGTATGACCTGGAAATTGGGGAGCAACTCTTGTATTTGAGGGGGCGTCTGTTACTGCTAGGGGGAGGAGCATACCTGTCCGCACTCATACGACTACAGCACCCATCATGCTGGAAGTAGTGTAACCAATTACGAAGCCTAGGTGCCAGTGATAAAGCGTGGCTTCCCGTAGTTTGAGATGGAGCGAGCTTGTTGTTGATTCAAAATAACTAAGGTCAACCAAGAAGAAAGCGAAATCAATGCTGTAAAGTGTCCTTCGTTGATCACAGTTGTTATGATTTCGGCTAACCGTTTTACTTTTCTAAATTCAAAGCTCTGGCGGTCACAGTAACTCACTTCCTATGTAAAGATTAAATAGCACTAATTACTTCATGTCATGAATGACATTGTTAACTATAGGGGTACATTTCCTTGAAGTAAATGTAGAGATCCTGTCGGATAGTTTGGCCCTAAGGTTTATTTTGCTCAGCTGGGCCATGTGAAATATGGCAACTCGTGAAGAAACTGTCAGTTTGGACAGCTTGTCGCAGACCTCTTGCTATGTTCTATACTCCTAGCCCTACACGATGTACAGTTCTAGCTATATGCTGTAACCTTGAGAGTGATGGCCTTACCCATCACCCAGACTGTAGCCTAGCCCCAGGTGACCTCCCTCTGGGAGGGCTTACCTCCCAGTCCTGGGGCCTTAACCCTTTGGGGTCTGCATAGTGCTTTAAAGTAGTGTCACCCTTCGTCGTCATGGTGTCCAAATAAAGCTCTATTGAGAAATCTCGTCAGTGCTGCATGGTGAGCATGATGTACCGATGAGGGGATGGTGAGTTACTCACCAGCACTACATTTGGTATATTATAAGTAACAAAGGATGTTGAGGCTTAAGGCACCATGCTGCCCTTAAAGGGTGAGCCAAAGGAGTGAGCTCCTATCCCTCCCTACTGCACTTGAAGCTATGGTATGGGGCCCAATTCTAGCAGAAGGTCCCAGCCAAGGCATTATGTAGTTGGTGTCACAATTTTACAAGATTTTACAAGTTAGACCTGGGAGTGTTCATCAATAAACGAGGGTGAGCTTGGTGATAATAGAGGTTTCGAAAATGATCTGATCGCACCCGCCACTCTAAACTACAGCAACGCGCCTACTTCTTTCGCTTTTAGCTGATCTTCTTTTTTGGGCCAAAAAAAAGAGTGTAAATTATCAAAGTTATTTCTACACACTGCACAACACACTGCACAACAAGCACAAGCACATCATGCAATATAGACCTCACACAACAATATCACACTGTATTGTACAAAGTTCTATCCAGTGACTATAGTGCTATGGAACAGGCTTCACAGCTTGTCAGACAACATCACACTAATGTCCTGGATAGGTGTTACCCAAGGTGCCATAATGACTCTACATGCCACATTATACGGTAGTATATCGACCATTGTTCCATGTGAGTCAGGGTGTCAGCACTAAATTGGCCCCCAAGGTCTGTAGATAATCGACTACTGTAATCCCTTGTCCACTGTATTGATCATCATAGGGTTAATCAGCAACAGTGAGTACATGATACACCTGTTTAACCCTTTAAAGACACATGTTGCATTAAAGCAACATTTGTCACCATGATGCAGCGTCGGTAGTTAGGTGACACAGCATTGGTGCATCATGCCGAGAGTACTTACCCATAAAGGGTTAGCGTGATGCATGAATGCCACCCTGGCGAGTTATTCGCCAGGGCGGCATTCAAGCATCAGGACAACAGGTCATAGTGCAGTAAATCACTACGTCGGCATTACAGTGTTAAACACACTAATTATGTATGCACATCTATGTGTGACCCAGACCTTGTTTCACATGGCGTTTAACACGTGTGGGGTACATGTTGTAGACAGACAAACAGGCCTGCTGAATGATAGGAACAACTCTGAATGCATTGTATTGGTGACAGTGAAGGCTAATTGTGAGTCGAAGATGAATGTACTCAACTTTTCAGAGTGTCACAAATAGAGCCCATACAGAGACGATGGCTGTTCTATATCTAACGTATACCACTAGTGATTGGTTTGTGCACAATATAGATCTACAACGACCGTTTCCTTTGTTATCACAGCCACCTGTGGTATACATTGTTATAGATGGGTTGTATCAAACACAGTTCACGACCCTGTAGATGTGAAGGCGACTCCTAAGGATTGACCTCCCGGTATCATGGGAAAATATAACAAAGCTGCCTCCTGTCGCATCATGCAGTCAATGCCTGTGTTATTCAGCCTGTGCCAACAATCAGCACATGGCCGGGTTGCTGACCGCAGCTGCAATGGGCTGTATGGACATATATAGCTTCATTACACTTATTACACTCCAAACATGGGGTTAAACCAAAAGGAGAAAGGGTATCAGCTCAAGAATCCACTTGACGCTCCCATTCCAACCGCAGCTACAGTTAATCATGTATAATAAATAGTGTATTTTACACCTAAAGCTGCCTCAACGGGCCCCCACTCCCCCACTCGTCTGTACTACTTGCTATTAGGATTTCTTTTTTTTATTATGACAGGTATCATTTCATGAGTTCTAGCTTGATTGGCACCTCATAATGGGAGTTGGTCCCAGGCTATTCGTGGTGCGGGGCCCTCATGGTATAGGACTGGAGAGGTGACAGGTGAAGGCAAGGAGGCTCAACAGAGGTCACGGGTGGAGAGTGGATTTAGCTTCCGGTTTAAATGGAGATGGTCACATGACCCTCCCACTGCGGACCTGCTCGAGATGCAACCGGAAGTGTTATATAGAAGAGCCCCGCAGAGAATGCACTGACACCAGAGCTGCTGCAAGTAGGCCTATTGGCTGGCAGGAAACAGCTAGGGATTTACTTTTCTTTGCTTCAAGGAAAAAAAGCATCCATGGGAGGATGGATGCTGGAAGTCAGTCAGTACACGAGAATTTATCCAAACTGATAATTTCCTTACGGTTTTGGGCCCAGGCCATTACGATGCGGAACCCAGGGAAATATGGTCCAGGGCCCATCTGACTGTCAACTTACTTAGATAGATTCGAGTGTAACCTCTCTATATTTTATGTGTTTATGGATGCATATTTTCAAATAACCATTTAAAGATTGGGTTCAAAACTAATTATATGACGTCACCCACTAACCCCCCGTCACAGTTGAAGTGACCTAACATGATTGAGTGACCTCCCTATGTGCAGTTGCATTATCAATATCACCCCTGTGGAGCCTATGGGCTAATTTCTAATTAACCTATAAAAAGCACACACCTAGGACAGAATTACTATAATGGCACTTTATTATAGCGGACAAAGTAAGGTCATTCATTCCATGACACCTTATTGTAAAGTATCAACATGGCAGTGTAAGTAGGGGACAGTCTAGAATAGTAATCATAGTGGTGTTATACACCGTAAAAAGTTGTTGTTCGTGAACAGCAAAATGTGCTGTAACTATACAGTTCTTCAGCTGTAAAAAATAATACAGCAACTTTTGCTGTACATGTACAATTCTGTTACTGTAGATGCAGGTTCGAATCCCATAACCAGCAACCAGAGGGAGAGAGAGTAGAGAGGTTGGAGGGAGTACCATACTCCACAGCTCAAATATGACCTGATCTTTTCAAAAGCCTATTGATGCAGGCTACATACAAGTGATTGCCCCTCTAGCTCAGTTGGTAGAGCAGTGGAAGATGTAGTCTGAGGGTCAGTGGTTCCAGTCCCGACAGAACTACATTTCTCCTGATGCAATTCTAAAGTATAATATATTTTGTTACACTGAAATGTTACTATTGAAAATATGCAGAGGATAAACCCAATGTATCTCTACAATATGTAGGAAAGATAGTAAAATCTACTTTGAAAAACATAGGCCATCAAGATTACACTCCAACTAATGGTAGCTCAGTACTTATTAGTACATTACTGCAATAGGGTAATTTTCATATGAACCCTTAAGACATGAACAGTCTAGTTCTAAAATTGCCCCCAGGGATCCTGTGTTGACCTCTTTACCATTCACACATAAGTAGTGTCAATGCACCTGACATGCAGGATTCGCTGGTGTAGTGGTCATGGTTCGGGACTATGGATTGGAAGCTGGGGTTAAAATCTCCAATATGTTGAATATGTGAGCCCTTTTAGAACTCAGGTCCGCGTCTACAGTAGATTCTACTGTAGGTCTACAGCAGAATTTACTGGAACCAAAGTTGCCCCCAATATTTGCTGTACAGGAACACTACTTACTTCTAACAGTGTACACTGCATGTGGTTTCATTCACCGTGATGATATATATATATATAGTGCCAATGTTATACAATCCTGCACGTGTCAGCATATATCATGTCTATGATGTTACAACTATCTGTCTTTTTGTACCTGGCCCGCTAACCATTGTAAATATTGTTATAATTTCAATAAAGGTATTGTATAACGCATCCCAGTAAGCACCATCAACCAGGCCCAGCCCAGACACTTATGGCATCAACCAGGTGCTTTACATAGAACAGACGGATGTCTATAACTAACGTTACCTGGAATCATTGTGTGAAAAACGGGTCTTTAAATAGTTTAGGATTGTTGCCTGTTACCTACAGACTACAGAGTTTGGACATCTGACATGGATACCAACTGTAAGGACAGGTAAAACGGTGGGTGTTTCTGTCCAGCTGCATGCCAATATAACGGGTCAGCTGTGTACTCAGAGACATGGCAAACTAATTGACATAAGTGACACTACTATGAAAGCCACGAACAGTAACACAAGACTAGAAGTGCAATAACTCAACTCCAACTTCAACTTCTTCAACACACGTGTGATGAAAGTGTGACACGGGTGTGATAACGGTGTGACACGGGTGTGATAAAAGTGTGATACGGGTGTGATAAAAGAGTGACATGCATGGGTGTGATGAAGCTTAGATTATTGTAGCAAGTCGCCTGGAAAACAGCCCAGGTTGTCAGGTCGCTTTGGACCCATCTGCAGTCACAGAAGGACCATCTGTCAGGACCAAATCTCTAGCGTCACTCTCCGAGCAGATGCCCCGTCTAGAATTGAATCCAACGGCATGAATCTAAAATAAAACATTATTCGCCAGTGGATAAAGATGGCCGTTGTCCGAATAAGACCCTGTGATCACTCCATTCTGATCACCCCTTCTGCTGCAGCATGGACAGTGGGGCGTGGTCCCCAAGACTCACTAATTGGGCAGTACCTGAAATAGGTTGGCACTGTTAAGTCAGGTTCTTCTCAAGTGACCAGTTATTATCGGACAGTCATTATTCTCATTGTTTATTTTTATCCGGGATATTTCCTTTCTAATTAGGAGAACCAAGAGCTCTATTTTGACGTTTGTTTGACAGCAGACTTAGAAGCAGAACGTTTTATTTTTTTTTAGATTATTCCAATTATTAGGGAGTCGCCTCGGCAATATGGCAGTACTATTCTCAGAATAAAGAAGGATTCAACTTAATATGAGGCCAAAAACTATTAAAAGGTGTGTTTCGGATTAGCCTTTACATAGTCTAATTTCCTTATCTAAAATCAGAATTCTTGGACCTCAAAATGTACCAAGAAATTGACTCGTGAACTGTGGCACTGACTCTCAAACTACGACCACGACTCGTAGAGCATCACATCGACCATTAAGAATGGATGAATATTTCCAGGGTCAGTCCTATCCTGCTGGGTAGGGTCAATTATTAGCCTGTAAACACATTACCTTTGGCATATGAGAACAATTTTGGTGTAAGCTCAGGAGGCTCATTCAGAACAACTGACATGGTCGTAGGGAACTGGTGACGTGCTGAAACCTGTTTGGCGACCACTAGTAAAAAGTATTTCACAAGAATTTCTGTTGAAATCTATAGTAAATACCACATTTTGCCGGATATAAATAGTCTCGTCAATTGCAAATATTGCAACATTGACGAAAATGGCATTATGACGACTGACGAGTCTGTTCTGAAAGAGTCTCCAGAAGAACTAAAAAGATTAACGGTGGTGCCTAGTGGGTTAATAATATGGAATGCCTTGATGCAGAATGCCTAGTTGGCTATTGTTGGGGAATGCCTTGATGCAGAATGCCTAGTTGGCTAATGATGGGGAATGCCTTGATGCAGAATGCCTAGTTGGCTAATGATGGGGAATGCCTTGATGCAGAATGCCTAGTTGGCTAATGATGGGGAATGCCTTGATGCAGAATGCCTAGTTGGCTATTGTTGGGGAATGCCTTGATGCAGAATGCCTAGTTGGCTAATGATGGGGAATGCCTTACATAGCCTGAGGGACCCCCCCCCCCTATGTTAATGCCATGTTGGGTATCTTTACATAACCTCAGACTCAGATCCTTTCTTACACGGTAGGTTCAGCTATGGACCTTAACTTAGAAGTGTAAGTCAGCGTAGTGCATGAATCTATCACTCCGGTGCAGAGCTTCAGTCATGTTTCCTGACAACAGGGGGTATAGTCTGACTTAAAGTGGGCACCTCCTAGGAACAAATAAAGTGTTTACCCATATATATATATATAATTAGAGGGGCTACAGGATTTTTCCACCCTCTAAGCATGTTGGTAAAATTAAGGATAATGTTTGTTCATTACCACGTTTCTCCTAAATGTTGTACAGCATTCAATCTTTTACATATACTAAAATTGGCACAACAGCTTTTTTAACCACTGTATGGCAGTATCTTGAGAATGGGTAGCTTTCTTAGCATCCATCAAGTGTTGTGTTCGTGAGATTCACAATAAAATCAATGGTTATTTCCTAGAAAACTATATTTTTCTAAATGATTTATGTTTAGTATAATGCTACCTTATATATCTACACATATGTTCAGTAAAAAAAATTATCATTACTCTTTTCACTATTATATAGGACTTTCTATGACTTTATATTATCAATTTTCATCCCAGATTGTGCATCCCCATATTTAGACACATTTCTTCTTTAAATTATCTATATGAGCATATCCTTATTTCATATGTACTGTAGCTCCCTGAACAGTTGATATATATATATTTCCTTTCATAATAGATTATTTGCTATTATTCTTTCAAATCCCTGTTATAATGCTTGCTTAACAGTGGTATTGCTAAATCTTATGAACACAACATATTGTCTAACGAACACAACATGGATCAAAAAAGCATGAAATATTAAAGATATTTTATCTAAATCATTGGGACATGTAATAGAAATATGTACAATTCAGACAGTGAAAGTATACCCAATTTCTAATCGGTTAACTTTGAATAATGAAGCATTAAGCTATCTTATGAACACAACATCTTATGAACACAACATCTAGATTTACATGTAAGTATATACATGAAATCAACCAATTATTTGCGATAAGTCAATTGTTAATTATTGATTATAACAATTGTAAGTGATTTGTTATCATGGCCCACTTGTAAATGTGTTCTTTCTACTATCTTAACAACACAGCATCTTTTGAACACAACATCTTCTGAACACAACATCTTCTGAACACAACATTTAAATATCCCAGTAGATATAGATAAAATCAAGCATGTTTTTGCATTGACTTTATTGATAAATGTCGGTTATGACCATAGTAATTGATTTCTTATCAGAACCCTGCTTCTAATTGTCCTCTTGATACTATCTTACAAACACAACATTATGGACACAACATCTTCTGAACACAACATCTGCTGAACACAACATCTTCTGAACACAACACATTATGGACACAACATGTTGATATACATCTAGATTGAGATAAAATTGACCATACATTTTCAATTTAATATTTAATATATGGCGATTGTGACAATAGTAACCGATTTCTTATCAGAACCCTGCTCTAAATGTCCTTTTCCTACTATATTACTAACACAACATTATGAACACAACATCTTATGAACACAACATCTTATGAACACAACATCTTATGAGCACAACACCTCATGAACACAACATGTGGGTTTCTAGCTAAACTATCATACAATGTACCATTTCACTGCCATGAGGTAATTGATATGAGCTCTCTATGCTACATTCTAAATGATTTTTAGCATATTTTCCCTTGTATATACCATATTTCTACCATCTTCTGAACACAACATCTTCTGAACACAACATCTTCTGAACACAACATGTGTAAAAACATCATAAATACACTAAAATTCAAAGGTTTAGCAATGCACACCTTTAGATATGGTAACAGGGACTTAGTACCTTGATTTACAGGTAATTTCAGTTCAATTTAGGTTAAAATATTGCCATTTAAAGTTTATGCCCTTAAACAATACGTTTTCTGATCACTTTTTGAAGCTCTAAAGCAAAGGGATATAATTGCCCCTATAATTTTATTTTAATCATACAAATGCATAGGTTATAGTAGATGACTTTTATGTCAAAACATCATGTCTCAGCATTTTTTTACTATAAATAAAATAATCATGAAGTTGGTGTAATGATATTGTATGTGTGAGAACCTATTCTTAACCTGATATGGAGAAGTAGGAAATCATTAGAAAAAGAGGAAAAAATTATTTTCATATTGCCATCACCATATAATTTCAGAAAAATGATGTGAAAGTATAAAAGTAAATATATAAACATGATAAAACATAGGCCTAAGTGTAATATTGGTCAGGGGACATGCATTTTGGGCTGTTTTTAGCTATAAAATAGCGTTTTTCTTATAAAAATTAAAGTAAATTCTCACAAATTACACAGTTATACTAATTAACAAGGTAAATATCACACACCTGTCAAAAAAACGTAAAGGAAAAGCTTGATTTCTCAGATTTATATGAAAGATTGTGATATTTTGAGGGTTGGAAAAATCCTGTAGCCCCTCCCACAGGTTGGAAGCTGACCCCGATTCAGGTCAGAATCTGTTTTGAGACTGCTTTCCATCCATTTGTCCACATTGTGCGTGCTTATTTTGCTTATATATTGCCTTGGTCGTGATATCGAAGAGCCAGTTACATGAAACCTTAGTACATGCATGTAAACGATCCTGCTAAACATGTTTTGCATTCAAGATTGATATTCACCGCGTTTCACACATTTTTCTTTGTTAATAATGTCGCCACAACGTCATATTGGAATGCGTTAATTAGCAATCAGAAGACGTCTTAGGTCCGGTTGTGGTAGAACTAAATGTAACGTTCGGCCATCTTAGTCCCATCCATCCCACCTCTGTGTATACGTGTATATGGCGCCTCTAGTGGTCACATCATAGGAAGCACCATCTTGTACCTGAAATCCACCATCGTGTCTGCCATCTTGTCCCCCCGGTGACCACCATCTTGTCCCTTAAATACCGCCATCTTGCCTTATTACGAGTGCCATTCAGCCCCCCCCCCCCTCCTCCCGAAAAAATAAAAGACTGTCATATTGTCCCAACGACCACTATCCTGTCCTCTAAAGACTTCCATGCATAAAAGACCACCTTCTTGTCCCCAAAAGTCCGCCAACCTGTCTCATTAGCACTGCCATCATGTCTCCCAAAGACTGCATTCTTGTCTTATTAAGCTTAAGGCCACCTTTTGCGCACTATAGACCACTGATTGGCCACCAAAGACTGCCATACTCATAGATTAACCTTTAGTGACGACACTGTCATCCATGAGGTCATATGAGTGAACCATTTAATCTATAGATCTGTGCAATTTTAGAGTATTTTACTTATTGCTAAATAGAAATGACATCCTCAGCTAGAGAGGAACTGTGTCTGCGGGCAGTTCATTTCACTCCTATACTCACACACCATCCATTTTCTTTAATATGCTGAATGCCTTTCCACCGTCCAACCCCAGTCTCCTCCCAACACACCTCCAGTACCAACACCCACACATGTCCCCGTGGTCAGCATGCCATCCCGGATGCTCCTGTACTCACTGTGGGCAGGGGACTATGGTTACTGCAGTTACCAGATCACCCTTGAGGGATGAGGTGCACTATGGTAATGGTTTTGGTCTACAATAATAATTACGATGGTTACTGTGCGAGGGCGACCGAAACAGTTACCATAGTCCACGTAAGCTTGATTCTATGAACCCTTTATACTGCTGTTCTAGACAATGCCACGATATATTCAGTGGCACGAATCATTAAGTATGGTACTAGCTGTAACTATACAACTATGCAATACCCAAGCTGCCATAAACACGGTGTAATCACCACTTTTCATTCTCTATGCTACAGTGGGGATCCCTCAACCTTCCTTGGGTGATCTGGTAGCTGCAGTTACCGTAGTCACCTCCCTCACAGCGATACTGCAGTGTGACTTGATCACTAGTACAAACATAATACAAGATAGATGGCCATACGAACTGTCTTTGTGGCGGCGACTGCGTTGGTTCAGAGTCTCCTACTGGCTACTGGTTTAGAATTGACATCACACATACATTGCTATTCTTCCAAAGACGAGGCATCATAGACACGTCACTATATCGTTGCATGAAGCTTACTCTTCATCTTCGGCATGATGTATTAATGCTGCACCGACGATTTACTATTTGGTGCTGCACTTATTATTTATGCTGACAAAGGTCCTTTGATACCCTTTAAAGTGTAAAGATAAGTGCTTAATTTCATGGGTCTTGGTAGTGGACACAGGGTGGTTGGCAGGCTATATCTTCTAAACTATAAGATCTAGAAGCGTATAATATCGGCTCGACCAGTGGTAGATAATGGTAGATATACCCGGTCTGGTTTCAGTGCACTCTCCCCTCCGTCCCCATCTGCATTTCTTGACCATCACAGGTGTGTCGCCAAGTAAAATGGATGCCCAGGAAGGGGCCATGGATCATCCTCTCTGCTTGGCTGCTCACAGACGGTGCCAGTGGCCATGCAGAAAGGATATTCCAAACATCCCGCCTGACTCATCCTTTCTGCTTGCCTTTAGTTTTATTCCGTGAAGGCTGGCCAGGAGGTGTAACGTGATTTGTGTCTGTGTTACCAGGTCAGTCAAGCAGACAATGCAATTGTTCAATTTGCTGCCCAATGTGTGTCACCCCCCCCCCCCACCCCCCCCCCCTAAAGATGTAGGCATCTGAGATGGGTGGGGATGGGTGTGGTGCTGAGCAGCACGATGAGAAAAAGAACATCAATTGTAAAACAACAATTGTAAACTTGCTCATATATATACAAAATACACACCTTTTTAAAGCAAACTGTTATCATTTTGAATTATATTTATGGTCCTTCTTCTATTATGAGGTTTGCAGATGAGCATGTTTTGATAACATCTTGTAACGTGTGACCTTTTCCATAATATTCCAATATGGAGTAATGGTGTTCATGTGATTGTATTAAAATAGCAATGTGCAGATGCCTTGGTATGGTATGATAGTAGCAGGAATGTTCACTGTGGTCCCAGGCGCTTGGTACACACATATTATGCAGCACCCCCCACCACCTGCACAGTAATATCTGCCACACACACACACACACACACACACACACACACACACACACACACGTCACATCAATCTGTGCACACACACAGTATGCAATCTGGCCTTTCCTTCCTTGCCCCAGCTATTGCCCCCTGCCCGGGCACTGACCGATACATGATGTATATGCTGACTGGCCTAGCTTGGACAGAGCACATATTATTACACCGTCCAGAACCAAGAATAAAGAAATCCAGCAACCAGCTCACTGTTGGTTCTAGTCTGACAGCAGAAGAGATCATCAGTTGCAGGATCATAGAATTCCTGACAGATTTGCACAAATTTTGAAGTGACCAACTCACGTGATTGGGACTGTAAGCTGCCCTTGGGTGTGGCTACTAGTGCATATATACATCTAGCTACACAGATTCAGGATGTGGATAATGCCTATTAGAGATGTCCAATTTCTCTATTTGTGTTGGGCCCTGATACGATTTGTTATTTTTAATGCATGGTTAGAAATCCACCCTTGTCATCACCCTAGTGTTTGACCAATACTTCACATGATATATCACACACTATATAACTCTTTGTGCATTTTCCCATCTTTACTCTCCTCCACACACAAAGATACATCTGCTCCAAGTTATACTCCAAATACACACAAACAATCTAATAAAGCATCTTTAATTAAATCAGTTCATATAAAAAGTCATGTTGTGCATTAGATGATGAAAGCTGATGCAGACGCTGCCTGATTTAAGGGTTTAAGACGAGAGGCAGCGGACTAAAGAAAGGGGGTGATATATGGGACTAGGTCTATAAAGTATGAATGCGGCAGGCTCTATGTGCTCGCTGCTGCAGGGGCTGCTCATCTACTGCTCATTACCCACAATCCTCAGCTGCTTATTGTGCTGCTCATCAGGTAACCCTTTAAGGACCACATACCGAAATAATGTGATATATGCCCCCTGTCGTCATCATGTATTATGTAGCTCGGTGAGTAACTCGCCAGTGCTATCATCCAGGCATCGTGACGACCCTGATATATACGGAACGGATTGGTATGATGATTGAATGCAGTGATGATGAGTAGACCCAAAAGAGATGCATTCATGCATCATGACAACATAGGGCGTAATGCATCAAAGTTCTATGTGGCCCTTAAAGCGCCAAATGGAATTGCTCCCTCCTTGTGTCACGGTCTTACTGAGAGTATGTCGGTGAACGGAGCGAGGCAGGGAGTGGAGAGAGGCGAGAGGGAATGAGGGATAGAGGCCGGAGAGCAGGGAGGCATGAAGACAGGAAGACAGGGATTCCCAGATTCGGCTTACTAGTATACAGTTTTTCCATGGTAGGAGTTTCGCGTCACGGTGCGATATTGTCTATTACAGTTCTGAAAAGGATTTCATTATGGACAAAGACCTCGTCTTCTTTTTGTTCTGTTAACCATTTAAAGGTGCAATTCTTGTTACCCATCCAGTGGAGCAAGGACCAGCACGCTATATAGGAGGCGGGGTTTAAGGGCTGCAAATAGTGCTTTACTTTAGTATGCTATGGACTTTGACATTGCTGTCGTGATGCATGGATGCAGCTTGTAATTAAGCAGTGCTACATTCATGCATCACGACGGCAAATGGCACAGCATATTGAACCACTATCTGATAAATGGTTAATCTGAACTACTTCCAATGATGCGGCCTTACTACTGCTTTGGTGTCGAGCACACTGCTATCCAATATCTCAGCAATCTTACTTCTTTATTTTACATTGCTATATTAAAACAAGGGATCAGTTCTACGCAGTTTATCTAAAATCAGTGTGATTCGTATCAGCAGTCCAGATCACATTAATCATTGTAGATGAATGACTGCATGATCATCATTTGATATAAACTATGCAGTGAACACAACAGAACACACTACCTCCCTCCCATGTCACACAATAACTCCCAGCCCATCAACCACCCACAGCATTAGTGTCTTTAATCAGGCTCTGTTATAACTCTTTCATGGCAGCATCATGCTTTATTTAATGCGCAATGCAGCTGTGTCGTTAAGGTGAATGTAGCCCTTGCTAGTAACTCAACTGCACTAGATGTGTGCCGACTCCCGAAGGCTCAGTGTCATGCAGCGGTACAATCAGCTACTTCAATTACAGGTGCTACATGAACATAAAGCATCGACACATGATCCGCTTCTTAAATGGCCAATTGGCGCCTGGCTGCGTGTAGCCAGCTGTTGTCCGCAGCCTTTATGAAAGGATCCTTCATCCCCTTCTTGTCAGCAACACAGCCTCTCTTTCATTGTCACAGCCTCCCTCTATGTCACTGTCCCAGCCTCCCTCTATGTCACTGTCCCAGCCTCCCTATATGTCACTGTCCCATCCTCCCTCTATGTCACTGTCCCAGCCTCCCTCTCTGTCGGTGTCCCAGCCTCCCTCTCTGTCACTGTCCCAGCCTCCCTCTCTGTCACTGTCCCATCCTCCCTCTCTTTCATTGCCCCAGCCTCCCTCTCTGTCACTGTCCCAGCCTCCCTCTATGTCACTCTCCCAGCCTCCCTCTCTGTCACTGTCCCATCCCCCCTCTCCATCACTATCCTATCCTCCTCTCTGCCACTGTCTCAACCTCCGTCTTCTGGGGTCAAGGGCCAAGGATAACTGACACTTTAAAACATAAATGACTGATACTTCTACACACGCAAGGGTTTTTCTGTCTACACCTGAAGGAAATACTTTTATTGTACATACCTTTTAGCAGCCTTACGATAGGAAGTAGAGCTTATGGCGTACTTATAGCGTTTTTCCTCACTATTGGATATTGTCAAATTCATTCATTGCCTCCTGCACTCAATCATTTAAATACAGGAAATTATTCTCTAATGGCTTTTGCTATCCCAGATTGTTGTGGGAGCGTCCTTTACTATAACCCGACCTCCATCCTTATGCCCCTTTCGAAGTAACCAATCAGGGAAGTTATAACACACTTCAAACTTATCTATGAGAGCCATGGACCAGTGACCCACCCAGGTGTTTGTTTATTAGGGGGTTTGGGGTTGGGGAGTTCCACTCACACCTCCCAATGACCCCCACTCCTCCCTCACCTCCCTACCCGTCACCTCATTACCCCGTGTGTATACCCCTTACCTGCTCACCCACCTGCTCACTCCCAGCCCCTGAGCTGCTCCCCCTGCCCGGCACACAGCACAGGTGGTCCTACACCAGCCTCTCTATCCATAGTTAATGTGGCCAATCAGGGCATTAGGGAGTACTACACGGCAGTTAGACACCACCGGGGGGGAGGGGGTCATGGGAAGGGATTAGGGGGAGGGAGAGAGGAGCTGGAACAATGGGACGAACGGGACTAGTGATGGAGAACGGCTGGGGTGGAGGGAAGAGGGCAGGTAGGCACGGGGATATGGAAGGAAGGGGAGGGGGAGACAGGCAGGCAGGGAAGGGACTGGGGGGAAGACAGCCAAAGAAGGGGGGGGGGGGAGGGAGGGGGGAAAAGGCAGGCAGATAGTTAGGAAAGCCAGTACATATATATATGGAGGAGCCGACTGATAATACTTTACGGGCCGACCTACTAAATATTTTTCTTTACAGTGATTACCCCTTTAACTGCCTAAACTCATGTTGTCCGTCCAGCAATTGCCGGCGTGGAGCGGGGAACGGTCCTTAAATAGGGTGGGAGGGGTTTAAGGGTCGCACAATATTTAGTTGCAACATTCGTCGTCATGATACACCATGGCGAGTGACTCGCCGCTCGTGCATTTGCACTTCATGCCGACCTTTCGTGAACATATTAGCCCCGAAGGATTGAAATGATACAGCAGTGGCGAGCTACTCTGCTAGACTGCATGCATGCATCATGGCGACTAATGGCCTATACAGCTGGCCTACATGCTGCCATTAACCCCCGGACCGCTGTATATAAAGGGCTTAGTACCTGTCATGCACTCCTATTGTTGCTGCCGGGGCAGCAAGTTATATGCCTTTACAGGGTTCAGGGGGCCTGGGTAGAGTGGTGTGTCAGCCTGGAGGGGACAGCGTCAGGTGGTGCTTCACAGTGAGGGGAGGTCCGTAAGGGGAACTACTTAGTACCTCGTTAGGCGCAGAGGGGAGACTATTCTATACAGGTCTCAGCATATTGCAGCATCATAAATATAAGCCCCGACCCCGTGCTCTATCTATTCATGGTATCATTAGGCTATGAACGCATCTAGGGTTATGTAGGATCGTCTGGGGGTGTGTGGGACTGTGTGCTCTGCTTGGGTGATGGGCTCTGTAGCACTACAGTACATACATGGAGGGGGCTGTCAATTGTAGAGAATATGCCTGAGTATAAGTTCTAGGAACCTAATCACTATAAAACCTAGTTCTTGTTTGTGTGTTTAGGGACATTTTGTAGACAATTATTATTATTCTTGATATAGTTTAGCAAACACATACATTTGTACATGTTTCCCAGACCTCCCATTTTGAAAATTCATGAAAAAGAGAGACCTATACGCCGTCCATACTGCACCATACTTGGGAGATATTACGTATAATCAAAGCTCCACGCATTGTATAGGGAGGAATTTAAGGATTTTAGAAAATGTGGTGAATGGGAGTGCTAGAATTGAGACAATGTCCCTTCTGTGGCTGCCACAATCAGTTACAGCAGCCCACAAAGATGCTGTACAACGCTCCTAGAACACCACCCCCACCACACACTCTGTCTGAATGTGGGACAAACTAATAAATGTACCCTGTATATAACACCTTTCATAGAGCCACAAACCATAGGATTGTGTCTCCATTGTATCTGAGCTATATTACAAACTCATTGATATTGTAAAAGGATTTTATCATTTTAATTATTAACTTATAACTCGCTCATTGCCCGCCTTCCTCCTTCCTTTCCCTTCATCCATTCATGCATCCCTCCCTTGGTGTCCCCTCATCCCTTAATTGTTGATCCCGTCCTTGCCCCCCCTCCCTCCTACGTTGCTCTCTGTCTTCCTCTCTCCTTTCGATCTCTCTTTCCTTCCTTCCTTCCTTCCTCTCATCTATTCTTCTTTCCTCTCTCCTCCCTCTATTTCCTCTTTTCCTCTGTCCCTTTCCCCTTTCCTCTTTCCATATTCCTTTCCTTCCCTCTTTCCTTCCTTCCTTCCTTCCCTTTAAATTTTCCTCCTTTCCTCCATCGCCCCCTCCCCCCAGACATTACTCCAACAGTTCCTAGTCCGACTGTCCAACTTACCTTAGTATGCGTCCTGAGCGGCATGACTGCGTAATATGAAACCTGGATGAAGTTTATGTGTGTCTAGATCACTGACTAGCTTGGTATCCTTATAACCAACGCGACATCTGAGTTCTAGTATGTATGAGTGACTACTCACTAAAGGAAATAATAACCCATTTGAGTTGCTCGGCGAGTACTACAGGCATGAGGTCTTGCTCCTGGAGAGATCCCTCAATGGGCCGCAATCTGACGTAAAGTACCCCGGTGTGGCCCCTCAATGTGATGAGTCCACTATGAAGACCTCCGGGCTGCTCTCTCATATGACAGGTTACTCCACCGCAGTCTATTCTATAAAACAACCTCTATATTTTAATGGGAGCTCCTCTTCTGAGACCAGGGGTGACTTGCCCTGAGCTGCTCCTAGCACGGGGAGCTGCTGGGGTAGTAGTGCCGGGGGTGGTGTAGGTAGTAAGGGCCCATTCACCGACCTGCTCCCCTCACGGTGACAACAACACAGTCACATGTCCTGCTGCTGCTGCTACTCAGTCCAAGACTCCCCTGTCTGCAGCCTCTTATGGAGGGCGTTCTGTCAGTCTACCCTCTCTCTCTCAGTGAGTTGCTCAAGATATGTCTTCTCATGGTGCTCTGTGTGTATACTACCCGCTTGTGTGAGCTGCTCTATGTACTGATGCCATCCTGTGAGTGGCTCTATGTAACACTATGAGTTTCTGTTGGCTGCTTTTTATATACCCGACTGACTCCTTGGGGTTTTCTACCATTCCATGTGAGCCTCTTGTGAGCTGCTCTATATACTGAGGTCGTCCTGGGAGCTGCCACTTTATGGCGTCCGATATACCGAGGTCCTGCCGTGATCTGCTTTATGGACAGAAGTACCTCTGTACAGACACATGTCTTCTTATTCTGTTGAGAGGCAGAATTCCCTTGTGGGTCTATTAGCTTGAAGCTCCTTCTAGCAGCCAAGGGGCCTTTCTGTCCATATCCCTAGGGCGCACCATGCACTGAAGTGGCAGAGGCTGAGCCTATGTGGTCACAACATTGCTACATGTGCTGATGAGCACGGCTGAAAACTGAGCTGCTCCCTTGGGCTGCTCCCCTTCTCTCTCCTGAGCATCCTTAAGCTCCTCCAGGGAGCAATGCTCTGTCACCACGTGGATAGAGCTGCTCCAGGGGATGATGCGGACAGAGGGGGTGGCTGTATTATCAATGAGAGGGATGGAGATGGGGCGGGGGCTGGTATGTCATTGTCAGCTGCAGGAGAGGGTGTGCAACATGCAGGCTGAGGATGGCCTGATGTGATCCTCCAGGGGCTTATTGCTCACCACCTAACTCCACGAGGTGGTGGCACGACAGGTCTGTGATGATATCACATGGGCGGGCGGAATGACTGGTGCTATAGGGCCTGTTGGGAAGTGACAGGGTAGCGGTGAGCGTACTTATGATAACAGAGTAGGTCCTGTAAGGGGGCCAGTAGTACTATCAAACAGGCCTGCTCTGCATGGGTCTGAGGGGCTCCTGCCGCCAATGCCTTAAGCACATCCTATTCCTGTGCCTGTGGATTCTTTAGCAAAGGATGGAGTCACCTGATGAGGTCAAGTACCTCCCTGTTCGGACTGGGCCATCTTTATCCATCGGCGGATAACGTGTGCAATTCGTGCAACTGGATTGGGTTATGCCCAAAAATCTACTGGGACAGCAACACCTCTCTGCTAGAGATTTGAACCTCCCAGAGAAGCCTTCTGCTGACTGCCTCTGCTGCAGAATGAGAGATGTGCTCCAGTGCTACTCCTCCCAGTGATGCTGAGGTGCTCTCACACAGGAGCTGCTCCAGTGGGGAGGGAGTGTAGCTTGACACTGATTGCGGCCCGTGGTACGGCACCACACGGCGGCTGCTGCAGGAGGTGCCACACACCACTGCCTCCCTCCTCCTCCTCCAGGTCCGCCCAGCAGCTCCCGGGACGCTGCCTGCTGCTAGGGGGTCATGTGATCGGCGCTCAGCCAATCACAGCGCGGCTCTCTTGTGCCGTTGTCCCGCGGCTGCTGCTGCTGCTGCTGGTGGCTCCCTGCTCGGCCAATGCCTGGTTCTGGTTCTGTGCTGAGGGCGTGCGTTCAGCAACGGGGGGCAGGATATGGGGAAGGCCCTTAGGCGGCATGTGGTATAGGGACAGGGGGTAGGGGGTGCCATGGCTGCACTGTTGTTCAATGTTCTTGGGTTCTTTCTCTGTCCCTCCTTCCTTCCTCTTCCCTCGGCCGATCCCTCACTCCCTCATTCCCTCTCCTCTTCCACCATCTGCCCTCCATCTGCCCTCCATCTCCTTGCCACTTGCCTCCTCTTCCCCTCCCTTCATCACTCGCTTGCATGCTTTCCCCTGCCTGCCTTGCTGTCTTTCTACCTTTCTGCCTCAATCCCTCACTCTGTCCTCCGTCCCTGACCCTCCATCCTTCCCTGTCCCTCTCTTGACCTTCCTTCCCTCCCCAATTATGGCGGAATTCTACCACAGAAAAGAGCAACTAGTTTGCAGTCTTACCGACATTCCGATTGTGTCCAACTTGTACCAACCCTAATGTCTGTCAACCTCCTAACCCTTTAGGGGCTGCATACTGCTTTAATGCAACGTGCCCTTTGTCGTCATGATGCATGAATGCAGCCCTGGTGAGTCTCCTGACCAGTTCTGCAGCCATGCATCATCCTGACCTTAACGGAGTACACAACCCTATGTAGAAGCTTGAATGCAACCCTTGTGAATTACTCACCAGGGCTGCATTCATGCATCATGACGATAGAAGGTAGAATGCATTAACGCCGTATGCGGTCCATAAAGGGCTAATGCTTGCCCACCGGCCATTTTACAATGAAAGCCACGCACCACACAAAACCACGAACCACCTCAAAGAAAGACGCCTGGTAATGGAATCCGCTTAGTCGCCGCGCCAAAATAAACGCCCTTCAAAAAGAACCAAAGGTGTCGAAATGCTTCAGGGATTCCAGGACCCTTTGAAATGGGGTGACGAGAAAGAGGGCAATGTTGGATGAATTCTTTTTTTGTGAGAAAGATGATGGTGGTTTTCCAGGTGAAAACGTTGCTAAAGGACCATGAGAAAATGCTTGGGGGTGGGAGTCGAAAACAGAGGAAATTGAGTAATCCATGAAGGAGCCAGAAATAATCATTATTGCAATATTCGAATTGATTTGTCCACATTTAACTCTTCTAGAAAAATCCTATTTGAATGTCTTTCACACGCCGTTATAGTAATACCTGGTCAAGTTTTGAAAGAGTCAACTTATTGTGGAACTCATGCAAATAATTACAGCTTTTTTCAAACCAAACTGTGTATTGCAATTCTCAGAATTAAGGTTCAGATGTATGGTTGGATACGAGTCTCTTGTTTCCGCTATTGGTCAGGGCTTTTTCATCATGTGTAACTCGCCAGTACTGTATTCCTGCATCAAGCCAACTGTAAGGGGTCGATGCATTCCCAATGAGTTGACATATCTTCAAAAAGATTTAATTTTGAGGTCAATCTTGGGAACTTTTGACCCTTTAAGTGTCGCATATCGCTTTAATGTGCCATGTCTATTATCTTCATGATGCATGAATGCAGTCCTTGGGACTAACTTGCCGGTGCTGAATTCAAGCATCGTGCGGATCCCATGGTGGTGATATTGTTTGTCCAATCATTCTGATGTGATTCTTCATCAATTACTTAATGTACATGGCGATATGGGGAGAACTCTCCTAGTATTGATAAGTATTTTGCCTAATAAAAGAATTAAACTCAAACGCAACTCATACATGTAGTCCTGAAGGATCGGCTTTATCTTCCTTTTTTTTAAGTGTTTATTGTATTAGGCCATAGGATTTGAATAATGCTTAAAAACTGTAACCATTTTTGAGAGTTTGAATCGCATAACATTTGGCGATATTGGAATAAATGTAGAAGCCATGTGACAAATTTACAATAGATGAGTATTAAATTTTATACAATTGGATAATTATACATTGTGTCGATGTTATGACAGATGTTAAGTCAATGAATATCATAACCTGTCATGTGAGAAACCGAGCAGACCAATGCGATAGAAATATTGAATAGATGATCCTCAGCCCAGGCTCGAATTAAACCCTACAATGGCAGGGCACAGAGAGTAACAGTTATATATCTTCCAGAGAAAGTGCCCAGGTAACATAGTACATTGGGCCATGATTGGGCCAATATACCACTAAAAATTGGGCCAATAATGGCATTTTGATATTGGCCCACCGCTGGTTTGACCGCTGGCCCAGTAATGGTTTTACATTATTCCAAGGTAAGAAATTAAACATCGGACCATGGAGTGTATAGCCTCCCTGATCGGACCAACCTTGTAAAACGTATGTCGCCCCAACATATAAGTTCCAATATAGAACCACTGCAACAATCACTCATCAATATTGAACAATACTATTTTTAAGTGTATAATTGAATGTGCAAGCATACTTAAGACATAACTGTCAAGTATTATCAGTTTAGATTAGAAAAAAACATTTCTGTCTTTTTATCTCTATCCCAAAATGGTTAGAAATAATACAAACTGTATTACTATCATTTAGGACTTATCTAACTCCATCACCCACACATGAGGTGTCTTCAAGTTACTTTTGACAAATTCCCATGGGTGTAATGCAGTAAATGACACTTTTAGGCATCAAATTTCATCCATACACTTCCTCTAACCTTTAAACATGTGGAGCACACTGGGGATCACATTTATAACCCAATATGATGGCAAAGTAGGAGCCATCCGGTAAGAAATTCTTCAGGCAACATTGAATCCCCCTGGTGTAGATCACGGCCAATATTGGACAAGTGTAGTTAGAATTAATGTTGGTCCAACGTCAGAAATAATATGATGGCCCTGAAATGTCTCAACACTGGGTCACCACCGGGTCAATATCAGCAATATCAAGCATGGACCAGCTCTGGGCCAGCGGTCAACCCAGCGATGGCCCATCATCAGAATTGCCAAGGGTGGGAAATCAATGTAATTTGTATGTTGAACCAATGTATGCATTACCTACAATGGACCATGGTTGGTATAATGATTGCAATGGAGTCGACTATTGTCGACATTGGCCCAATATACCCTTGCTACCTGGGATGGTAGGTATTGAATACTAGGGTTGAGAGCTCAGCAGAAATGGATAAACCATACTAGGTTTCACTACATATTCACATTTGTAAACTAATATACTATAATCCCTCATAAGCAACTTACTAGTGTTTTGCCAGTTTGCAAGCTATCTATGGTCATTGATGCATGACGGCAGCCTTTGCGTATAAGTGCATCATGACAAAGGTGATCATGGTGTGATCAAGGTTGTGGTTTGTCACACAAAGCTTAGAACTACATGACATGAAAAGTTGCGCCTTTGACTCTTTTGTCCCTCCCGGCCTCCTTCCCTTCTTCCCCCCTTCCCTCCTTTCCTCCTTTCCTCCTTCCGCCCTGCTTTCCTCCCCTCAGTCTGCAGAGCCTGGTTTGAATCCCCTAGCAGAATCGTGAACTATAATTATATAGAGTGAATAACTGCATAAATTAATAAACATTATCTATCGATGGATAAACATGGCCATATCGGTATGCAGATAGGTAATTGACCTTGAGTGTGACAGGTTGCTACAGAATGCCCTCCCCTCCCTCCACACCCTTGTCCCGTAGGTTCGGGTATCATAATATACATGAGTTCATTATCATGTACCCAGTATCGGGGCCCGTGGTATTACTTAGATCAATAGTCTCCTGTGTGAAGGTGTGAGGCAGTGTTTATTTACACATGAGCTGTAGTAACAGCGTCAATAGTTAATGACTGTACATAGTGACACTCTGACGCCATTTATAAGACCCTATCTACGCACTGGAGCCAGGTGGGGGGGGGGGCTGAGGAGTGACAGGTAGACTCTAATTGCAAAGGTTGACTCCAGTTATAAACATCATTTTTTGATGCTCTAATTATTTGATAAAAAGCATAAAATGGGAGTATGCAAAGTTATTTTCCTAAAACATTTTTCCATCGTCAGAGGAGTTAAGATCAAGACCTGCGCGGCAACGTGGGCGTCTATAGGTAACGTTAAACTATTGTCTAGACGTTACCGTACACGTTACAAGGATGTCGATCTTAATCTCTTTACAATTTGAGGTAGTTAGAGTTGAATCAGTTCTACCGTATTGGCCTGTGCTTATTTAGTCAAATGCAATGTCAGCCCCAGTGTTTATTCATTGTGTGAGACAGCCCTTATAGACTTGAAATATAAATATGTCGTGCATAAACTTATGCCCTTCTGCCTGTATCACTTATTCCTGACTAGCGCTTATTTGAGCAGTTGATACCCTGAAGTGTACACGTTACTGTGGTACCGGTAATATACTGTAAAGTAGTTTATACAATGTATAACCCTATACCAGTATAATTGCAGGGGAGGCGTGGCAGTCTATAACCTGGGCGGGGTGTAGTTCCCCGGACGGCCACTGGTGGCACCATCGTTGCGGGAGGTTGGGAGTTCCACCGTATCCCTTCAGATGGCGACATCAACCGGAATGGACGTGACGTCACGTCTCCCTAGTTACTTCCATCAGTTGTCACGTCACTATAAGACAGCGCCCGGATCAAAATATTGACAGCTGGGGAGGATCAGTGAGACAAGACGGATCTCCTGTATTTTGAAATTTGTCATTGCTAGAATATTGATTTGTGACCTGTGATATTGAATAGTGATGGAGTTGTGATATTGTTTTTATTGAATATTTGTTAATGTATGATATTGGATTTGTGATATTTGTGATTGTTGATATTTATCAATTGATGTCAATTTTCATGATATTTATTAATTATAGGCCTGAATATTTATGTATTTATTCCATAGGTCGATGTGGGCCTTTGCGGTCGTTGTAACTCTCTTGTTCTTGTAATACAGGACTCCAGGAGTGTAAAGTCCTATCAACTCTGTTGGGGTCTATTATGATACATACGTCACGAAAAAGACTGAGTGTGACTTCTTTTGTCGTGATGTAATTGTGGGACTTTCAGTAATAAAAGGCTGATATTTGTACATTTTCCACCACACCCCTGTCTTGTGTCTTCTCACTGTTATATTACTTATAATTAATATATTAGATTATCACAGTAACTTATTGATATTATCTTAAGTTTCCATGGTAACTAATATAATCATCTTGGGCCACCAATGCCCTCTTTTTACTGCTACCGGTAACCTAATTACACTGGTTATAAACACAAGCAACTGATTACACGCCTGTATAGGTGCTACTGATTGACCGTGTGTTTGCCCTTTAAGAATAGAGTGCTTTAATGTCCAATATCGTCATGATACATGAATATGAATGTAGCCCTCACGAGCCTACTTGCCGGGGCTACATTCAAGTATTAATGCAGGCCACAGGAATGTAGCCCTGACAAATAGACTCCCCACGGCATCATGCATGCATCATGACGACAAAGGGCATAACTGATTAAATCACCATGCAGCCGTTAAAGTGTTAGGCGTGCGCCAACCTACTGTACTAACGATAACCTGCAGGATTAGACAGTGTGTGCACCAGCAAACATTACCGCCAACTCAGCATAAATATGTCACATTACCATGGTACCAGTATGGCCCATGTATTTAGCTTAATTATGGAAACTCAGAAATTGCCTACTAAAAGGTGCTTCAAGCATGCAATTGACAAGCTGCCTCTGATCATTCCCAATCATGTATAAGTATCTGGGCCGTGTTCTAGATTAATTTAATCATTCGTTTCCTAAACAACAAGGTACCATGTTACATGGTTGTCAATAATGTATAGATGGCATAGAAATATCCTTATATCAGAACACAATGTCTGATGATACCAACATGATAGTATAGCACCATAGGATAAACAAAGTGTACAGTTGCAATTCACCTATGTGTGCGACAAAAACCGTTCATTATAGAACGAATTTGGACAATAAACAAACCTTAAACCTTAGCCTGTTCATGTGAGTCAAGAAAAAATGAGAAAATGTTTACCAGTATTTATTTTTACAAAAAGAACAAATTTAGAAGGTGCTACTACGTCCACCTGTTTAGGCCTTTAGAAACACTCAAATACTATAATTATGTTGGATATTTATTTCTCAAGTTATCATAGAAATACAATAGTAGCCCACACTGATATTTAGATATATTACAGGATGGGTATGTCCCCAACTTATGACTAGGTCTTGAGAAGAGTCCATACACCATTTTTAACAAATGTCATGTCATTAAGGGAGAACACTGTCATTTTCAATGTAAAGATTCTGATCTGGTGGAAAGCTGTAGTCTCAATATGGCTCAGTCAATCACTTCCATATTTAGTTTAGGTATTTATTATATATGTTGTAAAATTAATGGCCTGTAAGAAGTCTCAAGGTGTTTATTATTTTACGACTTTGAGAAGGGCAGAATGATCTCAAACTTGTAGGGTCGGCATGATGCTTGAATGAAGCAATACTGACCAGAATTACTAAATCATGACGACAAAATGGACTAGTGCTTTAATTGTGTTATGCATTTAGGGAGCAATGGTGAGTAAGTCGCCAGTGCTGCATTCATGCATCATAACAGAAAAGGGCTCAGCGCCCACTGGCCGGCTTTTGTGGTAATATGCCCAACATGTGAGCAGTATGCCATACAAGTGGAGATTGTCACCGCCACCATCACACTGGGATCTACTGTGAAATGGAAGGATCTGATAGGCTGATAGAGGTCACTGACCTCTGGCCCTGACCTCTGTGGGGTCAAGGTCACACGTGACCAGTACGGGGCTGTCATGTTCAGCGTGCCGCTAGCTCTGGTCAGAGACCGGGGGAGTTAGAGAAGGGGGGTGGACAGAAGAAATCTTCAGATCTTGGCGTGTCATCTTTTCTGAAGAAGCTCATCTACCCTTTCATGGTATCCTTCATGGGTCACATATTGCTTTAGTGTGTCCTTAGGCACAGTGCATCAATGCAGGACCCGCGAGTAACGCGCCAGTGATACATCCAAGCATCAAGGTCACCTTAATGTCCGTAATTGGCATGCTACATGAATGCAGCCCTGATGAGCTGACCCACCTGGGCTGTATGAAATCCATGCATCAAGACGACAAAGGACATAGCACATTACAACACGTTGCGGACCAATGTCCTGTAGCCGCAGTCCATAAATCCTTAGTGTTTTAGGTGCAAGTTGCAACAGGGAGGTATAGGGAGGGTATAACTATCTTTGTGAATTTCGAAATGATACCAAAATCCACTAAACGTTATTTTGACGTATGATAACGTATTTTTGTCAGCCGGGCGGCCTGCCCATTTGGAATGGAGTATTCTTTTCAAGAAATGCCATTTTTAAACTGTGGGTCATTACCACGGCTACCAGCAGTATTGTCTACTCCTCCCTTACAATCATAGCAATCATCATTTTTGGATCATTTCAAACCCCATTACAGAATCAAATTGATTCCTGTGAGTCCAGAGTTTGCTTCGGGTATCCCATATTCAAAATAATTGAGTCTCGTATTTGCATAGCAATTCCAATTCGGCAATTCGTTGTCTGGAGGGAATTATTGAAATTCTAAACACTATGAATTTAGAGTACACGTTCATAGCCGGAAGGAAGCGAATGTTTTCTAGGACTCAGTATTTGATAAGTTATCTGGAACTGAAAGTAGTCTGGAACTGATAGTAGAATACGAACCAGTTATCCCTTTCAGGACAAACTGTCCACCGTTTGTTCCAATACAATCCATGAATGCAACCCTGGTCCCGAACTCGCCTTGGTGCTTATTTAATTGGATATCTCGTGAACCCCAGTGTTTATATATTATCTACATATTTTTATGGCATTCTACACATCTGGCCACCATTTTTCTCTGCTTCAAAAAGCTATGGCCTGAGCTATTATAGGTGTTTAGGCTGCCTAGAAAATATTGGAATAATCCCCAAAACTGTTTTTATTCATCAATTATTAAAATTACTTCTTTTTTTGTCATAAAATGTAACTTTCGATCCTATGTAGATGGCTAAGGATTTTATTTCGACAATTTCGTTTGCAAAATGTAGAGAAAATAGAGTTTTTCACATTTATATATTATACATCTCATGAGGGGTATATAATGAGCGGATTTTAAAACCTCAGGCATCTTCTTTCATGCATGCGGTAGTGAAGTGAGTATCCAACGTAACGTCACACACCATATATATATACATGCAGATGTAGACACTAACGCTGGCAAGGAAGCCAATGACCTGTAGCTTTGTAGTTAATGCATTGGTCCTTTAGACCAATATAACTATGATTAACCTGGGTCTGCTAATACAGAATAAGGTAGCAAACCTACTGAACATCAACGTGGAGAAGATACAGCTCGGCCAAGCTAGGTCTTGGTGCATTTGCCTTTGTAATTGTATTAAAAGTCACTCAAAAGAATAATGATAAAAAGTACAAAACTTGGATTTAATAAAGGTCAGCTTAAGTGCATTATAATAAGAAGTAGTTTAATGATCCCCTAACCCCAACAAAACCAGCGCTTATTTAAAAATCTACTTCAGAAAAATTCCTGTTAGGAAGCAGTTTTTTGATTCGGACAGAGCTCATAAGTGCCTCTGAACCTGATGCATGCCAGATGTAATTAGTCAGAGGCTGCATTTTCCATTTGTTGAATTGCAGGTGGTCTCCTGAAGGGGCAATTGAGAAACTAAAAAGGACAAATAGTTTTGATTGGTCTGGTGTTGCCATGGAAATAATAGTTATTTACTAGCCAGGGATTTGAGGATACTACTGCCCCAGACAGCATTGGTCCCTGGGGCCATATGTGTTTTATTTGGGCCAACTGGGCTTGCCCATATCTGGGTTAGGCCTATGGTCCTTTTTGTCCAGGGCTACCAGTGGGAGCCCAGATGGGCCAGCCCAGGAAAACTTTCTTCCCCATGAATACATTGTAAATATTTCAAAACATGCTGACATCTGATTTTCCTCCAGAAATCACCATTTATTGTACATTTTTACAGTTTACATTTAATCTGGGCTTGAGCTGGGTACTTTGAATCTGGGCTGGCCCATCTGGAATCCCACTGGTAGCCCTGGACAGAACGGACCATAACCCAGATATGGGCAAATCATCTTGCCCATATAAAAACACATATGGGTCCCACTAAGCAATGCTGGCTGGGGCACTTCTTTTTGAACTATCAGTATTATAGTTTTACGGAAGGAAGCAGATGAACAGAATGCCTTAGTCTTGCAGAAGTGCAGTTGTTCGGTTGAAAACCTATGAAAGTTGTGTATAAGTATCAAAGCATCTTAAGTTAAAGTCATACATGAAAGAATGTAAGTTGTTATATTTTTGTAATTCAATTAAAGGTGCTTATTTTCTTATTGACTCTTCTTTCTTAAGTGAAAGTAGTTTGGTGTTCTTCAGCTCAAACATTTTCGCCATGACTCTTATTTATGTCACAAGTGGATTGTACCTTCATTTCATAATGATGGGACCTACATAAGGTGACAACATTATGGGATGGTATAGGAACATGTAGAAATTCAGAATAGGTCGTAGCGCCTTTAGATTCCGACATATTTCCGAATTACCCATGTAATCAGGATATGAGAAAATGAATGATTGAATGTGCACTTATGAAATATATGATATAAATATATGATATAAAAATATATAGATATAATCTAGAATTAATAAGTGTACTGTATTCTCAGTTCTGGAATCCTTATGGTATGGACAAATAGATAAGAAAGTTCTTTATTCTAAAAACAGATAGAATGGTTTCGTTGGCAACCAAATATCGACAAACATGCTAACAAAGTCAGAACATCAGGTAGCATGTGGATAGGGCAAATTTAACTTATAAAGCAACTCATCTCAGATAAATTAGACAAGCCGGATTCAACTCAATCCCCAAAAACTGCTGTTTTCTGGGCGATCTTGGTGAGTCTGAGGCAAAGCTAATTTGTGGCCTAAGGGTGGAGAGTTATTTTTAGTGGGTTTTTGGAATAAATGATGTACGAAGGCCTCAGTTATATTGTGTATACCACCTTCCTTGTTCCTCAAGAAGTCAATTAGTTTTAGTGATGTCCTTAGCATCCTCTATTTAACACATACACGAACTTCAGTAGTCCTTTAACTCAGGTAGAAGCAGCGACTAGGTCACTTGTGCTGCATTGTTGCAACATTTGCGTCCCTTTTAGAGTGGATCAGACCTGTAGGGGCGCTATGATGCATGGCTACAGCACTGATGAGTTACTTTCCAGGGCTACATCCATGCATCATACAATTTTGTTATCATGATGACAAAAGGATATAATTTATCAAAGCACTATGCTGCACTGAAAGGTTAAATGGCCTTCAGGCACCTGTGCAGTGCAGGCTGTCTATCAAATGGTGCTACCCATAAGTGTCCTTAGTTAAATAGATTATTATCAGACTGGTGTTTGCAAGGGTAATGACATAGTAGACAAAAAGGGCTTTTTATGTTTTTACGACCCATTTTCTCCCTTGATGTTTAAGGTTTAACCTTTATGGTGCAGTAAAATATGAGGAGAACAATCATATCCCCCAACCCTTGCATGCTATCCTCTCCAGGTTTCCTTCTACTCACTTTACCCAAAGCAAGTCTCAACCTCTTTCTCCCATTCGGCCCTCCATCCACCTCCACCACCCCTTCCCTAACCACTCCATATTCACATGTGATCGATGGCCTTTGGATAACGTCTGCGCCATGCCTCACACTTGATGGTGCTCCGGGAGGGTGCCTGCAGGTTTTGCCTAATTAGACCGGAATATTCATGAGAGTGCATTAAATACAAAACCCACTAACATCTGTGGTCACAGGTAGGTGCTCATGTACTGTGACAGGCAAGCCACTTCCAGGGCATTTTTTTAAATCTGGATAACTTTGAATCAGAAACAATAGTGAACCATAGCAATGCCTGATAAAATAATTATTTAAAACTTGTTTAAGAATATGAATAAGATCCTGACCATCCTGGATTTTAAAGTAGCCTCTGGCAGAAAATCGGTTCAGGAATTCGTTTACTGTCTGAAAAAGGTCATCTCGGGGGTGAGTTGCTTGGTCGTGGATTTGACAATAGCCATTGGCACAATTGTGTGGTATTTTGTGATCTATGACATAATCAGGTTCAGCAATGACTAGTTGGTATAGACCAATAAGTGTGTAAGGTTTCCTAATTTATCATGATTGATGGTGTGGTGTAGTGAATCATTTTAATCCTTTTAGGGCAGCATATAATAATAGTTCTTACTGGCATCCTGATCATTCACATTTGAAAATTGTGTTTGCATAAACAACACAGTGTATTGCACCTTGGAATCAGAAAAAATATAAAATTCCAAAGCAAAATGATCATATTTAAGGAAATCGATACTCGTACACACTAAGACCTTAGACAACTCCCCCCCCCCCATCCTGCTCAGTGTGTCACCACAAGCTCCCTCTCCCCACCATTACCACCCTCTAACTTCACTTAACTAGAAGGCCTGTAGGCCCTGGGTGTCAATTAGTACAAAATTGATGACTTGATATTTTGCCTCAAACCCAGCATGAAATACACCCCCCCCCCCTTTAAATACCAGCATAGCTTGGAGGGATGGCACAGTAGCGCCAGTTCAGCTAAGGAAGCTGGGTAGGCTGATATCAATCTGGACCAGATCTGGACCAGCAGGTGCACAGCAGGCTTGTCTGGTAGTGACCACAGAGTCAGCAGGCTGGTTTTGATAGATACCCAACTGTTAGCAGCAACTTAGTCTAGAAGCCGGCAGCACTGTCAGGACTGTCTGGCTTCCAGACTAACTGGTTTGATAGAGAGTGAGGGAATTCATAGTTAGCCTTACTACACTTGAAAAGAGCAACGTTGGAGGCAGGCGCCTCCATCACTCTAAAGTCCAATGGGAATCTATATTCAGACTAGGGTGGGGGATCCGGTTAACTCTGTTATGGCTCTGTCCCCAGTAAACAGGCGGCAGTCCAATTAGTGTTGTGAACATTATTGTTAACTATTGTTTGATGAGTGAGGTTAGACTGATGCCACACTTGCACATTACTTCATTGTTTTTGCTTTCTTCACATACAGCATAAAGCAGAGTAATTAAACAAAAGTTATCACTTTCTCTTCATTAGGCATCATTTTTAACACTAGCAAGACATTTGAGATACCTACATCCATGCATCATGACAATGAAAATGCAGAGTGCATTACAGCACTGAACCCATGTTCCTGGGGCTGTCACATGTCTGTCTATCACACCTGCCTGTCCCTCACTATGTAAACTCCTTTAATGCCATTAATGCTTTGATCTGGACTTGCTTCTTCCCTTTTTTATTCCAACCGCTAGCATAATATCACGAAATGTATTATCAACTGTGTAGCCACTCTTGCCCCTTATTGCCTATAACACTACCACCAAACAGAGTTAATAATGTCAACTAACTAATATTCCTAATACCCGTTTTGATTATGTCACTTACTTAATAACATAACAGAGTGAAAATAGATACTATCAAATACTCCAAAAAATCGTTATTGGCAGCATGTTTAATTCACTACGCATGTTTTTTTAATAGGATTCTCTGTTTTCAAGGTTGTGAGAATAATATGCATACACTTTAGAGTGTGGGGGAAGGGACAGAGTAATGTGGTATAGATATGGCGTTATGTAGTACTGTGTAGGTGTCCACAAGATGGCTGCCCTGATGGATGACTCAATAAACTAGAATCACGACACATGCTCAGTCAGACTTCAGGAATGGTATCGATCATGTGAAGGCTATGGTTCTATCCTAATGGTCAAAGACCCAGCACAGGTAGAAGAAATGTGCTATGATCCAGCCGATCCTAGAGGTAAAGCTCCAGTTACATAGAGAAAAATTATGTTGAAACAAAAAAAAATGGCAGAAGGTGAATTTCGCTTGCGTTGAATTACAGGTCTCCTGATAGGTAATCAAGAAGCTTTTAAAGAAAATGTTAATGTTTTGATTAGTCTGGTGTTGCCATGGTAAATGATATTCTTTTACTTGTAAGAGATTTGAAGAAATACTGCTTCTTCTTCACCTGTCTGTGGGTAATATAATTATTTAGTGTATTTACTAAAACTGATAATGGACCTTCCAAATATAATTATTCTTTGGGAAAACATTTTAGGGAAGTTATAGTGTATAATAATGTGTGTGGACACTTTGTACCATGTGGATAAAATGTGTCAATATACACCATCGCTAATTGCTTGTGAAACCAGTCAGCTTCCGCCTAAGTTGTTTTATCCCAATTAGGCAGCCATGGAAGGCAGTCCCCTCGTTGTTCAAGACCGGCGGCAAAGTTCTGCCCTGTCTCGCCTTGACATTGAGGCTGAAATGGATTGAAGGTGTGTTTTACGGGGGATGGTCAGAATATCAGGTGCTAGGTAGATATGGCATATTCAACAGAATTATTTTGGAAAGTTTTGCCACTATACTTTTCATATTAATTATTTCAGGTTAATCATAAGAATTTAACCCCTCTTCCAAATATAGTTTCATTTTATGAGTATGGTCAGTTGGCCTGCAACATAGCTCATTTGCGTGGCCTAAGGTTGGGGTGGAGAGGTATTTTTAGCATGACCATGAAGTAAATGGTCCCCAGGGCCCCTGGGCCTCATTTATCTTGCGTTTACCACCTTCTCAGTGCCTTTGTTGAAAAGCCCATTAGTTGTAATGATGTACTTAGCACCCTCTGTTTAACACCTATAAGCTGATGCACAGACTTCATTAGTCTCAGCTGTATTAGCCTGCGGTGGTGCCAGCAGTCTGGGCAATAGATGCAATCTCTTTAAGAAAATCCCTGAGGCTGCATTGTTGCATTATTCCTACCCTTTGAGCATATAAATATGTTATGACCTGTAGGCTGGAAACAATGCATGAATGCATCCTTGGTGAGTTACTTTCTAGGGTCATTATTCCTGCTACTTCCCTCATCCCAACTAAATTTCAGCACAGTTCTGTGGGATTTTTGTCCTACCACATGATCAGGTTCAGCAATCATTTGGTTGCTGACCCATGAGAGTGTAAGGTTTCCAGGTTAAACATGATTTAAACCTTTTAGGGCAGAGTTATTCTTGATACGTCATGTAACCCTGTAACTCTGTGTAACTGTGTCAAATCACACAATTCTACCAATTATTATGATAGAGCAACTGAGATTGTTCTTTGATTGTAACTGTGTTATGAAAATCACTATGTGAATAAACACATTTATAAACTCAAAAAAAAGCATGCTGTCCACGTAAAAATAGAGTTCTAGTAAACAAGAAAGTATTGAAAATGTGTTGCTCTTTCGAGCAACAATAGACCAAAATATCATCACAGGAATCTAATAATCATAATTTTTCAAAGTTGGAGGAAGCTCGAACACCATCCCTGCTAAATTAAGATCAGGATAAAGAAATCCAAACCATGAACACGGTGAAGGACTCACTACAAGCACCCCTCCCAGTTTGTCACCTCAAGCTCCCCACCATTACCACCCTCCATCTTCCCTTAACTAGATTAAGGACTGGAGGCTCCGGGTGTCAATTAGCACCAAATTGATGACTCCCTATTTTCACCTCAGATCCAGCCTCATAGAAACCTCTGAAAATACCAGCACAGCCAGGGGGATGGCACGGCAGCTCTCGTCACATGGAGGGAAATCCAATCTCAGCTAGCAACATTACTAACAGAGGTAGTCCGGGGTAGAC
Organism: Harmothoe impar; assembly: GCA_947462335.1. NCBI lineage: Eukaryota > Metazoa > Annelida > Polychaeta > Phyllodocida > Polynoidae > Harmothoe > Harmothoe impar. The sequence goes on from OX381714.1 coordinate 20,709,817, forward strand.
CATATAATGTACCTAAGACTAGATCTACTAGGTGTCTGCTTGTAGAGAGAATACACATGCAGGCGACCACAATTGTCTTCTCATGACCCTTTTGATGTATATTGACCTGTTGAGGTTTCAGCTGGAACTGAGAAAGATGGAAGGTATTTAATCTGGTAATTTGATGCTTACACTTTGGAGGCGGACACAGTAGGGTCATATTAATCTCTTGTCACCTGCGTGTTTTGACCATACCTGAATGCAGTCGACTAGACAGTCTGGTGAGTTTAACATGCATATAGAATGGCCAGATATATTGGACCCAACTGATTGCTTGGATCAAGTTAGTTTGGATTTGAACACTTTTGTGGTGCTGTGGCTTTGGGCGTTATATGGATAGCTGACATCACTCTGGACCAGGCTGGTTTTGATGGAGACTGTTGCTATCATCAGAAGTAGCAGGCTGGTTTGATTTGATAGAGACTGTAACTGTTAGCAGGATCAGTAGACTGGTTGACAGAGAGCGAGGGAATTCATGGTTAGTTATGCTGGGCATAAAAAGAGGAAGGTTGGAGGCAGGACCCTCCATCACACCAAGGTCCAATGGCAGTTAAGTCTATTTTTAGAATAGGGAGGGAGAGAAGGGTGATCTTGCTGACTCTTCTCTGATTTCTCTGTTCCCAGGCTGCAGTTGAATAAACATTGTGAACATCCAATGTCAATAACTGTACTGTCTATCTGTATATGACTTCATTGTATTCTCATTCAACATTTAGCAGAGTGATTATGTAGAAAGTTGTTTTACCACATCAATGGCCTAAGAATCACACTTGTGATACATATGCAAAGGGGGGGGGGTTATTGCAGGAGTCTATTCTGTGTATTTAGACCAATAATTTTCCATACTTGTGAGTCTTTGACCAATATGTTATGACTATAGCTTTCACATCATCAATATCAGGCTTTAAGTCTGATGGAGCATGTGACATGATTCTGGTTTATTGGTATGCAGGTCATACATTGGTGCTGCCATCTTGGCTTGCTGTCACCCGTAGTGACTCCAAGTCCTGGTTTCTGTATAAATGCCTTGTCACATCTTCCAATCTTTGCCTCCCAGCCTACCACAGCTGTCTGTCCCTTGCTATCTGAAACCCTTCACTCCTCATTGCCTGCTACAGCAGTAGTGAATCTAATCGATGTATATTATACCTTATATTTAAGATAAGAGTGTGATGAGGTGATGTTACATTTTCATCTTAGTGGGAATATACTCATAGTTTTAAGGTAGAGTGTAGGGGAAGGGACAGACTAATGTGGTGAGGTGTAGATATGGAATTACATGGTATGATGTTGGTGGCCAAGAGATGGCTGCCCTGATAGATGACTTGCATATCAATAAAACAGAACCCGGCCCAACCCACCCACTATGACCGGTCTGGTATCAATCATGGGAAGGCTATGGTCATATCCAATTGGGCAAACACTCAAGTAGGAAAGATTGTCATCTGAAATATAATCCAGCTAATCCAAGTGATAAATCTACCCTCGCTTTTTTTCCCTAAAGGTCCCTAAACCCAATGCTATGTAGTCTGAATTATTTCATTCTCAGAATATCAAATTTAACAGTGTTCCATCTTTAAGGTAGGCAACAAAATTGACCCTCTAATGCCTAAAGGGGCCATGTTTATTTGTCATCCTGATGCAGCATTGGTGAGTAACTTGGTTGCTCATACCAACCTTTTGGGAGTATCAATGCCATTGTCATATCGGGCCATGGTCAATTAGACTTGCATTAATATCTGAGATCTGATATGCACGAAAGTAAATAACACTACAATCGGCGATTAGGTGTGTAGTTTGGGTTTATTGTACATTAGGTATGTGCTGGTGTGCACCTAGTACCCTACCCAGCCCTCTCTGAGTGGCTAGTGGCGCGTGCCCCTTATATACAATAGGGTGGTGCAGCGCCACTGGTGGCAGGTGTAGGTACCAGGTAGCAGGTGTGGATATGCTTTGTCCTCGACTTGTGGGCGGAGACAAAGCAATCGTATATATATGATATTCTTGGTCAATTAATAGCAGTTTGAGCCTTCATAATATCACATAACTCTCCCCCTCGGGAAAAATTATTGTAATAATAATTTGGTCAATGTAATGGTGCAATGGCACCAAAATTGAATTCATAATATTCTATTTGGTTTGTATTGTACACACCTAGTTTTTTCATAATCTAATACATTACAACGTTGTGGGGTGTATTGATTAATCTAAGCGATTTATCCTACCGTTATCACAGTTTAGTGTGGGGGGAAAAAAGACTTGTATTTTTTTTTGGTTTAAACAAATTTTATTCATTTTCATGATATTCGATAAATTTGTATCCTCAAGTAAGTACAGGTTTTCTCCGGGCAATGACTCATTTATGCAATATGATAAATACAATAATGTTAATAATCGGACATATTATGTCCTTTTTTGATTAGTTAATTAATAATTATGCTTGACATTACAATCGAGTTACTAATTGTTCTAGGCACTCTAGTCAGGTATGTTAAGGAAAAACACATTATTTAGGAAAAACACATAATTAAGGAAATCGACACTCGTACACACTTGAAGACTTATGACAACTCCCCCCCCCATCCTGTTCAGTGTGTCACCACAAGCTCCCTCCCCCCGCCATTACCACCCTCTAACTTCCCTCAACTAGAAGGACTGGAGGCCCTGGGTGTCAATTAGTACAAAATTGATGACTTGATATTTTGCCTCAAACCCAGCATGAAATACACCCCCCCCCCCCCCTTTAAATACCAGCATAGCTTGGAGGGATGGCACAGTAGCGCCAGTTCAGCTAAGGAAGGTCCAGTGAGCTGGGTAGGCTGATACCAATCTTGACCGGACTGTTAGCAGGTGCACAGCAGGCTTGTCTGGTAGTGACCACAGAGTCAGCAGGCTGGTTTTGATAGATACCCAACTGTTAGCAGCAACTTAGTCTAGAAGCCAACAGCACTGTCAGGATCCAACCTTGAAGATTTTTTTCTCTGCTGATTATGCATCTACATGGTCTAGCAGAAAAATATCCAGGTGGATGTGGAGCTCTTACCCTTGAGCAATTGAGAAATCCAAGAGGGCCACCTGAACGTTGCTGAAAACTGGAAAAGTGTCTATCTTTGCTTCTAATCAACTTAGAGACGCAAATAAAAGGTTAGAAATTATATTATGAGGCCAAGGAATCCAATCCAGCTATTTTCAAAAAGCTATGTGATAGCCATTTTGAATTTTTAATGAAATTATCAATCCAAAGTGGCAAAATCAGAACTGAAACTGGGTCTATCAGTATCTAATCAAGATAAATCTACAATTTCAAATTCAGAAACATTAACAGACGAAACGACTCCGGCTTCCAGACTAACTGGTTTGATAGAGAGTGAGGAAATTTATAGTTAGCCTTACTGCACTTGAAAAGAGCAACGTTGGAGGCAGGAGCCTCCATCACTCTAAAGTCCAATGGGAATCTATATTCAGACTAGGGTGGGGGATCCGGTTAACTCTGTTATGGCTCTGTCCCAAGTAAACAGGCAGCAGTCCAATTAGTGTTGTGAACATTATTGTTAACCCTTTATGGGCGAGCATCAACTATAGTTGATGCCATGGCAGGGCAAGCATTGACTATAGTTGATGCCATGGTAGCGCGAGCATCGACTATAGTCGTTGTAACTCTATTGGATTCCACAAAGCCTCATCCTTAGAGAAAAATCCTGGAAAAGATCTCGCCCCCACAGCTAGCTGATGCCACATTTGCACATTACTTCATTGTTTTTGCTTTCTTCACATACAGCATAAAGCAGAGTAATTAAACAAAAGTTATCACTTTCTCTTCATTAGGCATCATTTTCAACACTGGCAAGTCATTTGACATACTTACATCCATGCATCATGTCAATGAAAATGCAGAGTGCATTACAGCACTGAACCCATGTTCCTGGGGCTGTCACATGTCTGTCTATCACACCTGCCTGGCCCTCACTATGTAAACTCCTTTAATGCCATTAATGCTTTGATCTGGACTTGCTTCTTCCCTTTTTTATTCCTAACGCTAACATAATATCACGAAATCTATTATCAACTGTGTAGCCACTCTTGCCCCTTATTGACTATAACACTCCCACCAAACAGAGTTAATAATGTCAACTACCTAATATTCCTAATACCCATTTTGATTATGTCACTTACTTAATAACATAACAGAGTGAAAATAGATACGATCAAATACTGCAAAAAATCGTTGACAGTATGTTTAATTCACTACGCATGTTGTTTTTTTAAAGGATTCTCTGTTTTCAAGGTTGTGAGAATAATATGCATACACTTTAGAGTGTGGGGGAAGGGACAGAGTAATGTGGTATAGATATGGCGTTATGTAGTACTGTGTAGGTGACCACAAGATGGCTGCCCTGATGGATGACTCAATAAACTAGAATCACGACACATGCTCGGTCAGACTTCAGGAATGGTCTCGATCATGTGAAGGCTATGGTTCTATCCTAATGGTCAAAGACTCAGCACAGGTAGAAAAAATGTGCTATGATCCGGCCGATCCTAGAGGTAAAGCTCCAGTCTGCAGAAGAAGCTTGCAGTTTATTGTAAGGTATCATTTCACTACCCATGTGTTGTCTGCTTATGTTCAGTCTGACATCATCACATTTAGCAGTCATACATCTTGTAAGGTTGTAGCTACATCTAGAAAAATTATGTTGAAACAAAAAAAGAAGGCAGAAGTTGAATTACAGGTGGTCTCCTGATAGGTTATCAAGAAGCATTTAAAGAAAATGTCAATGTTTCAATTAGTCTGGTGTTGTCATGGAAATTATATTTTTTTATTTGTAAGAGATTTGAAGAAATACTTATTCTTCTTCACCTGTCTGTGGGTAATATATTTTGTTTAGCGTATTTACTAAAACTGATAATGGACCTTCCAAATAATTATAATTATTCTTTGGGAAAACATTTTAGGGAAGATATAGTGTATAATAATGTGTGTGGACACTTTGTACCATGTGGATAAAATGTGTCAATATACACCATCGCTAATTGCTTGTGAAACCAGTCAGGTTCCGCCCAAGTTGTTTTATCCCAATTAGGCAGCCATGGAAGGCAGTCCCCTCGTTGTTCAAGACCGGCGGCAAAGTTCCGCCCTGTCTCGCCTTGACATTGAGGCTGAAATGGATTGAAGGTGTGTTTCAAGGGGGATGGTCAGAATATCAGGTGCTAGGTAGGTACGGCATATTCAACAGAATTATTTTGCCACTATACTTTTCATATTAATTATTTCAGGCTAGTCATAAGAATTTAATCCCTCCTCCAAATATAGTTTCAGTTTATGAGTATGGACAGTTGGCCAGCAACATAGCTCATTTGCGTGGCCTAAGGTTGGGGTGGAGAGGTATTTTTAGCATGACCATGAAGTAAATGGTCCCCAGGGCCCCTGGGCCTCATTTATCTTGCGTTTACCACCTTCTCAGTGCCTTTGTTGAAAATCCCATTAGTCGTAATGATGTACTTAGCACCCTCTGTCTAACACCTATAAGCTGATGCACAGACTTCATTAGTCTCAGCCTTATTAGCCTGCGGTGGTGCCAGCAGTCTGGGCAATAGATGCAATCTCTTTAAGAAAATCCCTGAGGCTGCATTGTTGCATTATTCCTACCCTTTGAGCGGGTATATATAATATGACCTGTAGGCTGAAAATGATGCATGAATGCATCCTTGGTGAGTTACTTTCCTAATCCCAACTAAATTTCAGGACAGTTCTGTGGGATTCATGTCCTACCACATGATCAGGTTCAGCAATCATTTGGTTGCTGACCCATGAGAGTGTAAGGTTTCCAGGTTAATCATGATTTAAACCATTTAGGGCAGAGTAGTTCTTAAAGCATGTTGTTCATTGGTAGTTCTAGTAAACAAGAAAGTATTGAAAATGTGTTGCACTTTCGAGCAACAACAGACCAAAATATCATCACAGGAATCTAATAATCATAATTTTACAAAGTTGGAGGAAGCCCGAACACCATCCCTGCTAAATGAAGATCAGGATAAAAAAAATCCAAACCATGAACACGGTGAAGGACTCACTACAAGCACCCCTCCCAGTTTGTCACCTCAAGCTCCCTACCATTACCACCCTCCATCTTCCCTTAACTAGATTAAGGACTGGAGGCTCCGGGTGTCAATTAGCACAAAATTGATGACTCCCTATTTTCACCTCAGATCCAGCCTCATAGAAACCTCTGAAAATACCAGCACAGCCAGGGGGGATGGCACGGCAGCTCTCGTCACGCGGAGGGAAATCCAATCTCAGCTAGCAAAATTACTAACAGATGTAGTCCGGGGTAGACCATATAATGCACCCAAGACTAGATCTACAAGGTGTCTGCTTGTAGAAAGAATACACATGCAGGCGACCACAATTGTCTTCTCATGACCCTTTTGATGTATATTGACCTGTTGAGGTTTCAGCTGGGACTGAGAAAGATGGAAGGTATTTAATCTGGTAATTTGATACTTACACTTTGGAGGTGGACACAGTGGGGTCATATTAATCTCTTGTCACCTGCGTGTTTTGGCCATACCTGAATGCCGTTGACTAGACAGTCTGGTGAGTTTAACATGCATATAGAATGGCCAGATATATTGGACCCAACTGATTGCTTGGATCAAGTTAGTTTGGATTTGAACACTTTTGTGGTGCTGTGGCTTTGGGCGTTATATGGATAGCTGACATCACTCTGGACCAGGCTGGTTTTGATGGAGACTGTTGCTATCATCAGAAGTAGCAGGCTGGTTTGATTTGATAGAGACTGTAACTGTTAGCAGGATCAGTAGACTGGTTGACAGAGAGCGAGGGAATTCATGGTTAGTTATGCTGGGCATAAAAAGAGGAAGGTTGGAGGCAGGACCCTCCATCACACCAAGGTCCAATGGCAGTTAAGTCTATTTTTAGAATAGGGAGGGAGAGAAGGCTGATCTGGCTGACTCTAAGATTTCTCTGTTCCCAGGCTGCAGTTAAATAAACATTGTGAACATCCAATGTCAATAACTATACTGTCTGTCTGTATATGATTTCTTTGTATTCTCATTCAACATTTAGCAGAGTGATTATGCAGAAGGTTGTTTTACCACATCAATGGCCTCAAGAATCATACTTGTGATACATAACCTGCAAAGGGGGGGGGGTTATTGCAGGAGTCTATTCTGTGTATTTAGACCAATAATTTTTCATACTTGTGAGTCTTTGACCAATATGTTATGACTATAGTTTTCACATCATCAATATCAGGCTGTAAGTCTGATGGAGCATGTGACATGATTCTGGTTTATTGATATGCAGGTCATACATTGGTGCTGCCATCTTGGCTCGCTGTCACCCGTAGTGACTCCAAGTCCTGGTTTCTGTATTAATGCCTTGTCACATCTTCCAATCCTTGCCTCCCAGCCTACCACAGCTGTCTGTCCCTTGCTATCTGAAACCCTTCACTCCTCATTGCCTGCTACAGCAGTAGTGAATCTAATAGATGTATATTATACCTTATATTTAAGATAAGAGTGTGATGAGGTGATTACATTTTCATCTTAGTGAGAATATACTCATAGTTTTAAGGTAGAGTGTAGGGGAAGGGACGGAGTAATGTGGTGAGGTTTAGATATGGAATTACATGGTATGATGTTGGTGGCCAAAAGATGGCTGCCCTGATAGATGACTTGCATATCAATAAAACAGAACCCGACCCAACCCACCCACTATGACCGGTCTGGTATCAATCATGGGAAGGCTATGGTCATATCCAATTGGGCAAACACTCAAGTAGGAAAGATTGTCATCTGAAATATAATCCAGCTAATCCAAGTGATAAATTTACCCTCGCTATTTATTGAAATTTAAAGGTCCCTAAACCCAATGCTATGTAGTCTGAATTATTTTATTCTCATAATATCAAATTTAACAGTGTTTCATCTTTAAGGTAGGCAACAAAATTGACCCTCTAATGCCTAAAGGGGCCATGTGTATTTGTCATCCTGATGCAGCACTGGTGAGTATCTTGGTTGTACATACCAACCTTTTGGGACTATCAATGCCATGAGGTTGGCATTAGACATGAATGCAGCATTGGTTAGTTACTCAACAGGGTGTTATGCATGCACCATGATGACTCAAGGCCATATAGAGCACAAAATCGCTATGATTCTCGCAAAGAGTAAATGAGCAAATCTGGCATTGGTCCAAGGATTTATAATGTTAGTAGTTGATATTCATTAAATCTGTTCACTGGGAGCAAACATATCACAGCACGAATTACCTTGCTCCTACCTCCTAAAATATAGACGTAAATACTGTCGGACCTCAGAGTGATTGAGTGTCCTGCCTCCCGCTCCCCTAACCTGCCCATTTTTTATGCCTTGCCAAGCTGACCATGAACTTCCCATGCTTAACATGCACTGCAGGGATGTTCCCCCTGGTTATACATCACTTCTTTCTGAGGATTTCTACGAGGCTGGGTTTGAGGAGAAAATAATGAGTCATCAATTTAACTGATGAAGGCTCGCAGCCCCCAGTCATTTCCCCTTTACATGTTCTGATACAATATGCCGTTCATAGTGAATGCAATGAACTCGCCTCATATCGACACTGCAGGTTTGATACATTACCATGTTAATACTATTAGCTTTGTCGTGGATGCATAGATGCATCACTAAGGTCCTACAGGTTTGATACATTCCCAAAGGGTTTGCAGAATGTACCACAGCAGCCATGGTAAGTTACTCCAGCAGCCATGGTAAGTTACTCGCCTGCATCGCATTGATGCATTATGCTGGCATATCGTTGTCTTGAGGCATCCTCCAGGCCATCCTTAGAGGGTTGAGTAGGAGATTGGGAGAGCTTGGAGGGTTATGATTGGGATGGAGAGTTTATGGTGACAATCTCAGTTCCTATCTGCACCTATCTAGGGGGAGAGGAGGAGGGCTCTTCTGGTCAGTAACAACTCTGAGTCACTCATTGAATTAGATGCCATAACTATTATCATTAACTCCTGCATTTATTCGAAATCACAATGATATAGTACATTAATTAATATTGAGCCCACTGTTCCCTCAAGGCATACACCGAAAAACTCTGGAGAGCTTTGGATTCCATCATTGCATAAGGGTGGTAGGTCTAGGGTTTCAAATGTATGAGTTTGATCTGGTTCCGGATGACAAGATTATTTTATCAATTTGTTAAAATAAATAACTACATATAGAAGTGATATTTGATACACTAGTGCCACCAAGGGTTCACATAACGTATCACCATGTCTTTACTGAGGATAGGCTACTCATCAGCAATGGACTGTAGGCATATTTGTGGATCATACCAGTGGCAGGGACATGTGCCTACTTCTGCCCTGCTGAGTGACAAAAAAGAGGTGTGTTGACTCTACACCTATCATCTATTTCCTCAATGCTGCCAAAACCATGCATTTTTTACATTTTCTTAGTTGTTCACTAGATACTTCACGGAATTCTCCATATTAACATATAGCTATGGCAATACTCAGTATTGTATTAAGATAGGAATTAATCAATTTATTCCCAAGGGTACACATTTATGCATTTACACATTTATGCCAGACGTTTGCTTGCCAACCCCTTTCCTTGTCAAATTGACAAGGCGGTGCCAGGTTTGCCAACTCTGGATTTTTTCTGTGTACACCGTTCACTCATCCCATGACAGTGGGTTAGTCTTGCATCATTCTCTACAAGAGTTCCCAACCTAAAGACCCGATATAGCCTGCTGAGTAATATTCAGTATTTAGTACATGTCGTTAGGCCTATTGTCTAGCATTAAGAAAACATTGGCATCAGTGTCACACGAATCAATGGCATACAGTGCCATGGAGCGCATGGCATGAATGCCACTAGGCTTAAGCCCATCAGCATGAAATAAAGTCTGTGGGTGAGAAGAATTGGATACACCTTAAGAATTATGTGCCATTGGCACCCGCATCAGCATTAATGTGTACTCCTGGCCATGCAATGAAACTAAATTTTCACTTAAGGTCCCATTCCAAAGCATATTACAGAATCAAATTGATTCCTATGACTCCAGAGTTTGCTTGGGGTTCCAATTTGTGTATCCAATATTCGGAATCATTGAATCTCAGATTTGCATTGCATTTTCAATTGGCAATTTATTTGCTTCATGGAATTATTGGAAATTCTAAACGCTATGAATTTAAAGTAGACATTCACAGCCTGAAGGAAGCAAATGTTATTTATGATTCACTTCAATATTTAATGAGTGATCTAATGGATAACTCTAGAGAGAGTCTGGTACTCTGGCACTAGAATCACATTATATTTAAGGACTGCATAGTGCTTTAATCCACTATGCCATTTTGTCGTCACGATGCATAATTGCAGGCTCGATGAGTAACTCACTTGATGCTTAGAGATTTTTTATTTTAATTAACACTAGCAGTTACACAAGACGTGAACTATTGAAATAACCTTTTGGTGATTTATAATAAGATCCCCTCTTATACAACGCCAGAGCTTATCTAAAACCTGGCATTTAAAGGTGGCGCTACCATATGCACAAATGGCATCAACTAAAGACAAATTACAGGTGAAATTGTTCTCAAGACTGAGCCTGGGCTAATGAGTATCCCTCAAGGTAATGTATATCTAATTAATTTAGGCTGTGGGTGCACTTTCCAGTGGTTAAATTGTGGGTAGTCTCTTGGGGGCTTATCAAGAAGCTAAAAAAACACATGTAGTTTCAAATGGTCTGGTGTTACTATGAAATTAAGACCAGAGGACCCCTGCCTACAGCCATGGGAACAGAGTCATCCGAGGTAAAAGCTCATTTGTTTTGACTGAGTGTGCATTTTCCAGCCCTAGTCATCTAGTGGTCAAAATTGGTACTGAAAATTCCTCGCGGAGGGACCTTTTACCTGGTTGATTCTATTTACTACTTGAGGGATTTGAGTGAATACTGCTGCTTCATGCTGCTTCGTAAAGACTTTAAATCAGAGGTATTCAAGGGTAGTGATGCCCCTTCATTCCCACCCTCTTTCTTTCACCCCCTCCCTAACTTCCTCCATTTGTCCAATTCCCTCATCACCCCATGCCCCCCAAATCACTAATTGCCTGCGGAAACAGGCAGGTTCCCTCCGAGTTGCTTTAATCCCAATTAGGCAGTGGTGGTTGGTGGTCCACTCATTGTTCAAGACTGGCAGCAGATATCCGCCCTGCCTCGTCTTTGCCTGGGGCTGTAAACCATAAAAGTGTGTTTCTCAGTCAGACCAATCAAGGTAGGCATGCTATTGAATGATATTGAAGAACAGCATGATATATGAATGTAGCATTGGTCAGTTACATGCCAGGGATGCACTCATGCATCATTTACTTTTAGCACTATGCTGCACTGAAATGGGGCGGTGGGAAGTGTTCGCAATGAGGCCTGTGAATGTTGTTTTTTAAATTTGCAGACCAAAATATCATCAGAGATATGTAATATATGTTCCAGAGGTAGGGGTAAGGTCTGTAACCCGTCACGCCTTCTCAAACATTAAAGGAACTCCTTACCATCAACATCCTTACACAGCAAAGGACTCATGACAATGCCCCCGTCCAGTCTGTCATTACAAGCCCCGCTCCTTACCAGTACCATCCTCCATTTTCCCTTAACTAGATAAAGTACTGGGGGCTCCGGGTGTCAATTAGCACTAAATTGATGACTCACTTTTTTTGCTTCAAACCCAGCCTCAAAGGGTAACAAACAGAAATAGCAGCATAACCAGGTGGGATGGCACAGCAGTGCCCTTTATGCTGATGGAAGTCTCAGCCATTGACTCTACTACTGGGGCCAGTCTGGGGAAGAGAAGCCAATGCAACCGCAACTCTGAAAGGTGTCCGCATGCAAGGGAAGTCAAACTGTGCCTTATAAAATATGTAATTGTCTTGAGAATGTCTTAGGGCCCATTTGATGTCGGCCTATACATAAAAGGTTGGAAGTGTGTTGGACAAGGATGCAATTTGTGGAGGAGGTAATTGATCTTATTACATTTAAAGGGACCTCAAATGTAAAATAGTTATATAGATTTAAGTCTTGGTCTCACTTTCAGTTGGATGAATCAGTCGGATGAGATTGGCATGCAGAACTATAAGACGAGGCAGATGAATTTAAACATTGCAACACATTTGTATAGTCAGTGCTTAAGGTTGTGTGGGTAGACATCAGTGTGGGCAAAACTGTTAGCAGAAGATGGCAGGTTTGATAGAGACCAGACTGTTACGGTCAGCAGAAGCAGCAGACAGGTTTGATAGAGACCATACTGTAACTGTTAGCAGAAGCAGCAGGCTGACTAGATGGTTACTGTTAGCAGCAGCATCAGACAGGTTTGATAGAGCCTGAGGGAATTCATGGTTAGCCTCGTTGGGCATAAAAAGAGGACGGTTGGAGGCAGGACCCTCCATCACTCTGAGGTCCAATGGCAGTTAGGTCTATTTTTAGAGTCGGGTAGGAAACAAGTTGGATACGGTTAACTCTGAGATGTCTCTGTTCCCATTTAACAGATTGATATGGACTAACTTGGGCTCAATGTTAATTGTAGCTGTTCAATGATTGTCATGCTCAAAACTTTCTTCATACATCTAGGTGTGTTCAAAATGCACATTAATTAAGTAATATAGCGTTTATTTCTAAACTCTTTGACTTATTAACATTATCATCACAATAGGGAGAGAAATAAAACTATCATCCTATGTTAATGCAAACTTTTCATTATTTCATGATGCCTCAAGGATTCCTGCTCATTTAGGTAATTATGCACCAAGGCAGCGTCATGGCATAAATCACCAGTGCTACATTGGTAATTATAAATGGCAGAAACAGACTAACAAGCAGTGAGATGAAATCATATGGGTCAAAACAGTTATTTTTCTCTAGTTTGCTTACCACTCCAACATTCTGAATATTTCAAGCAATAAATTTTCTTACCTGTGCTGAGTCGTTGACTATTAGGATATGACCATAGCCCTCACAGGATCAATACGAGAACAGGGTTTGATGGAGCATATGACAAGATTCTGGTTTATTGATATGCAGGGCATCCATCAGGGCCGCCATCTTGGTTTGTGGTCACCCATAGAGGCTCCATATCTATGCCTTGTCACATTTTCCAATCTTGTCCTTAAACCAAACCATGTTTGTGCATTTCATCTACCAATGTACTTTTAGCTATAATGTCTGCCAGTCTACATCTTCCACACTTTTATCTCCTTTGCTATATCATGATTGCCTGCTATAGCAGTGGTGTCAAGGCATGAAATTCCACTCAAAGTATATATTCTACAATCTTTTATATTGTAAGGGTCAATAAAATGTGGTACTCAGGCTGATTTATATGTGGGTGTAAGAAGGTAGACAAAGACTTGGTGCTATGTGGGTGACCACATTCACAAGATGGCCGACATGATGGATGACTTGCATATCAATAAAGCAGAATCACGACACATGCAACGTTAGACTTCCGGCCTAGTATTGATCATGGGAATGCTATAGTCGTATCCTATTGGTCAAAGCACAGGTAGGACAGATTATCATTTGAAATAGGACCCTGCTTCCCCAAGTGGTAATCCAAAACCTGTGCTGAAAGAGTTTGGTGTTTGTTGAAAGGCATCATTCCCCTACCCAATACGTACCGTGTAGTTTTTTCTTATTCTCACTGGATAAAATTCAGTCGTCCATCTTGTTAGGAAAGCACCAAAACTAATGATTTATGGATGACATAATGGTCAATATCTAATGCCTTGAGGGTTCATATTTATGTTTTGTTGACGTCGTGATGCACCAAATAACTCCCCAACTCTGCATTGTTACATAATGCAGACCTTTAGAGAATAGCTTCCCTGTGGGATTGGAATTCTGAATGAATGCAGAACTAGCAAGTGGCTTACTTTTGCATCATGATGATGCAAGTGCAAAATGCTATACCGCATCAAAGCACAATACTGCTCTTAAGAGATTAACTATAAAAAGTAACATTGTTCTAACATAACTATAAGGTTAGGTAATGATATTGGTCCAATGTTTATTTCTTGTGAGCATGTTCACTAGGATCAGATTCATCTAAGAGCTTTCAACGTTGTCTCCTGCATATTCTAAAAATAGACTTAAATGCCATGGGACCTCAGAGTGATGGAGGGTCCTGTCTCCCACTCCCTAGTTTATGTCTATCGAGGCTAACCATGAACTCCCTCAGTGTGATTGGCACTGCGGTGATGTCACTCCTACGTTAAATGCTATGTTCCAAGGGTGTCTATGAGGCTTGATTTGATGGGAAATACCGATTCACTAGATTGGTGCTAATTCTGGCTGTCAGCCTCTAGTGGTTAAAGTAGGGTGGCTGGGCCATTTTTATAAAACCATAATAACATACACATGATTCATATTTACCAATAGCGCTAATATTCACATTTCCAAGACTACTTTTGTAATGGCTATGCTATAAATAGGGCATTAACTGTAACATTCTTAAACTACCTCACCCTGATTATCCTTCTGACAGGTTTCAAACTGGTGCCAAGGCCAACATTACAGCTCATAGTAGTTTTCTTACTGTACCAATATACCACCTGAGGTGGATCTGCTGAAACAATAGCTTCCATGCACCATTGCACCCCATAGACTCCTGTGTTATAGAGAGCTGCCATCTGGTTAAGCGCCATGTCTAAACTGATAAGAAGCCTCATATGACCCCCAGGAGATGCCCTGATGCAGGCTGACGGTAGGGTGCACAGGGGCGTGGTAACTGTGTATCATTTCCATCCCAAATGCATCATTTTGAGTTGATTTAGATCTATCTATAGTAGTTTACCAACAATTAGCAATTAAAGACTTCTATTAAAAAATGAGCTGTGGCCTATCTCATAAGATAATAAGTTCTTGAGTATTAGTAGTACCGGTAGTAGTAGAAGAAGTAGTAGTTAGGCCAAAAAAAAAAAAGGTTTGTTTCAGGTCACCCGACCGACCCTATCTAAAGAGGGCCGACCCTACGTTTTTTTATGCAATTTTGAAGAGATTTTTATATTTTTAGACTTTTTTGGGGTCAATTTTAGGTTTACAAAATTTCGGAAAAAAATCTCTCCTTTTTTACACTTTTTTGGGTCAATTTTAGAGGGGAAGTAAAAAAAAAAAAAAGTAAAAAAATAAATAAATCCGACCTACCGACCCTAGAGTTTCTTCCCATGTTACCTGAAACAAAACTTTTTTTTTATTTGGCCTTATACTAGTGGTGGTAGTAGGAGTAGTAGTTGGCATATACTATAAGAATACTTCTGGTTCCTCTAATATGCGCGGCCATTATGGGTTCTGTCATTTGAATATCCAATGGGACTTAGGCAGGTACCATACCTCCACACGCCAGTGAAAAAAAGAAAACCTACGTTCCAGGATTGCCTATCTCAGCGTAAACACTGTACTTGTCGTGCAGTGCTGCATTGATTATGAGAGCCGCCTGCAGGGGGCGAGAGCAGTGGGTGGTGGCTGGTAGTTGAGTGTTTGTACACCAGGGGGCAGGTCGGGCGGTACCTACTGGACGTGAGAACACAGCTACCACATCTATTGAATTCCATAACGGCGACCCTCGCCGTTTTTAACCCTCGGGGGGCGTATTGCTTTAATGCATTATTCCCGTTGTCGTCCTGATGCAAATGACAAGCTACATATGACACATATCGCTGATACACAACAGTGGTATAATGCACCCAAATGATGCATGTAATTCTTATTTTATCATAACTATAGGTTTGCTCTGAATATTTGCAAATCTGTAATATATTTCTAAAAGTCGAAATCGAAAAGTGTCATATTCGTGTAATTTGAAACCCCTGCCTACTAGCTCTGGCAACACTCCTAGACAATATGCCAGTCCACCTAAGCTTTTCTTCCACCCCCGCCCTTGTGGTAAACCTATATACAGAGCTGTTCACCACCTGTGAAGGGGTAGACTGCCGCCTATTATCCTCACACCGTGGACACTGACTGGGGCCGTGTATGGCAGGGAGGATGAGTGTTTGATTTTGTTTTATCAAAGAGAGACTTAGCTGCACTTAATCCTTTAACAGCCGCATATTGCTTCATTGTGCTCTGTCCTTGGTCTTTATGATGCATGAATGAATGCAGCCCTGGTGACGCTATACTCGCCAGGGATCCATCCACGCATCATGCCGACCCTGCGAGTGTATACATGAACCCTGTATCATGTCCATCCAATGTTCCAATGGTGATGCAGCGAGTTACTCACCAGGCATGCATTCATGCATCATGAAAGCAGAGGATATACTTGTAATGGTACCTTAAAGCACTATCGACGTTAACGGGTTAAAGTATACTTGAAACACAGGTGTGTATAGTCCAGGTATAGTCCAAAGTATGTGTGGTGACAGACCTGGGTATAGAGTGTATAGGGAGGCCAGGTGGGGATCAGTATTGGTATGAAAGGACAACGCAGTGAGGAGAGTGGAGGTTTAGGGGAAACATTGGGATGGGTTATTCTCTAGTAGCAAGACCATAAGGGGCCAATTCAGTGTTAGATTATTGGCTGCACTGTAAAAAAAATGTCGTCAAAATGACGATGAATCACCGGCAACTTTTGGGACATGACTTTCACTGTTTTTTTAACGGTGATGGTCACCGTCAATTTTACTTAGAATCACTGTTAATTTGACATAGAATCACCATTAATTTGACGTTGAATCACCATTAATTTGACGTTGAATCACCATTAATAGAATAAGAGTATTCAAATATACAGAGATTCAGCGTTATTGATAGTGCTATTACAGACTTTGGGAATATTCTATAAGCCTCACAGGGAGTCTGATTATGGTGACTTTGGTTTTTGTAGTATACATCTAAAAACTTACGGATAAGCCATACTTTGACTTTGTCCTTATCCTATATGCACCACTGACGATCTGACTTGCATACTAGCCCTGGCCTATACAAGAGGTTTTACTCTATAGGATTGATACAAGGCAGAGTTTCCAGAGGTGAGGATATATGCATAGTATATTACCACAAAATATGTGTATAGATCCAGACAGCTACTTTCTTCTGGAGATTATCAAGTGGTCATGGTATTTTGTCAAACTTATCACAAGATTGAATTGTTAAATTGTCAAACATATAGATTAATTGAAAATTACCATTATTTCAACATGTATACTCCACTTCAAGGGCTCACTCTCCAGAAAAATCTTCTTACAAACCAGGCCACCTATCTATGAAAGGGCTCACTATATGTGGCTCCCTCTGGGATTTGACATTAGAAGATGAATTTACGTTGAATCATTGTAATCCACACCAGGTTAGCACTTAACAAGGATCCACTGTGAAATGGCTGATATATACGATGCTTCATTGTATTCCAAATAACGGTGAATCAGCGTTAAATTTAACAAAGCAAATCTGTAAAAAGTACATCTATTTTTTACAGTGTGGTTGAAACCGAGGAAAATCAGTAAGCTTCCAGGCAGTACCCAACTGGGCAAACCAACCAAAACTCAATTTGGGCCTGTCAATTTTGGTCATATATGTGTCCGAACTGGGTCTACATTAGCTGCCAGATTTTGGGAGCATATCAGTTCAACCATGCACATGGGCTGCCTGATTTAGGCGCAGATCGTGCATGAATGCCCGTTTTGGAAAACTTACCTGGAAGTTGTGAACCTTATACATGGCCTTAGCACAGGCAACTTCCTCATGCGAGCTGTATATACGCATAATAATGACAAAGCATCTTCAAGCATTATGCAGCCTTAAACTGCTTAACACAGTTGTAGTTCCAATAAACAGGATGTGCTACATTTTGATGTAGGTTAGCACTTAGTTAAACTCATAGAGCTCTGAAATATAAATATCTAATATGCTGCCTCAGCTATTGGTGAGTTACTCGTCAGCGCTGCATTCATATATTATGACGACAAGGGTAAACAGTGCATCCAAGCCGTATGCTGCTCTTAAAGGCTCAGATCCATAGAATCAACGTTAGGTAATAAAAAGGAGTGGCAGTCTAAGTTGTAAAGACAGGATGGGCTATACAATTTGATGTCGTTTTTAGCACTTAGCTAAGCTCAGAGGTAAAACAATCTAATGTGCCTCGACTAACCTCAGGAAACCCTTTGATAAAACACAATAGTAAAGTAAAGAAACCCTCAAAACTCTGCCAACAAAAGCCAGATAAGTCCACCATGCACACACTGCATACACTACAGACCAATGCAGTGAAACAGGGGACTCTCACAGAAGTTGTTCTCTGGGATTCAACTGACAAAGCATTAATATGACATCAACATGCTACAACTTTTTAAAACGTATTTTCACTTGATTCTTCTGATATAAGGTGCGTGTATTAATATAGAGAGACTGCAAACAACTACACATTTATTCTATTCAAACCCATTCTAAAGAACTGTATCCAAAAACCGTTAGGTTGATAAACCGTCCAACTGACATGTATTGTAACCCAAGCACGAGAGACATCCCGTATTAAGGCATCCAACTGCTCACCTTATCAATGGAGTTATTTGATGTATTATTGAGAAATAGGCTGCCATGTTGTTGATACACTTATACCTGTGCAGTAGCAGTATTCTGATACAGTTATAGCAGTTGGATGGTTGACTGCTTAGTTTAGTTACTAAGTTACCAGGATTGATACAGCTAATAGTTGTGCCCCTGTCGTCTTGCCTGGACCTATAGAACAAACCCCCCACAACGCCCACATGGTCCGAGGAGTTGTAGTAGCGGCCTGTGGTGGAGACCAGTCCCACACAGAGATCTCCTTCCCCGATCACAGGTCGTTGTGTAGACACACAGCAGGATCGATGCCATTCTACCGCCCATCTAACCTTTTAAGGGCAACATAATGCCTTGATGCAACATACCTATTGTTGGTGTGATGATTGAATGCAGCCCTGGTGAGTAACTCGTCTGTGATGCATCCAAGGCTAATGCTGACCCTATGGAGTTGATACACCTCCGAAGGGTTGGTAAATGCAGGCCAGACGAGTAGGCTCTCCTGAGCTCCATCCATGCATTGTGACCACAAGGGGCCGAGCAGGGTAAAGTGCTCTGTGGTCCTTAAAGGGTTAACAGAGGCCCTGTTCCTTCTAAGACTATCTTGTGGCTTTTATCACCTTTTATCCGGCACTAAAGGTGGCGGCTTCTCTAACCCTTTTAGGGTGGCATAGTGCTCTAATCTGGTACTTTCTTTGTCGGTATGATGCAGGTATGAATGTAGTTCTTCGGGCCAGGGTTGCCTCCATGCATCATGCCGACCCTTCGGTAGTGTATAACCCCAATACCTGTATGTAGTGTCAGCATAATGGATGAATGCAACACTGGTGAATTACTCGGCAAGGTTGTATTCATGCATCATGACGACAAAGGGTGCTGTGCATATTAAAGCACTACGTCATACTTAAAGGGTTCAAGGTGGTGACTATACAGCAGGTACAAGGGGGGTTCACGGCTCAGCCTCTCTTTGGAGTGCGCTGATGAGAGGGTCGTCAAGGTGTTGTCCCTTTGAGTGGAGAGGGTAAACCCCGCAGAATATGACACAGCGTTCCATCAAAATACCATCGACTGTTTCCAGATGCGTGAACAGCATTAGTCTCCGATAAAATGTCCTTGGGATTTTAACAGAGGTGAAATGTTATTCTAATGGCCACAATCTAAACATAATCAATGCCGTGATAAAGGCAACAGAAATTGCAAAAAAAAAAGAGCCGGCCCTAGAGTTTCTCTTTTTGCACACATTGTTGGAATTCTTTCATAATTAGAGTTTGGATAAATCTTAGTGTTTCTATGTCCAATATCCTTTGTCATCATGATTAATGGCCGGAGTCCTATCGAGTGTATTATACACGCCTGCGTATATTATGCATATCATGCCGACCATACAGGGTTGTTACACTCCCGAAGTGTCGGTACCATGCACCATGCCAACAATGGGCAGAGCACATTTAAGTACACTCTCAGAAAAGTCATCGTCATTGTCGCTAAAGCCACTCTCAGTGGTTTTAGCGACAATGACGCTGATATTTCTGAGTGTGTACTCTGTGGCCCTAAATGGTTTACTCATGTCGAGACGGGATGCACAAGCTGAATAGCACCCATCCGAGAAGGCTGACATTTGAAGTTCTCTTTTGTCGTGTTGCTGCTGCTGTTTGTTGTTGTTTCTATAATATAACGCAGGGTGAATGATGACCTAAAGCAGCACGGCGGTAGCATAGAGGTCGTTTTATTCAACGCGTGTCCGGCACAGGACGCCACAAGTCGTGCTAGGTATAGTGAAGCTGAATATACAGCTTGTGACCTACAACGTACCGTGTATACTGAGGGAGCACGTGCTACTGTAAGACACATGGACCATGAGACATGAGGTGGTGACAAGCCTCCATTTAACCTTTTTGTGTAGTTCACTTTGAAAATATGTTACATATAATAAATCTGATTTACATGAATTAAATCTGGTTCAAGTCAACATGGCAGCCCCCATATCCTGTAGCCTCCCAACGTATATAGACATGTATTTTTTATGTATGTGAGAAAAGGCAATATACCATTTCCCTATTATAACAATCATGTCTTAAAGATTCTTGCACATTGTTGAATATAGACGCGACGTGCAACTTTTATCACTTTGTTGCCAGCCCCCTACCCACTTCTCCCTATACTACTTACTTGTTTTGATAGACCCGTTCTCCCTATACTACTTACATCATTGGTAGACGCTCTCTTTGCCTCTGTCTCTGTCTGTCTGTCTGTCGCAAAAACTGGATAGCTCTCCCAAGTGAGAGGACAGACGTTCAGAGCGTTATCTTAATAAGACATCTTAAAGTCTTAATTCAGTGTCTTACCCAGGGCCGCTCTTATCATTAAAAAAAAATCATTTCAAGCCAGCAACCAGCTCAGAGGAACTCAGGATGTCTCTAATAGAAGAAAAAGAAGAAAAAGAAGAAAAAGAAACGGGGGTTGGGGGGCAGAGCCCCCCATTACATACTAGTCGTAATAGTAATACTTTCAAAATATTATTTATTTTTAATGACATAAGCGGCCTCTACTAAAGTTAAGACTATTCAGACTGTCTTAAAAGTCTTATTAAGATAACGCTCTGAACGTCTGTCCTCTCACTTGGGAGAGCTAACCCGTGCGTGCCTGTCTGTCTGTCTGTCTCTTCTCTTCTCTTTCTCTCCCTCGCTGAGTCCCCCCCCCCCCCCCCGCTATATCTCTTTCTCTTTGTCTCCGCCACGCATGTGCTTTGAAAGTGGTATAATGAACAATGTGATGTCTAAATAGGTACAAATAGGTCTGTTCAAAACTAGGATATAATTATAGTATAGTCTACTCCACACTACCAACTAATGCGATCTGTGCCGTTTAGACCTACACTTTTCACTTCGCCTTTTTTATTCAGTACAAAGTGTACCACGGGGCCTCATTGAAAAGCCAAACCTCGTTTTCAATGGTGACCATGGCAACAGAGCCCACTACTGACGCATGCGGGTGGAAACCGGATATTGGCAGGACGGAAGTACACATACGGGCTGACTAAGCTAAAGTAATGTTGCCCCCCGCACCCTCAACCCGGCCCCGACCCTAGGCCTCTCTCGTCGTTTACCACTACCCTCTCCCTACTACACCCCACACATACACATCTAAATGGTCCCGTTTTGCTTTCCTCCATTATTCCACCTCTCCTCTCTCTATGTCTGTTTGTCTGTCTGTCTGCCTGCCTCTGTACACAGAGGATACATGTATGAAGGTCCTTGACTTAAAGGAGATTCCTGCGTTGCGTTAACATGCCTCACCCTGGAAAATTCCGCAAACATTACAGGATCAAGTTCACCCTTGCCTTTTCTCTGAGTACGGTACCCCTCTTTTTCTCGCCCTCTCCGTAACTCCATACCCCCACACCCGCTTCATCATTCCATACCCCACCTGCCCAGCACCCCCTCACCCCCCCCCCCCCCACCGTGGTCAGACGCTGGCCGTTAGGGCCCATGTGTACTTAATCCATAAGTGGTGTGTTTGAGTCGCCCTGCAGCTTGTTTGAGACCGGCCTGGGTGTAAACGACGCGGTCCCCGGCTCCTTATATTCTCTGTATAATAAAGTTTGCGGCACTAATGGTAAGAGAGGCGGACCGGGGCGGAGTGGGGGAGGGGGAGGGGTAGACATTATAGTGTGTGGGGATTAGGGTATAATGACACACAGGTTGATCGGGGACTGCGGAGCTGGTCTTGTATAGCGTTCTAACTGGTGCATACTTGTTCCCGTGACCACACTGTTTACGTTGACACCAGCAATCTCGTGAGACCTTGGTTCCGCTCTCGTATTGTAGCCTGTTCCCCGGAAGCTATGGTGTGTGACTGTCTGGTCACTGCCTAAGTCTCACGATAAATGGCGAGCACAGAACTAACATGGCCGCCCATACGGAGAAACCCGAGTCATCGCTATAGGTTGGTACCGAACCTGATAAGCTGTCAAACACAGATTCAACCTCATAGTACGGCTCTATAGACAATAGTGGAGGTAGGAACACATCATCTCTGGTCATCGTGAATGTAAAGTTATTTCCATGTATTTTGCATCGTTTCATTACTCAAAGGTCACTCTATGTGGGCCATACTTAACCCTTTTAAGGGTGGTATATGTCTTGGAGTCAGTCTATCCTGTTACCGCTGGTGAGAAACGTAATTACATAATTACATTTTCTCTTTTACAATCGACCCAATGCTGAAATAAAAATGCTTGTCGTGCACCTAACGTATCCTCCCCACTTTTGTAATTTTTTACACCCATTGGTGGAGGGGCGGGAATAATTTTGACGTATTCACAATAATATTGAAATTGATATATCTCTTTGCTGATGTTTATAGACATAGATAGCAGCAAGCAAATAGAAAATGAATGAATGAAATTCATCGTGCTAGGTAAGCCCATGAGTGCATGCCCTATCCCAGTCCCAGCATGAACCGACCATCCTCCCACTACTATTGTAACGACATGACCACTCCCTTACCCCAGCTGACCCGGAAGGAGCCTTGACTGCCATAAACTGGCTCATCTTTTACGACACCCCCATGCGGTGTCGTGAAAGGAGAGGATGGTGGAAGGAGGGCCTGTCATGGGAGTCGGAGGTAACAAGCATATCCTATTAACCAAGGGCTGCTCTTGCATGTGGGCTGAGCGGCAAGATGGCGGCCAAGGTTTCTCTGGTCGTTGGGGCTACCACTGGGTCCTTGACCGGGATTGGGGTGGGAGCGTTATTGTGTAAGCCCAGGTCACAAAGAGGTTCTCCCATTGGATTTTGAGCAGTATGGAAATGTAATTTATTCTTCTAAAAGGTGGATGAGGATATTTATGCTTGAGTCTGGGAGGGGAAGGAGGGCAGCGAGGGCAGCGCTTGCGAGTTGCTCACCAGGGTCGCATGCATGCATCATGGCGACAATGGAGGATTATTAGAAACTGGTGGCGGGATCCTGTGGACATTTTCAGAACTTTTAGAAACTCACTAACTCCCCTGGTGGACATTTTCAGAATCTTCAGAAACTCACTGATTTCCCCTGGTTCAGGGTCATTTCTAGAAAACCTCGACCTTTGGATTTAGAATCTGGCTTCCTGCCAACTGAGGTCACCAGGCAAGTGTCAGCAAGGCCTATTCAGGAGATCGTCAATGCCCCATAGAATGCTACACTTGGATGATAGGTGGGATGATCTTTTTTTTTTAATTTGTCATAGAAATACAATGGTAACCCGCTTTATTATTTTGATACATTACAGAATGGATATATGTCCCTAACCCATGACTAGGCCTGATGAAGGGTCCATAGCCCATTCTTAGCAAATGTAATGTCATTTGTCACTGTCATTTTCAAATGTACAGATTCACATTTTATGGAAAGCTGTAGTTTCAATATGGCTAGGTCAATCACTCCTACCGGTATATCTCGTTTGGGCATTGGAATGTGGGAGTGATTGACCTAGCCATTTTGAGACTTTATGTCATAAATAACCTGGAAGGAGTCTCAAGGAATTTAATGCGATCTTGAGATAACTTGAACCATCCTTTGTTTTGTTGATAATATGTGGGCCTTTGCAAAGTAAATGTTTCTTGTTCCGTAAGCAATCCAGGTGTTGTCGCGTGGGAAGCCTCTAGTGCATCAATAATTTCAAATAAGACAGAAATTAGAAAATAATGTTATGTATAATGGACACGGCACCTGTGGCCACAACTAAGTCATTAACTGCCTGAGCTGTGTGCAGAGACAATGGAGAGAGGGGTAAGATAGGGGTGGGTTACAAGTTATCACCCTTGGGCCAAAAAGGTTTGTTTCAGGTCACCCGACCGACCCTATCTAAACATGGCCGACCCAACGTTTTTTATGCAATTTTGAAGACATTTTTATATTCTTATACTTTTTTGGGGTCAATTTTAGGTTTACAAAATTTTGGAAAAAAATCTCCACATTTTTACACTTCTTGGGTTCAATTTTAAAGGGGAAGTAAAAAAGAAAGTTTTAAAAAAATCCGACCTACCGATGCTAGAGTTTCTTCCCATGTTACCTGAAACAAAACTTTTTTTATTTCCCCTTATCAGTATTAATTATCGATGACCATGAAACTCTGTGGTGTTGGAGGAGGCAGATAAATGGTAAGAGAGGCGGACCGGGGCGGAGTGGGGGAGGGGGAGGGGTAGACATTATAGTGTGTGGGGATTAGGGTATAATGACACACAGGTTGATCGGGGACTGCGGAGCTGGTCTTGTATAGGTTGGTACCAAACCTGATAAGCTGTCAAACACAGATTCAACCTCATAGTACGGTTCTATAGACAATAGTGGAGGTAGGAACACATCATCTCTGGTCATCGTGAATGTAAAGTTATTTCCATGTATTTTGCATCGTTTCATTACTCAAAGGTCACTCTATGTGGGCCATACTTAACCCTTTTAAGGGTGGTATATGTCTTGGAGTCAGTCTATCCTGTTACCGCTGGTGAGAAACGTAATTACATAATTACATTTTCTCTTTTACAATCGACCCAATGCTGAAATAAAAATGCTTGTCGTGCACCTAACGTATCCTCCCCACTTTTGTAATTTTTTACACCCATTGGTGGAGGGGCGGGAATAATTTTGACGTATTCACAATAATATTGAAATTGATATATCTCTTTGCTGATGTTTATAGACATAGATAGCAGCAAGCAAATAGAAAATGAATGAATGAAATTCATCGTGCTAGGTAAGCCCATGAGTGCATGCCCTATCCCAGTCCCAGCATGAACCGACCATCCTCCCACTACTATTGTAACGACATGACCACTCCCTTACCCCAGCTGACCCGGAAGGAGCCTTGACTGCCATAAACTGGCTCATCTTTTACGACACCCCCATGCGGTGTCGTGAAAGGAGAGGATGGTGGAAGGAGGGCCTGTCATGGGAGTCGGAGGTAACAAGCATATCCTATTAACCAAGGGCTGCTCTTGCATGTGGGCTGAGCGGCAAGATGGCGGCCAAGGTTTCTCTGGTCGTTGGGGCTACCACTGGGTCCTTGACCGGGATTGGGGTGGGAGCGTTATTGTGTAAGCCCAGGTCACAAAGAGGTTCTCCCATTGGATTTTGAGCAGTATGGAAATGTAATTTATTCTTCTAAAAGGTGGATGAGGATATTTATGCTTGAGTCTGGGAGGGGAAGGAGGGCAGCGAGGGCAGCGCTTGCGAGTTGCTCACCAGGGTCGCATGCATGCATCATGGCGACAATGGAGGATTATTAGAAACTGGTGGCGGGATCCTGTGGACATTTTCAGAACTTTTAGAAACTCACTAACTCCCCTGGTGGACATTTTCAGAATCTTCAGAAACTCACTGATTTCCCCTGGTTCAGGGTCATTTCTAGAAAACCTCGACCTTTGGATTTAGAATCTGGCTTCCTGCCAACTGAGGTCACCAGGCCAGTGTCAGCAAGGCCTATTCAGGAGATCGTCAATGCCCCATAGAATGCTACACTTGGATGATAGGTGGGATGATCTTTTTTTTTTAATTTGTCATAGAAATACAATGGTAACCCGCTTTATTATTTTGATACATTACAGAATGGATATATGTCCCTAACCCATGACTAGGCCTGATGAAGGGTCCATAGCCCATTCTTAGCAAATGTAATGTCATTTGTCACTGTCATTTTCAAATGTACAGATTCACATTTTATGGAAAGCTGTAGTTTCAATATGGCTAGGTCAATCACTCCTACCGGTATATCTCGTTTGGGCATTGGAATGTGGGAGTGATTGACCTAGCCATTTTGAGACTTTATGTCATAAATAACCTGGAAGGAGTCTCAAGGAATTTAATGCGATCTTGAGATAACTTGAACCATCCTTTGTTTTGTTGATAATATGTGGGCCTTTGCAAAGTAAATGTTTCTTGTTCCGTAAGCAATCCAGGTGTTGTCGCGTGGGAAGCCTCTAGTGCATCAATAATTTCAAATAAGACAGAAATTAGAAAATAATGTTATGTATAATGGACACGGCACCTGTGGCCACAACTAAGTCATTAACTGCCTGAGCTGTGTGCAGAGACAATGGAGAGAGGGGTAAGATAGGGGTGGGTTACAAGTTATCACCCTTGGGCCAAAAAGGTTTGTTTCAGGTCACCCGACCGACCCTATCTAAACATGGCCGACCCAACGTTTTTTATGCAATTTTGAAGACATTTTTATATTCTTATACTTTTTTGGGGTCAATTTTAGGTTTACAAAATTTTGGAAAAAAATCTCCACATTTTTACACTTCTTGGGTTCAATTTTAAAGGGGAAGTAAAAAAGAAAGTTTTAAAAAAAATCCGACCTACCGATGCTAGAGTTTCTTCCCATGTTACCTGAAACAAAACTTTTTTTATTTCCCCTTATCAGTATTAATTATCGATGACCATGAAACTCTGTGGTGTTGGAGGAGGCAGATAAAATATTGTACATAGTCCTATGGCGAATCCAATATGTTCCAATATTGTTGTGCCCAATATGGAAGCCCCCATGTCCCAACATGTCTAAGCCGTATATTCTATGTTTGAAAAGCACACATCTAAATAAATATTGGCCTGACACTTAAAGGAACGACGTGGTACATTGTTACAGGCTGAAAATACCCTATGAACTACATGATCAGGGATTATACATTTACAAAGCATTCCCCGACATGTTAAGGTCCTTCCCTTCTTTGAATACAGCCACTCAAAATTAGATATCTTCACATGCAGCTAAAATATGTATAACAAGTTTGATAACAATAACCAACGTATGCCTACGGTCCTGGGTGTTCAGTGCGCGTTGCTGTAAACGTCCATGTATACGCGATTACTTGTAAATTCTGTTGAATTGCATCAACTCGGTTTCTACCAGTTTACAGCAAAAATTATACTAGAACCCAAACAGATGTTGCTGTAACAACTTGTGTAAGTGTGTCTCTGTCTCCCCTGTGTTTGACTTGCCATTCCTCTAACTAGGTGCCGCGCATTTATAAGCGAGTCATAGCGGCGAAATCGCCGATCCTCAGAGAAAAAATGTCAATCTTTAAAAGCCTCCAGAGACCAGGACAATTAGTGTACAGAAATCTCAAACCCCTCAATAGAAAGATATTGATCTGCTAGTTTGAAATATCTTTGGTATTAAGTAGGTTGTACTTGCTATGCATGTGCAAATGGGTCTTCACTGGGGGTCACTTTGGGTCAAATTACAGGTTTTGTCACCTGTTTTCCTGCAGCTAATTTGACTCTCTGTCATATAAACTGGATTTCCCATTGCACCATACATTGCAGATGAAATATACCAGCACCGTTGATTAGGATACACATCAGGCTTCACTCTGGTCCCCGGGACGAACAAAAATTATCAAAAACTATTACTTTTGTAGCATTTCATAGAAAATAATACGTCAAAAAACATATCATTATTGAAAAAAAAGTTCGTCCCACCCCTCACACTGAATTGTAAAATGGTTATTACAACCATGTGAAGAGAGCTAAGCAATCCTATGGATGGTGCAGTGGCAAAATTAAATCATAGTTATTTTTCTATACAAATCCTATATAGCATACTGGTAAGCTTTAAAAGAATTAAGTTAATTTCCATAAAGAATTATTATGGTATTGATGTTGACATGTCATGGGTAGTATGTGTTTCAAATTACAAGAGGATTGGACTGCTAGTTAAGAATCTATGGCACCATTTGCAGTATAGCATTTGTGACAAAGGTACATATTAGTGATCTTGCCATTTTTAAACGAATATGACTCAAAAGATACACATAGGAAATGATCTGAGAAAAATTATTCATGCTCTATGTAACATGTAGGTACATTACATGTAATACCAAAGTCCTCAAGTATGTATTCCTTGAACTAGGTATGGGGTCGAAATGATAGAATGGCCATTTTCAGTGGTAAGGGATTGGTAATTCTACCGTGTTAGAGGGTACAATATTTCTATACAAATATGTCTGAACATGTTCTGAAGATCTTTATGCAATGTCCATATATAGTTGATAGGGAAATCTTTTATTTCAGCTGCAAATTGTCATCAAGATAAGTGTAATATCATTCTGAAATTGACACATTTGCTATTGAAAATGAAAGATGCTAAATGGCTGAAACTTTTATTTTTGGAAAATTCATATAAAATTAACTTCTGGACGGATCTTAACATAGTTACCATCATTCTTGAGCATTCTTCATCAGCTTCCTAACCAGTTTAACAATTTTGTTCAGGGAAGGGTTTCTTCAAACTATCCCTGGTACCTACTAAGTTAGACTCTAACCTATAAAACTCAAACTGAAATTTTCCTCGCGCTAATTAGGCTTAATTGCTTTACCTTCACTTCCTCAGGTAACACATCTCCTCCTCGCCCAACTACCTAACGCCTCTGAACTTTGTTTGAAAATATGATTTTGATGATTATACTATTAATATCAATCCCAGTCCGGCTTTTGTTGTTTTGATAACATGATCTCAAAATAATATGCTACTCAAGGTAATGAAACTATTCCGTTCACGCATTTGCTGCAAGCCAACTTCATTGGAAAAGTTCACAAATATGTTTTGATCGGGATTGTGTATTTTGAGTGAAGGCTTAATCCAAGAACTGCAATGTGTGATTATTCCAGTCCTAAGTACCATCGGTATGGCACTAATAAAACATAATTATTTCTATTACATTGTAGTACATTATGAAATACAAGTGGCTGAAATGAAAATATATCAAATCGTTGAACCCCCGAAAAATGTACACGTGATTGGAAATCGGGACTTTACCTGCCATGTTTCCTTGGTTATCCGAATGGTGAATCACAGTCTCTGAATGGTTTCCTAATCCCTGGTCAGTGAGATGATATATCGCTGTAATTAGTGACAAGTGTCAACAAATGTAGCTCAATCCAGACATGAGGTGATGACGCCTTTACACTTGCCGAGCATGGATGATTAATCAAGGGTTGTTGAGACTGTCTTTGTGGTTGTATAAAAGGTAAAAACGGGTAGTGACGTCTTATCCCGACGCGCGCTACTGGACGGATCATAAAGTGAGCGTTCTGGGTGTCCCAGAGTGCCCTGCGCGGCCTTCAGGTAGCAGCTTGGTGCGCGTTCCGTGTAGAGGGCGCTGTGGTCGGCGCAGTATACATGTACCTGTGTGTGTATAGGGAGGGGTGATCTGTATACTGGACGCTGTGCCACCCCAACCACCACCCTCCCACCCTCCCTCCGTATAACGCACTCGGTCTCTGGTAACCTCTTCCCCTTCTCAATTCCCTTCCCGCCCATACCGCCCCTGTCTCCATCATAATATAGTTTATACCTCCCTCCATACGTTTGTTCCTTTCTCACGCACTTACAATATGGCTCTTTCGCCCCTTCCCTTCCCTGAAACAGGCATTACTATACACCCACCCCCATTACCTCCCCTACTACCCCATCTATATTACACCCTCCTGGTTCGACTATACCATAACTTCACGGCACAGACAGGGTGCTTTCAACACATGGTATACGATATATCCTTCACTCTCTGTATACTTGTGTGGCGGTGGTGTTTTGGGGGGCATTTTTGGGTTGTTTCTCTTGCAGATCGCTCTCTAACCAGGAACGTCCCCCCCCTCTTCCCCTCTCCCCTCTCCCCCTTTCCCGATTTCCCTCCTGCCTTCTCCCCTGCCCCTTTTCAATTACCGGTGGTCTTGTATGCCTTGCATTGAAACATACTCAAGTACTCAATCACAACCTCATCAAGGTATTGCGTAACTCAATAATTCACTATTTTGTGTTTCCTATCTTTCTCCTCCCCCCCCCCCCCCTGCCTCCCTTTGTCCCCTCAACACCTTCCTTTCTGGTCTTAGGAGGGGAGGGTAACTTGAATATTGCTCCCGCCCTCTGCTCTTCCAGGAAATTTAAATCTAAAATACTGACCCCTACCCCCCTATCCCCCGATACGTAATGCAGGTACCTTCTCCCTATCCTCAACTCCCTATACTACTTCAGGTACCACCCCCATCCCCCTATACTACTTCAGGTACCACTCCCATCTCCCTATACTACTTCAGGTACCACCCCCATCTCCCTATACTACTTCAGGTACCACCCCCATCTCCCTATACTACTTCAGGTACCACCCCCATCTCCCTATACTACTTCAGGTACCACTCCCATCTCCCTATACTACTTCAGGTACCACCCCCATCCCCCTATACTACTTCAGGTACCACCCCCATCCCCCTATACTACTTCAGGTACCACCCCCATCTCCCTATACTACTTCAGGTACCACCCCCATCTCCCTATACTACTTCAGGTACCACTCCCATCTCCCTATACTACTTCGGGAACCTGCCCTCCCCCATCTCCATATACTACTACTACTTCAGGTACCACTCCCATCTCCCTATACTACTTCAGGTACCACTCCCATCTCCCTATACTACTTCAGGTACCACCCCTCCCCCATCTCCATATACTACTACAGGTACCACCCCAATCCCCCTATACTGGGCAAGGACTGGGCAGTAGCCACGCCACAACCTCCTCGTCTACTTCAGGTACCAACCCTCCCCATCTCCCTATTCTACTCCAGGTAGGTCAACCCCATCTCTTTATTCTACTTTACCGCCCCTACCCCCATCCCCCTATACTACTTCAGGTACCACCCCCATCCCCCTACTATACTTCAGGTACCACCCCCCATCCCCCTATACTACTCCAGGTACCACCCCCATCCCCCTATATACTTCATAAATGTTCCCATTCCCAATTCTCTCCTCTGTACTTGTGACTCCCCTAACCTTCAGGGATTGGATTTGTCCCCCTGCCCCCTGACTTAAATTCCCCCAGCTCACTTCATCTGTCCTGGTTAACGTGGATTCCTCCCCTCCTCCTCTCCTACTCACCGTATTGAACGCGTTGTATCGATCCCACTCACCCACCACGTCCTACCCCAGCGTCCACTCGTGCCCCCTTTAAGGGCCGCATGGTGCTTTAATGCACTGTGCCTCTTGCCGTCATGATGCATGAATGCAGCCTAAACTCGCCTCGGCTACCTGCCAGCCCTATGGTGCTGATACACTCCTCAGCGGTCGGCATGAATGAAGTCCTAGTGGGTTAGTTGGCCAGGAATGCATCCAAGCAGCAAGGATATAGAGCATTAAAGCACCCTGCCGACCTTAAAGGGTTACCGCTCTGAGGGTGTAGTGGGCAGGGTGTGTGTGTGGGGGGGGGGGGGCACCACCTCCTCGTCTCAAGTGTTGACTTTTACCTGTTGGAGGAGGGAGAAGAGGCCACACACGGAGTTAATCTTTTATCACAAGGGGCCCTGCCGCCGCCACCTCTTGCAGCCCGCCGCCTGGGGGGGGGGGGGGGCGCACGGTGTTAGTGTGTTGTGGTCTCTGGGCAGTAGCCGCGCCATCTTAGGGGGGATTCGTTCCCTCCATTCCTCCCCATCTTGCCTGTCTGCCTGCTTATCTATCCTCCATCTATTTCCCTTCTTCCCCTGATCCCTTTCTGCCCTTCCTTTTCCTTCCCCTAACCTTCTTTCTACCATTCTTTGCTTTATTGCTTCGTCGCTTCTTCTCTTCCTCTGACCGCCAGGTCTTGAATGCGGTTCGGTGTTGGTTCCAGTTCTAACATGGCCCTGGTGCGGTGTGGACCCTTAATGCCTTACCTTAGGGTGACCAGCCTACATCGTCACAGGGGTGGTGGGGGGGGGGGGGGGTATATGACGGTTACAGGTAGAGGTAGGGTGTGTATAGATACAACAGGTACATACACCTACAGTATAGGTATACGGGAGGACCGCGTACAGTGTCAAACCTCTCCCTCTATTTTCTTTCATCTCTTTTTCCGTCTATTCTCTCTTTCTTCTAGCCTTCTCTCTTTGTCTATCTGTCTCGTGTCGGGAGACTCTTTTAGGATAGATAGATCCTGAATGTCTAGTATATATTGTAATATGTATGTATCCTATTTAATTTTAAGAGAATTGCCGAGCACTAGATTTTACAGCTAACATATAATAAATGTATCAAAGTATAACTGCGATTTGGAAGCAAACGAAGAGGTTTGGCTAAGAAAGAAGACTTGACTGTAACTAACAGTATGAATCACCTTCCGGGAGTGGAGTTTATATTATATAGAAATGAGTAAAATGACATTTGACGACGCGGCACCACCTGGACATGAGAAGAGGTAGGGGTCTATCCTGCATGGCATGTGATCTTCCCGCCCTCCTCCACGGTCCACCGGGGATTCATGTCACATACTTCTCTGGTTACCCAGGTATCCAAGACTCACCCCATGGACAGGGCTTTGGACTTACACAATCACCACTAGCACTTCGCCACATAATTATGTAGAGTAGACCAGTACTAGACATGTGGGATAAAGTAATGGCGGATGTCTGGTGACTGTGCCGCTTTAATTTCAAGTTTAAGATATACACAGTGCTGCAATGCACTTTGCCCTTTTGTCACCATAATGCATATAACTATTAATGATTTAAACATAAATATATATCATTGCTGCATCCACCTTGGATCCTGCCGACCGAACAGGCGTGATACACAACTGGATGAATGTCATGATGCATGCTCCTAATACATTACAAAAGAGATCTGAACAAATGGACATGACGCCTCGGTGCATTATCGCTCAGTCTCATGAGTTTGTAACAGTCGAAACGTCTTTGACCGGCGTCGTCTTTGACCGGCGTCGTCTTTGACCGGCGTCGTCTTTGACCGGCGTTGTCTTTGACCGGGTATATAGAAAAGTTCTTTTTTCCATTTTTTTAAAAATATTTTATATGTATATGATGTAATGTACTTGGTGGCACTTCTTATTGTATAATACTTTGGACAGTGCAGCTGTTTAAAGTGTTATGCAATAATAATAATAAGCTGTTTAAAGTTTAAGTAAAATACCAAGTGACGTCTTTGACCGGCTGAAGAAAAAAAGCCCAAAAGGGACCCTTAATATGTGCATTAAAATTTTTTTTTTAAATTGGGTAAAACAACCATAGACTGTTTATTACATGAAGAAGTTGAAGCTTAAATTTCTTTACTATATACTACTTTTTTCTTCATTTTAATCCCTACCCGGTCAAAGACTACACCGGTCAAAGACTACACCGGTCAAAGATGACACCCGGTCAAAGACGTTTCAACTGTTACAAACTCATGAGACTGAGCCCTATGTGGTCCTTCAATGATATAGCAGCATATAGTGTAGGGTACACGCAAGGCTTGCACAATCCCACGTTTATGGTTGCATCATACATACATGCACACAAAGCTTCCAACACATTATAACACTATGCATACCTTAAATATACATTTGTATAGCTAATACCGCAAATA
The DNA here is from genome assembly GCA_947462335.1 of Harmothoe impar. NCBI lineage: Eukaryota > Metazoa > Annelida > Polychaeta > Phyllodocida > Polynoidae > Harmothoe > Harmothoe impar. The sequence goes on from OX381714.1 coordinate 20,743,787, forward strand.
GCTCAAACTGAAGCCAGGGCCAAACACCACTTTCTTTATACTACTACTCTACCCCGGCCCCGGCCCAGGCTCGAGCCGGGGACCCGGGACCGCGGCAAGCCTGACCAGTCTAACATAGTTACATCAAGAAGCGTATGGATATAGTATTCTTGGTTACATGGCCACACACACTAACGTTACCCGGAGTCTATCTGAATCGGTGGTTTCATCTATATGGTTCCAACTCACCCCTCTGGTTCGGTGTTGGGCTTACCCCCATGCCACATGTTAGGGTGTAGTGGGCGGGACACCATGTGACCTGTGCACGCACACATATCATGTGTGCCATGTGTGATTATTATCGACGTGTCACACAGCAGCATGGTAGCACTGTGTGTCCAGGTAGTTAACCCTTTAACGGCAGCGTAGTGCTTTAGTGGGTTTGTCATCATGATGCTTGAATGCAGCCCTGCTGGGTATACTCCCCATGGTTGCATTTATGCATCATGCCGACCCCACGAGGTTGAGACGTCCCCGAAGGGTTGGCATGATGCACCAAGACAGAATGGAACTTGAGGTATCATTCTGTCCTCAGCTGGTTAACTTTAGGTACACGGTGTATTGGTTGTGAGTCAGTTAAACATTAGTGGATATGGACGGGAGATTAGTGGTTATTACCTCGGTGCTGATCTAAGGAGTCCCTAATGAATGAATAAAGTACAGTGATCATCAACATATTAGGGCCAACAGAAAGGGGGTGTTTCGGGTTAGATTAGGTTGTTAGATTCTTCTCATTCTTTTTATTTTAATTTTTGTAAAAGTGTCATATATATTTGATGATAACCAAGGAAAAATCAAATCAGACTGAATATTTGGTGGATGTGAGGTGAACATCTGCCACATCTGCCACTCAGACCTTCACCAGAACAAGATATAGAGAGCCTCAATAGCCCCATCACGGCACTGAGGTCACGTCTGCATTCCGCTATACTACTCACTCTGTGATTCACTGTACTACTTACACTGGCCCTACATCATATTACCGGAAGGAGTTTGGGGGTTTAGGAAGGGGCAAAAATAGAGGCGTTACCGATGCCAGCAGCAGATGGCCTTGCTACCACGATAGGCCACTAGCGGAATATATCTTAGACCAATCAAATAATTCCCAGTACCAGCGTAATTATTGGACGCGCCCATTAGACAATAGGTTTGACCCCTATATAGCGTTAACCTTGCAACCGCTTGCACCCGTTGATAGACTAGTTTAAAGCATAATCAGGTCTAAGCAACGGCGAGGACGATAGGACGGGCTGAACTGAAAAGTCCGTCCTCATTCCTGGGGGCGGTCTACACCCCCCCCCTCCTCCCTACACACACACCTTCCCGTGCATCCCGCCTCTAGCCCACCTCCAACCCGCTGCCCACCTCGATGACCTGTGTCTACCATGCGGGGAACCACTCTCCCGGCCCACACTAACGTTGACACATGATCTCCAATTTTTATATGCAAACTATATAGCAATGTAGCAAATATGTATAAAGGAAAAAATCCCGGGGAAAAAATCCAGTAAAACTCTGCATACCTGGTTTAATTGGTATTGAATAGTGGATGTGTACATTCTATTTTCTCCCTCTCCCACCCTACCCTACGCTTCCCAGTGGGCACGGAACATGGAATCAACATTGATAAATGGTTGTCAATGTTGAATCAACGTTGAATCAATGTTGATTCAACATTGAACAGGATTTTGTGCCCACTGGGTTAGAGTTCTCTTTGTGCTCTATTGTCTATGCGTGGGTCAGCCCAGTGGGTGCAAAACCTTGATTCAAAGTTGACAACTGGTTGATATAGGGTTACAGGGTAGATCAACTTGTTTTCAACATTGATGCAATGTTACTATTTCAACATTGTCAACCAACACCTGTTTCAACATTGATGCAATGTTTGGATATCAACCTTGAATCAACCATGCGTTTCCCACCTTTCCCACAACCTACTCCTTAGCATTTCTATCTACATGCTACAAATACTTTCCCTAATGGCTCTTATTCTCTCATCAATGTATACCATTGATCAAAATTGTTCATTTTCATTGACAACTATGGTGTGTGTATTTGGTTGACATTTGGATTTAAATGACAAGTATACATGCATGGTTTCAGTAAGACACCCTTTATGTTGCTAAGAATAATATATAAAGCCTCAGTCCTGACCAGGTCAGTTTGAAATGGATGTGAACGCCTCTTAGTGTGATCAGAAGAGGTCATTCCCCCTACCCTGGAGGATGCTAGAATAAGCATTTAATCTAGGGGAAATGGGGGGGGGGGGGTATTGTAATGAAAATATATAAGAATGTGTCTACATAAGAATGCTGCATCTAATATACTGAATCTCAAATTATGCAACAGCAGTCAATATTAAATCAATGTAAATCATTTTATTGTGTTTATTCATTGTTGATTCACAATGGCCATATCAATGTTGAATCACTGATGAATGATCAACGTTAAAGACCTCATCAATATCAACCAAATGACAACACTATATCAACTGTTGCTATCATGTCGCTACACACATTGAATCAACATTGAATCAACTGAAGATTGCCCACTGGGAGTGAGTGGTGTGCGTCTGGGGGGGGGGGGGGGGTCGTTTGGAGCGGGGGGAGGGGATGCTGCACCAAAAGCTGTCAATGCTGCAAATGGGAGGGCTTGGGTTTTTCTTAGTTAGCTGGATGCAGCCATGACGCAAGAGGCCGGAGTTGCCGGGACCTGATAATGTAGGCCTGCCTTACAACTGAAGCCAGAGTCCATCACCACTTTCATTATACTTCTCATGCCCGGTGTTTTAGTGTGCTGCTTACTCACGCGGCGTTACCCTTGATCCGACTCTCCCCGGCTACATTGGTAGACGGCACTGGTTTGCACTTTGTGTATGCATTAACGAGTGCTATTTCTGACACCGCAATATGAACCTACAATACATATAGATATTGATCTAACATAATATTGGTCTCCAATATCATTAGCTCAAAACTGATATGTACCAACGGCTGGGTCGACGTAGAAAGCTAATATATGTGTTTGGGGAGGTAGGGGTAGCTGAACGTAGGTCCATACCATGTTTCTAACATGGGACATAAGGTACATACGTTTACAGGTAGACACAATAGTAACAGAGTCTGGCCCATGGATACCCCTCACAAACAGTATACTCACACTGTCCATTGTGCTTTAAAGGCAGCTGAACGTTTATGGTCATGATTCATGAATGCTGCCCTAATGGGTAATTTGTCAGGGCTGCATGCGTGCATCATGCCGACATATGATGCACTCCCAAATGCTTGATGGTGTTACTGGTCCATCATTAGTATCTTTCTGCATGTTTCTGTCTGTCTCTGTCCCTGCATGTACCTGTCTGTCTCTATGTCTGTCCTTCTCCGCCCCCCCCCCCTCTCTCTCTCTCTCTCTCTCTCTCTCTCTCTCTCTCTCTCTCTCTCTCTCTCTCTCTTTCTCTCTCTCTCTGTGGTCTCTCTGTCTGTCTGTCCCTCTCCCTGTTACCCTTTGTCTCTCACACAACACCACCACTACATACATCCATCCTTGACCCTGAGACCCTGATGTAGGTGCGGGGTTCATGACAGGTGCCCAGCCCCCACCTGCTCCAGGTGAGTTAAAACAGCAGGTAGTGTGTGATGACCACGTCCCAGGTGTACCGGGTGTACAGCGGCCTGACCCCTGCCCGGGTACCACCACACACCCTGCCTGCCTCTACCTGCTCACCCTGCAGGGGCCTGCACTCCACACACAACCTGACGCCATCCTCCTTAACCCTTTAAGGGCTGTGTGTTTGTATATTCTTCTTCTCTGTTGCTGTCATAATGCATGAATGCCCTTGTCCCACTCCACCTGCCTACCGCTATCAACTGACCCACTCTATCTGACGCTATCGTCTTTAACCATGTAAGCACAGCACTACGCTTCAGAGCTTCACATACATTTTGTTGTCGTTGATGCACCAACGCTAAGGCTCACTGGCACAGCGTTGGTGTATCATGCAGACCCTTTAGGGTTGTAGGCGGAGTCGCTGGTTCTGCCAACAAGGGCTTGGTGAATCAAAGTAGCATGCTGTGCTAAGATGGTTAGAGATATTCCCCTTGTCATGTCAGTAAAGGCCGAGAAACCCATATAATTCTAAAATGCATTTGGGGGGAAGAAAGGAATGCTCCCCAGTGAACAAGACACGTTATTTTAACGTTTTGAAACGTTTCTATGTAGTTAGGAATAGAACGTTTGTTTTAAATGTTATTTCAACATCAAAATAACGTTCAGAAATAACCCCTAACTTATTTTAAAATAAGGTGAAATGGGGTATTATGATATCATTTCATCCATAGAATAGTACAGTTAGATGAACAGAGTCATAATATCAATGTCATATGGAAATATTATATCAAGTCATTATGACATATTCAAAAACGTTGAGAAAACGTTTTTTAAACGTTTCCCCTTGTTCAAGTTCATCTCACCAGGTGGCAGTTAAGCTGGTCATGTAACCGTACTTAGACAGTCCTGTAATAAATTCTGTAAATTTCGGATATTGGGGGCCTAAATGGGAATGTAAACTATTTTAAAACATTGATTCTAGCATCAGTATGCAGTGTTACTTTTGTTAGATTTGTTATAGACGAAATACATGGTGTATCAAATGCACTATGGTTACAGGTACATTAAACACCATTTCTGTAGAATTACAGGATACATAATATCCTGGTACAGTTCTACCACAGGCATAACCTAATCAAAGGATCCAAAGGCCTTGCTTACAAATGATGAACTGATGTGTCTTAGATAAGAAATCAACAGATATTGGGATAATATGGGAAAGTTTAATAGAAATCACAATCTCGACCATATATGGTTGATATATGGTTCACAGATGAAAGGAAAACGTTATTCATACCTCAAGAAAACGATTCCATAAACACATTAAAAACGTTACTTTAACGTTATATTTACTTCACTTAAACGTGGTTTACAAACGTTATTTTAACGTTATTTTGAGTTCACGTTTTTACGTAATTGAAACGTTCAGAAAATGAACGTTTTCAAACCTTCTAATGACGTTTTTTAAATGTTGAAATAACGTATGTTTGTTCACTGGGTCACAACAATATCGGGCAATGTCAACATGTTCTGATAAGGAAGGGGCACATTTTCGGGAGAGGGGTCAGGGATTTTCCTACTGAAAAACAGAAATTTCGTTGGTAACTTCGTCAGCAGGGGGTGAGCATTGAGCACGTATTTAGCAGTATTCAGCCGAGGATGGTGCCCATACTATATGACAGCGGAGTGCCATCCCGCGGCCCCTGTGGGCCCCAGGTGGGACCCTCCTCAGGGCACACTGCAGGGGACGGGGCTTCAAAGGCAGGCCACAATCAAAACATGCCACAGGGCTTTGTTATAGATGAAGGGGATCCAAGACAAATAATACACTCGTCCGTGGATACCCCCCCCCCCCCCCCCGCCTCCGCCTCCCGCCCCACAAGGCCGAAATAGCGTTTGGACTTTGGTAAATATTTTGGTACACAAGTGGCATGAGGATATATAAGTGCCATGCGGATATAAGAAAGGTATTTCTGATTTGGTCTTTTTATTCTCTTGCAGGTTTGAAGTGGAGTTTTATTTGGACCTAAAATGTTAAAATCGAAGCTGTAATGAAAAAAAAATACTGCTGGAGCAGAAGTGAGACAGAAGCGGTATGTTTTTCGTTTTTTGACAGAGACAAGCCAAGTGCTAGTGCATTGTGCTGCAAGTGCATTTTTATAAGGTCCTGTCATAGCCTCGTAGCCATAGTTCTTTACTTAGCTGTGCCTGTTTGCCGTGGTGATGTATATAAGTTTCTACACTGCTGCACGTTCAGCATGATGTACCCAATACAGTGGTGATTGGCCCGCACCGCGATGGCACATTTATAATACTAACCAACTCCATGTAATGAGCATGATGCATTAAGCAGTTGGCATGTCAAAGCACAACTAGCAGCAGTTCAGAAGGATGGGCGACACAGCACTGCCCACCCTGGAGGTTGGAGAGGGGGGGGGGGTTCCGATGAATGCATGGTCAATTTGTGAGGAAATTCCCTATTTATAACTATATTATGCTAATATACTGGCTTGTGTATATAATTTAGTAACGTCTTTTGATATATTTTCTTATCATTTGGGGAGGGGGGGATGACCCCCTGGCCTCTCCTGTTCCAACTTGCATGGTGACACTGCCTACCCGGAGATGACCACTAGGACCACTGGTGGTATACCCCGGGGTGTTCATGTAATTAATGATAATCATAGTAATTAACCATCAAAGACTTCATCCGAGGAGCCACATGCAAGATATCGTGAGAGTTATTTGACGTGATGTGGTCGGGAAGATATCAAAGCAAGACCAGGCACGGGATGCACATGTAGCTGAGGCCGGATGTGTGTGTGTGTGTGGGGGGGGGGGGGGGGGGGGGGGGGGGGCTGAGACATGTGGGGGGGGGGGGGATAAGACATGAGCTTCAGGTGGAGAAATTTCAAATTTGATTCAGCTGCGAGTGGACAAGTAACCCACGAAGTAACCAAATGAAATTGACTTTTCAATTCCACTTTACTTGGACTTTTTGTATGTATATGTATGTATATGTATATGTATATATATATATATATATATATATATATATATATATATATATATATATTTATATATATATATATATATATATATATATATATATATATATATATATATATATATATATATATATATGTCGTCTTTGACCGGTGTAGTCTTTGACCTGGTGTCGTCTATGACTGGGTATCTAGAAAAGATTTTTTTTCCATTTTAAAAAAATATTATATATGTATATGATGTAATGTACTTGGTGGGTTTTCTTATTGCATAATACTTTGGACAGTGCAGCTGGTTAAAGTTGAAGTAAGTTACCCGGTCAAAGACGACACCCGGTCAAAGACTACACTGGTCAAAGATGGCACCCGGTCAAAGACGTTTCAACTGTTACAAACTCATGAGACTGAGCCATATATTGTTGTCGTTGTTGGTGTGGTTGCATTGTTTGCAAGTTGAATTTCACATTCAATTTACACATTTAATTTACATTTCAACTGTTCAGCCACAATAGTGGAGTTGAGCTTGGAGACACGATGTACACATGAGGAGAGTACATTATAAGGCCAATAAAGAGTTGTGCTTCAGGTTTACTCTACACACTAAGATCAGTGTGTTATGTTTACACACTTAGCAACACGCTTTTCTGCAGCCACTTTTAACACACATTTTGGTGTAAAACACTACACACTACACACTCTTTGCGTGTTGATCTCAAAGGTGTGTTGTAAATATGACATTGTGTGTAAATCCATATGCATGTTCACGCAACACACTGTTCTCAGGGTGTACCTGTTTTGAAAAACTTTCACCCTAATCAGCCTTTTTACCCACATATCTGGATTATATTTTTGGAAAATCATTTTGAGCAGGAAGTATGTGTATGTGCCATGCCATATTGCACATTGTATGATGCCATGTCCTTATGGCTTAAATTGATAAGGCCATATAGGAAAAGAGTAGTGTTACATGGGACACCATGCGATACTTGGTCCACAATTTCTAATTTCCCTGCTTCCTGCCCCCACAACTTATAAGTGTAACAAACTTAAACGGCCGACCCCATTTATCTTTAGTAAAGTCGCGTTATTATTCTGATAACTTTAATAACCGGATTTACATCCAACTTCTTGGCAAATAGAAGTTTAAAAATCATATCTTTAAACAGCTTTTATCCCCAATAGTTGGTACAAAATGTAACAATATGTCCATACTGTAGTCATAACTGCTGGTGAACCTAAAAACAGGCGGTTTTGTGTGTGCAACATCCCGGAGCATGCAGTCCTACGACTAGTAATGCCGATCCACAAGGTTGCTACATGCTTAAAGGTTCCCTGTGGTGCAGGCAGGACAGGTCTTCACCACTGACTAACATTTCATTTTCGGACTCTGGAGAGGACTGGACAGATTAGTGTAGACAGCATGCTGGCAATGTCTACAGCTGCATCTGTAGTATTCATTGGTTGTAGTTGTCTTTGGTTGTCTTTCAGCAATTCCTAGATAATTTTTTATTTTATTACTGTTTTGGCTGGTTCTATAGACACAATTCCTGTCTTCCTTCTTATTAGTCTGTCCAGTATTTGGATAAGGTGATTTCCCCCATCTGTCACTGAATTTACGATTCTAAAGGGTGTTGAGGTGAGGGTGGAGGCGGGGGGTTGTTTACAGCAATTCAGATGAAAGTAATTTTTCACATAATGCTCTGCACTGATATATTGGAACGATGTCTATACACATCAAGTTGGCTGTATTTAATCCCACTTTCAAAGTAGTTCCATCTTATATAAGATTTGGAATGTGAATGGGGAACAAACCCGTATATTTTCAACTGCTCATTCTTAATCAAGGACTCAGGGGTTAAACCTGAGTAAATAACAATAAATCGCCTCGGTTGAGGTGGAGACGCAAATTGCGACAACTAAGTGAAAAATCTAAACCCTCTATTAAATAGGCAAGATATTATAAAAACTAAAAATATTTTGCCACATGACAAAATATCCCGATAGACATTTCTAGCACATTGTACTTTGAACCAGATAATGTAAATGTAGTACAAACTAGATATAGTGGCTCGTCCTCTACGTACCCTATATGGTTTATGTATGCACTTAAACATGACACACTTCTATACAAAAGCACATCAAAGCACCGGCTCCGTATACGGAAGTCTCTGACCGACCCCCCCCCCCCTCCACACACACACCATGAGCTAAAGCTAAGGAAGCCGCCATCCTCCTTGCCAACCCCCTAAAGCCGTTTACCATCACTCAATGGGGCTGGCAGACCGTCTTCAAAGTTGTCAAATCGCAGGCACAACTAGTGTTACAATAAACTACATTTAGTTCTCGATATGATAGATTTGATCACCTTCACCGTCCTTTAAACTCTTGAATTCCAGCGACCATGCGCCATGCCCCGCCCCCTCCACACACACACAAAGTTTTCAATATGGCGTCGTCAGTAGCTCCTCCATGGCGTCCTTTGATCTCTCTAACATACACCTGTAGCCACACACCCCTACTCCCCCACCCCCTCCCCACCACAGGGGGCCTCTGCTGCCCTGGGCATACCCTGCCACTTGCACCTGAGTCGTTAACCCTGTGGGGGCAGCAGAGTACTTTAATGCTGATCCCCTACGGGATTGATCCACTCTGGAAGGGTCAGAATGATACTCCACTTAAACCCCAGCGAGCTATTGGCCGACACTGAATTAAGTCTATCACGACGGCGAATGAGCAGCGAGGCATCATCCGTTTTTATAATTATTATTAAGGGGTTAAATGCATTAGAAAACCAGGGTTCCCACACAAATTTCAGGCTGAATTCCATGACATTGCCATGACATTCCATGACGAAAATCTCAATATCCCATGACCCCCTCCTGAAGAGGGGTCAGAATATTTATACGATTCTTGTGGAGGTTGAGGGGTTGGACCCGAGAAAATTTCTAAAATCTAGAAAGCATTAACATTTTAGACAACTTTCAAATTCCTTGACATTCCATGACACATGGGAACACTGAAAACTGGCCAGAGATGTCTTGATGGGTATGTATTATAGTGAGGTTCCAGGCTTGATAGATCAAAGACTAGTGTATTTTTGCAAAATGTCTACCATAAGGTGCCAGTGTTTTATTGAACGACAGGGCCCACCAATGACTATTGTTAGGGGAGGGTGTCGCACAGAGCTACTTTGGAGACACCACAGTGGAGAAACGCCCCGAGCATAGTAAGATTCAATCTCTCTATGGGTGTGCGGATAAGGACTAACTTTAATATTACTAGATCAAAGTTACTTGGTTTCTCCACACGAATAAAGAAAGGTCACCTAATGTCAAATGATAAGGCAAGGGACAGGTCAAGGGGGTGGGGTAGAGAGGAAGGTAGAGAGGATGGGAGGTGAAGTGAGACAGGCAATGAGGCCAGGCAGACAAGTAGACATGGCAGACAGGCTGGGAGCGGGAAGGGAGCGATAGGGCTGGAGGCGGGGGATTGAGCAAGAAAATGAGGGAAAATGTATGTTATGCAAAGTTTATGACTCATTTTGAAATTAGGTTTGAGCGTTAACAGGAAATGATCAATTCAAAATGTTAACACACAGATATCATGTAGTAAATTTATTAAAAGGAAAATACAAAATGCAAGCAGTCACACATCCAAATAAGAAACACAATTCAACACACTTTTCCCTGAATGTCGACACACCTGACATTGATTACAGTATGCAGACAAAATGATGAATAGCTACCACTATTTAACAAACCACTAAACGTGGGATGTAGCTTAAATTATACCACAATTATCCAAACCAGTGCCCTAGAACTGGATAAGGACACTGCTAAAACATTACAAAATGGCGGCAGTTTGTTTACATCGTGAACAGCCCAGTTTACATCGTAATCGACCAAGTTTAGATCATGAACCCAGTCGAGTTTACATCACAAAATCAGTTCCTCGCGAAGCATTATTTGAAAATATTAAAACCATGGTACAAATGGAATGGCACATGGGTAATCTGGAGAGCTGGTTATCCATGGCAGCTTAGGCTAAGGTATGACTGAGGTAAAAGCAAGTCCATTGGCCTTGGATAAACAGTCCAAATGATTCACCTATTAATTATTCCAAATTGTGGGCTAAACAGGTTAACACCCGACAAAGAAGCATTTACGATAAATGAGGAAAGTTTATGACAAACTTACCAATCTAACACTGGAAACTACAAATGTATTATCGATCAACTTTATATTACCAATATTAACTTTAATAGCAACATTAATCTGTTAACATATAATACTATGTTAATAAATAACATGGTTTTGTAAACTGTGGAAACTTAACAAAGGATTACAGTGTATAAAGGCTACAAAAACATCATTTACACATTTGTTATTACCAAGTAGATTATTCCTATTATGCACTTCAGCTCACTGTCCAATATAAGCGTCAAGGTGAGAGCAAGCATACCAATCATCAATCTAGATTACCAATGTAAGTATCAAACGTTGTTTTCCTAAGCGCATGATAGGTAACAATACGTAAATGAGTAATGGGACATATTTACAGTTTTACATAGTAACAACTCAAATATTATCAAAAAGGGAAATATCCTACAAATACTTGAAATAGTGTACAATTCAACTGCTATGGCTAAGTTGATATACATTTCACTAACTCACTTAATTCGTTTTCAATTGAGAGTTTCATTCATATATCTTCTTTGTGCGAAGAGTAACGTCCACTTCAATACAACAGCGTCATTATAGTATAATCCATACATAATCTGTGATCACAGAGACAGGCTTGAGCAATCATCATGGTGCATGCTTGGTTTAACATGGGGTTATACATAACAGAAAACCACCCATTTCCTACAGGAAACGCCCAAAAATATTGATTTAGCAGGTAAACCACAATAACAAACATATACCCGGTAAGTCCGATGTTTTAATCAACAAAATTAAGGCACCATATAATTTATATAATTTACTACTAACTATAACGATGTAGAAATAGGTAGGGTATTTTAATCAATCGTGGCAATCACTGTAGCACTTGGCATCCTAGCATTGTACTTTTGGGTATTTTATTATCAACCCACGGGATCTTCCAATGCAAACAAAATCATCAATAGGTGTTCTTGTTAAGATATGCCATACCCAAAATGTCAAACTAAAAATCGTAATTAACAATACATACCCCAGCAACTAATTCTACATGGTAGTTCAGAAAACAATTACGGTACAGGTATTTGATATTGCCTTGTCATCTAATATTGGCAAGATATTAGAGCGATTTGAATTTCATAAATAACAACATCACCATTCCTATCATCATGACAGGTCTTGATTGGTGGAGAGGCCACCTCATACAAGGAGGCTGGAACTAGTAATGGCTGCAGTATTAACCCGTTATTGGCCGCAAAGTGCTTTAATGTTTTATGCCCTTTGTCGTCATGATCCATGAATGCATCCCTGCTTAGTTTACTCTACAGGGCTACATTCATATATAAGGCTGACCCTACGGGATTGATACACTCCCAAAGGGTGGGCATGATGCATGAATGCAGCTCTGGTGAGGCTTATAAGGGTTAATACTCATGCAGCAGTAAGATTGGCGTAGACCTGTACTGGAATGTATGCTTTAATAGCAGCCTTCAACAAAAGGGACATTTGACAGAACTTAATCACATTTAGCTAACCATTTGAGGACAGCAAACTGATTTAATGCAATATGCATTAAGATAACAAACGGACATAAAGACGTTCTGCCGTCCTTGAATGGTCAATGGTTTACATTGTGGCTCCTACTTAACAGATAGGAAATAATAAAGTTTGCAAATCACATGTTAAAGATAACAAGCTATCACATAAAATAGCGGGGGACCTTTCTATCGCGACTTGAAAGACATTTCTAAATGAAAAGATATCGCAATGATGGAATACCTGTGACATTCAAGACACAGCTAAAAAGAGTTCGTCTACCGATTAGCTTATTTGCATTTTTTTTTATGCTTTTAAATTTTAATTTTGGTGATGAATTTGGCCTGCCTGAATTGGCATTTGCTTTTATATTATTTTAAATTCTTTATTACAAAGTTAAGTCAAAATATGTTTTGCTGTGGGATCATCCTCCCACCATTGAAATTCGTAAACATGAAACGTTTAGCGTAGCCTTTGCATTTATACACTACACATATTGATGATCTATTATGTCATACATCTCATGACTGGCATGTCATTTTCATGCCTCAATAAAATATAAGACATTCCTAAGAGACTCCTCAAACATAGTCAGCATAAAACAGTAGTACAAGAAGAGATTATTAACACAATGTACACAAAACGTCATTGTGATGTTTACATCTTAAACAGACTATCAATAGCAAGATGGTAACAATATGTTAAGATAAAAAAAAATACGAGCCAACATTGAAGCCTGTGGGACAGCACATTATTCTGAGTTCATACACCATTGGTACATTGGTTTAAATACAATAGTGTAGCACAATCCCATATCATTTATCAAATGCAGTGCTTGCATACCGCGAACAGTGGCAAGATCTTGTAAGGGAGATAGCCCCTGATATGCGCTTCTAATGATGGCCCTAAGGGAGTGGTCATTTTTTAACAACAGGGGGGGGGTTGGTGGATTTGGGGGGGGGGACCAAAAAAATTTGGACCCCTTGAAGGGGGGGGAACCAAAAAAATTTGGACCCCTCTTGAGGGGGGGGACCAAAAAAATTACACCTCTTTTTAGGGAAAAAGCCCGTGCGTTACTATAGCTCAAAGGGGTCGGCCGCGCTCATTTTCAACCTGCCTAGGGGGGGACCGAAAAATTTGTGACCCCTTCCGCGGGGGGGACCAAAAAAATTTCGACCCGCTCGCGCGAAAATCCACCGACCCCCCCCTGTTGTTAAAAAATGACCACTCCCTAAGCATGATGTAAAACTGGAGAGGTAAAAAGCTGAAGGGTGACTGTTTGCGGCAAGTGATATGGCATTATCATGCAAAAGTCACCCTATATATGAGACAGTCTTACATCAGGTCACCTTTGTAGTACAGCCGTTATATGCAGTATAACCGTTATATGAAGGATTGAGGAGGTAAAGGCTTGAGATCATATAGCAGCTGAGCAGGGGAACAGGTTTGGTATTTCTAAGTAAAGTACTACATGTATCATTTAACGCTTTATGGGCGGCATAACGCTTTAATGTGCCATATGCTTTGTCGTGATTCACTCCTGAAGGTTTATATGATGCATGAGGCCTGGCTAGTTACTCGCCATGGCACACAATGACAAGGAGAAAAGCAAATTAAAGCAATATGCTGTCCTTAAAGGAATAATGGCGTCTAGTAGTGTGAGGGGGTGGTACGAGAGAAATGAGCATGGTGTGCCCCCTGGTGACTAAAATGAGAACTGCTGCTAGTAGTCGTCCAATCTATTGCGAGATATTGACGATGAATGTCTCCACCCTGTCTTGATTTCTCTGAAATCTCTGTAGGCTCCAGCTCTCCCACACTCTCCAATATCCACTGGTGGATGATGGCCGCTACTCCCATCTAGTCAATACCAAACATCTGCTGGAGATTGAAGGCTACGTTGGAGATTTGAGGCGCGCAGAGACTGCTCTGCTGCAGACTGGTAGTCGTCATGGATAGCGCTGCCCCCTGGTGTGTGGTGGCGGCACTACACGGGGGGTGAGCTGCGTACGTAGGGCCAGGTGAGCACCGTCTGAAGTAAAGATAGCAGCATTCAGGTATCACCACTTAACTTAACACTTCACTTAACACCCTATGCAGACCTTGAAGGGTTTAAGTAGCCTACACAACTTTATTGCCTAATGACTATGTACTACCGTAAAACCTCGCGTATAAGCCGCGGCTCGTACGCGAATCAGACTCAGCTTTCTTTTGATACCAAACATGCCTATATAGGGTGCGGCTTATACGAGAGTTTTTATAAGTATACTACAGTACCAAATTAACAATTCTCAGATGGCCCCTGTGGCTTGTAGTATCGCATCAAACTCGGGGTGCGGCTTATACGCGAGTTAGGCTTATACGCGAGGTTTTACGGTATGTATACTTTAGTCTGAATATTTATATTCTGTGGAGAATATACTAGAGCAACTATTTGTTTGGTGTGGTCATTTTTCTTTTATAACCTTTTATTGCCGTGATTTATACAGTTACAGATCTTCCAGTATATCAATTATGATTATGGTCCCGCAACGACGGCAATCATTCCTATTTATAGCAGGCCAAAGTTCCGTTCATATGTCATTTTCATGCTGACACTATTTTGGCTGTTGGATCTCATTTCCGACAACAGTTGATCTATAATATATGATCAGGACTATAGAATTAGCAACAAGGCAACTGAATATAAATTAACCCAAAGATGGGTTTAGACGATAAGCCTGCCTGACTCACCTGAACCCTGGGGATCTGCTTGAGGTGCTTGGCCCGGGCATGCATACTGAAGTAAAGGCAATACATTCATCAATAGGACATTTTTCACAGTACAATTGTGTATATGTAATATATATAGCTACCACTAATACCACTATATGAGTATAGAGAAAGTATACACAGGACATTTTAACAAATATGTATGTTCTATCCACTTACATATTAAATGTGAATACTTTATGGAAATTATATTTTGTTTATCATCAGCGATCCTAATGTTCTTTTGTCGTCGTAATGCATGGATGCAGCACTAGCGGGTCACTCTCCATCCCTGCATTTATGGATCATGCCGACCGTTTAGGAGTGTATCAATTCCGTACAGTTGGCATGATGCATAAATGTAGCACTGGCGAGTCACAATTTTGAAAACAAAATGGTACACTGAATACGATGTAGTAAGCACCCTGGGCCCTCATAGAATTATTTCATGGCATTATTATAGGACGGAATTTACGGAATTTAATTGTCTTCAAAATTAAGCCTTTCTTCCGGTCTAAAAGATATGCTACACGAGGAGGGGGCACTTATTGAGGGAAGGGCATTTACTATTCATCGTCCGAGTGTACAATCACGCCCCGGACATCGAATAAATAGACAGAGCTGCACGCTAAAGTGACTGAGTCGGTGGTTATTGCATGAGTGGTGCTATGGCCGTATTGCACAATGGCGGTAGGCCGAGTGCAATACGGCCATAGCACCACGAGTGTAATAACCACTGACGAGGTCACTTTTGAGTGACGCTCTGTGTTTATTTCAGGGTATTTCAATCTAAAACAGATATGTAGTCCATGTTTGTGTACTTCCGCAGTGTTTGTTTACTTCCGCGGTGTAAGCACGTAAGTCACGTGACCCTCGGAGCGTGCAATAAGATCCCAGCGTGCAATACGACCTAGGGTTATTTCACGCTACCCTGGGGTACGGCCCTCCCATTGCTTTAACGCTGACAGTCTGTATTCACCATGAAATAAGGTAGTGTATTAAAGCACTATGCAGCCCTAAGAGGGTTAACGTGACTACTTACTTGAAGACAAGCCCCAGGTAGGTTCCTACCCCGGCCAGTAGGTGCCACCAGGCGTGCCCCTGCAGCACCGGCCGTACCCCCGGGGCCACCTCAGACCGCAGCACCCTGCAAACATACCACCATACAACACTAACACATGGAATATAGACATTGGTAAACTGTAAAACACCGATATCTTGTCAGCGCTGCTAAAAAGGTCGGCTCAAAGTTGGCGCAACCGTGGCTGGGGTTAAACTGACGACATTCTAACGTTAAACCAGCATCAGCAGAACACTGATGATGTTTTCTTTACTTCAAAGATCTATAAAAAGTCTTACTTGAGTTGTTGACAAAATACTTGATCAGACGTCCAAATGATGAAACCAACGGCGTACGATACAATGCCCGTTATGAATAGTGTGAAGGAATGGTCAAAGTTCCTGAATAGATGAAAGAAAATCAATGTGATTGAACATGCTCTTTGTCGTTATTAGACATATATAAAGCCCTGGCAATTAACTCATGCCGACCCTATGGGTTTGCTAAACAGCCCAAGGGTTGTCATGATGCATCAATACAGTGCTGTGCAGTGATTTAAGCACCATGCTAAACCCTCAGAGGTCCATGTCCCTTGTAGAGTCTGCAGGAACAGATGTAAGCATGGACCACGTGTACGTTACTCACCAGGGATACATTCATGTACCACAACGACAAAACGGCATAGGGCATTATACTGCACATGCTATAAAAGATGAAAATTAATCTGGTGAATAATGTGCCAGTGAATAGATTTTATAATTGTTATGCTATGCACCCATCTATATATAACACGGACCTTTGTACGTCAAATGAATCTGAATTAAGAATTGAATTGAATATCATTAAGATTACCAATATTTAACTTATGGCAAAATTGTGTGAGATTTGTACCTGACAATTCGTATGGACGCCAGAATCATCCCGATCACTAAGGTACCATAGGCAGCCTGGAAACAGTAAAGTGGACAATCAAACAGTGTGCACTTTAGTCAATTTATAAGCACATGGTACGTTTAATAAATATTTTTCAAATGTTTCTAATGGTGAGAGTATAATTGTGACCCAAAAAAAGTTTGGTCAAAAGGAAAGGCCTGTGTAACGTGCGCTCATTACATTAAGTTGAATACCCTATGTACGCTAGAATATATGTTAGGCCACTCAAAGAGAAAAAAATTGTTTCTCATCACCAAGCATTGAAAAATATGACTATGGCGTTTATTATTATTATTATTTTTTTTTTTTTTACTCGGGGCTTAAATCACGGGGGAAAATTGGACTTTTCGCAATCAATTTTCCCATTTTAGTATTTCGGGGTTTACTGATCAGTAAAAGTTGTTATAATGGAAGTTATTCTAAGCTGACTGCATCACTGACAGCATAAGCTTTAATTTCATACCAAAATTGCCAATATTTTATGCAATTTTAACATATTTTTCATCGAAAATGAAAAAAAAAAAAAAAAAAGTTTTCCCAAATCATGAATTTTATGATGCGCGCGGTGATGAGAAACAACTTTTTTTTTTGAGTGGCCTTACCATCTTATGTTATTATCTTACGACACAGACTCAGTATGCACATATCCTTATATTCATTTAAGTATCTTAATGCTCTTCTGTCGTCATGATGCATGGGCCTGGTTAGTAACTTGCGGGGCTGCATTCATGCGTCATGGCGACAAATGACATTCAAGGACTATACAGACATTAGAGGATTAAAAGATAACTTACCTCGTGGAATATTGGGTTTTTAATGGTCAGGTACACCTGGAGAAAGCATGATGTTGATCATATTAGAAGCAACAAACTTAACAAAATTCACTCGGATATTACAGCTTAATATCTCAAACGTTCAACACTGCTATTGAAATTATCACAAACTCAATAAAAGAGTCATGGGAGTGGATCGGGAACAGGCAACGTTAGTCCACCCATAAACCCATCTGTATAATAATAAAAGCCTCATCCCTGAGCGGGTAAAGTTTATCTCACATTATCCCCTGAAAGATATTATTTTATAATTATTTCGATTGAAAATTGATTTCTACCAAAAATAATGTATTTCACTCACGGCGGAGACCACCACGCAGTAGGTTATAAGTAGCGCCTGCAGTCGGCGGTTGTGACTTTTTGGGGCCCCATTTACTTCTAACCTGTGTGGTAAATGGGCGAGAGGAAATAGTACATCATGAATAGGAAACTCAATGTACACTGCTCAGTGGGTACAGGGGGGAATGTATATATCAACCATATTATGATGATAAAGCAGAAAGTCAGAAGTAAAACGTGGTCTACGGATTTCACTTTCTGAAAACAGACACAAGCGAGCATGATAAAATCAGGGTTCCCACAAAAATTTCAGATTGAAATTCCATGACATTTCCATGACATTCCATGACAAAAATCTCAATTTCCCATGACACTTATAATATTTTTGTGGGGGTCAGGGGGCTTTGCCCTGAAGAAAATGTCTAAAACGATGAAAGCAAATGGGAGATTTCGAGGAGATTTTGTGACATTAATTCCATTATTTTCATTTTCCATGACATTCCATGACATATGGCAAATTTTTACAAAATTCCATGACATTCCATGACTTTCCAGACAGCTTTCAAATTCCATGACATTCCATGACTTTCCATGCCATGTGGGAACCCTGATGATTATTTACTTTTTTAGATTTTTCGGGTTTTGTACATAAGACAAACTTTGTATTAAGTGGCCAAACCTTGCACTCAACCTCTGAAATTTCTTTTCTCAGTTCCAACACGGTCATTTGTTTAGATGTACCCGGTACATGTAGTATATCTTTCCATGTCATGTTGTACTATAATCGTGTGGATTATAACAGATAGCAAAACATTAGCATTTGATTATTTGAGACATTTGCTAATAAACTACAAATAAAGTGTCAGTGTGTACACCAAAAGGTGAAATATCGGAAGCTGGTGAGTATTCCATCAAGGAAACAGTGACTTCATGTCAATACACTACAGTGGGTACATGTGGACGGTCTATAAAAGGTGATGCTTGAATGGATGCTTGACGTGCGCTTTGATTGGACTTTGCAGCTCGTCCAGTTAATACAGAAATCCTTTCTTGTTGGCCGCTCCCTTGAAGGGCCACATACTGCCGTAATGCGCCTCAAAGCAGCACTAACGGGTAGCTCGTCAGTGCTGCATTCAGGCATCATGCCGACCAGACCGCATTGGTACACTCCTATGATACACCAATGCAGAACCGACCAATAGCAATTAATTGATCTGAGTTCATTTTTATTACAACAATCTGGAATCGTCATGCTAGATTTTTTTTAAACAACAATTATTATAATTACCAAGGAATGTGTTAAGATTTATATAAGAAACTATTGGCAAATCAGCAGAAACTACCGGTATCTACTATCATGCTGAAAATGGAAAACCATCAATCAGCTCTCCATATGTTTAACCAGACTTTTAAAAAGATGATCTGGCCAAAAATTAGCCCTTGATGGATAAATTACAAAAATCACGAATATTGCTGCAGAAAACTCACTTCCATATATCAAATTTTATTTAGACATCAGGTACCGTACATAATACTACCGGTAAAAGCTATTATTTTCCGCAGGGTAGCCTTTAACATGAATGATGCATATAATATGCAGTACGGTAATACCTTATCAAACTATTAAAGGGAAGGTGGACTGTACGTATAGCAATAATTCATGATTTTTCTAATTCACTTTAAGCGGATCAAGTCAAACATCTTCATCTGTAATTTTCCTAAACTGTCTGTATCAACAGTAAAGCATCTTAATTGTTTCATATAAAACCATGCCTGAGTGGAAATATAAAGTTGAATGTATAAATGCAAGAATCATATCATAACAAATTTCTTCCAGAATCTATGAACTGAGAGAACTATCATAGCCAAGGCAACTTGTGACATTCTTTTCAAACTAGCCATAATCATGATCCGTAAATAACACTTTCTAGACAAATTTGACCACTTCAATCAAGTCTAGTAATCAATTAGTGTGTTTAACTCTTTAAGAGTCCCATAGCACTTTAATGCAGTATGCCCCTCATCGTAATGATACATTCATGCAGCTTTAGTGAGTAACTCGCCAGGACTGCATCGGATCCATGTATCATACCGACCTTACAGGGTTGATACACTCCTAACGTGTTGGCCTGATGTGTGAAGGCAGCCTTGGGTAGTTGCTCGCCAGGACTCCATCCATGCATCATAACCACAAAGGGCATAGTATATTAAAGCAATATGTCATCCTAAAGGGTTATCTGTCCCCAAACATGGACAGAACTTAGAATGGGAACTGGTTAAAGAGCAATAACTTATTTTATCTAGAAATAGATAAAACCATTCTTTGACACTAGTTAGTGAGACACAAATTGTAGGAGTGTCGTTATTAAATATGTAACGCCATGCTTCCGAGGTAAAAACTCGATGCGCATTCCGCATAGATCCCACCAGAGCTATCGCAAATCTGACCCATGTCACCACGTCAACTGTTTACATTGGGCCAAACATTTCGGAAGATTTCCTGCTGTGTTCATAAATGAAGGCAGCTGCCAGTGCTGGATTATTGCATCATGTCGACCCTAGGGGGGTCTGATACACTCCCGAAGGGTACGGCATGATGCGCCAATGCACCTGTGGCGAGGTAGTGTTGGAAAGTGCTGTTAGCACTGCATTATTATCGGTGAATCATGAATACATCATGACGATAAATGAACATGTTGCCCTTACAGATTCAGAATGTCACACCATTGAGCTGGTGGGTGGGGTGGTGCTACAGACAGGCTCTGGTGGGACGCATGCCCTCCATGGTTAGTACAGCCCACGTGGTCTGTCTCTAAGACTCTAACGGCCACATAGTGCTTTAATGCATGATGCTCTTAATCGTCATGGTGAATGAATGCAACCTCCAACGTCAAGGCTGCATTCAAGCATCATGTCGACCCTGCCGGGTTGATATACTCCCCCAGGTTCGGCATGATGCATGAATGCAGCTCTGGCGAGCAGACTCTACGGGCTGCATTCATGCGCACCGCGCACATTAAAGCGGTGTGCGGCCGTTAGAGGGTTACTAAGACGGCAGCAGTAGGAGTAACAAGGCGGTGTACAGAGGTTACTTACAGGGAGTAGACCAGCAGGGCTGAGCCCCACACCATGGGCAGCTCATCCAGCAGCTAGGCACACAGCGAGGCACGCATTAGTTACAACCCAACACCAAACCTGGGCACGCCTTAAGGACCATATTGGGCATCAAGGCACTATGCCCTTTGCTGTCATGATGCATTAGTGAAGCCCTAGGAGGTTTACTCACCAGGGTGGCATTCATGCATCATGGTGACTCTTCCGGGGTGAATTAACCCCGTAGATTCAGCATGATGTCTGGATGCACCATCAGCGAGTTACTCGCCAGGGCGGCATTCATGCAACATGATGACAAACGGACAAAGGCATTAACGCACTATGCTGTCCTTAAATGGTTAATCAATCATAAGTCACTGATGAGTTACATCTTCGCAGCTATGAAAAATCCGGGCCCAGTTATGCACGATGCACTATAGCACACAAAACCTGCTATGTGTATGATCAGAGCCAGACACATATTAACTCGCATTGTGATTTTTTCCCGCGCTTTCTTTCTTATCATGACGCATGATGCATCAGGACAACAAAGCGTATAGCCTAGAACATTATCATGATGTT
Source organism: Harmothoe impar (assembly GCA_947462335.1). NCBI lineage: Eukaryota > Metazoa > Annelida > Polychaeta > Phyllodocida > Polynoidae > Harmothoe > Harmothoe impar. The sequence continues at coordinate 20,765,664 of OX381714.1, forward strand.
TCAAACATTGTACTAGTGTATACAGAACCATGTACAGTGACCAGACTACTCTGGAGACGTTGCTACAAGGAAAGACAAAAAGAAAAAGAAATTTGCCTCCGCCTATCCCGGCTGTTAGAAAAGCATCACCCTCTTATATTAGGGCCGGACAAAAATGCACTAACAATGTCATCAGAATAATGTTACCAACTGCTTTCTGACCATAGCGCACTGAACTGCCTTTCAGCAAAGCATGTGGAACCTCAGTGCACCTCATACCGAATATACTCCTGGCAGTTGGTATACAAACAACAAGACCCATAGCATCTGTTACGTTGATCTCTGTAAGGCCTTTGACTCTGTACATATGTAATGTTACGTTGATCTTGGTAAGGCCTTTGACTCTGTACATATGTTATATACTCTATATAGATAACCTATCAGTATTATCTGCAGACAGCTGGATGAAGAGATTACTGATGTAGGTGTTAGCGGGCGCCCACGCAGGTGCAGTACTATATATTTGATAGGTTATCTGCATTAGCCTACATACAAGTGCGTTATAGGGTCCCACAAGGAAGCCTTACTGGGCCCTACCTCGTTTATGTATTACTATAAAACCTCTTAGATAATCTCAGCAAATTTTGGAATTTTAGGCCTAATGTAGCTCATAGTCTGTTCTAAAATTGGAGGGGGTCAGTTTATTTGGGAGGTATAGCCCATTTGATAGAGCAAGTACCGTAAAAGCCACCTCTACGACAAATTTATTTTGGCAGTTTTTTTTAAATACAGATTTCTTTCTCAAACAGGGATTGTGGCTTATAGGTGGTAAATTATTACATTAAATTATTGAGAAAACGACTCATAAGCCCTTTTTCTACAAGCCGAATATTTTCCTCAAGTTGGGGGTTCGGCTTATAGGTGGGGTCGTCCTTTAGCAGGGGTTTTACTCTAAACAATGGCCAAAAGAGTTGAATCTTTTGTGAGAGGTTTTACAGTAGATGTGGGTTAGACATACTCATTAAGCACACTTAGCAGACATGTAATGGGAGGGAAGCTTAACAGGGGATTTAGATGCTACAATGGTATTGTGTTCTATGTTTAATTAAAAGGCAAAATATCCTTTGCGCTTTGGTGTCGCCTTTAATGGCCAAATAGCGCTTTAAAGCATTATATGACCCTTAAAGAGTTAACCGTTTAAATGTTGGTGATTGTGGAAAACAATGAAATCATCTTGTGAAAAGTGAGACAGACCAGTGAGGTAGAATATGAGAGAAAATCATGATCAGACTTAATAGTCAACACTAGTGAAGCTCAAGGTTAGTGAGGCCATTAAAGAGATGTGAAGGTCAAGGAAGGTCAGATAGTCACTAAAACCTTAGCCACACTGCAGCACTTTACTCTTACCAGACCGGACATGACCCCCACCAATTGAGTGTTGGACATGCTGAACCCGTAACGTACTGAAGAGGACCACCTAATATTTCCGCAACATGGATTTTTTTTTTCTATGTAATGAATCATGTTTTGTCTGTGTGTGATATAGAAATATCAATTACACTTGACTGGGTGTGGTTTTGTTTTAAATTCAAACCTCCAGCGTAGGTTATGGGGAAATGCGGTGATATATTTAATTCTAAATAAAAAATTTTAAACACGCCAAAAGTACATTCAGTATGTGATATTGCAATCAGTCAACCCTTGTCACAATGGGAACAGACGGAAAGTACTCCTGATGCTTGACACCCATAACATGTCACACGGTCAAAGGAAGACTTCCTTGTGTGGCCAAGGTGATAACCCATTAAGGATCGCATGATACTTCTATGTGCTACACCCATTTGATTTTCACCCCTGTCCACTGAGATTTTTTTTGAGAATTAGAAAAATATATGTATACAAATTTTAAAAAATGTATATATGCTGACCAGCAAACACCCTAAATTAGACTTTCAAAAATGGGGAAATTTCTCAATATACCTCTATATGATTGCCAAAAGAAGGCTTTTCCTGTATCCCCTGGCAATTTTCACGACCCAGGTCCCCCTGACGGGCACCTTGTTTTTTTCTTTTTTCCTCTCGCCCCCCAAAATATTTGTACTGATGGCCCGTAATCAAGTTATCAAAAAAGTGACCTAAATGCAGCCCTGGCAAGTAACCCGCCAGTACTGCATTCATACATCATACCGATTCTACAGGATTCATTTGCTCACAAAGGGTTGACATTAATGCAGGGCTGGTAAATTACTTCCTATTGCTGTATTGGTACATCATGACCCTTAAAGCATCAGTTGGTCGTTAAAGGGTTAAAGACTTAAAGAGTAGAGAGGAGATGTGATGAGGGTAGAATGAGGTGGACAGGTCACGGGTAGGTGAAGCATGGAGAGGAGCTGAACAAGGCGATACTTACAGTGAATATATCATGAAACTAGCACCAAAGATCATGGGCAGTTCGTCCAGCAACTAAAAGAAAAACATACCAACGTGCACAAAATAAACCCCGACTGTATGAAGCTTACAAATGTGTTTGTTAACAATAACGGTTGGTGTGAGCTATGCGTTTTTTATTGTTGTTTTTATGATTATTTTGAAGTGATGTTCCCAGTTGTTCCCAACTATATTTTAGACCTTTACCAGGTATATATATATAGAGAGAGAAAGATATATCTTCTTAATCAGCAATTACCATGCAACAATAAACAGAGTTATAGTGTATGTAATGGCTTAAACCTTTAAGGATGACATAGTGCCTTAATGTTCTATGTCTTTTGTCGTCATGATGCACGAACACAGACCTGGCGAGTAACTCACCAGTAGGCCTACTACATTCATGAATCATGACACTCCTGAAGATTCGGCATGATGCACCAATGTAGTGCCGGAAGGTACTGAGTTGGTGCATCCTGATGACAATTATTGAAGGCAACATGTCGTCTTTAAAGGGTTAATCCAAGTCGTGTCTTACCATGCTCCAGCAATAATAGTACATGTAGCCAGTTCATACACACTTTTCACTATCAGGGAGTGGTCATTTTTTTATAACGAAGGGGGAGGTGCGTCTTTGGAGCGAAAAAGTCTTTGCATTACTAAAACTCAAAGGGTTCGGCCACGATCAATTTGAATCTATGGGGCGGGGAGGTGGGGGGATGTGGACCCCTCTCACTGGAGGATTAAAAGAACAGTGCTTGCGCGAAAATCCACCAACCCCCATTGGTGATAAATGACCACTCCCTTATTGAAAAGCCTTCCAAGGAACTACCCCAAGACGAGCACATGACCCAGAACAAGATACTGTTGAACTGCTTAATTCACTTTTAATGACACACATTTTCACAATATGCAACATGATTGAGACAACTAGGTTTGTTTACAGCCTACAGAGATGGAATGCATATTGTCATGGTCTGTAATATTCTGATATTATGCTGATGATTTTTATTATATTTGCATATATCTGTCTGGAGAATTATGATGGCAATTTTCCCGCTAGCTATCTCATTAATGAATCATCACTGTGATTCACCATTATGAGAAGGTGCCGGATCTACTTTCTGATAGACCCAATGTCTAGCTGCCATACCACAACCTGTGTGTCAGATTGCTTCACAAGGCGGCCAATTCTGGTAACATTAATTAGCCATTTAAGGGCCGCCTCGTGCTTTGATACATTAATCGTTATGATGCATGAATGCAGCCCTTTGGGAGTGCATCAGCCAGGTAGAGTTGGTATGATGCTTGAATGCGACCCTGGCGAGTTACTCACCAAGGCTGCATCCCTGCATCATCAATTCACAACCAAATCACATATTGCATCAAAGTACTGTGCGGCCCTTAAAACACAGACCAGTTATATCCCCCACAACCACAGTGCAATGGTACATGTTGAGTACATCTATCTTTACTAAACAAAAATATGCTAACTGGTGCTTACCTGCATCTCATACAAAAGTGTACCGTGGAAACACGTAGAACCTATGCCCACCACTGGAAAACAAGGAGACCATAGTCTTTGACGGCAATCAGTTAGGTTATTAAGGGAATAATACATGGACAAGCTAGCACGAGGGTTGGTTATCCAAGGCTGAGGCGAAGCTGAGTGCTTTAGCTATGGATGACCAGCCCAAGTGCTGGCTTATCCATGTATTAATCCGTTTATACCACGTTTGTCAAATTTAAAAGATATCAGCTTGATTTCACCATGAAAACTTGATGACAACTTTTATTATATGTGACGTCATAGCAGTGCGATTATCCACTGCTAATGCACGCTGGTTTTCAACCTTTTGACTACATAAACTGGATAACTGTGGTATAACTACATTTAACATACGACCCAAACTTTATCATGTGTACCAGTAGCATTAACCCGGTAGAAGAATTCTTAAGTGAAGAAAGATGTACACCGGACTCATTGAGCAAACATCTGCATAATACAGTCAAAAGACAATAAATAGTATTTATTGTCTTTTGACAGAAGTTTTTTAAGTGTACTGTAGAGCATTCATCGTCATATATACCAATGCGGTTGCGGCGATAAACTCTGGCCTTTGTTGTCATCAACCATGCAGCACCAGCAAGTAGTAACTCATAGGGGCTGCATTCATGTATTGTGACCACAAAGGGTTCATTAAAGCCACAACGTAAGGGACTAGTGGGCTACCATATCATACATACCTCAAAATTGGGTTACAATTTTAAGGGTTTTTATTGATCGCCATAAAAATGCCTGCTGATCTCGCGTTATAGCCACCTAAGGGGAAGAGTGTGAGAATATGCACCCCCTATCTGGTACGAGCCAGTGAAACACTTTTTAAAGTTACAATAAGAATGTGGTACTTACAGATGAGTGCTAGGTGACACCATATGAAGCGTGCCTCGAAGCCGTCCCTAACGGCGTAGACGGTGCCGAGTAGCGGCGGTACCACCATGAACACATTACTGATGGTGCTCCCTGAAACAGCCAACAACACCTTATACAACACACACAGGGACAAGTGGTGACAGATGCTACTCACAAGTCAGGAGAAAGTAGGAACTGTTCCAATTTTGGTCAATTTTCTACAGGGAATTGATACAATTTTATGCAGAATTTCCAGCAAAAGGTTAGGAATTCCTGCAAAAGTCGGAAAAGTGAGTACCGCAAAATACCATGGCTGGGGCCACATAGGACCCACCTTCTCAGCTGTTACTTCAGATGGATAACATTAGAATGCCCCCCCCCCCCCCGCCCATTTAGCCTTAGCACTATACTTTAATTGACTCTGAAACACATTTCACAGTACCAGCACAGTGACTCGGACGCTGAAAATGGTTGATATTTCTCTATTCCTTTTATACACATTTTCCACTAATGCATGAAATAAAGTATATGGACATTGTTAGACCATAAATTTGATATACATAGTACATGCTGACCTTTAAAGGCGACATGGGGACTAGTCACAATTATAGGACATTACAGGGCTGAGGAGGAAGTAGAGAGATAATGACAGGGAACGTGGACACTACTAAAAATATCGACACGTGACATGGGGACCCTTCCTCCTGCTTCCCATTGATATAGCGCATATTCAGTAGAGACATGTTTTAGGGTATCCTGTACCAGTATACTAAATAGAATGATGCAGACCCGGTAGTTTTAAACAATAGGAAAGTCTCAATTTCTTCAGGCTATTCTAGAACTTGTTCTCGCTTGATAAAAATTACAGTTCGAGTTTATGTCTTGGGGGGTGATTAATCACGTTGTGAGGTGAGTATTAGCCTGTCGGTGCTGAATGCCCGTGAACTGGTGCATGACAAGATACCACCCCTCCAGTCACCTACACCAGCAGCAGGCCTACCGTCTAGACCCCTGTAGACACTATCACAGACAGGACTTGACTTACAGGCTACTTGACGGTAAAGAATGCCGACCCTACAGGGTTGATACATTATCCGGACAGTGTACCAATGCATGGCTGGTGAGGAAGGCGCCTGTGCTGCATTGGTAGTTTATTCAGACAATTGAACATGAATACTTTCTTTTTTTTTGGGGGGGGGGGGAGAGGGTTGTACTAAAATTTACCAAATCACCCGAAAAAGGATTTGGTTACCTATCCAACTTCATTTTGGCCATGTTACCTGCACATAAAGCTTTTTGGCCTAAGGCATCATAAGGTGGGTTAGCCAGTACCTATCATTCACATATGGCTACAATTACCTCCACCCCACACACAGCACATCAGGCCAACCTGAACCATACACATATATGCATGTGCCAACCAACATCCATAGCACACGGCGTTTAAGGACAGAATGCTGCTAAATGAATCTATCTATTACTTTTTAAAATATGAATTGTTCTTTTTCGCTCCACTCTATGTCGATCTATTGATTGACCCCGATGGCAATTCAACAGCTACATGTATTAACGATTGGATGGAAGAGGTCTGGGGTACCAATACATAATGTATGACCAACATACATAATATATTACGTTCTTCTTTTCCCCCGGTACCATCGACAACTGTACTCCAGATGTGTACCAAAATTGCCAAAAGAAAAGGTTACACATACATTATCTGAAGTGAATGCTCTAACAGATACAGCGAGACGATTCTATTCTTCATGCAAGGGATTGACTCGCAACTGACAACAGGCTAGATGTATATAGCCTTTATCTACTTTTTTTGTTATGTTCCTGTCTCCAAGCAACCCCTTGGATCACTGCCACCAGAAATGGATTAATGTTGAGGTTCGAGGGAGCATGGAGGGAAAAGGAGATAAGCGTGAAGGCAAACTCGCGGGAGGGGGGGGGGAGGCAGGCAGGCAGGCAAGGGAGAGGGAAGCAGGCACGCACGGGGAGAGGGAGGAAAGCACGCAGGGGTAGGGGGGGGGGGGGGGCATGCAAGAGGAGGGGGAGGGACGCAGGCAGGGGTAGCGGGAAGTAGGGAGGGGGTGGAAAGAAAGCAGAGAGAAGGGTGACGAATTTAAGGTTATGGCACAGAATACTAGTACATAGGTCTACATAACATGTTATTATTTGTAGCCTCAGGTGAGATCGAGGCTCAGGTCAAGATTTAGGGGTTCCCACTATGCCCTAGGGCTTAAAGGGAGATTGGCACCCAGCGCCATGTGGCAGAGCCACAAGCCCAGCAAAAGCCCTAACAAGCTGACTGATGTCTAACATAATAAAAGGCAGGCGTAACGCTTAACTTTGACTATGCCCCCCCCCCTCACCCCTGCCTCCCGCTCCCTTTGAATTTTAGTAACGCTGTTGTTGTTTTTTCTAAAAGAGGGGCATCATTTTTCAGGAGGGGTCAGATTTTTTAACGCTCCTCCCCTCAGGAGAGGGTCGAAATTGTTGACGCCTACCCCCCTGTGATTAATAAATGATCACTCTCTTATGGCCTACCTATAATCAATGATATATAGATGTGGATCCAGGCCAGGATGCAGGCAAGCCTCTTCTGCTCTAGCGTGATGGGTTCTCGACCAATAAGATATCCAGGGTTACCACAAAAATTACAAAATGAAATTCCATGACATTTCCAGGAGGGGGTGGGGAGTCAGGGGTCAAAAATAAATATGGTCCATTTAAATACTCACCACCACGCATCTTTCCATCGGTGTAAGCGATTTCTGCAGGAGGGGGTGGGGGGCATTTCACCAAAGCAGAACATTAATAGTGGGGCAGCATGGGCATTTCTTAAATGTAAGATGCGATGTGGGGCTTTTGTGGGATAGCTTTTATAATATTGAATGACATGAGATTGAGATTAAATGTTAGTGACATCATGACAGAGATGCTAATTTGCAACATCCAGAAAATCTTAATTGTTAGGTCTTTTGAAGACAACATATCCTGCACCGTTAATCTAAGGCTAAAGCCGATCGCAGACGGACCCAATCCGAGTGGCGGACTCGATCGGCCGATCGAGTCGGGCCATATCAAACATGTTTGATTGGGTTCCATGACTGAAGGCCCCCCGGGCGCTACACCCCCTAACTGGGGGCCCCCTGACTGAAGGCCCCCCTGACCTAAGGCCCTCCCTGACCAAAGGCCCTCCCTGACTGTAGGCCCAATACTAAAAAAGTCCAAATCCCTTTTTGAGTGAAAATGAGGTGAAAAAAAACACGTCCCTTATGTCGACCTAAAGTTTGCCGCCATGTCGACATGGTCGCCGCCATGTCGACATGGTCGCCGCCATGTCGACATCAAGCTTGCCGTCATGTTGACATCAAGTTTGCCGCCATGTCAACATCAAGTTTGCGGCCATGTTGACATCAAGTTTGCCGCCATGTCGACATCCAGTTTGCCGCCAGGTCGACATCAAGTTTGCCGCCATGTCGACATCTAGTTTGCCGCCATGTCGACATCGGTACTAGGAGCTGGAGCCCTCTGGAAAAAGGGCCCCCTGATGATTGGCCCCCCGGAAAATTGGCCCCCAGAATGTAGGCCCTTCAGACGGTTGGCCCTGTGATGATGGGCCCCCTGAATATAGGCCCCCTGAATATAGGCCATAACCTCCAGTCAACCTAACCTCCAGTCAACCTAACCTCCAATCAACCTAACCTCCAGTCAGCCTAACCTCCAATCAATCTAACCTCCAGTCAACCTAACCTCCAATCAACCTAACCTCCAGTCAGCCTAACATCCAATCAATCTAACCTCCAGTCAACCTAACCTCCAGTCAATCTAACCTCCAGTCAACCTAACCTCCAGTCAACCTAACCTCCAATCAATCTAACCTTTAGTCAACCTAACCTTTAGTCAACCAAACCTCCAATCAATCTAACCTCCAATCAATCTAACCTCCAATCAATCTAACCTCCAGTCAACCTAACCTCCAGTCAATCTAACCTCCAGTCAACCTAACCTCCAGTCAACCTAACCTCCAATCAATCTAACCTCCAATCAATCTAACCTCCAGTCAACCTAACCTTTAGTCAACCTAACCTCCAATCAATCTAACCTCCAATCAATCTAACCTCCAGTCAACCTAACCTTTAGTCAACCTAACCTCCAATCATCAAACTTCCAATCAACCTAACGTCCAGCCAACCTAATGCCCAATCAACCTAACCTCCAGTCAATCTAACCTCCAGTCAACACGTGAAATACACGTCTTTGTCTTTTTATTTCGAATACGCAATATAACATCAATTTAATGTTTTTTCTAATGTTTTTCTCCAACTATAATTATTATAACCGAAAAACAGGGCCGTGACTATTGACAGCTCGAACTGTCAATAACAGAATAAAATTCCCTTATTGACAGTTCAAACTGTCAATACCAGGATATAATTCCCTTATTGACAGTTTGAGCTGTCAGTAAGGGAAAAACGATTCTCTTATTGACAGTTCTAAAAAGGAACTGTCAATAAGAGAAAATTACTGTTATAACCCTGAGGCCGATTTTGGTGAAAAGGTCGATTTGGTGGAAAGGTCAATTTTGGTGGAAAGGTCGATTTTGGTGAAAAACCAATTTTTGTGGAATAATTGATTTTGGTGGAATAGTTGATTTTGGTGGGAAACTGATTTTTTTGGGGAAAACGATTTTTACAGCAAAACCGATTTTTAGGACCCGAGTTTGGCCCTAAAACCGATTTTGGCTCCTAAACCGATTTTGGCTCCAAATCCGATTTTGGCTCCAAAACCGATTTTGGCTTCACAAAACCGATTTTGGCTCCAAACAGATTTTTGCTCCAAAACCGATTTTGGCTCCAAAGCCGATATTGGCTCCAAAACCGATTATGGCTACAAAACCGATTTTGGCTTTGATACCGATTTTGGCTACAATACTGATTTTTGACTCCAATGTCAGTGGGAACTGTCAATAAGACAGAAATATTCCACTATTGACAGTTCGCATGAGAAACTGTCAATAACAGGAATAATTTCCACTGTTGACAGTGTGAACTGTTGACAGTGTGAACTGTCAATAACAGAAATCTTTTCCACTATTGACAGTTCGAACTGTCAATAGCGTTTTTGTTGGAGGCCAGGTTATTGAATATTAGGTGATCTAAGGTTAGGTGATTGGAGGTTAGATGATCAGATGTTAGGTGATTGGAGGTTAGGTGATTGGAGGTTAGATGATCGGATGTTAGGTGATTGGAGGTTAGGAACATGGCCTGTTATCCTGGGTGCCTTTATTCAGCAGGGCTTATCATCTGGGGGCTGAAAATCTGGGGGGCAGATCCTCTGGTGGCAAAACATCAGGGGGCTTATCATCTGAGGGCCTATCCTCCACAGGGCTCCAGTTCCGGACACCGTCGACATCAAGTTTGCCGCCATGTCGACATCTAGTTTGCCGCCATGTCGACATCCAGTTTGCAGCCATGTAGACATCAAGTTTGCCGCCATGTCGACATCTAGTTTGCCGCCATATTGACATCTAGTTTGCCGCCATGTTGACATCAAGTTTGCCCCACATTATAGTAAATATAAACAACAGGCTAGTTTCAATGAGCTAACACATGGGAGGTTTCTCCCCTGTGTGGATCCATGTTGATATACATGTGTGTGTTCTCCCATCCAATTTCATCTCCTCACGTCCACTACCATCTCCTCACATCCACTACCATCCCCTGATCTCTTATGTGGTGGCACCTCTTTCAACATGGCGGCATCTCTATAGTTGAAAGGGGGGGAGCAAAAAAATTTCGCCGCCTGCGGCGAAAGCAGGGACACAAAACTTTTTACGCACTCTCAAGGGGGGGGGCATAAATTATTTTCCCGCCTCCATGCGAAATTTCACCACCACCCCTGTAATTAATAAATGAACACTCCCTTATTGAAAGAAAAAACTTCTCATCACTTCGGAATCGCCCATCCAAAGTCATGTTCTGACAGTGACAGTGACGCCCCTGAACCTACCTGCTTACTTTGGAATCGACTGCAATACCGTACTAGTATTACCCCGGTAATCATACTTGGGTGGCCGACTCAGTGACTGGCTTGTAGCTACCCTACATAGCTGCAGTCTGCTGTCCACTGGAACTGGCCTTGGCTTGGGTTGTGCCCGGGGGGGGGGGGGGGGGGACTTGGTATGTTTTGTATACACAGGTGTGCGGCTGGGAAGGGTACTTTTTGAGCAAAATCCCCCTCACCACGGGTCTGCTTTTTGCCCAAGTCCCCCTCACCAAGGGTCAATTTTCTCCAAAATCCCCCTCACCAAGCGTCACTTTTCGGAGATTTTTAAAAATTCCCCCAAATAGGGTCACATTTTGCCAAAATTCTTTGCAACAAGGGTCACTTTTGACCAAAATGCTTACACCAAGGGCGACTCCTCGGGGAAAATTGTTAAAACCTAGGCACTTTTGTCCAAAATCCCCCTCACCAAGGGTCACTTTTGACCAAAATCCCCCTCACCAAGGGTCAATTCTGACCAAAATCCCGATCACCAAGGGTAAGGGTTGGCAAAGGGCAAATACTGGATAGCTCTCTCAGGTGAAAAGACAGACGTTTAGAGCGTTATCTTAATCTTAAGTCTTAAAGTCTTAAATTCAGTGTCTTCAGGGCCGCTTCCATCATTAAAAATACATCATTTCAATTTTTTTTGAGTTATAATACATTAGGGTGACGTTAGGGTAGGTAAATGGGTTAACCAACCATAACCGGATTTTTTTTTGTAGTTATGATAGATTAGGGTGACATTAGGGTAGGAAAAAGGGTTCGCTAACGTTAGGACTATTAAGACTGTCTTAATTGTGAGTGATTTGTCTTATTAAGATAACGCTCTAAACGTCTGTCCTCTCACGTGGGAGAGCTAACTCGTGCCTGCTGTCAAAGGGCCAGCCGCACACCCGTGTCAAAAAAAAAGTGAGTACCCCCCCCCGGGGTTGTGCACCGCCCTTTTTTTTTTTTTGAGAACAATTTAACTTTATTTGGCGTTTTGTTGATTTACAGTTACATATAATTCCTTCGATATAATGAATCGGGTATCCATACAAGTCAGTTGAAACATATAATTCTTAATAATGTGACATTTATCAGGAGATAATATCAATATTGATTGTAAATTAGGAGATTAAATTACATTGTATGAGTACTGGTAAGTGTCTCGGTTTGTTTATATTAGACTGTTAGATACATTTTATTTTATACTTCGCCAAACAAGTAAGGACAGAATTTCAGCGTGGCTGATGTTATATTCTACCCTTTGTTAGTAATAAAACACATGACTTATCCAAAGGTTTAGTAACAAATTAGATCAGATATAAGTACCTTTATAAAATACTTTCACATCAATATGCTTAATTTAAATTTACATACCGTACCACCAAACGTATAGTGATCGATTATGCTTGTAATTTGGTTTTACACATCTTCAAATAAACCCTTTTTGGGTCACCTTTATGTCATACATCTAGAAACAAACATTTTCAAATACATTCAGCTGGTTTTCCGGGATAGAGTCCACCAGTAACTCCTTCATCTTTATCTTAAATTGAGCAATACATTGTGTACTTTCAATATCTTTATATTGATTATCCAGATCATTCCAGGATTTGGCTACAAATACAGATAGAGATTTTTCGTAAGCAGTCGATTTAATATCATTATAATACAATTCCGGATATTGACCCTGCCTAGTGTGACGAGATTTCTTCCTACAGAATTTATCTATTTCAGATCTTTGGAAGCCTAACATTCTAGCATGAAAAAGACGGCGCTCCCCGAGCATGGGCCCTTAGGGAGGGTTCATTATTTATGGCAGGGGGGTGTGAGCGTTTGGCAAATCGAATACGTCAAAAATAATTGGCCCCCCCCCTCGGAATAGCTTGAAAAAAAAAGGCCCACCCCCCTCGGAATAGATTGAAAAAAAAGCGCCCCCCCCCTCACCCTGGATCGTTTTCAACTTTATTACAAAAACAATGTTGGTGTCTACTAATTGTATGCATTTAATCCTGGGCACTTTTTTACCTTCAATTTACTACCTTGCAACAAATACATCCATTCGTAAGGTGTTTTAGTGTAAACGTCTCAAGATACTCGCTGGTGAGTGATAATAGTCAAACCTCAGACACTTGACTTACATACCGTTGATAAGGGCCCCAGTGCTTATAAATTGGAAGCTCCCATACCCTCAGTGCTTACATGAGGCCGGCAATTTTTTGAAGACTGACAAAACGGTGGGCTATTCTGAGTGTCAAAAGTGGTGCAGTGAGAAATTTGCTGGGAGTTTGAGGAAAATTTGAGAAAATGTTGACATAAATTTGGTAAAATATAACACAGGCTGTTACTAGGGAGTTGGATAACCTGTAGAACTGCTGCCGCTGCGGTTCGCGCGTTTCTGTGACCCGATTTTCAGCCTGCCTAGAAGTAGCCTTACTGGTACCCTGCTTTAAAAATATCTTCATGGCCTCAATTCTAGGCCTATAAAAACGGCTAGCCCCTCATTTTAATCACAGCAGCATGATGGTCAGCATGGATACAGATTTGAGGGGAGGAAGGTAAGAATGTTTGGTTGGTGTGGAAGAGAATATTATGGTGACCTAAATCATATGAAAAAATGATCAATGGATATAGACTGTATAAGTATGGTGACATGGGGAACTTGGTAATTGTGTTATAAATGACATATGTGAAATCCAGGTATTTCTGGCCATGCCTAATGTTGCCTAGATCCATGTTACCCTGACCTGTGTGGTACTGCCCTGGGCAGCCCCTGCTCAGCTACTGCCTACTGCTACTGGTCCTGTGGGTGAGAGCCACCTCTGCCTACATCACAGAAATGCATTGAGCTTAGCACTGCCTGAATAGCCCCCAAGTTTTGGTATGTTCATCATGATTTCTCTGGACCTATGAGTGATAGGAAGATGATTCAAACAGACCTGAAAAGCTATCACAATGCTCGATCTGGCTATACAAGATTTTTTCTTTTTCACTCAAAATTAAAATTTTATCCAACTCCCTACTGTTACCAAAATCCGTGGCATTTCAACGTACTAAATTCGCGACATTTTTAGGAATACCCCTAAAAAAAAGCCCCCCCTAAGAATAGGGTACCGGTAAAAAAAAAAGGCCCCCCCCTTTGAATACCCCTAAAAGGCCCCCCCCCCCCCTCAAATGCTCAACCCCCCCCCCCCCCCCCCGGCCATGATAAATAATGAACCCTCCCTTAGTTATAAAGAAATTCACAGGAATTGATTCCCACTTGATGAGAGGATTTTAATTTTTCTGGTGACACTTCTCGACGTTTTAAGAGCCCATTTTCCTACTCCTGCCTACGTAGGCCTACATGTTGACTTGTCCCACTCCCAGGTCCCACTCCCAGCCCCCCAGGTCAGAAAGCGGAACGATCTACACTAGAGCCTTCAGACTTCAGTCTTCAGTAGAGGCCGCCCCTCCCACACCCATGTCACGGCCACACGATCAGTGCACCCACCTCCCCTCCCATCAGTTCACCTAAAATCGTCACTAGGATCAAAATATACGTACAGAACTCGGCCACATAGCTGGAAACCTCGTAATTTGCTTCACACCAGTCGATGGTAGCAGTAGTTTCTCCCCAGTAACCAGGCAAGTCTTGCTCGATAGGCGCCATGATGGGTTTTAGAACGCTGGCGTGAGAACAACCCTCAACCCGTGCTTACAGAGCCGCTCTGCTTCACATTTGACGCGATAGGTGGCAGTACAGTTAGGTTCGCGCGCTCGCTGGGCCCATTCTGACTTCATATCAATATCAGTGACAAATGTCAAAAGTAGGGGGGGGGGGCGGTGCCACGCCCCTGGCCATGGACTACTAGGCATTCACTTAATAATGGGACAGAAGCATATTTCTGTAACAATAATGTAGGGCTATGGTAAACCCGGGATGGTAAAATGGCACGTATGTAGGGCCTACATGTAGGCCCTACTGATGTAGGCCTAATGTTATATATTGCGTAGTAAGTAGGCCTATGGTTTGCCTTTGAGGTCTCATTAGATAGGCTAGGCCTACCACTGTTTTTACACATTTTTGTTTAATTGAAAGGCATCTTAGAGGGCTGCAAAAAAAAAGGTGTTTTTTTTTAATCCGACCTACCGACCCTAAACGTTCTGCCCATGTTACCTGAAACTGGCAAACAGAAACAGAACCTCATTCTGCTCATTTAGTCTTCGCTGGTTTGTATTCCCCACACAGGATAGTGCTATCAGAATCCATCTGGTTAAGAAACAACCGAGTAAACACCTTACGTAATTCCAGCGTAGCTCAGAGGTTTCTCTAGGCAGTTTTCCAACCAAAGGTTTGAGATTTGAGATTGATAATTTTGGAAGGTTTGTAGACGTCAGAACGCTAAGGTTTATTTATGTTCAACCAACATAGACGTCTGATTTACATTAATCTACCTCATTCAGACGTAAATATATATAATAAATCTACGTAGATCTACGCTAAAATTCGTAATTTCTCAACTTCAATTAAGTATACAACTTCTCAGAGTATTCTAGGTGGTAGCACTATCAATTATGGAGAGAATGTTAAAGTAATTTCCACATTCAGGCCGTAATTTCTCATTTACTATTAATTCAATATTATCCAGATGAACCAAATACAATTGAATATATATGGATATGATATTCCCTGAATATATAGGTATATTTATAGAGCCCATTAGTACGCTGTTTGTCCGCCTGGTGGGGATGGCGCTGTCTCTCACCTTCGCGCCAAAGCCCACCTGGTTCATAAAGCTCTCATCTACAGTGGGAATGGACGCTATTTTTTCTGTACGGTTCTGAGTACAGTTCTGCATTATGGTTATATGTGCAGCGTGCCAGGCAGAAGTGGACGGCAGGTTGAAGGCCTGTACGTGATAAATGTGGCCATCCTAGGGATAGGAAAGACAGAAAATTATCGCTGAGAGATGAGATCAAGAGAGACCTGAAAGACAAGCATTCTCGTCGATTTTCCGAGGGTCAAGAAAGCGCCCGTCGATTATCGCAAGAACGAGACATTGTAAGGAGGATGGAGGGTGACCCTCAGCTAAACAGGAGGATGGGCGACCTGGAGGAGAAACTAGTACGGCTTACCTCGTCATTTGATCGTCTTGTGGTATCGCTGACGACTCCGCCGGAGGGAGCTGGCGAGGGAGCGGAGCAGGGGCACAGGCCGGGGCCGGCCCAGGTCGAGGGTCATTCACTCCCTCTCAACAACCAAGCCCAGACATCTTTCCAGACCTGGGCACAGGTGTGGAGGAGAGTCTTTTTGATGCCTTCCTCCAGCGTGTGGAACGGAAGCAGAGTAAGTTTGACATTCTCAGATTCCTCCCTGTCGATGAACGTAAAAAATCCAAGCCCATAGACAGCAACGAGAAACTTTTCTATCTGTTGACGCAGCTCCAAGATGAAATAATTGATAGCGGGGAGTGTTCCAGAGGGGTTAGAGCCCACATAAAATTCCTCCAGGGTATGGCTGCGACGGGGGCTTACACTACTGATGCCTTGGTGAAGTATGATCGTGATATGCGACAGCGAGCTATTGACTCCGGCCGGGTAGCTGCGATAACCGGGGCTGATACAGACTTGACCAATCGCCATCTTTCTTAAAATTCTAAATCTTACTTAAATGTACTCCAAACACTGTAAAAGTAGGCCTATGATATTTAGAGAATAGAGGTCAATGGGTGTTAATAGATCACAAAGGGATCAAATGTCCCCCAACCATGGGCTTTTCTAGTGTATTTTCAATGGGGGGGAATAAAAGCGTGCACTCTTTTATTCTAAAATGACCATATATATTGGGCAATAAAATGGAATTAGAGCAAAATCGGAGGGAATAAGGGAAATTGGAACAGAGAGGAAGTCAAATATATCATTTGTGACCATTCTGATTCATTTTTAGGGAAATCAGTTTTTTTGTCCCACACATCGGATGTACTAACTTTAAACTACAAGAATATACTATCTAGAATGAAATGAGATTGAAAATTATAGTAGTTATTTTGTATGAATATTGTTTGTTGATGTCTGCAATATCACACCATTTTTTGTTCAAATCCCACGATGTAGAATTACATGTAATGTGTTGAACGTAGATTTATGTCTGAGCAACCTAAATCAGACCTGCAGGTTTGGGATTAGTAAATAAACCTTGACATTTTGAAGTTTATAAACCTTCTAAAATTACGTAGTTCAGACCAACGTAGATTTACGTCTGAGCTACTTAGTTGTGTTTACTGGGAAGCCACTGATGTGGTTCAACTGATGTATTTCTTACAAGTGAGTCTATTCTTATGATTTTACTAGTGAGTCTACTCTTATGACTTTTCTCTTACCTGGTCTACTGATAAGGCATAAGGCTAAGCACTTGGAAATTATCTATGACCTAGGTCTCTTTGGTTTTGGGAACTTCCAATATCATATTTTCATACCCTAGCACATGTTCTAGTAATAGTTTATCATTGATTGGGATTTGGTACATATAGAAATAATACTTCAAGGAAGTGGAACCCTATGGAAGAATAATGCTATACACATTTTTTCAATGCTGATTGCTAAGGACTTCCCAGATAGGGGCCGTCCATAAATGATGTCACGCTTTTTTGGCCCTTATTTTACCCCCCTCCCCCCCATGTCACGTTTTGTCACGTTTTGCTTAACCCCCCTCTAGGCGTGACGTCACACAAGCAGCTACCCCCCCCCCCCCAACAATCCTGCTTTGATCTTTCATGAAAACAATAGCCAATACCATAAAGAAATCACTAAAGTACGCCTGTATACTTGAATAATCAGCCTCCGCCCACGTACCAAATATGAATTTGCTTCCTGCATTTTGACCTTTTTAATTTTGTCCGATTTATGATTTATTATGGCTTATATAAGAACCCCATTGTAGCATTATATAGGATTTGCTCGGGGTGCAGCTTACAAAGGTCAGTAAGTATTAAGTGGTATTTATAATAATACAGTAATAAAGTACCCAGTACCGTAGATTCTAGTGTATAAGCCTTACTCGCTAATAAACTGTAGGCCTACCCCTAATGAAAAATCTTATAAGCTGAACAGCATGTATGATTATGGTGAGTTTAGTACTATAGTGTACCTGAAAAAATTCTCATCCCAGATGTAATTCGGACCATTCATAGGCATGTTTGGAAATCAAATTCTGACTTGCGTACAAGCCATTGCTTCTATGAAAGAATTAACACATTTTGGAAAATAGTCATGATCAGACCACAGGGTGATGTTTCTCCAATTCCGCAATTTGTGGAAACGGCCTAAACTGTTTCTGTTCATCAATTCCGTAGATTGTGGAACTCAACATTCAAATACATAGGTCTGCATTTGTATGGCTAAGTACTATTTTTCATAAAAGAAACAATTTTATCATTTATATTTCCTCCGCAAAATATGAATTTTTTTTTTGGGTGTTCATACTTTCTGGAGAAACAGCACCCTGGTGAGATGTACAGGATTTCCTAATACCATAGCTAAACCATACCATTGCGATAGTGGAGCTGCTTTTAATAGAGTGCTGGTCTTATATAAGCACCAGGAGTATATTAAAAGGGCTCGAAATCTTTCTAAAGGCCCATAATGCAAGTTTTGCAAATAAGCTGGCCTAAGCGCTAAAACAGGACCTTGAATAACTGCCTCTCTTGAAACAGTGCCAGGGGGCAGCCCCCCCCCCCCATATCAAAATCCACCAAGACGCATTATTGCAAGGGTATGGTATGCAAGGTTTTATGGTAGAGGTCTTATGCCTTTCCATATTGGAATATACATTGTGTCAAGATTGTCATCATAAATGAGGCAGTAAGGTGTACAGTTGGTGTAATATGCAGTCTACCCCGTACACCAAATGGGTGCTCAGCGACATGTATACTATATACCCCATGGGGTGCTTTTCTATTTTTCTGCTCTTATAGTAATATTTACTTCATCTTTGATTGCCTTCCATCAAGAAAACCCAACATACCTGTTTGAAAAATGTCATAAGGGGAAAAGGTGTATTCAATTTATGTAATGACCAAGAGGCAGACTCCTGGATGGCCCTAGACCCTTAAATTTGACACGGCGACATAGACCTTTTTTGACCCTAGTGACATGGGACATGAGGAGAAAATAGAAAGTGACATGGGACATTGGGAATTTCTTAAGATCAATATGGCGACATGAGCATTTCTTAAGATTGACACGGGACATAGGGACCCCTCCATCGAGGGCCCCTCCTGGGGTTACACTGTCTACACTGGCTTAGCTGTAGGCTATTAGTTTACGGTACATATTAAAAATGTAAACAAACACCTTTTTTTCGAAACGTGACATCATGCACCTGCCAAACCGCCCTCCCCCCCCCCCCCCCCATTGTCACGTTTTGTCACAAATCTTTGACCCCCCCCCTCCCCCCCCCCTAAGGCGTGACATCATTTATGGACGACCCCATAGCTAGGGCCCTCAAAACCGGGGACTGCACACCTTGGTTCACATATTTTCACATACTCATACTAGTAATATGCTGAAAATATCTTTTTGATAATGCATAGAGGTGCAATATGTCTATTATGATGAGAATTTACATAATGCAATCCATTTTAGGATACATATTCCTGTTACCTTCCCTGGTTCCTTGCACTTAAATCTTTAAACTAGGAGCTGTTCCCACCATATATGGGACTCAGCAATTAAGGTGTATTCACTGAGGGAAATTATGAGTTTGAATGTGTTTTTGCCAGTCAATTCATTTTTGATCATACAGTAGAAGCTCTGCACATCATTTATGAGCATAATTAATGGAAAATGTGGACAATTTCAGATTTTTACAGCTGAGTGGGCGATTGGAACAGCCTAAAATAGGGGTAACTTTGACCTACACAGGCCTACATGTGGTCAGATCTTCAACTTTCTGAAGCATCTTATGTGTCCCAAACTAAATATTAAGACCATTAGCATCAAACACAGAGTTTGCAATGTTAATCCTTTGGAAAGCAGACTGTCTTGGCTTTCCAAAACTGTTTAAAGTTGAGAAAATGGGCTAATATTGCTTGAGTTATGAGGCAGAATGTAACAATAAGCAAAACACTTTTTGCAAGAGAAGGCACCATTCAACTCTTGAAAGCCTGTTTTGTTGACCTAATGGTCAGATTCCCTAGAGTAGAATACAGTGGGACCACAAAAACTTTATTCTGGCTGCCAATACAAGCCCCTAATCTCCCCACTAGTCCCCTCTCCCCCCGTCTTTAGGATTGTAGGTCTATCTACTAGCTTGGATTTGCATCTAAGATTGGGTCTCGAAGCATAAATATTCAAGAGATTCTAGTGTATTTGGTCCAATTGCAGGCATAAAGCATGTTTGCCTCATTCTGACAATCTGTTTAGAGGCTCATATCTTCCAAAATAAGGGTGCTATAGTTATCAAAATAGGTTCAAAAGAAGCGGAATTTAGGTTCACCTATTCTGTGGACTTCCTATATCCACACTCTGCATAGTTTTTCAGTAATGGCTGTCAGAGTGATGAAAGGTAGAAAAAAATCCCAAATTTTAGAAAAAATTGTCATGGTTACCATGGCAACCGGTCACATGATTTTCAAAATAAGGGAGTGACAATGCCGCAATCATTTACCCTTCTACCTTAGCTTTAACCTGATACTTGGATCACTATTATAGATTGAGGGGTTGCAAAATTATCGATGACTCTTCAAAACGTACAGGGGAAACTTTAAGTTTTGGGTCCCATACATGGTGGGAAGATCTAGAACAAGAAGTATGGCTCACACAAATGAGAAATCCCTGAGAGACATGACAGAGGCAGTAGGGGGAAAGTGTGGATATCAACTGATCTTCTGACTGCCATGTGCGTGGTGGCGCCACCTTGTGTATTCTCCCCTCCCTACCTGAGGTACTGTGGCTTATGTACCTGGGGTAACGTCTCAGGCGCCTAACGGTCGAGCTGCATTGATCAGTGTAAGTTGGCACTATATGTGAAAACCATAAGGAGCGTATAAAGATGATATATACAATGAATGAGAACGATTTGTTGATGACAATTAATGCCTCCTGTACACCAAATAGCTTGGCTGATTGTTATATGATAGATTGTTACATACGTGAACATTTAAGGAAATAAAATACAATCTATGTAAAGGGAAAAGGACATGAATATACAAAAAAAGGGTAAAAAATACAGGTAATCTATACATACATACACCACACACATTGACTTTATTATGTTATTTTGATTGGAGTAGTAGGTAGTAATCGAAGGGGCAAAGGCACATGGTAAATTCGAGTCACCTTTGATTCTTTTATACATTGAGATATGTTTAATATAGCTGTTGTAAATATGGGAAGCTTTGATAGTCGATAGTTTCAGGGCCTGCATCCAATCCACCTAACATGGACCATTTGTCCCAACAATATTAGGGACTCAAGATTCCGCTAGGTGAGCCCCTGTGCACAGTGCACAGCAGGGGAGTATTTTGGTGCAGTTGTGCCCCACAGACTGTTATAAAACTCCCCTCTTAGGGAGTGACATTCTATCTGTTACTTTTAGGTTATCACCCAGAAATGCAGTCAAGATAAAGACCTATCCAGCCATCTCTATAAGTGGAGATAAAATAGATTATATCAAAACCCTATGATTTTATAAATGCTTCTGGTTGCCTTTTGGTTTGTGATCTCATGCAATATGTTGTTATATCATGTAAAACACTGGAAGCAATCAGATGATGCTCTCACCTGTTCCTAGACCATAACATCATAATACTTATGATTGGGTCATTAAGACAATTGGTTTACTCTATACTAGTATATAGTCACTCTCGTGCCACCTAGCGGGTATCTTGTGTACTATTGGTTGTCAACGTCAACAGCATCAGGGCAACCGTTCATTGCTTCAAAGACGCCGCTGTAGGCGCACGCTTGGCTGGCTGGGGATGAGGGAGATTTTTTTCTTTTTCATGCTGATTGTGGTATGATATTAATAAAGAGGCCGGTTAATCTGAACCAGGCCCAAGCCCAATTACTTGTTACTGCTTCATATTGCTAGAATCACGACAGTATCAATAAGTCTGAGTGAAGTGACTTATCTGTGGTAGTCAATAACCACAAAAATGGCTACTATATATAGGGCTGAGTACCTGTCCCAACTGCACTCTGACTGCTACTGGACGTGCAGTAAGATGCCTATAATGATAACTGGACACGAGAAGTTATATATTGGAATTTTATCCTGTGAACGTCATAGACACAGTTACATGTGAAGAATAAACATGAGAACATATATGGTAGTAGAATGTTTCTACCGGTAATATAAAACACACAAGTTTATATATGAACAGTGGAGTAGTACATAGTCACTCCTAGTTGGTTGGTAGTACATGTATTATTGTAATTTACCGGTACCGTAAATGTGAAATTTAGGTAAGGTGATAAGTACATGTTTAATGGGATTATGAATTGGACGTCAGTGTTCATAGACATGAATGTTCTTGGAAGTAAAAGGTTGACGGTGTGGGAGGGTGGGATATTTTTTCGCCAGCCGCGTTACAGCGAGCAGAAAGTCAAAGGGACGCTCGGCGTGACGTAGTCGGTAGAGACGCTGGCCACAGGGGGCGCTGGTGGAGTCCTTTTGGCGCCTTTGTATTCGCGCGTCCACACCATTACTCCCAAATTTAACAAATTTCGGTCCAATGATAACTGGACACGAGAAGTTATATATTGGAATTTTATCCTGTGAACGTCATAGACACAGTTACATGTGGAGAATAAACATGAGAACATATATGGTAGTAGAATGTTTCTACCGGTAATATAAAACACACAAGTTTATATATGAACAGTGGAGTAGTACATAGTCAATCCTAGTTGGTTGGTGCAAATAATGTGGCAAGTTTGGAAGCCACAATGTGAGAGGATTTGCTAGGTACATATGCACGTAGGCCTGAGTCTGACTTCCATGTTCCATGATGAGCAATGTCCTGTCTATCACAGCCTGCCTGCTGGGCTGCCATAGCCCCACCCCGACGCAGTGAGTGAGCCCTGAAGAGGTCAGCATACTGGCAGCCAGTGTGCCTGAGGGCTGATTTGAGGACAGTCACTAGCTGGTGGGAGGTGAGGGGAGACCCATGAAGTGACACAAAGGCCGGCGCATCCGGCGGGGCTGTGTATTTGTCAATGTACTCATCCCAGGCTGTAGCCGGGCAGGCTGGGGATCCAGGGATCCTGGGGAGTTCTAGTACCGTAGGGAGGGTCCCTGGCATGATTGTTTTTGAAGACCTGATGACCACATACAGTCCTTCTATGTTGCTAACCACGTCCTGGCGAGTTAGGGTGTGTGGACCTGTCCACAGCAAGGCTGAGGGAGAAAGGAGGTTGGAGGCCCTGAGGAAGGCGAAAAAGCCTATACATAGAGCAGCCTTTACCGGTAGGCCACTGTATGTGTCACCCAGGTATGAGCAAACCGCTATTAGGTCTCTAGGTGTGAGTGGGGGAGCTGGATTCGGGAGATGGGGTGCAAGCCTGTATGCACCTTTGGCCACCGTCTTCGCTTCAGGTGACTGTAGTGCAGAGGGATCACCGCCCCTTTCATGAATCCATATTGAGGCACCAGATGTATAGCATTTACGGGATATCTTGCTTTTAAGTGAGTTTGCCAAGTATTGTTGGTAGAGGCAAGCATCCAACAACGTGGGGTGCAAGATATCAAGTCCATAGTGGAGGGCAAATGTTAAATACATAGTTGCATGTGTAAGTCTATTATGTTGAGTGGCCTCAGATATAGCAGCATTATAGGACGTCAGGGCTTGGTTCCCCAGGGGGGTGCCTGGAAGACGTAATCAGATTTACTAGTAAGCTAACACATTTATATACGGGAGAAGAAAGGGTGGGGAAGTGACGGGGGGCACTCCTTGAGACCCCTGAGAGTGATCTGGCGATCTGCATACGCCTTCTTGTCCGGCTCGTGGTATCTGCTGAGGGCATCAGCCAGAGGGATGAGCGCCCCCGGCTTGTGCCTTATTTCCACCTGATGGTCAGCTATGGCCGCCTCCAGCCAAAGCTGCCTTGAGCAGGCTGCCAGGGCTGGATCTTTCGTCCTGCCAGACCTGAGTGATGAGGCAGACGCCATGTTGTCTGTGAAGATGACAATTTTCATGCCAGCTGAGTACTCCGGCCTGAGGGTACGGTAGGCAGTGACCAGGTTGACTGCTTCTAGCTGGGTAATATTGGTGTATTTCTTGCAGTGAGGGGCGTCATACGTCAGCTTGTAGTACTGGGTGTCAGTGATGCCACCCCCAGCACGCAGAGACGAGTCACACTCCATCTTGAACTCCTGGAGGTCAGGGGTGAGGAGCTGTACCCCATTGGAGAGTTGAGCAAACTTTCTGAACCACTTTACATCAGCACGGAGTGAGACAGACAGGGCGCACATGCCAGAGTCAGGTGCAGTGCGGAGTGCATCCAAGATCCTGCATATAAATCTGCGTGCATGTAAGATGCATTTCGACACGTGGACCAGTTTACCGGCGAGAGATTGGATCTGCTTCTTGGTAGCTTTGTCCCTGGTCGGCCACTTTGTGCATTCTATGAGGATTTCTTGCAGTTTGGTGTCTGGTACTGACATTATCATGACTGAGGTGTCGATGTAGAACCCCAGCCATTCCATTGCCATCGCCGGGGGGTGACATTTTTTCTCTGCAAGCTGAAGTCCAAGGCGAGCAGCCAGGGCCAGAAATGCTTGGTATGCCTGAGTTGCTCGCTCTCGTGTGGGTTCAACTCCGACGAAATCGTCCAGGTATGCCAGTACCCAGAATCCTTTGCTGCGCATAAGATAGGTGACTGCCGCGGTGGTACGGTGGCAGGCCATACTGCTGAGCCTGCAGCCGAATGACGGGCAGAGGTCTAGGTAGATCTGGCCTTGATGAGTGAAGCCAAGGAGGGGCGTGTCAGCTATGTCCACCCTGACCTGGCGATATGCGCGAGAAAGGTCCGCCTTCCATATAAACGAGGCGGGGCCGAGTGCACGCATCTTGGTCGCCAGGTCCTCAACAGTAGGAAGGGTGTAGGGCCTATGCTCGCCTTCGAAGCAGTTTTTTGTGATCCCTGCATTCACACCATAGCCCTCTGGAAAGGATAGGTCCAGTATCACCCTTCTGGCTCCTGATTCCTTTTTAGGTTGAGTCATGACGGGGGAGAGCTGTGTCCATGGCTTAAAGGGAGGGGCAGTGAATGGGCCTAGGAGGCCCCCTAGAGCCAGTTCAGTCTTTATGAACTCCCCGACCTGCTCAGGATACTGTGTGGCTGACGCATGGTTGTCCTGTGTGGAGGTAGGAGGGGCTGCTGAGGTGTACCCAACCGGCCACCCATACCGAAGATATTGGCACACTTGTTTGTCATGATAGTCAGCGAGATCCTGCTCCCATGCCTGGAGGTTCAAACCAGACTTGAGGGTGATCCTGGCTCCTAGGTGGTTTGGTAGGCCAGAGCGTGCAACATTTGTATAGAGCAGCGCAAAGTCCATGTTATCTTTCCACGCAGGGCCATTGAGTGAGGGCCAGTAGGATTTTCTTACAGGGGCAAATTGCACCGGGGTAGGGCCAGTAAGAATGCCAGCAAACTCACTAGTATACACTAACTTGCTGGAGGTGACATCCACATGAGTAACAATACTATCATCAGGATCATTTGGTATATCACATTGGAACGCCTCATGGAGGTCCTGACCTGGATCTTGACCTGTTTGACATGATGGGAGGACCAGTTTTGTGTCGGCAGCAATCCTACCTAGGCGGGCGGTACACGGCTCCCTAGTTTGTATAGGGGCGCTGTTACCATGGTTACCAGTAGCGAGTGTCAGAGCCTGAGTAGTGGGTGGCAGGTGTGTGCACCGACCGGGTTGTCGAGGGGCAGAAGGTAATTCATCAACAGCAGTAGTATCAACATGACCAGCCCCAGGCCGCTGGAGTGGGCCGAGGGCGATGTCCATGTCACAGTTAGTAGTTAGGCCGGTCCTGTCCGGCCTGGGGACGAAAGGACAGGGCTGAGAACATTGCTGCATGCTTAACACGGTTCCTGCATGCTGCCTTAGAATGATAGTAGATGGAGTTAAGATGCTTACGGCAGTACTTGCAGTGGTGGCCCTGCTGTACATTACCCTCCATATGACCATCTTGCTTAGAGCAGGCACCCTCCTGCTTGTTGTAGGCGTGGCAGGGTACATCCACTCTCCCCAGAGCCTTTGGGGCCTGTCGGCGCTGCCTGTCATTCACTTGATGGTTAGCGGCGTGATACTGAGCATTAGGGCGGTGTTGGGACTCAGATTCATTCCCCTGGTGGAGACGACCAGGTTTGAACCGAGAGCCCTCAGATCTCAGATCGTGTATGACGGCATCATCAGCCCATGTGATCCTGCCCGTGGCAATCCTGGTCAGCACATCCTCCGACCATTGTCGCACTTGCCCCCAGGCGTACTCTGAAGCATCCTCCACCACCTGGTACAGGTGAGTAGCAATCCTGGGGCGTACACTCTCAGGGGTCACAGGGTCACGCATGAGGCGGAATAGACCAAACAGGTATTCAGGAGGGGTGAGTGTAGCGAGGGCCGTCTTAACACATTGGGGGCCTCTCGTTATGTAATCGTGGGGGTGTGTGGGCCTACCTTTAAGACCCGATAGATGATGAGCAGTGTTGGTAAGGAGCGCCGATACCTGTTGGTTGACCGCTGGGTTAGCAGCCTGCAGAGAACATGTCGGTAGGGCATGGGCATGTCCCATGTTGAGAGGCGCTGCAGCATTCAGGAGACTGTAGATCTGGGCCTCTGGGTTGAGGGTAGATGCCACCGGAGCCCCGGTAGCATACACCGGGAGAGGGGCTGGCATGTTGACGGGCGGGTAGACGTAGGGCGCCGGGCGGTTGCCTGCCGCAGAGCCGGCTGCCGCAGACGGGGCCTTCCCACCACCGGGCGGGCGGGCGTCAACAATCAGGTTGACAGCCGGTGTCGGGGCTGGTGTCACCGTTACGGGCGCCGCCGCCGTGGTGACAGTGGCAGCGATGGTTGTGCTGACAGTAGCGGCCGCAGTGACAGCAGGGGTCACGGCAGCAGTGACAGACACAGTTTTTACAGTACTCACAGGCTTGTCATCTGGGACCAACACAGTGAGCTTTGAGAGCATTGTAGTAGAGATGGATTCCACGTTACCAACCCGGCCCTCGAGAGCACCAACCCGCTTCTGAAGGTCGTCGGTGACAGCAGTGAAGTTGACGTGTTCAGGCTCTGGTACTTCTTAGTTGGAGGAGCCATTCTCCGAATTTGGAATACACTTTTTTGTAGTTATTTAAAGGCAAAAGCCGGAGAGATATTTTTTCGCCAGCCGCGTTACAGCGAGCAGAAAGTCAAAGGGACGCTCGGCGTGACGTTTGTATTCGCGCGTCCACACCATTACTCCCAAATTTAACAAATTTCGGTCCAATAAAGGCACGACCGACCTAGCTCACGTGAGAGCACTGACAAACGTTCTGAGTGGGTCTTAGTGAAATGTTACTAAAGTCTTACATCCACAAAGCCTCTGCCCCCTACCCACCTTTTCTCTCCCTTTTCACCCCTTCTTTAGTACTGGCGAGATCCCCCAGAGGGGCCATTCAAATATTATGTAGCACAATTTCGGGCCTTTTTGACCCCTCCCCCCTCCCCCATCCCCCCTGTAACACACTATAACACTCGGCCATCCCCCCTAATTATGTAACAAAAGACTAACTACTGTAAACCCCCGCGGGTTGTACGTGAACCAATTGCCATGGCAGGTTGTAGGTATTGTAGTCCAGGTGCGGGTTATACGAGGGTTTTTGGATATTTGGATTTCAGAAATTGCTATAAAATTACCTCTCCCCCATGCAGGTAGCTCGTTTGGGGGTCACTTGGATCACCCCTCCCCACTCCTATACCCAATGCAGGTAACTCCAGGAAGAATGTAATTATTTGTCACACTGAGCGTGTGGTATGGGTCAAAGCAATTTCCCAAAAGTCTAGGTGCGGATTATTATACGAGGGTCTTTACGCAGGAGCTTTCAGACTCCCAGTGCAGGTTATGGGATTCTCCCAAATTCAGGGTGCGGGTTATACATGGAAATTCACGGTAATACCCTCAGTGATCGCTGCTTGTGCAATCAAGTCCATGCAGCAGCATCACCTCTGGTGCTGTAACCCATTCCGGCCCAACACACGTGTTTGCATATTCATGAACTGCTCTTTGACATCTTGAAGATATGAAACATTTTCACAACCTTCCCAAATTTCAGAAAAACATAAAACCTGTGGTGGTCATAACATGTGATGGTGGACCAGACGAAATTCCTAGACATCAGTAAACTATTGCCTGTGCCAT
Source organism: Harmothoe impar (assembly GCA_947462335.1). NCBI lineage: Eukaryota > Metazoa > Annelida > Polychaeta > Phyllodocida > Polynoidae > Harmothoe > Harmothoe impar. Next base: position 20,793,930 of record OX381714.1, read on the forward strand.
TGACTACTTCAGTAGGGGGACCGGAGGCTCTAGCTAGTCGCTCAATCTGTATCTGATCCTATGTTAAGTGACACTTTTATGATGGCCTCTCATTTTAGCTAGGGAGTAGATAGAGACCTCTAGTAACTTGGTATCAGGAGATCTTGAATGGATCCTTCATACATGAGCTGGAATAAACATAATAAATTGTATTACATAATGTACGTTAAGAGCAATCTCGACAGACCTTCAGATTTTGAGTCTGTCTTGAGCTCTATAACTGGGTGATCTCTTGAACCTATCCTCTGAGAGAATTGACACTGTTTGATGGAAAATCCATGTATGCAGTGTCTTGTATGCAGTCATGGGGGGTCCTGAGACAATTACATCTTATACATATAAGCCTCCTAAAATAATGTAATTTCTGCTCAATTATTTTTCTAGAACTCTTTAATTGGTAATTTACGGTAGACTACTGAAAATAGAGCTAAATCAACAAAAATTTATGCATTTGGAATGAAAATAAAACAGCCTACTGCCTGCCAGCAAGGATTATATAGGGTAGGATGTCCGACTCGGTAGATTCCCATGTTATAGCCCCCCCCCCCTCTACCCCCCCATGAAAGTGGGCGACTTTGTGTGCTCACTATTGAAAACTATGGAAAATAGGGAGTTTTATGTGGTTCTTTTGAGTCTTTATTAGAGTGATATCAAATGAAAAGAAGGGTTTTTCTAGACCAAAAAATCCTGCTGAATCCAAATTTTGTGGTCTTGATTCCCAAAAACTGACCAAATACACTCAAAAATGATGTTTGATGATGTAAAGTATTAAGAAAATGTACAAAATAATGTTGAAAATGTTTGGGACATTACCTATATATAAACCTGTCAATCAAAATCAGTACCTCAATCTACCTATTCAAAATTGGCCTATCCCTAAATCTGACAGGCATTCTTCCTATGTATCACTCTACCTATCCTGCACACTGCCTATCCCTCAGCCTACCTATCCCTCAAGTTACCTATCCCTTGAATTAGAACCTTCTCTTGGATTAGCTCATCCCACCAAAAGCTTAAAGGCTAAAGCCTATCCCTCTCCTTGCTACTCCTGCCCACTTTCTGTGCCTACCTATCACTGAGTCTACCTATCCCCAATCTGCCTATCATCTAGCCTACCTATCCCTCATTGTGACTATCCCTCACTCTGCCTATTTGTCATGTTTTATCAGCTTTATCCATATTTTAACTATGCCCATCTGCTAAACATAACATTCCTCACCATGTCCACTATGATTTGTACCTATCCTCGATTTTCCTATCACCCAGCCTACCTATCCCTCAATGTGACTATCCCTCACTCTGCCTATCCCTCATGTTTCATCTACATTCAATTTATCTAATCCCACATGGAGCTCAACATAACATGTCTACTATTTCTATGTATAAGTTAATTTTCCTATCATCTAGTCAACCTATCCTTCATTGAGCCTATGCTGGCATATCCCTCATGCTTAACCTACACATCCCTCAGACTCCCTAACCCCCATGGCATTTACATATCCCCACCTTGCAAGATACCCTCCATATCTATCTCTCACGCTGCTTATTACCCACACTACCTATCCCTCTCAGACTTCATTTTGCCGAATACCTATCCCTCATGTTATGACTAGCCCTTATTCTGCCTATCCCTCATACTCCCTATAACCTTTTACCTATCTAAGGTCTCCCAGCCTTCCTTTTTCCCAATGTACATACACTATTCCTTAGTAAACATACACCTAAGGTACCTATTCCATAGTGTACATACACATGTACCTTCATCTACCTATCACTCATGCTTCATATAATTGAGTCTACCTATATCATTAGAGTGTCTATCCTTCATCGCCTTCATGTTTTTATGTGAAGCCCTTAATGTATCCATCTATACTACATGTTGCATATCCCTGCCCCCGACATTTCCCCTGTCCTCCTATCACCCATGGCCAATATCTGCTGATGGGTAAATAGAGAAATGGGTTAAATGAAGAATATACAAAATGTGTGATATGCAGCATGCAGGATAGGAAGATAGAGAGAGAGCTAGAGTGAGCAAGTAGGATAGATAAAGAGAAAGCTAGGCATCTTCAGGGCAGGCAATGTCAGGCATAGATCTGGACAAGCACGAACATTTAAGAGGCTAAGGGCTGTGCACAGAGACATGAGAGATATGCAGGCTGAAGGATAGGCACAGAGGGGGACAGGCATAATTTATAAGAGGCAGACTGAGAAATAGAAAGAGAGAACAGAACACAAGGTGAGTGATATGTATATGACAGGTTAGACACACTGAGGGATATACCGCAACAGCATGAAGGATAGGCATCATGAGGGATAGGTATGCTGAATGATATGAAACTTGAATGATAGCTAGATGGAGGTATATGTGCAAGTAAACTGTAGAATAGATACCTTAGGGGTATGTTGACTAAGGAATGGTCACCATAGGTAACAGTAAAAAGTTATAGGGAGCATGAGGGAGAGGCAAAATGAGGGACAGTCATAGAGGGCATGAGGGATAGGTATTCAGGAAGATCAAGTGTGAAAAGAATAGGTAGTATGTGTCTAATAAGTAGTTTGAGAGATAGGTATGGAGAGCATCTTTCAAGGTGGGGTGTGTAAAAGCCATGGGGCTAGGGAGTCTGAGGGATGTGTAGTTTAGACATGAGGGATATGCCAGCATAGGCATAATGAAGGAGAGGTATACTGGGTGATAGGAAAAGTAACTTATCCATAAAAATTGTAGGCCTCTTATCTTAAATAAACAGAAAAATAATGCAAGTTAAACATGAGGGATAGGCAGAGTGAGAGATCGTCAAGATGAGGGATAGGTAGGCTGGGTGATAGGAAAATTGAGGATAGGTACAAATCATAGTGAACATGGTGAGGAATGTTATGTTTAGCAGATGGGCATAGTTAAGAATATAATATGGATAAGGCTGATAAAACATGGCAAATAGGCAGAGTGAGGGATAGTCACAAGAGGGATAGGTAGGTTGGGTGATAGGCATATTGGGGATAGGTAGACTCAGTGATAGGTAGGCACAGAAAGTGGGCAGGAGTAGCATGGAGAGGGGTAGGCTTTAGCCTTTAGGCTTTTGGAGGGATGAGCTAATCCAAGAGAAGGTTCTAATTCAAAGGATAGGTAACTTGAGGGATAGGTAGGCTGAGGGATAGGCAGTGTGCAGGATAGGTAGAGTGATGCATAGGAAGAAAGCCTGTCAGATTTAGGGATAGGCCAATTTTGAATAGGTAGATTGAGGTACTGATTTTGATTGACAGGTTTATATATAGGTAATGTCCCAAACATTTTCAACATTATTTTGTACATTTTCTTAATACTTTACATCATCAAACATCATTTTTGAGTGGATTTGGTCAGTTTTTGGGAATCAAGACCACAAAATTTGGATTCAGCAGGATTATTTGGTCTAGAAAAACCCTTCTTTTCATTTGGCATCACTCTAATAAAGACTCAAAAGAACCACATAAAACCCACTCTTCTCCATAGTTTTCAATAGTGAGCACACAAGGTCGCCCACTTTCATGGGGGGGTAGATGGGGCTAGAGGGGGAGGCTTGTCACACTATGCCCATAGGCGAGGTGCTAAGTGAGACCTCCTACCCTATATATGCTTCTTGCTGCCAGCGTCAGGTAATCTTTTGGCGGTGACATGGGGGTCTGAGACCCCAATCTCAAGCATTTACACCATATAAATAACATTAGAGGGCACCTTCTGTCATAGGGTTCCATAGAGAAATCTTGGTTCACACTATAGCAGGTCAGGCCTATGTGGGTGACTTTGGCTCTATGTCTGTACAATGCACCTATCTTCAGATCTGTCAGAAAGGATAGAGGGGTGAGCTTTCTCTAATGATCTATCTATAGTTTCTGGTTGTTAGTAGTAGGTCCATTGTTTAGGTAGCAACGGTATTCTAAAACGGGTGCAATTGTTTGCTTAAAGACTAGACAGGCAACAGCTTTGGACATGCTATCATGTAGCCCTAGTCCCCGGGGGCACTATATTTTGTATACACAGGTTTGCAGCTGGGAAGGGCACTTTTTGAGCAAAATCCCCCTCACCAAGGGTCTGCTTTTCACCAAAATCCCCCTCACCAATGGTCAATTTTCACCAAAATCCCTCACCAAGGGTCACTTTTCAGAGATTTCAACAAAATCCCCCCAATTTTGACCAAATTCTTTGTAACAAGGGTTACTTTTGACCAAAATTCTTACACCATAGCCGACTCCTCGGGGAAAATTGCTAAAACCTAGGCACTTTTGTCCAAAATCCCCCTCACCAAGGGTCACTTCTGACCAAAATCCCCCTCACCAAGGGTAAGGGTTGTCAAAGGGCCAGCCGCCAATGTGGCTTATAGGATAAGCCCAAACTCGGGGTGCGGCTTATACACGAGTTTTTCAAAAGTATGATTTGCAAAATCACCATAAAATATGAGCCAAGGAACTACATCAACTGCGTGGAGGGAGGGCTGGGGGGGGGGGGGGGGGTAAGTGCCTAACAAAGCCAAAGGTGAGTGGGCAGTGTCACAAAGCCTCATATTCGCACCTCAGGCTTAAGACAATGCAGCTCCGGGTGTGCATCTATATAACTAATCAAATACAGGATAATGGGTTGTTATGAGAAAAAAGGACTTTGGCACCTGGACTACTTTAACATCATACATCATAATTTGAATAATTTGGTTTGATTTGTATCTATACTTAAAGTCCAAATATGATTATTGCAAAATGCCTTAAGTTTTTAAGTTAAGGAGTAGTGAACCCTAGCCCCTGTGAGGCCCTTCCCATGGTGTCAAGTGTCCTAGAACAACCACTGTGCTGATACTAATCTGGTGCTAATTAGGTGCAGGTGACCCGACCTCGCTGGGCGTCGGGAGTCAAGATCAACAGATTACCATCGGGACTGGACTGTAGCTTGCCAAACATAGTTAAAGGGGCAGTATCCCAGTCAGAGGGCATCTATCTTGGTGGCTCCAGATGGGTCAAAAACGACCTGGCGACCTGGGTTGTTTTGGAGGCGACTTCCGACCTAAGGCAATAATATTAGCGACCTTGCGACTTTTAGTCAAAATTTACTATAGATTAAGAGGTCCAAAAAAGTGACTTTTCGACCTGGACCCCTTAATTTCGGCGACTTTCCGCCTCAGGGGGGGACCCCTCTGCACCCCCATCTTGTGCCCATCGCTATGATTGACATAGTCTAAGAGGCCAGACAGATCCTTTCATGTTTTGAGCACCAAAAGATTTGACAGCAGATTCTTCGGTAAAAGAATCTCACGAATTCAGATCTGCATTTCTTACGAAAATCCGATTTGGCGTTCTCTCACAATCAGCCCTCAAAGTAGGTCACTGTCTATTCCTTTGAAAGTGAATGTATTTCATTTTGCCCCTCTATTACTATGTGATATGGTTAAAAATATGCATGATCTGAAGGGTGAGGGACTATTTACATATTTTGTACATTACATTTTCCAAGATGGCCACCATGGTAATAGAGATTTTGGATGACTTATGGACTTGAACCATATCAAGTGTTTATCCAAATGCCATAAGGCGAACATGGTGATTTCCTATAGGTATATTGATGTGTCACTCAACAGTTCTCATATAAATCTCTTATATATATGTATGCACATTGTGTAGAAAAACATACTTTCAGTTCTCTGCACAAACATCAGTCCATACCAACTAGTTGGAATAAGGTCAACAGTGCAGTACAAGAGAATTGGACCAATTTCTGAGCACAATTCAGGCGATTTCTCTAGTCCTTCATGAACAATCAACTATTTCTGATGTATAGCCTTACCTGTTACGGGTTCTAGAATATATGAATGAAGCAATATATAGGAAAATAATACAGTTTATTAGTCAGTGGAGGTGAAAAGTCTTTTTCTAGGACAGCAGTTGACATGACCCTTGAGCAAACAGTCAACAGAGATGCTGTTTCTCGTCTCACAGGTATCTCTGCCTTTCTCTGTCAACTTCAACTAGAATGAAATGGATAGTAACTAAGACAGCTCGTAGTGCTATTGCAGGATGTCTGCTCTCAGGTGCTGACCTCCTACAACATGAGGACATCACAATGAAACTGAAGCCACAAAGAATTGAGTGAGACGATACAGTTGTACAAAGCTCATGATCCAGATATGTGAGTGTATGAGCCCATTTCAGCTACCCCCGGAAGATGCCATCTTCTGCTTGTCCACTGGTAAAGTTGTGCCAGAAGATGTCAAGCATGACCTCCTGGAATGGACCATTAAAGGAAAGCAGTGGTTGGATAAATTCAGAGAAGCCTGCTTTCATGATCCTGAAATGTTTGAAAAACCAATATGTCACCGGAAAGTGAAGAACTTTGCCAGCGCAGCTGTGAAAGTGAGACTTCCTTTGAAGGATTCTAAGATCGGAGGCAACAGGGATTTATTTGGAAATCTGCTTTATCTAAGCAGCAAGGCACACCTTGACCTACATAAAAGGTTTGAGTATCCTTTAACACCTGTTCCTCTTTCGCATTATTAGGTTCTGTTGATAGCAACATAAATTCAACAAACAAATCTACCTTACAGCACAAGATAGAAGAAATAGCTGGGAACATCACAGAACCGGAGAGTAAAGACACCACACTCGTAGATGCCTCCTTCTTTCTGTACCAAATTATAAATGCCTCCTTCTTTCTGTACCAAATTATAAATGCCTCCTTCTTTCTGTACCAAATTATAAATCCCCCCTTATGAGCAAAGGATTTACTCATCAGGCTGTGCCAGATGTCCAATACGGTGCACTTCATTACAGATCAGTATGACAGCCCAACAATCAAAGACTCTACCAGGACAAAACAACAGCAGGGAGAATCCAACAATTCTGTACAAATGACTGGACCAAAACAGCAACGCCCAAAGGACTGGAGGGCTGCTGTAAAATCAGGGTGCTTTAAAACATCCTTAGTAAAGTTTCTGCTCCAAGAGTCGGCACAAGAAGCATATATCTACCCATCCTGAATGGCCACACAATCTACATAACTTCTCATGACAAATGTTTTGAGTTCAGTGCCACTGGAGAAGGAGTCATCAGAAACGAAATCAAGGAACTTGAATGTTCTCATCAACAGGCAGATACCAGAATCATATTCCACTTGACCCATTGCCTTGGACATAATCAACAAGCTGAGATTACTGTGAGAGCCAATGACACAGGTATCTTTACCTTGTTGCTCCACCATGTGTTCAACAAGACTCACCGTGTCTAGCCTAACATACGCCTGGATACTGGTTTATCCAGTAACAACTCATCAATGTGCATCAATGTCCCAGAAATGGTTGGAAACCTTGACAGTGATTTCATATGTGCATTGCCAGGGCTTCATGCAATAACAGGCAGTGACTACACACCGGCTTTTAATCACAAAGGGAAAATGAAACCTTTGAGTCTTTTGTTGAGAAACAAGTTAAAAATTGATACATTCTTAAAGGTTGAAGAGGACAATGTAAACCTTAGAAATCTGACAACTGAAGTTGAGCCATTGGTGTGTGCCTTGTATGGGAAGCCGAAACTTAAGTCAGTATACCAGGCAAGGCTAGCCATCTTTGAAACAAAGTATGCAGCTGGTGAAAGGAGAAAATCCCAGCAATTTCCCACCAAGTCAACCCCCATTAGAGAAACAAGCACAGAGGGCACATCTGGTGTCATCTATGTGGAAGCAAGCATGGCATCCAATTTCTCAACATTTGGACCCCATGGATGATGGATATACATTAGTAGGCCTATATTATGTATATACCTTTCAGTGCTTATTGCTATCTAATACTGGTGCTTTGGAGCTATATCAAATGGAGTATTTCTTTTCCATACCTTCAAGCAACATGGTCGTTGGGATAAATACGGAAAAATATGGGGTGCTATTCAAAATTACATCATTATTTGGTGTCTCTTTGGTGGTGTAGCAGCATTTGATACAGTAAGCTTTAAAACAGGCAGATATTGAGCAAGGCAAATAGAGTGATAAAGCTACATTTCATATAATATTATGTCTAAGCTGAAATTATGCTATTATTACTATACCTTACACAGTAATGCAAATTATAGAAATCAATATGGTGCTATTATGCCATTTGGATAAACACTAGACATCGTTTTAGATATATAATACCTGTGAACAAAATTACTATTATCATGGCGGCCATCTTGGAAAATGTAATGCACAAAATATGTAAATACCGAAAGAGGGTCCCTCACCCATAAAACCATGCACATTTTTGATCATATTACATGATAATAGAGTGCCACAGTGAAATACATTTACTTTCAAAGAAATAGCCAGTGACCTACTTTGAGGGCTGATTGTGAGAGAATGCCAAATCGGATTTTCGTAAAAAATGCAGATCTGAATTCGTGAGATTTTTTTACAAAAGAATCTGCTGTCAAATCTTTTGGTGCTCAATACATGAAAGGATCTGTCTGGCCTCTTGGACTAACAGACACCAGGACCCGCTAAAGATCCTTACCTTTACAACCCTAGAGCGGCCTCGCCCATGTCCTCATAGGCTGAGCCATTTATTAATAGGTGGGTGGAGGGGGGAGCTTAGAGGATTTTCCCAGAACAAGAATTTTCATTCTGAGACCCCACCCGCCAAAAGAAACGCAACACAAAACAACAGCATGTTCCTGTGAAATCATGCGTGGTCCCAGGATAGACTATATTTAGTTTTCTAACCTCTTCCCCTGTTTCTTAGCTCAGGGACTGAACTGTATTATTTCCGTAATAAACGCTGAATGAGGTTTGGGGACGGGTTTCGTACTCCCTGTTACCCCACTCACCATATCCACCAAGTCCTCACCCCTAGCCAGCAATAGATGACATCTTTTATATAACAATATCTGTGACAGTTACATGAATTCCCATGAAGATAGTAACTATATCACTATATATTCCTAATTAGTTCAGGCAACCGGAGCCCGGTCGGTTCCCATGTGGTAACATAATTATGAGGACTATTAGGGAGCAGATATCACAGTAGTTACACCTTGTATGAGTGTCAGCACCCACCACCCCAGTGCCGGGGTTGGTTGGTGTGTACGCCTTTAAGAGGCAGGACACAACTGACGCGACACCTTGTTTTAGTTTCAGCACTCATCACTGCAGTGTTACCGTTGGTAAGAGTGTATACATACATTAAATAGTCGTGCTGTTGGTAGGAGCTTATATACATTGGTGAGACAACAGGTCACTGATGTCACCAACTTGTGTTAGTTCCAGCACTCACACATGCAGTGCTGCTGTTGGTTGGAATGTATACCTTTAAGATATAGAAGATGTGCGATGTCCCTGATGTGGTAGAAGGCAGTCAGGGAGAGGCCTCAATACATATAACAGGTAGGAGGTCATTAACCACCTGTCAGCCGGCGGACAAGGTATTGTCGCCATACTCCGGGGTACCCACCACGTGCTGAGCTAAGGTAAGGTATTCTATTCTTTTTTTTAAATAATTGTGATGCATATTAGATCAGCTGGTGTTTCAAGTTGACCACGGCAGGTTATATTATATAATATGTTTTGTATATCATTCTATTTCTATCTATTTCTTTTTGTGTATTACATAATACCTCTATTTAGTTTTTTATGAACCGTCGTTATGATGGATGACAGCAGAAGGCAAAGAAACACATTGAGGGGTGTATCATTCTGTCTTTAATGTGAGCAATGTAAACGTATATCATTTCGTGTTGGACATACTTTCGGGATCTTCGCGGATTTTCAAATCCCAGGGGGGGCCCGCCTCCCCCCCCCCCCAAAAAAAAACACTGAGCAGGGGGGCCTGAATATGTTTGCCCCCCCCCCCCAAAAAAAAATAAATAAATAAATAAAAAAATTGTCAAACCCTGTAAAATGATGCACACAATTTCCAATCCTTACCTCTCCCGCAAAGGGAATAGTGGGGGCCTGGGCCCCCGAAACCAGAAGTAAATGGGACTCTTTTCTATCCAGGGCTCCGGACTACGCTGATGCTTGCCCTGCCATGGCATCAAGTATAGTCCATGCTCGACCAGCCATGGCATCCAGTTCAGTTGATGCTCACCCGCAAAGAGTTAGGAAGATCCTATTAGGTGTAGCACTACCTCTGTTTTCAGTGTGGGTGCCTCATTCCGGACACCCTATGCTCATGCTATATAACAATGTGTGGCCTGCCTAGACTCTAGTTGTTGCATACAAAATCTGTCTGCTTGTTCATGGTTGATTTCCCAATGTATGTTACGTATGTAAAATCATAATATTGCACCTGTGCCCTTTTGAAGCTTCGGATTCAATCAAAATTCATGGTTTGTGTAAAATTATTACTGCTAGTGTCTTGTTCTTAGGGTGTTTTGCAAGGTGTTCAGAATTAGGTGCCAAATTGCCGTTGCCGTTTACCCAATTAGACCTGGGCCATTCTGTTGAGAAGTTAATACTTTCAAACTTAGTGTACTTTTCTAACAATATCTGTGCCTTTCATATGCCACTATTTGGAAGTTTACAGATAAAGTCTAACCCGAAAAATATCCACTAAGTGTCCGAATTGGGTACTTTACTCTAGTCCTGAGAGGAGTCACTATCATTGCGCCGCCTCACGGCCGACTCTGGGTGCAGAAGGGCATAACCAAACCGTCCATCATAGAAAAATATAGCGACCTGGCCGGCCATCGTATCTTCGCCCACTTTAGAGTTTGTGATACTACACTGTAAACAGTTGGTTGCCCTTTTTGTAGGTGTACAGTAGATTCTACTGTTGGTGTACAATTCATTATAACAGTAGATTCTGCCGTAGATCTACAGTAGATCTTACTGTATATCTACACTAACTATTTACAGTGTACATGTTTTTACAGTCAGAAATCTTGGTATCTTATATCAGCTGAGTGAAATGGATGAGGATTGTGTATAAAGGTGGTTGATTATTACTATATTCATTTTTATAAATGTTATATGTCGTGCATATCTACTAATATGGGGTAGGGCAGGCCTCTGTCTGGGTGTTTATTTCTGTTGTGTTGGAGGTGATATTTGATTCCTCCAAGACAATAATGGATGCCATCAGTAATACATGTAATTGGCAGGTTTTATTATCATTATAACAGAAGTTGTTATTTTCACCTGGTAGTATGCCCTCCCACAGCTGGCACCTTACATAAAAATAACTAGTAATTTCATTATATCATTTTTCGTTCCCAAGACCCCTAATGAGATCTCTAGTAACTTGGTATCAAGAGATCTTGAATGGATGCATCATACATAAGATGGAATAAGCATAATAAATTGTATTACATAATGTAATTTAAGTGCAATCTTGACAGACCTTCAGATTTTGAGTCGTCCTGAGCACTATAACCGGGTGATCTCTTGAACCTGTCCTCTGGGAGAATTGACACTGGTTGATGTAAACTCTATGTATCAACGAGATTTTTTTTTGTTTGAAGTATCTTGAATGCAACTATCTCATTAGGGGTCCTACAGCTACTTAGGAGATTTATATCCTTTTGACATAAGCCCCCTAGGAATGTGTATTTTCAGGGTTCATTTTTTCATAGAAATCTTGAATTGGTAAGGCCAAAAAAAAAAAGGTTTGTTTCAGGTAACATGGGAGGAAAATGTAGGGTCGGTAGGTCGGATTTTTTCTTTTTTTAAATTTTTTTTTTAAACATGAATGTACTACCCAACTTTTTTGAACACCCCAAAATTGACCAAAAAGGGTTAAAAACATGAAAATTTCTTCAAAATTGCATAAAAAAATGCAGGGTCGGCCCTCTTTTGATAGGGTCGGTTGGGTGACCTGGAACAAACCTTTATTTTTTTTTGGCCTAACCAGGGTAGATTTCTGAAGATAGAGCTAAATTAGCTCAAAATTATGCATTTGGAATGGAAATGCTAGGCCCTAGCGTCGGCCAGCGTCAGCCTATCTGCTGGGGGTCATATGGGGGTCTCAGACCCCAATCTCAAGTATTAACTTCATATTATAACACTAGAGGGCCGCTCTGCCATAGGGCTAAAGAGAGATTCAAGGATAGCAATAAGTGCATACTTTAGACACTAGCTGCGGCAGGCCAGGGCCATGGGGGAGGCCTTTGACCTACGTATGCACTATGTGGCTGCCTTCAAATCTGTTAGAAAGGTTGGAGGGGTGAGGTATGTGTAATCAGCTACAGTTAGTTACTTAGTTACTGTATCAACATGTCTATGATGATGTTAAATGCGAATATTGAGGCATTCTAGACATACATGATACATGTGTTTCTAATTCATTTCTAAAAATCTTTTCAGCCACCCTACTCCAGGGCTTGCTTGTCCTTCTTACCCAGGGAGGTATCTTGAATTATTTTCACCCGGAGGTGTGGTCATGTGCCTGAACATCTGACCCATATGGGAGTATGCTGATTTCTAAAAAAAATGACATATGTCAGTGTAAAATCTAAAATGTATACCCATATTGGTGCATGATATAACAACAGTGAAAAAACAACACATATTGATAACACTATGTTCTGGCTAGACCTAGGGGTTGAGGTAGCAGGTAGGCCACAGCACCTGTCACATCTGCCACTTCTGATTAAACCTACACACCTAAAGGTGTTCATTTCACTATTATTTCAAACTTGTAATGGAAGGGGGCATTTATTGTCATCTATACGCTCACTGAGTATCACCCCTCACTATAAGAGAGGTCCATAAAAGAGATAACTCTTGAAAAACGTACCCATATAGGTGTACACCACTTCCCTCCCCAGAGCCTGAAAAAAGACCCATATCACTCCAAATTATGACCACACCTCCGGGTATAGTTGGAGATGAGATACCTCCCCGGGCCTTCTTAATGGAGTAATAGAGTCATTCCCATGACGTCAGTGTGGTGGGGAATCGTAGAGTTTACCATATTTATGTTGGCACCCATAATTACTGATTGTTCCTCACTTCTCCATTTCACAGATACATGGTGGACCTCAAAGTGAACTAATGGAGACATTCCTGGACCCATCAGTGTCAGACACAGTGGCCGTCAGAGAAGAGACGTCCCAATTACAATTGAAAGCATGTGAAATACTCCCGTTATGGACCCTAATAATTGTGTCACAATCTGTCATGTATATGCGTGACCAGGGAAGGATTGAGAGACGTACCTACTAATCTGATCAACAGGAAAAAGACATGGATCAAACAAACGCTAGTGTGGAGCTGCCTGACTTGTTCCTGAATGGACGCTATGAATCAGAGCGTCTTGTCATTGTTGACATCACTGTCATTGTTCTGCATGTTATCAATGTAATCAGTGGCTTTGGCAACCTCTTCATATGTGTTATTATAACAACACAACCTGCACTCCGAACAGCCTTCAATACAATCATTGTACTGCTCTCCATCGGTTGTCTTGTCACCAACTTTGTGGTCAGTCCATTAGAACTCATGTCAAGACTGCCCCAGGGTTACGTGATGCCTGAGACGCGACCTTCCCACTGGATCTGTATCATTAATGTCTTCTTACGAACCGGCTCATTCATGACCTGCATGTCATTCACCATAATGGTCAGTATTCTGCGTTTGCTAGCAATTGCTTTCCCACTGAAATGGCGAAATCTCCAGACACTGACTGTGACCATTGCATGTTGTGCAGTTGGAGGGCTGTCCTTCCTGGGTGCTGTGCCCGCAGTTGCAGTCAGCGGTGGGGCTGTGTTAGTGCAGCTATGTTGCTGGTTAGGATCACCTGGAGATGCCCAGAAGGACAACAGTTGGTGGTTGTATGCAGTCATCATTGGAGTGGTACAAGTCATGGTTATCAGCTGCTATATTATAATCGGAATACTACTGAGGAGGAGACAGCAAAGAGTCGTTCCACTGAAAAACAGCGAAAATAAATTAGAGACTCATGTGAAATCTAAAACACTTGTCATTCCACTCCGAGACCTGGGTGTGCAATCTGCAGTTCAGGAATCAGCCCTTAGTATAGCCCCGAACTGTTCTGCCGGTCCATCAGCCTTGAACTCATCTCAGAACTTTGCTGCCGGTCCATCAGCCCTGCACTCATCTCAGAACTTTGCTGCCGGTCCAGCAGCCCTGAACTCATCTCAGAACTTTGCTGTCGGTCCATCAGCCCTGGACTCATCCCAGAACTTTGATGCCGGTCCATCAGCCCTAAACTCATCCCAGAACTTTGATGCCGGTCCATCAGCCCTGAACTCATCCCAGAACTTTGATGCCAGTCCATCAGACCTGAACTCATCCCAGAACTTTGATGCCGGTCCATCAGCCCTGAACTCATCTCAGAACTTTGCTGCCAGTCCATCAGACCTGAACTCATCCCAGAACTTTGCTGCCGGTCCATCAGCCCTGAACTCATCTCAGAACTTTGCTGCCGGTCCATCAGACCTGAACTCATCCCAGAACTTTGGTGCCGGTCGATCAGCCCTGAATCTGTCCCAGAAATTTCCTACAAACCTAAGCTCTCCTGACAGTCTGGATGGGAAAACTGCTGAAAGTCCATTGGCAACACCACCATTAACGTCGTATACTGTGACTACAGCCACAATCCTCACACTACGGGTCGGAGTTATCATTAGCATGAGCATCTTCTTGCTACTTCTGAGCCCAGTATTCATCTCTGTGTTAGAGACGAGGGGCACTTTCTCTCTGCGCAGTGATGGACACTTAACTCGGTACCCTCGCAGACAGCTGGTTGCGCTGCAGACTGCACTGGTATGTTTCACATCCGCAGTACAACCAATGATCTACACATGCACGTCAAGCACATTCCGCTTTCATGTGAAAAGGTTCTTTGTGGATCTGTTTTGCTGCAGACATTAGAAGGTTATAGCTTATTTCAAGAACACTTGGTAGGTGAGGGCCTAGCGCACAGGACTATGAATCTACAGGTAGCAGGTTCGCTTCCCGGTACGGGTGTGCATATGTAAGATTGTTAGTGGTTAAAAGGAGTCAAAGGGGGTATTTTTGTAAGATTATTTAGATAAATCACACAATACGCGGTCACTAAAATCATGCAATTCTGTTAGTGATGGGATTCGAACCCATGCACTCCTCTTTACCAGAATCCCGTGATATAACGGGAAATTTTGCTCACAAAATCCTGTGATATAACGGGAATACAACCCGGGTTAATCCCGGGACTGACCCCAGTTCAACCCGTGTTATTCAGGGGGAATTCACGGGAATTTGTTTCCAGGGCTGTGTGCCCCTATTACAGCATGCAGCAGGAGGGGTTGTTTGACCCCCATGGGTGTGGCAGGGAGTGTACACGGACCCCCATGGGTGTGGCAGGGGGTGTACACGGACCCCCATGGGTGTGGCAGGGGCTGTACACGGACCCCCATGGGTGTGGCAGGGAGTGTACACGGACCCCCATGGGTGTGGCAGGGGGTGTACACGGACCCCCATGGGTGTGGCAGGGGGTGTACACGGACCCCCATGGGTGTGGCAGGGGGTGTACACGGACCCCCATGGGCGTGGCAGGGAGTGTACACGGACCCCCATGGGTGTGGCAGGGGGTGTACACGGACCCCCATGGGTGTGGCAGGGGGTGTACACGGACCCCCATGGGTGTGGCAGGGGGTGTACACGGACTGGTGGGGAGAGGAGGAGTAGGTGGGGGTGAGGACCGGCCGTCCACCTCTGCTAAATATGGAAACTCTGGCCTATTCTGAAAAGATAATGTCATAACT
Source organism: Harmothoe impar (assembly GCA_947462335.1). NCBI lineage: Eukaryota > Metazoa > Annelida > Polychaeta > Phyllodocida > Polynoidae > Harmothoe > Harmothoe impar. The sequence goes on from OX381714.1 coordinate 20,809,662, forward strand.
GAAGAAGATGTTTCTGTAATGTTTCCTTGTGTTTGGCGGATGGTTGGTCAGATATTTCAATGTCTCATTACTGTCATTGTTATTAATTATTCCTGGTGTATGTTGTTATGTCTATTGTAATTCCAATTCTCATGTTATAGAATATGCCTTAGATATCGCTAATTAATAATTGTAATTATCTATTTCACTTAATGCATTATATTATGCACTTTATCGTCATGATGCATGCATGCAGCTCTGGTAAGTTACTTCTCAGAGCTGCATTCAAGCACCATACCGACCACTCTACACGAGGGAAGTGTCCCACTTTACCAAAAATACAAAGTTGAACCCGACAATTATCATGTGAAAAACATGGTATGTGCATACTCGATGGTATAGCATTTCAGTGTTCTGATATATCCTTATTTAAAGGAGGGAACGTGGAACTGATTTGATGTAGTTGAGACAATGATACCCAATATGCGAATGGTCCAGAAAAAGACTTAATTAAGTGAACCCATTATCTGAATCAACTCCATATTTATATCATACATGTATTGTCAAATTCAAGAATAACCCAAACATCTATATGGAAATAAAGTATTTATTCCTCACCAAATGTATGTTTGCTTTTGTGATATCTTAGTTTTAATATGGATGGCTTTGAAAATATTGACTCTCCTCGGTGATTGGCGGCCCCTGTCAAATCCCGTTAGACATAGTACAGCTGGTATATATATTCGTGATGAGTAACCTGCCGGTGCTGTCGACATGCTCTTAGACACAGGCACAGGGCCGTGTCTCACCAAATCTATACACTTACGCCCCTGCTCATCATTTAACAAAAGGGGGCTAGAGGGGCTGACATCTTCTTTGCCCCCCCCTCTTGCCAGGTCAAGAATAGGGGTGCATATGCGCCTTTTGAACCATAGCAATGCGTACAGTTTTTCATTGATAACAAGTGAAATATCTCCCCCCCCCCAAAAAAAAAAAATATATATATATATATATAAATGAGAGTAGATATCTGCTGCATAGCTCCCGGGCCGTCGACACAGCATACATATATATAATTGCTTGTTATCAAGTACACAGAACCGGAATAAGGTATTTCTAGACAGACATAGAACCATACTCGGTGTGGCACCCCTGCTGATTCCTACATAGTTACATGGATATACTTTGCTAGTTTTGTATCTTGGTTATAAGAATTCGAAAGCTAGGTCTTAAAGGCGAAACACTTGCTGCCCCTCCAGTAACAGTCGGAGCAAAGCCAGGACCGGCACTCTGAGCCTTTATAGAGGAGGTGGGGTTTAACTTAAATGGAGGAGCGGCATTGGAGCGGGGGCAGGATATCATTCCCAATACCACTGTAAAAAAATAGATGTACTTTTTACAGATTCACTCTGTAAAATTTAACGCTGATTCACCGTTATTTGGAATACAATGAAGCATCGTAAATATCAGTCATTTCACAGTGGATCCTTGTAAAATGCTAACCTGGTTTGGATTACAATGATTTAATGTAAATTCATCTTCTAATGTCAAATCCCGGAGGGAGCCACATATAGTGGATCCTGCCATAAATAGGTGGCCTGGTTTGTTAGAAGATTTTTCTGGAGAGTGCGAGCCCTTGAAGTAGAGTATGTTGAAATTATGGTAATTTTCAATTGATCTACATGTTTGACAATTTGACAATTCAATCTTGTGATAGGTTTGACAAAATACCATGATCACTTGATAATATCCAGAAGAAAGTAGCTGTATGGATCTATACACCTATTCTGTGGTAACATGTTATCAGGGAATTCCCTACTAGGACGGACGTGAGCACGTCTGTCCCGAGGGAAGGGCCGCAGGTCCTTCCCAAGGGGAATTCCCTTCTTATTCCATGTTTTTGTATCCAAATTATTTAAATATACATGCTATCCGCTTTAGTTTTGCCAAGATAAGCACCATTTTAATGCAATAAGCATGGTGACCTACGTAAATTAGCATGACCTACTTACAGTAGTATGACCTACTTATGAAGTGTGACGGACGTGGGAAGTTATTACCCACTTACTCGATCTAGTAGTTAGTCAATGTATTGTATGGACTTTTCAAACATGGAATAATATGCATATACCCCCACCTTTGGAAACTCTGCCTTGTATCAATGCTATAGAGTAAAACCTGTTGTATAGGCCATGGCTAGTATGTAAGTCAGATCGCCAGAGTGGCGTATACGATCAGGACAAAGTCAAAGTATGGCTTATCCGTAAGATTTTAGATGTATACCACAGTAACTAAAGTCATTATAATCAGACTCCCTCAACATAAAATGAACGGTGATTCTACCTAAAATGAACAGTGATTCTATGTCAAATTGACGGTGACTGTCACTATTAAAAGAACGGTGAAAGTCATGTCCCAAAAGTTGTCGGTGATTCACCATTATTTTGATAACTTTTTTTTACAGTATAATTGCTTTTCAATACTTGAACAGCTCATATCCCGTCGACACAGCCAACATACATATTTGCTTTTTATCAAGTGCACAGAACCAGAATAAGCTATTTCTAGACACACATAGAACCATAATGGGCGTGGAACTAATGATGACTCGGGTAAGTTTCACATTAATTGGTCTCCAGTGGCCAATGATTGACGAGGTCCGACATGGGAGTAGGGTTACTATTATGTATGATGACCACGCTTCATAACGATTACCCGAAACGAAGGCAATTACAGTCGACTCTCACTCAGTACCTCGATAATTTACTACAACTGACTAGCAACTGCCTGGCAACTGCCTGGCAACTGCCCTAATATATGTTACATTATATTTGGACTCAATTACTCAGATAATTTGCTGCCTCAGATACTTGACTGTCTCTTAAAGTTGTCGTGATGATGATGAAGGTTTAAAGCTGGAGGGCTTCGTCAAACAAGCGAAATTAAGTGCGACAACCCCACCCACCTGACAGGAGCTTCATGTGGCATACCCACTGGTCTGGGATGACACATGAACACAGGTTTGGACAATACTTTACAGCTATAGGTGAGGAATGAAGACTTACAACATATACAAGCACGGGGTGGACGTAGCTGTTTATTCTCAACTCCACATTCAAAATGACCCAAGTAAGTTCAATTTTGCCACCCTTTGGCAGGTCAAAGTGTCTCCCGAAAACATTTTAAGGTGGGTCAATGCCTAGGTGTAACAGTAGATAGATTTTCATCAAGCTTTTGCCATAATACCATAATAGCATACACTTTCCAACAAAGCTGAGAAAATAGGAGGGTCCCAAGCTGTTTTCTGAGATACTCAAGCCTTAAGTCAGTGTTTCATATAATAGGAATATATAGTGTTTTGCCACATATGTACATGAAATAGTATTGAAAAGTAGCTAAATATCTATATAACTCTGTCAGGATATAGGTTTTAATGTTCTCTCTCTAGAGAATCCCTTTTGAACATATGGTCCCAGGCATATTTCTAAAGTAATCTAAGGTCAAACTAGAGAATGCACCTGCGCAGAAAGCTGCGCAGTGAACGGAAATGGCATCATACTGACCCACCTTAAACCTTCCAAAGGTCCGCCTTTCTGAGGTTTGACGGTACATTTAATTAATCAGGGCAATAGCCACAGACATGAGGCCAGTGTATACTTGCTGGCGCTGCATTGGTCAGAAACAATGTTACCTGAAACCAACCTAAACCCCCCTCACCCCCCCCCCCCCCACACACACACACACGCCGAGGCCAGTGGACAGGCCACACCCAAGGAGTGGTCATTATTCAACTGTTCAACAATATAGAAGATGCAGTTGACCCCGGGCGGAGGGTGCGGGCTGAAAAACGCTGCCCACACTAGAGGTGTACAACCGTGATGTGTATCAAGTAACGTGATGTGTAGTACTACACATCACGGCGGATCATGCAAACGTGATGTGTATCAAAAAGATGTGATATGTAGTAACAATTCAACCGTGATGTGTAGTAACTAACGTGATGTGTAGTAACCTAGAGCAACTTGAATTTAGGCATCTCCAACCGTTATCTGTATCAATAAACGTGATGTGTATCAACTCCGTCCTCTAACTGGTGGGGATTGGCAGCTCCCAGTGAGCACAAGGTTCTACATTGAATCAATGTTGAATCAACATTAAATCAACAATAACAACCAATGGTCAATGTTCATTAAATGTTCTGTGCCCATTGGGAGAGAGGCAGGGCAGGATAGGGAGGGGAGGGCCAGGGGAAGAACCGAGGGGTCCTCGGAGTCACACTTTTTTGTACTTCATTGTTTGATGGACCCCCCGCCCCGCCTCCGTTTTTGGGCAAATTTTTTTTTTGAATGTAAAATTCGGCTCAATAGGGATACTATTTCCAATAGCGCCCCCCCACCCTTTCAATATCCTGTATCCGCCACTTCCCCCCACCCCACAACCCTACTCTTTTCAAATTCTGGGGAGGAGGAAAATAATTAACTGAATGTTAAAACTTGAGGAATATACATTTAGATTTTACCCCAGATCTGTAATTAAGATATTCCCGGGATATTCCCAAAGATTTCATACCTTTTCTAGGAATATATATTCACTAACTCCATAAAGAGAACATGTTTTGATAAGATAAGGTCAGGGGATTAAAACAATTACTTGATACAGATCACGTTGATACAGATCACGTTAATTTGATACAGATTACATTGTTTTGATACAGATCACGTTGTTTTGATACAGATCACGTTTCCATGGTCAGCCGTGATGTGTAGTACTACACATCACGTTACTTGATACACATCACGGTTGTACAAGAGGTTAATAAAACAAATTTTAAAAAGGGGTTCAATCTCATGTTCTAAGCCGGATAAATACTATTACCTATGCGTCTAGACAGCTTATAATAGGACACCTCCTACGTTGGGTCCCATATGCCCTTGTAGACATTTCAAACTAGTATTTATCCCTAACAGATCTTATGTATAGGGTGGTTGTTGTGGTTTAAATGGCTAGATAATCTGAGCCTGTTACCTGAAACCTACCAGTGCAACCTATTTCCATGACCCCCCCCCCCCCCCCCCACCACCACCACCACACACACAGGTCGGGTTAACGCCGCGGGCAGCGCCCATACAGAACAGATTAGGCGGCTTAGCGGGCCGGGTTGCTGTTTGGATTTGGTCGGCTCAGCTAATGTGTTGTTCCCATCTGTGGTTCTACCTTGTTGATTAAGGATCAGACGGCGGGATTAGTGCTTTATGGGGCTGAGCCACACGCCACCACTGTCTTCCTGTAAATGTGCACAGTCAGTACCTTGTCCCCATACCCTCCTGCCACCTGAGAGGAGGAGCAAATCGGATAGGTTTAACCCTGGTCCATGGCCAATGCGCTCTACACCGACACTGGAGGGAATATGGGCACACATGGATACGTAATGCTGGATACCAAAAGTACTCCCATCTGCCCCTGGATGATTAAGGATCTTGTCGAATATGACAATAACATGTAAGTAGCCTACTGCGTGCAGGATACATGATGACAGTAGATATCTTTACCCTGGTAGATGTGCATGTAGATATGAATATATTTCTGTGAAAGTAATCATCTGAAGCCATACGTCTATCACCATAGCCAGGTGACTTATATGGCTTTATATAGAACGGGAAATGACAGCAAGAGAACTGACACTTCATCATACAGAGGCACATGATGCACCAAGGCACTGCTAGTGAGTAACTCATGGCATGTAGCATAAATGCAGCACTTGTGAGTTACTCGCCAGTGCTGTATTCATGCATCATGCTAAGAAAATGGCATAGTGCATCAATGCACATCAAGGAATTTAAAAACACTGCTCCAAGACCCAGCACTGATAGGGTCCTGTTAATCGGCCTATACATGTATTAACAACCTTTGATACTGTAACATTATAGACCATTTAGATTACACCACAAGGATCCCTCACTCCCTCAGTAGTGTCAGAGATTGTGCGGTGTGTCTCTGACGTATAGGACATTAATCATTCCTAATAAACAGGCATGACCTAGAAGTAGGTATGATTAATGGCACATTACCTGTTGGCCTGTACTACTACCAGTGGGCCTCCTTGGTGACCACGGTATCCCCTTGGTCTGCATATTGCTATAATATCATGCACTGTGCCTCCTGTCGGTATGATACGCGAATATAGCCTTGAGGGAGAGGGGTAACACGCCAGGCTGCATTCATGCATAGTGCCTACCCTACGGATTTGATATTCCGCCTTAGCGAGATGATCACTGAACATCGCCATTTTTGTCTGGTACCTCTTTCCTCTGCTAAATATAGCAGCCAGCTGATTAACTGAAGCTGGTTCTGTCATGTGGGAAATTTGGAGTTTCAGGTGGCATAAACCTTTCAGTTAGAGGCCTCTTTTGTGAATCGCTTTACTGTCAGAGCTGCAGTCATAATAAAGTATATAGTGTATTAGGCAATATATATGACGGGGAGGAGCCAGCGCTCTAATGCACCATGGGATCAGTATAGATTAGTGTTGGGATTTCCCAGTGTCTTCTAAACCAAACAGCTGATTGTTACGTATGTTCAGCCCGACACACGCTATGGCTAGTATAAGGTAGAACATTGCAAAGGTGCATATACCTTACCTCATGTGGTACATCAAAGAATAGAGACTGGATAATCTATTATGTAAAGTATATATGTTCTTTTAGAGTATTCAGTGGGTCTTAGTGCCCGCACTCATATGTAGTTTGTGTCAGAAATGAGACCTGAAAAACCTTTCAAACATAGAAGTTCTCACTATTACATGATATTCACGGGACCATGGTATAGATTAACCCAGCAATTGTTCATTGGAAAATTCTCTAAATGGGTTTGACAACCAATTGCAAATTCCATACAGATTGTGAACAAAATTATTCAAATATTTGAACACTGCACTGTACAAAAGGTATCTAGGTTTTAAACATGTTTAGGTCTAAACATGTTTAAATTCTAAACATTTTGGATAGGTAGGTGTTTTATTTATCATGTGTTTAGGAATTAAACACTTTCATTCTAAATACCTAAACGGTTATGCTAAACATGTTTAGATGTTTAGGATTTAAACAGTTTGAAGGGTATATGTTTAGGATGTAAACATGTGATGTTTAGGTGTTTAGGTTTTAAAACACACACCAGGTGGCAGCTCTGTTTGGAAATGAACTTTATACAGACAGTCATACTATATTGTCATCACAAATATGCTACCAAAACCTTAATAAATCAATATAACATGATTTCATAAGATAGGAGAGTCATATAATATATATGCCATAGACTATTGACCACTTGAATCTTACATCATTATGAATTATGTGGAAATTCAATGAGCTGCTAGATAAACACCCATTTTGAGTTTAAAGAGTATTTATTTCACGGGGTGATTTTCATAAATACAATTCAATGATCAAATGTGTGTAGAGGACAGCTGACGTGCAATTCGTCTAAAGTCTCTCTTCACACCAAGGTTTGATGTCACAATTGTACATGTAGGAGTTATTACAGCATGAAGGTAACAGATATTCGATAGAGTATAATAACCATAACGTTGGTGTATAGGTAGAAATAATTAAATGAATTTGGTGTATCACAGTATGTAGACTGGCAGCCCAGTTAACCGATTCTAGTAGGGTTCTAGAGTCACATCATACAGATTCACCTAGATATGAGCAATGCAACGGCATGATAAATAACAGGTTGAATAAGTCAGCCTGTACCATAAAACTGTAGAGTTCCATCTTTTTGCGATACACAGTTACTTCATTTTAGACAGGTATCTTATAGATTTTGCGCCATTTCTTCATATGCATGGCGGTTAACATTGCCTTTGTGAGTCTTTTAAAAGTAACAACATCTATGCATTTCCTGCATTCTGGAGGGAGACTATTCCATAATATGATACCTCGATAAAGTGGACTTTTTCTAAACCCATTTTTCTTTAATGGGGGGTAGACTAGTAGACTGGTTTCAGCTGATCATGTTTGGCACCAATAAATTCAATGCCAGTTTCCTTGTGCAGCTTCATTACACTAAACTTTAGTTTCACTTTTAGACATACTCTCAGACAGCGATTTTGAACCCGCTGTAGAGATAGTTGGTTGGTTTCTGTTGGTTTGTGTTTTCTAGGAATGAATATAGCTTCCCTATCCTCTTAGTGTATGTTCTGATGGGTGCTTCACTCTGTGTCTAATCTATATGTGAATGAGACGCTATGCAGTATGGGCATTATACTGTCTCATTTTGCTCATCAGGGGTGGGCAGCTGTTGCCATGTCGCCAAAAAGTGGTGACACTGGCCTTGAAATTGGCGACAATACCCTCCTGATCCCAAGCTTTTCCAAAGTGAAAGGAGTTTATAAATCATCCAACTAGAACCAAAATTATGATATATTTTTTAATTGCACTAAAATGCATTATTTGACATCCAATATTTTCAAAATTCCCACCTGACCCTTTTTAGTCCCGAAATTCTTTCTTTCTCATACCCAACCCTGGCCTTTTCTGATGCACAACCATAGCTTTTTGTGTCTCCAAGCCCTGTGCCTTTCTAGTGCACAAAGACCCATGCTTAGTTCAGCTCTTTCAAACCCTGTATTTGTTGTTTTTTCAGGTCAATATCCTGTCATCTATGTCAAACTATCAAAGTTTTCCTTCATTGGTCTGTCCCTCCAAAAATAATTTCCACCCCCAATAGTAGAGGATGAATACAGATCTGGGTCATAGTATTATGTGCCAAAATGCATCAAGTTGCACCATTTTAGGTAAAGATTTAGAAAAATGTCCAAACCACTTCCCTCCAAAACAATTTTTCAGTCCCAATAAAAAGAGGACAATCACAAAATGGGGCAGTAATATATTTTGTGCCAAAATGCACCAGAACACATCAGTTTAATGACATGAATGAATTAACAACTTATATCTCTTTACATGAAAATGCCTAAACACAAAACCTCAAATCTAAACACATGGAGATTTAAACACAAAACCTGAAATCTAAACACTTGATAATGGGAACATTTTCTAGACCTAAGCACCTACATTTCTACACTTTAGCTAATCAAATTAGTGAGCTAAACGTGTTTAGAAATTTATTGTGCTTACAAATACGTGGCAGGATTATGTTTAGCATTGTGTTTCTAAACACCTTTTTTACAGTGTACCAATGGCTTCCTAATTTTTAGAAATGGCTCCTCTGTATTGAGGGTTGATCCTCCATTTTCAACAGTTATTTGTTGTCATTTATTTTCTTCCTTATTTATTTGTTGAATGTAGCATGGTAAAAGTGGCAATTGGTGGAGACAAGCCCATGTGCGCAGCATACTACAATTGGCATCCCACCAATAATGGATCGGTGTAGGACTGGGCAGGCGCTCATGCAGAGCTCCATAAGTAGGTAGATTCACCATGAGTTGGCCACATACCTTGAGTCGGACACCAAGAGTGTTTTGCAAAACGGAAAACGAATTTGAATAATGGTTTTATTAAAATAACAAGCATTTATGAGGAATTTTTTGTAGGATGCCTGTTATTGTCATTAAAATGTCATTAAAATGTTACTGAAAGGTTTTGATAGAAAAGTAGATTTAAGGTTTATGTTTGTGCTATGTTCTGTGTTTGGAACTGATGATAGTCTCAATGTACATGTGTTACAGGTCAATCGTGGTGAGGAAACCCAGGGCAATATGTCGAAAGTGGAGCACGCTGTCACGACCGGAAAGGCTGTGTGAAGGGGTACACGCCAGAGAAACAATCCCCATGCTTAGACATTGAGGACACTGAACAAATAAAAATGGGCAATATACATAAAGACACACCTACATAGATACAGTAGAGGGATCTGATGTTCCAAAAAATGCTTTATGAAGGCTTATATCTCAAGGAATCATTGACAATGGATATACGAGGAAGACGGTGACCCAAATGATGCATTTCATGACAAACATAACCACCAGGAGATGCATTTTCTCCGAGTCGCCCAAGGCTGTAGGGGGCGCTGTGGGAAGAATCGGCCGCCATTTTATTGGGGGACATAAAGCACTGATTTTGGTGTGACTGTCGCCTAAAATCGCTGATCATGGCAAAAAAAGGTTAAGTTTGGCTTGGAAAACGGTCAATCTGAGGAGATAAATACACTTTTCTCGACTCATCTGAGAGTACTTCTTGCTAGACTCAGAGAATAAGGTAGAGCACCTTGAGACGTGATGGCGGGGGGTGACAAGACGCCCCTGGTGGAAGTAGTGCGTGGCCACTGTCCCCCGGGTCAACTGCCGGCCAGCCGCAGCCGGACCGCCAGGGTCTACCTCTCCTCCACACCAGGTAAGCTGCCCTTAACCATTAACATCAAGCCGCACCGCCCGGGCCTACCTCTCCTCCACACCAGGTAAGCTGCCCTTAACCATTAACATCAAGTCGCATCACCAGGGCCTACCTCTCCTCCACACCGGGTAAGCTGCCCTTAACCATTAACATTAAGCCTTACCGCCCGGGCCTATCTCTCCTCCACACTGGGTAAGCTGCCCTTAACCATTAACATCAAGCCGCACCGCCAGGGCCTACCTCTCCTCCACACTGGGTAAGCTGCCCTTAACCATTAACATCAAGCCGCACCGCCAGGGCCTACCTCTCCTCCACACTGGGTAAGCTGCCCTTAACCATTAACATCAAGCCGCACCGCCAGGGCCTACACTGTAAAAAAAAGTGTTTACTTTAAACACCAAAAAAGCTAAACATGTTTAAACACATAAGACATCTAAACAGACTTTTGTATGTTAAACACATCATTTCTAAATGCCTAAACACTGAGGACATGCATGTGTTTAGACATTTAGAAAGTAAACACTTTATATGCAGATGGGTGTTTACTATTTTAACATACATTTTCTTTGTGTTTAGCCTTTAAACATTATGTTAACCGCCTGTTCAGCATTTAAACAGTGAGGTGTTTAGACACCAAATAGTGCGTGGAACACTTTTTCTCTAGTATGCTAATCATATTGCTATCATTATTCTAATTACCTTAGCAGCTTTTTATAACCTATTGAAATGCAATTCTAATACTAATGATCTAAACATAAGCTTGGCCTTTTCCAAAGTGTATCTCAGGAAATCTGAAGAAATGATGTAAGTACAAGCAAAGTCAGAACCAGAAAAGTGGCAATTAATGGAGTGTGATCCCCTGCCTATATTTGGAACACAGTTTATAAACAAGGAAATATAGTACTTTGCCTAAAATTGGATCATGGCTGTGTCTGTTTGTCATGATTGGTACACTTGTTTAACACTTAACATATACATTGTAACCATGTTAAATACTTTATCAGTTTAGACTTAAACACATTTAATCTAAACTTCTAAATGCAACTGGGGGGCACCTGTTCTGTGGGACATAAGAAAATATATAGCAATGTTCCCTTTATCATTCTGTTGTACACATTTCCCAGTTACTTGGTATGGATGCTATGTAACATACGTGATTAGGACCACATTAATAACGGTACGGCACCCATGATGCAGTTCACCCGAGACAATTTTGTTGGGTCCTGGTCGGTAGTTACGTTCCCGCCCTGTGCCATATTGTTCTCTCGCTAAAAGTTCGGCTCACCCCCAACCGGGACATATATATATATATTTATTTATTCCTTGGTCTAAACTCTATACATGTAAACACCTAATAGATCTAAATACTTTGCACACTAAACACATTTTATCTAAACATGTTTAGAAATGAAACATGCTTAGATGGAAAAAAAGTGTTAATAATGTGGAACAATATAGTCTTTAGAAAAGTGTTTAGCTACTAAACATGCGCATTTACATCCTAAACACTGTTTTTACAATGTACCTCTCCTCCACACCGGGTAAGTCGGCCTTAACCAAGGTCCATTAAAGCAAGCAGCAATATCACCACTGACCCTTAACCAGGTAGTAGACTAGAACAGTATTAAAATATTAATGGGACACGCTGGGTGATTATGCCACTTTAAGATTAATCCCTTTACGGGTAGCATATATAGGCCCCTACCCAGTGAACACAGAATATTGAACCAACATTGATAAATGGTTATCAACGTTGATTCAATGTTGATTCAATGTTGATTCGACGTTGAACTGGATTGTTTACCCATTGGGTAGTGTTTTAGGGCATTGTGCAATTAGTCAGCAGGATACATGGATGCGCAACCCTGGTAAGAAATTCGCTGCATTTATACATCATGCCGACACAACAGGGTTGATACACTCCCGAAGAATCATCATGATGCATCAGTACAGTTCTTTTGATGTAGTCGCTGATCACTAATGTGCTAAATACTGCTATTTAAGGATTAAGAACAGCATAACGTCCAGTTGTCCTTATAAAGGGGTGTCTCCATCAGAGACCGTCCACCATTCGGTCCATGAAAACCGTCCAAAAAAGTAGGGATTTTGACCTTTTTCATGGACGGACGGACAGTTTGCGTCTCCACCAACGTCCGTCCGTCCAGTCCGTCCGTCACATGGACGTTTTTCATGGATGGACGGACAGTTTGTGTCTTCACCAATATCCGTCCGTCCATCCGTCCATCCATTCTGTCCATCCGTCCGTCCATTCTGTCCATCCGTCCGTCCATTCCGTCCATCACAGAGTTGCAAACATGGACGGACGGCCATATCCAAAGAGTTGGATATGGCCGGCCGTCCATTTTTCCATCAGAAAACTGACATTTTCCGTCCTGATTGGTCACTCTGTGATGGACGGAATGGACGGATGGACGGACGGAACAGGAATAGGATCCGTCTGTTCATTTTGTCCGTCCATGTGACGGACGGACTGGACGGACGGACGTTGGTGGAGACGGAAACTGTCCGTCCGTCCATGAAAAAGGGCCAAATCCCTGCTTTTTTGGACGGTTTTCATGGACGGAATGGTGGACGGTCTCTGATGGAGACACCCCTTAAGGCTACAGAGACGGTGTATTTCAGGCAACATAGGATAGGAGGTCGGTCTTTTATTTTACTTTTTTTTAATGTTGAAAGAATTGGGGGAAAATGCGAGAGTCGGTCCTATTCTGAAGCTCGGTCGGGTTCTCTGAAAAACACTGTTTCTTTTTTCTTGGACTGTTGCACATGTATAACTTTTCAAGACAACTTTTCTTGAGTGTATCAACCCTGTGGGGGTCTCAATGATACTTGAATGCAGTAGTAGCTAGTAACTCGACAGGGCTGTATTAATGTATCATATGATAACAAAAGCTTCAAGCATCAGCGTGCTCGTTGGGGGTAGGAAAATTGCTATGTTGCATGGCAAAACCCCTACCAGGTATTTTATGAGTTCCTAATAGATCAGGTTGCACCTTTCGTTGTTGATCCTCAGAAAACGAATTTGAGGGCTTATTTTCCATGTGTGTAGGCCTGAACGTGTTGGGTTTCTTTTTCTAAAGAGGTAACTGGAATATAGAGAATGCATACCTGTAAGTACTGGGTGGAATGGAAGAATCTTTCATGTGGGTGGATACCCTGCAAACTAAATCTCAAGTGGAACTTGTGCTATTGACTTGTGATCCCTACGAGAATTTCTGAATATTTTTTGAATGTTTTCTAGATATTTTATCGTATCATATTTCCTGGACTTTCTTGTTTATTGAATGAGTGAAACTCAAGAAAATCAGAATGTTTCTGAAAGTTTTTTGGACACTTTCTTCAAAGAGTGAAACTCAAGAAATTCCCGTCAACTTGGGAAATACACATCACTATTGAACATGTTACTAGGAATGTTTATTATTCTCAAAAATCTCTCATGTTTATTGTGTGTATATAGCTTGTGCTTTTCCCGGGAAATACGCAATATACTAACTCATGTCATTTTTGAGTTCTGCTTGGAGAGTATGCATTCTGGTGTATCATTATATCCTATCACCTTCCCAGAGATAAGGGTGAGGGACTGGGGCAGGGATGCTGGGAAAGCCTCAAACAGTTCTATGATCAGGGGTCGCGCTTTTCAATAAGAGTCAATCAAATTCAGCATTTCCGACTGAAAATCTTAACTCTCATCGGCTCCGGTAGCGGGGTTCCTTAGCAATATGATCGTTCATTTTTTGATAGAAGCATATAATTTGGTCCAGACATACTTTGTATGGTACTCTTTCATATTAAGATGGGAGGCACCTTGAATTTTGATTTTATTCTATCAGCCATTTGAAAATCTATAAATTTTCAATTGTTTTTTTAAAATGGACCACCCTCTGTCAAATGACATTAACATCCCATTCAGAACATAGCCCCATACAGACTCTAAGTGCTCCTCTTATCTATCATAGACATACTAACCTATTTCAACCTCATTTGCATAATTTGCATATTTGAGCTCCAAATCGGTATCAAAAGTTTAAATTTGTTAAAAAGGCACAGAAGCTAGTCAACATATACCTTGATAAATCCCTTTTGGGTAAAAAATGAGAGGCACCAGGAATTTTGAATCGCTAGGTTACTTTGGACCATCTAAATCTAGGTCAAATTTAAATGCTCTAAAATCTATATTGCAGACTCTCCTAGGTTGATTACATTGAATCTTCAATTTGAATGCAGCCCTATATATGTGCACTAAGTCCTCAAATTGTCTAATCTAAATATACTAACCTGCTTTAACCTCATTTGCATAATTTGCATATTCATGCTCCAAGTCTAGATCACAAGTTTAAATTTAGTTTAAATGCATACCATCAAGGCAACATTACATGATAACAATATTTCATAGGTGCATTTTGAGGGGGAAATGGGAGGACCTGGAATTTTGAATATTAGGTCACTTTGGACCATCTGTATCTAGGTCAAATCTTAAAGTCCTAAGATCTATTTTGCTTTTTAAAGCAGATTCTCCTATTTTGAATACATTGAATCTTCAATTAGAATGAAGCCCTATACATAATATACTGACCTACTTTAACCTCATCTGCATAATTTACATATTTGTGCTCCAAACTATGCCCATAAACTAAATTTCAACTTGTACTCTAGACACAGTTATGCAAATTATGCAAATCAGATACAAATAGGTAAATATTTTTATATTAGAATATATGGGGCTGCATTTCAATTGAATGTTCAATGTATTTAGAATATGAGATTAAACCTCAGTACAGAATTTAGAGCTTTTCAACTTCACCTAGCTTTTATACAGTCTAAAATGGCCTTACAATTCAAAATTCCAGGTGCCTCCCTTTTTGTGCTGAAAAGGCACCTATCAGGGTATATGGTGACTGGGTGTTATGCCTTTTAAACAATTCAAACTTGTGATCTAGATTTGGAGCACAAATTTAATATGCAAATTATGCAAATGAGGTTGAAATAAGTTAGTCTATCTAACTTAAACAACTAGGGGACTTCAGTCATATATGGGGCTACATTCAAATTCAAAATCCAATGTTTTTCAACATAGCTTAGTCTGCTTTAAAAATTGACATGGAATTCAGAGCTTTTCATTCTCACCTAGTTTTAGATGGTCAAAAGGGACCTAATAATTTAAAATTCCAGGTGCCTCCCATCGTGAAATGAGAAAGTACCCTACAAAGTATGTTGGGACCAAATTATATCCTTCTACCCCAAAATGAACAATCATTCACATATTGGGACCTAAGGAACCCCACTACAGCATTGTGTGACTCCTGTTGAAATGCCCGACCCTGCAAAGGGTTCTGTTGACATATGTATATAGTCTGGCTGATGGCCATATTTTCTCTGTGTATGAGCGATTGTCTTTCCTTATTCCTTTTATTCCTCGCCTAACAGACATGTCACCAGAGAGAAGTGCCATACAACGCGTTGTCTACCCGAAGCTGAAACAGTACTGTGCCGGCAAATATGGGATTGACTTTCAGGTAGATTACCAAACGTTTACTTATATTACCGTATTGTTCCATCCCATACCCAGGCCTACTACCCTGAATCTGAGACCTGCTTCTGAGCCCCTGACTGTGTGCTGGGAATGAGATACATTAATGGTCCCAGTAAACGAAAACCATTATACAACATCTTATAACGTTATGATTATAATGTTTCTCTAAGGCTCCTTACAAGGGCATTAGGTTATATAGAGTTTTAAAACGTTATTTTGACTTAAATATAACGTGCTGTTTTTTACCTGGGGTGTCACTCTCAAGACTCCAGGACTTGCCCCAGACTCATACCCCCCCCCCTCCAGGTCCTCCTGTGAAGCAAAGTAACATACATTTAATTGATTGTCCCAGTGTTCATTCTAGAGGGAGACACAGACACACAGGAATGACACAGACTTCCTATTGTAGATATCAATTCACATCAAGCAAGTAAGGGAACTCATTAGCCAAGCCCTTTGTGAGCTAGTTTTACACTATTTACCAATTTGAACTGTTCACCGATATTAGCACTATGCTCTGAGCAATCAAGTAAGTTCATAGCGCACAGAATATCAACATATGTACTGGTATATAATTATGCAAGATACAAATATCGGTAAATATGCAAGGACCTATCTGATATGTAAGTTTAGAAATCTGTTGAAGGTAGGAAAATAGCACCGTAAACTCCGAATATCACGCATCACCCCAAATATCACAGATTACCCCCAACATCTCTCAATTCCAGTAATTCTATGTTAAGGATAGATCCCTGTACGAGGGGTCTATGGCATTTAGACACCGACCGTAGGGAGGTTGTCTAAATGACATAGTCCCCGAGTTAATGGGATCTATCCGACTTAGAACCTGGTATTTAATGACCATTTTATTACCTTTTAATTACCCTAAATGACCATGGGGTCTACGGCATATAGACACCCGCAAACCCTGCTCTCCCATTGGTCAATTTGAAATACCAGGTTCTAATAATATTATAACACGTGTACCCCATTCTAATTATTGCCCCTACTATCGCCCACCTAGCTGGTTGAGCTGCATTGGGGTGTGGAGGAGTCGACAGGCTACCTCAGTTCTGACCTGGACCTCATCCGGGACCAGGTCACCGTGTGTAGGGAACGCTCCATAGGACCAGCCTTCTTGGTGAGTTATTCCTTTTATTCCATGTGGAGAAACGAAGTTACTATGCTTAAGTACCAAAAAGGCCGTTCTCCACGTCCCTGTGGAGAAACTGATGCCCATTCTCCATGGGGTGTTTCTCCATAATTGCATCACTAAAATAGCTATGAAACCAATCTTTAAATGTCGCTTCAAAGTACAATTTATCAATAATTACATGAAATAAACACAGGGATCCAGTCTAATCAGTCTAAATTCCTGGTTTCTCCACTTGTGGTACCTTGGATCATATTATGATTCAAGCTACCACTCTTGGAGAAACCAGGAATTCAGACAGATCATCGTGGACCTCTGTCTTGTTGTTGTTGTTGTTGAATTTTTATTTTGCCAAGTTAATCTTACCGCATATCTTACCACACATCCACTGCAAGAAACTTGACTTTCAGGCAGATTATTTAAAATCACTTTCCGTAAGGAAAATTCTTTTTGACATGGACTTTATTGGACGTTCAGCCACGGAAAGTACAATTTAAGTGATACAGGTTTTGCTTGAATGCCAAGTTCAACGCAGTGTTTTAGTACACAAACATATGCATTGGTAAAGTATAGCTCAGACAATCAGCAGATGAGTCTTATTAGGGGCCTTCCATAAAGTATGTACGCACCCAGGGGGGTGGGGGGGTCAGGGCAAATGCATACAAAAGCGTACATGAAAACAGGGGTGGGGGGGATCCAGAGTCATTTTAGCATACTCTTTATGTACACATTTTCAATTTATTTTCTGAGAGAAATCAGGACAATCCAAACTTTATTTTTGTGGTGATAAAACTGGCTTGATGCCATACAACTTATAGTTGCTTAACATTCCTAATGGCCAAAACATTATATAGCTACTGCAGTTGCATTAGATGTATGATTATAAAAAACTGTTAGTTTTTTTTGTCAAAACACCTGGAGGGGGTTTACATGTATACATGGAAGGGTGTGATAATTCCATTATAGAGCTATCAAACATATGTGGTTGTCCTATATGAGTCATTTAAGGAGTGATCATTTCTTAACAACAAAAAGTATGTCAACCTCTTGAGCAGGGGGTGTAATGAATTTCGACCCCTCTTGAAGGGGGGCAGTCAAAATAATTTCACCTGCGTGTTACTACTGTAAAAACCTCGCATATAAGACGCAGCTTGTATGCAAATCAATTCAGCAGTGCGGCTTATAGGAACAGCCCAGGGTCGGGGTGTGGCTTATACGCAAGTTTTTGCCACAATGGCACATTATTAAAATCAGCATTTTCAGATCACCAGTGCCGCTTATAGGGTCTGCTTTAGCTTGGCTTGCGGCTTATACGCGAGTTAGGCTTGTAAACAACTCAAGTTTTATGGTATGCTTCAAAGAGCCTGCGTTTGGTAATTTTTGATCCCTAGGGGGGGTAAAATAGTTTAACCCCTTGTCTGGGGCCATGCAATATGGGGGGTGGGGGGGTCTATTTTCTGGAAAAAAAATGCGTACATACTTTATGGAAGGCCCCTTAGCTGACTGCCTGAACATTGTGTTAGACACGAACTAACTTAGGGTAATCGTTTTTAAAGATTTTGGCTGGAGGGGGCATAGTGCAAATTATATGCACCATAGTAGGTTGTCAAACTTAAAGCCCACTACTTCACATAGTGGGGCCTACTTCCCACAGCGGACAACGAGCCTCACCTGTGTAACTCACCATATACAGGTTAAAAGGTTACCCCCTGCCTGCATGGCTAATCTAGGTCACTAATTGCCTGTTTTAACTGCTTGAATAATAGCAGCAACCACTCACCAAATCTCAAGTTCTAATTAACTTCATGCCATGAGGTCCTACCCCCTACTCCCATGTCTGGACCTATTACCTTAATTCGAATTTAGGTATTAGGAGGTAGCCACTTAGGATTTACAAGGGAGTTGATTTAGCCCACTTAGAAGCAATTATATGAGCTGTTATTGTACAAATATACTTATAGGAAATATACATCGCCATAGGCAGTCTATACGAAATTTTTTACCATGAGGGACATTCGGTCCTGCAGATTTCTTTTTGTTGCAGGCCCGGAATAAATTTTGCAGGCCCAGATATTAGAGTGTTTGTACTAATAATTATATTGAATATGGTTCCCTTGCATGTTATAACTATATAAATTCTTTATGTTTGTACACTAGTGGAAAACATTACAGAAAATATACTAGCATTCTGTTTTATGGCATTTTAGAGGTTGATTAGAAGCTGAGACACCCTGATATTTAGTTCTGAGATCGCAATCTCTGGTGAGAAAATGGCAGGGTTGTATTCCTTGACCACATAAATGTACTTTTTGCATTTTCATTTGTGTTTCTAAGTTGATTAGAAGCTGAGACAGACACAGTTCTAGTTTTCAGGAGTGGACTGGCGACCATCTTGAACAACTGAAATTGCCCAAGGGTGAGAGCTCCACACCCACCCTGATATTTATACTTAGACCATCTACAATAATAATCAGCAGAGAAAAACACTTTATCAGAGAAGTTGAGGTTGGGCTACAGAAGGGGGTTCTCCCACCAAAGGGTTAATACCCTGTACCATATGTATTACATTAATGCCTTACACAGCCTTTAATGGGTTAATGCCATGTACCATGTTTTCAGTGCCTGGTGGGCCACAAGCTGGGGCCCACCTTCCTGCCCCGGGAGATGCAGGCCGAGCACTATGACCTGATAGCTGAGAGGATGGAGCGGCAGTCCCCCGGCTCTGGGGGCCTTCTCCACAAGTACTACGTGCTCAGCACCACCCAGCCGCAGGGTATGGCCACCTCATTCTGATAGTTGGATTATAGTAACTATTCTGATCAGGCAGAGTGGGGGGGGGGGGGGGGTGGGGAGGGGAACTACCCTCATCTGAGGGTCAGGCACTGCCTGATCCTCAGGTGAGGGTAGTTTTAGCGACAATGACTTTTCTGAGGGTGTAGGTACCATAAATTTCCATCGATAATAGGCAAAAAAACACCTTTGAAACCCCCTTTTTTTGGATACCTAATGAAGGTATGTTGAGAGATATTCCCAATCTGAAAGACATATACTTATTTTTCAAATTTATGGTTTAATTTTAATTCTCAAAAAAAGAGGTAACATTTATGCCACGTGCCCCATGCGCCACTCCCCAGAACTGCATTTGTGTAACACCACTATGATCTTGAACTTGTATATTGCTGGGTTTGGGCAATTCCTGCTGTGAGCTCGGGAATGTGATGTTCCGGTTCCTGCTCGCTGGTTCCAAGTTTACAATAGGGATTGCCCAAGAGCAGCAAAAGTATGTATCATTCGTGTATCAAGACTACAAAGGCCATAATGCATTAATGCACTGTGCGGCGATATTTTTTTTTCTAAATTAAAGCTAATAATGCCAGAAATGCAGTGGTATAGAAATAACTTACATTTTGAATTTTGGCCACAAAAAACGTAAATCATCCTGTAGGGCCTATGTTTTGGCCTGCGAGTAAAAAAAACACACGAAAAAAACCGCCTCGCTTGTCAGATTTCTCAGACCTTGGTGCTGAGAAATCTTTTTTTTGTGGCATTAAGACTGATTATAATATATATTTTATCGGTGGGTGGTTGTGGTGCAGATGCTGGTGAGGATGGAGCGCGGCCTGCCCCGGTGTGGCGACTACAGAGGGACCACATCAGCACATTTAACAGTGAGGTAAGTGCGGTGGCCGACAAGAGACACCCCCCCCCCTCAAATAAAAAGTACAAAAAAAAGATTTAAATCATTTATCCAATTTCTCTTCAATCAAAAAGAAAAATTTAGACATCAATATAATTTGCTGTCAACTGTGAACTGTTCTTTTGTTAAGATGAAATTTAAAAAATTCTTTTTTCTACTTTTGGGGGGTGACCCTTGTCGGCCACCGTAGTAAATGCATACTCTGTCTTTATTTTGTCAAACAAAATTATTTTAAAAATCAGATGTACGCACCAATGTCACTGGAAATCTTACTATTAGTAATGTCTATACCCCGACATACTTCAATCCTGATAAAGTAAAAGTAGAGGCTCAAAATTCATCCTAAGAATAAACATATATTATATGCTCACTAAGAGTATACATTTGTTGGGACCTTATCATTATTCGCAATTCCAATTATCTTATATTAGCTCTGACTGTCCAATTTGTGCTCCACCTTCGGGCTGCCCTACTTCTATTCGAGCCATGAGCACTATTATATAACAGTTGTGTAAATGCACCCCATTACTTCTGTAATGTATGGAACACATATCAGGGCTCCTTAGTGCATTATAGCATAGTCCTCATTGTCATGATGCGTGAATGCAGCCCTAGCGAGTAACTCGTCAATGCTGCATTGGTGCATCATGCTTACCCTGCAGGTCGATTCATTCCTGAAGGTTCCACATGATGCTTGAATGCAGCTCTGACAAGGCACTTGCCAAGGCTGCATTCATAAGCATGTATCATGATGCCAAAGAACACAGCACAAACACCATGTGGCTCTTAAAGGTGTAATCAGATTGTGGACGGATAGGTAAAATATCCCCTAAGTGGAAAGAGCACACCAGAATTAACCCTGTTCTATTTTACATCATTTCCTGTCACTAGTCGGCCAAAAGTAGAGATGGCAAAACAGACGGAGCCAAGTTCAAGAGGGACTTCCGCTCAGCGGTGTTGACGGCGGCAGGGGAAGGACTCTTCACGGAGGAGGTAAAGAAGCACTACACACCAACAGGTAGGATAGGGAGTGCTCATCATTTAACAATTGACTGGGATGGAGATTCTTTTTAGGGGCGGAATTTGAAAAGGGGTCCACCAAACAGCAAAGCACTGAAAAGCATCGTGCCAAAATAATTATCGTTAGAACAAAATATTTTGTTAAAACCCACGGGGGGGGGGGTGAACCCCCAGGACCCCTCCTGCGTTCGTTTGCCCCCCCCCCCCACATCCCACCCATTAATATTGTAAAATGTTTCCTCCGCCTCAATAAGATTGATAATGTTGAATGATAATGTTACCTCCGGTTATATACCAAGAGGCTCTTTCAGAACAGAATCGTCAGTCGTCATATTGCGATTTTCGTCGATATTGCAATATTTGCAATTGAAAGGGTATTTGTAGCTGGCGAAATGTGGTATTTACATTAATTTTCTATAGATTTGTATAGGAAAACTTGTGAAAGAAATTTTACTAGTGGTCGTCACATAGGTTTCGTCACGTCACCAGTTCCCTACGACCACGTCAGTTGTTCTGAATGAGCCTCTAGGTTATATAACAGGCCATATAGCAGGTCATACATGAGTTATACTGACATGGCCTGACATACCCTGTTATAGGATATGTCAGGCCATGTCAGGGTCTATCAGGCCATTACTCAGGTAGTGACTGTTACAGCCCTGACCCCTGGTGTGGATCCATCTGGTTCATCTAGTCAGGAGCAGCCTGGACAAAGCACATCCTGCACTAAGTTAAACATCCCAAACTAATCTCCGGCTTGGTCTAGCTGTCGTCTTGACAACTTTTACGTTGCCCCCTAAAATCGACACGGCGACACATCCATTTCTTATAATCTACAAGGCGATATGGTCGTTTCTTAAAATCGACATGTGACATGGCAACCTAAGCGACATGTAACATGGCCATTTCTGGTCTGAGGGTTAGAACCAGGGTTAGAAACATCAATAGATTACACCAGAATGGGCCATTTGGCTTCTAGATTTTCAAAATTTTCCAGAGGGTCAATAATATGTTTATTTCAACAAAAGGCAATAGTGACACTAGCGACATGGCTTATTTCTTAGTGACATGGGGCATGAGCATTTCTGAAAATCGACATGCGACATGGGGACCCCCCACCCCATCTATACCCCCACTAATGGTTTTGGACAAATCCTAGGTGTAGGTTTTATTTGATCCGAGTGTCAGACAACTCCGAGGTGCTGCCTTTACCTCATTTAACCTGGTAGGCGGGTAATAAAATTATTTCACCCATTTTCGCAAAGAAAAAATCAGCACACTGTGGAACTAGAAAGATAATGTGCTCTTCCAGTTGTGGGAGGCACCATAACTATGGGAAATCGTATTGTTATAGCCCATAGCTTCTCATTGATTGTTAAACACAGTAATCCTAATATGTTATTGTATAGGCTTATACAGACTTTGACTGTTAGATATTTTACAGTGAAGGGGGAGGGGGGGTTTATTCAACCTATTCGGAGGGGGAGTCAGGCTTTTTCACGTATTCATTTAGACAAATGCATACCCCTCTGCCAAAAACAATGAATACATCATTATCCCAGATGATCCTAACCTACTAAACTATTCAATGCTTACTGATTGGTTGTGTTACAGCATTTGAGACAGAGGTAGAGGCTGGTCTGGGGGACACACCAGAGAGGCTGAAGGGCACGGCCGTATGTGTGGTCCGCACCGTTAGGGATCTGGACGGTTACCATGACGACCCACAACATGGCCGCTTCTGTGACGTCATAGACGGTGCCCCGGACGAAGAAAGTCAGAGTCGTCTGCTACATATACGGGAAATTGAGGTAAAAGAACAGGTGCACACATTTATGAAGTGGAAATGTACTGAATGGTGATTATTATGATGTAATTCTAAACTTCTAATTAGTCATTGGCACAGGTGGATAGCATTTGATGGGCGGCAGGCGCACTTAGTCCCTGAGGAAGAAAGGCTCCCTGATGGTGACAGCCACCGGATGTTCAGACCTCCTGATCTTAGGCCCCCTGAAGATAGTCCGTGTACCTGTTAAAGGGCTGAGTGCTTTATTGTCAGCTTGGGGAGGCTTGGTGGATGTAGGGGGAGGTGGGGGGGGGGTCATAATGGAAAACAAGCCCCGGTGGGGGGGGGGGGGGGAAACTGGAAAAGCCCTCATATACCTTCATGCTGGGGGGGGGGGGGGCAAAATTTAAAACGGTCCATTCAGATACCCACAAACACGCATGTTATTCCGATGGTGGAAAACGTATAAGAGATATCCAGTGATAGAAGCCATTAGTCTATACATGTGTAATAAAGAGGTATAAGAGATATTCAGTGATAGAAGCCATTAGAGAGTGATCCTTTTTTAACAACAGGGGGGGTGGTGGGTTTCCGCGCGGAGCGCGCAAAATTATTAACGTCCCCCTCCCCCGGTTGAGGGGTCAACATTTTTTACCCCCCCCTTATGGCCGAAAATCGGCTCGCGCCCGGGCCCTTTGAAGCATAGTAACTCGCAGGCTTTTTGGCTCAAAACAGGTTAAATTATTTTGACCCCCCCCCCCCCCAAGAGGGGTCCAAATCTTTTTGCACCCCCCGGTCAAGGGGTCCAAATTTTTTTGCCCCTCCCCCCAAACCCACCACCCCCCCCCCCCCTGTTGTTAATAAATGATCACTCCCTTAGTCTATATGTGTAATAAAGAGGTGAAAGTGTCCTCACTAGAGAGAGAAGGAAATGACTTCCACACAGGACTACAACAAATCTAGAAGTGATTTATTTCTGTCCTTGGTTAGCTGGACTCAGGCTGTACCACAGCGCTATTGGCTCCTCCCAATAAGGCCAAAAAAAAGGTTTGTTTCAGGTAACATGGCAAGAAAATGTAGGGTCGGTAGGTCAGATTTATTTTTTTTTAACTTTTTTTTTTAACATGAAAGTACTACCCTGCCTCTCCGAAGACCCGAAAATTGACCAAAAAAGGGTAAAAATACGAGGATTTCTTCAAAATTGCATAACAAAAACGTAGGGTCGGCCCTGTTTTGACAGGGTTTGTCGGGTGACCTGAAACAAACCCTTTTTTTGGCCTACGAAGCAGTTTGCTGGACGGGCAAGTTTGAGCTGCTCACTCAGCACGACTCTATCGACTGGTTGCTATAGCAACTTGTACCTCACATATAAATATATATATATATATTTATATATATATATATATATATATATATATATATATATATATATATATATATATATATGTATTCATAACCTGCAAAAAAGATAGTATTAAATTCCGAGGGGCCTACCTTCAGGGGGTCAAACTTCCCCAGGGCCTAGGATCTTAGCATTTAGATTATGCTTAAAGTTAGTATATCAACATTTGCTGCACACGATAGGGCAATACCATCTCGAATGAACATGTGAATGAAAAGCTATCCATGAGCAGTAAGCACTCAGCTATAGGGGTGTATTTCTTATGGCTGCAACCAAAAGTGTGCACTCCAAAATATGTGCTGGAATCTGACAAGAACATCTTAATACAGAGGGAATAAGAGTGAATGAGAAAAGGAAATATGGGTATTGTGAATGAGCAGATCGTTCTTACGAAAATTGATGATTGAGCCGCAATCATCGGATGTTATTGTGTGTGCATTGGTCATGAGACAACGGGAAAGTAGACACCCAGAGTCATGGGAGAAACAAGGATTAAGTATCGTATACATAATTATTAGTAATTGTCTAAGTTTAAAGGTTTAAAGAATGCATTGTAACCAGTTGGCGTTTGTGTGTAACGTTCAGTCATCAGGTAAAGGCATTGACTGGATTCACTGTACGCTGGTAAGTTGTCTCATCCTGTGACATGTTTTGAAGCTTTCCCTACATTGTTCTGATAAGCCCTTGTCTTGACATGTTTTGTAGCTTTCCCTCCATCATTCTGATAAGCCCTTGTCTTGACATGTTTTGAAGCTTTCCCTACATCGTTCTGATAAGCCCTTGTCTTGACACGTTTTGTAGCTTTCCCTACATCGTTCTGATAAGCCCTTGTCTTGACACGTTTTGTAGCTTTCCCTACATCGTTCTGATAAGCCCTTGTCTTGACATGTTTTGAAGCTTTCCCTACATCGTTCTGATAAGCCCTTGTCTTGACATGTTTTGTAGCTTTCCCTACATCGTTCTGATAAGCCCTTGTCTTGACATGTTTTGTAGCTTTCCCTACATCGTTCTGATAAGCCCTTGTCTTGACATGTTTTGTAGCTTTCCCTACATCGTTCTGATAAGCCCTTGTCTTGACATGTTTTGTAGCTTTCCCTACATCGTTCTGATAAGCCCTTGTCTCAGGCTATGGTTTCAGCTCATGAAATGTCTTCGATCACTTCAAACATATCATTTCAGGTGTCAGCTCAAACTGTGTATGGTAGGAGTGGACTTTTATGCCTACCCATTGATCTCAATCTAGTTTCTGTATTTTCTCTTTAGTTTCTTAGAATAACTTCTCATCTGTTATTCACAGCAGTTAATGCGTTATACTGCAGGTCTAGCATTGGGTTAAGGCTATCTGTAGCTAGTATTCACACCCAGTCCTCTTAGAAATTAACTGGTACATATGCTACTATAGCTAGCTCAGTAAGACTTAAGTACAGGGTTTAGTATTACTTTCATACGTGCCCATGGAGGTGTTGGTGCATGTGCAATACGAGTGCTGTTTCATGGATATTCAATCATCAATTGTTAACACGTTTTTTCTTTGTAAAATGAAACAATTCAAAACTAAATTAATAGTTTAAGGCCATAACAAACCGGAGACATAAAAAAGGGTGTATATTGAACCATTTGGACCTGGTTCGCTTCAATTCGGACATGAATGTTGACAATTACGTCGACATGATGCCCCCATAAAGTAGCGGCCAGCTAGGCACCTGGCAGCTTTTAAGGTGTGTTTTAATGTCATAGGCCCTGCGTGACCCACGAGGGGTAATTTCAAGTATCCTATCAAGAAAAGAGCATTTTACACTCATGCACTATGCAGGTAATAATAATGATATATATGCTAGATAGGTTAAAAAAAAGAGTAGTATACTAAAGTAGTTGATATTGTACAGCCAAAATTCTGTATGCATTAGATTGGCCTTGGTCAAAGTTGATCGTTGGGACGCCTTTCAGAACCTTTTGTAGTGTGGCTCGACAATGAACAAGTTAAGGTGGCTAGACCCTATTGCAAACCAGCATCGTGCTGTCCAGGCCCATTACAGCCGTTAGGCTGTCGCCAGCCTGTTGAAAGGCAATTGTCAGGCTGCCGCCAGGCTGCGGTCAGGCTGCCAAAAGGCCGGAAAGGGCCAGGACGAATTTGTATCTAATGAAAGGTATCCTACTCAGAAAATGATCCAGGATCCTGGATCATTTCTTAATGAGATAGGTAACTCACTTATTGGACAGCTATGGTCACATGATCATGAATGAGGCTGTGTATGACCCCATGGGTTCAAATCCCACCTTGGCAAAAACGTAGGTTTGTTTTTTTACATCATTTATTTAGCCCATTTAATTAAAGCATAAACCACCTTAATTGACATAGTTAAATTAGCTTTTAGATATGTGACTAGGTAAATTATTTCAATTTAGGTGCAATATGAAGTTACAAACAGTACTAGCAATCAAGGTTCGAACCCACACTCCCCTGGTTGCTGATGCTAATATGCCTATACAGTGTAGCACACCAGGGGGTGCCTTTGGTCATATTTTTGTATATTAGATATATATTTTCATGTGTTGTCAAAATCAACCTGCAAGACAGGGTTTGAACCCAGGGCTTCCTGCATGTGAGTCTTACGCTTTACCTCTACTCTACTGGGGCTCTGGTAGTAGGCATGCTGAAAGGTATACCTGTACCACATCAAGACTGTGTGCTCCATTTATTTGTTTTTTATTTCAAACACCAAAAACCTTTAAAATGTGCAGGGGACCATATGTTTAAATTATTGTTTCTGGGTGAAAAAGATTATAAACTATATCCTGAGAGAACTATAGGGATAGTTAATTACTTTAAGATGGTATTCCATGCACATAAGTACTATCACCATATGATCCTATTACAGATCACTCCAAACTCAAAGCCAGATATCTCAGAAACAAGTTCTTTATTTTCTTTACACTATTTTAGAGTACTTATAATATGGGCCTCATGACGAAAATCCTGACGAAATCTAAATACTTCTAGACTATGGGGTCTACCCACCTTAAATAAACCAAAAGAGCGTTCTTTGTATTTATTGAGATAAAATAGCCATCTCCAATGCTATACAAATGTTAACAAACTGCCCCTCGCCAACCAAAATCAATGGACCTAAATCAATAGAATAAAAACACCAGGTTTTACCCTTAACTATGGCAGGTCCGTCAGCGGCTGCCAGGGTCCAACCTGAAGCAGATCACCTCCGACTGGGAGAGTGTGGCCGTGGCCGTCCACGGCAGGAACGACGACTTGAGGGTGGCAAAGTTCGCACAGAGATTGAAGCAGGGGGCAACAATGAGGCTCATCAAGCATGAGGATTACCTGCAGGATATCTGTAATAAGGTGGGTTAGTTTAAACATCACCTGCAGGATATCTGTAATAAGGTGGGTTAGTTTAAACATCACCTGCAGGATATCTGTAATAAAGTGGGTTAGTTAAAACATCACCTGCAGGATATCTGTAATAAGGTGGGTTAGTTTAAACATTACCTGCAGGATATCTGTAATAAGGTGGGTGCGTTTAAACATTACCTGCAGGATATCTGTAATAAGGTGGGTTAGTTTAAACATCACCTGCAGGATATCTGTAATAAGGTGGGTTAGTTTAAACATCACCTGCAGGATATCTGTAATAAGGTGGGTTAGTTTAAACATTACCTGCGGGATATCTGTAATAAGGTGGGTTAGTTTAAACATTACCTGAAGGATATCTGTAATAAGGTGGGTTAGTTTAAACATTACCTGCAGGATATCTTTAATAAGGTGGGTTAGTTTAAACATTACCTGCAGGATATCTGTAATAAGGTGGGTTAGTTTAAACATCACCTGCAGGATATCTGTAATAAGGTGGGTTAGTTTGAACATTACCCACAGGATATCTGTAATAAGGTGGGTTAGTTTGAACATTACCTGCAGGATATCTGTAATAAGGTGGGTTAGTTTAAACATCACCTGCAGGATATCTGTAATAAGGTGGGTTAGTTTGAACATTACCCACAGGATATCTGTAATAAGGTGGGTTAGTTTGAACATTACCTGCAGGATATTTGTAATAAGGTGGGTTAGCTTGAACATTACCTGCAGGATATTTGTAATAAGGTGGGTTATTTTGAACGTTATCGTGGGATGCTCCCAGGGGGATGCTGCACCAACTTGTGAAGTATCAATGGGCGTTGGCATTTTTCTATTTATTTATTTTTCTTTGAAGCCATTTTATGAATAAAAAACAACTTTTCCTTTGCCCATTGAATATGGCTATATTGTATTTAATGGGGGGGGGGGCATTGAATACGGCACTTCCAGTCCTTAAGCATAGTAAAGCATAATAAATATCAAAAGAAATAAGGTGCGTTAGCTTAAACACTAACTGCAAGATATCTATAAAACGATGTGTGTGAACGGACAAGAAGAAACACCCAAACCTAAGATTAATAGATATTTTATTAATGTTATTTTACATACATATTGAATTCCCGCCATTGTAAACACTTCTGTTCCAATGCCATTACAAGAAGGAATAGCCAGATATACCATGCACTTTATGACTTTGTACGATTCAACAAAGCCTATACAAACTACTTAACCATCATATAACGTGGTACCTTTCTTCCTTTATTGCCACCTCATACCCCATATTGTGTGTTTTTAAGGTGCAGAGCCAACTCAAGCAGCTGGTGGACCGGGCCGCCGCACCACTGGCCATGGAGCGGCACACGCTGCTGGACAAGGTGTATGCTGAGATCATACCTGTAGGTGTTAACACGTTAATACTCATTAACCCTTTAAGGACCACTTAGTGTTTTAATGCGCTATGCACGTTGTACTTGAAGCCATGGTAGATGAGTGGAGCCCTGGCAAGTACGTGACACACTAGGGCTGTATTCATGCATCAGGCTGATCCTTGAAATGGGAATATATCAACACGGTGCATGTAGTTTTGATGAGTAGGTATACTCTGGAGTATATGGTTGCATTAATAAATCACGTTAGCCCTAATGGGGTTGATAGGGTCCGCATGATGCCTCAGTGATGTGCCCATGACGGCCAACGTTGCTCCCATTCTGATTGTACTAACTACTTATAAGGGAAAAAGAAAGGTCTGTTTCAGGTTACATAGTCTGAAAATCTAGGTAGGGTAGGTCGGATTTTTTTCACTTTGGCCTGAAAAGTATCCAAAAATTGACTCGCAAACTTCAGTGGCCATTCACAGACAACAACGTTGACTTGTGGACTATCAAATTGACCCTGAAATAGCCCAGAAACTACTGGATTTTTTTTCAAATTTGATAAGAATTTCTCGGGTCGGCCCTGTTTTGCTAGGTAGGGCTGGGTAACCTGAAATACTCATTTTCTTGGCCTACCTAA
Source organism: Harmothoe impar (assembly GCA_947462335.1). Classification (NCBI taxonomy): domain Eukaryota; kingdom Metazoa; phylum Annelida; class Polychaeta; order Phyllodocida; family Polynoidae; genus Harmothoe; species Harmothoe impar. Next base: position 20,839,979 of record OX381714.1, read on the forward strand.
ACTTACCTACCCATTATCAAATGCCAATGTCTATAGATGTGTCTATTTTTCCTACGATTAAGTGATCTGCAGAGCTATTGAAGTTGATATTAATTAACGGATAAAAACATTACATTCCTTCTAAAGGGTTCCGTCACCGAGGTATGATCTAGGTTAAGGGGCGGGTACATGGTGCCTGTGTTGTCCCTCTGCAGGGAGTCCTACCTTTAATATCCCTAGGCCACCAAGCTTGGTACATAGCTGCCAACTTTCAGCAGAATTGGATGGTTGTTAGATTTAGTGAGTTATACTTTCCACTTCCACTGTGTACATATTCATCTTGCATACGCTGTACATTTACTGGTATATAGATTAGCATTTCAGGGTGCATTATTCCAGAGAAATATAAACTTTGAACCCCCCACCATGTATAAAGATGTAATTATATTAACCCTCAAATGGCAACATGGAATGTCAATGTTACTGTGTACTTTTGTCAGCATATCAAAATGACAATATGAACATGATGGTTGAGGCATCATGTCATTTTGAAATTGTTAATGGGATATATTGGAAGGCTGCAAAGCGTATAACCCAGCAAGTGCATCGTCAGCTCTGTTGAAAAATTGGTGTTGTATACAGGTATAAGAAATATAAGACCATTGGAAATACGGCCGAGACCTTCTTCCAGTGCTGCATCAACCCTTTAAGGACGGCATGATACATTAATGGCCTTGGTCGTCATAATGCATGATTGCAGCCCTGACGAGTAGCTCGCCAGTGCTGCATGCATACCGATCCTACAGGGTTCAGACACCCCCCAAAGGGTCAGCATAATGCACCAATGTAGTACCAGCGAGTTACTTGCCGGGGCTGCATTGGTGCTTCATGACGACAAATGTAATCTTTTAGCGACATCCGTCCTTGAAGGGTTAATACAGCATACCAAGTGGTTGATGTACTTTGAAGGTCTTGAATGATGCTCTGATACAGCATTGGTGAGTAACTCGCCACTACTGCATTCATGCAAAATGACCTTAATCGCTCCCGCCGTTGCACAAATGCAGAGCCAGCGAGTTACTCACTGGCATTTGGTTGGGGGTCATGTGGATAATTGAAGATGCATCTTAAATGCATTATGCTGTCATGGAAGGGATATTTCGAAATATATGGAAAATGATTTATCGTTTTTCAATGATTAGTATTATATTGCATGTAACAAAATTCAATTCAATTCAATTCAACGCAGTGCCGGGGGTAACTCGGCAGTACTGCATTGGTTCATCATGCCTCCTTTCAGGAGTGTATCAACCTCGTAAGGTCATCCTTAGGCCTGTGCATCCATAGGGCACCTGTGAGTAGCTCACTACGGCTGGAGTCACTAAATCAGTTAGCTGCACGTAAAGGGTTAAGGCACTTAACGTGTGTACATAGGGTGACTCAATCAGGGAGAGATGCCTTCTCCTCTAGAACTGCGTCGTCCACATACCTCACCACTAGGTCCTCCAGCATGGAACCTTTATAAAAGCTGCAAAACTAACATCCCTCTTACTCCTTAGCCATTTAACGACAGCATAGCAATTCAATACACTATGCCCTTGTATCATCATACATAGTTTATTTTTTATCAAATACGGCTGTCTCATTGACTTAAGCAAGGAAGGCCGTATTACACACCCCCTGTTAAATAACCCATGGCCGTATTACACGACCCTGTGACGTCATCAAAATGGCAGTTTGTTTACATTTTGAACGATGTAGAAAAATGTCATTTTAGCCCCCCCCCCCCCCTATAGGCCCTTATACTTCAATTTGAATCGAAAAAGGTTAAAAAATAAACACAAAGGCACACTCGTTTTTGGTCTTTTGAAGGGTTATTTCACTTGTTGACCCTCGGGCCGCATTTCACTCGGCCTGTGGCCTCGTGAAATACGGCCCGAGGGTCAACTCGTGAAATAACCCTCAAAAAGACCAGAAACTCGTTCACCTTTGTCTATGTATTAATGCCTCATCCCGACAATATGGGTCCAGAAGGTTCGGCATCAAAGTAGTGCTGCCGAGTTACTTACTGGCCCTGTGTGAGTGCATCATGATAACAAGCATGATCTTTGATGCATCATGGCAACCTTAAAGGGTTAAGGAGCAGCTTCACTTTAGCATGCAATAGGTGCACGTTAGTGACACAACTTGGAGACTCCTCTATAACACAGCTCTAAGTATTAGGTAGCACACCTTAACCCTTTGAGAACAACAACATAGTCCTTTAATGGATTATGCCCTTTGTCGTCGTGATGCATGGATACAGCCCTGGCGAGTCTACCTGTAAGGGCTGCATTCAAGCATCATGCCGACCCTACGAAGTTGACACGCCCGCAGAGCTGCTTCAATGCAGTGCAGGTGACCAATCACCATCCGTGTATTGGTGTATCGTGACGACAAATGAATAAGTATGAAGCCTTGAGCAATCATGCCATGTTGGTACACGTGTGACTAAACACCATTTGTGGTGTTACACGTGCTTGCCAACTCTACCATGAGTGTTGTGAGTCTAGTGCTGTGTGTGCCGGGTGTATACTTGGTTGTTGTGAGTGGGGTTTACATACAGTTGTTGAATGCATCATGTGAAGTAAGCTATAGTGTTTACTCGTATTCTAACCATGTGTCTCAAGGTTCGTGTCCCTGCGTTATCATGTTGCAGCAATGTACTGCTTTTTTTAAATGTGTTTATTAGGTAATTAATTACATAAGCGTAATGTACATGAATTCAGCAATGGAAGAATGGCTCTGCCATCTTTGAAGTGACCTTACATCTAGTACTTGTGTCTCATGTTTCACCTGTATTACAGTAGGGAGTTGCATAAATTTCCAAAAGGGCGTCAAATATTATGGAATTGGTCAAGCCTAATAGAGCATTGTGACAGCTTTCCAGAACTGTTTTGATCATCTTCCTACTGCATCTAGTTCCTGTGTAATCTGGAAAGGAATAATCATTAAGTTAGATTAATACTGTGATCTAAACTGATCAGAGTAGACTAGAACAGCAGGTTGGTATTTTGCATTTTCTTGCTGTATATGCATATATTTACAGGGAATTTTAAAAAGTGTCTAACTGACATTGAGTGGGACCTTGTGACCTATGATTCTGTATGTGACTGATGACCTTTGACCTAATTACAAATGCCATTTGACCTACTAGTTTATCCTCATGTGTCTCCAGGCAGCATTAGGCATGGGCTGATATACCTTGATTTCACATATATCATTTGTAATACAATAACCTGCATCCCAATGTTACCAGTCTTAAACAGTCTCCATTCCTTCCCTAAATTTTGACATGAATAAAATCAAACTTATATTTCGATCAATACCAATCTGAAATTATTACCTCTCTCCCACAATTAATATATTCTTATTAACCACCATAATTTTGTGAAAAAAAGAGGCCTCTACCAATTTTGTAGGTCAGTAATTAAAGTCAGGAAAGAGATTTTAGTGAGAGGTGCCAAGTGAACCTCTCTCAGGGGCAGTGAAAATCGGGTCACAGAAGGGCCGACCTGAGTGGGCACTACGTCTGGGTTATCTAACTTCCTACCTGTATAAAAAACCAACAGGTGCTGACAAGCTGACAATTAAGGCAATTGAGGGGCCACTGGCTTGTCAGCCTGTCAACATATCCCATTCATAATTATCTAAGAACAACATGATGCCTCAAACATTATGTTCATTCATCATCATGATGCAATGATGCAGTACCTGTGATTGACTCACCAGTGCTTTCTTGTGCACCATGCAGACCCTTAGGGAGTGTACCAACTCACCAGGGCTGTATTTGTTTATCACGGCGACTAAAGTACATAGTGCATTCGCGTACTGTGCTGCCCCTAAAGGGATATATTCATTAAGCCGAGGGTCATAAGGCACATGGTGTGACTGTGTCTAAACTTACAAAGGCTCCCCTCATAGAGTTGTGTAAGGCTGCAGCAATAGGACTGAGTATAGACCTAGATGGCTGACAGTGACAGAAGATAGGGAGGAAGTTAAGGACAAGGTTACTGTAGACTGGGGTCAGTTACCTCTACCACATCCATTAAGCTCATGTACCAGAGACATGAGTTATCTACCTTTGGTAACCATTTTGAATATATATATATGTATATATATATATATATATATATATATATATATATATATATATATATATATATATATATATATATATATATATATATATATATATATATATATATACCTAGTCATTATATATATTTAACCCACGGTGCAGGGCAAAGACAAAGGAATCGCACCTTGGGTATATCGTATACACTGGCATAACCGAGGGTTAAATCAGATAGACTACACCTGGCCAGGCTTCTCCCACATACCCACTGCCCACTGGTCAGCGACTCGGTGTATAACACCTCGTCTAGACCTGGTGAGGCAGTGGGTATATGGAAGAACCGTGTCCAGGTGTTGTCTATCTAACACATACCTAGTGAGATTTGATGGTTATACACACACTGGGCTAAGGGAGTACCAGAAAACTGAAACCTATAGCATGTACATAGATGAACCTATTCAGGACGTTGGAACTCATCAGTTCATTGAGGATCCAGGGAACTTTGCATGTACCCCATAAGCAATGTTTTTTGAGGCATCCTACAACAGTTTATGCAATAGTTTGCATAAACTGGAGGTGCATCCATGACCAGGTGATCTGTAGAGCATGTAAGCATACTGAGTACACAGAAAAAAAGAAACAGCGTCAAAAGGGAGTCCAGGTTTCCTCCAGAATGACTCCCCACTTCAGGGGAGCCCAGGCGGCCTAAGGGAGCCTAGGTGACTCCCTGACTGACCTAAGGGAGTCAACTAGGGGAGTCACATAGCTGCCTGGCTCACCTAAGGGAGTCACAGAAGGACCTAGGCTCCCCTGGAGAGGGGAGTCATTCTCGAGGCAACCTGGACTCCGTTTTGACTCTGTTTCTTTTCTCTGTGTATATTTGTGTTTTAATCCCCATACTGAACCTCTATTGGCACAAATCACCCATATATAGCACTGGCTGATCCCCACTGGCTGGTTTTACCTGGACTGACCCTGTTGCCTGCTCCCAGCACAGGGCAGTAGGTTTGTTTGATCCCCAATAACCCATAAATAGAAACGACTGGTTACCCTTATGTTGAAATGCCTCTATTTCGGCAGGTGTGAGAAACATAGAACCAGACTTAGCAACATGACATGATTTCATGATTATATCTGTATCTGATTATATCTGTATCGTCTCATGATTTTTTTTATTGAAGAACTCCCTTCTTGAGGTGATGTGCTCAATAAACTTTTCAATACTTCAATACTTCACCCTAAAGGAGACCGGTATTTTGGCATAGACCTTATTATCAATATCAATTGATTCTTGACTAATAAATGAAGACGGCCAAAAAATAGCAAACAGTAATGATATTATTGGCAGGCATGAAAGCGGTTGTCCCCTGATGTAAAATTGGCAACAAATATGCCTTAAACCTGCTATAGATGCTAAGGTCATGTCCATAGGATGCCTTTGTCATAAGCTGTGTGTACCATTTGGAACTTCCCTTCTCTTGTTTTTGCTTTGGTTTGAAATCCCATCGTTCATATATATCTTTTCCTTCAAAGGCGCACTCAACCCAGGACCTAACCCTGCCGGGTTTTGTACGCAAATGACGTCGTGGGTTCAGTGCGCCTTTAATAATGGATTTCCATACTGTATCTATCTTTATATTCCACTGCTATTGCACGCCAAAAATTCGCGTTCATGTGTACCTAGGATAAACATAACCAACTTATCGTGGTATCTTATTGACATTTTTTAATGTTCCTAGAATGAGATTTAAGTACTGCCTCAATGCAACATTTTCAGCATACTGCATCATGCGGACCCTTGAGGGTTATCATATCAACGCTTTAGGGTTGGCATGATGCATGAATGTGTGATGTCCTGGCGAGTAACTCGCTAGGGATGCATTCATGCATCAGGTCTACAATAGGAATCACTGTATGGCGTTGTTAATGCTTGTACCTATGTTACAGCACTGGAGGAGGGTGAAGGACCTGGCCCGGGGAGCAGAGGACCAGGAGGATGCCGTGACCAGACTCCTCAAGTACCTGTCAGGTAAGTATGAGAATAAAGCTTTATAACCCCATAATTAGTTTTGCATTTCTAAATTAAATTACCAACTTCAAACTGGAGTAATAATGCACCAGGGCGAGGCAGGTACAAAACATGAGCTTTTAAAGAAACATTGTGGATGGCTATATATGATATGATGTGTGTTACTATATATACCGAGTTAGATACTTAGATCCACAAGACATGCAGCTCTAAGATTCACCTTTAATCACCACCAGGGGACTGTAGTGTCGGTGGTGGCCGCTGTGCAGGCCGTGTAGTGGTTCCATGCCCTCACACAGGGGGCAGCACACACAAGGGGACGCGTCCTGTACTGCAGGTAGACATCCACACATGTAGCCCCAGAATGGTAGCGCTTTGATGTGCAAAGCCTTCTGTCGTCATGATGCATGAATGCAGAGCTGGGGAGTCTATCCGAGCGTGTCTAATGGTCCTTGGCTCGACATGGACCATTTTGAGGCCTAGGCTTAGTGACATGGGACGGGAGAAAAAATTACATAGTGACAAGGGACATTGGGCATTTCCTAAAATTGATATGCTGACATATGGCCGTTTCTTAACATTGATATGACGACAGGGCCGTTTCTTAAAATCGCCATGATACATGGGCCCCCATCATTAAGGGCCTCAGTTATCCCACCGGTATCAGGAACGATCGTACCGGGAAAAGATCGTACCAGAACCATCGTACCACATTTTGGGGAATGATCGTACCACCCATCAGTATTGATCGTCCTGCATGGGAACGATCGTATCGCCCTCTTGAGGAATGATCGTACTGGCCTTGGGGAATGATCGTACCACCCTTGGGATGTTTGTACCGCAATTAGGGTTAGGGATAAGGTTAGGGTTAGGGATAGGGTTAGGGTTAGGGATAGGGTTAGAGTTAGGGTTAGGGTTAGGATAGGGTTAGGGATAGGGATAGGATTAGGGTTAGGGATAAGAATAGGGTTAGGGTTAGGAATAGGGATAGGGTTAGGGATAGGGTTAGGGATAGGAATAGGGTTAGGGTTAGGGTTAGGGATAGGGTTAGGGATAGGGTTAGGGATAGGGTTAGGGATAAGAATAGGGTTAGGATTAGGGGTAAGGATAGGGTAAGGCTTAGGCTTAGAGATTGGGTTAGGGATAGGGTTAGGGTAAGTTTTATTTTGAAAAATAATATTTAGATTCAATTTCATAAGATAATAGCATTCATAAATATGTACTCAATAATGCACCAAAAGTCCACAATGGCTGTATATGAAGATGATATGGAGATGAAGCTAATAGGTGGTATGCTCTTTCCTAGGAAATGGTACGATCATTCCCAGAAAGTGGTACGATCAATCCCAATGCTGATGGTACGATCATTCCCGCAAAGTGGTACGATCATTCCCACGTGGGCCAAAGCGGTACGATCAGGCGGATGGTACGATCGTTCCCTGGTACGATCGTTCCCGTAATACGCATGATTACGATAATTCAGGGGCATATTGTATATAGCAGCCCACCAAAGAAGGTTTCTCTAAGCCAGGCACTGAAAAATATGAAGCGGGAGCATTTTTTTCTCTTTGGCTTTTTATGACGAAATTTCATATCTTTACAGTTAATAAGTTCTTGCTCGGCAATAGTTGGGGAAATGCATTACTGTCCGTATAAGCTTTACCTTTATACCGATATGTCAAGATGGTGCCCTGTTGCAGCTGACGCCCCGTTCACGTGCGTCCTGCACGGTGACGATGCAGCAGCCAGGTCCCGGGTCCTGGCCGCGGCCACGTCTCTGGCCGTCAGCCACACCCACAGCACCAGCGTCCAGCCCTACACCGTGCTGCGCCTCCTGCCCTCCCTGCCGCCCCACCTCCGCACCCTGACACACCTCCTGGCCTCCCTCACCCGGCACCTACACCACCTCTACAACCAGCCCTGGACAGAGACCACCAACCTGGAGCAGCTCAGGAGGGACTTTGAGCAGGCCTTGCGGCAGCTGCCCACCCCCACCAACCCGCTGCACCTTCACCTGGACGGGCTGGAGCTGCTCAGGGACCCCCTGGAGGAGCCCGACCTGCTGCCCTGGATACCTGACCACCTGGGCGAGCACGTGAAGCTCATCGTGACGTGCTGCACCTCAGCCAAGGAGCTCCTCCAGGCGCTCAGCAACAAGACGCCGTACGAGGCACTCATCATAGACCTGGATGCTGCTCCAGGGGAGGACTCAGATGAGGACAAAGAGGGGGTGCTTAATGCGGATGTAGACCCTGAGGGAGACGAGAGGAGCTCTGGGAGGGGTGACTTTAACACACCAGGGTTGGACACAGACACTCAGGGGTCCTTAAGTGCTGGCACTGTGCCCCCAGGTGGTACAGGAGGAGGTGTGGCCTCCCACCTGGAGGAGGTGCTGAGCAGCACCCTGGAGGCGGCAGGTGTGCAGACAGCAGGTGTGTGTGAGGTGTGGGCGGTGTGGGTGCGGCACCTGGAGGGGCGGCACGGGAGGCACCTGGTGGGGGCCGTGTTCAGGCTGCTGGGGCTGAGTAACTCGGGCCTCACCGAGTGTGAGCTGCTCGACCTGCTCTCTCTGGACGATGAGCTGCTCAATGAAGGTAAGGGGACATGGAATCTTCTTCAAGGGCCGCATAGTTCATGTAATGCTTAAGCACCACCTTTTTTTTTTAAATACGAAATCCAATTTTCTTTTTCTGTTATCTGCATTTCGAAGTTTGTCGTATTTTTGGATTTGTTTCCGTGTCAGAACGATAAAAATTACCCATAGATTGCCTTCTGCAAGATTTCAAATTTGGGCATTTAGGTGTCTGTGCAGAGACGCTCCAGCGTTCATGGTTTTTATGGCTAAACATAATTTATAATTAAGCTTCTTGCGGTCCATGCAGTCTAGTCTAGTTCTGCACATACAGAGTTAGTGATGCATGGATTATTTTATTGTGGTCGAGTTTTACACAACTATTTGTTATGAATTAATGAGAAATCAATAGACTATTGCCTCACCGCCATCGATAAAATTGCTATAATGAATAAAGAAACATCATAAACATTGGCAGGTTAGTGATGTGATAACGAATTTCTTATTATTCTAATCAATACATTTAATATCGAACAGATTGATTTTCTAGATTATAATCCAACGCCTGCCAAAAATTACTTACAAACTCATTCATTTCAGGGGTTTTCCTTGGCGTTCAGCCTTTGCTGCGGAGGTTCCCTGAACTACTCCTGGCACGACTGAGGCACGACTTGTCTCCAATTCTCCAAATCTCCGACATCGACAAACGTGACGTCCTATCATTCACCTTACCGGAGATTGAAGAGCTCACCCAGAATACATTCATCAACACAATAAACCCAGCCTCGAAGACCCACCACCAAATGGCGCTGTACTTCATGAGTATTGCAGCCAAACCCAAACCCATGGATGACTGCTACAGCACTGTGAGCAGCCTGGGGGGGTTGGAGCCTGAGATCAGGGTGGACCCTCAGCCTTCAGTGTATGAGAACCCAGACTCCATCTACAGCACCGTCAACTACAACAGTCGGAGGCTGACCGAGCTGCCGCACCACCTGCTGTATGGGGGTCAGGTGGACGAGCTGCTCAAACATGTCGTCTTTAACTACAAGTGGCTCTATAATAAACTCAGCGCCACATCCCCAACACAGCTCATCGCAGTGTTATCCGGCTTGATGCTGAGTCCTGCACTGAAGGACTCCGCAGATGTTGCAAAGCTGGTTAAGGTCTTGGAGGACAGTTTTTTGTTCATTCAGGAAGCACCAGAGTGTTTGAGGTCAGAACTCACTGGACGTCTCCTCAATCAACTAGGGAGTTCTTACCTGATTACGTCGCTTATACGTCAATGTGACGACGAGGGTTATAAACACTGCCCGGTTACGCCACTAAACACAACATTTGACGACCGGCAAGACGAGGTTCAGCAGATTATCCCCTGTGACACGGGATACTATGAGGAGTTGTACATAGCGACTGTACCCGATAAGAAGGAGGTAATCACATACACCGTCCCTGAAAAGTTGATTTTGTGGGACACAAATTCTGTTGAAAAGGAAATGAACTTCGAGTGCAATCAGTACACATACTGTACCGATCTCAGAGTGTCACAAAATGGGATCAATGTTCTCGCACTTAACAATGGCTTCCCAAAGCAATCATTCCTGGAGGATTCCCCGATGCTGGACATCTATGATATCGATACAGGCAAAAAACTCCATCGGATATATTTCAAGGAGAGTAGGAACAAGCCCAAGAGGTTATTCAGGGTGCTCGGTTTAAACGAGAGGAGGATCATGTTCGACACACCGACCTATGTGGCTGTCTGTGTCGACGTGGTCAGACTCTGCAGCGTCAAAAGTGGGCGCCAGATCACAAAACTGCCTTGGCCCTTCCTGGTCACCCCAGATGAGAGATTCCTGGTGATGACAGAAAAGGATGGCCAAAGACTCATCCTGAGATCAGTCCCTGAACTAGAGTTAGTCGGTAAACTTGTCTCGCCTAAAAACATAACAGCGATCGTAGCGATTGTCTCGGAGACCTCATTGAGTATACTGGTGGCTGCAGGGTCGGCAGGTATACTAAGTAGGTACAATCTGGATGACGTGAATACTGACGTAAATGTTGATTCACCTCCACTTGAACCCCTCAAACAGGGCGTGCTGGTGGAGAAGAAAGATAGCACCATGAAGGGGGGCTGTGGAAGCCTGCTCATATCAAAGGACAACAACTATGCCCTTGCAGCATACATCTATGCGTCCGGGAGGGATCTTCATCGGACTAACTTTGTAGTGTCTACAGAAACATTGGAAAACATCCACATTTATGAGAGTGGTGTAAAAGACCAAGCCCAGTTCTCCCCTGATGGCAGATACCTTGTGCACCTCAAAGTGAAGAATGGCATCTTCGACATCATCGAGATAGCCTCGGGCGATGTGATAACAACCTACCAAACACAAGGACAGATACGCAAAATCTGCCCCATTGTGGGAACGGACGGGAACGCCGTCTTTGTAGTCACAAAGAAGGAGCTCCAGATGATAGACCTGGACAGACTGGTAGAGAAGGGGAAGAGGGAGCAGGAGGAGGTGGACTCTGACAGCGATGCAGCCTCAGTGGAGTACAACACCCCCAGGGTACGACTCCGCACACTGAGTGCCGACGTACCTCTCTCTGCAATCATGACGACCAAATCAGCTGAGAGCATCCCAGTTAAACTCACCCAGATCAATGAAGGCAATGGAGAGGTCAAGAGTGCCAATATCAACCTGCTTCGTGGGGTGCACTTTGCTGAATCTGAACTGGCTTCCTACCTATCTGAAGCAAGAGTCACCCCAAACGGACGCAAGTTTCTGTTGACTTTTGAACAGCTTCACATAGTCGGAAACTCCAAGAGGGGAGAAAAGAAAGTCCTGTCAGGGCCACTGGCGAGTGACTTCAGCCATACTAAAGTCACTGGTGGGATGGCAGGAGTGGGGAACAGCCGAGACATTTTTGGTGTGGGAACAAATTCCTTATCTCAAGGTACTCCACTTCAGAAGGGCTCAAAGATCTACGGGAATAACGACACGCGGCGAGGCACCATATTTGAAGCTGAAGGAGGGGAGACCATCCAAAGGTGCCCGAGTGTGATCCGTGTGTACAATGCTGAAACAGGAGACTGCCGACAAGCCATCCAAGTTAAGAACGAGAAACTGCTGGCTTGTACCGATAACCATGTGGTCACAGCATCAGGCGATGGGCAGTTTACAAATGTGTACAGTATCTCCTCCGGGCAATTAGCTGCGACGCTCGACTGTCCGCCTTCGAGCGCGGTGTTCACAGTGGATGACACGTGTCTGGTGATCGTGCCCCAGAAGAACTCGTGCATCCTGCACATCCACACAGGGACTCACTACCTGGACCTCCGTAAGTGTGATCTCTCTGATGGCGACCTGGCCATCTGGGAGGTGATGACCTGCTCACGGGTGCCGACCGCTGTGTTGGTGTCACTCCTGGGGGAGCGGCCCGGACAGAAGAACCCGGGTAGCATTAACTACGCCTGGGTAGATGTCACCTCGGCCACCATCACACACACCTTCAGCTGCCACTCCGAACTAGTGCAGACATCACCCGACGGGAAAATCGGTGTCGACAGTGAATTCCGCTTCTACGATATCCGTGAGGGGAAAACCCTCTTCCAGATTCAACTGGAAGACATTACCCTCACCGAACACGCCTCCTTTATCACTGACGATGCCCACCTTATGGTCTTCCTGGACAATGAAAACGGCAAAATCAATATCATAGACATCCAAACGAAGAAATTGGTCTCGAAAAGCTTCTTCCACCCGACGCGTTCAAAGATCGAGAGTCTGAGGGGTCACCATGAGGTGGCGTCTCTGATCCCGCTGCACGGGGGGTCCCAGATGGTGGTTATAGACGGGAACAGTGTCAAACACTTCCTCCTACAGACCCCCAAGAAGCAGTTAGTGGCCATGGGCATGGTGAAGCTAAGGAAGCATGGCTTTGACAGCGCGGAGGCTAGAACTCAGTATTACCACTCAGTGAACGGGGATGGGGACGTCAAGCTGACCCGCAGAACCAGCCACAAGGTCATGCACCGGGCCTTTGGGAACCGCTCGCTACACATGTACGGCAAGAGGAAGTGAAATACAATCAGGAAATGATTTCTTACAGTACATACACTGGTTAAATGTATAAGTGAAATTCTATTTGTAAACGATTTGTCACAGCTCACATGTATCGCTTAAGGTAGTGGAATTCAGTTTGGAAATGACTTCTCACAGTTTTCATACATCATAACATGTATGGCAAAATACAATCGAATTCAATTAGCAAATGATTTCTTCTGGTTCCTTAGTCTGCATTAAAATAATTGCTTGTATATAAAAATCAACTCGTCCAGCTTGTTGACAACACAATAAACAAAAAGTTGTGTTACCATTTTTGTTATATTTTGTTTCTTGTTTAACAACTTTGTAAATATGCAGGTTATATGCAGTCTCAAAATCCATCCTTAAGCTAAATTACTTTTTGGCAAATACCATGTTCGGAATATCAAATAATTCCGTGGTCAGGTATCAGGTTAGCATAGACGTAACATGTTAAAACTCACAATTGGGTGTCCTCACATTGTAGTACCAAACTGACCACAGGGGGCGTAGTGGTGAAGGCTGTGGTGCAGCTATACCTCAGTAGGGGGCGTGTTAGTCAGCGCTACCACTGCGGCACACATGGTGTATCACAGAGAAAAGAGAAAAGGGAATACTGCATTAAAATACGCGGAGCGGGCAATTGTTTTAAAACCCCTCAAAACGGTTTTATGATGCGCGCAGTGATGAGAAACCATTTTGTGAGTGGCCTTAGCATCATGGACACGAATATTTAGATTCATGTTAGCGTTAACTTTTTTAAATGGACCAAAAAGGGGGCGGGGCGTACGCCAGTCCCCCCCCCCGCCTATATCTGCGCATGCAAGTGGCTTGTTGAAAGCTGTACCATAGAGTCTGTCTGTCCCATTAATGTGCCCGTATAATCAATATGATAACACCATGTGTGTCAGGTGCTGCAAGTACACCCATACAGGCTGCTATCTGATGTAAACACACCATGTAGGCTACCAGCATACATTCATACATGCAGGGACCACCTACCCCGCATGGCATATAACACCGGGATATAGACAATGTGTCACAAGAATAGTTCCCCACACTGTAAAAAGGTGCTTAGGTTTTAAACGTGTTTAGGTCTAAACACGTTTAAAGTAAAGTCTAAACATTTTGCCAAGCTAATCATTTTTTTGACCACATGTTTAGAGATTAAACACCAAAAGTCCAAACTCCTAAACGGCTAGGCTAAACATGTTTAGGATTTAAACACTAAGAAACTTTATGATTAGGATATAAACATCAAAATCAATCATGTGTTTAGACCTTTAATGAACATATGAAAGGATTGCACAAATTGAGTTAATTCTGTCAAAATGAATAAGTCAGAGTTTCGTTCTATAATAGGCATTATACCTGCATTACATGTTATATACTCAAGTATATTCCAGATAGTGTGGATCAGTTTAGACTTAAACATATTGATCTAAATGCCTAAATACTAGACCTACACATGTTCAGGTGTTTAGATATCAAACATATAATTATACTCCACCATGTGGCAGTTAAGTTCATGGATGAACTTTCACCACACATTCATAAGATAATCCCTGAATGATAACCATTGAATCATATTATTTAAGAAATTCAAATATGGGAAACTGTGGTTAACATTACCAAAAGGAAGACTTCATGATTTTCAGTGTATATTATTATCAATATTCATCAATATCAGATAAAACCACTAGGAACACCCATCCTATGGCATGCAAGAGAGTATATAGCATTATTCTCTCAACTATTCTGTTGTACTATCCTGCGTTACCTATGGAGACACATCTACTACGTAACATATGCACTACACTCTCTGAAAGTGTAATTACTACCTACCATCAATGTTAAAGGACAATATTTTGGCCTGTTAAAGCTGCCATACTACCTCAGATATATAGAACGTTCACTTTCTGCATATTTATAAAGGGTCTCCTTAGTGCAGTGCACTGGTAAGATCCCAATCAAATTTGTGGCTTTAAACTGTGCTAAATTCTAAGATAAAGATCAGAAAAAATAGAATGCTTCCAGCATTCTATTCAGCACTTAATTATATCAACAAGTTGGCGCCATCTGCAGTGTTACACTGAGAAATAGTAGACTCTGTTGGTAAGATCAGCGATGCAAGACTTGCAGGTAGCAGTCGACTCAGTGCTGCCACCTGATGTCATTTTTTAACACTAACTTATCAAAGCCCACCAGAATATAAATAGTAGCTGGAATTAGAGTCTTGTTTTGCACATATTAAGGATCTCTTGTCAAAATAAATGACAGATTATAATAGGGAAAGGGTTATACAATCATCTGAGATACAAATGAAGATAATATAGGTTTGAGTGTGCCAAGTAGTATAGCAGCTTTAATATCATATATATTCACTATAACACTTCATATATCTAGGTATTTTAAATCTAAACAAATAAGCACAAAGCCTCATAAACACTTCACTCATCTAAACATATCAGGTATAAACACATGGAAATCTAAGCATAAAGGCTAAGCATATTATCAACTTAAACATGTTTAGGTTTAAAATGTGTGTTCAAATACGGGACAAGAATGTGTTTAGCTAAGTGTTTAAAATCTAAACACCTTTTTTACAGTGCACTGATAGTTATCTCTCAGTGACAATAATATTTGAGTGCTCCTTAATATTTACTTCATGCATTTGTTGACAATACTTGTTAAAATGCTGCCATCTTAATTGGTCTGAAAAAAAGCTATTTATAATGGTACATAGTCAATGTTGTAAGCCAAGTATCATTTTCAAGACATCATTGTATATTAGTGCCAACCTTCACATTGAGGTCCTATTATAATTGCACTGTAACTTGGCAGCATACAAAGGTGTACGGTAGGCTCTAATTTGTCTAAATAGCCAAATTTTAACCTTAACACTGCACATGTGAGACTTTCATACACGCATGTTGCCCTGTGCATATAACATTCTGGTCTGAAGTAAAATATTGTTGTCATCCTTACGTGTATTAGAGATGATGTGACCCAGGTACTTGAGCTCCTCACATTCATTAAAGCTGCCATACTACCTCAGATATGTAGAACGTTCACTTTCTGCATATTTATAAAGGGTCTCCTTAGTGCAGTGTACTGGTAAGATCCCAATCAAATTTGTGGCTTTAAACTGTGCTAAATTCTAAGATAAAGATCAGAAAAAATAGAATGCTTCCAGCATTCTATTCAGCACTTAATTATATCAACAAGTTGGCGCCATCTGCAGTGTTACACTAGGAAATAGTAGACTCTGTTGGTAAGATCAGCGATGCAAGACTTGCAGGTAGCAGTCGACTCAGTGCTGCCACCTGATGTCATTTTTTAACACTAACTTATCAAAGCCCACCAGAATATAAATAGTAGCTGGAATTAGAGTCTTGTTTTGCACATATTAAGGATCTCTTGTCAAAATAAATGACAGATTATAATAGGGAAAGGGTTATATAATCATCTGAGATACAAATAAAGATAATATAGGTTTGAGTGTGCCAAGTAGTATAGCAGCTTTAAGTACTGAACCAGTTAGGGTGAAAAAGCATCTTCATCTGTTTGTCCATCAGGGACTGAATTACCAATCGTAAATTAGGCATTCTTTAGTGGATCATTATTCATATCATTTTCAATACCATATTGATTATAAGCCTTAAACAGGCAAGATAGGCCATGATTAACAGATGTAGATAAAACCAACAAAGTCATCAACATACATTATAGATTTACAATGTTTGGTTCACGTGTTTGCTCAACTGATGGCGCGGACATACACTGGGCTCTGTGGTGTTCAATATGCCACTGGTAACTGCTAAACCGTTTGTTTGTACATACAGATATGCAAGAAGGAACTAATGGGGCATCCATAAATTACATATATGCACCAAGGGGTGGAGGGGGGTTAAAGTTGGTATCCCAACTATTGCGGTGACAAATTTCCACTTCCAGCATGGGGATAAGCATGCTAATGTTGTAAGACATATGTGAAAGTATTAAAGCTCTATGAGAACTATTTCCATACAAAAATCCCCACACAGTAGCAAAAATGAATTTTCACTGAGCAGTCAAAAATAAAGCAATTAGGATGCCTCTCTTCTTAACCACAAGGTGGCAGCTGTGTATAGTGTTTACAAAATATTCCCATTGCAGACCCAGTAACTCAACTCCATTCATGAACACATTAGTACATTGACATCTCTACAGGTGGCAGCATATCTCAGATGGTTTGCCAATGCTTGAGTTTTCTCCATGAAAGCTGTAGATCTAGATTTTATTACACACTTTACAATAAAGCCTTTAAGACTCTTGGTAACCAGAATTAAGCACCCATTTCAGAAGAAAAGTGTACATTAAAGACTTTCAGGTAATTATTGAGAGGGGTCAATTTTAGTCACCCCAATTGGGATACCAACTTTAAGCCAAATGCGTACAGACTCGTACAGTGGGGTTGGGGGTCCAGGGCCATTTTGGCATACGCATTGTGCAATCTTCTGGAGTAACCTACACATCAAGGGCCTCTTTTAACTGGCCCCTGCATGCTGATATATAACTCCCTTGATGCTTGCAATTATGTAGCCTATATATTACTCTGTGGAAGAGTGGGGGGCGGGGTCCAATTGCAAGTGATTTGACTATTACACAGGGAGATGGGGTAGTCCCAATGCGTCCCTGTTGCAACAGGGGGGAGGGGGTCAGTTTTTGGCAAAATCATGCGTATATAATTAATGGATGCTTCCTAACTGAAATCAGTACCTTGACAAAAAGCATATCCCCGTAGTCTAAGAGCATATCCCCCGTAGTCTCACTGCTCTATCTGGGCTCTATGCCTCTATAAAGTGCCTCTATATAGTGCCGCAATCTCTCCCAATAGAACAATAAGGTGAATAGTCTTAAACATAAAGTGCGTTCGGTTATAGTTGTGTTATCAGTTTAACAAAAAAAAAATAAGAAAGAAAGAAAGAAAAAGGGGTTTGGGGGCAGAGCTCCCAATTTATAGCAACTACTTCTACTACCCTGTCCATTGGTAGAAATTGTGTCGCCATCTAGAGGCAGTAGAGTGATGGAGCAGTGGGACTACGGGTCTCAGCGAAGGAAATCCTTCTACTATATATTTTAATATAGTGGAAAACGCAATAACAGCTACCAGGACATTTACAATTTCTGAAAATCACCCTTGACTTAAAAGATACATCTTTCCTACAAAACATTTCCAACAAAAATTAGCTACTGACCACGGAAAATTTGAGCACTGGTCTGTAGCGTAAAACCACCTCAATTTGCCTGAATTTGCACTGAATAATTTGCATTTCCACTGATCCTCAATCTAGCCTTTGAAAAAAATGTAAACTCACTGAGAATCCCTTTCCTATTATTTGATTGAAATTGGCAGACATTCAGCAGCATGTGTACAAGTTTTCATAATATTGGCATCATTTCCAACTTAATTATGGACCATTCAGTGCCCCTGCAGTATTCACTTCTGACCAGAATCGTATATGACTCTCAGTTTTCTGCGGGATTACCCTCACTGAGACCTACTATTAGTGGGATGTGGCTTTCTATTGTCTATAATTGTGATTTTTATAACCCAATACATGTTTATAGATAGGCCCTGAGGTTTTATGTCCCTTGGATTCCTCTATACCAAGATAAGCTGATGTTTCCTGGACAAACTCAGGCCCAAAATCACCCTGATTTCCCGCTTCGGGCCGAGAGCGCCCCCTCCTCCATGTTTTAGCTTTTTTCACAGCAAGAAGTACCTCTAGGACCATCAAATCCAACATGGTCCAATTATGGACCATTCAGTGCCCCTGCAATATTCACTTCTGACCAGAATCGTATATGACTCTCAGTTATCTGCGGGATTACCCTCACTGAGACCTACGGAGATATGTGGTAAGCCTGGTGGTCTTTATGGCGATCACTGATGTAGGTGAGCATGATGAGCGTGTTCCCTGCACGGTGGGGGACCACGGTGGGGGCCACAGCCACCAGGTGATACCACACACCCTGATCAGGGCTCAGCCAATCAGACAACAGTACCATATCATGTGACCATGTAACTGCTATAAGATTAGCCCGATAAATCAGTGTTCACTTACACTCAACCACATCTTGCCATGACTCAGCCCTGCTTTCTCACAGATATGCTTTTGAGAGGGATATGCTTTTTCTCAAGGCACTGATTTTAGTTAGTCCCAATGTGCAACTGATACAGCTGGGCTCTGCTATGTCCAATACCACTGGTAAGTGCTGGTATGGGCAGACACTGGGCTCCTGTGGTGTACAATACCACTGGCAACTCCCTGTCTGGGAAATACCACTTTCACTGGGCCATTTGCAGTTTGAAGAATACGTTTACAGTTTCTGAAGTTACCTGGGCCTTTCTACACAAGATATCTGCTGTCAGGGAGTCAGTGTGTGGCGGATACTAGAATAAGGGGAAGGGGATCAGGGAGGAGAGGTGGCTTTTACTGTAAATCACATCGGTCACACATTGGTGCCTGGGCATTATGTATAATTTGGAATCAAACCTTACCCAAGTAATGTTAACTGATAGATTGATTAACAAGGGTATATTGGGCCAAAGTCGGCAATAATCGACGCCATAGCAATTGTTATAGTAACCATGGCCCATTGTAGGAAAAGCATCTATTGTTTCAGAATACAAAATGTAATGTTGGCTGACCCTTGGCATAGTAGTCATTTGAAATGCAATGTTGGTCCAACATTCTGATAATGGGCCATTTAATTGATTGGTTGGCCGCTGGCCTAGAGCTGGTCAATTCTTGCAATTTTATTTCAGGGCCATTATATTATTTCTGATGTTGGACCAACATCAATTATAACTACATTTGTTCAATATTGGTTGTGCAATCTCCAATAGAGGTATTCAATGTTGTCTGAGGAGATTTTGACGGGCGGGCTCCAACTTTGGCATCAAATTGGGTTACAAATGTGATCCCCAGTGTGCTCTACAAATTTAAAGGTCGAAGGAAACTCATGAATGAAATTCAATATTTAAAAGTGTCATTTACTGCATGAAAGAACTGAGAATTTGTCGAAATGAACATATGAAGACGATTCATCTGTGGGTAATGAAGTTAGATAAGTCCTACATGATAGTACAATGTATTACAGTTTGCATGATTTCCAACATTTTTGTGATTGAGATTGTGATGGATTAAGAAGATGAACTGATGATACTTCAGTCATGACAGACATGTTTTGAGCAAGGTTGCATATTAAATTATATATTACATACACAGCCAAAAATAATTTTCTCATTTTCAGAAAATATTTCTTATTCTAAGTAAAACAAACGTAAAACAAGTTTATCCATAGGATGGGTGAATTTTACTTTAACTCTTAGTTGAGTTTAGTACTCAGAGTAAGAATAACAAACAAGAAAAAAAGATCCTTAATTCAAGAATCTTATTCTGGAATCAAGATAATACTTCCTGACATGTTTCTCAATATAAGAAAATCATTTTAGTGGAATAGACCTTTTTCCTAGAAAAAATATTTTCTTACATAAGTTTTGATTTCTTATTCAAGTTAATAAACAACATTGATTTTCTTGCCTGGGAAGGGGGTATGATTGTACTTAATTTGAAAAGAGAAAAGAGAGGAGTGATGCCAGAGCATCAGAAAGAGGTTCATCAGATTAAATGCAGCTTTTCGTAGCTACAATAGAGATTAAGGCTAGTTCTCACCATTGCTGTGCATGGACAATATTTGGACTTTTTTTCGAAAATCTTGGAGTAGAGCCGTAATTTTATGTAACTAATCTTCTCAATTTAATAAAAAAACAATCCTTATTTTGAATAACAAGTAGTCTGCTTACTATGGATCCCCATAGTACGGAAGCCGAGGAGGGCCACAACTATATGAAATGATAGAAATAAAAATATAAGTTTATATATTTTATAAGCGATTTTTTTTTGCTGTCAACATTGATCTCTCAGCTGTCAAACTGTCAAGTTGGAAAAAAAGTTGCTGTCAACATTGATTTTTCACCTGTCACACTGTCAAGTTGAAGAGGAATTGCTGTCAAAATGTCTTTTGCCCCTATAGACACTGTGGGCATATAGGTTCGAGTTGACACTCTCTTATTTCAGGAAAATAAGATATAATCTTACAACCAGTTTTAAGAAAATTACTTTAAAAGAAAAATGAACTTAGATTTTTTGTTCCTAGAAAAATGCCAGAAAAAAAGACTACATAACTTTTTCCTTTCTAAAAACAAGATAGGCCCCTAACTATAAAAACTCAAAATGAGATTATTTCTTGAATCTAGAACATTTTATCTTGAATCGAGTATTTTTCTTGGTGTAAGAAAATTATTATTGGCTGTACAAAAGAATATAGTTCACTAATAGTGATTGCTACATTGGTCATACATTTTTAAAAAAATGTTTGGGTCATGCACCATAATGTTGCCCCGGTGCTTAATGTCTAACCATGGGATAATGGGCCAACATGAAATCAATATCAAAATCTGCAAGCATGGGTCATTACTGGGCCAGCAGTCAAACCAATGGTGGGCCAATATCGAAATGCCTATATTGGCCCATTCTCCAGACGTATATTGGCCCAACCATGGCCCTATGTACCTCAGTTACCTGGGACATAATCGAACCCTTTTTTTTTTGTTTAAGATCATGCACCATAAACTTAAAGCTGCTATACCAGGTGGCACACTCAAACCTACATTTTCTTCATCTGTGTCTCATATGATTGTGTAACCCTTTCCCTCTTATTATCTGCCATTAATTTTGGAAAGAGGTACTTAATATGTGCAATACAAGACTCAGATTCCAGCTATCATTTATATTCTGGTGGGGTTTGTCTGTTTAGTTCTGACAAAAAACATCAGGTGGCAGTACTGAGCAGAGAGGAGCCTGGAAGTTTTCCATTGCTCAACTCACAAACACAGTATGCTAGTACCTGGTGTATCCTGTAGATGGCATTAGCCTTGTTGATGTAATCAAGTGCTGAATAGAATGCTGGAAGCATTCATTTTTTTCTGATCGATATCTTGGAATTTAGCACAGTTAAAAGTCACAAATCAGATTGGGATCTTAGCAGTACACTGCACTAAGGAGACCCTTTATAGAAATGCAGAAAGTGAACTTTCTATATATCTGAGGTAGTACAGCAGCTTTAAGCATAAGAGGTGTCTCAGGAGGTTAATGGGAGATACGCCTAAGACTATGGTAGAAATGCTTTTAGAGACTACTGGAGATGTGCTTTTTATCAAGGGACTTTTTTCAGGAAGTCCCTAGTTACATGAGAGATACATAACGTCCAGGCACCACCATGGGGACGGCCAAAAGAGAACTGTGACTCGCACCTCCTACTAGTACTATACAGGTATGTCATGTAGCACTGTGACACCTGCAGCATCTACCTGCTGCCTCACCCACCCACCACCCACCACCCACCACTGAGCCGCACCACCATAGGGAGGAGGAGGAGGGGCTGCGGTAATAAGCCCTGATACTACCACTACTCCACTCAGCATTGCACACAGCAGCAGGGGGAGTAGGACCCTGGAGGAGGAGACTCAGTGGTATATGTACGTCTAGGCAGACAGCACTGGAGGAGGGTCATGTGGAGAGGATAGCACTGGTACTACTAATAGCAGGGCAGCACTAGGTCTATATACAGGGTGCTGTGGACACTGGCTGTCATATAAGGCCACTATATATATATAGGACTGACAGCTGTGGTTAGCGTCTGGACCTGTGCTGCTGCAGAGGATGTAGATATAGACCACAAGGTACTGCTCTGTGCATGTGCTACACCTAAAGCTGTACAGGAGAGGCACCTAGTGCTGTATAGGCTGATTGCACTGCTGGATATTGAGTGGATCTCTCACTCCAATTAAGGCATTACACAGGATCCAGGCAGCCTTAGTCAGCGGTCTATGTAACATCCCCGTAGTCTACCACTTCACACACTCCAGCACACACAGAGCTGGGCCCGGGGTAGTTGACCGCCTTCTGGGGTGATGTATGTGTTTGTGGCGTGAGGAGCAAGGGGAGATTATTACACTTTGTGGTGTGTCTACTTGTGGTGAACCACTGTAGTGTGTGTTTAGTGTGGTTGGGGCTACCATAGATCACAACACCTACACACCCTACCACCACCACACGGACACCTAGAGACTCCACCCCAGTGTTACCTACACCTCACCTCACTCCCAGGTCACCACCCAGGCACCCACACCCACTGGGGTACTCTCCCAGCTGTGAGAACCTCTGAGCACTCTCCCAGCTGCGAACCTCTGGGCACTCTCTCAGCTAGAGCACTCTCCCAGCTGGGACTGCTGTAGACACTTTTCATACACTTGCCCTATTTGTGTCCTCAAGCAGAAATTGACTTTAAAATCAGAGGGTATATTAGATAGGCACTTTGCCTTATACACCAATCAAAAAAGACTTGGCCCAAGTACAAATTCAACTAAATGTAAAAGCTTTTGGGCAACCCATACTGGTGTGCTAATTCACCACACTCTCCAAACAGACTCTCCAGCAGACACGTGACTTGTTCATCTCTGCAGCAACACCTGCTAGTTGCAGCCCTGTTGCTCAGGTTCACCTTAAACGACGCAAGCAACTGAGTGCAAAGAAGCCCAACTTCACTACCGTGTGGGTTTTATTGGGAAAAACACATCGGACGATCAATACCAAGAAACCGGACCACAAGTAAGTGTTTATTTGAGGTGGTGGCCATGTAAGTGCTTGTTTATAGTGAGTGTGGGTTTTTATTGTGTCTCAACTGATGAGAAAACACAAGAAAACTTTATTGTTGTTTTATAGTTTTAGTGGGGGAGAATGAACCCTTTGTAATGTCCATGATAGACCTAAGTCAGACTTCAACATTTCCACCCTTGAAAGACATGACTGTTATCTAATGCTTAAAGCAAATTGTTCCATCTTATCTAAACACTGGCTTGTTTTGAACAGCTGACTGCTGTGAAAACCACTGACTGGTGTTGAACAGCTGATTGCTGTGAAAACCACTGACTGGTGTTGAACATCTGATTGTTGTGAAAACCACTGACTGGTGTTGAACAGCTGATTGTTGTGAAAACCATAGACTGGTGTTGAACCACTGATTGATGAATCTGGGCAGATACCATGCACGGACAAGTGTTCAAACCACTTGCTGGGATTGAAACCACTGACTGGTGTTGAAACCACTGACAAGTGTTGAGACCACTTTATTTGAGTGTTGAAAGCACTGGCTGGTGTTGAAATCACTGGGTGGGACTGAAACCACTCACTGGTTCTGAAACCACTCACTGGTGCTGAAACCACTCACTAGTGCTGAACCCACTCACTGGTGCTGAAACCACTCACTGGTTCTGAAACCACTCACTGGTGCTGAAACCACTCACTGGTGCTGAAACCACCCACTGGTGCTGAAACCACTCACTGGTGCTGAAACCACTCACTGGTGCTGAAACCACTCACTGGTGCTGATACCACTCACTGGTGCTGAAACCACTCACTGGTGCTGAAACGTGGGGAGAAACGGTCCCTCTGGTCTTAAAACCACTTACTGGGTTTGAAATCACTGACAAGTGTTGAGACCACTTTTGAGTGTTAAAACCAATGCCTGGTGCTGAAACCACTGAAACCACTGACTGGTGTTTTCACATCTAGATGAGAATAGATCTAAGATTTTCTCATAACCAGAATGCTGAAAGAGAATGTGAAAGGGGTCATTGAAATGTGCGGATTGGTAATGACAATAAGCCCTAGGAGAACCCTTACGTCTCCGGCATGGCGTAGACATTGACTGATTGAGTTTCTAAATGTAATAGAAATAGAGTTTTTTTTTAACAATAGCATGCGCCACCTCCCCCCCACCTCCTTTTCAAAATCCCGAATCTGCATCCATACATGAACGTGTCCCCACATAGCTGTGTGCACGGATATATATGCACACTTGGATGTGCACACTTAACTGTATATTTACATAATGGCTATATGCACTTTTGCCATCCCCATATCAACTCTAGCTGGCTACTGATAGTGCTGGAATTAAGGGGTCACACACTCAGACGTTATCTGCTAGAGTAGCCATTCTGGCACCTACTCCTGGCACTCCTTCCACAAACATGGCAACCCCCTAACCACGGACCTGTTTCTACACAGAAATGGTAGTATCTACACAGACATAGGGTGCCTGCCACTCCACAGTAGTTATTCCATTGTCTATCTGTTTTAAACCACGGCTATAAGGTTATGTCTAAGTGGAATTAAACTACAGTGGAGGGCTAAGGGGTGATCCATTAAGTATGTCACGCTTCTTTTGGCCATTTTGAAGACCCCCCCCCCCACCCCCATGTCACACTTTGTCACACTTTCCCAAACACCCCCTAGAAAAGTATTTTATAAATCTTCCAGCAACCCCCCCCCCCAGTACCGCATCATATAAAAGACCATACACATATATTGTGATAAGCGGCCTATCATTATATTGAACATAAATTGTAACCCAGGTATAATACAATAAGATTGGTACTAAAGTGTTGAAAGTATGACATAAGATATCAGTCAAATCCATCAAGTCCTCCTAGACAGGATTTTATCAACTAGAACCCTTTCAGATTACAACTGTTCAAAGAGGCATTAACAAAAATCACAAGAGTATCAGTGGCACCCTGGATTTGTGTGGCCTCTATCCATGGATTCTTGTCTGTTTTCACGGGAATATAAGGTGTGCTGGAACTGCTACCTGAGGATAGGGGTCTCATTTTTATTTCGAAATGGGTATGTGCCTGGCCCTCCAGCTACCCTTTTCCTTGGTGAGTGAGAAAAGTGACCCCTAGTGCAGTCAGATTCTCTGAGGAGTGAGCCTTGGTAAAAGGCATTTTAGTCAAAAGTGACCTTGATTGCAAGTTATTTTGGTGAGAACTCCAAAGTGACCTTTGTCTTGACACGTTTTGTTGAAATCTCCGAAAAGTGACCCTTGGTGAGGGAGGTTTTGGTGAAAATTGATCCTTGGTGAGGGGGGTTCTGGTGAAAAGTGATACTTGGTGAGGGGATTCTGGTGAAAAGTAATACTTGGTGAAGGGATTCTGGTGAAAAGCAGACCCTTGGTGATGGGGATTCTGGTGAAAAGTGATACTTGGTGGGGGATTCTGGTGAAAAGCAGACCCTTGGTAGGCCCTAACTAGGTAGATCTTGCTCAAAATGTAACTTGCACACCCATCTATAAGATATACAACCCCCAGGCACTGCTATCCTTTCCTCTGGTGTTGGATGACCTGTGGTACCTACAAAATGTTTCAAGTAGAACACATGTAATTATAATGCTGCTTAGTGACAATACATATACAGCAGTGCAGCATTTATTTAATATATGGTTTTATAAAAATCTGAAAGTGTGACGTCACACAGTCCTATACACCCCCCCCCCACCCTTTCGGGTGTGACATACTTAATGGATCACCCCTAAGACAAAAGAATTCACACCTTGGTTATTTCCACTTAGACTCACATAGCCTCACAGCTGTGGTTTAAAAATCAGATAGACAATGGTTATGGTAAGGGTGTCAGCCAGTTTACTGTGGTTATTTTGAGTTAGCCTCTCATAACCATTGTCTATGTATTACATAACCAAGGTGTGAATTCCTTTGTCTTAGCCCTCCAACGTGGTTTAATCCCACTTAGACTCGCATAACCTTACAGCCGTGGTTTAAAACAGATGGACAATGGTTATACCCATAGTCTATCTATTACATAAAGAGCTATTTTGTTTATTATGAATTTATTTGAGAATGTCAAGGAATAACACATTGATGGATTTTTAATATATACCATTACGATATTTTTGTAATATACTGATGATAATGTGAAATATGTGAATAAATGTTTATAACTTGAAAACTTGAAACTTGAAACTTGAACTTGGACTATAGTAAATCACTGCCCAGGTTGGGGGGGGGGGGGGTTAAACACAAGGGGGGAGTTGCAGAGAGCATATTCCGTAACCTGGTAACACTTTTTTACGTTGTTGTACAAATCAATGTAAATTGCTGTTTTCTGTGACACCCCCCAGGAGATGTTTCTATTCATGGCCAAAGGTATTGCTCTGTTAGCTGTTTATGAAACTCTCAAGTATATAGATCTATGCGAACTTGTCTACACTCTTCTCACATTGGGAATATGCATTGATATGGAGGGCCTGCGCCATTATATTCGACATGGCCTTTAGCCAGAATTGGCATGGGATTTTTTTTAAATTGATATGGGACATGATCATTTTGTAAAGATTGACGGTGTACATTGAATGACGGAGGCATTGCCCGGGACCATGGACATGGGACCCCCTCATCCAGACCCCCAATATGGGATTGGGAATTGATACAATGTAATATAACTATTCACATTGTCACCATCTTCCAAAGGGGGATATCTCGTGATAGTCCTTCAATGTGCTCTGCGGGGTCTCCAAGATAACGATGTAGTTCCTCATCCCCGTGATGTACACAGTTTGGTACACTTTACAGGGAGTAGGGGGGGGGGGCCAAAGGGTTCGGACCCCTTGATGGGAGACCCAAAGAAACTTGGACCCCTGTTGTGGGGGCGGAAAACGTAAAGATTTCACTGCGCGCACGTGAAAATTCACCAACCTGCCCCCGGCCACTGCCTAATGATGAGCCTAATCTGACATAGATAAGAGACAGTAGGTCAGGGAATGTGGGGCAGACTGCAGTCCACCTGTCATACTGACCCCTGTATACTTATAGCTGTAAACAACACAGGTGATAAGGACGTCTAGTTGTCTAGCATTGAGCTGGGGGAGACTCTTAGTCGAGAATAATGCATTTCATGTTAATTGAAGCTGTAGAGCAAGACATGGTCAGCAAAGATGGTCAGCAAAGTGCATGAATATACCGTTGATGAGTTACCCACCGGCGCTGCACTGTTGTATCATGACAACAACCAGTGCAGATTGCATTAATCATCCTGCTGCCCTTAAAGGGTTATACCTATATAGCCTCTCTACTTCAGTCTACTCCTAATACTTTTAAGATGCTTATCATTAGAATACTGATATGGTGCAAGATTCAAGTGTTATGTTTTTCTCTTCCTTTCCAATAGCAGATACTAGATTTTCAGACATTATTAGGACATTGACATAGATTGGTCAAGTGCTGTTGGTGGTACATTAAGACTGACAATATTAAAGGCATGCATGTTTTAATAGCATTTGAATGTTTACAATATCATTGATACATGTAGTAGGCATTTTATTCCGGCTATTCGGCTATTAGTAACTAGGAAAATGGTCTGTATTTAATAGTGTATGCATCCATAATAAACCCATGGAGCCTGGGGATGACACATACACCCACACACGTAAGGTCTTATACACACGTTTGCTCACAATCTACCATAAGTCATATCCAAGTACAAAGACAGGGGCTAGATACAGAGCTTGCAAATTTTACCTGGCCCCTGAGTGCCTTCAATGGTTGAGGAGCGCCTGACAATTGAATGGCAGGAGGTGCTGTCATGTAGGCCATGCTATGGGAGGGATGCATCTTTATGTCGTGTGGAATACTGTCTTTCAGCCTTAGGGTTAATTATATTTGAGTCATGTCTCCCTGCTCGAACATTTCCTGGACCCTCCGCTGTCCCTCTAGCCTGCAGGCAGATATTCAGGATTGACACAATATCAGAGCTGTATAGTAAACAGTCCAGTGCCCCAGGGGCCCCGGGGACAAGTCGGGCCCCAGGGACTATTATAGGTAAGGCCCCTGGGGAATAACCAGGGCCACCAGATAAAAGCAGGCCAGGTAATATTCTAAACTAGACGTTGGGCCTCAGAACTAGGGCCTCCTAGACATGTATCCCTCAGAACCAGGGCCTTTGGACGTTGATCCCTCAGAACCAGGGCCTCTTGGACGTTGATCCCTCAGAACCAGGGCCTCCTGGACGTTGATCCCTCAGAACCAGGGCCTCCTGGACGTTGATCCCTCAGAACCAGGGCCTCTTGGACGTTGATCCCTCAGACCCAGCGCCTCCTGGACGTATATCTCTCAGAACCAGGGCCTCCTAGACCTTGAGCCCTTAGAGCAAGGGCCATTGGCCTGGAAGCAGCGAAAGTGAAAGTAATATAATGGAGTCTTCGTGAATAGGCTAGAAATTGAAACGGATTTTGAGCAATCTTAATTATGGAAGTAAATACTGATGCAAGTATTGAGCCCCAGTAAAAGTTAATAAGATGCTCTAAGAGTGATCCCTGCGCAGTATCTGGTTGGTTTTGGTGTTCCTGTTTTTTTGTCTCAGACAGTAAAGTAGCTATTCTAAATCATGTCCAAATTAAGATGATTAGTGTCCCGGTTATTGAGCTCTGTTAACGTTAATGGGGTCACTTTCACGGTCTGCAAACCCTTCAAATCGCTGTTATGGGTCGGTGTAGCTGTCTGAGTACTGCACAGTGCTCTGATACACGTTTTTCGTCATGATGCATGAATGTAGCTCTAACTTCTCATTTAAGCATCATGGTTGATACACCTTCAATATAGAAGGGTTGGCATGATGCATCAATTGATGTTTTTTTCCCCTGCGGAGTTGATACATGCTCGTAAGTTCGCTGACTTTAGCACAATAATATGACGACGTCTACAGAGTTTTGACAAGAGGGGTTCTATCGTGGATGGTAAAATATGTGGTAAATAGAATAGTTAAGACGGTCTGTGAACGAACAATACATTCATGTGGTGCACATCAGTGATGTGGTCCATAATGACGTCATGTGTGGCGCTAGGCAGGTTCTACCAGATCCAGTTTTCACATGGACTCCTCTAGGCGTCATGCTGCATGCAAAAGTATATGTGTCCACCCGCAGGAAACTACACAGGGAGCTTCAAGGAGTCAAAAAGTTTTTTTTGACTAATGTAAGGATACACTTGTGTCAGCTATAATGATGTTGATGTACACTGTATTTATATACAGAATGATACACCTCGTGGCACAGGGCCAGAATAATCGTTAAATATATAGTACATGTGTCTGCCCCGCTTTCTTTACATTTCTTGAGTTTTATTTTTGAGTGTTAGCAGGGGGGGGGGGGGTAATATTACATGTCAGCGCTATGGTGGAGAGGTGTACATTTCAGAATGTAGGGGACATAGTCAGAGCAGGTAGGGGACATAGTCAGAGAGGTGTACATTTCAGAAATGTAGAAAGAACTGTTCTTTGCATAATATATACCAGGGGCTGTGAAATGGTTCTTCAAAGCTGGGCTATGAATAAGGGTCTGCATTCAATGAGCTAAGGGGTTGTAGATTAGCGTGGACGTTGACAAGTGGTGACAAGTGGTGCGTACCTGCAACAAAAGTCAAAAGTGGGTGTGCGTAAATCCCTCTTTTAAAGGACACCAAAACCACTCAGCTCATTTTAACCTCGCAGCATCTTGGTTTATTCAGCTTTGGCCTCTCTCCAATATTCTGCACAATTAGCTTGTTTTGGTGTCAGTTTTACAATTAAGTTCCGTTTTACTGCGGGCATTGACCCCACTATCATCCTTATGTAACCCGTAGTCTCTGACCTCCCGATAGAGGGCGTCCTGGGGACATGTCCCTGGTGACGTCACAGGTTGAGGTGGTAATGAGGGGGAGACGTCAGATAAATAGGCCAAAAAAGTTTGGTATGACCTGAAATGTCCTCTACATGTACACCATGTTTAACCCACTAAGTACAGCATCGTGCGTTAATGCACTGAGTGTTTTGTCGTCATGATGCATACATTTAGATTGAGTAACTCACCAATGCCAGATGCATGCATCATGTCAGTCCTATGGCATTGATACGCCCGATAATCGATAGCATGGTACATCAGCGCAGTGCTAGCAAGTTACTTACTAGATTTGAAACAGTGCATCATGTCGATATGAATTAGGCATTGGGGCATCATGCTGCCTTTAAAGGGTTAACTGGCTGTCATTGGAGCAACAACAATATTAGCGCCCAGTGAGTGGTCAGTAAGTAGTCTACATGGGCGCCAATTCTCACACTCTGACCCACAGGCAATTACCATTAACCCTTAAGGGCCACATAGTCCTGTAATGCGGTCTTTTGTCATCATACATGTAGCTTATATATTAATGCAGCCATATGATATTATACTCACCAGTGCTGCATCCATGCATATTTAAAACCAACCCGTCAGGAGAAGGCTATATATCAACCCTGTTGTCATGAATGCAGCCCTGCCATGGCGATGTGCTCGGCAGCGCTTTGTCATTTGGGATTGTGGATAATCTGACAGATTACGAGTCCATAACCGTGACAATGACGTGTGATTGTGGTTTAAAGGTTCACGACCTGAGTGACACCAACGCCGTCTGGTGGCGGCTACAAGGCACCACACCGAGCCACTCAAGGTCGTCGGAGACCGAGCCAATAGGCACTGTATTGGTATATTATGTAAATTATTAGATGAGAGAGATAGGCACATAAAATCTCAAACTCATTTTTAAAATGACATTTCAGGGAAATAAGGGCTTGACATCTAGGTTTAAAGCAACCGTTATAAACAATGAGAAATAATTTTGTTAATATAAAAATGCCTGTACTGTGGACAGATACAGGACATTGCTATGTCATCCAAAGTGAGCGATAATACGGGAAAAGAGTAACATTGTTATTATGGGATGTGCACGTGACTATGCAGCTGAGCACGTGACTGCCCGCAGCAGTTAGGTCCCATTATGAGTTATTTGGGTGTCGGCGGTAACAGGCTAACTACCTCAAAGTGGGCAGACAATTTACAAACATATCTGTTCTCACAACTTGTAGGCCTACTCCGTTTATGTGCAGAAATCTAAAACGGTCATCGAGTTTAAGCCAAAGTGCCGATCGATTTTACTAGGAGGTGAATTACTCCTGTTCACTCCACATGCACAGCCAAAATGTATACTTCATATTTCTATCATGCCGAAAAAATAAATAGCAAATTATCAAACGACCATATATACATGCGGCAGGTGTGGCTAGATACAAGACAGTGAAGTACATAACAACATATGTAAGGGTCGACACTGGTCATACTGAGTGGTGGTCTCACATACATCAATATTGGTACCCTGCAGGTATAGGCTGAGTGAGATTCAGGGTAACTGCTGGAAAAAGGCCCGGAAAAAGATTAGGCAGTATGTTGGTGTCCATGTGCTACTATCTCTACTATCTATGATAATCTGTGATGGGCCTAGCCTAGGGTTTAGTGGGGGTCTGGATGGGGGGGGGTCTCCAGGTCGATTGTCGATCTTAAAAAATGGCCATGTCGCATGTCAATGTCGCTTAATAATGCCCATGTCCCATGTCGATTTTAAGAATTGCCAATGTCGCCTGTCACTATGTTTATTGAGCCTCATGTCGCATGTCACTAGGCCTCATGTCAATTGTCGATAATAAGAAATGGCCATGTCGCCATGTGGAATTTGGTGGTCAACACCCATTTTAGTGACCCTAGAGTGAGCTGAATGTTATCCCATAACGCCTTCTGTTTCTATCTCCTACTCCATCAATGTGAGCCTCCATCATACCCTCCCATAGTAATTTAGTAAATCCTCACCTGTGTCACCAACCCATTCCCTACGCCTAGCAGACCAAGGCAAAGAGTAACTGCAAAGGACTGTCACAGCCAGGACACTATTTACTGCTGTATAGAGTAAACTTGTGTGAAGCCCTCAGTTTATAAACCACACGCAGATGATCGGCTCTGGCGGAAGAAGCACCTATGCCAAATATCAAGCTGCGCCATTAACTAGGTCTTATCATGTGCAGGGGTGATGGTCAAGCCAACGGGCTTAACCCTTTAGGGCGCCGTAGTGTTTTAGTATGCTCTGCCCTTTGTCGTCACGTTGCATGAATCCAGCCCTTGCAAGCGACATTCGTGTATCATGACGACCCTATGGAGGGTTTGCAATATCACTAGTATCGGCATGATGCTTTGATGCAGCCCTGAGTAAGGCTGCATTCATGTATCGTGGCAAAAACGGATATAACACAATAAAGCACTATGCATACCTTAAAGGGTTAATTAAGGTACATTTCCACGTCACTTTTCCTGGGGCCTGAGTTATTTTAACAGACCACAGTACATGTATATTCTACCCCCTTCACCATACCCACACATTCATAGTTGATTATATGGATCTAAATTTGCCCTCCACCTCATGTGTCTGCATACAATGTATATAATATACACAAAGTCTGGCTAAGTCCACGCGTTAGGAACATTCCCAAAACAGCAAGTCCGATGTTAAATCCCCATAGAGCAGACATTTAGGGGCCGGTCCCAGACCTTATACAAGAACTGAGACGACAACGGGGCAGCCACTGGTGCTGACCTCAAGTCACCTAATGGAGAAGGTCCCTAAATGCGGCAGCTATGGTTTGTGTGTATGTAGGGGAGGTATTTAGGTGGCTGGGTTCAGGTGAGAGCTCCTTGAGTACCTTTGTGATCAGGGTTCATGCCAGGTAGTGTATTAACCCTTTAAGGGCAGCATGATAGCTTAATACACCAGCCACTTGGTGGCATGATACATTATTGCAGCCCCGACGAGTATCACCGAGAGCTGCATCCATGTATCATGCTGCATCTACGGGGTTGATGCATCACAAAGGATCGGCGTGATTATACGGCTGGGTTGCTGCATCATGATGGTTAATCATCGGGAACCCTTAGGCATCATGCCGTCCTTAAAGGGTTAAGGGGAGGGGGTGTTATAAGCTGTGCTAAAACCATATCAACCAGAAATGTGTAAAATGGCACGTACAGATTAGGACTCAGAGAGGTCTCTCTATCAAATTCCGTATGTTTCTGGTATCCTGAACCAGTTTTCTTTTTCTTTTGTATACATGACACTTCAAATAAAGTTCCAACAAGCTATAGTTTTCACATTTGGCAGAACCTAAACCTTTTTACACTGCATACACATGACAATACAAAATACCGCCTTGCGCGTTCTGCATTCACCAGGTATTGATTGGCAAAATATTGATCCCGTATTAGTGCTGAACACAATATGAAACACCCCCCTGTAATGTGCACCTGTATGTGATTACTGGCTACCAAATGGTGTAACCCCCCCCCCCCCCACACACACACACATACAGGGGGAGTGGCTCACCTTTAGCTGGGGTGAGACAGTTATGTCATCTACCCACCTGCATGTTAATTAACCCTTTACTGCTGGCAGTTTACATTGTTAAGCCATTAAAGGTCGCTTAGTGCTTTAATGCCATTCATTACCATGATGTCACTCTGGGGAGGCTGCTCACCAGAGCTGCATTCATGTATCATGCCCTTCAGAAGTATATCAGCCACATGATGCATGAAGGCAGCACTACCGAGTTGCTCACCAGGGCTGCGCGCCGGGGCTGCATGTACCATCTATCATGACGACAAAGGCCATGTGCGGCCTTCAAAGGGTTAAGGCTGCCAGTTTACATTGGGAAATGTATCAAGTACAACGGGGCTTCCTCTGTACAAGTACTACAACCCTTTGAGGAGCCTACACTGCCTATAGCCTTCATCTTTTTATATCTCATGATACACAAGCACAGTGACAGCCTAACCTGCCGATGTGGCTTTAAATAGGTTCGGGGAGTTACTCAACAGGGCTGCATTCATGCATCGTGACGGAAAAGGGCACAATGCACTAAAGCAGTTCTCAAAGGATTAATGTAGGATATATCACATGAGGACAACATATAATTATAAACACAAGAATAGGCACACATTACATGGACAACAATCATAATATGATCTCAGACATGATACAGCATATGTTGTACTTTGCATGCGTGTATAGCACAAGACGAGGGTATAATATCTAGATTATCAACCTCTGCTACATACCTCCCACGCAGTAAGCAGAGCCATGTGACGAGGTGTTTGTAATAACATGCACTGGGCGATGATAGCAACATTACACTCCAAAAAACACTCAGCTGCCGGAGCATGACACTCGATGGCACGGACCAAATCATAACAAAAACAAATAGCATTCATTCTAATCCTTTTACACCAGAGTCTCTTTTGTCGTTTTCTTTTGATAATAAACACATTTATTCATCTTTATAACGTTTGACAATTCAGCAATATATATATATATCAGAAATCAACCCCTCTACACGCTGTATTATATATGTTTACCCTGTGTTAATACAAAACCTGCGCTCATTTGAGACATAAGAATATATTAAAATCGAATTTCAATATATGTACCCCATCGTACCCTACACTAGAAGGAGACCTGTACACTGTTAAAAATCCCCCGTAGAAAAAACGGTGATTCACTGGCAACAATGGATGCCAAGCTTTCACCGTTTATTTTAGGGTCACCGTTTTTTAGATGTCACCGTAATTGTATACGGGTTTTCACCGTTATTTTTCAACTATGACTAAGGAGCCTTAATTAGCTACTGCAGTGGCTCAAACTTTTAAGGATTATTTCTTTTATATAGTGATATGCATAGACAGATTCTGTAGTCATAATTATGTTCTCAATTCACTACAATTATTCCCCATGTCTGATTTGGCTGCATGTCCAATTCATAAAGACATCTTTGTGACTGGAATTCATAATTATCATGAATTAACCACTAAGAGACATAGATAAATGTTTCATATCACATTACCATTACAATCTACAAGCAGAAGTATGCTAGGATTGTTATAGAACAACAACTCCAGTGATATCCATATATATCTTTCTCATTACCACACAAGAGGTGTCTACGGTATTCAAACTACTTGCCGGTGTCCCACAAGGGTCAATTATTTATTCATTATGAATATTCGATCAAACTCAGGTTTAGACTAAAATGTTGATGCTGTATTGAAAAAGGTAATTGAGAACTATTTGATTTCTAATAGATTTAGTCCACTTTTCATTGTTGAAGCTTCAGAGAAATCTCCTCTGGAACTAGGCTGCCACCTAGTTGGAAAAGATTGAACTTCCTATACTACGGCATTTCACTGTAAAGGAAATAACAGTGCTTTACCGTAATGGTTTACGGAGGTTCACTGTAAAAGCAATTGGTTTGACGCTGCCTCACCGTAATATCGGGTAACGGTGATGTACCGTAAAATTTAACGGTGAATCTCTGTATAAGCAACGGTAATTTGTAACAGTGTACTTATCTGAGTACCTGTTCTAAAGACCACTACGCTTGGAACCCTTTGCAAGCAGTGCCAGGCACTACCGAACTCTCTCGTCGAAGGTTTGACTCCACTTTATTCAAGGGGAGTCAGACAAGACCGGACTCTCTCAAATGGGAATACGTGTGGCTACATGCCTGACTCCTCATCTGACTGGGACTTGGCCCCAACAAGGGTTTGAACCACTGACTTCCTGCATATGGGAGCTTGGTGCATCAGGACTAGGACTAAGCCACATACTTCTGGCAATATCTCTTAAATTGGGTTCTCGAATGGAGGCTCACAATGATGGAGTAGGAAACAGAAACAGTGGGGATCATGGGATAACATTCAGCTCACTCTAGGGTCACTAAACCCTAGGCTAGGCCCATCACAGATTATCATAGATAGTAGAGATAGTAGCGCATGGACACCAACATACTGCCTAATCTTAACCCTTCAAATAACAGCATAGTGTGTTAATGCTCTTTTGTAGTCATGATACATGGGTACAGCCTCGGCGATTAACTCGCCAGTGCTGCATTCATAAGGGTCCAGAATGTGTCACACCCTAGAACGGTTGGCATGAATCGCCAATGCAGCAGTCTTTATCAAGTTGATGTATTTGCCGCCGGATATCGTGATGACTAAATTAATAAAGATGAAGTTTTGACGCATCACGTGGTCCTTAGAGGGTTACATTTCTGTAAACGTCAAACAATAGCACTATCAGCTTCGTGAATAGCACCTGCTCAGTAGTTTGGTAACGCCATATCAGGCATACCTCCCTCCCTCCCTTTCATGTTTACGTCATACATCATCACCATCAATGGCACAATACATTAACGGACTATGCGGTTCTTAAAGGGTTAAGGTATGATGCTTTGATGCACCTGGCAGTGCCCGGCAGGAGCAGATGGGGAGCATACCAAACTGCTGACTAAGTATCAGTCCCAGGGGAAAGTCTAGCCAAACTGGTGAAATTCATATATTATATGTATGCAAGACCTAAGTTCCAGTTTACAACTTCCTGAATCAAACAATACAAGAAGGTTGTCCATGATGATAAATCGGTGGTCATTCCTTAACAACAGTGTGAATGGTTGATGTTGCCAACTTGGTAGATTTGGGGTGGGGGTCATACATAATTATATCTTACCTTAATGAGACGTTGCATAGTTCTATAATTAGGATTCAGGTATTATGATGTGTATGTAACACCTATAGTCTATTGGTGCTGGATAACGTCCAGATAACACACAATGTGACTGGATAACACCCCCTCCACCCCAGATAACCCACACACGCCCTCACACACCGTGCCATGACCCGGCCTGACCCTGGTCAGCTGGGCTACCACAGGTCACTGTACAGAGGCCAACCCAGACATTAAAAAGGGAGGCATCTACTTAACACTAAAATTTGTACTGAAAATAATTAAGTGGGCGGGCTGGTGATGCATGATATCGGGGTCTATCAGTCTGGTAGGGCATGCATGACATTTGAATGCAGCCCTGCTGAGTTACAGCCTTGGTGAGTTACTCAACAGGGCTGCATTCATAGATTCTGTCAGGATCCAGAATAGGCCTGTGCCATTTTAAAACTGATCAGCTGATGCCAAGGGTGGTAGTAACCAACCAGTCGGGCTTACATTGCCTGCATGTTGTTCCTACTTGTGCAGCATCCAACTCAACAAACTATGTGTGTAGACCACATCAGATCGGCCCGCATCGCCGAGTTCAGACTAGATGAAGTAGGTTGCATTACACAAACACATGACAATGCATTATATCATACACAAAACCATGACGTCATTTCCGCAAAATGGCGTGGCTGCTGCCCTGCCCGTCCCATAAGGGGCTTAGACTGGGCGGCTGTCCAGTCTACATGACCCAATGTGACCCGGTCAGCTGGCCAGTCTCAGGTCACGGTAGGGGGCTAACCTGTCCAGCACAGCACGGTGGTCACTGGGGAGGTGGTGGTGAAGGCATCTATTAGATGGAGTGCTTTTTTACATCCCAACCCACTAGAGGTCGAGAAATTCTCCGAACGGGTCGGATATTGTTGGCACACACACCCTTTTATGCATAGTATTAAACGATGGCATTTTCACTGAAACCTGGAAGTGAAATCCTCCCCCTCCCGCCAAATCAACCACCCCTCCCTGTTGTTGAAAATGATTACTCGCTTATCTTCAGTATTCTCCCACAGACCCCTCCGCATCCCCGGGTGTTAGGAGACAATTAAAATGGTGGTTCTTGTGGCCCTGGGAGACAAAATAAGGCTTCAAATGGTTCTGGGTGACATGTAGCGACTTTTATGGCACTGGTGGACACAATGCCGAGTTTAATAGCTTGGGGGGGGCGAGATGGCACTTTCAGGTGGTGCTGGAGGACAAGATGGAGCTTCTTTTAATTCAAGGGGGACAAGATGGCGGCTCCCATAGAGCGAGGCACAGTGGTGCTATACGGTGAGTGTTTCGGGTTGTCCTGAGGTGACTCCCACTGAGTGTATACCACATCAATACCCCCCCCCCCCTCCTCCTACACGGGCCCCCTGTGCCGCAGCACCCACAGCCTGCCGCGCTGCACCACACTTAATGTACGGCTAATACACATCCCGGTAACACCAAGGTCCTCGTCAGGGGCATGTATGTGTAAGTGGGAGGGAGGTACGTGGGTCGCCTTTTTAACCCTTTAGGGCCCGCAACGTGCATTGATGGAGTATGCCCTTTAACGTCATGCATGATTGGCGAGTAACTCGGCAGTGCCGCCTTCAGGCATGGTACCGACCCTATAGGGTTAATAGACGCCTGCAGGGTTGGGATGATGCATGAATGCAGGGCTGGAGAAACAGGTGAAGGACATTAAAGCACTATACTACATGCTGCAAGTACATTAAAGAGAAAGGGATGGGGCACAAAATGGACATAGTAAAGGTGATGGTCACCCCTCCCCCCCCCCCCCCCACCTATGATCAACTGAGCACTGTCTTTCCAGATTCGTGGTTTCCAGTGCCTATTCCAAGCACAGGAACCCAGCGTAGCTGGTGGTGACTGGGGCAGGGGTCATGCCTTAACTGGAGTATTTATATTAGTAGTGGTAGTGAGTGGGCGCACTCTGTACTAGACACTGGAGGAGGGAGGAGGTGGTGTGTGGGGGTCCTGGAGTAAGAGCACCCTGGAGGAGTGGCTATACTAGACACAGGATCCTTATCACTCTGATTCACAAACACCGTTATAACACACAGCCCTGGAGCTCCACCACACATATAGCACACAGTCCTGGAGGACCATACCCATGACCCTGCCTTGTCTCTGGAGGAGGAGCTGGAGCCATTAATAGCTTATTTCCTGAGGTATTTGGCTTTACTGATCAACTCATCTTGACATCAGCAGTGGCAGCTGAGTTATATCAATATACACCCGGGGCATGATGGTGTTCCCAGAACTCTATCGTTCACTGCTACCGGGAATTAATCAGTGCTATTATAAATAATGGAGATGATTGTCTCTGTGGCAGTCAGTTCACTGTGTAAGGTCATCAGATACCAGGTAGGCATGTGTTTGTTGTAGGTTGTTGTTGTAGACTTTTGTCTAAACCTCCATAGGCCTGGTGAGTACATCATGTTGACCAGTAGCGGCCTGATGCTTGAATGCAGCATTGGCGAGCTACAAGTGCACACGGAAAGTTTAAGAAGAATTTGAAAATTGGAAAGATCTCTTGTCTGTATGATTCATGCTGGCCTTTGGTAGTTTATCAACCATACTAAGTGCTCCTATAGGATCCGCATCATGCCTATACAAAAGGGCACACTGCAGCAATGTATCATGCTGCACTCAAAGGGTTAGGGAATGTCATCCTCCATTGCAGAAGATTATTTTCATTTGAGATTTGTGTAAATTCAGCCCTCG
This sequence comes from Harmothoe impar, assembly GCA_947462335.1. Lineage (NCBI taxonomy): Eukaryota > Metazoa > Annelida > Polychaeta > Phyllodocida > Polynoidae > Harmothoe > Harmothoe impar. The sequence continues at coordinate 20,879,870 of OX381714.1, forward strand.
TGAGTCTACTTGCAAGAGCTGTGTCAACCCCATTTACGAGTTATTGCAGTAACTAGTCATATGTGGCCAATCGTCACGATATAAAGCACGGAGATAAAGGGCATCTAAGCAGTATACGCCTTTAAAGGTCTAAGCCCCGTATACTCCCCCCGCACACACCCACACACACATAGACATGGTCACACCTGTAGGGAGGTGCTTTACCGGTATATAACGATTTCAGCGAATGCTATTTATATAGCACATGAAGATGTACCTGTGTGCATCATGTGTGGCTATAATGTATGGGTTGATGTGGGAAGAGACGGGCTGGGTGACTTATGTGCATTATAGTAGGGGTCAGTGGGAAACTCTAAGTGAGAGGTCATTGTGTTGGCTACATGTTGGAATTTCTGCAGTTGGGCAAACAGGATAGTTCCTTCTGCTGAAGAGGCTTTTATTGTTAGAGGTATGATTTTGAGAGGTGTGATTTTCTCAGCTGTTCTTTTTGATATGTAGTAACAACGGCCTAGGTTTATACTTGTCCCACGCGCCATTCTGGAACAGCAAACATTACTATGACCTTGAACTTGAATTGTTGCTGGCTTTGGGCGATCCCTGTTCCTAGCTTGGAACCAGCGAACAGGAACCAGAACTGGAACCAGAAGTAAGATGGGAGAACTACCATCATACATTCTAGTTCCTGTTCACTGCTTCCAATTTACCAGAAGGGATTGCCCAAACCCAGCAAAATTCAAGTTAACGGTCATAGCGGTTGTACCAGAGCCTTCTGTTGGAAGAATCTAGGGACGCAAGTCGGTGAGGTTGAGACTGGCCTTGACTGGCCATCTAAAGACGGCACAGTGATTTAATGTACTATGCCCTTCTGTCGGCGTGAAGCATGATTGAGCCGTTGTGTGGGGCTAGCCAGGGCTGTATCAATACATCATTCCAGCACTATGGGACTGATTCATCCTAAATGGTCGGCATGATGCATTAATGAAGTTATTGCGAGTTGTCAGCATTGCAGTACACTGTTAGAAGTAAGTAGTGTTCCTGTACATCAAATACTGGGAGCAACTTTGGTTCCAGTAGATTGTGCTGTAGACCTACAGCAAGTGAGCTTTTATATATTTACAGCACTATGTCTGTATAGGGACAGCAGAATCTTCTGTTACTGTACAGCAAAATTGATTGTTAATCATAGTCTGAAGGTCCTGGGTTCACCTCCCAGTGCTGGTGATATTTTTAACCATCCATGTGAGGGAAAAACAAATTTTAGGTGGATGTAGGTAAAACAAGAGAAGTGGCTCCACCAACGATTGAACTCGCCACCTGTGGTGTTGGAGACAGGCGCTAATCTGTTGGGCCACAGAGCCGGTGTTACAAACATTCATATTGGGATATATCTCTACTCTACTTCTCAACTGATTAATAATAATTTGTAAAGGTCTGGGGTTTGCCTCCCGGTGCTTGTGATATTTTTAACTATCCATGTGAGGGGAAAACAAATTTCAGGTGGATGTAGGTAAAAGAAGAGAAGTGGCCTCACCAAGGATTGAACTCACCACCTGTGGTGTTGGAGACAGGCGCTAATCTGTTGCGCCACAGAGTCGGTGTTACAAATGGTCATATTGGGATATAAGCTACCTCTATGTCTATATTAAATGAGCTGCTGCCTTGTTGCTAAAGATCCCTGATGAGAGGTGGCTATACCTAGGATCGATCCCACGACCTCTCGTGTACATATTACAGGGAAAAGTACTGTAGATCTACAAGTCACTACAGTAACCTGCATCTACAGTAACAGAATTGTACATGTACAGTAGGATTTGCTGTATCATTATTTACAGCTAAAGTACTGTACATTTACAGCGAATTTTGCTGTTCACGAACAACAACTTTTTACAGTGAAATGCATCGCCACGGCAGTTGAATGTGAACATAATCTAGACATTATGCTGTTCTTAAAGGGTTTAACCATACCTGAAGGCTGTTGCATTGATTAGGCTGTATTTAGCACCGGAGTGATGATCGTGTCAGACTTATGACAATATGGATTTTTCACCCTGTCAGCAAAAAATTTTGTGTGCTATGACGTCCTAGGGATACGTCATCAAATGATGTATAATACTGGGTTCAGTCAAGTTGACCTCGGGAATAAACTTTTTCTGTATCAGAACCCTTTATACACTACATAATGCCTAAAGTCTAGTCAAGGAATGCTTCGCATGCATTCATCACCATGATGCACTTATATTGCAGCTACGCGTAACTCGACGCCAACTGGAGGGTGTTGTGACCCGTGGCGTGGACATGATATAGCACTGGTGAGTTACGCACCACTGCTGTATCTATAGAAAAGGATATGCTTCCCATAACATGATTAACATGGCACTGAGGTATGATTTTGACAACGACTGCAGCACGATCTTCCAGAGCGGGAGCGGTCGATTAGCAGAAGAGCTAAAAAGAAGGGGCAGTCACTTCGCTCCAAGGATAAAAGGGAGAGGCAGTAACGCCCTTATCGCATTGGGAATTTGAGCATAAGGCTTTCTGGTTGAAGGTTTATTCAGTTTGTACTGCAAAACTATTTATGGTTGTTAGAAAGGGCCAATTAGTAAGTTTGCAGTGCTGATGGTGAGTTTGCCATTGCTCTGTCTGGACATCAAATCTCACTTTCCCAATATAAAGGGGCGATCACTATGCACATTTTTCCTCAATGCGAAAAGAAGGAGCAGTCAAAACACTGCCAGAACTTCTCAGTGTGAATAAGGGGGGGGGGGGGGGGCTGTAGGGCGGCAGTGGATATTCACCGTCAAATAGTCAGTGCCCCCCCCCCTGGGGTTGTCTCTTACCTGCCTATGTTCTCACCTCCATTCACTGAACATGTCAGCTTGGTGCAGCGGTATAGCGGACATTGACCTGGGTGAGACGTCTTAAAAACGCAGCACTCCCACCGTAAAGCCATCTCACAGGACCTTGGGTTTCTTTTCTATATTAACCCTTTAAATGATCGCATAGTGCTCTAATGTCAGGATACATGGATGCAACCCCTGCGAGTCTACTCACCAGAGTTGCAGTCAAGCATCATGTCGGCCCTTAGGGATGCATCAACCCCCTGGGCTCGGCATGATGTTTGAATGCAGCACTGGATAATTTCTCACTAGGGCTGCATTCATGCATTATGATGATAAATGCCCTAATACATTGAGGCACATTGTGGCCCTTAAAGGGCCAGGCTGAAGTCGATTCATGAAAAGAATCTAAAGTAGAGGTGGTCTTATCATTAGAGGGGCGTTATTCAAATAAATTATAGTTCAATCTTAGTTAAAATGTCCAAAAACTGGCTCTCTCAAAGTAAGTGCCGTTGAGAGTTGGTTTACAGTGCGTTGAGTACAGCTTATGGGGTTAATACCAAATAAGTGTGAGTCGGAGAGGGGTGTACAAATACCATGGAGGCTGTGTCAAATCTCTGGTAAATAGTCCCTGAAAGAAGAAAGTATACATGTACACCAAGTCAGCATGTGAGGGGTGGTATGTACACGGATCTAACCCTTGTGGGGCAGCATAGTGCCTCAATGCATGCCCTATGCCCTGTTGTCGTCATGATGCATGAATGCAGCATTGATGAGTAACTCACCAATGCCGCATTTATGCATCATACTTAGCAACCCCTCACTGATGATGCACTTCTCAAGGGTCAGCGTCATGCACCAATGCAGCGCCAGCGAGTTATTCGCCGCTGCACCATGACAGCAAATCAACATGAAGCCATATGCGACCAGTAAAGTGTCAGGTATCGGAGTAGATGCTGTAGCTGTAGTATATACGTCCATATTGACTAAGACAGTTGTCAACTCAGTGTAGCAGCTATAAAGGAATGTCTATATTGAAGACTAGTTCTGACATCTGATACGGAAACCTCAGATGGTCTACGTGTTTACATCAAGTATAGAGTTTGTAGAAGTATGGTGAGATGCTTGGACAAAGGTTAATCTTTGGTCCAAAGGCGGATCTGTCCATTGGAAATATAGTACACATATATGCTGGGGGCTGTTGTCAAGTAGGACACCCGATATTCTACACAGAAAAAAAATGATGACAGTTGAAATACTGTTATTTACTAGCGGTGGGTGAACTTGTGACCAATTTGTTCATTGTTTGCAAGTTAGGTGTGGTATATGTTGCGTTGTCACGGCACACAGTTGCCATGACAACAATGTGTGCGGCATACATTTGTGATAAACGATTTTCCTTTTGGAATCTGGCGATTACTACAGGCTTGATACACCAATGAAGAAGCATGATGCACCAATGCAGGGAGTTACCCACCGGTGCTGCGTCGGTGCATCATGCCACGGGGCCTTGGGAGATAACCTAGTTATAAAAGGGGTTAACGGACTATAGGTTAACATTGGCTATGCTATGTGATAATTAAATATAAACCCTAGTAGATGAGCCTACATAGAGGTAGAGTGGGTGTTTAGGGTGTGAAGATGATCCAGTCGTGTGATTCACGCCTCCCTAAATACCTCAGACTTCACTAAGCGTAGCATCCCCCCACCCCAACTCCCAACTCCCCCCCCCCCCTCCTCCCCGACACACCTCCCCTGTCAACCACTCACCGTACCAGCTAACAGGACAAGACAGTTAGTGCCTGATGGGATGTGGGGGTATTATGGTGCTTTAATGAACTATGCCCTTTTCTAGTCATGATGTTTGAATACAGGCTTGGCTAGTAATTCGCCAGGGCTGCATTCATGCAGACCCCACTGAGAAGCCAAGCAATGAGTTGGTTTCTGAAGAAAATACACACCCTTCAATCCCTACATGTATACTTATAGTACATGCTACCATCTACAAATAAATGACTCTTCCCACGAGATGTAACGCCCTCCCAACCACCCCCTCCCCCTGTCCCTGATGTACAGCGTCTAAAGCAGGTCAGGTAGGCAATACGTATGCCTGCCCACAGTCGGCGTGTGGGGGGAGACAGCTACTTGTAATCACCAATACCGCCAGTGTCACCTTGTATTATCACACCCACTGTTCCCCTCCTAGCCTAGGACGGCCACAAGCTCTGAGGCTGCATCACCCTCAGGTAAGTACCTGGCTACCAGAGGTTGTCTTCCATGTGGGGGAGGTACCTGGGGTTGTCCTCCATGTGGGGGAGGTACCTGGGGTTGTCCTTCATGTGGGGGAGGTACCTGGGGTTGTCCTCCATGTGGGGGAGGTGCCTGGGGTTGTCCTCCATGTGGGGGAGGTACCTGGGGTTGTCCTTCATGTGGGGGAGGTACCTGGGGTTGTCCTCCATGTGGGGGAGGTACCTGGGGTTGTCCTTCATGTGGGGGAGGTACCTGGGGTTGTCCTTCATGTGGGGGAGGTATCTGGGGTTGTCCTTCATGTGGGGGAGGTATCTGGGGTTGTCCTTCATGTGGGGGAGGTATCTGGGGTTATCCTCCGATTAGGGGGATGTACTGTAAAACCCCGCGTATAAGCTGCGGCTAATAAGTGAATCAGATCACCGGTGCGGCTTATAGAGTTGGGGTGTGGCTTATACGTGAGTTTTAACTACTATAGTACAGTACTAAAGTCACCCTAATCAGATCGCCGATGCAGCTTATAAGATCAGCCTAAAGTCGGGATGCGTGAGTTAGACTTATACACAAGGTTTTACAGCACTTGTGGATTTCCTCCAATTAGGGGGAGGCATCTGGGGTTGTCCTGGGTTTGTCCTCCTTGTAGGGGGGGGGGGGGTCCCTGGTATTGCCTTCTATGTGGGGGAGGTCCCTAGGGTTGCCCTCCATGTGGGGGAGGTACCTGGGTTGTCCCCCAATCAGGAGGAGGGGGTACCTGGGGTTGTCCTTCATGTGGGGAGGTACCTGGGGCTGTCCTCCATGTGGGGAGGTACCTGGGGTTGTCTTCCATGTGGTGGAGGTACCTGGGGTTGTCCTCCATGTGGGGGAGGTACCTGGGGTTGTCCCCCAATCAGGAGGAGGGGGTACCTGGGGCTGTCCTCCATGTGGGGGAGGTACCTGGGGTTGTCCTCCATGTGGGGGAGGTACCTGGGGTTGTCCTCCATGTGGGGGAGGTACCTGGGGTTGTCCTCCATGTGGGGGAGGTACCTGGGGTTGTCCTCCATGTGGGGGAGGTACCTGGGGTTGTCCTTCATGTGGGGGAGGTACCTGGGGTTGTCCTCCATGTGGGGGAGGTACCTGGGGTTGTCCTCCATGTGGGGGAGGTACCTGGGGTTGTCCTCCATGTGGGGGAGGTGTCAATCAAATACAAACAATCTAGGACGAAAGGTCAGGAGAATGTGACAACATTGATATAAACTACAGATTAGCAAGTAAAGGAGGACAAATTATATGTATACTATTCATTAGATAAGTGTAAATGGGATATTCATGGGTTAACCTAACCAGATTTAGGGTGAGTTATTCATTTTGTCGGATGTCCACATATATCGAAACCGTTGTGCACAAGGGCCTGACAGCTCCGGGGGAGGGGGGGTGAAACATTGCAGATACTGCCTGAGGGCCGCCATTGGTCTTTTATAGTTCTATAGGTTTTTCGGCGACTACTACACGCACTCCCATCTCAGACTGTGTAAGATTCTACTGGAGTTCATGAACAAGAAACAAGAACTATGTCCAAAGGTTGCCCCACTTGGTGCTGCACACGGACGTACAGCCCCCGCCCCACGGCACACAAGGAGCACGCTGTGGTTCTACGACAAGAGTCATGTCGGAGTCATGTGCATGCTGACACTCAGTTCCTGCATAATGCCTGTAATATAGACTGTAATTATAATTACACAAAAAGTAGTTCTCATCTTGGGACCGGCAGTCCCATGTCACGAACACAACGTCATGGTATCCACAGGTTTGTCTTTTTTTACTCGCATTTTGAAAAAGATTAGATGTTCACTCGTCCCAAGTGTGCAGCTCGGTACACTGTGTCCAATCAGAGACACGACCCAGTGTAACAACCCAGATAGCGACCTCCCCGGGTCGAGGCCTGGTTCCTGGACGCCTTTGTTTTGGGGGAAATACAAGCAAAAGGCGGAAAGTAAAAAAGGTGAGGGTGTTCATCTCCATGGGGCCCTCTGAGGGCAGCTTTACTGACCCGTGGGACACGGTGCCCTTATGGCGTCATGGTGGTGCTTCACTGCAGTGTTACTCACCTGCATGTAGCATGTGTGCATCATGCCGACTAATGGATTTGAGGCCTTGAGGCATCATGCATTTTATGACAGCATAGTGCTGTAATGTACCATGCTCCGGCCCTACCCTTTCTGACATGACGTATGGATGCAGCCCTCGTGAGTACTCGCAAGTGCTGCATTTAGGCATCATGCCGACCCTACCGGGTTGATACCTCCCGAGACAATGGCATGATACAACAAGCAGTGGCGTGGGGTTTGTGTATTATGACGAGACGTGTTGCTCTGTGACAACTTCTGAAAGAGTGAAAGGATTCAACACTTCATGACATGGTGATTTGGCAGGTGTGCGTGTGTTTTCCACCTAGACCATGTATCTAAGGCAAATACAAACCTAACGATAAGAAAACATAAACGAGGCTCTTGTGCTAGGCGTTACGGTAGTCAAAATACATGAACTGTATCTAAGTAAATAGTACTAGTGGAAATGTATTCTATATAATATGTACAGACGGTCCTGTTGCACACAACTATTATACATATTCATTATGTCATTTTAACATATTTTAAGATAATTACCATCATTAATTTTTATTGCCTACAATTTCATCGTCAGTGTCAATGAAGAAGTTAAAGTGTTCTTTACGGTAAGGGTCTATACAGGACATGGGTGTTTAACCACGTGACTTATGGACACCCCCCCCCCCCCCCGGGGTCTGACTACCCCCATACTGTGTGATCTACAGCTGACAGATGCGGCCTCACAGTGTCATATCGTGGTGGGCTTTATACCACTGTTCTGTCACTCCATATGGTGTTCTGTCAGAGGGCAGTGTGCACGCCTACTCTATGTCACACGGTAACCCCAATTTGTATCTTATTTGCGGAAATGTGATTGGGAAATAAGGGCATCTTGGTGAAGAACTGGTGAGAACTAGACCCTGGCTAGGACACATTCAGGTAAATAATGATTCCTTACTAGGTCTCTGTAACCTTGTCCCCTGCTGTCTCTCTTTGCCTCTTTCTCTCTCTGCCTCTCCTTCCCCTTCCTCTCCCCATCCCCCTCCATCTCCCTCAGCCTGATCCTATGTTTCAGTACGTTAACCCCATCTCCCCCACAACTATACCCACTTAGCTGTTGTTTATGAACAGTGCCGTGTTAGCTGGGGTGTTATTAGCACGTCCCATAAACCTGCTCCTGTACCATCTTAATGCAGCTTCTACATTGTTTATGGTGTTGTATGGGGTATTGTGTGCATCAATTATCTACATATGATAGACCGGTACTACCGGTATAGGGATGGCCACATTCCCCATTCCCTATCTCACTGTTTCGGAATATTGTATGCATTGATAACATCCTTTCTTTCCCCTTTCTCGTTCCTCCACAATATCCCTCCCTCCCTCCCTCCCTCCCTCCCTCCCTCCCTCCCTCCCTCCCTCCCTCCCTCCCTCCCTCCCTCCCTCCCTCTCTCCCTCCCTCCCTCCCTTCCTCCCTCCCTCCCCCCTCCCCCTCCCTCCCTCCTCCCTCCTCCCTCTTCCCTCCTCCCTCCTCCCTCCCTGGCTGGCCCGCGTATTGCTCCCTCACTCCCTCCCTATCTCTCTCCCCCGCCTGAGGGGTCCCGTTAGGCAGGAGTACAATTCCCTGTCTGTCTCTCCCGCCCTGCCCCATTCCCTACCAGCCTCCACTCTATACACCTTATCAGGTTAAGGTGTGTAGCAGACATCTCTGTGCATACCATACCCTACCTCTATACATCTTACCCCTTTAAGGTCCGCACAGTGCTTTAATGTGATATGCCTTTTGGTGTCATGATGCATGAATACAGCCGCGGTGAGTGCTGACCCTTCAGGGGTGTATCAACTCAGGGTAAGCACAATAAGATGCAGCTCTGGTGAGTTACTCACCAACGCTGCATGATGCGTGAATCATCACGATGAAGACAGGTCAAAGCACTCTGGTATTTAAATGGTTAGATTAATAGCTAGTTCAGATTTCTTCAATAAAAGTAAATCCCAAAAGAAGAAAGGCTATTCATCGCTGTAGACTGTGACATAATGGCCCATTTACCTCGCCTTAGCAGGTGAATCAATCTTCAAGTCAGTAGCTACATATTCCAAGTAGGTCACTAAATCTAGAACTTAGCCTTTATGGGAAAGCTATAGTGTTACCGGTAGTCCTACCCTACCAAAGGATAAGGAAACTGGTATTTATTTTACCTACTTTTATGCAGAAACCGTTGTTTCCGAAAGCACGTAGACAGTATGTTACTGAAGTCTGTATGTCATTTTTCATGCAGAATTTATTCATTTTCTTCTGGATTGTCAGGACACTTATGTAGGGCATAGTAAAACATTCCAAGCTACCTTATTTAATTTGACTTCTAGCACGGAACTTTAGTTTCACTTTCCCATGTCGGTCCTGTGTAACTAGGCCACTATTCCCACAGATTATTTCTCAGACCCCACCACCTCTATAAAGGCCCAGAGTGTCGGCCCTCGCTCAGCTCCAATTGTTACTGCAGGGGCAGCAAGCCTTTTGCCTTCAACTCTTTTTGAAGAAGAAAGTCCGTATCTTTGAAGTACACCTACTTTTCTGAATTATACATTCAATATGATATCAAAAATTTCAATCTAGACGCGACATGAACTGAAATCAATCCATGCCATGTGAGTAGTTCTACTTACATCAATCTAGCTCCAAACCATGACTTATGCATCTACCCACAGCCTACATGTCACCCAACCCAAATCACGCACTAGAGGTTGACGGCATGAGTATACTCCTTAACCCTATACTGCTTCAAGGTAAAACATGTCCATTTGTCATCATGAGCACTGTCATGACGCACCATGGTGTGTCAGCGTGTACCTCACACTGCACTGGTGCATCATGTCTAGGGGTGCATGTACCCACCCCATCGGGTCAGCATGCAGGCCAAATAAATGCATCAAGTGAACTATCCATGCAGGTTATGGGCTACATGGTCAATCGTATTCATGCAACATGGCGACAAAAGACATCAAGGTACTAGGCTGCCCTCAAAGGGTTGATAAAAATCAGAGTAGAACCTGTTTACGTAAAACAGAGGCAATTAATTAGATGAGGGAGACGCGGCAATCAGGTAGCAATTAGTCACGGCACGGACCTAGATACGGCCGTTATTGGGGTTAGACACATGCCGCCTCGTCTTACGTATATTTATACAGGCCTTGTGAGTGTAGCTGTCGTGGCGTAATAACATATCTGTCAGATTAATGCTGCATATAGAGATATCATCAATCACAATCAAGTCTTGGGGCCATAATCATCTGTCCCGCCTTTAACCCTTTAAAGGCTGCATACTGTAGTATTTTAATGTGATGTGTCAATTATCATTTAATATGATGCATCTTTGAGTTCCACTCACCGGGGCTGCATTCCAGATGCATCATGCCAATACTTTGGGAGTGTATCAATCCCATAGGTCGGCATGGCGCTCAAAGCACTGGGGAGCTACTCACCTGGGCTGCATTCATGCCATGATGCATCAAAGCAATATGCGGCCCTTAAAGTGTTGACTATTTTTGTATTTTAGTAGGGTCTGGTAAATAAGGAAGAGCAAACAGAAAACTTATACGATCGGGGTGACCTCCCCCATTGCCCCCCCCCCCTCCCCCTAGTTTAGGAAATTCATATCATGAGTGTATGGTATCGTGATGTAATATTCAAATATCCATCCACATGAGTATAGGAATATTTATCAGTATATATAGAGAAATGTTCTGGACCCTTTCTTTGTCGCAGTGTTATACATTTGAGCCACAAGGAAAACAAACGTAGAAAAACTTAAGTAACGTAGGAATAAACAAGAGAATATGTAACACCCATATTAAATATACAGTAGAGTATGATAAGAGTAAGTATACCATCCCGTTATTACCAGTGGTATGTTACCTTTTGGCCATTTTTCTTGTGGGGAGTAAACAGGTCTGAATGCGTCAGCACGCCCCGTGCTACACACCCATGTATCAATACACTAACCTCTTTTAGCCCGTTAAGGGCCGCATAGTGCTTTAATGTGCTATGCCCTTCGTCCACAATGATGCACATGGCGACCTTGCGGGGTGAGGGGTTGACGAGTGTAGCCCTGGCGAGTAACTCGACAGAGTAGAAGCTACTGTAGTTTTACAGTATATTTTTCATGGTATTGGTGGTACATGGACAGTAGAATATACTGTTAATTTACAGTATAAAATGGATTCACTATTTACATTGTACCTTCATGCATCTTGACGACAAAGGGCATAGTACATAAAAAGACTGTGCGGCCCTTAAAGGGGAAAGACACAAACACAGACAAGGTAGCGGGGGTGGGGGGTGTCGGGGTGGGGGTGGGGGGTGGGGGGTGGGGGGTGGGGGATGGGGGGGGGGGTGTCCTACTTCCCTACTTCCCCCACCCCACACTTATACATCATCATTATTACAGTCTGCCTGTGGCAGGGCCGCGGCTATTACTCCCCACTGGCAGTTTCAGGTAGCACGGTCGGCACAAACAGTTTATGTATTATTACTTCTTCTTTCCTTTTTAACGTTGGCATAAATACATACATTTAGACTACTGTAAATTATCAACAATTGTTGGGGTTTGCCCTGGTTGGCAAGGTTACAGGTGGGGCGGGGAACACACTCCTACCCTGCAGGTACTGTAGTGGTAGAGCGACAGGTGGAGCACAGGTTAACCCTTTAAGGCCCGCATCGTGCCTTAATGCACCTTCCTGTTTTGTCCTCATGGTGCATGCATGGGTTAGCATGATGTGCCAATGCAGTATGCTGAATATAATATATGAGTATATAACTTGGTGCTTATATTCATGTCGCCAATAACCCTTTAATGAAGGCACAGTGTTTAAATTTGCCATATCCTTTGTCATCGTTTAATGTATTGATGCACTATTAGACTGAACCTGTGGCATCCTCTAAGTGTGTATGGAGGGCACGACAGCTCTCACCTGGGACCCCCCCCCCCCCCCAGCAGCCCGTACATCAGACAGACACAGATGTGTTGTTATTGTCATACCAGTCTGTCGGCTACACCTCGTCCACACCACACCACACCTAGTGTACAACTCCTGTACAGTGTGACACTACTCATCCTGCATCATTAGCCCTGAGTACCTTAGTCTATATTAAATAAGTACCATTATTTAGTATTGTCCGTATGGCTAACTCACTCCCGAAAGAACAGCATGATGGATTCATGCAACCCTGGCGAGTTCCTTACCGGGGCTGCCTTCATGCATCATGACGACAAAGAACATGCCACATTAAAGGGTAAAAGATGACGCACCTATAATGAGGTGACCTCATATCACCAGATGGCATGGTGGGTTACATATATAATGTATCAAAACATTTGAAATTCAATGTAAATGTTCCCCATAAAGGAGGGGATGTGCTGTTCCGATGCCTCTGTATCCATGCACTATGACGATAAAAGTGGCATGATGCATGAATGCAGCACTGTCAAGAAACTCCCCAGGGGTGCAAACATGCATCATGCCAATTAATGCTCCTATGGGGTTGATACACTCCCGAATAATCGGCACAATACATGCAACCGTGGTGAGTAACTCGCCTGGACTGCATTCATGCACCATGGCGACATAGGGCATGAAGCATTAAACTTAAAAGGGTCAGTTGTGGAGCTGCCTGCAGCTTTGGTGGCAGACAGAGCCCAGACAGGGGGAGGACTTATTCCCGGCACACTTCTACATGATATATTACTGTGTGCAGAAATCAGGTCAGTTTTTGTCCTGTCAGGAAGCCTTCCACTACTACACTGTAAAAATATTCCGTTGAATATACGGAGAATCAATGCAAAACTTTACGGTGGATCATCGTAAATGTGATTACGGTGAGGCAATGTAAAGTCAACCAATTTTACTGTGAATATCTGTAATCCAGTACGGTGAAACACAGTTTATTCATTCACGGTGAAGCTATATCTTGTAAAAATATTCCTTGAATATGCAGAGAATCAATGTAAAATTTTATGTTGGATCATCATTATATATTATTACAGTGGGGCAATGTAAAATAGATCAATTTTACTTTGAATATTCGTAATCCAGCACAGTGAAACACAGTTTATTTATTTTATGGTGAAGCTTCGTTTAATTGATGTTTAGTCTTATCACACCAGGTGGCAGTTTGGTTCATGAGGAGATTTTCATGGATGTTAAGAACACCATTTTTGTGGTAATAAGAAAAATATATACATAAACAGCTGTAAGGTTTGCTCTGTAGCCATCCTAGAGTGACTTCTTTTCATGGACTGGCATTACAAAGTGTCATGAAGCATTTTATAAGGCTCTCATAGACTGATTCCTAATGATTAGGCCTGAAGTCTTGACACAAAGATGCTATTGTTGATTGGACATGGTACCAAATTTTGCATGGAACCATATTGAGCATAGAGTTAGGTATAGGTGGATAAATGGACAGGAAAATACTGGGATAAATGAGATAAATATTGTTAAAACTATTGTTTAGGCACTGTATTAAAATCACAGTGATGTTCCGTATTTTGTTAGATTAACGGTGATTCACTGACAACACTGGGTGCCGGACTTTCACCATTATAATTACGGAGAATTTGAAATGACAGTGACCGTTATTTTTACGGTGAAAGTCTGGCACCCAGTGTTTCCAATGAATCTCCGTTATTTTAACGGAATTTGTTTTACAGTGTAGGTAAGAGGTCTGATGGTACATACTCCTACCCAGACCCCCTCCACAACTAGGTAAGGGTCCTGGTGGTCCTTGGCATGCCCAGGTCCCCTTCACAAGTATCCTGGTGGCACCTAGTTCTGGCCAGACTCCTGTCATAACTAGCTAGGAAAGGGTCCTTGTGGTACCTAGTCATAATCAGACCCCCTTCACAACTAGGTAAGAGATCTGAGGGTACATACTCCTACCCAGACCCCCTCCACAACTAGGTAAGGGTCCTGATGGTAATCAGTCCTGCTCAGACTCATGCCACAACTAGGTAAGGGTCCTGATTGTATGTAGTCTGGCCCAGACCCCCTCCACAACAAGGTAAGGGTCCTGATGGTATCTAGTCCTACCCAGACCCCCTGAACAACTAGGTAAGGTGCCTGATGGTACGTAGTCCTGTCCAACTAGGTAACTAAGGGTCCTGGCGGTAGGCCTCGCTAGACCTATTAAGAATCTTGCCACAACTAGGTAAGGGTCCTGCTGGTTCCTACTCCCACCCAGCCCTACTAAGGGTCCTGGTGATAGCCCTACCTCATCCTATCCAGACTCCTGTCCCACAACTCGGTAATTCTGTTGCACTGGTACCTTTCCCACACATGGGATTACAGGGAACCAGCTAAGACTGAGGCATCATGAGAGTTCCTCATCCCCGTTGGGAAACGCCAACAAAACGGCACAGACCACGTTACACATTACCTGGTCGTCTGAGGGGATGCATCTATTGTAGTTAGTGTAGGTACTGAGTGGACCAAAGACTTATGTCCACTGACCCCAATGCCGCAATGATATGCTGCCATTGAAACGCTATTACTGCTGCCGGTCTCTCCCCAACAGACAGTAGAGTTTTTCAGAACATCGGTATCAATTCCATACAGGTTTTTCAACTGTGTAACTTGTGGATAAGTAGGTTACCTCATTCACTGTACCGAAGAGGTGTAATCGTTCCTTCTCTTTTTTTAAAGTAATAAGATATAGAGTCTAGACGTTTCTTAGAAGTTGCCTTTGATATCTTCAATCTCAGCAGCCTCTCGGCATCAATCATCAATGATTCTGATTTGATGATTCATTTATTTATCCCGCAGAATAGTGGGACCAGGTCCCACAAGGGATATGCAGCTCCAGCGTAGCATATGGTAGATGGTGTTACCGATATGATACAAAATACCTAGTTGCCCTTAGGGCTAGCTTAAGAGGTATGAGATAACCTAAAGACTAGGAGTTAATGCTATAGACTTAATCGTTAGTGGTCATTATTAAAAGACAGGCTGCATAGTATTTTAATGTGATATGTTCTTGTTCATGGCGCACATGGGTCTCTTATATAGTTCATGGATCCCCTTTATCCACTAACCCCACCCCCCCCCCCACCTCTGGTATCTGCTTCATATTATTTCCACAGGTATGCAAAAGTGAGTTTAACTATTTCATGACGACATGATGCCTCAATTCTTGATGTGCATTTGTCGCCATGATGCACCAAAACACCACGAGTAACTCTGCCTTTCGCTTGCAATAGATGGTTGATGTATAGATTCAGCACTCGTCAGGGCTGTATCCCTGTATGATGGGATCAAAGGGGCATCTATAGAGCAATAAGGCAGTCTGCTGGTCATAGAGGGTTACAGAGCACACATGTGTGCATGTATGCACGTGTGTCATGTACAGACGGTAATGTGTGTACCTGAGGTGACCCGACTCCTGCCTGACCCTACCTGACAGCCTTACAGCCTGCACACACCCTAAACTGGCCAAGGTCACAGCTACACTATAGACGCCTCGCAGCTTACAAACTTCACAGCCAAAAATAACTTTCTAATATCTTGCACATTCTTGTTTGTGGACAAATAATCAGTTTTAAGGAAAAAATCTATTATACTAGATTTTTATTTGTTTTAAGATTTGTTTCACGATTTATCAGTAGATCAGATTTTAATGAGAATAGGAAAGTTGTGTTTTACTGTGTTGTTGTCGGTTTACTGTTAGATTCAGACAGAAATTCAGCAGCCCCTCCCCCGTTACTAAATAATGACCACTCCCTAAGGCTGACTTCACAGACCCAGAATAGTCATCATAGCATGGTATTCACTCAGTGGTCCACGTGGACCTGTCAATCAGCAAGTGATCATAATACGCCTCAGGCCGCCATTGCCTTAGGGGTTTGCAGCAGTCGTAAAGCAGCAAGAGTCAATGTCATAAAAATACCTCAGAAGGATATATGCAGTATATGTCTAGTCACGAGCATTCATTTGTATCGGCATGGGAACGACCGAGGGGAGGGAGGAGCGGGTGTTGGTTGCTTAGAATCACCATGACATTTTTATTGATATGTAGAGAAAATGTCGACCGGACACGAGGGACAATTGGGATTCACAAAGGTTTGAACTATATGTTGTTGAGACGTTTGAATTTGACATGATTTCAATGACTCAATGGCACTTGATGATTATTTAATGTCTTTGGAAAAAAATCTCTTGACATTTCTTTGCCAGAGATTACAGAGAAGTAGTACATCCGATAACTTGGTTACACAAAGCAACCTTGAACATGTACAAGAGGTTCTCTCAGGTCATATTTGCTACTTCGTCCATATAATCATAAATGTCACTCTTTTCGCCGCTTGAAAAACATTGTCACATTTAAGCCCAATCTGCTCGTAAAGGCATGATATATAGTCATTGTATTCAACCTTTTCCAAATATAGCATGCTGATGTCTGATTACTCTCGTTTCCAAATCCTTCCAAAGGCAATAACCACTTTGACCTTGAACTTGGATTTGCTGGGTTTAGGTAGTCCCTGTGGTTAGCTTGGAACCAGCGAACAGGAACCAGAAATGGAACCAGGATGTATGATGGTAAAACAACCATCACACATTCTGGTTCCCGTTCACTGCCTCCAAGCTACCAGCAGGGATTGCCCAAACCCAGGAAAATCAAAGTTCAAGGTCAAAGTGATTGTTACCAGAGCCTTCCTTCGAAATAATTTGGGAACGAGAGTAATGTCTGATATCCTTCTTGCATATGTGTCACCAGTCCCCCCCCCCCCCCCCCCAATATGATACTACAGGTATATTTATTGGAGTGTTAAATTAAATTTAGTAAAAAAAAAAAATTAAAAAAATATTTGTGCATATATATAATAACTCGATGACTATCTGCATGAATAGCACATAATAGGGTTAGTGTGAGGAGTGGCCCCCACCCACCACCCACCCACACCCACCCACACAGGGTCGTGTATCGGGCATCGCCTGACCTCACCTGACCTAACCTGACCTGACCTGTGACCTTACACTGACCCCACCTGACCTCAGGCTATCCCGGCAGGCCCCGCGCGAGCCGCTGGTGCTCCGGGAGCGGCCTCTGTTTACGTACATAGCTGTGGGGGACCAGCGAAGTCATGTTACAGGTATGGTGTGTGTGTGGGGGGGGGGGCGTGCTGTCCCAGGACCATGGAGATCTGCTGTATAGTCATTAATACATATCCCTTTAACGACCGCATAGTGTTTTGATACAACATGCCCCTCAGCGTCATAATAGATCGCCATGATAGATGAATGCACGAACCACTAGCGAGAAACTCGCTAGTGCTTCATTCATACAGCACAATGATAAAGGGCATAGCATATGAAAAGCACTATGCAACCCTTAAAACTCTAGCTGGCTCAGGGTGGCGGCATATGGTACAAGGCCCGTGCCCAGTGATTAATGGGGGTGGGGGTGTGCACCCTTACAGCAGGTAACGGGCACGTGTCACGGGGAGACACCCAGGTGACACCAGTCATTTGTCTGCACCTCGGGGGGGGGGGGGGGGGGGGGGAGGTTACCCTCTGACCAATGAGTAATGGTGGAGGGTAGATTCACGATGAGTAGGACACACACATTGAGTCGGATGTTTGAATTTGTAATTATTAATGCATGATACAGATGGAGATCCACAATATATGTACAGTATGGGATGGATAGGCCTTGGGTATACATGTATACTGTATATGAGCACCTCAGCAGGGCACGAGGCAGCCCACATCGTGCACGCTAAAAGTGGGGCATCAGGGAGTTCTTATCTTTTAGCAACAGGGCGGGGAGGGGTGCAAGAATGTAGCACTAGTACTCGTCAGTGCGCCAAGCATGCATCGTGACGATAAGGGGCACAATGTACCCGAGCCCTATGCGACCGTCAAAGGGTTAAGGGGTTAAACTTGTACAAGTTGAGAACAGGGTCTTTGATAATGTGTGCGCTCTGTAATCTAGAATTAATGGTGGGGTAAGGGCATGCCCCGCGGGCACCAGGTGAGGGTGATGGCCGGGGTGATGCATGCAGCATGGGGGCGTGTTGCAGGTTACAGGCTGACATGGAGACACCCTCACTGAGGGCACATACTGGGGGCATTGGCCGCCAGGTCATAAACTGGTGCGTTGCAGAACAAGGCATTCGCCCTTTAAGGGCCGCATAATAGTGCTTTAATGTGATATGCCCGTCGGTAAGATTATCAACAGCTTTAATATCAACACTTCATCAACAGTTAGGTGGTGAGTCGTTCCCTCAGGAGTTAGCAACCCCGCATGATGCTTGATAAAATATCCGCCAGGGAATGCATCATACCCACAGCACGGCACAAGGAGACACAGTACGTTGGAATATTATACGAGCCTTAAATGGTTAAATGGGTACAGAAATAGTGGGTCCAGGGTCTTGGGATGCAGGTGGGGGCAGGTTATATAAATCACATGTTGGAGGTGAGGGGTGGGTGTGGGTGAGTGGTATGGGGGGGGGGACATTGATAAATCGCCGTGAGAATCAAACATGGTACATGGTGGGTCTAGGTAGTAGTTAGAAAGTCAGACTGCTACATGTAGGTTACATGCTGCAGGTCAGGGGCACAACTGGGGGCGGGGTCCTTGTGCTCAGGTAGTTTTTAGGATGGTAATGTTAACCCTTTAAGGGAAACATGATGCCCCACATTCATCTTGCGTCATTGGCACATGTTGTATATATACACTGTCAGAAATAACTGTAGCTGCACAGCGAATTATACTGTAGAACAACAGTATAAAAGGAGGTATTTTTGGTTTCAAACCCAAAAACACCTCCTTTTATACTGTAGTTTTACAGTATAACTCGCTGTGCAGCTACAGTTACTCCTGACAGTGTACCGTTGTATGGGTGTCTGAACCCGCCAGGGCAAGGGCTTTAAGTTTGTAACGTCCTCTGTCGTTTTGATGCGCCAATGCAGCGCTGGAGAGTTACTCCTTGCACCGTTTCATCATGCCAACCCTTCGGGAGCCTATCAACCCCTTGTGTACTACATGATGCATTCATGCAGCGCTGGCGAGTCACTCACCGGAGCGGCATTCAATGTGAGTACATCCAATGATTGGAGCCTAAAATGCATTATTCCTAAACCAGATCAGGACGTCCACTAAGACCACTCCTTTGTTGCTCACCGTATTCCATAAAAGGGTATTTCCGGTTCCTCTACAGTTTTATCTTATTGTGAACTAAGAACCCTTTTCCCTTTAGTTTGTACCATTGTCGAACAGCGACATTGAATGAGCATGCACAGAGAAAATGAAGGGTATAGCACATCAGCCTGACTCTCTTTCCAGAGTCAGGCATAAGTCTCCAAGATATCTCCCTTCGGAGATGCTGGACTAATGAGGTGCATGACTCGTCCACCGAGCTCAGCGTTGCCTGACCCCTTTTTAAAGGGGAGTCAGGCAACGCTGCTGGGGGTCGCAAATGACATCACCGATTTCTTGTTGGGACCTTGTCCCCAAAGCCATTTACTCCACTGACCAGAGTGTCTGTTCTCTGACAAGAAAAGACTAGCATAGGCCCCCTTGTTCATTGTTAGATATAGCCCTAGCTGGCCCTTAAACCTTGCCTAGGACTGGTATCCCCATGTGTCCTTGTAGGCATGTGCAAGACTAATTTATCCTAGATCTTGTTTTCAGTTACTACATGTAGAACCAATGTACCTTGTGGTAAGGCCTAGACATCTTGTGCACAGCCATATTTTGAGTTCTCTAATGTGGCTGTCAATGGCAAGGATAGGTACCAGCCTAATAACTATTGACTCCTATGTCAAGCCAAGCTGTCAATGTCAATGCCAATTCTCATACTATGCACATACAGGACATATACTAGAAGTTGAGTGGTCCAGGGTGGCTCTTGAAATCACTCAAGCCGGCCCAAAGACAAACTGTGAAGTCCAACATAATTACCGCTCCCCCACCTCACACACACACACATGCACCAACCCTGAAATAATATTTTACAGCCTTTAAAGGAAGGCCATCACACAACCTCCTTGTGCCCCCCCTCCTCCCTGTGCCTCCTCCTCCTCCCTTTGCCTCCTCATCCTCCCTGTGCCTCCTCCTCCTCCCTGTGCCCTCTCCTCCTCCTCCTGCCTCTGCCCTCTCCTCCTCCTGCCTCTGCCCTCTCCTCCTCCTCCTCCTCCCTCCTTTATCTGCCCTCTCCTCCCTCTGCCCTCTCCTCCTTCCTCTGCCCCCTCCTACTACCCCATCTTTCCCCTCCTCCCCACTCTACCCCATTTTCCTCCTTCCTCTGCCCCCTCCTCCTCCCTCTGCCCCTCCTACTACCCCATCTTTCCCCTCCTCCCCCCCTCTACCCCATTTTCCTCCTTCTTGTTTTACATTCTCCTCCCTCTGCCCTCCCTCTGCCTTCCCTCCTCCCTCTGCCACCTCCTCCTCCCTCTGGCTGCCAAGATGGCTGCCGAAAACTCAATATTGTCTGATTTCCTTGTGTGATACATAAAGAATAGGGCCTTCTCAGATGTAGAATCCATTTTCTGGCTCAGATTTTCAATCCAGGAAATATCCAAAATGGCTGCCAAAATGGCCACCAAAAACCAAGATTGTCTGATTTCCTTGTGTGATACAAGGATAATAGGGTTTTCTGGGATGTAGTATCCATTTTCAGGCTCACAATTTTAATACGGGAAATTTCCAAGATGGCTGCCAAGATGGCCGCCAAAAACTCAATGATTGTCTGATTTCCTTGTGTGATACATGGATATTAGGGTTTTCTGGGATGTTGAATCCATTTTCAGGCTCAGATTTTCAATCCGGGAAATTTCCAAGATGGCTGCCAAGATGGCCACCAAAAACTCAAGATTGTCTGATTTCCTTGTATGACACATGTATAAAAGGGTTTTCTGGGGTGTAGAATCCATATGTAGGCTCCAATTTTTGATCCAGGTAATTTTCAAGATGGCTGCCAAGATGGTATTTGCATAGGCATCAATGGAGTGCATCGCCACCAATGGAATTGCATTGGTACCTATTTGATTCCATTGGTACATATTGGATTCTATTGTTATACCAGCTGCATTAAAACCAATAAAAATCAAAAAGATTTAGCTAAGTGCATGTAGTTGACTGACCATGCAGTGTTGCTGCAAACCATCAAAAATGAATTGCATAAGAACCCCAGAAGTACCAAAAATTATAAATCTATGCCCCCTCGTTTTCTCACCTGTAGTTCATAACAATCCTATAAAACCCAAAGCCACTACGGCTTTGCCGTAAAATCCTTGAATTTGTCCCCTTGTGATCATTTAGTTTAATCGTCCTACTACATATTCCCTTTGAATATCGGCATAATACATGAAGGCATGATGCATGACACCAACCCTGGCCAGGCTGCATGCCGGGCTGCATGCTGATGCCATGCCCTTAATGAGTGTATCAACCGCCAGTCTATTCGCCACGGCTGCATTCATGTATCATATGACGACAAAGGTTATGATGCATCAAAGCGCTACGTTAACACGATCCGCCATTTGGCAGTGTATTACTCACGGTACACTAATGTATACGTCCTCTGATTGTTAGCAATTACAAGGCTTGTTAATTATCATCGTAAATCACGTTAATACCCCATCATCCTGGGATGTTATACATTTGTACAACTAAAGGCCAGTCCATTCTTGTGAAAAGAACCCAGAGAAAAAAGCAAATCTAACATTTTGAGGCCGAGGGGCAAGAAATTGGCACCCCCTTTACAGCGAGAAAGCCCACACCTTATTATAGTTCAAAGAGGGGGCGGGGGCGGAAAAATCCCAATTCACCAACAAAGTAGCATGGATGATGGGGGTCTTGGAAACGGTCCATACGATCATGTAGGTGACGTCAGTCGCCATTTCTGGCAATTCCCTTAGTTGTAGTTGTTTGTTCGTTAGGGAAATCCCCTTTGGCACATTGTTTACTCCAAAAAGCTGTAATTGTGTCATTCCTGAATGTAATCACAGCTTCAGCCCCGCACGCGCCCGGTGGACGTAATATCGGGGTTATCATGGCGACGGTTAGCCCTTTAAGGACCACATACTGCCTTAGTCCCCATGATGCAAAAATGCAGTCCTGGCAAGTAGACACACTCCGGGCTGCATTCATGCACCTCATGCAGATCACTGTGCGGCCTGAGCCGTGATACGACACGCGTGATGCCCCATGATGCCCCACATGGAGTGTGTGTGTGATAACAGAACTCACAGCCTGTCACTTGAACATCATACTGTCCTATATCGACACATTCCCTTTGTTCTATGTTAACTCTTGAAGGGCGACAAACTGTTTTAATCTGTACGGTGTCATTTTGTGGTCATGATACATTGATCCAGCCCTGTGACACCGTACATGTGCTAAACATATACTACATGTAGTAGAACAAACACATCATGGATCCTCTAAACGGGCACGATGCATTTACCCTGTAATGGCCGCATAAATGGTCGTCATGATGCACAAATGCAGCCCTGTAGTTTTTAACTCGCCTCTGGTTAGAGGTCAATGACTATCATCATGATAAGTGCTGAATCATCGATATGTATCTTTTACAATAAAATCACCTTCAACTTGCTCAACGAAAGAGAAATCATGACAAGATGAAAGCATGCACGCTTAGTTAAACAGACAAATTGAGTCCTGAATCAGGAAAGATATTAAGTTTATAATAAATAATACACATATATATCAAGCTGATAAACATTGTTTTATTATTTGAACATGTCTTACTCTTAACAAAACAATGTCAAGAGAGATCTAATCTACTTAGTCTGGATGTCTTGGCTTGTATTGTAAAATAACTTTTTTCCTGACCTTGTTCTGAAATATTTATATGTTATAATCCTCTAAGGGCCGCATTGTGATTTATTATTACAGTTGTCGTCATGATGCATTCATGCATCACGCCGCTCCTTAGGAAATGCATCCAGTACCTTTAAGATGCTAGAATGCAGCCCCGGGAATGCAGCACTGGGGAGTTACTTGCCAGGTATGCATTCATAGACCATGCTGACGCTTCGTGAGTGTATTCACCCACAGGCTCAGCATGATGCATGAATGCATCACTGTCGAGTTAATCGCCAGGACTGCATCCATGCATCATGACGACTAAGCCATACTGTACCGCAGCACAATGCGGCATTTAAAGGTTTATTTTTGGTGCCCAGGCACTGTCTCGCACCAGACGCCAATTGACCTGTTTATAATTTTTCTTCATATTTTACTTTTTACTGTAGGTAAACTGCTCTCTCCACAGTCATGCCGGGGACACATAAACAAAGCTGGAATACACAACGTATATTATTTGTATAAGATTGAAGTCATTGACTTCATTCTTTCTAACTATCTTTTACTCAGCCATTAGGATCGTTTGGGGCAACGTTACGTCAGGGGAGCGGGCCAATGCCTTTGATGTGTCTGTTATACCAAATTTGCAAATTAATTTGCAGCCTGAAATAAGGGACGTTCACGAATAATGTCACCTATTTTGAGACCCTTTCTAAGAGCCCCATCCCCTTATATGTCGTCATTATTTTGAGCAAATTATAGTCCATTCCTAGCATGCAGGTGATGTATTTTGTGAATGTTCCCTGACATGCAACCTTTATGCTGCAGATAATTTTTGATCCACATCTCAGAAATATGATCCAAAAAAATTAAGATAGACTGTATAAAGTGTCACTAAGAGCAGGCCCTGTCAGAAGGCTTCAGACTAAACTCTAAAAATGAAGTTTAATACGTCAGGCAACATGACCAATAAAATGGGGGATCGGGAGATGTTCTTTTTACCTTACTATTTTAAGAAGTGTGACAGGTGGACACAGGTGTTTTCTTATCATTTCAGTAAAGGGAAAATGTGGGTCATAAAGATTCGGTGCGTCTACCTGAACACGTTATGTGATTACTGATATACTGACCAAATAGTCACCAAACGTTAGCCTTCATGTCCGTGTTGTCATGTTGGAAAGGGGCATTTCTCACAGGATGGGGCAGTACGCATCAGCAGCACACCCATTCCTTCCATGGTCAAGATGAAATTTCCTTGGAAATGTCAATCACCAGAATACCCGTAAGAGAAGGGAGTGGTCATCATTTTAAGTACAGGTCTATGGATGGAATTGCAAGGGGCACTGGGTTTGATGGGTGACGGTATAGCATGGGGGTGCACCCTCTACGAACATTAATGTATATCCTTTGTAAATCTAATATAAATGAGAAATGTCATTAAATAGGTGAGATGTGATACTTGGTACATATACTTTGAAATATGCACTAGATGTGTGCGGGCCGCGATAGGCACGTAAGATAAGTTGCCAAATGAGGGGCTGTCTGTTTGAGTCGAGAGATAAGGGAGGGTTAACCCGTCCACACCAACATAGTGACATCCAGGTGTACCGCCGGCACCAGGCTCACAGAGGGGATCGGATCTGTATAGCGAACCCTGTCCCGTTACACGACTTGCTTGGCGGATCAGGGCTTTAAAAGTTTATCATAATCATCATTAGGCTCGGACAGTGGAGAGGAAGGCCTTTTCAATAAACCCTCCCAAGGGGCATCCAGAAGACGAACCATATACCTAAATAAGGATGGCACATGCAGTGCATCGATACATCATAACATGATACATGAATGCAGCACTGACGAGTAACCCGCCAGCACTGCATTCTCCTGACTCTTCCTCTAGCGTCCAGTATTGTCCCTACAGGTGTTTGACATACCGTACCCAAGTGTTTCAGCAAACTCAGGTATAGGGCATCAGAAATACTGAACTCTCTCCCCAATGGCTGGACTCTCCAGTTTTGTCTGACTCTCTTTTGAACTCTCTTACCCCATAGGGAATTATTTTGTAGACATTCCTGACGCCCGTTTCTTTTTATCTGTGTTGCCCACTTACACCAGAAGTCCATTGTACACGCATGCAGCACTGGTGAGTTACAACGTCGAATTCAGCTTCATGCATCATGACAAAACACAGAATGCACTCAGTACGATTCTGCCCTTAAAGGGTTAGACATAATGGGACAGGGACATACTGCCAGGGGTAATACTACATGTAAAAGGTGGTGTAGAGAGAGGTGGAGAGGGACATACTGTGGTAGCTATACCATCTACAACATGGCAGCTTGTAAGGGAGACCTATCGATCTGAACTTGACATCTGATTGCTTATCGAATGCTTTATATTTTGAGGTTTTTATCTTATGAGTTTGTTTATTATGTCTAGACTGTCGGAGCAACGACCGTCTGTGTCGTGTCAAGGTTAAAGTGAAAAGATAAATGTAAAGGGAAACCCGTAAATAAGCACATCCTGGTCCCTACGCAGTTAACCCTGTATTGTGCTAGACCTTTTGTCAACATGATGCATCAATACAGCCAAGCCAGGGCTGCATCATGTCAACACTACGGGGTGTCTGTACTCTGCAGGGTAGGCATCGTATAGCTGCCGTGGCCAGTTACTTGTCAGAGTCATGTTCATGCATCACAATGACAAGAGACATATATTAGGACATTAACACCCAACGGAATCAATATAATAGGAGAGTCGGCATGATGCATGAATGCAGCCCTACATGATGGGTATAGTTCCATTCATACATCATGACGACAAAGAGTATATATCACAGAGTATATGTGCCACCCTTGTTTATTGACAAGATCTCATATCAATTGACACGATCTTATTCTAGGGAGGTCAGAGGGGCGACAGGAGAGACAAAACAATATGATAAACAAACAATGTGGACAATGAGAATATAGTGCTATAGTACATGGGAAATATAGCATTTTGCGTGGTAGCCTAGAAGACACTGCACGAAAAAAAGATAATTATTCCTGAAGAGTGTTATTTGGCGGCAAGTGGAATATCTATAATAGGCGATAGACCCGGGGCAATAGAGCTACCGGTAGTCAAACCTTAAAAACATATATATGGACCGTGAGTATTATTCTGTCCTTAGGGAGTGATCATTTTTTAACAACAGGGGGGGGGGTGGTGGGTTTCCGCGCGGAGCACGCGAAATTTTTTACACCCCCCCCGGTCAAGGGGTCAAAATTTTTTACCCCCCCCCTTAGGGTCGAAAATCGGCTCGCGCGCGGGCCCTTTGAAGCATAGTAACGCGCGGGCTTTTTGGCTCAAAACAGGTCAAATTTTTTTGCCCCCCCCCCAAGAGGGGTCCAAATTTTTTTGCCCCCCCCCCGGTCAAGGGGTCCAAATTTTTTTGCCCCCCCCCCCCAAACCCACCACCCCCCCCCCTGTTGATAATAAATGATCACTCCCTTACAGGGTTAGGAAGCACTAGATAGCTACTGGACTGGGTGTTGGTCGGGGGGGGGGGCGGTGAGGTGGGTGTAGATTAGACACAGTGCCTCCTGCGTAGTCAGAGATAGCGGAGATAATACGAATATAACTAAGTGTGCAGCCAATTAAGGAGTTAATATCTGTAACTCTCGATCTCGAAGGGTGCATGGCCCATTGCTAAGTCATCTCCGCGCCCATATCACCATGTCGGGGCCGTCTATTTAGGGAGTGCTCATTTTTTAACAACAGGGGGGGGTGGTGGATTTGGGGGGGGGTAAAAAATGTGGACCCCTTGACCGGGGGGGGGGGTAAAAAATTCAGACCCCTCTTGGGGGGGGGGCAAAAAAATTCAACCTGTTTTGAGGGGAAAAGCCCGCGCGTTACTATACTACAAAGGGGCGCGAACGCGCACGATTTTCGGCCTGCCGGGGGGGGGGGTAAAAAATTTTGACCCCTCTAGAGGGGGGGGTGAAAAAAAATTGCGCGCTCCGCGCGAAATCTCACCACCCCCCCCCTGTTGTTAAAAAATGAGCACTCCCTTAGAGGTTAATATCTGTTACTCTCAGTCTCAAAGGGTGCATTGCCCATAACATATGTCATCTCCTCGCCTATAGCACCAGGTCGGGACCGTCTAGTCATTTCTCCTTCAGACAGATATTATGTACCTAGGCTATTGGGAACATCCTCCTCGAAGCGCGAGGAATTACTAGGGGGCTACGAGGGGCATACACATACCGGTATACACTAATACAGTTCAGGATCTGGCCATGCTAGAGCTCCTTTGGAGTGTTTCAGGACATTAGGCCCTACACTTCTTCCTATCGCTTTCCAATGAATATTATCCAAAGGAGTAGACTCGTTGATAACGTATAGGGCTCATACATGCATCATGACGACAAAGGGCATGATGCATCACAGCACTATGCGACCTTTAAAGGGTGAAATAATGACCACTGCCTATTAGAGGGTAAGTTAGGGTCAGCAGAGTGGTTGTAGATAACGCTGAGGACCTCTTGGTGTGCTCACAGATAAGGCAGATTAAACCTGCCTTATAAACCAGCTCCATATGTAGTACACGGATAAGCAGGTCATGTGCATAATCATCCCTATCTTAAGGCCATAAAGAAAAAGTTGTCCTACCTTTTCTTTTTTGGCTCTACCCTAAAAGTTTTTTTTTGTTACCAAAAAGAGTGATTTATCTATAGAATGTACTCAATTTACTATATTATAATGGTAAAAACGACTTGGTAAAGATAAATCTACCCACCTATCCTGTTCTTTTTGACCATGAACACAACAACCAAAAGTTTGGCCTAATGTATTTCAGAGGTCAGGAATTAGTTCCATGACCGCTGTGACTGGTGAGATTATTGAGTTCATGCTCCCGACATGTGGAAGGCATCATCACCAACACTCATCAGGACTGCATTTTTGCATCATGTTAATCATTCATGAGTGTATTAACCCCATAGGATCGGCCTGATGCATGAATGCAGCACTCAAGGATGACCTGCCAGGATTCCATCCATGAATCATTCCAACAAATATGTGTTGCCCTGTTATTATTCTACAACCGCATCTACAAGAGAGGCGTCAGAGACAGATCTCATGATTCTTATCATTCTGCTTATATTTTTAAAAGCAATTTCAAAAGATGTCCATTAATCCCATGCACAAGTATGATACATCAACTGAAAGCTCTTGATGTTCCTTTTTTTTAGATCTGTGCTCCATGTCTCTTTCACAATCGGTGACATATGCCTTATAGTTTGTAACGATAAACATGAACATGAAGCCTTGAGGCATAATTACTATTAGGGATTTTATACAAACCTATTCTACACTCGCTGTACTTCTCATTGCCTGTATATAATGTAATTGTCACTGTTGAGCACAAGATCCACGTTTCAGAGTGCATTGTTTGGGTACACTGTTATCTGCGCTATTCATGCCCCGGGAGTACATTTTATTGCTACGCACCCCCTGAGTGTGATCCCGTAACAGTCAGTTACATTTCGTGTCCAGATGTAGTAACTTCAACCCTTTAATGGTAGCAGCATATTAAATGCTCATACCATTTAATGCATTCATGCATTAATATTAAATGCACTAATACAGCCCTGGTGGGTAACTCACAACAGCCGAATAGGGCTATAATGTGATTGTATGAAAGCATCCCTGACACGTAACTCGACAGTGCTGTATTCATGCATCATGTCGACCCTATCAAGTTGTAATACTCCCAAAGGGGTCGGTGAGACGCATGAAAGCAGCCCCGGTAAGTAGATGTTCCAGGGCCAACAAAGTGCATGCTGCAACCTGCATGAATACAGCATGCAGCCTTTAAAGGGTTACATTTAGTGTGAGGTTATGGCATGTCTGGCCACCATTACGGGGTGTGAAGTATAACACTGGGGGGCATGCTAAGTGCCTTAACCTCAGGAATCCTTCACACCTCTGTACCGTGACTATCTGCTCACCTGGTGACTTATGGAGGTGGGGGGGGGGGGGGGTCACACAGGTATGACGTCAAGGGGGGGGGGGTAAGGATGTCATCCCAGGTAACTTGTTCCTGTGACTACTGTACACTACTTGCACACGCCGATCTCGTGAGATCGTGGTTCTGATCTCGGAATGTATCTTTTTTCTGGTGAATAAATATATGAATGTGGGAATATGGTACCTGCCTAAATCTCACACGAATTTCCCGGATCCAATAACTCTGGCCGTTCACCCAAATATCCAGATTTAATATCCTTATATCATTTGACTATGGTACGGCATGTAAATGACATAGAGTTCACACTAGTGTTGTTGGTACCCTCCCCTCTTGGCAACAGAGCGGTATCAAGTCTCCACTAACCAACGTCTTACTCATTCTAACACCTTTAATTAACTATCGTCTATTCTTCACTTGGCTTTAAGCCATATTTTTCTTCTCCTTAATTGCCATATTAATTTTCTCCCTTAAAGTGCAATACCATCAGGCCACGTTCTTGGAAATTTAGATGTAACATATTTAGGTCTTCTGAATAAACTTATAGTAATATGATATAGTTCTGGGAAATATATGCATGAAAACTGTCAGCTCTTGTTGTAAGAGACAGTTTCTATGAAGTTGGTCAATAACAGAATAGATGGATGGTGTAGGCCTACAAACAAGCCGACATGTAACAGCTGTTACCTACCAGTGCTACATTGGTACACCATGGCATGCAACAAATTAACATGAAGTCTTCAGGCATCATGCCTTCCATTAAAGTTCAATGTTATGTGTTGGATAATTAACTTATACTTATTTTCACTATATTTCCAGGTGGTAGCCATGACTGTGCACATAACTAGTTGAGGGCCGAGGCTTTGACAGAACAAAGATGGCCGAGTCGTCGCGGGGGTCCAACCCCAAGGGGTGGCACGTCCTGCTCCCCATCCGCAGAAATAAAAGGTGAGATAATTGATTTGGATTAATAATTAATTTTAATTTTAGATGAATGAATGACTCCACTTCTCAACAGGCCATTGTCTGACTCCTGCATTGGCACCTGGTTCCATTGCCCGGCATTGCCCCAGGCAACCTCTTAGATTTGGTATTTCCGGTAACACCGGTCCTTATATAATAGCTGCATGGTCATATGGCAGCATAGAAGATGCATCCCTGACGAGTAGCTCACAAGCGATGCCCTAAATTGCCAGATGTATTCCATGCCAATTCTAAACGATACCTGTTACAAATGTCCATGCATAAGACTGGCAGCGACAACAATGTCCTATTCTTTACATTTGATATTAAAAAAAACTTTTTTAAAGTCGGTTTAAAATGAAGAAAAGTGAACTATTTGAAATATTTAAGGGTCGCATAAGGGTCGCATAGCACATTAATGCCGTATAACGTCATCAGTCAATTTGAATCATCATGCATGGATGTAGCCCTGGTGAATAACTCGCCGGCACTAGCTTGTCCATCACGCCAACCTCTTGGGAGTGTATCAACCCAAGATGCATGAATGCAGCTATCCTTAAAGGGTTAAAGGGCTAACCATGAAGAATTGTCATGGTGCATGAATACAGCTGTCCTTAACGGTTTAAAGCACTAACGCTGAGTACCACCCCTTGTACCCTCCAGGAGGAGGCTGGAGCTGCCTATAGAACACGTGGGGCTGCTGTCCTTCCTGACGTACGGCTGGCTGGACGGCTTCATGTGGACCGCCTTCCGGTCTGGGATCAACCAGGACACCTTGTGGAAGTGTCCGGAGGTGGACGGCGCCGAGCACAACGGGCAGAGGTATGACAACTCCTTCTCCCTCATCAGGTGTATGCCTCCCCCTCCCCCAATGTTAGATATGGGAGGTTGGGGGGGGGGGGGTACAGGGCAGGAGGTACTTACTCAAGATTGGTTATCATGACAATGCCAAGATAATTTTGGGATAGGACTACAGGCCTTTGATTTGGGTTGGATTTTTAAAAATCCCATTCGTGTATTTTTAGACCTTCTTTGCTGACCAAGATTTAATCTCTCGAATCTTAACCATAATTTAAACTATAAGATTCCCCAGACTGCCTGACACATCCGATTTATGCAATTTTAAGAAAATGCAAAGTTGATTAATGTCCTTAGTCAGTCTATACGAAATTCTGCCGGACGCCGGCTATAGCCAGCAAGAAGCCTGCCGGTCCGGCAGAGAGGCTGCTACTGCCGGATCGAATGGCAGGCTGTAATCTGGAGGTCCTTACCTACAAGTTCTTCTGTAATTTGCATATTAAAATGATGAATATTATTGTAACATACAAAGGAACCCTATTCATGTAACATCATCAGTATAAACACTTGCTTTATACTTAATTCTTAAATAAAAAGATTGCATGCCAATACCCGGGCCTGCAAAAATGAAGCCGGGTCTACAAAAAGATATTTCTGCAGGACCGAATGTCCTGCATGGTGAAAAAGTTTTCGTATAGACTGCAGTTCTTCTTTAACCAGCTTGATGTACCTTTGAGCAACCTTAAACTGGTAATAATTAAAATCGCTTCAAGCTACTTCAAGCTGATTAAAGAAGGCCATTAATTAGCTTAATTTATGCTAAAAGTTGCTTAAATCGGATAGTTGGTGCTGTGCTAGATATTAGTTCAATGTCCCCTTTTCAGATGTCATAGTTATACCAGTCTCCATCCGAAATGGAATATCCCTATTTCTGAATGATTTTGTGAACTTTTGATTATCCTTCTTCATGTATTATGTACACCATTGCAGGTTAGAGAGGATGTGGGAAGAGGAGTTGAGCACCAAGGGTCGTGACAAGGCGTCGTTATCTGCCGTCTTTATGAGATTCATACGCAAACGCCTTCTAGTGGCCACATTTATACTAGTACTAGCCATGGCACTACTTCTACTTTCTATCGTAAGTTACTCTTCTAAGTTTCTCTCATGGTATCAATGCTAGACTTTATCAAATAGCTGATCATTACATGTTGTCCTTAACTGTAGATTCCATGCAATACCTGGAGCAGGCCCTCTGACCTATAGGTCTGTTATGACACATGCCCTCTGAACGACGGCCTCCTGAATCACGGCCCTCTAAATAAAGGCCCCTGAGCCACGGGCCCTTCTAAACCATGGCCCCTATACCACGACGCTCTGAACCACTGGGGCCTGGGTCAGAGGGCCCTGGTTCAGGAACTCGTCATGATAGATATGATGAGGGCGCCATGCACATTGCTGCTTACATGTGTTTTTGGGGACTAGCCTAAAAACTGCATTTGAATGAGGGACAACGGTCTATGGAGAACTCCTTTAATTGACTGGATATGGTTCACTATAACGTCAGGGTGTAGGTGACAGTAAGATGTAGTTCACGATGACGCAGTAGGGCCGTAGTATTCATGACTGACATTGACTGCTCTACTTCTTTTTTACGTATACCGTGCTTCCAAATTATACATCAATTTATCACAATTACCGCAGATATAATAATGATAATATCATAATCATAAACACTTCACGCAGATTTCTTTCCATTGCTTCCATTCCTATTAAATTGGTACAGTTTTCTTTTCTGCCAATCAAGTTTTGACGCCGAGTGGTGCCGTACATTTCCATTATATCCTGAAAGTGGAGGGGGGCAAAAGTTAAGGGTTTTGCATAAGGTTGAGGGTTTAATCAGGACAAGAAATGACTGTGCCTGACCAGTGGATTGGATCAGCCCCCTTGTCAGACAGAGTATAACTGATGATGATCCAGGTGCACTGGAGGGTGACTTACGGGAGAAATAAACTACTTCTTAGAAGATAGCTCTCCAAAACATATTTGTGTATCAACTGACTCATTTCCATTAGTTCATTTTGGTATTAAAGGTTCAACTGAACATAGATTCTATTCATGAACTTGATAATTCCCTGACTATAAACCACGTAATTATATTATAATTAAGTACTTAGACAGCTTCCAGTGTATTCTTAATTGAGAAGAATCCAGAATCCTGTCAATAACCTGACCCCGTTAAGGGAAGCATGGCATAGCAATGCACTCTGTCCTTTTTTCTTCATGATGCGTGAATGCAGTCCTGGTGAGTTACCAGCCACTGCTGCATCCAAGAGTGCCTTAGGTCCAATGGCCCTTGTTCTAACAGAGCCTCCCTGTCCTGGTTCAGAGGACCCAGAACTGCATGCAATATCTGAGCCTTAAATGCATGTACCTGGAACCAGCCTTCCTCCGAGCCCTCATTTCAAGTCACTGGTGTTTTTAAACGTTCAGGCCGGCACCATCTCTCAGAGCCATAACTCCTATGTATGCACTATTTCTGCTGCCTGTTTGATACCGGAATCGCCTCTGTGCAATGCCATTTGTCGTCATGGCGCACCAATGCAGCTCTGGCAAGTAACTCGCCAGTGCTGCTTTGGTGCATTATGCCCACACTTTGGGACTACCTCAACCCTGTAGGGTCGGCATGATGCATTCATGCATTGGGCCATCATGCCGTCCTATAAGGGTATACCACTGTGTGTTATTGCAGGCCTACTTCCTCCTGGAGGTGCTCAAGTTCTCGTACACGCGGGAACACCCGCTGTGGGCAGGGCTGCTCCTGGTGCTGGGCTTCCTGCTGGTGGACATCCTCCAGAACGTGCTCTTTATCTGCGTCTTCAGCATCACACACGTGGCAGGTAAGCAGTACAGTGGTTTGATATTTAAGGAAATGAATATTGATGTTATTTTCTATTGGACAAGACAGCACCATTGGTGTAACCATTTAAGGGTCACACAGTACATTAATGCACTGTGCCCACTATCATCAACCTGACAAGATCCATCTATGCAGTTCTGCCGAGTGTCTGCATTCAAGCATCATGTCATGTACACCATATGGGGTTGATACACTCCTGAATGGTCATCATGATGCATGGATGCATGGGGTGCCGAGTAGACTCGGCATGCCTGCAGCATGCAGGCTAGTATGGATGATGATGATGATGATGATGATGATGATGGTGATGATGGAGATGATGATGATGATAAAGAGATTGATGCCTTAAAGAAATATGCAGTCTTTAACAAGACAAACAAGCCATAGTCCATTGCCATTATATTTTCAGTCTCTGTATCCAGTTCCATTCTATTTTAGTTTATTGATATGTTTTAACAGAGGGTTGAGTGAACATTGCGGGTCATCTTTAATTCTTGATCTTTGATTTATTGATTCTTGAGCCCCCCTCCGCCTCCCCGTGGTAATAAATTACAAGTACTACCGTTAATCAATCTAAAGAGTTTACTATTGGTTGCAAGACCCCTAATAGAGTAAACACATAACATTGGACCTATACATTAGAGACCTACTTCATCTTCTTTGACAGCATATTTCTATACAAAGACCCTGTGCTGGTGGCCTCCCCTGGGTCACTGAAGCATGGGTTGTCACCATGCCACATGAAATGTCACACTGCACATTGCCATATTGAAACCCACAAGTATCTAGGTTAACAGGCATTACAGTCTGTACAAAATGGATGTCGGTATGTGGAGGGGGCGGTACTCCCCATTATAAACGAGGAGGGATGTTGATTTGAGGGAGGAATACAACTATGTAAAATGATATGATCATCACTCCAGAGTTACTACTTTGGGATGATATCAAGATGGTACGGGAGGTCCGCAAATTTGCAGAAGTCCGTAAATACACTCTCCATATATTTATGGAGGTCCGCAAATATATACGGAAATCGTTTTTTGGTACTTAAGCATACAAATACGGACATCCGTAAATATTTGCGGACATCCGCAAATTTGCAGAGGTCCGCAAATTTGTAGTAAAACAGCACCGGCAGGATATTTCCCCCACAGCTTTTGAATCGAACTCCCCAAACAGGTCCTAGGTGTCGGTAAGTTAAATTATCCAGGTTTCCCCCCAAGATTTCCCAGTTTTCCTCTCAAACCAAACACTGCCGGACTCTCGCTACAGTGAAGGTCAGGCTGACCTCCTCTGTGACCAGGGTCAGCCATAGACAGTCCAACATGGCCTGACTCTCACGCCAATGAGTCAGCTATTGTTGGACCCTGATTGGGGAGAAAGTTGGGCAATGCTGGGTTCACATTGGCATGAAAGTCAAACAATGCTGGACCCTCTTTACAGTGAAAGTCAGCCTGACATGAGGGTGATTTTGGCGACTTTGGCATGTGAGTCCAGTTGACTCTTACTTTTGTCTCTGTGTATCAAGCCATTTTTGATTTTGACAGACAAAGTAGTAGACGTTTTGCACTTTTGCTTCTTGTCTAAATAACTACAGGCTAAATTGACATAAACGAATTTTGCATAAATTGGGTTGATTGATGTTTTATTGGCTAATGTGAACTTTAATAAAGGCTTCATCATGGTCAATGCTGCCAGCAATGCGTGAAGGAGGGTGCATGGGCTGCTTCCATGTATCATAGTTATGTATATACATGCCCCCTATAACCTGAGATCACCATTAACTTTAGGATCAGAACCGTGTCAGCCGGAACGCTGCTGTAATCTACACCGACTCACCTCTTTTTCACGCAAGCCAATCAGGTCAACCGTAACACTGTGGCATGGCATGAGGCAGCCAATCAGGTCATGCGTTACACGCGCACCTTGTGTAGCCTCTTACCCAACAGGCGGTAAGGGCCGTGGTGGTTACAGCCTGTTTCAGTACACCTGTGAGACCATTGGGCAATCTCTGACACTGCATTGCATTGCTGCAGAATGCCCTCCCTGCCCTCCTCTCGGCATGGTGGATGCATGCAGCCCTGGTGAGTTACTCACCAGGTCTGCATGCATGCGTCATGCCAATGAAAGTGCATAGGCTATAATCCCAATGTGACCAAAAGTGTCATTAGTGCTGCTCTGGTACCAAGTTTATACCCCTTGTCACCAGCAACAAGCTCAGCCAAATCTCAGGTCCGAGATTAGGGTGAATCCAGCGTGCTAACCACTACTCTATGAGGGACAGGTGACATAAGGAATGCCTAGGTACAATCCACTCACAATACTCACACCCTGTTTGTACCCTAATTTCGGACCTGAGATTTGGCTGAGCTGGTTGCTGGAGGTTACACTGGTTACACTGGTACCAATCAACATGGCGCTGTACACCTTGCTAATGCGGAATAGACCCTGTGTATCAGCAGTAGAGGCTGCTTGCTGGTGCCAGCATGGGTAGCACTAGCAGCAAAGTCCCAGCCGTTACCTCTGACTAATCTTGACTAGCGAGCCTATATACAACCCCAATCAGCCATTAGACAAAAGTCAGCAATAGTGTGACTGCAGATGGGTCAAAAGCGATTTGGGCCGTTTTGGAGGCTACTTTCGACCTAGGCAATAATAAAAACGACCTAGTGACTAAAAATGACTACAGGATAAAGGGTCTAAAAGCGACGTTGTGACCTGGACCCCTTAATTCCGGCGACTTTCTGACCTCGTGGGGGGGGGGGGACCCATCTGCACCCCCAATAGTAACAGTATGGCCCTGGACCCCTAAATTCGACATGGTGACATGGCCATTTCTTAAATCCGACATGGTGACATGGCCATTTCTTTAAATCGACATGGGACTTGGCCATCTAAGTGACATGGGACATGGCGCATTTCTTAAATTCGACATGTGACATGGGCCTTAGTGACATGAGAAAATTATTGGAGAGTGAATCAAAATGCACCATTTCAAGTCTAGATATTCAAAATTTTCTTGGAACCCGGAGCTCAGCATCTTAAAATGTATCAGAATGCACCATTTCCGTTCTAAAGGTTCAAAAATGTCTTGGTGGCGGCCTAATCAACAACATCTTTTAGTGACACTAGTGACATGGGTTTTTCCTTAGTGACATGTGACATGAGCCTTTCTTAAAATCGACATGCGACATGGGTACCCCCCCCCCCATTAAGGGCCCCAACAGTAATTCCTTCCTAGTGGAGAATGCTGGTTCCAGCCTGCACACACAGAAAAGTGAGAGTCATTGTCGCTAAAACTACCCTCAACTGAGGGTCAGGCAGTGCACACACAGAAAAGTGAGAGTCATTGTCGCTAAAACTACCCTCAACTGAGGGTCAGGCACTGACTTTTCTGAGGGTGTGTGTATCTCAGATCACCAGTGACCAGTGTCACTGTTGGTTACAGTCCAGTCATAACAGCTATAGAGTACAGTAGCCTGCTCTCTAGCCAATAACCAGAAATTCCTTACAAATGTATGCAATTGCTGTCCAATACTAGGCCTTGGCTATCAAGGGCTGTGTTGACCCTGCAGGTGTAAATAGAAAAGCCTCGAATTTTCAGATGGCAGCGGCTTGACCGTAACTGACAGCGGTGTGCTCATCACAGGCCCGGGTGTCTGCTGCACACAAATATAGCTTATTGTGCAATGTGCAATAAGGGGGAGGTTATCAATCACTCCAAGTACTGCCCCCACAGTGGGCTCTTGTCACCTGGTACAATATGGTGTATGACAGCTGCCTGGCAGGGTGCCCTCTGGGCTGACACCTATTGAAACCTGTAATTTAGAGCCATAGTCTGCAGTCAGTAGCAACTACTGTCAATGTTACATTGTACATGGTTTCACACAGGTTCGGTTTGGTTCACACGCGCACTTAGACTGATTAGACACATCATGTAATGGTGCGGGCAGAAACAAGGACATATGGCAGAGGACGTATCAAGGGCAAGATGCTTTCTACCAGTGTCTAGTTCATAATCCTTTGTAAATTTGTTTGCTTAAAGAGAGGTAAATTATAGTGATTTCTCTGTTAGTTGATGAATACAATATGAATAAAATATATAGTTTTCTACAAATGAAAAGTTTATCTTTTACCTCCTTAATAGTTCAAACAGAAATTCTCCCTAAGGCTGCATTCAGAACTGCATAGTTTAAAGTACTAGGCTGCGGTCAAAGTGCTTTAACATGTAAGGATGTGATATTCCATAGTGGCTCGTTTGTGCACCCAGACACATAGAAGTAACAACACTACTGTACTAAATGATAATGTGGGTATCCAAAGATGGGACTGAATATGAAATACTGGGAAATGAAACTTGGAAAGTTCTCATTGTATTCGATAAAGGGATAACTTGTTCACTTAACAAGATTTACCACAGCTACATTGTTTATTTGTCAATAAAGGAAATAAAGGAATAAAAGTGCTCTCAAGACAAGCGCTTATTCAAGTGATGGATCTTAGCACTTAACACTATTTTCAATACCCCTGTATCCGCTTATTCAATCATGTACTTATTCGAATACGCGACACTTTAAAAAACCATGGCGGTTGTCATGTAAGTGGTGGGAATACAGATTGCATGTCCAGCCATCCTTAAGTAGCGCATGTCCTGTCCCCAGTGTTCAGTGTAACATTTATCACATTACATTCATCACCTTACACCATAGGGGGACATGAGGGCGTGTGTACGGGGCACCTTCGTGCTTGTGGAGGTGTAAAGGTGGTGTTAACTCTGTGACTCTTTTCTCTTGAGGTGTGAGCAGAGAAAATACCCCCTGCTGCTGCCAAGTTAGATGCTTAATGTGTTTTATGACATTAATATGGCTGTTGACACCAGCCCTATGTTCATGTCTTCTTGGAACTAGATCATTATCAACCGTCTTCAACCTTGATATCTCATAAAGGCAAGACTGCTTCCAGTCTAACTTGGTATCTCGAAACAGTCTAGAGTGCTTCCAGCGTAACTTGATATATCAGAACAGCAACAGTGATTCCAGTCTAACCTGATATACGAGAACAGCAAAAAGGCTTCCAGTCTAACCTGATATATCAGAACAGTAGGAATGCTGCCAGTCTAACTTGATATATCTCAGAACATCAATAGCTGACTCTACTTTAACTTTCAGCCAACTCCTACAAATTCTGATCTGACACATAGTTGCAGCCTCCACCCTGTTACCCTCTGACGACCGGCGAAAGGCCCTGTGTGTAGAAACCCATCTCAAAAACATACTGGCTTAAACTTCCACTTGAATATTGATGTGACTGTTTTTAATTTGCTACCGTCCTTCTCATCAGATGGTGTCAACCATGTGACAGATATATGCCTTTTAGCATTATGCCAATCTGTTCTTCTCAGGACAGATACAACCCTATAGGGAAGAGGTTCAGTGTAGGCTATAGTTTAAAAACAGAAAAATATGTAAATTAGGGGGATTGTGGGGCAATGCCTTTGACTTTAAAGCACTTTGGGTCACCTACAATGATGCAGTATAACTTTAGTGCACTCATTTTTCTTTGGCAACAGACTCACCCTATCTATAATAAAGTTAAGTCTGCCTAACACACAAAGACCAGTTGAACACTCTGGGACTGTATATATCAGTACATAAATATTGTACCTGAACATGTAATATCATGTGAGTGCTTGGCAGTGGCACCCTCTGGGGGGAGGTAATAAATGTACCTGTCAGTTGTAAAGTCTTTAGCTTCTCATGCTTCGGATCCCCAACCAGGTGTCGTCACCACAGCACAAAGTACTCAGTGGGACCAGATGCATTATGCCATATAACATGCATTCAGTTTATTAGATAAGTAATAGTTTATGGGTAGAAAATCGT
Source organism: Harmothoe impar (assembly GCA_947462335.1). Lineage (NCBI taxonomy): Eukaryota > Metazoa > Annelida > Polychaeta > Phyllodocida > Polynoidae > Harmothoe > Harmothoe impar. The sequence goes on from OX381714.1 coordinate 20,919,434, forward strand.
TCTACGTTGAAGTCGAGCATAACTCATCCAATTTTATTACTTGTCATAAATATGTATTTAGCTTCAATCAGGTACATATCGCTGAATTTAGATATGACTAACTTTGTCTGGATATTGCGTGACAAATTCAAAGTTCTAGTGGGAATGTCGCCGTCACTCTCTGACTTATTCTCTTGGTATCAACCACATCTATATCAGACATAATCAGTGGTATGCTTTTTTGAATAATGTGCTGCCATAGGCAAACTCAATACCAGACCAAATTGGGCCAACGTGCCCCAGTGCGGCATACCATGCCTGCACCATACACAGCACCACACCACCAACCACTACACTATGTTTTGACTTGGGACAAGCCATGAGCTTCACATACACAAAATGAGTGTTGCATATAAAGATTAGTTGTCTCTTGCTAATGTGTATTTTGGTTTATGTGTTGCAGGTGCCCGGTTGAGAAGCGGGTCGTTGCTGCTTTTATACCGCAAGCTGCTTACAGTTAGTCACCTCAAAAATAAAACTACGGGACAGGTACGTTTTGGAAAATTCAGAATCAAACGCATCATTGCTTGTCAATAGTAAATCGGGTTCTCCTTATTTTAAGGCATATTCCATTTGATGCGCTAGGCCGTGTGTCATCACGATGACTGCTACCCCGGTTAGCAACTTGCCAGTGCTGTATTCAGGCTTGGTGCACCCCAAATGGTGCTCATGATGTACAAGGCGGCACTGTGTTCGTGCATCATAAAAAAGATTTACATAAGGCAACAGTTCTTCCTGAATAGGTTAACATAATTTTAAAAAATGGTTAAAGCTTCATCAGCAGACTCCAACCAAAGCACGAATCATAGATACAGTGAATTTGTTTATTTCCTTTACCAGATTGTGAATCTCTTCGCCAATGACAGTCAGCGTATCTTTGATGGTGTGAGCTACGCACCTATGTTATTAGTTGCCCCATTTCTCGGCATCGCCACAACTGCCTATTCAATCTACCTACTGGGGCTGTGGCCTCTACTGGGCTTTGCAGTTCTCTTCTTCTTATTCCCCATCCAAGTAAGAGCCATGTTTGTTTATTTGATATCATAATTCAAACTCCCATCTCTGCTACAATAGAGTATTTCTGTGATAGTTCCATATTATACAATCATAAGAGGCAACCACTGCCCATATAAAGTTGGCATATAGTCTCTTCTGTGTTTGAAGTATAATACATTGCCAATGACGTTCTTCTAAATAAACTGAATTTTCAAAAATCTCTTTGTGTAATAGAATCCTGTATGAATTGAGAAGAAACACATATCGAGCCTTGAAGCCATCATTGATTGGTTAAACATAGCATATTGCAGTTATAATCACCTCCATATTTGCCCTTTACAGATGTGTATAGGTAAAGGCATCATGACCTTCAGAGGCCGTGCGATGCCCATCACCGACAAGAGGATACGTATGGTTGGCGAGATGCTTGCCAACATTAAGTTCATCAAAATGTACTGTTGGGAGAAACCACTTTTCAAAGATGTCTCTGGTTAGTCATTGTTTGATATCTTTCTATATAAAGAGAGTTCCTCAAAATCAATGTTTATCTGTAGATCGGAAACCTTCATACTCTCAAATCAAATTTACAAAATGCATTAGGCGAGACCCGGAATATTAAATTGGTATTTATATCATATTGAGCTGCATAACCTACAGTCTATACACCAATAAATACTGAGACCAAATAATGCCGCCCTGGCTTTCACCTTGTAAGGAGAGCATGATTTCAAAAGCTTCATATTCATTCGTTGTCCTGATGCACCGATATGCACAGCTCTGGTGAGTAACTCATCATTGCTACATTGTTGCATCGTGCCAAGCCTTTAGTAGTCTACCATCACTGTATGGGCGGCATGGTAAAATAGCATATCAGTGCATTAAATCACTATACAGTGGTTAAAAGGTTAATACCCCTATTCACATTTGGCCTTATGTACATGTGATCTGTGAGCCCATCTGAATGTCTGCTTAATGTTATGTTCTGTATCTGTCAAATATCAGAGGTGCGCGGTGGGGAGCGCCGCCTCCTGGAGAAGGTCAACATGTCCACCTCCCTCATGTTCTCAGTCTCGGCCATTATTGTAGCCATGGCAACCATAGCAACCATCATGGGTCACACCCTGACTGGACACACCCTCACAGCTGTAGAGGTGAGTAGGGTGTAGACACATGTCTCTTTGAAGATCTGGGTTTTAGGCATGATTTATTGCTATAGATCGTCCAACATGAAAGGGTGATGTTCCATAGCTTTATCAGAATGCAAACAGGACATTCACAAGACAATTTTCATTTTGAACAGTATTGACATAACTAAATTTAGGATTTCTGATTCTAGTGTTTCTAGTGTCATATTTTTGCCTTGTCAGTCAACCATAAGAAGAGAGCAAAACACTATATCATCAACTTCTCTGAAAGGTCACACTTTCTTACTGAATTAGTCTACAGTCATAGATGGGACACTGAGCTTCATGAACCCTTTGAACTTTGAACCAAATGTAATGTATTGACGATGGGAGTTGGCCCCTGCCTTACACCAGTTATAATCTCTTCTAAAGTTGCTTGAAATCACATCGTATTTCAATCAAGTTAAGCTCATGTGACAAACTATCTACTCTGATACATGTATAGTGAATTGAATTCATCAAAAAAGAATCTCAACTGACTTACGGAAATCAAGGTTTTTATTTTGAGGCTGGGTCTATTTAAATGTCATACTCCTCCTTCTATTGCAGGCCTTTATTTACCTGGCGATATTCAGCAGTATCCAGAGTAAGCTCATGCTCAGTGCTATAGCCATGAAGAGCTTCTCCGAGCTCAAGGTAGCTGCCGACAGGTTCCAGGTAATGATAACATTATTCTCTTCCACCTTTCTAGGCATCCTTTAATCATTACTTTCATGTACTATTCTATCTGAAGAAACGTTTAAATATCAAAACCCATGATGGCCAATAACAATCGACATAAGTAGCCCATGGACCCCAAATGTTCACAGGGGCATTTTGAATCAAATTAGCATTGAAACATTTCAAGATTTCCGGATTATTTCATATGTATAGCAAGTAAGGCAGTTGCCTATCTATCTTTCAGGAGGTGCTATTACTACAAGACCACAAGAACCCAGTTAACACCGTGGAGAGTCGTAAGTCCATTATATCAGACTCTGTCATCGAGATGTCCAATGCTACACTGTCCTGGGATGGAGCGCCCTCCTCACCCGGCAGCCAGGAGGAACACGAGGTCACCAAGAATGGCATCAACAAAAGTGGTGAGTAAGCTGTATCTGTGTTTATGAATCTTATCCCCCCCCCCGGGCAAAGAAAATAAAAGAATATGAGTAGCTTCCAACAAACCTTCACTCCACCATCGCAAAACAGAATATGAGTTACTTCTAACAAATTCTCACTCCACCACCCAAGAACAGAACATGAGTAGTTTCTAACAAGTATTTCACTCCACCACCCCAAAACAAAACATGAGTAGTTTCTATATTATACCAAATATTTCACCCACCACCCGAGAACAGAACATGAGTTACTTCATACTAACTCTCACTCCACAACCCCAAAACATAACATGGGTAGCTTCTAAGAAACTTTCCCTCCACTATCCAAAGACTAAATATTAACCCAACCCCAAACCCTAACCTGAACTCTAAAACTTTCACTCCACCAGCCCAGAACAGAACATGAGTAGTTTCTAACAAGTATTTCACTCCACCACCCCAAAACAGAACATGAGTAGTTTCTATATTATAACAAATATTTCACTCCACCAGCCCAGAACAGAACATGAGTAGTTTCTAACAAGTATTTCACTCCACCACCCCAAAACAGAACATGAGTAGTTTCTATATTATAACAAATATTTCACCCCACCACCCCAGAACAGAACATGAGTAGCTTCCAACAAATTTTTACTCCACAACTCCAAAAGAGAATGTTAGTACTGTACCAATCTTTACCCCACCACCTAGGACAAAATCTGAGTACCTTCAATGCACTATGCCCCTTTACCATCATGATCTGTGAATGCAGCAGGGCACGATGTGCCCAATAAGGGCTGATGAGTTTCCTGTCAGTACTGCATTGAATTAGTCTGACAACACATGGACATGATGCACTGAGGGTTCCTGGTAAGACAGAACAGCTCTCACCCCTCTGTGTTGTTGCTGCAGATGCTGACACCAACACCACCAACCTGGAGCTGCTCTCCCTGCACCAGGAGGCTGAGGCGTCCCCCGAGGTGCTCACCGACGTCAACTTCACCGTCAGACAGGTCAGTGCTGCACCTACACCGTAGGCTGAATCCTGCCTAAGGTCCATGCCCTACTTTCCACTACTTGCCACCATTAAAGGGTTAAAACACTAGAATGACTAAGGTTTTGTACGATTAGCTTCTAACTCTCCTCAAGCGCCAGTCCTGCTCGATGGGATTAACCCTATGAAGGGCAGATCTCTGAAGAAGACCATAAGTGAGCAAAACCAAAAAATCTTTACGTAATCAATGTTGTGTGAACTACTGTAAAAAAATTAAGACAAATTTTCGTCACGCAGGCTAGGGTGGTATCAAAGCCAGGCGGGAGAGATTTTTCCCTCCTTAACTAAATGCTACAGTGGTGACAATTGTTCCTTTTTGCAGGGAGAGATAGTCGGGGTGACGGGACCCATTGGCAGCGGCAAGAGTGCACTTATCACAGCAGTCCTCGGCCAGGTGAGGCATCGGTGGTTTCCTGTGCTCATATTAAACGTATACAATCAATATAATAATGCATATCAGTAGTAATGTTTCCATCCAGGTGTGAGCTAGAAATGCAATTGTGACACCTGTTGTTTTGTCAGATGCGAATTGTGCGAGGAACAGCAAAAATACAAGGCAAGCTAGCATACGTTCCACAACAGGCCTGGCTGTTTAACGCCACATTACGAGAAAACATCTTGTTTGGGAATTTATATGAACAAGACAGGTAATTATTGGTACCGTCTTCTTACCTTGAGCATGAGCCATTAATTGATTCTTTCATGGCTTAGTTTTAAGTTTGACTATAAATATATCTAAGCATTCTGAATTAGATGTTACGCCAATTTCTGAAATTTTTAGCCATGCACTATGTGTATAATTATATCAGCAACTTATGGATCAGGAGATACTTCTTCTCTGCTGTATTTTAAATACTATCATAAGCATATCCCTTAATTTAAGGGAAATGTTGCACATAGAGGCATAGTGCCCTCAGTAAAGGGTTAATGCTTGCTAAACCTGTTTCTAGATATGAGAACATAGTGCGGCTGTGCTGCCTGGAGATGGACTTCACCATTCTGCCACACGGTGACAGCACCGAGGTGGGCGAGAGGGGCGTCACCTTGTCAGGAGGGCAGAAACAACGCATCAGCCTGGCACGGGCCCTCTACAGGTAAGGGAGTGGTGTTTGTTACCAACAGAGGGAGGGTAATGGTTTTGGGGGATTGATAAAGAAGTGTAGCCCAAGAGATTTCATCTTAACCAAGCTATTTACCGTGGTGCTTCTCTCGATTGCTGACTTGCAAATTATGGTGGACAATCACCACCAGGCCCGACTGCTCATGGTATACTGTCTATACTACACATAGCCCTATTTTTGAATGATATCTCACCCTTTAGATGCAGTATAGTGCTTCAGATCACTATTCTCTTTCATCTGTATGAATGCAACCCTTGCAACTTCGCCAGAGCTCTTTTCGACAGCACCCTGACCATGGCCATAACCATAAGGTTGATGTTATACCAAAGGGTATAGGCTGCATGTCTCATTTCGTGGGCTGTCTTATCCCTTATATTTTGCCTCTAATAGATAACATTTCAATTGCACTTTTCTTATATTCCAGTAACCGTGACATATATCTACTGGACGACCCCTTCTCAGCGGTTGATCCAGATGTAGCCGATACTCTCTACCAAAACCTGATACAAAATGCCCTCGTTGGGAAAACTGTCATCTTTACTACACATATAGCAAAGGTAGGTTATAGTCTGATGTCAGTTAAGTGTGTTTAATCCTTTAAGGACGGTATGATGCCTTAATGCATCATGCCCTTAGTCGTCATGATGCATAAATGCAGCCCTGGCCAGTAACTCGCCAGAGCTGCATTCAAGCATCATGCCGACCCTACGAGGTTAAGACACTCCCGAAGGGTCGTCATGATGCACCAATGCAGCCCATTATCTCTTATCTCTCTGACTCAGCATGTTTCAACCTCACCCATTCCAGATTTCTTTTAGAAGAGTACTTAGGCCTACCCTTAGGTACACTTTCTTGGTGAAATTTTATCACCCTCGCTCAGCCGAATGTTTGACTCTCTACTGTGGTGAACTAGTCACAGAGGGAGTCATGCATCCAGCCCTAAGTGAGCCCTAAGTAATTTTATCACAAAATGTCGTTGCCCTGCAGTGCTTATTACACAATGTCTCAGCACTTGTAGTTGCCCTGTATTACATATTACACAATGACTCAGCACATTTCCTTACCCTGCAGTACTTGCCCGGATGTGACCTGATCCTCTTCCTGCGGGGAGGTACCATTGTAGAGCAGGGGTCCCATGACGAGCTGCGGGATGTTGGTGGGGAGTACTACAACTACTACCTCACCATGAAGGAGCACGATGGACAAAGTAAGTCACAATAAGTAACTATAAAACATCCTGATATGTCTATCCCATTTAGTGTGCCACAGTGCCGCTAGCCATAACCGGCTGTCTAGTGGTGTCTCTAAATCGATCTTGCTATCTAGAGGCTTTAAAACGATTTAGATAGACGGCACCAAGTTGAGTTGAAAGAAAGTATGGTAACCAATCCTTATTTTTGCATCTCATGTGTCTATCTAACCTGCACCAAAGGGATTGTAAAAAAACAAAACCCAAGCTCTCTACATCTAGTTAAAGAACAAGACTTATGCTTACCTTAATGTTGCAGCTCGTGATGTCACAGCCCAAATAGGGGATGTACCAGGCACACCAATCGTCGAGGATGAAATAAATGAAAACAAACCTCTTTTAATAAGACGTCAAACGAGGGTGAAACCAAAGGAGATTAAAGAGGAAGGTAAATATTGGCAGCATACATATTGTTTACTTTAAGATGATAAGTATGATATGATCTCAAGTGAATGATAACCTTTGATTCAGTCTGCCCCTTTGTCATCATGATGCATTCATGCAACCCTGTCAAGCTAAGCAGGGCGGAATTCATGGATCATGCTGAAATATAGGGTTAAGAGACTCATATGCATATTGGCAAATTGGCAAATTATTCATCATGACAACAACATTTAATGAAAACGAGGTCTTGAAACATGACCTGGTCCTTGAAGTGTTAAAGCTTGTCCTTGTTCCAGCTGAGAAGCTGGTACAGAGGGAGGAGCAGGAGGCCGGAGCCGTCAGCTGGGCAACCTACGGCGTCTACACCAAGGCGGCCGGCGGAGTCATCTCCGTCTTCATTGTGGTGGTACTATTTATCCTGGCCGAGGGAACCCGGGCCTTCAGCTACTGGTGGATAGCCCACTGGTTGTCACAAGGCAGCGGGGTAGGTCCACAGAGTGAATCGTACATCATTATCTTGATTGCATCACAGCTGCTTATAGGTATCCTTAAGTTTTTAATGAGTGTGGTGTGGCCTCCTCTGCTTGTACTGAGACTTCACCATTGTGAGCATTATTATTCCATCAATTCCCCTGAGACAATCATGCTAGTGAGATTAGTCCGATAGCACTTATGGTAATAGCCCTATGTATGATTCATATGGGACCTGAATTCTCTTGGACAGCAATCCCATTCACATTATCATCTCATTTACAGATAACCTTATGAATATATGTATAAATGTGAAAGATTCTTTGGACATCATTTTCATAACTTTTATATTTCAGAATACTACATTCATGGTAGAACGTATTGTAGGGGTAAGTAATGTTTCTATCATATCATAGACATGTATAATTATATTCTACACTTAGACGCTTTATCCAATGTAGGATAATTAGTCACTAATGGCAAAAACTGTTATCTACACAAAAGAAATAAAGAATATTATTCTCCTTTAGTAAAAAAAAGGCCATAAGCCTACCCTAGATGCAGGAAAATGTCCAATAATCCCAGCCAAGCAACACAAAGTTAGAGTTCCTAGTATTTTGCAATAAGATTTTAATAAAAGACATGTTTTTGATCAGAATGAGACGGTTCTTGTGGAGGAGCTGAGTCATAACATCGCGGACAACCCGCGGCTTGGTTTCTACAACATGGTGTACGGCCTGACATTACTCGGCACTCTCATCTTCTTCGTAATCAGGGCCGTAGTATTCACTAAGGTAAGTCTCAAAAGTCCTTAAAATGAACCAGGATACATGTCCACAAAGACTGTGCTTACTTTGCTGTCTATACGATTTACTCCCATCTAGCCTCTAGTCAATGAAATTACTAGATTGAAGGCAAAGCCAAATTTTGGAGCGCTTTTAGTCAAATGTATTTTAACATAGATCATTCCTGGCGGAATAAAGACAGATTACTATACTATAACAGCCGTTTTGATTGCTTCCAGTTGTCGATGCGGGCGTCCAACATGCTGCACCAGCGGCTGATAAAGAAGGTGCTGCGCTGTCCCATGGTGTTCTTTGACACCACTCCCCTCGGGCGCATCATGAACCGCTTCTCCAAGGACATGGACGAACGTAAGACAATATCAGGTTTTAATAAACCCTTTAAAGATTAAATGATGATGGTATATGGTTTATAGGTGTCAGGCTAGTACACATATGGCCTACATTGTGGTATGTTGCGCCTGAATGCTGTGCCACTCAGTGGAGCCACCCAGTGGGCTTTATGTAAACTAAACATAAATTATGATATGATATAGGAATTCATGGCAACATGACAGATGCCTAAAGGCTTCATGTTCATTTGTAATCATGGTGTATCAACACAGTTCTTGCATGTAGCTTGCTAACACTGCATTGGAGCCTGGTGCAGACCCTTCAGGAAGGTATCAAACCCACAGTTCATTCATGGATGCAGGAAAATATAGATTCAAAAACATTAAATCTATTTACAACATACTACAAAGTCAATGAAGAACTCCTAAAATCTATGGAACAGCACTAACAATTTTCCTGATTCAAATTGCAGTAGACTCACAGCTCCCACCTATGGTTGAGCAGACGTTACAGACGATTGTATCTATCACCATGTACATTGTCATGGTAAGCGTCATCTTCCACTGGTTCCCTGTCGTCATCCCCCCGCTACTTGCCATCTTTGCCTTTGTGTATGCCATATTCCGTGTGGGCCTGCGGGACACCAAGCGACTACAGAATATCTCCATGTCGCCCCTACTCAGCCATATCAGTGCCACTGTGCAAGGCATCTTCTCCCTACATGCCTACGACAAGGTACCAGAGTTCACCAACAGGTAGGTCAGATATGAATCTTGCAGACAAGAAGAGAAATGAATCTTAACCTAATAGCAGCATGGTTTTCATCCAGGGTTCTTTGTTAATATAGTGATTATTTGAGGTCACAGCTGACACATGATGGGGTAGTGACGACGGGGCAACATGCGTGTTAAGCACATGTACACAGTGGCTGCTTGAGGCCACTACTGACACATGATGGGGTAGTGGCACCATGACAGGCTGCAGCATGATTGTTACACACATGTATACAGAAACTGAGTGAGGCCACTACTGACACATGATGGGGTAGTGGCACCATGACAGGCTGCAGCATGATTGTTACACACATGTACACAGTGGCTGCTTGAGGCCACTACTGACACATGATGGGGTAGTGGCACCATGACAGGCTGCAGCATGATTGTTACACACATGTATACAGAAACTGAGTGAGGCCACTACTGACACATGATGGGGTAGTGGCACCATGACAGGCTGCAGCATGATTGTTACACACATGTATACAGAAACTGAGTGAGGCCACTACTGACACATGATGGGGTAGTGGCACCATGACAGGCTGCAGCATGATTGTTACACACATGTATACAGTAACTGATTGAGGACACTCTGATAGTTCAAATGGCGTCATGTCACACTAAGTGTCAGTCTTGTTGCTGCAGGTTTGTAGACATGTTGGATTACAACACAGTGACCACATTACTGTTTAACTGCTGTATGCGCTGGATAAACCTCCGCCTCAGCTTCATCACGTCCTTCACAGCGTGTATCACTGCACTGCTGGTGGTACTACTTCCAGATGTAGTCCGGCCAGAGTATGCTGGGCTCGCCATTGTGTACTCCACTCAGGTAGGTTAAAGCTGGTGAAGTTAATTTTCCAGGTTTCATTAGTTTGATTTGATCTTTTTCTTTAGGGCTGCTACATTGTTTCTTTAGGGATGTTACATACTTAGAATTAACCTAGATCAGGGCTACTTCAGACTACCTTTAAACGTTCGTGTCCAGAATAAATCTAACCAATAGATTTGCTGGCATCAATCTGTGCAAATCTGTATTTTGGCTTGCTTCTCATCACCTCCTTGGCTTGTAAAATATTACCCCTTTCTGATACCAAGATGCCAGGGTGAAAAAGCAGCTGGTTGTCTTTCTTTGTTGCATTGTACATCCATCAATAAAATCGGGCTTTTATTTCAGTTGGCAGGCCTTTTTCAATTTTTCACTAGGAGCGCTGCTGAGGCAGAAGCTCGCTTTACATCAGCAGAACGCATCAACAAATATATAGAGGTGAGTAGCTTTCTTATTCTGACTGTTGACTAACCTTTGAGGACGGCATGATGCCTCAATGTATTATGCTCATTTGTTGTTATGATACATCAATACAGCACTGCATTGGTGGATCATGTCAACGTTTCGGTCCATAGTAGTGTTCGCAAGGTGCATGAATGCAGGACTGGTGAGTTACTAGCCAGTGCTGTATCCATGCAAAATGACTACAATGTCTTGAAGAAATCTTCACTGGTGAATTACTTTTTACAAAGTGATGGGAAAATAGAATCTTTGAATTCCTGTCCATTGTCTGAGTTAAGAATGCACACAGATTCTTCTAGCTATATACACGTATGTAATAATTCCCCTTATTTCCTTAGGACCTGGAGCCAGAGCCTGCACTGGTTGTGCCAAACTACAGGCCAAGTGGTGATTGGCCATCAGCTGGTCAGGTGACCTTCAAGGACTACAAGATGAGGTATCGGGAAGGTCTGCCACTTGTACTGAAAGGGGTTGACTGTCAGTTCAAGCAGGGAGAGCGGATAGGCATAGTCGGCCGCACAGGATCAGGTGGGTTTTCCTTAAACAAGTTTCATGTTCAGATAGGAAACAGGCCACTTGAAAAGATAATGGCATGTAAATCTCCTCTGTGTCTCACTACCACCTCCTGTACTTATGTCCACAATTTTGCTCTGACTAGGCCTGTTTGAATGGTTATCCAACGAACTGCCTTCAATAAGGAAAAGAGAAGAATTCTTCAACATTTGTAAAAAAAAATTGTTTTATTCTGTAGGAAAGTCATCCCTGGCATCTGCGCTGTTCCGGCTTGTGGAGCCGTGCGGGGGTACGATAGAGGTAGATGGGATGGACATAGGACGCATGGGGCTGGAGGATCTACGCACCCGACTCTCTGCTATACCACAGGACCCTGTGCTCTTCTCAGGGACCATCAGGTCAGTATCTCTAGACCCATACCTACCGTGTCCACCAGAAAGCCGTTAAACAACCCTATGTAGCCACTATCACTGATTAGAATTGCTTCAGATTTAACCTTGATCTTGGGAAAACATATACAATAAAGATATCAAGGGAACAAGCACTAATTTCAGCCACTAGAATGTGGAGTCATCTGTGGAACTAATGCTTGATGTTTGATATATGTTGTGTGTTTGCAGATCCAACCTAGATCCCAGTTACCGGAGTATCGATGATGAACTCTGGAAAGCATTAGAAAAGTGCAACATTAAGCACTTGGTAAGTTAAACTTTTTATCAAATAACGGGGGAAATATCTTTTTCGTATGGGGGGGCTTTCATTTTATCAAAAAGCTTAAAAAGTCTTATCACTTTCTTTACTAACACTATGTAATTAGAAATAGTGGTATCACCAAAATATAAAGTTAATAAACAACCAACCTTACTACCAATTTGACCATATCTATGGGGAGAAGGAGTTCATCTACTACAGAGGGCAGCACTGTAGTAATGTATCCCCCAGTCACTACATGTATTTCGCTGTACTACAGCAGCATGGTTGTTAACCACCTGTCCGGACAACTGTACACAGTGGCTGATTGAAGCCACTGCTTTATCACTATAGGAGTTATAGGATATATCACTACAGGCACCATATATATTAGTTCACAAACTTGTCACTTGTTTTGCTAACTGTTACCACATATTACCACCAGGTACTAACTCTGGAGGGTAGCCTGGATGCTCCGGTCCTTGAGGGTGGGGAGAACTTCTCCGCCGGAGAGCGACAACTTCTGTGTATGGCACGGGTTCTCCTTAGACACTCAAAGGTATGAACTCAACCATTAAACGCAGAATAAAGCCTAAGGAGGAAAAAGAAACTTATCCAGCATCTTTAACTACTGTTTCATGGCTTTTCAGTTCATCAAGCTTACATATTTGGAGACTAAATTACACTAACTTTCATACAAGACTGATGCTGAACAAGATTTAAGACAGAGATATTTGAGACCCCTGTACCCAAGGCAATTGAGCTAGACTGTCACTCCCTTCTTAATCTGGTGCTAATTTAAATTACTTATGTGGCAGATCCTAATTCTGGATGAGGCGACGGCGTCTATGGATGCAGAGACAGACAGCCTGCTGCAGGAGGCACTGAAGGCAGCCTTCTCCTCCTGCACCCTCCTCATTATCGCCCACAGACTCAGCACTGTGCTCACCTCAGACAGAGTGCTCGTCATGGAAAAGGGAGAGGTACGCATTCCCCATTAGGGTAGATTCATTATCAGTCTCATGGTGAACCTACCCCATAACCACACTTATCGCACAATTACTTATCGTAATTCATTTCTTAGTCATGATGCATGAATACAGCACTAGCAATTTACTAGGTAGCCAGGGCTGCATTCATGCTACGGTCGGCATGATGCACCAATGCAGCCCTGGCGTGTTACTCGCCAGAGCTGCATTCATACTTTTTGGCCAATGTATCCATTACAAAGTACTCACCAGTTACTCACTAGTACGAGAAACGATTTAACAATAAACATATTATTTGGATTCAGCTTGTTGTCAGAATATGTTACTGTTAGATTTTTCAACCTGTCCTCTGTTGTCCTTTTTAGATAGTGGAGTTTGATACACCAACAGCATTGAGAGCCAATCCAGACAGTCGGTTTAATGCCTTGATGTCCGTTACCACAGACAACAAGGATGTCTTTAAGGACGATGCCAGCGACATTCTTGCCAGTGACGCTTGGGTATGAGAGATTTGAACACAGAAGTGTACAGTGTCTTCATACAGAAATTACTGGACCCTAAACCATTCATACAGAGATTCTTCAAGATACAGAGTATCCATGTGTTTTGGTATATTCTCATCAGGAACCACAGCATGATCCAGCGACCTTATCAAATCATGGATTCTAAAAACCAGTCCTTCTACCAGGAGATGGCAGCAGTGCCTTATCTAACCACCATGTGATGTTGGGTGAGCATTATGTCGCACTGGCCATGGTCATCCACTACTGTTACAGGTATCAGTTCTGGATGTTTCTGTAACCCAGCCAATGGAGTGCCACTACCAAAGGAGGTGTCACCAGTGGCCTCAAACAGCCAGAGTGGACAGGTAGTTAACAAGTATGCTGCTTTGTACCACTACCCGTTCACGTGTCAGCAGTGGCCTTAACTAAGAACCATGGATGAAAACCATGTTCAAGTAGTACCACCCACAAGGATCTTTGTAGTGGATGAATTGGTGGGTAGATTCAAGATGATGGAGTACCACAACCCCACAATGTGTGTGCAGTGGTCTCAACGAAACTCCCCAATGTTGTGGGAAGAATCATAATTATTGCACATATATTCAACCCAGAATGGGACAGGTAGCCAGTTTGATGAGTGCCTATCTACGCAGAATCAAGATGGCTGAACCCACCGGTGACCATGCATAGAGCCTCTACATATTCCATGGTTGTCTATCCTCAGGTGTGCACAGCCATTAGTTCCACTGGGAGCAGAGATTAGCACTGATAAAAGCTGTCATGATGGGTAATGTTACCCCCTGAAGAATTACTAGGGTAAATGCTAGGGATTTATTTTTTGGTCTATGAGATATTACGCTACTGGCTGGCAGTTTCATAGAACGCAGAGGAGAAGATTGTACCACGTGCAATCCCATTTCGTGCCATATTGGACATATTGATGTTTATTCATTTTGAGAAGAACTTTCAAACAGGAGTGGACAACTGCAATGGTGAATCATTCAGAACCCTAGAGAGTGTATCAACCCTATGCTGTAGGGCCAGCATGATACATAAATGCAGCACTGGGGAGTTACTCGCCAGTGTTGCATTCATGCTTCATGACAAAGGAGCACTGTGTATAAAGGTACTAAGCTACCAAAATAGGTTAAAGTGGCAATTAAGATGGGCCGGCCCATATAAACAAGTCTCCAGGGCTTAGTGGGATTCGGCCACACATCAGCCAAAGTGAAACAGATGATTGATTAGATTGGCTGGTGGCATGTTTTGTACTATTTGCATGTATGATATTCTGTTGTCTGAGCTCAACGAGATTTTGTGACGTTGTTGTACTTGCACAGCGATTTGCAGGTCATACAGATGAACTTTCAGCTATTTCATAACAAAGCCACTGAACCCCACGTAGTATGGCCACTTTAAGATTGCAGCCACGTCTTTATAGTCCCAATTGTGGTGCATGAGTGAGTGTTGGGTGCATTGCTGTACAGTATTATTGACCTTAATATGTATAAAGTGAGTGACAGAACCATGGCTGGAGTGACAGGGCCCACATTAAGTAACCACTAAATAGAATGACTTTGTTGTAGTGGAATGATGCTAAATGTAAAAGGGAGATTAATATTAAGCAGAAGTCCCTTAAATATTGCTGCTTCTCTTTAAAGAGACTGAATTCATTGAGGAGAATATAGCAATCCGTTGAATAGAGTATATAGTAATTCACCAGAATCACGGATATCTATCTCCTAAATAGGGTCTTACAATTTGTGATATCAAAGAAACATTCCAATGTCTTGACACGGAACCCGGTAACAGAATCAGACTTTGGTCGGGGGCACTGTTCCTTGATGAGACAATTGTGTACAAATTCTTACAGTGTTTCAGTATTGATAGTTTATTTATATGCTGAGTGTGGCCTGTTTGAGTGTTTGCGTTGTACAAAGTATGCCTACCCAGAGAGGAGCTGATATTCACTGTGTATAGCAATACTATATGTGTAAAGCACTTTAGTAAACTAGAGGGTGTTTGAAGTATGCACCCTCCCCTCAAAGATAGTCCTTTCCAATAGATTACAAGCCTTTTAGCCCTATAGGGGCATAATGCATCAAGCCTTCATGTGCCATCATGATGCACCAGTGCGGCTCCTTTGGGTTACTTGCTAGAGCTGCCTCCATGCATCATGATGACAAAGGGCATAGTGCATTGACACACTAGAGTTAAAAGGTTTAGAAAAGCATGATAGCTTTGATGGTGCCTGTGCCTTAGTGCCTCCTGGTGCCTTTAAATCCTTGTATCATGGACTTGTCTCTGCAGACTCTACTTACATAGATAATGTTCATGTATCGTGGAACGCACATACTTCTACTTGCGATAATAATTGTGATATCTGGTAATGATAAACAGAGCGGTTTAGACTTTCCTCCATGTAAGGTACCGTTTACATATATTCTTGATACAGATAATATACAACTTAGACTTAGAATAACCAGTACCAGAACCAATTACGCAACCATTGAAAGATGGCAAAATTTGTGATGTTTATTGTTGTTTTAATGGGAGATTGTAGTGTTTTTTTTAATTGTTACTATTTACCATACTGCCACTCTTGACTGTATAAATGATATGGTGCTAACACTGACAGTGAAACATTCCTTGCCATTTCTTGTTGTACTAAGGGAATGGTAGTTTTTTAGCAACAGGTGTGAGGGCAACACAATTGGAACCCCTCTTAGAGCGGGGATACATTTTCATATTTCCAGCTAAAGAAGGCCTGCATTTTTTTAATATATGTAGAAGGGCGTGCACAAACCTTTCACGCACCTGCACAAGATTCCATCAAGCCCCTTGTTGTTAAAAGGTGACCACCCTCTAAGGGTTTGTTTTATGTGAATTAATAAAAAAAGGATGGGTATGGAAACTTACTGAGAATTAAAAGAATATATATATCAAATACAACTGAATTGTCTTCATTTATTGGTGTAAAACCATCTGTTCGCAATCTCTTCAAAATAGTAACAGCTGAGAAAGCCATAATAGAACCCTATCACGGCCTATGGAGATAAGTTTATCCATATAGGTATATAGCAAAGGGCCCAAGAACACATCCGTGGGTAACTCCATATTTGAGATGCTGTTTGAGATGCACTGTATATTGCTCCTTTCAATACATGTATTTATTTCATGGTGAATACGGCACTGCCATTGAGTTAACCAAGGAAAGCCGTATTTAACACCCCCCGTGAAATAACCCTGGTCCGTATTTCACGGCCTGTCAAATGATCAAAATTGTTGATTTAACCACTTTAAACTAGCTTTTCAGAGTAATTAAGTGGACTTTTGACAAATATCATTAATAATGACATGAAATAAACACAAAGGAGCAGTCGTAGAGTTCCCCACTGAGGGCTATTTCACGAGGCGAAGCCGAGTGAAATAACCCTCAGTGAGGAACTCTACTCGTGCACCTTTGTCTATATATTCTATTGACAGTATAATAATTTATATGTCCCCTTTTCAAATGAATGTTATGGAGGGCTTTATCGAATGCCTTACTGAAATCTAGAAAAACAATACTTGGAATGGAGTTCTATGACAATATATGTGGTCCTCTACGGGAAAACCAGCCTTATGTTGCACCCCTTGCATAGGGCTTTGGTTTTCCCGTGGACCGTCACATATTCATTTATATTACTGGGGTCTTCTATTAGTTAGTATCTCAGCTGGGATGACTAGCATTGAACTTCAGAGATACTTGCTAAAGATTTTGTAAATGTCTTTCTCGTAGAGCGGGTACAATGATGCCTAAATGATTCTGTGTACAGTGGCTTAGGTATCTAGTCACAACAATATCTACAGCTTTGACAGTGAGCGCTTAAGCCTGGTCAGCCACATGATATCTGCTTCCACCTGTTGTATATAGAGCTAATTAAGCCTAAGCTTAGGGGCCTTGAAGGTATGGTATTACACTCAACACTGTAGACACAGCACACAGGTGCCACCTAGTGTGTTGTAATAGAGTGAGAGATGATTGGTAAACAACATTTATTTCTACTGTTAAGAGAACATTCAGTAAACCCGCTGAATGTATATATGTCTGCACTGAAATATTGCTGTCAGATATTTGAGACTTTGACATGATTTAGAACATCACTGTGCTTCTCACAAGACCAAAAACTAGAATTCAACACTGCAGCGGCTGGGATACTAAATTTAATCCCCAGGAACATGAATGGAACACTAGATTATAAGAAAACAAACGTCAAATAATGTTTAGATGCAGCGATTTATTTATGTCAAGATGTGTGTCTATCACTCTTCATATGAACAGATGACAAAGATAACCATTCCTTCTCATATCACATATCTTTTAAATACTTAGATGTATACATCTAGCATATTCACATTGAGTTATACTCTCTGGACATTTCCTTTTACACGTTTCTTGATTACAGCATTCCAGGTGGCCATTCTGCTAATTAACAAACTTGAGCAGTGGGGATCACTAACCCTCTAAAAACCGTAAAGTGTTTTAATGCAGTATGATCTTTGTGTTCATGATGCATTCATGCGACCCCGGTGAGTCTACTCTCAATGCTGCATTAATGCACAATCCTGATCTCATGGGGTTGATACACTCCCAATGCATCATGACGATAAAGATCATAGTTCATTAAAGCTCTATGCTAACATACAATTCTAGTTCGCCTAGGTACTAACAGAACTTTATGTAAGTTCATGTATGTAAACGGGGTAAGAATAACATCTGATGTGCTACAATAAAGAGCAAAATAGAAAATCATCTTTCGGCCAGCTGATATGAAAACATCTGCAACTACATTTCTGCTAATGGTGACCTAGAACAGCTACAATCTTTACCATAACCATCATCATCATAAGTGCAAAACCCATACACCTCATGGCACGCTCACACCAGCACATATACATTTATGCAGCTAGTGAATATAAATAGTTTCTCGTTGTAGTGACCTAATACATGTATAAGCTTTTTTTTCATTGTTTTTGATATTTGGCTTGTGATAGTAGTAGAAAGTCTGTTAGCGTCTGTTGTGTTCTGTATCCTAACAAAACGGTGAACAGACCTTCTTAGATTGCGCAGTTCTTTTTTTAGTAGTAATTTGAATTATATTGATGACATGAATATAATAACCTAAATTGCATTTATCCCATAGAAATATCAGCTAAATATGCTTAAAACACTTTTCATATTAAACGAAAGTATATAATTCTACTGGAAATAATGACAAGCACCTTAGGCGTGTGGCAATTAAGTTCTCTATGAGAGTGAGTGAAAACAGTGGCTTTAATAGACAAACCCACAGCCACTAATCACCACAACTAGGGATATGTATAATATTATCTGCTCGTTCCACAACGAGCGCGTCTAAATTAAATACTGTCTGTCAAATGGAATTATCATGTTATATTTTGCTAAGGTTGGTCACGTAACCATGTCAACGGAATGTTAATCTAACTGGGAACTCCAAGTCATTTGATCATGGGCTATGCTCTGTGGGAGGGGAGGGGGTGTAACTGTCAATGATATGTCAAGAACACATGGAGTTAGTCGCGCCTAATTCCTGAGCTAAATTACATCAGAATCAAATCCTCCTCCTACCCTTAATGAGACTCATAACGGAAGGGCTGTACAATATGTTTAAATGTACAAAACTGCAGCAGCAAACAACTACATAACTCCACCATAAAAAATGTGTCAAGCACCAGAACCCAAAAGCACTAAAAGCAGTGCGACAATCTAGCTTGCTCAGCTGGGTCATTTTAAGTTGTTCGGATAATTTGATTTATCAGAAATGAGGCATGATATATCAATTATCCCATTCTTTAGAAATTTCTTAACATTTCTCAATGTGAATGTAAACAAATTGTAGCCATCTTGTCGATAGTGACTACCTCTGAGATAAACTTGACTAGCGTTTGGCCATTTTGTATTTGAATAACAGATCTATGTGCATCACTGTGGCAATAACTAATAGTTTGAAGTTGAAATTAGACAGTTGAACTTCCCCTTTCCTGTATAGTAATCATATTCCAGGACACCTCTACCATAAGCTAGAAAGCTTTAATCAGATAACAATACAACAGCAATTTCTATATATTGGGTATCATGCCAACCATGCATTGTACTGTAAAACCTTGCGTATAAGCCGCGGCTAGTACACGAGTCAGGTCGCTGGTGTGGCTTGTAGGATGAGCACAGAGTCTGAGTGTGGCTTATACGCGAGTTTTTGATCCTATAGTTCAGTACAAAAGTCACCCTAATCAGATGGCTAGTGCGGCTTATAGGATCGGCCCAAAGTCCAGATGCGGCTTACACGCGAGTGAAGGCCCGGTCAGACTAGTCGCAGAAGCAGGTAATACTACGACTCGATTTTTCAGTGACAAAATCGGGACCAAAAATCGTTTAGTCTGGCATAATGCTACGACTAGAAAATCGCCCAAAATCGGACGATTTTCAAAATTGTAGGAGTTTGGCATGCACGACTCTTGCAGTCGTAGCAAAATCGGGTCGTAGTTTTCCCCTTTTCCGACTAGTCTGACCGGGCCTTTAGGCTTATACGCGAGGTTTTAAGGTAAGTACCAACACAACTATCAATGCATGGTTTCAGGTCCATGTTTCTGTTACACATTAGGGTGCAATGGTATTTTGATTTCTTTTAAATCTTAAGTTTCCTATTAATTTATATATATACGGATATTGGTGTTTTGTGCTATGCACTGCCATTTGTTCCTCACACGCTACGTCTATGATGATAAACTATGGGGAACTAGGCGGTTATGTCTGGGAATAACAGTGAAGTGGCATGGCTCAGATGAAACAATATGTAAATGAAGATATGGTATACTGTATTAAATATGTTATATATCATATGCAATAAGTGCTTTCAAGTAAAATACAACCTTGAAGATATAGCCAAAGTAACCCTAGGATATATACAGTTCTTGAATGTCTAATGGCAAGAATACTACCTACCAATCCTCTCAATATCCTACTACAATATACTCAATGTGAACTCAATGGGTGATAAGCTTCTTGGACTCCTGTGCCATTGAGGAGAAAACACCTCAAGAAACATTGTTTCGTTATAATGTTTTAGGGGGGAAAGTTGCTATACCATGAATAAAAACTTCTCAAGTGTCTCATATTATTCAATAAATACAACATAGATATCGAAAACAGTGTAAATAATATCCTAGGAATGTACCTATTTTTTCTACCTCTCAGTGTATTCTATTAAAATATCAGATCTAAATATTCTATCCCAAATACTGAGAATTACAAGAATGTCCTATTTTTGTGATGATCCACTGGAGGAACGCTTCGGTACCTGAAGGTGATTCACCCCAGGGAGGGTTCAGTACTTGAAGGCCCCACATTGGATGATTCACCTCGGGGAGGGTTCAGTACTTGAAGGCCCCACATTGGATGATTCACCTCGGGGAGGGTTCAGTACTTGAAGGCCCCACATTGGATGATTCACCCCAGGGAGGGTTCAGTACTTAAAGGCCCCACATTGGATGATTCACCCCAGGGAGGGTTCAGTACTTGAAGGCCCCACATTGGATGATTCACCCCAGGGAGGGTTCAGTACTTGAAGGCCCCACATTGGATGATTCACCCCAGGGAGGGTTCAGTACTTAAAGGCCCCACATTGGATGATTCACCCCAGGGAGGGTTCAGTACTTAAAGGCCCCACATTGGATGATTCACCCCAGGGAGGGTTCAGTACTTAAAGGCCCCACATTGGATGATTCACCCCAGGGAGGGTTCAGTACTTGAAGGCCCCACATTGGATGATTCACCCCAGGGAGGGTTCAGTACTTGAAGGCCCCACATTGGATGATTCACCCCAGGGAGGGTTCAGTACTTGAAGACCCCACATTGGATGATTCACCCCAGGGAGGGTTCAGTACTTGAAGACCCCACATTGGATGATTCACCTCAGGGAGGGTTCAGTACTTGAAGACCCCACATTGGGTTGTTGGGCGCTATTCCCCAATCGGCGCAGAACGCCAATCCGCAGTGCGCGGTATACAAATACATGCGAGATTCTAATCAAATTATTGATATAGATTAAGATTACTGTAATTTTTCCTGTTTCGAGGGAGGAATGTATATAATCCGTTAATATTTATGGCTTCCCTCTTTTATTTAAACAAGTAAGGGTTTCGTTAGCACAACAACTTACAAAATAAACAAGTGCTCGCAGCCACACTGATATTTCTATTCCGTGCAGATTGGCGTCCTGCGCGGCGCTGATCCTGCACTATTTACAAATTGCGCTGCGCAGAATGTCAATATTGGCGTTCTGCGCCGATTGGTGAATAGCACCCAACAGGGTGATTCACCACAGGGAGGGTTCAGTACTTGAAGACCCCACATTGGATGATTCACCCCAGGGAGGGTTCAGTACTTGAAGACCCCACATTGGATGATTCACCCCAGGGAGGGTTCAGTACTTAAAGGCCCCACATTGGATGATTCACCCCAGGGAAGGTTCAGTACTTGTAGGCCCCACTGGGGAGGGTTCAGTATTTGAATACTCCACACTGGATGATTCATTCCAGAGAGCATTCAGTACTTGAAGGCCCCACACTGGGCAGCACGTATAATAAAGCTCTTCATCACCGACTCATCGAGGTGTGAGAAGGCCTCAGTCTGTGTCACCGCTGTCATGTGGTTCATCGCGAAACGAAAACAAAAATCCTGCAGCTCCTGAAAGGACAAGTCAGTAAAAAGTGTGATCACTATTAAAGAGGTACACCCTGGCAACTGAAAACACTGATAGCAAAAAGAGTTTGCTTGCTAGGCACTATTTTATTTAAAGCAGAAATATTTTCTGTGATCTCTCCATCTCATGTCAGAATTGACTAACATACCAGACACTTGAGACTCTCTGAGTGGATCTGGAATAACAGATTGAGCTTAATCATAACTTTTTGTGAGGAACTGCTTTGGAGAGGGATTTTATGGTAATACCAAAACTATGATTACGATTTGCGCGTACCTTAGCTTCGTATTTGATGGCCGCAGCATAGAGCATGGCGGCGTTCTCTATGGTGATGCCTTGTTTGATGATGCGTTCACACATCCGCTTCAACTGGTTTTCACAATACGAGTTGGCAAGGTCTAGCAATCCTGTCAAAGACATGATTTTATTCAATACCTTAATGCATTTGTGTTTTTCTCTTTTCTTTATGGCTTTGATATTTCTGTTTTTCTCTTTTATTAATGGCTTTGATAGGCTAATCTTTCGTATTCTTTTTTATGCAATAGTTTTTGCCATCTATGAATGCAGAGTTTATTGAGGTATATATGCTGATGATTCGCTGGGGCGTCATAGCTGAATCTTGACGATAAATGGTTGTGAAGCCTTGAGGCATTATGCTCTCCTTAAAGGGTTAAAAGACATAATAAGACTTACCGATAGCGTCTTCGGGCGGCAAGTCGACACGGTCGGTGTAGAGGTAGGATAGGAAGGCACGGTACACGGGATAACTGCAGTGGGGGATCTCTATAATACTAAACACATACAGTAACGTTAGTATAACTGCAGTGGGGGATCTCTATAATACTAAACACATACAGTAACTTTAGTATAACTGCAGTGGGGGATCTCTATAATACTAAACACATACAGTAACTTTAGTATAACTGCAGTGGGGGATCTCTATAATACTAAACACATACAGTAACGTTAGTATAACTGCAGTGGGGGATCTCTATAATACTAAACACATACAGTAACTTTAGTATAACTGCAGTGGGGGATCTCTATAATACTAAACACATACAGTAACTTTAGTATAACTGCAGTGGGGGATCTCTATAATACTAAACACATACAGTAACTTTAGTATAACTGCAGTGGGGGATCTCTATAATACTAAACACATACAGTAACTTTAGTATAACTGCAGTGGGGGATCTCTATAATACTAAACACATACAGTAACTTTAGTATAACTGCAGTGGGGGATCTCTATAATACTAAACACATACAGTAACTTTAGTATAACTGCAGTGGGGGATCCCTATAATACTAAACACATACAGTAACTTTAGTATAACTGCAGTGGGGGATCTCTATAATACTAAACACATACAGTAGCTTTAGTATAACATGCCAATGTAGGGAGCGGTTCTTAGTTAACACTTTGATGGCCGAAGACTGCTTTAATGTGCCATGCCCTTTGTCACCATGATGCATGAATGCAACTCAGGCAAATAGCTCACCGGTGGAACATTAATGCATCATGTCGACCCTTGATGAGTCTATCGACCCTGTAGGGTCGGCATGACGACAACCGTCATAGTGCATTAAAACACTATAGGTCCTTAACGGGATATAGGGCAGCAGCCTACTGTTCAGCTGCACTTAACTTTTTATACGACATGTACAACTGTAATCATAATTTGTAAGGATACTTCCTATTGTTCATTTCGTCCACACTTAACAAGAATTGTTTATGCACAACTGTACAGGTACTGGGTATTCTTCAGCATCAGTAGTGGGAACGCTGGGACATGATGCACATAAACATAGGCTCTGTCCTACTGCTACATTGCAAATACAGATGTTCTTGCTGTGAAGACAAATGACATATTCGACTATTGGCTGTTCATTTCAATATGGAAATAAAAATAAAAATGAAAATCAACAAAGGTCAACTTACTCCTTTTCGGTTTCGACCCACTGCGACTGGAACATGGAGCGGAAGTGTTCACACCTACGATAAACACAACATGTCTGTGAAGGAGGATAAATCACTCACACTGCATTGGTGCATCATGCCGGCCCTCAGGGAGTGTATCATCCCCGTACGGTCAGCATGATGCATGGAGAGGCAAAAACCATTTTTATGTTATATAGTTCGGGCTTACTGATTATTTTAATGAGGATTTTCAATAGGGACATTAACCTATTACTAGTATTAGGGGCGGCAAAGTGCTTTAATGCATGTGTGATCTCTTGTCGTCATAATGCATTCTTGATGAATAACTCAGTACTGCATTCATGTAGCGGAGCTAATACACTGCCCGGCATGATGCACCTATGCTGTGCCGGCTAGTTACTCCTAGCACTATGTTAAGCATCTGAACATGAACCTTCTAAAGGACATCATGTTGTCCTTAAAGGGTAAACTGCAGACAGATATGTCTGACCAGGAAACGATTCAAGTTGATAAATGCAGCCCTGGCCAGTGCATTCGCCAGGGCTTAATTCATGAATGCATAATGACGACCAAGGGCATCATGCATTAATGCACTATGCGGCCCCTAAATGGGCAGTATAAGCCGTGGTTTCAAGTGTATGTATTAAAGCTTGACCGTCATGGTAGAAGTGAGGCCAAAAGCCAAAGGGTGAATATGTTGTAGCTGGACAATGCTCATGGTCCCCTGTCCAAACACTGCTGCCCTCTGGTGGAACTGTTATTTTAGTCTATGTATGGAAAATGCTGAACTTATTCCCTGACGGCCCAGCTTTAATTCTTTGGCAGATGACGCAGAGAGGGACTAAGTTCCTGTGCTCGCCACAGGTGTCTCTAGGAGTCTTGGTGACCAGTACTGCCAGGTATTCCTGGACTGCCACTCTTTAATGACAGCATGATGCTTCAATGCTTTATTTGTCATCGTGATGTACAAATGCAGGTCCGGTGTGTGACTCGCCAATACAGCATTGATGCACTATACCTACACTGCTGCATCTCATCAAGAAGACATAGAGCATCTCAGCACTATGCTGCCCTTGAAGGGTTAAGTACACTACTGATTAATTTGTGAGAAATGATGTGACGGAAATTGTAGCAGACATGATTACAACATAAAGCCCCGACCACCTTGGCAGCATGCATCTACAGCAGGAGGTATCGACGTGTCCGCCACCAAGTTTGGTGTTTCAGCTTTAACATATGTAACAGCAAAATATTGGTATAGCCATTATATTATGACTCAAAGTCCGCATAATCATGTTATTTCATCCAAAACTAACCTGTTTACCCTAGTTTTGCATGTAGCACTTGTACATTTTCCACCGTTGCTAGGCAAAATTAGTAAAAACGGACCGGTTGCTAGGCAACCATTATCCAGAGAGAAAAACTACTGATGGCCCCAGAATCCTTAGATTAACTTTAGGAGATGTAGGTATCATTAGAATGTTGTTATCTGTATCACCTGTGAAGCCAGAGCACAATTTACTGGTTGCTAAGGTAACTTTTTTTAGGTTGCCTAGAAACAGCTGAAAAAGGGTAATCCGCCAATAGGATTTCTTGATGCAAGGGATAGAATTAATCTAAACCTTTTCTTCTATAGCTGGGAAAAAGTTGGTGCTTTTGTCCGGAAAATAACGATTGTATCTTTTATATCCCTTAAGGCACCCAACTAATGTGGCCCCTGGATCACAATTTGTACAACTCCACTGGTTACAGTATTACTACATGTAGGGATTACTGTACAGTGTGGCGGGGTGTACGGGCGGGGGGGGGGGGGGTACAGGCCAGACTCCTTACCCTATAAAGAGGCTCTGGTCTAAAACAAAGGTACGATCATACTGGGTTAGATACATGTATCCCCTGACTAGGAAAATAAACTGAGCCCTAAATCTAGCTATGAGAGAGCCTCAGAGGTCGGTGTCCATTTGCAACAAGACGCACCACGACAGCACCAGGAGTTTTGGGATATGTTAGGAAAAGACAAATGACGTAAAGACCACCGCCTCCCCCCACCACCACCCCTTAGGTATAGGGAAACAGATTCGTAATTTGATCTGGACGATTCACGAGAACGACCATTGTGAAAAAAGACAAAAAGGTTGGCATCTATGCCTAATAATGTCTTGTCTGCCTATCACACAAACATGTGGGATACATGTATTGCCACAATGGGTTAATCACTTCTCTTTGACAGGTGCAATAGCCAGTAGTAAGGCGTTGGGGTAGATGGATCGGGTGAACACTACAATACAGAAAATCTTGTGAGAAAGCACGACTACCGGTACTTGCATGTAGGCATCCAGAAGCTCTGAATGCCAGCGATGATTTGCCAAAAACTACTACAAAATAGAAGTGGGGTTCATGCTACTAGCCGCGCAAAGTAAAACACAGCTTGGGGTGCGGGTAGTCACAGGGAAGCTCCAGTTTCTACTAAAGTATTGGAGTCTTAGCTGCCAAGATAACTAAACTAAACAAATTTCACTCTGGTCTGCAGGAAAATAACCATCCTAAATTAGGTGGATAGTTAGGTTTAGGAGCTGCGCTATTTATCATAGTCATTTCTAAAGTATAGAGCCTTGTAGTTAGGCAGGCGAATGTTAACCAAGTCGGCTCCCATTCGTAAAAAGCACTAATGTAGCGGTCCGAGACTTCATTATGTTAGTAGAGTTTGGAGTCTCATGCCATGACTAGGGGTGCTTGCTGGTTTAGGCCGATGGCTCCACTGACGACTGATGACCCGGGGTTAACCCGCTGTCCTGGGCTAACACCTCCACTTAAAGTTAAACCCCAAAACCATAAAGCCTGGGAATATAATAGTACTTTAATGTACAATGCCCTTTGTCGTCAAGATATATGCAGCCCTGGTGAGTGACTCGCCAGGGCTGCAATCACGCATCATGCTGCCTATACATGGTTGACACACGTTGTTGATACACAGCATCATGCCAACAAGGGGTATAGCACACTAAGCACTCTGCGGCCCTTAAAGGGCTCTCTAGGGGTCAGACCCTACCTCACTAGTGGGCCATCAGTTCTGAAAAAAGTGGGGCCATCGGTCTGGAACCATGCTTGATTACCTGGCAAGATTGCGGTTGTTGTTGTCGTTGTTGCTGTTGTTGTTGTAATCATGTTGGTTTATCATTTTCATCAGCGTAAAAGCCGTCAATGAAGACCGAAAGAACCAGCTCCAGTGGGGCAAGGACAAGACAGGGAGTGAAGATGTAGACTTAGACTGTCAGCTCAGTTTGACAACAACATGGAGGCAATGTGGTGAACTGGTAACCGTATTCTCAACACAGGCTTCCCACACCAATATCATACCCACAGTCCACACCTTCCCAGATTAACTCGCGAAGCCCGGCATGATGAATCCAGGTCGTCATGATGCATCAAGGCAGTGCCGGCCAATAACGCGCCCTCACTGCAATGGTCCATCATGCCAGCATTGATGTATCCTGCCGACCCTTTGGGAGCGTATCAACTCGGTAGGAAGGGCATGACTGCAGCACCGGCGAGTTACTCGCCAGTGCTGCCGGATGACAGAAGAGGCACTTATTCAATATCTTTTTTCCCCTTAAAAGATGTGTCAACACCCCCCTACCCCCAACTATCCCTGGCGCTTTACAAGACTGGCGCTTATTCAAACCCAGTATTTAACCTAGACAGTAAGGTAGTGAATGAAAGCACTGTGCCACCCTTAAATGCTAAGATTATTCTCACTCAGTTACCCTGGGTACTTATTTGGGTGAAGGAGGTGTAAAACTGCCTTTATCAGGTTAATGCTAACTGCTGGGAGGGGGTGGGCATCACTATTTTCTACCCTCTTTTCAACATTCATCAAACCGCAACAAAAGTCATCCCTTTAAAAGAGCAGAATCAAGATATTGTGACTACATTCAGGCAGTTCAGGCGGCATGCCGGTGCGTCGACAATTTTACTGCAAGTATTCCTTTAATGGCCACATAGCGATTTATGTGCTATACCTTTTCTTGTCATTAATGCAGCCCTTACTCGCCGGTACTGCCTTCAAGCATCCCACCGACCATACAGGGTTGATACAGACACAAAGAGTCGGCATGATGCATTAAGAAGACTTTCCAGGCCTGTGCACGTTGATGTATCATGACGACAATGAGCACAATGCATTAAAGCATTATGCGGCCCTTAAAGGGTTATACCTCAAGGCCACACACGCTCACAACATGTTGGTCCGAGGACTTCACCTTTAGAAAGCTCAACGTCGAGGGTCAACTTTTTCAGATTTAATTGTAACCATATTGTGACGGAGGTGCCGGTAATCGGGCCGCCACCTCCATAGACCAGATTTTTTGTTGGTGGTGTGGCCAAAAGTGTTTTTCATGTGTCAATTCTCGGTGCGCTGAGAGGCCTGGAGTGTTCAGGCCTAGTTAGCCATCATTGAGTTAACCCTTTAAGGGCCGCTATAATGCTTTAATACGCCATGCTCTTGGTCGCCATGATGCATAATTGCAGTCCCGGTGAGTAACTCACCCATGCTGCATTCAAGCATCATGCCCCACTTTAGAGTTAGCCTGATGGGTGAATGCATCCCAGGCGGCTAGACTCACTGAGGCTGCATTTGTGCATCATGACGACAGAAGACACGCTAAATCACTTTGCTGTCCTTAAAGGGTTACTGTCATTCATTAGTGAATCTCCTAATGTTGTTTTTAAGGTGCTGCTACAATCTGTCAGTCTTACATTCACAACAAGGCCCAGTTTGTCGTGACCTGAGGCTTTGGAAGCCCTGACTTTTAAAATGAGAC
The DNA here is from genome assembly GCA_947462335.1 of Harmothoe impar. Taxonomy (NCBI): domain Eukaryota; kingdom Metazoa; phylum Annelida; class Polychaeta; order Phyllodocida; family Polynoidae; genus Harmothoe; species Harmothoe impar. The sequence goes on from OX381714.1 coordinate 20,948,439, forward strand.
AAAAAGAAACAGAAGATTCAGAGAAAATAGAACCTCATATTATGAAAACCTGTTCGTTTTTTCTATACTTTAACCTTGGAAGCTCCCATCTAAAACACAAACAATGAGGTAAAGATGAAACAAAATGTAGCTATGAAAATTAAAATAATATCCAAACACCTCAAACCAAGTGATCGGTCACTCTGGAGCTATATGGAGACCTTGATCAAAGAATACAAAAAATACTGTTCTTAAATAAAATAAGAACAAGGGGACCAAAGCAAGCACTGGTGTTGGACTGGTGAGCGTGAGTGAAAATGGAGGCGTAGCATCACTTAAGAATACTGGACAACACTACTCACAGCTTACATCAAAATCAATGAAATACATATGGTCTTTCCCTTACTACTAGCGAGTCTATCCCAGGTCTGCATGAATGCATCATGCCGACCCTTCGGCCCTATATCAACCCGTGTGGTCGGCATGGTACTTTAATGCAGCACTGGTAAGGGACATGCAGTCATTTCAGACATCTACGGTTAAACATGTCATTGCAATAGTCAATTTATTACCAACACACACTTCTCACCAACCATGTGGGTGTCACTGTGTGAGTGTATACTAACCCTTTAAGGATCACATGATGCCTTAAGGCTTCCATGTTAATCTGTCGTCATGATACACCAATGCAGCGCTGGTGAGTACCTCATCACCTGCCTTGGTGTCTCATGAGGACCCTCTAGGGCTGTATCAACTCTGTAGTTTACTCCCCACAGCTGCATGAATGCATCATGACGACAGACAGACGACGTGTATTAAGCGCTGTGCGGCCCTTAACGGGTTGGTCTGAGTGGAGGGTGCCGTACCTGATTTTAAGGAGCGCTTTGTGGACGTGGATGGTGCGGCCCTCCACAGCAAACTTGACGTCACTCGTCACCTGAGGGTGCAAGTAAATCATATTGTATTTAACCCTTAAGTGCAGCATAGTACTTTAATGCCCTTTGTAGTCTGGGGCGGGGGGGGATATTTTCTTTGAAAGGGCCTGAAAATTACTTTCGATTTTAAACCTTTATTTTCAACGCAGATATTGAGAATACTTCGGTTCTAGTTGTAAAATTTACTTAATCCTTTCAGTTGTGAAAGCCCAAAATCCCCTAATCATTAATGATTTAGATGGACATTGCCGCTGTCTGGCACGTTTTGGCAAATACTGCAGACTCTGAGACACGGCCGTGATGTGGTGGTCGGGATGGGGTGACAGTCACAATAAATGATAAAAATAACTCACCGGATCGTCAAACGCCTTTCTTAGAGTATCCATAACTTTAGAACTTTCCGTGTATTCTGAAACATAAAACTAGGCATTATGAGTAATATAATATCAAATAGTAAATTGATTTCTTTTTTCAATCTTTTTTCCCTGGCGAAGGCGGATGCGAGACCTCAGCCGTTCGCCACAGCAATTATTTTTACACTTGTTGACAATGATTATAATGATAAATACTGTAGGACATCACGTATAACCCACTGCGGGTTATAGGATTTGCCCAAAATCAAGGTTCGGGTTGTACTCAAGGTTTTTGGCATTATCCTGCAGTACTAAGGTAGTCAAAATCAGATCGGGGCCAGGTGCTGGTTATTGAATCTCCTCAGAGTCTAGTTGCGGATTAAAGCTGCTGTACTACCTCAGATATATAGAAAGTTCACTTTCTGCATTTCTATAAAGGGTCTCCTTAGTGCAGTGTACTGCTAAGATCCCAATCTGATTTGTGACTTTTAACTGTGCTAAATTCCAAGATATAAATCAGAAAAAATAGAATGCTTCCAGCATTCTATTCAGCATTTGATTACATCAACAATGCTAATGCCATCTACAGGATACACCAGGTACTAGCATACTGTGTTTGTGAGTTGTGCAATGGAAAACGTCCAGGCTCCTCTCTGCTCAGTACTGCCACCTGATGGTTTTTGTCAGAACTAAACAGACAAACCCCACCAGAATATAAATGATAGCTGGAATTGGAGTCTTGTATTGCATATATTAAGTACCTCTTTCCAAAATTAATGGCAGATAATATGAGGGAAAGGGTTACACAATCATATGAGACACAGATGAAGAAAATGTAGGTTTGAGTGTGCCACCTGGTATAGCAGCTTTAAAACGTGATGTATTTTTATACCCGAGGTTTTTAGGGTAGAGATTAATTTGTACAAATACGTTTTTCTCCACACATGGGCTTGGCTTATGTGATGTTTTTACGGAACTGGGAGCTCACCTATTTCTAGTGGTTTCCAGGTGACGGGTGGGGAGGCGAAGCAGGCGAACACGTCGTGGATGGAGTTGAAGCGGGTGAGGACGGGTGAGGTGACGGACTGACCGCGGCACTGCCCCCACATGTACACCTTCCCCGTCTGGGTGACGGCCGCAGACATGTGGTTGTAGTGGGTCGCCGCTATCTCCACAAACCTACAAACATCAACACAGGATGGTATCAATTTAATAGCTTCCTTCGTATCCAAATTGCATTGTAGACAGGGTTTTACAGTAGTATATATGTACAGTCAGATTACCCCTAGCAGCTTACAACGTTGTAATGGGACCATGGAAGAATTAAATACTAGTAGTATGCATAAAAGCACTATGCAGCTCTTAAAAGGGCAAAATAAAACAAATGGTAAGACCGCATTACTCACCGTCCCTTTTCACTGGCTATACGTGAAGGCGACACAATGTTGGCCTTGTTGCCGGTGCCCAGCTGTCCGTACGAGTTGGCGCCCCACGCGTAGAGCGCCCCCTGGTCAGACAAGGCCATAGTGTGGGCGTAGCCACACACTATCTGTAATCATGAAGTATATGTATAAGCTATCTGTAACACACAATCTGTAGCCACACAGTACATACAGGTATAGTCCCCACACACATCTGTAATCATGATGTATATGTATAAGCTATCTGTATCAACACACTCTATGTGGGCCACATTTCAACAAGGCCATTTCGCCCAAAGAAATTTGATATACCATTTTGCCAAAATTTCTTTGAATCATTTTCTAAAAATATTTTTTTTAAAGAGGCCAGTCCTGCACACTTTTCTCTTATCTAGGCTGGCTGTGAGTGCTGCACCAACCTGGTGTCAGAGTGTCAGAGTGTCAGAGTGCTGCACCAACCTGGTGTCACAGTGTCAGAGTGCTGCACCAACCTGGTGTCACAGTGTCAGAGTGCTGCACCAACTTGGTGTCAGAGTGTCAGAGTGCTGCACCAACCTGGTGTCAGAGTGTCTGAGTGTCTGAGTGCTGCACCAACCTGGTGTCACAGTGTCTGAGTGCTGCACCAACTTGGTGTCAGAGTGTCTGAGTGCTGCACCAACCTGGTGTCACAGTGTCTGAGTGCTGCACCAACCTGGTGTCACAGTGTCTGAGTGCTGCACCAACCTGGTGTCTGAGTGCTGCACCAACCTGGTGTCACAGTGTCTGAGTGCTGCACCAACCTGGTGTCACAGTGTCTGAGTGCTGCACCAACCTGGTGTCACAGTGTCTGAGTGTCAGAGTGCTGCACCAACCTGGTGTCACAGTGTCTGAGTGCTGCACCAACCTGGTGTCACAGTGTCTGAGTGCTGCACCAACCTGGTGTCACAGTGTCTGAGTGCTGCACCAACCTGGTGTCACAGTGTCTGAGTGCTGCACCAACCTGGTGTCACAGTGTCTGAGTGTCAGAGTGCTGCACCAACCTGGTGTCAGAGTGTCTGAGTGCTGCACCAACCTGGTGTCACAGTGTCTGAGTGCTGCACCAACCTAGTGTCAGAGTGTCTGAGTGCTGCATTAACCTGGTGTCAGAGTGTCAGAGTGTCAAGAGTGCTGCACCAACCTGGTGTCAGAGTGTCAGAGTGTCTGAGTGCTGCACCAACCTGGTGTCAGAGTGTCAGAGTGTGCTGCACCAACCTGGTGTCAGAGTGTCTGAGTACTGCATTAACCTGGTGTCAGAGTGTCAGAGTGTCTGAGTGCTGCACCAACCTGGTGTCAGAGTGTCAGAGTGTCTGAGTGCTGCACCAACCTGGTGTCAGTGTCAGAGTGTCAGAGTGCTGCACCAACCTGGTGTCAGAGTGTCAGAGTGTCTGAGTGCTGCACCAACCTGATGTCAGAGTGTCAGAGTGCTGCACCAACCTGGTGTCAGAGTGTCAGAGTGCTGCACCAACCTGGTGTCAGAGTGTCAGAGTGTCAGAGTGCTGCACCAACCTGGTGTCAGAGTGTCTGAGTGCTGCACCAACCTGGTGTCAGAGTGTCAGAGTGCTGCACCAACCTGGTGTCAGTGTCAGAGTGTCTGAGTGCTGCACCAACCTGATGTCAGAGTGTCAGAGTGTCTGAGTGCTGCACCAACCTGGTGTCAGAGTGTCAGAGTGCTGCACCAACCTGGTGTCAGAGTGTCACAGTGTCTGAGTGCTGCACCAACCTGGTGTCAGAGTGTCAGAGTGCTGCACCAACCTGGTGTCAGAGTGTCAGAGTGCTGCACCAACCTGGTGTCAGAGTGTCACAGTGCTGCACCAACCTGGTGTCAGAGTGTCAGAGTGCTGCACCAACCTGGTGTCAGAGTGTCAGAGTGTCTGAGTGCTGCACCAACCTGGTGTCAGAGTGTCTGAGTGCTGCACCAACATGGTGTCAGAGTGTCTGAGTGTCTGAGTGCTGCACCAACCTGGTGTCAGAGTGTCAGAGTGCTGCACCAACCTGGTGTCAGAGTGCTGCACCAACCTGGTGTCAGAGTGTCAGAGTGTCTGAGTGCTGCACCAACCTGGTGTCAGAGTGTCAGAGTGCTGCACCAACCTGGTGTCAGAGTGTCAGAGTGCTGCACCAACCTGGTGTCAGAGTGTCAGAGTGCTGCACCAACCTGGTGTCAGAGTGCTGCACCAACCTGGTGTCAGAGTGTCTGAGTGCTGCACCACCCTGGTGTCAGAGTGTCAGAGTACTTACCTGTGTGATGAAGGTCCCCTGTAGCCCGGCCACCCGGTTGGGGTTCACCTGGTTCACGTTGTTACCGAGCCCCAACTGTCCGTTACCGTTGTACCCCCAGCCGTACACCTGCACAGGGACACGCAAACAGCACGGTAAGCTCCTGGGCAATGTCTGTCATTTGCTTAGTTCAACCCTTTACTTTAGGGGAATATGATGCAAGTACCTCACTAGCGCTGCATTCATACATCATGCCGACACTCCCATGGGAGCACAAATGCAGCACTGGTGAATTTCTTTTCGGTGTTATATTAGTTTTGTCTTTTCTACGCTCATCTATAACAAGTGTCAACTTAATTACATTATTAGTTGTGATACAATTTATTTACATGTCTTTATATTAAAGCTGATAAGAAGCATTGTCTTACGTCTCCGTTGTCAAGGACGGCCATAGTAGAAGTCTGACCACATGCGATAGCGATGGCCTTCTTGTGACCTGCGACAAATGGACTCAGTCAGTATAAAACATGTATCAGTTAGAGAACTTTAGTGTTCACCCTTTAAGGGCAGAACAGGGATTTAATGCACGATTGTCTTTTGTCATCACAATCCATGGACGTAGCACTCGTGGGTAACACACTAAAGAAGGGTTGGCACAATGCACCAATGCAGTACTGGCAAGTTACTGCCTAGCACTGCATTGGTGCACCATGATGACACATTAAAGTACCATGCCGTCAGTGTAGGAAGTACTCACCTAGACATGCGGTGACTTTACGCGGCGTGGGCTGGTTGGTCGTGGACCCCGACCCCACCTGCCCACAGTTATTCTGTCCCCAGGCGTAGATCTGTCATGGCAATGAAGGGTTATTACAAAACAGGCAAATAAGTAAATAATCTCAGAAATCGCTGAACTGAAAAGTGGCAATTGCGAATTCATGAACAGTATTTTAAAACCATTTTAGTCGGTTATAGTGTCAGATCGTCATTTCTAGTTTAGGGATTTGGTGCTTTTAAGACCTTTGAGGACCGCATAGTGTTTTAATGTCGCCAATCTTCTGGATGCAGCCCTACAGCGAGCCACGGCTGCATTCATGCATAACGCCAGCATCTGGGGATGTATCAACCCCGTAGGGTCGGCATAATGCTTGAAGGCATAATGACTACAAACGGCACACTGCGTTAATTAAAGCAACATATGGCCCTTAAATGGTTCAGGAGAATAGCAGAAATATCACAGTACCTCTCCCTCGTTGGTGAGTACCACTGAGTGGTGACTGCCGCACGCCACGTGCGTCACCTGACGTCCCACCAGTGACGTGACAATGGCGGGTGTGGGGCCCTGGTTGGTGCTGCCGTTACCAAGCTGACAGTAGCCGTTATGTCCCCAACTGTACAAGTCGCCGTCTGGTGGCACAAAGGAAACTCATATAACTAAACTCAGGGCAATTAGGGATACAATATTTATTAATCAAATAGAGATCTAGTAATTTGAATGACTGTATTTGAGATAGTCAGGGGTGTTCTCTGGGTTAAACCAGTAGACAGTAAACTACTAAGTAGGCTACATTGCAAAATACAATTATTCAGAAACGACCAGTGGTTTGATATAATGACGAACATATCTAAGGGTATAATGCAAAAAAGCACTATTTGGCCCCTAAAAGTATAAGAGGCCAACACTTGTTGGTGAGACAAGTGCAGCTTTCACCAACCATTGTTAGTTTGGAGCCATGACGAGCATGCCGCATATTATAGACTTTATCATATGGCAACACATGCTAGGTCTGACTGAGCAGAGCTTTAATATACATATATACATGCTCTTATGTCAATATTATATTGCTTTTTTTTAGCACAAACTTGTGGTCTTGTCACTTACTGGCTGTAGCGGCGAGAACATGCGGACCGCTCCCATAGGCCAAACACACCAGGGTTTTCTTGCAGAGTGCTTCGACTTTCCTTGGTTCCAGTCCACTCAAAGCATCGCCTAGAAGGGGGTGGAACTCTTACATTTAATGCTAGCCCCTTTAAGGACGGCATGCTGCCTTAAGTAATATTGGTCGTCATGATGCACAATCGCAGCAGTAATGAGTAACTCATTGGTGCATCATGCCAACCTGGGAGTGTATCAGCGCTGTAGATTCATCCTTATGTATGAATGCAGCACTGATGAGTGACTCGCCAGGGGAGCATCCATGCATCATGACGACAATAGCCGTCCTTAAATGGTTGATTAATCTAATAGTGGCAGCTCCAACAATACATAGAATGAGGTAGAGAAGCCATCCAAAATCCATTTAATATAGGACATATTGAGAAACACACATGTGTTTGAATATTAGGAGATTTGGCTGTTTCAGAATTGAGTAAAAGCTCATTATACATACTATGCACTTTCGACAAGACATTTGTAAAAGAAGAAAATACGGTAACGATGATTATTTACTGAACATAGACTGATAGTTCATTCTAGAACTTGTTTTATCAAAGCATGGCGAGTTAATCGCCAGTGCTGCATTTGAGATTCATGACGACAAAGGGCAGCTCATTAAAGCACTATGCTGCCCTTGAAGGGTTATAGACCAGCCTGTGCACCCTACGGCCTACGTACCCAGCCCGAGACAGCCGCTGCAGTTGGAGCCCAGTGTGTACACGTCCTCGTCCTTGGTCATGACGAGCGCCTCGTTCCCCGAGCTGCCGAACACACAGGCCATGCGGATCGAGGCCAGGAACTCCGGCTCCATCAGGCTGAAGATGGGCCACCTGTCCACGTCCAGCGTCATACTGCACTCGTACGACATCAGCTTTCTGTGTACAAGAGGGGAGATTGTCTTATTCTGTGTCGGGAGAGTCCACTTTGTCCCATTTAATAGTGTGTAGGGGCCGGTATATTTTGGGTACTATCATATTATGGGTCCTGTTCGGCGTTGAGTTGCGAACCGTGTCCAAGAGGTAATATAAAAATATTAACTCTAAATACTGTTAAAAAAACTTAAATACACTTTTTTAGGGGCTTCTTTTCCTCTATAAACCTGCTTATTTCTCTATAAGTAGGGGGTCGTCGTAATAAGGGCAGAATATCATAAATACTACTCAATTTGGCCAGGCAAAGGATGCTTTAGAGGGGTTTGGGGTGGGGTCTAGCCCCCCAAAAACTTCTCAAACTCCAATTCGCCCTATAAGTGAGGTTTTCAAAAAGTTCAATGTATTTTGCTATAGGTCGATTTTTTTCCTCAAAATTGCAATTCGACCTATAAGTGGGGTCGACTTATAAGCGAGGTTTTACGGTACGGTAGTATATAGGTCTAGTCATGAATCTACGTTCATGGTCTAGTAGTGGGCCTACGGTACTACCGGGGGGTAATATGGAATACACATCCAATAATAAACTTGAGCCAGACAACTTTTCAGAACACCGGTTTACACATCTGGCACATATCTAGATCTATGTATAGGCTCTCTGGATCAGGGACGAGATGGGCATGGCTATGTGAGTGTGTCTAGCATTGTCTTGTTGACCCCAGCTTGGAATGCTGGAGGCTAGACTGTCATGTATTTCGTTTATGGCTTTGTTTTTGTTTTGATTTCCACCCTGCTCACCAGGGCACAGGTGGGCGATAATGCATGAGGTTGAGAGGAATGAAGCCTGGATCTACAAGTTTACACCAACAGACACATTACTCACCGTCTCATCAAGCAGGACTGTAAGTGGTCCGCACCATCTAACTCCCACAGGAGGATGTGCAACAGCTTTTGGACCGAAGTCAAGTTTGTGGCTTCCTTCTCCGCCACCTCGACTTGTGATCGGGAATCGCCTCCGGAAAATAGGTACGACATGCAGGTTGTTCAATAATAAACAATATTGTGCAAAATGCATAACTATTCATTTAAAGTGAATTAATAGGTGATAGATTAAAGAGTGTTGGAATGTATTTAAGTAATGCTCCCTATTATTGATTATTACGCTTTTCGGGTATTTTTCCTTCATACTAAATAATAGCAATAGTGTAGAGCAAGACGCAGGTCGCACCTGCTTTTCACAAAAAAAAAAGTTACATCAGCGTCCATTGGTCGGCGTTTTCTGCTTCACCCAATCAGACGGACGTTGATGGACGTTACGGACGTGATCCGCTGGCCCTCGGCGATCTGTGGGGATCTATTCTTTGAGTAGATTTTACGAATGGGTATAAGCGAATAAATTTATCAAAACACCGGGCGGGAAGATTGCATGCGAGAGAGACCGATGAAATTATCCCGACGGAAGACGGGCGTCATATAAACACACGAAGCAGTGCATGCTGGGGTGGCGCTTGCCGTCTGAACTTCGCGGGCTTCACTTTCGCAGATCAACCAGTAAGTATAAGCACAGGTACAGGGTTAAATTGGACAAATGTATTAGTTTTAATGATACAACTGCATTGTTTTCTCAGTAGATGATAGTCTCTGTGCCGGCTGTCACCTTCTGTGCCTTTTTTGGCGGGTCAGAGCCTCCAGTATGCCCATGTTTGTCATTTGGACCCCTTGACCGGGGGGGGGGGGGGGGGGGTAGTCACCGATGTCGACCTATTATAAAGGCCCACGCGTAGGCATACAGCTGGGATATGCTCACTCGTGGTGTGTTTGATTTATTATACCTAGCATATGATAGTCATACCGATCAAGACTGGCATACATTTGCAAATATCGGCAAAAATCGGGCCGATCGCCGATGGTTTTGAATTGAAGTTCCTCTCTTCGCCAGGCCAACGCTCTCTTCCCCAGTGTCTCAGGGATGAATTTGGTCTAAAAAACGTATTTCTGGTCCGATTTACATTCTGTTCAGTTCTATATGCATGCCCGCATATGCTACCTACAGTTTCCCGTCATCAAACCTTCAGAAATAAGCTGTGCACTTGTCAAAAATCGTTATATAAATCGGCAATCGAGGACATTTTGGATAGAAATCGGCTTCAACCTAGCTGTGCTGTGATTGGTCAATAGCTGGTCACGTGACCTTTGTCAATACGCCCACTGGGTGGGCGTATTGGTACAATACGCCACTGGAGTGGACGTATTGGTTTCAGTGCTGAAGAGATAGGACTATCATATGCTAGGTATAATAACAGTCTGTATCAGCACCTATCACTGATAGTATCAGTCTCTAAGCGATCACTTGTTTTGAGCACGTTCAACTAGGGGGGGGGGGGCAAAAAAATTTGGACCCCTCTTGCGGGGGGGGGGGGGGTCAAAATAATTTAACCTGTTTTGAGCCAAAAAGCCCGCACGTTACAAGGCTTCAAAGGGCCCGCGCGCGAGCCGATTTTCGGCCGTAAGGGGGGGTAAAAAATTTTGGCCACAAACTACTGCCGACTCCAACCACAACCTTCTGCCAACTCTTACCACAATCTATTGCCGACCACAATCTACTGCCGACTCTGACAGCAAACTACTGCCGACTCTGACCGCAACCTACTGCCGACTCTGACAGTAAACTACTGCCGACTCTGACAGCAAACTACTGCCGACTCTAGCAATAAATTACTGCCGACTCTAGCAACACACTACTGCCGATTCTAGCAACAAACTACTGCCGGCTCTAGCAACAAACTACTGCCGACTGTAGCAACAAATTACTATCGACTCTAGCAACAAACTACTGGCACTGCCAACTCTGACAGCAAACTACTTCAGGGTCGTCCATAAATGATGTCACACCCTAGGGGGGAGGGGGGAGGGGGGGTCAGAAATTTGTGACAAAACGTGACAAGGGGGGGAGGGGGGGTTAACAAGTGCATGATGTCACGTTTCAAAAAAAAAATTGTTTACATTTTTAATATGTAGGCTACCAGGTGTCAGAAAAAGGTGTTTTAAAAAGAATTATACTCATATATATAAGGATTTGGAAAAACATTATGGCAGTTGTTATATAATCATAGTTATAATTATAATTAGCCTCCTGCAGTTAGTATTTTTACCTTATCAAGCCAAGCCGGTCAGAGACGGCACCCGGTCAGAGACGGCACCCGGTCAGAGACAAAAACATTGTCCCAAGGTCGTGAGACACAGCCCTCAGGTAGCTTACAGGTGTCTTAGATAGCTATAGGTGTGTCTCAGATAGCATACAGGTGTGAAGTATAGTTATAGGTGTGTCTCAGGTAGCGTACAGGTGTGGAGTATAGCGATAGGTGTGTCTCAGGTAGCGTACAGGTGTGTAGTAAAGCGATAGGTGTGTCTCAGGTAGCGTACTAGTGTCTTAGATATCTATAGGTTTGTCTCAGGTAGTGTACAGGTGTCTCAGATATCTATAGGTGTGTCTCAGGTAGCGTACAGGTGTGTAGTATAGCTATAGGTGTGTCTCAGGTAGTGTACAGGTGTTTTATGTAGCTATAGATGTGTCTCAGGTAGCGTACAGGTGTCTTAGCTAGCTATAGGTGTGTCTCAGGTAGCGTACAGGTGTTTTATGTAGCTATAGATGTGTCTCAGGTAGCGTACAGGTGTCTTAGCTAGCTATAGGTGTGTCTCAGGTAGCGTACAGGTGTCTCAGATAGTTAAAGGTGTGTCTCAGGGAGCGTACATGTGTGTAGTATAGCTATAGGTGTGTCTCAGGGAGCGTACAGCTGTCTAAGATAGCTATAGGTGTGTCTCAGGTAGCGTACAGGTGTTTTATGTAGCTATAGATGTGTCTCAGGTAGCGTACAGGTGTCTCAGGTGTCTTAGATAGCTATGGGTGTGTCTAAGATAGCTATAGGTGTGTCTCAGGTAGCGTACAGGTGTTTTATGTAGCTATAGATGTGTCTCAGGTAGTGTACAGGTGTCTCAGGTGTCTTAGATAGATATGGGTTTGTCTCAAATAGCGTAAAGGTGTTTTATGTAGCTATAGGTGTGTCTCAGATAGCTATAGGTGTGTCTCAGGGAGCGTACAGGTGTGTAGTATAGCTATAGGTGTGTCTCAGGTAGCTTACAGGTGTCTTAAATAGCTATAGGTGTGTCTCAGGTAGCGTACAGTTGTCTTAGATAGCTACAGGTGTGTCTCAGGTAGCGTACAGGTGTCTTAGATAGCTATAGGTGTGTCTCAGGTAGCGTACAGGTGTCTTATATAGCTATAGGTGTGTCTCAGGTAGCGTACAGGTGTGTAGTATAGCTACAGGTGTGTCTCAGGGAGCGTACAGGTGTGTAGTATAGCTATAGGTGTGTCTCAGGTAGCGTACAGATGTATAGTGTAGCTATAGGTGTGTCTCAGGTAGCGTACAGATGTGTAGTATAGCTATAGGTGTGTCTCAGGGAGCGTACAGGTGTGTAGTATAGCTACAGGTGTGTCTCAGGTAGCGTACAGTTGTGTAGTATAGCTATAGGTGTGTCTCAGGGAGCGTACAGGTGTCTTAGCTAGCTATAGGTGTGTCTCAGGTAGCGTACAGGTGTCTTATATAGCTATAGGTGTGTCTCAGGTAGCGTACAGGTGTGTAGTATAGCTACAGGTGTGTCTCAGGGAGCGTACAGGTGTGTAGTATAGCTATAGGTGTGTCTCAGGTAGCGTACAGTTGTGTAGTATAGCTATAGGTGTGTCTCAGGTAGCGTACAGGTGTGTTGTATAGTTATAGGTGTGTCTCAGGGAGCGTACAGGTGTGTAGTATAGCTATAGGTGTGTCTCAGGTAGCTCATAGGTGTGTCTCAGGTAGCGTACAGATGTATAGTGTAGCTATAGGTGTGTCTCAGGTAGCGTACAGGTGTGTAGTAAAGCTATAGGTGTGTCTCAGGTAGCGTACAGATGTATAGTGTAGCTATAGGTGTGTCTCAGGTAGCGTACAGATGTGTAGTATAGCTATAGGTGTGTCTCAGGGAGCGTACAGGTGTGTAGTATAGCTACAGGTGTGTCTCAGGTAGCTCATAGGTGTGTCTCAGGTAGCGTACAGATGTGTAGTATAGCTATAGGTGTGTCTCAGGGAGCGTACAGGTGTCTTAGCTAGCTATGGGTGTGTCTCAGGTAGCGTACAGTTGTGTAGTATAGCTATAGGTGTGTCTCAGGTAGCGTACAGGTGTTTTATGTAGCTATAGATGTGTCTCAGGTAGCGTACAGGTGTGTGGTATAGCTACAGGTGTGTCTCAGGTAGGATACAGGTGTGTAGTATAGCTATAGGTGTGTCTCAGGTAGCGTACAGGTGTTTTATGTAGCTATAGGTGTGTCTCAGGGAGCGTACAGGTGTTTTATGTAGCTATAGGTGTGTCTCAGGTAGCGTACAGGTGTGTAGTATAGCTATAGGTGTGTCTCAGGTAGCTTACAGGTGTCTTAAATAGCTATAGGTGTGTCTCAGGTAGCGTACAGGTGTCTTATATAGCTATAGGTGTGTCTCAGGTAGCGTACAGGTGTTTTATGTAGCTATAGGTGTGTCTCAGATAGCTATAGGTGTGTCTCAGGTAGCGTACATGTGTGTAGTATAGCTATAGGTGTGTCTCAGGTAGCGTACAGCTGTCTAAGATAGCTATAGGTGTGTCTCAGGTAGCGTACAGGTATTTTATGTAGCTATAGATGTGTCTCAGGTATCGTACAGGTGTCTCAGGTGTCTTAGATAGCTATGGGTGTGTCTCAGATAGCTATAGGTGTGTCTCAGATAGCTATAGGTGTGTCTCAGGTAGCGTACAGGTGTTTTATGTAGCTATAGGTGTGTCTCAGGTAGCATACAGGTGTGTAGTATAGCTATAGGTGTGTCTCAGGTAGCGTACAGGTGTTTTATGTAGCTATAGGTGTGTCTCAGGTAGCATACAGGTGTCTTATATAGCTATAGATGTGTCTCAGGTTGCGTACAGGTGTCTCAGATATCTAAAGGTGTGTCTCAGGGAGCGTACAGGTGTCTTATATAGCTACAGGTGTGTTTCAGGTAGGATACAGGTGTGTAGTATAGCTACAGGTGTGTCTCAGATAGGATACAGGTGTGTAGTATAGCTATAGGTGTGTCTCAGGGAGCGTACAGGTGTCTTAGCTAGCTATAGGTGTGTCTCAGGAAGCGTACAGGTGTCTCAGATAGTTAAAGGTGTGTTTCAGGTAGCGTACAGGTGTTTTATGTAGTTATAGGTGTGTCTCAGGTTGCGTACAGGTGTGTAGTATAGCTAAAGGTGTGTCTCAGGTAGCGTACAGGTGTTTTTCTGTAGCTATAGATGTGTCTCAGGTAGCGTACAGGTGTGTAGTATAGCTATAGGTGTGTCTCAGGTAGCCTTCAGGTGTGGAGGATAGCTATAGGTGTGTCTCAGGTAGCGTACAGATGTGTAGTATAGCTGTAGGTGTGTCTCAGGTAGCGTACAGGTGTCTTAGATATCTACAGGTGTGTATAGGTGTGTCTCAGGTAGCGTACAGGTGTGTTGTATAGTTATAGGTGTGTCTCAGGGAGCGTACAGGTGTGTAGTATAGCTATAGGTGTGTCTCAGGTAGCTCATAGGTGTGTCTCAGGTAGCGTACAGATGTATAGTGTAGCTATAGGTGTGTCTCAGGTAGCGTACAGGTGTGTTGTATAGTTATAGGTGTGTCTCAGGGAGCGTACAGGTGTGTAGTATAGCTATAGGTGTGTCTCAGGTAGCTCATAGGTGTGTCTCAGGTAGCGTACAGATGTATAGTGTAGCTATAGGTGTGTCTCAGGTAGCGTACAGGTGTGTAGTAAAGCTATAGGTGTGTCTCAGGTAGCGTACAGTTGTCTTAGATAGCTATAGGTGTGTCTCAGGTAGCGTACAGTTGTCTTAGATAGCTACAGGTGTGTCTCAGGTAGCGTACAGGTGTGTTGTATAGTTATAGGTGTGTCTCAGGTAGCCTACAGGTGTGTTGTATAGTTATAGGTGTGTCTCAGGTAGCCTACAGGTGTGTAGTGTAGCTATAGGTGTGTCTCAGGTAGCGTACAGGTGTGTAGTATAGCTAAAGGTGTGTCTCAGGTAGCGTACAGTTGTCTTAGATAGCTATAGGTGTGTCTCAGGTAGCGTACAGTTGTCTTAGATAGCTACAGGTGTGTCTCAGGTAGCGTACAGGTGTGTTGTATAGTTATAGGTGTGTCTCAGGTAGCCTACAGGTGTGTAGTATAGCTATAGGTGTGTCTCAGGTAGCGTACAGTTGTCTTAGATAGCTATAGGTGTGTCTCAGGTAGCGCACAGGTGTGTTGTATAGTTATAGGTGTGTCTCAGGTAGCCTACAGGTGTGTAGTATAGCTATAGGTGTGTCTCAGGTAGCTCATAGGTGTTGTAGGTAAGTGGCAGGTGTCTTAGGTGAGTGGTAGGTGTCCTACAGGTGTTGTAGATAAGTGGCAGGTGTCGTAGGTGAGTGGTAGGTGTCCTACAGGTGTTGTAGGTAAGTGGTAGGTGTCGTAGGTGAGTGGCCAATGTCCTAGGTGAGTGGCGGGTGTCGTTTGTAAGTGGTAGGTGTCCTACAGGTGTCGTAGGTGAGTGGTAGGTGTCCTACAGGTGACATAGGTGAGTGGTTGATGTAGTAGGTGAGTGGTAGATGTCCTACAGGTGACATAGGTGAGTATTAGGTGTCCTACAGGTGACATAGGTGAGTGGTTGATGTAGTAGGTGAGTGGCTGATGTTGTAGGTGAGTGGCAGGTGTGGTAGGTGAGAGGTAAGTGTCCTACAGGTTCCGTAGGTGAGTGATAGATGTCGTATGTTAGTGGTAGGTGTCCTACAGGTGTCATAGGTGAGTGGTTGATGTAGTAGGTGAGTGGTAGGTGTCCTACAGGTGTCATAGGTGAGTGGTGGGTGTCTTACAGGAGTCGTAGGTCAGTAGTAGATGTCCTACAGGTGTCATAGGTGAGTGGTTGATGTAGTACGTGAGTTGTAGGTATCCTACAGGTATCATAGGTAGGTGGCAGGTGTCGTAGGTGAGTGGTGGGTGTCTTACAGGTGTCGTAGGTGAGTGGTACACGTCGTATGTGAGTGGCTGGTGTCTTCCAGGTGTCATAGGTGAGTGGTTGATGTAATAGGTGAGTAGTACCGTAAAACCTCGCGTATAAGCCTAACTCGCGTATAAGCCGCACCCCGACTTTGAGCCAACCCTATAAGCCGCAGAGGCTGTCTGAATGGTCCTTGGGAAAAACTCGCGTATAAGCCGCACCCCCAACTGCAGCCTAATCAGACTGAGCCATACATGGCCTCCACCAACAACCCCCCCCCCCCCCCCCCCTTCACCTAATTTGTATAGATGTTAGTGTTATGTGGCGGTCCCCCCCCCCCTCCCTCATTGGCGCATGGTTGTTACTGTTAGAATGCTGGCAAGGATTAGCGTCGGCCTGCATTGTCTTAGAGATGGGGTGCGAGATGCCTGCATTGTCTTAGGGTTGAGGTGCGAGAGGGCTGCATTGTCTTAGGGCTGAGGTGCGAATATGGGCCATTGACACTGCCCACTCACCTTTGTCAGGTGTTTACAACCCCCCACCCCCCTCCCCCCAATGCCTTGTCTCCCGGAGCTGTGTTAAGGGGTGCTGAGGCCATTTTATAGTCATTTTGGAAATTACTATTTGGAAAAACTCGCGTTTAAGCCGCACCCCGACTTTGGGCCAATCCTATAAGCCGCACCAGCGATCTGACTCGCGTACTAGCCGCGGCTTCTACGGGAGGTTTTACGGTAGGTGTCCTACAGGTGTCATAGGTGAGTGGTAGGTGTCTTACAGGTGTCGTAGGTGAGTGGTGGGTGTCCTACAGGTATCATAGGTAAGTGGCAATGTCGTAGGTGAGTGGTGCGTGTCGTATGTGAGTGGTAGGTGTCTTACAGGTGTAGTAGGTGAGTGGCAGGTGTCGTATGTGAGTGGTAGGTGTGGTAGGTGAGTGGTAGGTGTCCTACAGGTATTGTAGGTGTCTTACAGGTGTCATAGGTAAGTGGTAGGTGTTGTAGGTGAGTGGCAGGTTTAGTAGGTGAGTGGTAGGTGTCCTACAGGTGTAGTAGGTGAGTGGCAGGTGTCCTAGGTGAGTGGTAGGTGTCCTATAGGTGTCATAGGTGAGTGGCGGGTGTCGTATGTAAGTGGTAGGTGTCCTACAGGTGTGGTAGGTGAGTGGCAGGTGTTGTAGGTGAGTGGTAGGTTTAGTAGGTGAGTGGTAGGTGTCCTACAGGTGTAGTAGGTGAGTGGCAGGTGTCCTAGGTGAGTGGTAGGTGTCCTATAGGTGTCATAGGTGAGTGGCGGGTGTCGTATGTAAGTGGTAGGTGTCCTACAGGTGTCGTAGGTGAGTGGTAGGTGTCCTACAGGTGTCATAGGTAAGTGGTAGGTGTCCTACAGGTGACATAGGTGAGTGGGTGGTGTTCTACAGGTGTCATAGGTAAGTGGTAGGTGTCCTACAGGTGACATAGGTGAGTGGTAGGTGTCGTAGGTCAGTGGTAGGTGTCCTACAGGTGTCATAGGGGAGTGGTCGATGTAGTAGATGAGTTGTAGGTATCCTACAGGTATCATATGTAGGTGGCAGGTGTCGTAGGTGAGTGGTACACGTCGTATGTGAGTGGCAGGTGTCTTCCAGGTGTCATAGGTGAGTGGCAGGTGTCCTACAGGCGTCATAGGTGAGTGGCAGGTGTTGTACTTGAGTGGTGGGTGTCTTTCAGGTGTCATAGGTGAGTGGTAGGTGTCCAACAGGTGTCATAGGTCTGAAGCATTTTTTTATGCGGCAACAACCGCATTTCTTGCTTTCGAGGGAACATGTTATCTGCAGGGTTGGTATATTCAAACATATTTGCGTACGGGGGGGGTAGGTAGACCGTAGGTTCCACAGGTAGCGTACAGGTGTGCAGGTAGACTGTAGGTGTACCGTAGGTGTACCGCAGGTAGCGTACAGGTGCTCAGGTAGACCGTAGGTGTACCCAGGTAGCGTACAGGTGTGCAGGTAGATGGCAGGTGTACCTCAGGTAGCAGACAGGTGTGCAGGTAGACCGTAGGTGTGCCTCAGGTAATGTACAGGTGAGTAGGGTGACTGTAGTTGTACCCAGGTAGCGTTCAGGTGACCAGGGTGACTGTAGGTGTACCTCAGGTAGTGTACACGTGAGTAGGTGTACCTCAGGTAGCGTACAGGCATGTAGGTTGACTGTAGGTATACTTCAGGTAGAGTACAGGTGGGTAAAGTGACTGTAGGTGTACGTCAGGTAAGGAACAGGTGAGTAAGGTGACTGTAGGTGTACCTCAGGTAGTGTACACCTGAGTAGGTGTCCCTCAGGTAGCGTACAGGTGTGCAGGTAGACTGAAGATGTACCTCAGTTATTATACAGGCATGAAGGGTGACTGTAGGTATACTTCAGGTAGTGTATAGGTGAGTAGGGGGACTGTAGGTGTAGCTCTGGTAGTGTACAGGTGAGTAGCTGGGAGACTGTAGCCGGCCAATGTAGGTGTTGTAAGTAGTTAAAAGAAGGCATGCAACAGTACTGATTGAATTCTAAGGTAGGCCTCATGTGTGTGGTACCCAAGTTCGATTCTTGGCTTGGCCTATGTGATATAATGCTGGAGCGAAAGTGGACAGATTTGCCAATGGTCCAGCCACACACATGAGGTAATACCTGACTTGTACTTGTAAGCATACCTGTCCACCTGTAGCACGCCTCATGGCATATCACCTGTGTGTGAATGGTAGATGTTGTAGGCGAGTGGTAGGTGTCATAGGTGATTGGTAGGTGTCCTACAGGTGTTGAAGGTGACTGATGGGTGTCCTATAGCTGTGATAGGTAAGTGCTAGATGTCGTAGGTGAGTGGTGGATGTTCTACAGGTGTCGTAGGTGAGTGATAGGTGTCTCAGCTGTTGTAGGTGAGTGGTTGGTGTCCAACAGGTGACCCAGGTGAGTGCTAGATGAAGTAGGTGATAGCTAGATGTAGAAGGTGAGCGGTAGGTGTCGTAGGGTCCAGAAGGTGTTGTAGGTAGACTGTAGGTGTACCTCAGGTAACGTAAAGGTGTTTAGGCGTACCTCAGGTATTATACAGGTGTACAGGTAGAATGTAGGTGTACCTCAGGTAGCGTACACGTGGGCAGGTAGATTGTAGGTGTACCTCAGGCGGACCTCAGGTAGCGTACAGGTGAGTATGGTGACTGTAGGTGTAGGTGCGCTGTAGGCAGCCTACAGGTAAGTAGGTGTGCTGTAGGCGGCCTACAGGTAAGTAGGGGCGTTGTAGGGGGCCTACAGGTAGGTCGGGGTGCTGTAGGTGGCCTACAGGTAAGTAGGGATAATGTAGGTCGCCTACAGGTAAGCATGGGCCCTGTACTCGGCCTACAGGTTGGTAGGGGTGCTGTAGCATACCTGTCCACCTGTAGCATGCCTCACATCACCTGTATATCCACTTGTATTAGTACCTGTAGCATGCCTTATCTCCAGTATATACACTTGTACACAGGTAAGCAGGTACATGGTGTATTGTCTACAGGTAAGTAGGTACGTGTTATGTGGTCTACAGGTAATTAGGTATGTGATGTGTGGCCTACAGGTAAGTAGGGGTGTTGTAGATCGCCTGTAGGAAAGAAGGGGTGCTGCAGGTGGCCTACAGGTAAAGAGATACATGGTGTGTGGTCTACATGTAAGTAGGCATACCTGTTCACCTGTAATACGCCTAATATCACATGTCTGTCTACCATAGACCTATATCCATACCTCTCCACCTGTAGTACACCTCATATCACCTGTAGGCATACCTGTCCGCCTGTAGTACACCTCATATAACCTGTAGGCATACCTGTAGTACACCTCACACGTGGTATATATTCTACAGGTAACCAGGTACATTGTATGTGGTGTACAGCTTACCAGGTAGGTGGTATGTGCTCTACAGAGAACCAGGTAAATGAAATGTGGCCTTCAGGTAACCAGGTATATGGTCTACAGGTAACCAGGTATATGGTCTACAGGTAACCAGGTATATGGTCTAAAGGTAACCAAGTATGTGGTGTATGGACAGGTACTTGCCTGTAAGAGTACCTGTGGTCTACAGGTAACCAGGTACATGATAAATGGTCTACAGGTAACCATTTATGTGGTAGGTGGCCAGGTACATGGTGTATGTTCCACAGGTAATCAAGTGTATGGTCTACAGGTAACCAGGTACATGGTAGCTTGTCTATAGGTAAATAGTATCACTTCATGTGTGTGGTACCCAAGTTCGATTCTTGGCTTGGCCTTTATTATATAATGCTGGAGCGAAAGTGGACAGATTGGCCAATGGTCCAGCCACACATATGAGGTAATACCTGACTTGTACTTGTAAGCATACCTGTCCATCTGTAGCATGCCTCATATAGCCTGTAGGAGTACCTGTCCACCTGTAGCACGCCTCATATAGCCTGTAGGAAGACCTGTCCACCTGTAGCATGCCTCATATAGCCTGTAGGAAGACTTGTCTACCTGTAGCACGCCTCATATAGCCTGTAGGAAGACCTGTCCACCTGTAGCACACCTCATATAGCCTGTAAGAGTACCTGTCCACCTGTAGCACGCCTCTTATCCTTAGGACTGCCAGTACTTTCTCGAGGCGCACTGCCATAGCGTATTGTTTCCAATGCAAACGCAAAATCTCGGCTTTCAGGGGGCCCTTTTTACTATACACATTGGCCCGCTATGGTTGTGCTAAGGATATAGCCTGTAGGAGTACCTGTCCACCTGTAGTACGCCTCATATAGCCTGTAAGAGTACTTGTCCACCTGTAGTACGCCTCATATAGCCTGTAGGAGTACCTGTCCACCTGTAGCACGCCTCACATAGCCTGTAGGAAGACTTGTCCACCTGTAGCACGCCTCATATAGCCTGTAGGAAGACCTGTCCACCTGTAGCACGCCTCATATAGCCTGTAGGAGTACCTGTCCACCTGTAGCACGCCTCATATAGCCTGTAGGAAGACCTGTCCACCTGTAGCACGCCTCATATAGCCTGTAGGAAGACCTGTCCACCTGTAGCACACCTCATATAGCCTGTAAGAGTACCTGTCCACCTGTAGCACGCCTCATATAGCCTGTAGGAGTACCTGTCCACCTGTAGTACGCCTCATATAGCCTGTAAGAGTACTTGTCCACCTGTAGTACGCCTCATATAGCCTGTAGGAGTACCTGTCCACCTGTAGCACGCCTCACATAGCCTGTAGGAAGACTTGTCCACCTGTAGCACGCCTCATATAGCCTGTAGGAAGTCCTGTCCACCTGTAGCACGCCTCATATAGCCTGTAGGAGTACCTGTCCACCTGTAGCACGCCTCATATAGCCTGTAAGAGTACCTCTACACCTGTAGCACGCCTCATATAGCCTGTAGGAGTACCTGTCCACCTGTAGTACGCCTCATATAGCCTGTAAGAGTACTTGTCCACCTGTAGTACGCTGCATATAGCCTGTAGGAAGACCTGTCCACCTGTAGCACGCCTCATATAGCCTGTAGGAGTACCTGTCCACCTGTAGCACACCTCATATAGCCTGTAAAAGTACCTGTCCACCTATAGCACGCCTCATATAGCCTGTAGGAGTACCTGTCCACCTGTAGCACGCCTCATATAGCCTGTAGGAAGACCTGTCCACCTGTAGCACGCCTCATATAGCCTGTAAGAGTACCTCTACACCTGTAGCACGCCTCATATAGCCTGTAGGAGTACCTGTCCACCTGTAGTACGCCTCATATAGCCTGTAAGAGTACTTGTCCACCTGTAGTACGCCTCATATAGCCTGTAGGAAGACCTGTCCACCTGTAGCACGCCTCATATAGCCTGTAGGAGTACCTGTCCACCTGTAGCACACCTCATATAGCCTGTAGGAAGACCTGTCCACCTGTAGCACGCCTCATATAGCCTGTAGGAAGACCTGTCCACCTGTAGCACGCCTCATATAGCCTGTAAGAGTACCTCTACACCTGTAGTACGCCTCATATAGCCTGTAAGAGTACTTGTCCACCTGTAGTACGCCTCATATAGCCTGTAGGAGTACCTGTCCACCTGTAGCACGCCTCACATAGCCTGTAGGAAGACTTGTCCACCTGTAGCACGCCTCATATAGCCTGTAGGAAGACCTGTCCACCTGTAACACGCCTCATATAGCCTGTAGGAAGACCTGTCCACCTGTAGCACGCCTCATATAGCCTGTAAGAGTACCTCTACACCTGTAGCACGCCTCATATAGCCTGTAGGAGTACCTGTCCACCTGTAGTACGCCTCATATAGCCTGTAAGAGTACTTGTCCACCTGTAGTACGCCTCATATAGCCTGTAGGAGTACCTGTCCACCTGTAGCACGCCTCACATAGCCTGTAGGAAGACTTGTCCACCTGTAGCACGCCTCATATAGCCTGTAGGAAGACCTGTCCACCTGTAGCACGCCTCATATAGCCTGTAGGAGTACCTGTCCACCTGTAGCACACCTCATATAGCCTGTAAAAGTACCTGTCCACCTATAGCACGCCTCATATAGCCTGTAGGAGTACCTGTCCACCTGTAGCACGCCTCATATAGCCTGTAGGAAGACCTGTCCACCTGTAGCACGCCTCATATAGCCTGTAAGAGTACCTCTACACCTGTAGCACGCCTCATATAGCCTGTAGGAGTACCTGTCCACCTGTAGTACGCCTCATATAGCCTGTAAGAGTACTTGTCCACCTGTAGTACGCCTCATATAGCCTGTAGGAAGACCTGTCCACCTGTAGCACGCCTCATATAGCCTGTAGGAGTACCTGTCCACCTGTAGCACACCTCATATAGCCTGTAGGAAGACCTGTCCACCTGTAGCACGCCTCATATAGCCTGTAGGAAGACCTGTCCACCTGTAGCACGCCTCATATAGCCTGTAAGAGTACCTCTACACCTGTAGTACGCCTCATATAGCCTGTAAGAGTACTTGTCCACCTGTAGTACGCCTCATATAGCCTGTAGGAGTACCTGTCCACCTGTAGCACGCCTCACATAGCCTGTAGGAAGACTTGTCCACCTGTAGCACGCCTCATATAGCCTGTAGGAAGACCTGTCCACCTGTAACACGCCTCATATAGCCTGTAGGAAGACCTGTCCACCTGTAGCACGCCTCATATAGCCTGTAAGAGTACCTCTACACCTGTAGCACGCCTCATATAGCCTGTAGGAGTACCTGTCCACCTGTAGTACGCCTCATATAGCCTGTAAGAGTACTTGTCCACCTGTAGTACGCCTCATATAGCCTGTAGGAGTACCTGTCCACCTGTAGCACGCCTCACATAGCCTGTAGGAAGACTTGTCCACCTGTAGCACGCCTCATATAGCCTGTAGGAAGACCTGTCCACCTGTAGCACGCCTCATATAGCCTGTAGGAGTACCTGTCCACCTGTAGCACACCTCATATAGCCTGTAAGAGTACCTGTCCACCTGTCGCATGCCTCATATAGCCTGTGCGAGTATCTGTCCACCTGTAGCACGCCTCATATAGCCTGTAGGAAGACTTGTCCACCTGTAGCATGCCTCATATAGCCTGTAGGAATACCTGACCACCTGTAGCATGCCTCATATAGCCTGTGGGAGTATCTGTCCACCTGTAGCACACCTCACATAGCCTGTAGGAGTACCTCTACACCTGTAGCACGCCTCATATAGCCTGTAAGAGTACCTCTACACCTGTAGTACGCCTCATATAGCCTACACCTCATATAGCCTCATATAGCCTACACCTGTAGTACCCCTACATTCATGGATATATGCTCATGTTTGGCCCCAGACCCCTACATTCATGGATATATCCTTGAGTTTGGCCCAAGACCCCTACATTCATGGCCATATCCTTGAATTTGGCCCAAGACCCCTGCATTCGTGGTCATATCTTTGAATTTGGCCCAAGACCCCTACATTCATGGTCATATCCTTGAATTTGGCCCAAGACCCCTACATTCATGGATATATGCTCATGTTTGGTCCAAGACCCCTACATTCATGGATATATCCTTGAGTTTGGCCCAAGACCCCTACATTCATGGCCACATCCTTGAATTTGGCCCAAGACCCCTGCATTTGTGGTCATATCTTTGAATTTGGCCCAAGACCCCTACATTCATGGTCATATCTTTGAATTTGGCCCAAGACCCCTACAAAGCTATTCATCAAGCATCACCATACAAACCAATTATCATCCCCATACGGAAACATTCTCCTCCCCATGAGAAACTTGGAAATCATGCAGCTCTCCTTTGTAAGCTGCAGGTTGATAGTGTGCACAGACAGAGGTACATTCATGGATATATGCTCATGTTTGGTCCAAGACCCATACATTCATGGATAGATGCTCATGTTTGGCCCCAGACTCATACATTCATGGATTATGCTCATGTTTGGCCCCAGACCCCTACATTCATGGATATATCCTTGAGTTTGGCCCAAGACCCCTACATTGATGGTCATATCCTTGAATTTGGCCCAAGACCCCTACATTCATGGTCATATCCTTGAATTTGGCCCAAGACCCCTACATTCATGGTCATATCCATGAATTTGGCCCAAGACCCCTATATTCATGGATACATGCTCATGTTTGGCCCAAGACCCCTACAAAGGTATTCATCAAGCATCACCATACAAACCAATTATCATCACCATACGGAAACATTCTCCTCCCAATGAGAAACTTGGAAATCATGCAGCTCTCCTTTGTAAGCTGCAGGTTGATAGTGTGCACAAACAGAGGTGCATGTATAGACCCCTACATTCATGGATATATGCTCGTGTTTGGTCCAAGACCCCTACATTCATGGATAGATGCTCATGTTTGGCCCCAGACCCATACATTCATGGATATATGCTAATGTTTGGCCCAAGACTCCTACATTCATGGATATTATGCTCATGTTTGGCCCAAGACCCCTACATTCATGGATATATCCTTGAGTTTGGCCCAAGACCCCTACATTCATGGTCATATCCTTGAATTTGGCCCAAGACCCCTGCATTCATGGTCATATCTTTGAATTTGGCCCAAGACCCCTTCATTCATGGTCATATCCTTGAATTTGGCCCAAGACCCCTACATTCATGGTCATATCCATGAATTTGGCCCAAGACCCCTATATTCATGGATACATGCTCATGTTTGGCCCAAGACCCCAACAAAGGTATTCATCAAGCATCACCATACAAACCAATTATCATCACCATACGGAAACATTCTCCTCCCAATGAGAAACTTGGAAATCATGCAGCTCTCCTTTGTAAGCTGCAGGTTGATAGTGTGCACAAACAGAGGTGCATGTATAGACCCCTACATTCATGGATATATGCTCGTGTTTGGTCCAAGACCCCTACATTCATGGATAGATGCTCATGTTTGGCCCCAGACCCATACATTCATGGATATTATGCTCATGTTTGGCCCAAGACCCCTACATTCATGGATATATCCTTGAGTTTGGCCCAAGACCCCTACATTGATGGTCATATCCTTGAATTTGGCCCAAGACCCCTGCATTCATGGTCATATCTTTGAATTTGGCCCAAGACCCCTTCATTCATGGTCATATCCTTGAATTTGGCCCAAGACCCCTACATTCATGGTCATATCCATGAATTTGGCCCAAGACCCCTACATTCATGGATACATGCTCATGTTTGGCCCAAGACCCCTACAAAGGTATTCATCAAGCATCACCATACAAACCAATTATCATCACCATACGGAAACATTCTCCTCCCCATGAGAAACTTGGAAATCATGCAGCTCTCCTTTGTAAGCTGCAGGTTGATAGTGTGCACAGACAGAGGTACATTCACGGATATATGCTCATGTTTGGTCCAAGACCCAGACATTCATGGATAGATGCTCATGTTTGGCCCCAGACCTATTTATTCGTGGTCATATCCTTGAGTTTGGCCCCTACATTCATAGATGTATGCTCATGTTTGGCCCAAGACCCCTACATTCATGGATATATCCTTGAGTTTGGCCCAAGACCCCTACATTGATGGTCATATCCTTGAATTTGGCCCAAGACCCCTACATGCATGGTCATATCCTTGAATTTGGCCCAAGACCCCTACATTTATGGTCATATCCATGAATTTGGTCCAAGACCCCTACATTCATGGATACATGCTCATGTTTGGCCCAAGACCCCTACAAAGGTATTCATCAAGCATCACCATACAAACCAATTATCATCACCATACGGAAACATTCTCCTCCCCATGAGAAACTTGGAAATCATGCAGCTCTCCTTTGTAAGCTGCAGGTTGATAGTGTGCACAGACAGAGGTACATTCACGGATATATGCTCATGTTTGGTCCAAGACCCAGACATTCATGGATAGATGCTCATGTTTGGCCCCAGACCTATTTATTCGTGGTCATATCCTTGAGTTTGGCCCCTACATTCATAGATGTATGCTCATGTTTGGCCCAAGACCCCTACATTCATGGATATATCCTTGAGTTTGGCCCAAGACCCCTACATTGATGGTCATATCCTTGAATTTGGCCCAAGACCCCTACATGCATGGTCATATCCTTGAATTTGGCCCAAGACCCCTACATTTATGGTCATATCCATGAATTTGGTCCAAGACCCCTACATTCATGGATACATGCTCATGTTTGGCCCAAGACCCCTACAAAGGTATTCATCAAGCATCACCATACAAACCAATTATCATCACCATACGGAAACATTCTCCTCCCCATGAGATGCATGTATAGATCCCTACATTCATGGATATATGCTTGTGTTTGGCCCCTGACCCATACATTCATGGATATGTACTTGAGTTTGACCCAAGACCCAGACATTCATGGATAGATGCTCATGTTTGGCCCCAGACCTATTTATTCGTGGTCATATCCTTGAGTTTGGCCCCTACATTCACAGATGTATGCTCGTGTTTGGCCCAAGACCCCAACATTCATGGATATATATATATGCTCATGTCTGGCCCAATACTCCTAAATTCATGAACATATGCTATGTTAGCAGTGACTACAGACTTGTAGCAGTGACTTAAGGATTGTAGTAGTCACTAGAGGGATGGAGTTGCGCCTCCAGTGTTGTAGTAGCAACTACAGGATTGAAGTAGCGCCTACAGGATTGTAGCAATCACTACAGGGTTGTAGTAGCGCCTACATTATTGTACTAACGACTACAGGATTGTAGTAGCGCCTACAGGATTGTAGCAGTCACTACAGTGTTGTAGTAGCGCCTACAGGATTGTTTCATATGTTGATGCTAATTGGTACGTATGGTGATCCCTGATGTACGGATATGACTTGTGGGGCCCATCTACTACTCTAATTCAATACTGAAGAAGGGACATCCTACCCTAATTCAATGCTGAAGAAGGGACATCCTTTGATGGTTTATTCTGATTGCCCTGGGCCCCACCTCTGTCTATATTCATTATCAATGACTGTCAGATGTGGTACATGACTGTCATGTGTAGTAGAGGTGTGGTATATGACTGTCAGGTGTGGTACATGACTAGCAGGTGTAGTACAGGTGTGGTACATGACTGTCAGGTGTGGTATATGACTGTCATGTGTAGTAGAGGTGTGGTACATGACTGTCAGGTGTGGTACATGACTGTCAGGTGTAATACAGGTGTGGTACATGACCGTCAGGTGTGGTACATGACTGTCAGGTGTGAAAGAGGTGTGGTACATGACTGTCAGGTGTGGTACATGACTAGCAGAGGTAGTACAGGTGTGGTACATGACTGTCAGGTGTGGTATATGACTGTCAGGTGTGGAAGAGGTGTGGTACATGACTGTCAGGTGTGGTATATGACTAGCGGGTGTAATACAGGTGTGGTACATGACCCTCAGGTGTGGTACATGACTGTCAGGTGTGAAAGAGGTGTGGTACATGACTGTCAAGTGTGGTACATGACTAGCAGGTGTAATACAGGTGTGGTACATGACCGTCAGGTGTGGTACATGACTGTCAGGTGTGGAAGAGGTGTGGTACATGACTGTCAGGTGTGGTACATGACTAGCGGGTGTAATACAGGTGTGGTACATGACCGTCAGGTGTGGTACATGACTGTCTTGTGTAGTAGAGGTGTGGTACATGACCGTCAGGTGTGATAATGACTGTCAGGTGTGGGACAGGTTTGTAGTAGCGCCTACAGGGTTGTAGTAGCCACTACAGGGTTGTTGTAGCGACTACAGAGTTGTAAGTGACTACATGGTCGTAGTAGCGAATACAGGGTTGTAGCAGCACCTACATGCTCCTGAATGGTAAGTTCCTTGTATACCTCAAGTACACTACATGATGACCTAGCCTTGCGTCTCTGAGGGACACCTCCAGTCACCCTACTCAGCTGTATGCTACCTGAGGGACACCTACAGTCTACCTGCACACCTGTATGCTACCTGAGGTACACCTACAGTCACTCTACTCACCTGTACCTTACCTGAGGTACACCTACAATCTACCTACTCACCTGTACGCTACCTGAGGTACACCTATAGTCACCCTACTCACCTGTAGGCTACCTGAGGTACACATACAGTCACCCTACTCACCTGTACCTTACCTGAGGTACACCTACAATCTACCTACTCACCTGTACGCTACCTGAGGTACACCTACTCACCTGTACACTACCTGAGGTATACCTACAGTCACCCTACTCACCTGTAGCTTACCTGAGGTTCACCTACAGTCACCCTTCTCACCTGTACGCTACCTAAAGTGTACCTATAAACAACCTACATTCCTGTACGCTACCTGAGGTACACCTACAATCACCCTGCACACCTGTACGCTACCTGAGGTAAACCTACTCACCCTTATACGACCTGAGGTACACATACAGTCTACCTGCACACCTGTACGCTACCTGACGTACAGCTACAGTCTACCTGCACACCTGTATGCTACCTGGGTACACCTACAGTCACTCTACTCACCTGCACGCTACCTGAGGTAGACCTACAGTCACCCTACTCACCTGTACCTTACCTGAGGTACACCTACAGTCACCCTACTCACCTGTTCCTTACCTGACGTACACCTACAGTCACTTTACCCACCTGAACGCTACCTGACGTACAGCTACAGTCTACCTGCACACCTGTATGCTACCTGAGGTATACCTAGTCACCCTACTCACCTGTTCCTTACCTGACGTACACCTACAGTCACTTTACCCACCTAACCGCTACCTGACGTACAGCTACAGTCTACCTGCACACCTGTAGGCTACCTGAGGTATACCTAGTCACCCTACTCACCTGTTCCTTACCTGACGTACACCTACAGTCACTTTACCCACCTAACCGCTACCTGACGTACAGCTACAGTCTACCTGCACACCTGTAGGCTACCTGAGGTATACCTAGTCACCCTACTCACCTGTTCCTTACCTGACGTACACCTACAGTCACTTTACCCACCTAACCGCTACCTGACGTACAGCTACAGTCTACCTGCACACCTGTAGGCTACCTGAGGTACACCTACAGTCACTCTACTCACCTGAACGCTACCTGAGGTACAGCTAGTCTACTTGAACACCGGTACACTACCTGAGGTAACGTAATGTCTACCTGCTCACCTGTATGCTACCTGAGGTACACCTACACTCTACCTGAACACATGTACGCTACCTGAGGTACATCTGCAGTCTACCTGCACACCTGTACGCTACCTGAAGTACACCTACACTCTACCTGAACACCTGTACGCTACCTGGGTTCACTACAGTCACTCTACTCACCTTTACCCTACCTGAGGTACACCTACAGTCACCCTGCTCACCGGTACGCTACCTGAGGTACACCTACACTCTACCTGAACACCTGCCCTACACCTTTGTCAAAACTTGGTGTTATTTTTCAAAAAGGTCGCATTAGTGGAAGTTTTTTACATTAACATAAAGGGGAAAATGGTTGGGACTTTCCAAAAATGGTCTTAATGGCGGGGTGGTCACACTGGAGGGGTGGTCGTTAAGTGAGAGTTGACTGTATAATACATCAGAAGGAGACCCACCTGTAACTCCCCTTATACTGCCCTGAAGATTCATGTGTGTGGCTGGACCATTGGCCAATCTGTCCACTTTCGCGCCAGCATAATATTATATAGACCAAGCCAGGAATCGAACCTGGGTACCACACACATGAATGCTATCACTCAGCTTACTTACCTCTGGGACCACTTACCACTGACCTACGTACATTATCTGTTTAGTATGTAGGCCACCTGACATCAATCCTGGTTACCGGGAGTATTGCACTGACGGAATCGGCCATGATCGGTCAGACGGATTTAACATTGTAAATTTTCATCAGATGAGAGAATTACGGCTGATATGTAGGACACCTAATACAATTCTAGGACACCCCATACACCTGTACGACACCCCATACAGATGTAGATTTAGATTAGATTTTTTATTTGGCAAATATGTCTCATGTAGGACACCCTATACACTTGTAGGACACCCCATACACCTGCAGGACACCCCATATACCTGTAGGATACACCTGTATGACACCTCATATAGCTGTACGACACCCCATACAACTGTATGACACCTCATACGCCTACACATTACCTCACCTGTACCTGTCACTGGCATACACCCTCACTACTTACCAGTACATCACGTGCAACTCAGCTACTTAGCTGCAACACACCTAAACCTGCCACTCACCTACCGCACCTGCCACACCCCTATGACACCTGTAGGACACCTGCCACTCACCTACGTCACCTGCCACTCACCTATGTCACCTGTAGAACAACTACCACTCACCTAAGGCACCTGCCACTCCCCCATGACACCTGTAGGACATCTACCACTCACCTACGGCACCTGCCACTCCCCTATGACACCTGTAGGACATCAACCACTCACCTACATCACCTGCCACTCACCTACGGCACCTGCCACTCACCTATGTCACCTGTAGGACATCTACCACTCACCTACGGCACCTGCCACTCCCCTATGACACCTGTAGGACATCAACCACTCACCTACATCACCTGCCACTCACCTACGGCACCTGCCACTCACCTATGTCACCTGTAGGACATCTACCACTCACCTATGGCACCTACCACTCCCCTAAGTCACCTGTAGGACACCTTCCACTCACCTATGTCACCTGTAGGACATCTACCTCTCACCTACTCAATCTACTAGCCACCTTTGGCACCTGTAGGACACCTACAACTCACCTACGACACCTACCACTCACCTATGACACCTGTAGGACACCTACCACTCACCTATGTCACCTGTAGGACATCTACCACTCACCTACGACAGCTACTACTCACTTACCGCACCAGTAGGACATCTGCCAATCACCTACTTCACCTGTACGACACCTGCCACTCACCTATATCACCTGCCACTCATCTATGTCACCTGTAGGACACCTGCCACTCCCCTATGACACCTGTAGGACACCAACCACTCACCTACATCACCTGCCACTCACCTACGGCACCTGCCACTCACCTAAGTCACCTGTAGGACATCTACCACTCACCTATGGCACCTACCACTCCCCTAAGTCACCTGTAGGACACCTTCCACTCACCTATGTCACCTGTAGGACATCTACCACTCACCTACTCAATCTACTAGCCACCTTTGGCACCTGTAGGACACCTACAACTCACCTACGACACCTACCACTCACCTATGACACCTGTAGGACACCTACCACTCACCTATGTCACCTGTAGGACATCTACCACTCACCTACGACAGCTACTACTCACTTACCGCACCAGTAGGACATCTGCCAATCACCTACTTCACCTGTACGACACCTGCCACTCACCTATATCACCTGCCACTCACCTATGTCACCTGTAGGACACCTGCCACTCCCCTATGACACCTGTAGGACATCAACCACTCACCTACATCACCTGCCACTCACCTACGGCACCTGCCACTCACCTATGTCACCTGTAGGACATCTACCACTCACTTATGGCACCTACCACTCCCCTAAGTCACCTGTAGGACACCTACCACTCACCTATGTCACCTGTAGGACATCTACCACTCACCTACTACATCTACTAGCCACCTTTGGCACTGTAGGACACCTACCACTCAGCTACGACACCTACCACTCACCTATGACACCTGTAGGACACCAACCACTCACCTACGGCACCTGCCACTCCCCTATGACACCTGCCACTCACCTACGACACCTGTAGGACACCTACCATTCACCTACGTCACCTGCCACTCACCTTTGTCACCTGTAGGACATCTACCACTCACCTACGGCACCTGCAACTCCCCTATGACACCTGTAGGACATCTACCAGTCACCTATGTCACCTGCCACTCACCTACAACACCTGCCACTCACCTATGACACCTGTAGGACATGTACCACTCACCTATATCACCTGTAGGACATGTACCACTCACCTATGTCACCTGCCAGTCACCTACCAGTCACGTATGACACCTACCACTGACCTAAGACACCTTTAGGACACCTGCCACTCACCTACGACACCTGCCACTCACCTACATCACCTACCACTCACCTACATCACCTCTAGGACATTTACCACTCACCTATTCTACCTGTAGGGCACCTGCCACTCACCTACGACACCTATCTCTCACCAACGTCCCTTCTAGGAC
This sequence comes from Harmothoe impar, assembly GCA_947462335.1. NCBI lineage: Eukaryota > Metazoa > Annelida > Polychaeta > Phyllodocida > Polynoidae > Harmothoe > Harmothoe impar. The sequence goes on from OX381714.1 coordinate 20,980,865, forward strand.
ATTTACCACTCACCTATTCTACCTGTAGGGCACCTGCCACTCACATAATTTTAAAAAAACGGCCTTGGTAAGGGGGCCATATTACTGGGAAAGCCTCCATGCTGGGGGAGGGAAGGGCATAGGTACCAGTAGGCTACCTGGTACCTCGGTAATTAAATAGGCCTAGGCCCTCTGCATAGCCTACAATATGGTTCATTTTTGGAGAAAAGGCCTGTGCCTTGCTAAGGGAGTGATCATTTATTATCAACAGGGGGGGGGGGGCAAAAGAATTTGTACTCCTTGACCGGGGGGGGGGGATGAACAAAATTTGGACCCCTCTTGGGGGGGGGGGGAAACAATTTACGGTAACCTGTTTTGAGCCAAAAAGCCTGCACGTTACTATGCCTCAAAGGGCCCGCGCGCGCGCCGATTTTCGACCCATAAAGGGGGAGGGGTAAAATATTTAGGTGACGGGGGGGGGGGTGTGTGTAAAAAATTTCGCACGCTGCGCGCGGAAACACACCACCCCCCTATTCTTAAAAAATGAGCACTCCCTAAGTTCAAAATGGGGGGGGGGCGGAAATTTCTAATCCCTCTAGGGAGTGCTCATCTTTTAACAAAAGGGGGGGGCGGTGAGATTTCGCGGGGAGCGCGCGAAATTTTTTCACCCCCCCCCCCTAGAGGGGTCGAAATATTTTACCCCCCGGCAAGCCGAAAATCCCGCGCGTTCGCGCCCCTTTGTAGCATAGTAACCATACATGCCAACATTTGATAGACTAAAACCGGGAGAATCTTTTTTGGAGAGGGGTTGGGGATCGATCTGGCCAGGGGGCTGGATGTTGAAAATTTTGAATGTCTAGACTTGAAATTCTGATGAAGTAGTACACAATATATTATGGCTTAGATCTGTATTTATCCTCTATCACTGGGGCTGAGGTACACAAAGATTGAACGTGTGATTGAGATCACACTAGACTCAGGGTCAGGTAGAGGTGTGAAGGGAAATGTATCATTTATCATAGTAAGAAAGAGAAAGGGTGCACTCTTGTATTAATGGGATTCTTAAAGATGTGACCTTTGACCTTGATTTTGACCTTTTTCTGACCTAGATATCATCCTACACATAACAGAAATGGATTCAGCACCTTTGGTTTACCCTAGTCCACTATCCATATCCATCCATTGCTCCCCCTATTATATCCTGGCTGGACCGTTTCGGATAGCATACCCAAATTGTGCGTCACAACTCAGGAACTGACAGCTACCTATAGGCCTGCACCACACAACCTATAGGTCGCATGACGCAGGTGCCCTAAGAAAGTCACACCGAGTGAGGCAAGCCGCGCAAAAAAAGGGTATACTCGAAAAAAATGTGTACATTGACTTTTTTTTGGGGGGGTACTTGAGCCCAAATTCTAATTTTTATGTCCCCCGATATTGGCTATCTATGTCTTTTGTCCTCTCACGTCTATGTCCGACACACACTGAATAAAAAGCTCCCATGTCCATATTGTAAATAATTACCCCGGTAGAGAGAGGGGGAGGGGGGTACTCACATTTCCATATAGTCTTTGTTGCCATACGTGCATTGTCAGTGCAAAGTGAACCAGGGTTATCACAACACTGATCTGTTACACAAATAATATCAAGTAACCTCCCCTGTAAATTACCTCTAGTACTTAAGTGTTAGATAGATGTCTGACCTACCCCTCCCATTGAGATAGCATTGGTTGTCACGAACTATCCAAATTTGGGGTTATCGGTTATCTACACGCTCCCATAGAGCTCTATGCTGAAGCAAATTACCAGCAATTACTGCCTAATATTATTTTTCGTTTTTTAGGGGGTTACAGTTGGAATTTGTAAAAAACAAATACACCATTAGATAGATATTGTGGAAAGTGATCTAATGACACCATGCAAGATGCAAAGAGTGAAATATTGAACAAATGGGAGCAATTTCATTTTTTCAAGGAAAATAGGTGTCCAGAATCGTCTCACTAGACTCAGGGGAGACCCTGAGTCAATAATCTTTGGAAGGGCAGAATTTTCAGAAACATCTAAATCTAGGGCCTACAGAGCCCAGGGGTAGCAAACTTGAACCTCTTTCTCTAGCAATAATAGCTCATAACCCCCCCCCCGCCGGGCGCATGTAAGTTTTATTGTCCCCATGCCCCATGTAAAACTTTTCAAGCCTCCCCTTGCGAAAGGCAAAGAAAAAATTTCGCCCCCCCCCCCCATCTAGGCTCGTTCTCATGAACCTGATGCAACTCACTGAAACGTGCTTTTTTTTATATATTTCCAACCAATTTACCTTTTTGCTCATTTTCTTTGGCCTATATGTTGCAAAGTATTTCGTTCTACCAGAATAAATATAGTTTACCCTATCTCTATATCTTACTATGCCCATAATATGCCCAAAAGTGACCCAAAGTTGACGTTTTCTGACCATAAATGGGCTTAATCATGAATAAAAAAAGATTTTATAGGTGTATTGGGATAATTTATGTCTTGAATCATTGCACAATATTACCTGGCATTATTCTAAGTCAGAATCACATACATACACTCTATACAGGTGATACAGTTCACTAATAAGTGTCTTTGGCCTAAATTCGCCTTTCTGACCTATTTTTTGTATTTTTGATGATTTTTAAATAGTTTCCCATCCCCCCTGTAGATTATAATTTTCATAAGTGTCATACAAGTTCCCTAACAAAATCTAGCCCATGAAGCATCAGGTAGAAAAAGTAGCCCACTCATATCTGTCTCAAGTCCATGCACAGTGGCACTCGCAAAAGGTGTAACATGACTATTTTTCAGAGGGATCCTTTCTGACCAGGTTTTGCACCTCTAGTCATATCGTGAAGAGTTCTTGCATTTAACTGTGCACTCTATTTGCATTTTGTGGGCCCCTACGACCCTCAAATATAATCCAAACATCAGGGCTGGCCCACATGCACAAGCAACTGCATGTCTCATGTTTTACCCCTGGATCCTAACCTAGCAAGGAAAATCGCCTTTCTGACCAGTCAGAAAGGCGATTTTTCTGACCATTCTTTCACTGGCAATGGAGAATAGGAATGCATCATGGGTGAAGTTTGCTTTTTCCGAAATAGCATCATGATATGGCACCATATTGGCATCAAAAGAAATGAGAAAATACATACAAAAATAGTATTTACTACCTGTATAGCCTACAATACAAAATCGCCTTTCTGACCAGTCAGAAAGGTGATTTTTCTGACCATTTTTTCACTGGTAATGGAGAATAGGGATGCATCATGGGTGAAGTTTGCTTTTTTCCTAAATAGCATATTGATATGGCACCATATTGGCATCAAAGGAAATGAGAAAATACATACAGAAATGATGTTTTATACCAGTATAACCTACAATACAAAATCGCCTTTCTGACCAGTCAGAAATGTGATTTTTCTGACCATTGTTTTACTGGAAAAGTAGAATTGGGATGCATAATGGGTAAAATTCGTTTTTTCATGAATAGTATATAGGTAAGCCCTCCAAATGAAATTGATATATAATCATGAAAATAAATACTGATTGCCAACAGAGCAGATATTTAATTTGGTACAAAAATGGTCAGAAAGGCGATTTTTCTGACCAATTTGTTATATATTAGTCAGATGACAATAATGAAACATTAGCAAGCCTGAGGGCACAGTGTGCTATACAGTTGAGCAGATGAGGGATTTGGGCAATATTATGTACAAAAATGTACATTTACATATATGATAGTTTTTTTGGTAGAAATGTGCAAAGTTTGGAAATATTTCAGAACGATTTAAGAGTGAGAAAAAGACAATAATTACATTCATCAATGTGCTTGGGAAGTAAAAATGGGATGTATTATGGATAAAGTTTGGTGTTTCCTGAATAGCATATTTGTATGCCCTCCAATGAAACTGATGGACATAAAATATAGGAATACTCACAGCCAATAAAGCACATATACAATGTGGTACAAAAAATGGTCAGAAAGGCGATTTTTTATGAAGATAGGCAATTTGGAATGGTTGCCATGGCTACCATAGGTATGTATAAGCACAAACACCCATTTAGTTGTATCCACCAACACCTCTAGTATACCAATACAGCAGGGTTTGACCATATAGCAAATTTACTTTGGGAGCCCCTTGCTACCTGAGTTGCATCACGTTTGTGAGACTGAGCCAGTAACACGCTGGCTTTTCTCGCTTAAGAGGCTGAATTTTTTACGCCCCCCCCCCCTCAGGAGGCGTCGAAAATTTTTACAGCCACCACCCCCCCCCCTCTGTAACTAATAAATGAACACTCCCTACCCTACCATACTGTTGGCCTATCCCTCTCTCCAACCTTGGCCGGGGTGGCGGAAGATACATAATAACAATTTGCAAATTTAGGAATGTGACATCTAGGTAGATCTATGTAAATTGATGTGTTCCGAGGGACTTTGAGCTTGTGTTTCATTTAGGATTTAGGGATTCTGCCTTTAGATTTGGGTGGGGGGGGGGGGCAACGGATTTAAAAGGAGACTTTGTGACATGGGGCCCTTAATTTTGGCGACTTTCCGACCAGAGGGGGCGGGGGTTGATCTGGCCTTCCAGAAAAAAAAAAGAAAATCTGGATCGGAAATATGTATTCCGGTGACTTCTGAGAATATTTTAATAACTTTGGTTCTAGTAGGAATATTTGAAAAATTCTTTCAGCTCTGGAAAGCCTAAAGGCTAAGGGAGTGCTCATTTTTTAACAACAGGGGGGGGCGGTGAGATTTCGCGCGGAGCGCGCGAATTTTTTTCACCCCCCCCGCTAGAGGGGTCGAAATCTTTTCCCCCCCCCCCGGCAGGCCGAAAATCGCGCGCATTCGCGCCCCTTTGTAGCATAGTAACGCGCGGGCTTTTTCCCTCAAAACAGGTTGAATTTTTTTCACCCCCCCCCCAAGAGGGGTCTAAATTTCCCCCCCCCCCGGTCAAGGGGTCCAAATTTTTTACCCCCCCCCAAATCCACCACCCCCCCCTGTTGTTAAAAAATGAGCACTCCCTAAAACCGGTAGAAACCGGGAGACTGGGAGGCAACCGGGAGAGCACTCAAAAATTGTCCCAAAGCCGGGAGTCTCCCGGGTATTCCGGGAGAGTTGGCATGTATGAGTAACGCGCGGGCTTTTTGCCTCAAAACAGGTTGAATTTTTTTGACCCCCCCAAGAGCTAGGGGTCTAAATTCCCCCCCCCCCCCCCGGCAAGGGGTCCTATTTTTTTACCCCCCCCCCCCAAATCCACCACCCCCCCCTTGTTGTTAAAAAATGAGCACTCCCCTAGATCGATAGCGGGGGGGGGGGGGGCAGAACATTTAGATATGACCTGTCTCAAAGGGGGGGGGGGGGGGGTCCTGTGCTTGGGCAAAAATCCACCAAGCCTTCCTAGCCTAAAATGTCCAAAATTTACCACTTTTGGCACATATCGTGTCGGAAATGTACCATTTTCGGACATGAAGACCTCTTACTTTGTGACTTTCATACAGCCGGTGTCAAAATTTGATGTCTTATGGTCATTTTAGTCCAAACTAGAAGCAAATCGGAGCATTCTAAAGCTTATTAGAGGCCAAACCACTATCAACAAACGCCCCCGGCCTACCTCGTTATAGGGCGCCGCCATTCCCATCATGCCTCTCTTCGCGTTGGATATGCGACGAAAATCCCCGTCGGGATAATTTCACTTCATGCCCTCATGCACATGAGAAAGTTGTTTTTGAGGATGGCAGCTGCAGGAAAAAGGAAATCTGGCGATGGAGGAGGAGGGGCAGCCAAGAAGGGGCACTGGTCATCGGGGTTGAAGACAGCAGTAGACGATCCAAACCTGAGGGTGGACTCTGACGACTTGTGTACAACCATCAAAGATAAATACCCCAAGGTAGACTGTCAAACTATTTTATAGCGATTAAGGGCCAATTTAAAAATCTGATATCATCCCAAAAATGTTTATATTTTATGAGAACCAGGAGAATGTTAAGATCTCCACACAAATATCTTATACCCCTCAGAATGGAACCCCCACATTTTCTCTTAAGGGAGTGATCATTTTTTAACAACAGGGGGGGGGGTGGTGGGTTTCCGCGCGGAGCGCGCGAAATTTTTTACACCCCCCCCGGTCAAGGGGGTCAAAATTTTTTACCCCCCCCCCCCCTTAGGGTCGAAAATCGGCTCGCGCGCGGGCCCCTTTGAAGCATAGTAACGCGCGGGCTTTTTGGCTCAAAACAGGTCAAATTTTTTTGCCCCCCCCCCAAGAGTGGTCCAAATTTTTTTGCCCCCCCCCCCGGTCAAGGGGTCCAAATTTTTTTGCCCCCCCCCCCCCAAACCCACCACCCCCCCCCCCCTGTTGATAATAAATGATCACTCCCTTTAAAAGTGACAGGTGGATTTATCGTGGTAGGATCAAAATTATTTGTGTATCAGTGTCTCAATTAGGGGGTTCATGCTCTCACTACAAAACTAGGGTTTTAGGCAATCAAAAAGCGCAAAAAAGCGCTGGTAACAATCAATTTGAAATAATATAAAATGGATAAAAGACATGTGCCTGCATGGCCACATCTATATATGCGGAATTCTGAGGTACTATTATAAAATAGTTTTTCTGAAATGTCCTTTGGAAGTCAGAATAATTTTCTAAAATGTAAATAAATAATGTCCCTCGTATGCATTCCATGAACTGTTGTAAAAAATGTCAGGCACATGGCCGGGGGTCTTGTCCAAGTCATCCTCAAAAATCTACCTTATTGGATAAAAATTGACTGAATTGTGTCATTTTCTGTGAACCTACTCTGAAAAATTTGGTCAGTAGTCACCACGCATTGTGAATAGGCCGCCCACCTGATGGCTGCTTCACATGTGATTTTAGACATCTTTCCACAGTTGCAGATCAGAAAAGTTATCATTTTCTTGGTCGTCATCAATTTCTACACAAGTAGTCCTATTGGCTAGTTTGAGAAAAAATTATTAAACCCCCTATACACCCCTTTAAAATAGGCAGTTTACAGTGTTGACAGAATAGCAGGGGCGGTAATGGGCGCTGGCCTTGCATCGCTATATTTTAAAGAGTGCATATTTTTTATCAACAGGGGGGGGGGGGGGTGGTGGATTTGGGGGGGGGGGTAAAAAATTTGGACCCCTTGACCGGGGGGGGGGTAAAAAATGTAGACCCCTCTTGGGGGGGGGTCAAAAAAATTCAACCTGTTTTGAGGGAAAAAGCCCGCGCGTTACTATGCTACAAAGGGGCGCGAACGTGCGCGATTTTCGGCCTGCCGGGGGGGGGGGGTAAAAAATTGCGACCCCTCAAGGGGGGCCCGCAAACAGGCGTTTTCCTTAGTTACTGATTGAGTCAGCTGATCCAAACACGCCGTTTGCGGTGGCCTTTAGACTTACCTCATCACCTCAAAAAATAATTTCTAAAAAAAAAAATGCGACCTACCTACCCTATTCTTATTGGCCATGTTACCTGAACACAAATTATTTTTTCGTTTGGCCTAATGGAAAACAGGCCCTTGCCAAGGGCCTTGGTGGGTGGAGGGGGGGGGGGGAGGTCCAACATAGGTGGTGGGGGGGGGGGTCAAGATTACTTTCGGCTAATCGGTGGGATCAGGAAAAAAATTACCATTTAGGAAAATCCACCAAGCCCCCCCGAGCTAGTAATGAATGACTCGGCCCTTATAGACTTCCAGTACCGGTACGTGTTGTGCTTCCCTTCTCTGTACAGGCGCGGTTCCACTACCTGATCCTGCCCAAGGAGGCCATCCCCAACATGAAGGCCCTGACACGGGACCACATCCCACTCCTCAAACACCTGGAGCAGAAGGGCAAGGACATAGCCAAGGCGTGAGTACATTCTGAGTATGTCATGTGGACCAGAGTCTGTGGTTAAGTATAGGAATACTTATTATTATTAGGCCAAAAAGAAGGTGTTTCAGCTTGCATAGTCTGAACAATTTAGGTGGGTATATACTAGGTCGGATTTAAAAGAAATCTAACTTTTTTCGTTAATATTTAAAAATGATACATATATATAATACCGGAACGTTGCAATATAGCACTGGTGTCAGAAGAGCATCAGTCTCTTGTATAAAGGCACCATCAAATTTAAGAGCACTCTGGCGCTGGTATGTCAAGACTATGGTAGGCCTGTCCTATGTGTCTGATATTACATGTATTTTGTTTCACAGATCTGGTGAGGGACTCGAGTTCCGGTACGGATACCACGCCATCCCCAGTATGAGGTAGGGGCCATGAGCAATACGAGGCATCTCAACTTTGTTTTTTTTTGTCTGTATATTTAAATTTTCATACCTTTATTATAATGAATCGTAACTAGGGGATTCCGTTTCTGCTTAGAGTAGCCATCTTCCTATTCCATTATTACGCTGACTCCTGATTAAGAAGTAGCATGTATATTTAATCCTTCAACACACATTGACTGCCGTCCATACTAAATGGAGCTGGACTTATTACAGCAAGGATGACTACATGTCACTGTTAAGTTTAACGCAGCTCTGCCCAAGCAGGACTCGCCCCTTTTAGTTCATACACCACTCTGATGTGGACCCCCACTCAGCCCCACCTCCCTCCTATGACAATACACTGGTCTTACAGCTTTGCTGTATCTTCTGCACCCCATGCATCCTCGTCTTTCTCTCCCTCAGCCTCCTCCACCTTCACGTGATCAGCCAAGACTTCGACTCGCCCAGCCTCAAAACCAAGAAGCACTGGAACTCCTTCACTACCACCTACTTTATAGACTCCCAAGGTACCAGTTTGTATTGAATATATATATATAGATACACAGGGTTAAAAGCCAGACTCCAAAAGGTCTCGATACCAATGACAACAAAATAGGGTCAAAACAGAAACAAAAGCTGTTTCTGAGAAAACTAGATGTTATGTTTGATACTATGATAGGGGGTCTTTTATAGTATTCATTGTAAGCAGTTGGGTTCAGCCTTCTCCCTGCTCAAAAACTGCCATAAGATTGTAAAACGCCTACCATAAATTCTCGCATAGAAGCCGCGGCTTGTACGCGAGTCACTCAACATTTTTTTGATACTAGACATGCCTATATAAGGTGTGGCTTATACGGGAGTATTTATAAGTATACTAAAGTACTAAATTAGCAATTTTCAGTCCCTCTCTGCAACTTATATAATCTGGCAAAGTTAGGGGTGCTGTTTATATGCGGGAATTTACAGTAGTCCTATATATTTTCAGACGTCATACAAATGATAGAAGATGAAGGTAAATTCCAGGTCGACACAACGCATTACGTAGAAATGTTGAAGCAGCCTCTCAAGTAAGTTAACCACTTTAACAATTACCAAATTCAACGTACAAACTAGTATCTCAAATCTAATTTATTTGTAAGTTTGACTGACCACCGAAAGAATAACCTTTGGTTTGGCTATATTTAAAAGATTCTTATTTTTTTACAGTGTAATTATACATACCAGTAAATAAGGTTTTCTCTATTTTTCCAGATGTCATGTCTGTAAAAAGGACTTCAATACGATTCCGGCCTTAAAACAGCACTTAATTGGCCACTTCCCGAAACAAAAATAAAAGCTACCCGCCCGTCCACCTGTGCTGTATGGGGTTTGGTTACGTATAGTAATGGACCAGTACCTCTGCCAGCACTTGTCTCCACGTGTGATCCACATACAACATACTGTAGGAACCAGCAATAAAAAATGGTGGCCCACAGTGGTTGTGCCCCAAGTTCCTTATACTGTAACTTAGATATTGCAATCCATTCCATCTTGTACTCATCGTACATAGACCTATAGATGTATTTTGTACAGAAGATGTGAATACTACTGCTTTGTACTGATGATGCTTAATGTTCAAGAGGTTTCTTACAAACACCAGGAAATCAATAAATATTTATTATATCAATCAATTCTAAGTGTATTCATTATTTTCGGAAAGAGCTTAGAAAATTTAAGGTAGCCAAATATCGTTTGATTAAATAGACTATTAAACTGATGGAGCGACAATTCTGGCATATTGCGATTGGTGACATCAAAACATACCGGACGCTTCCAGGCAGAGTAAAGTGTGAGAACTGTAATGGCATTTATAAACTTCCTCGGACATGTTCCTTGACACCTCGCATAACCTTATTTATGACGGCATCCTGGTCTATTCTACCATTATCCTTACTGAAGCAGCTCATGGCAACAGCTGGTAATCAGTTTGGTATGCCACAAGGGTCTGTTCTTGGTCCTTTGTTGTTTATTACATCAAAATTCAGCTTATAGACAGGGCTTTACCGTATACATGTGTATATAATTTCTCATGAAAAAAACAAAGACGCAGCTGGTGATGAAAAGTTTATTCCTCCAGTGGAAAAATATACAAAACAGTGACACTGTGCAGAAATAAGCTCTGGACGCAACGAATTACGTTACCATGGTAACCAAAACGCAAGTTGGAGAATCACCCTCAAAGCGGGAGGCTTTGCTCGTGTTAACACCCTTAATAACCCTTTCTGGTTTTTACCAGATCATTGCCATACTACCCATACATTACACCCCCGTAAAGTTAGTGTCTTTTCAGAGAGCTATGTTTCTCTTCTAAAATGCTATATCATTCACAAGTGTATTTGTTTACATCTTATTATACCACATTAAACATATTTGATGAGATGGGACACGGGGCATAGTGAGAACTATTTAACACCATTTTGTACAACTTGAGGTCACACATGCCAATTTCAAGCTCAGGTTTGATGTGACATAATATACCATTCGGAGTGGAGGAAATACTCTGTTTTCTTTAAGTTGTCTAAAGCTTTTTGTCTAATATGTTAGCTATACAATATGTACACAAATGATACCAGGCTCTTCCTATATTAGGTATATATTTTGCTAGTCATTCATTTCCATTTGTTTTGCGAATATATTACAGGCATTAAATGTCGTAGAACCAGATGTTGATGGGAACTCTAGCCTCACATGTACAAGCGCTGACACTCCTTACGGCCTCACTCACACTCACAGATTATCGGCTGACACGACATAAAAGCAATTATGCCTTACATACCAGTTATATATACTGACCAAAGTTTTTCCAAAAGATCACATCACCCAATCAAATACCAGCTCTTCAAGATCGTTCACATATTACCCGTCTCCACCAGGGGTGATAGGCTTGATTCACTCCTTTATTTCAGTTAAGTACAACATATAAGATCCAGACATTCTATCCGTTCTTCTTGTAACCTTAGCTAGTACATTACGTTGCGACACGTGAAGCGATCGCTGGAAGGGGAGAGTATCGCTTTTCCTTCAATAATCGGTACAACATTTTTGTTCATAAAGAAGTGATTGTATGCGCTCACTGTGACAGACAGTTCTATCAAACCTTGTGTGTGTAGATGCTGAACCCTTTAACAGCAACATACAGTGCTTTAAAGAAGTATGCCCTTTTGTCGGCATGATGCTTGCATACAGTCCTGGTAATCAACTCGCCAGTGCTGATTTGCTGAATCATGGCAACAACTGATCAAGACCCAGAGAGCATACATTCCTTAAAGGGTTCAAGACATGTTAAGTGAGTTAGTGACCAATATGCTCTACCACCCGATTGTTCAGTGACTATCCATAATAAATATTTAAAAATTCAGCCCCGGCAAATGGAAATTTGAAAAGTGTGTCTACCATTTAGATACATGTTAGCCAGCCAATACAGGTATAGAGCTTTCTGGAACAGAGTGCACTACAGCACTGGGCTGCCCTTAAAGGTCTAAGTGTGTATAATCAACATGAAACAGCCTATATCTAGCTGAATGCCTCTATACTGGATGACGGGACACTCGGCAGGTGTGGGTAATCTCTAGGGGGCATCGTAAATCACGAGCGACACATTGTATTGAGTTATGTCAGCCGAGTCCTTTAACCCTTTAATGGCGGCATACTGCTTTAATGCGTTATACCTTTTGTCAGTGTGATGCATGAATGTAGCCTGGCGAGAAATTTGCCAGTGGTACATTTAAGCATCATGCAGACTCTAAAGCGCTGTGCGGCCGCTAAAGTGTTAAGTGAGGTCACACAAACAGACACGATACATTGCATAGTGAGGGATCCCTAAACACGTCAGTTACGTTCAAGTATAGTCCTAAATGCCCATATATGAATTCCATTCGACTACATGTGTCTATGGGCGGTTGGGATTTGCGTCCCACAAGTATACTAATTGACCGTCATTCCATGGGTTGCCATGGATACGCAAATTATGATGCTCAGTCTCCAAACACATGCTGTTTTTTAAGAACATTAACTTAATATACAACAAAAACAGCAAATGTAACACATTACACGCAAATGATGAGGTTGAATATATGTGGACATTTGTAATTGATCTGCAACAACAGATCCGACCATATTTACGGTTTAAATTCCTGACTTATGGAGCTGTGATTTAACGTTTGCTACGCATACAAAAAACATTTTCAGCATGAATTATATCCGATTTATTGGTCTTATGAAGACTTTTAGGATACATATTCAACAAATATGGTCTGGTTTTGAAACAAGAAACTTGTATATAAAGTCGCAGCTGTGATGAGCGCAGTCTTATGTATAAACTCCTAGCTTTACTCATGCAATTGAGTCTATCATGCATTTCATGCTTTATCCGAGGATACCAATTGGTAACTATTGTGAAACTGCTCAAGTATCTAGCCTCTCAAAAACAACTCATTCAAAGTGATATATTCGTAGTCTACCAATAATTTATCATCATACAGATACAGTTTTTCGTCAAAGCATATTATCTCGCTGCCTTGGGCAAGAAAGATATTAAGGAATTGAGCTGCTTTGTTTTTACTCAGAGCAACATCAGGTCTACAAAAATAAAACCAACCCCTTTAATACCAGGGCTTGGATATTTGTGATGGGATAAGAAATGGGTTGACTGCATGTGAGATGAGAGAGTTAGAAGATCGGAGAAACCTCACAATCAATATTTTTCAACACCGAGGACGAGAATCCGCACCACGGTTTGGGACAGAACACAATATTGTCTTATATTCATCAACACAAAATGGTCACCAATCTGCATTCCATGATTGTTGAGAAAAGAACAATGAATATGTTAACACATTTAACACAACCAATCAAAAACATAACGTAACCACAAATTCAGCCAGTCAAGCCCCGAGAACTAGGTAATAACTTTATTAATATTACCACTGCATTAACAATTTCCCATGTTATAAATATCACTTCTAAGCCCAAAGTATGACCATTCTAGCAGCTATATTTACAAGGAATAACATAGAACCCACCAGGTATTAACACAAAGCTTTCCCGTCGTATATACTAAATCACACAGATGAGCTCCACGGGCACATCAAACCAAAAACATGTCTTTACTCAAATTAATTTTGTATTTACACATCAATGTCGTATAATTTGAAGAAGCCACCGCTTATCTATAAAAGGTCCCACTGTTTCTGCGTTCCGAGAAGCGCAGTGAATAATTTTAAAGTTAGAAAGAACACGAGGACATAAAGACGGCCCACCTGCACCGCATTATCACAGCGGATGGCAATATTCCAATCATGATGAGTCTCAGACCCAGTGTTTGCGAGAGGATCTAGATCCGACGGCCATGTTAAATTTAACCCTTTCCGGGCCGGATGTTGACTTTTCTCTACATCAGTCATAGGTGGCATATATGAGGTTTTCTCTACAATCTCGTGTGACAATTCCACTCTAAGGCTATGTTGGCCATGTTTCCTCCTTATTTTAACTTCAAATTCCAGCTACTGAAGATATCCTCCTCGCAAACACAAGAGATGTGCCACAGATGTTCGAGTCGGTCGCAGCTAGCGAGGAGTGGGCGTCATGGGTACATATCCACGCCAACCCCCGTCCTATACACCACGGTTAATATTATGGAATGTTGTTGAAGTATTGTGGGTTTTGGTGGATGTTCACTCCCCTGTCAATTACCTTTTGTCTTTCCTATCCTTAAAATATTTGTACACCATCAGTTGTATGTTATCTTCTCGCGACACACCAGTTTCGGTCAGACACTAACCGGGTTCTACAGTGAACAGGTGCGGCACATCTCTCCTTGAGTCAGTATATATGGGTCTCCGTCATATCCCGCTAGCTGCCCTGCTCCCATCCGTTACTGGTGCACCTCGACCGGCATTCAGACCTGCTAATTTTTTAGTGCCGCGACTACCATACCCAATCTATCTGCATTAACCCTAGCAAAAAAGTGCTTTAATGTTCAATGCCATTTGACGTCATGATGCACAAATACAGCCTTGGCGAGTCTACTCACTGGAACTGCATTGATGCATAGCCCATTAAAGCACTATGTGGCCATTTAAAGGTTAACGTGAGTGATGGTTGGGACAGCCACAGCCCCACAAGCTGTGTGTGACGGTGGTGGTTGGCCAGTAACAGAGAGGGTTGGGGCCAGCTTGGTTCTCTCCTGCAGGTCCCCTTAGTTTTGATCATGATGTGTGTGGAATAACTGTAAGTCCCGGGAGGCAGAGAGGCGCACACAGGTTTAGTCGACTTTGACGACGCTGTAGATCTTGGTGACGAACCAGAAACAGGAGAAGAACCCAATGGTTCCTGGAAAAAAACACAATTAACGACAATTAACGACTTATTCTTCAAGAGTCGATTCACAGGGATAGCTCTACTTGCCTGAAACAGGGCAATGTTCATAAACACAGCTACAGATCTCCATATGATTAAGTTCCCTTACCTTCCAGCTCCCCTGAGTGTCATTACTTTATTTCACATGACCATAATTCCTTTTTATCCATTTCTTTCTTTGGAATGAATGTAATCCCCCTCCTTCCCGCTGACTTTCTCTGATTTATTACTTCACCATGATCCCACCAGAACCATTAGATCCTCATTGTTAACCTCTCAAGTTTCAAGATACTATGACTTTTCTCCGTGTTTAGCGGCATGATCCATGAATGTAGCACTGACAGATTGCTTGACGGGAGAGTGTATCAACCCCGTAGCGTCGGCATGATGCATGAATGCAGCACCCTATTCTTGCAAGCCTGCACTCAGGCATCATGGCGACAAATGGCATAGCACATCAACACTATGTCGTCCACAAAGGGTTCAGTGTACTTACCTGTGAGCAGGTAGAAGAGACAGACCATGATGATGGTGTAGCCGAAGTACAGCAGTGTGGAGATGACGCCCGTGATCTCCAACTTAGCCACGAAGTAGTGGATGCAGTAGATGAAGAAGTAGACCGAGGTGAAGCCCGACGTGAGGAAGGCGCGCCACCACCAGTGGTAGTCCTGTAAAACAAACACGTCACATGTAACCCTTACACCGAGGTGAAGCCCGACGTGAGGAAGGCGCGCCACCACCAGTGGTAGTCCTGTAAAACAAACACGTCACATGTAACCCTTACACCGAGGTGAAGCCCGACGTGAGGAAGGCGCGCCACCACCAGCGGTAGTCCTGTAAAACAAACACGTCACATGTAACCCTTACACTGAGGTGAAGCCCGACGTGAGGAAGGCGCGCCACCACCAGTGGTAGTCCTGTAAAACAAACACGTCACATGTAACCCTTACACCGAGGTGAAGCCCGACGTGAGGAAGGCGCGCCACCACCAGCGGTAGTCCTGTAAAACAAACATGTCACATGTAACCCTTACACCGAGATGAAGCCCGACGTGAGGAAGGCGCGCCACCACCAGCGGTAGTCCTGTAAAACAAACATGTCACATGTAACCCTTACACCGAGGTGAAGCCCGACGTGAGGAAGGCGCGCCACCACCAGTGGTAGTATTAGAACGTATCACTTTTTTGCAAAAAATCAGACATTTACAGCCATAATCTCACTCACTTATTTCATTGAAAAAACATGTAAATATACCAGGGCAATATATATGCGTCAATACACCCCAGTCTCCCTACCACACCTTGTAGATACTGCATGTAAACCTTAACTGCCGATGCACCAATTGTATTAGCCATCTGTTACACCATTGATTTCTCACCACATGGCAGGTTGAAACGCGTGCTTTACCATAGACATACATGTACATAATTATGTATGTCTATTGCTTCACTAAAGGCCTTGCCAGGCTTGGCCTGCTAGTAAAATGTACCGGCGTAGTATGAGATATGGATTGGTTCAACTACCCGGCCACCTGATCACCATTTAAAGTACCGGCGCTTCTTTTTTTTTACAACAATGACACTTAAGCAGTGCTGTGGTGAAACATTGGTGAAAATTTGGGTCTGTTAAGGATAAGATTGTGGATTGTCCTTAGTCCAGTCTCCAATTGGATTGATTTGATCCATGCCAAAAGTCATCCTAGTCAGTCCTTACCTATCCTGTTGTAAAAAGGTACTTTCAGGACAACACAGTGCTTTAATACGCCATGCCCATAAGTCATCATGATGCATGAAAGCAGCCCTGTAGTGTAACTCACGAGTAACTCGCCAAGGCTGCATTCACGCATCACGCTGCTGCTGCAGGATAAACATGTACAAACCCGACGGGTCGGTATCATGACAAGAACTAAAACATGAAGCCTTGAAGTCACACAATGTGCCCAGAGCAGTATGTGGGTGGTGCTTACCTCGGCACATAGGTGGAAGTAGCAGAGCAGGATGGTGGCCTCGGAGCAGGTGATGATCAGGATGACAAACACCAGGAACAGGAAGCCGAACATGTAGTACATCTGGTGCGACCTGCCGACACACAATAAGGCATGGTGAAATCAAGTGGTGCAAATTCGTCATGAAATTCTAGTTCCATATGAAATTGGAGTGATGGAATCTAAATTTCTATATCTATATCTATATGTATCATGGTGCACGTACCAGAGTTTATACGCTATATCATTGTGTATCTCCAAGAGAGAGTTAACGCTATATCATGGTGTACGTACCAGATGGAGTTTACGCTATATCATTGTGTACATCCAAGAGGGGGTTTACGCTATATCATGGTGGACATATCATGGTGTACGTACCAGATGGAGTTGAGGATGAAGAACAGCTGGATGAAGATGCAGCCGAAGGGCAGGATGCCGCCCATCACGATACCGGGGATGGGCTTGGTGTAGAAGCTCTGCTCCGGGATCTGACGCGGGATCTGGTTGGTGCGCACCGGGTGCTCAATGGCCTGTCAGAAACACAAATTAATCACATCAGTCTTTTGTAGATTTTGTTAGTGTATTATACTGGTTTTATTTTTAACCTAGGGCAAACATCGTTTGAAGATGCTTGGATGATGCATGGATATTCATGCATCATGACGACAAGAGGCCATAGTGCATTGAAATACTATTGGGCCCTAAAACATTAATGCTATAATATTCATGTTTTTTTTGTTGCTTTTTTTTGACAAATCAATTCAAAGAGATTGATAATCAAAAAAGTTTGTTGGTTCCTTGAACGAACGTATTCTATCATTGCTTTTAACAGATAGGTCGGGGCATTTTTTTGTGGCTGTCGGTAGAACTTTTGAAGAACAAATGCTTAGAATGGGATACAGATTTATTTTTGAATTTGCCTTCATACCTGCAAACCCCGGAAGAGAAGAAAACATTTGCTTTTAAATGTGTGTGACAAAATCACATTTGTAGTAAATCTTAAAATTAATATAAGTCAAATAAGCCAGCAATAGAAATTGTGTGTTGGCAAATCTGGGATGTTGCAAGTGAAACGAACAATATGGGGGTAAAAGTTCTAGAAGTCAACTAGGGCATTATTGTGCGTTTTGAGAATGCATGTCCCCTCCCGAGCCCCCATCCCCTCAAGATAACCAGTGACCTTGGTGGATCTAAAATAAACTGAGACAACTGAGGAGTTTGCAGGTATGTGTTAGACAGCCTATCTGAATATTTTATATTACAGCCGAAAAAAGAATCTGCAGCCCCATATGTCCTATTGCCCCAGCTTCATTGCAGAATCAACATGCCACTGTGACACCTACTAGTTATTGTATTCTAGGGTGAAATGGACCAGGAAGATCATGTACTTACATAGAATGACTGATTAAATAAGACATTAATAAGAAATTAAAAACATAACTGATGTTCAATCCGCAATTGAGTCGATTAAGTAAAACCACAAATTGAGGATTTTTGAATTTAAAAAGAAAATCTGACATTCTGTTGGTAATGGCAGATGTACTCCCACTATATATTTTAGGGCAGCATAGTCCTTTGATGCACTACTCTTTTTTGACTGCATTAGCTATGGGCCAAGGGTTGGCACGATTGATGCAGCAATGCTGCATTCCTGCATCATACCGACCCTACAGCGTTGGTACACTCCTAATCTTAAAATGGTCGTTATAATGCACCAATGCAGAGCCGGCTGCCTTTTAACCACAAACGAGCATGAAGCTTGAGACATACTCACCCTCTTTTTAAATCCGAAGTAGGCTCCTACGAATGTGAGTGGCACGGAGATACAGAACCAGAGGGCGAGCAGGGCGACGAGCGTGCTGAAGGGGATGGCCGCACTCGAACCCTTCGCCCACAACATCAGGTTCAGCACAAAGAATATCGCAAACACGCACCTGGAAATCAGATTACAGGGTCTTATGAAATTATACTTCATAGTTAGCGCACTTTGGGAGTGTATTATGAATAATAATGTAAATAGGAACCACCATCGTAACAGTCATATTGATTATCTTTAATACACTGCTTCTAGGAAATCACAATAAAAGAAATACAATCATGATTTAGAATTTACTGGAAATCTTATGACCTGGGTAAATTCTCCGTAGGAAATTGATAGAATTCAATAAAGAAATTCCAGGCACAAGTAGAATATCGCCAGTAGTAGAAAAAGCAGTATGACTGCTGAGACTGGTGCAAGACGTTACTAGCCTGTACCTACCCGGGACACAAGAAGGCGGTGAGGAGCACGTTGGACTTCCACTTCTCACCACCAAACATTTTGTAGATACGAGCTGAGATGTAGCCGGCCGGCGTCCCCAGACACACGTACAGCACCTGTACACAGAGAGGCAGTCATGGTCAATACCTTTAACACTTTAAGGACGACATGAAGCCTTAATGCATCATGCCATTGGTCAGCATGATGCTTGAATGCAGCCCTGGCTAGTAACTCACCAGTGCTGCATTTAAGCATCATGCCGACCATGCAGGGTTGAGACACTCCCCAAGGGTCGGCATGTTGCACCAATGCAGAACAGGCGAGTACACGCCAGGGCTGTATTGGTGCATCATGACATCTTTTATCGACATACCACCCATAACACTGTCATGGGTGGCAGAGATAGAATCTAGTAGGATCGGCATGATCCATGAATGCACGTCTGATGAGTATGATGATTCGCCGGTGCTGCATTCATGTATCATGCTGACCCTACGGGATTGATACACATTCAGTAGCTCCGGGACCTGATACAATGTCATAGTTGCCGCTTGTTACTCAGAACTCGGAGAGTTGAACGTCTGAAGGGTAATAATCTCATTAATGACATTCAAATGTCAAACCCTTTTTAGAACATCCAGTTTTGTCCTATGGGAACTATACCAGATATTCAGAATTGCCCCTGCCGTCTAGTAGTGGGTTCACTTACCAGGACACAGGTCATGAGGGCTCCACGGTTGGCAGGCGACAGGAAACCCAAGCACGCAAACACTGCAACAACATGACGTAGAGCATGGATTAAGGAGCCATTTTATTTGGTTCATTTAAAATCTAAAAAGTTTCTTTCTGCCTTTAAAATGTCTTTTTTGTGTTGGACAGATTTAATCACTACAATGAAAGGCATTACTTCTTTCAGGGCCACAAGTGCTTAAATGAGCTATGCCCTAGTCATCACGATGCATGAATACAGCCCCAGCAAATAACTTGCTTTGGCTGCATTCATGCATCGTGACGACCAAGAGCAGGATACATTAAAGTAGTTAAAAGACTTAAAGTAGACATACCGAGTGTGATCATGGTCATGAAGAAGATCTGGACACCGTTACCGAGGAAGACGGAGAGGAGCATGCCCTTACGGGGCGGCCGGAACACGTCGCCGTGCACCAACTTCCAGCCAAACTCCTCCTGGGCGTCCTCCTGTAAACAGCAACACAACAATATAAGTCTATGTCACACACACATACTGCTAGTTATATTGAGTCTACTATACCTGACACAAGTAGCCACAGTGTGCATAACAACTATTGACAAATTTGTGGTCATTTATAGTCTCAAATTCAGCCGAAACAGATGTGCGCGTAATAGTTTACTGTAAAATGTTGTGCCAGCACATGTAACCTGCGACTTGTACACTCGACAAACCCTCGAAGTGGGTTATACAATATTCCCATTGTTTCAGGGTGTGGGTAATACGAGGACAGAACTAAAGTAGATGCTTTCGGACTCAAGGTGTGGATTATACAATATTTTCAAAATGAAGGTGCAGGGTTTAATACATATGTGAAACTTCACAGTACATGGTGATTCTATTGAACATGGAGCTGGGGTGCACTTACCGAGTTGTCGATCTGGTTGTAGCGGGCGATGTCCTTGTGTAGGGTCCTCAGCATGATCATAGCCACCATACCCGACAGGAAGAGCACGATCACCAGCGAGTTCATGATACTGAGCACACAAGCAGAAAAACATAATAATACCATTTCATTTTGAGAAACGTATAACATTTCTAAGCTTCTAAGACCGAGGGAAAACCACTATGACCTACCCTAAAATGGTCTGAAGTCTACCACTGTAGGTCCCACCACCCCAAAGTCAACTGCTGCTTTTTAATATACTTCGATACAGATATCTGGCCTCATCCTGTAAAAGCTTGGAGAAAATGAGCGTACATACTTTATGGAAGGCTGCTTAGGTAAGACAAGCCGAGTGCCAGTACCAAGCAAATTCAGCCAAATCTGCCGTTTGCGTCCCACGTACCTGAACCACTGGATGTTGGTGTGTGGCATCGAGTCCAGGATGTAGTCCCAGCGAGACGTCCACTTAATGTTGTTGTTCTCGATAAACTTGACCGAGTATGTGTAGTTCATTGTCACCTCCTTGGGCATCGTGCCGGGGATTCCGAAGGGCTCGGTAGACGCGCAGCCGCCTCCCTGCTTGTGGTTGATGCTGCCAGGACAAGGGAGACGTTATGACAACAATGTACTAGTATACCGGTCTGTCCGTTATCAGCTGTGCTACTTTAGGGACAACAAAGGGTCGGCATGATGCATGAATACAGTTGCTGCATTCATGCATCATGCCGACTTAAGTCATAGCACATTAAAGTACAGTGCTGCCCTTAATGGGCTAATATATTACATACTATAAAACCTGGCCTATAAGCAGAATTTTTTCTCTAAAAGTAGGGGGTTGGCTTATACTAATCAGGGCATATTTCTTTTTAATACAATAGATTATGATAATGGAAATATCATTGTGTAAGGCTAATTTCTTTCTCAAACTAAGGGACCGGCTTATGAGCGGGGATAGTCCATGAAATACATGAAGTGCCCAGGATCATTTAAACCATGTTATCTGCTATTATGTCGAAAAATTGTGTCCATCAAACGCACGGCCGAACCATTAATTGTATCATGTCACACTTAAATTTGCTGTAACCCATGGCATACCCTGTCCAAAGAAAATGGCATGCACTACAAAAACAGTCTTGGTAAAAAAATGTATTCTCCGCTGTTGAAAAGAGCTCCTATATGCTGATCAGGATACAAAAATGCAAATAAAAATATTCCTGTTATCTCCGCATAACAGCATAGATCTACACTTTACTCTTTTTTTATCAAGGAAAGCAAAGTGCTTCAATGCACTTTTGCTGTCATGATGTATGAATGCAGCCCTGGCAAGACACCTGCACGGCATTTATGCATCATGCCAACTCTACAGGGTTCATCTCCACCAGACAGCTCCGCCCAGGAGGCGACCACCGCACCACGAAACCACCACACCCTTAACAGCCTAACTTATCATTAACATATCAGCCTGCCAACCAACAGCCGAGAAAAAAGACAACTCATAATATTTATTTAATTTTTTTTCGGCCCAACCGCATCAGAAAGACAGTCCTTGGTGTAGGCCTATTGCAAGAAAAGATACCATGGCTGATTTATTTTCCTGGTTTAGGAAAAGTGCCGTACCATCGTGTTTAAGCACATAGTGTTAGATAAGTATTGTTCTTGTGTGTACAGCCCCAAAGGGTACAGGGGTCTTAATATATCGCTTGGAATTTAAGCACTAAAAGCTGATCTTGAATAAGCGCCCATCTTGATTAAGCGCCGGGGTGCTTAAACACAACGGTACGGTACATACAGAGGCTTTCCTAAACAAGGCCCGATCCAGAAGATCAAACCGTTCCACGTGGCGCGCCTACCTTCTGGGGGTTATCTTGGCTGAGATGATCCTGTTGCTGTAAATATGTTGTCACCAGCCAAAAACGGTTATTAACTCTTTAAGGTCAGCATAGTCAATTAATATATGCCCTTTTGTCGGCATGATGCGTAAATGCAGATTGCAGAGTAACTCGCCAGTACATCGTGACAACAAAGGGACATGAGGCATTATGCTGTCCTTAAAGGGTCCCTAAGTTAGAAAAGCCCTACCAGACAGAAGAGCGACTCGAGGCCAACAACAGATACCCATAAAAGTGTAGGGGGTCAGGGATTGAAGCTGTGGACAACCACATCCAGAAAGCATCTTAGTTCGACCACTTTAATAGGAAGTGGTTATTAGTAAATAGTGATAACAATGTTTTTAGGGCCGCATGTGCTACACACATTGTCGTCATGATGATAAATTGATACAGCCCCAAGGAGGAAAATCTACCAGGGTTGCCACCGACAAGGTAGATTCAAATTCCCTGAATTTTCCCTGACATTAAATCAAATTTCCCTGACAATCACGACATAAACCCTATGTTTTTAAATGCCCTCCAACTATGAATATATATGCACTCTCTTTAAAGTTATCTTCTACTTAGCGAGTGGTCATTATTTAACAACAGGGGTTTTGTGTATCGCGTGCACGCAAAAATCTTGCCCCTCTCCTTTTTGAGGATTTAGATATTTTTCTCCCTTAAAATCATAGTAAAATAAAGGCTTTTTCAGAGAAAATGGTTTACTTTTTTTGGTATTTCAAAGATTTTCCCTGAAAAAATATCATTTTCCCTGACATTTTCGGAAAATACCATTTACCCTGACATTTTGCCAAAAAAAATCTGAAATTCCCTGACATTTTCCCTGACAGTGGCAACCCTGTCTACTCGCCAGGGCTTCATTCATGCATCATGCCAACCTTCCAAGGTCATCAATCCCCATAGGGTTGTCATGATGTAGGGTGGCATTCACGCATCATAACGACAAAGGGTGTAGCACATTAAAGCACTATTATACAGCCCTTATTACAGGTGTTAAAGGCTATGACCACCCTGTATGTTTACATCAGAGTGTCCCCTACCTGCGTGGCTGCAGCTTGGCTGAGATGAGGCGGCCACCTTCCCCTGTGATCTGACTGCCCCAGTCGGCGGCTGCGGCGCTGTGGTACTGGATGGTGATGTCCACGTGGTTAAACACATAATACGTGTCCTTCTGGGCAAACTCCATCTGAAGGACACAACCACGTCAACAGTGTAATACAGTGTACAGTGCGGGCCATAGGGTAAAGTAAACAGATATTTTTGCGAGAATACTGTAGCAATATGGTAGTTATACAAAATCAGCGAAAATATGTATTTTTTGTTCGTATAAGAACCTGGCACAGGGGTGCCCTGGTTCAATAAGGCAGCAACAAGAATCGTCAATTTTGAATAACAAGGGGGTTGACGCATATACGATATTCCTTTGTGTTTAAATGTTGACTGTATGTTAGTATGGTGTGGTGTGGACGTACCCGTGTGACGCAGGCGTCCTTCTGCTTGCCCTCCTTGGTCACGTAGCAGCCGATGGGGAAGCCAGGGTTGCAGTACTTCATGTTGCCTTCTACCTCGTAACACCACGTCACCGGCATGTTGTCGATGATCCTACACAAATGTAATTTTAAATGTATTAATACTAAATAGGCAAATTGTTAAACACTTTATTTTAGAGATACCACTTTAATAGAAAAATATTGGGGATTCTGGTGACCAACTAAGGCTAAGTCTAAGATTAATCATATTTGGGGGGGGGGGAGGTATTTGTCTTAACAGTAACCCATATTATCAACAGTTGAATACCATAATACTTTTTACTACCGTAAAACCTCTCTGATAAGCCGACCTCCCTTATAAGCCGACCCCCCAGTTTGAGAGAATTCTATAAGCCGAATTCTGGGTCATTTATAGAGTTTTAAACTACAATGTACTGGATAATTTACCTCCATTATAAGCCGACCCCCCACTTTGAGAGAATGCTATAAGCCGAATTACCGGTAGGCTTCAAATCCCAAAATCTGGTCAGCTTATCAGAGAGGTTTTACGGGTAGTCATAAATTGAACATCCAAATTTAAGTGCAATATAAAAGCAGCTGCCGGTTCTAGTTCTGCTTCCACCCACCAGTGGTGCTGGTAGTTCTTCATGATGCCGCGCTTGAGGAACTTGAGTTTCTTCATCCTGTCCTTGTCGTCAGCCTTGTACGTCTTCTGGCACAGGTTGACGCATGTCTGGTCCTGACGGAACGTGATCTGAAAGTACAACACGCCAACCTGTAGTACATGCTGTAGTGAGAAGGGTGCCAGCCCACGGCAGGTTACCGGAGCAGGTACACAGCACCAGCATGGATGACGCCGGGGGATGCTTGCGGCCGATTTGCCAATGTGTCACCATTTATGATGGAAGTGATGAGATATTTGAACACCAACAATATTAACTATTTCAGATGCTTATAATTTTCACTTTCGATACACAATATATTCAGCCACATATTATTTCCTTTTATAAATGTCCTGTTGGTTCGATTGTGGACCTGTCAGGCTTATGAAAATCTATTAAAAATGTCAAGAAAATAATTTCATTTATCAATTCTATGAAATGAGGACAGGGCTGTAATGTCAGCAGCGACAACATCTACCAGCTGTTAAGGGTTGTACGAGAATACCCACTACCAGAGGATAGCCTAAGTGGTCTTTTAAACTGTATTGATGCCTGGTCCCGGAGACAGGGCCACACCAGCCAGTGCCTTTGATATACCAGATGTGGCTCACTGAGGATGGTAGGTGTGTACCACTGACCGACAGGGTACCTTATAGTGTATAGCCCTATGAAGTACTTACATTGTAGCGGGAGGGGCGGATACGCTCCCCGAACACGACCTGACCGAGGTTCTCCACCGGTGAGTCGTCCTCCTCCGCCGTGCAGAAGTCAAAACTGTAACACAGACCGTAACCTTAGCTCTGCTGCTGCAGCCCTCAACATACCACACTGTGCTGCCTTTAGAAGGTTAAATTCTTTAAAGTCTTAAAATTGTTTAAATCATTTAATTCTCTAAATAATACAACCTATAGTCTCCCTGGTAAAACTTTCATGCTATCAATATGAAAATAGAATGAACAAATCGCCCAAGCAGACCCTGTTATGCCCTGATTTGAAAATATAATTCAATACTTCATTGGTGTACTGTATTATCTCATAACTGATATTGGCATGTATCCAAATAAATTGACACTTTAATATCATGAATATAGTCAAACACCATATCCACGTCGACAATGGTTGATAACCAACATGAACCAAATCTGGTGGTGCGCTGCCTACTTACACAGGATCAGAGTATTATTGAGTCTACAACGGGGAAGTTCAAGTCATTGCAGCCACATTAACCACATAATAAATCTCCAATCTTTTGATTTTTCTCTCTAAATCCTACTATATTAGTGTTTAACCCACGGTGGACGCCTAAGACAAAGGCTTCGCACCTTGGTTATTTGGCATACCCGAGGGTTAAGCCAGATAGACTACACCTGGCCAGGGTTCTTCCATATACCCACTGCCCACTGGTCATCGACTCAGTGTATAACACCTCGTCTTGACCCTGTGGGGCAGTGGGTATATGGAAGAACCGTGTCCAGCTGTAGTCTATCTAACACACAACAACACTAAGAACAAGGTTAAAAAATAATTGCTTTAGCAAATAAGTGTGCACTCAACAATAGTCAATATGAAAAACTCTCAGCCTACCTGTGGTATTCATACGGCAAGACAGACTCCACCGAGTCAAGACGGTTCACAAACAGCGGGATCTTGGACTGAAAAACAAACGTTTACAAATATTAACAATCAAATCATGCTTTCAAAGTTAACAGAATGTTAATGCTTTTATTTTTATCTTTCTACTAACCATATTTAACCTTACGACCACACTGAGTTTTACAAGTTCACCCTTTAAAGGCGGTATATTGCTTTAATGCCCGTTGTTGGAACAATGCACTCATGTACTACAATGTACTAACCCGAGGGCTGCATAGGTGCATCAAAACAAAGTCAAATGTTGCTTTATGAAGGCAATATGCTTAACATGATCCTTAAAGGGTTAACTTAAACTAGTACATGCATGTATGAGTAGGATCACTTTCGGCACCACCATCTCTATGAGACACCCTGCCCGTGTCCGGTGGCCATTAACGCCCACTACACGGACACACTTCTAGATCACATAGCACGGTATGCCACATTAGGTACAGCACATTGTCTACCAAGGCTACCTGAGGTGTATCGGGAAATGAGAAAGTTAACACCCATTAAACCTGCTTCCCACTGACATGTATACGTCTTGGTATCTAGATATGCTGCTTTAGGCCTGAGGGCGGTCATGGTTATCCGATCAATAGTACCCAGTAGCAATATTGAATATGCGTTTAGCGCCATTAAGGTCTGACAATTTACAGGGGTTTGTCACAAATCACACCAAATACATGTAGAAAGCATTTTCATCCCAAGAGTAGATTCAAATTAGTCTATCAACCACCACTCTCCCCTCCCAACACAAGACTGCCGGACCTCCATGTGTTAAAACATCCCACAGCCTGAGGATGTAACCGTGTGCTATTATTGCTATACTATAGAAGTAGATGGTTCGTACTATTGGTTTAAATTGTATGTTAGTTCTATGTTAGGACCATGAGCCTACAGATTGAAGCCTACTCTACGCGCTCTGTTTCAGACTGAGTCTATGTTAAACTGTCCGTAACCGATCAGCCACCGGAACCAGTAACCCGCTAACAACCACTTAACCCACGGTGCAGGGCTAATACAAAGGACTTCGCACCTTGGGTATATCGTATACCCTCACATAACTGAACATTTAGTCAGATAGCCTACACCTGGACAGGGTTATGCCACATAATCACTGCCCACTGGTCATCGACTCGGTGTTATCACACCTCGTCTCGACCTTGTGGGGCAGTGGTTATGTGGCACAACCCTGTCCAGGAGTAGGCTATCTAGTACATAGGACAGCCATACACTCTCAGAGTTTTGTTGCTATGATGCTTAAATTAGCGAGTAACTCGCCAAAGGTGGAGCCATGCATCATACTGACCCTAAAGGGCTGAATCACTCTCACAAAGGGTTGGCATGATGCGCCAGCGCATTGGTGATAAGGGAACCGGCGAGTTAAACCGATGCCAGAATTTGTGGCCCCATACCACTACAAGTCTAGTGATTAATCCAATTTTATCAATTAGCTTAAGGGAAATGATGCCAGATTGCAGAATTAAAGATTAATCATTGGAGACGGGTAGAATGAATGTCTTAACTTATAAGTATCACACACTGCTTCTCACTCTTATTACTATACTGTATGGCAGTTTATACCAACCTATCGTTTATTATCTTTAATGATATCTGTGTATTTTTACTCCGAGGATGATATCTGTACTCTTATTTTTTATCAAATACGACTGTCCCATTGACTTAACCAAAGAATGCCGTATTGCACACCCCCCGTGAAATAACCCATGGCCGTATTTCACGGCCCTGTGACGTCATCAAAACGGCGGTTTGTTTACATTTGAACGGCATAGAAATAAACTAATTTAGCCCTTTAAGTCTCCCCCCTACAATAATTTCAGTATTTTGAATCGAAAAAGATAAAAAATAAACACAAAGGTACACTCATTTCAGTCTGTTGACCGGGTTATTTCACTTGTTGACCCTTGGGCCGCATTTCACTCGGCCTACGGCCTCGTGAAATACGGCCCAAGGTCAACTCGTGAAATAACCCAGTGAACAGACTGAAACTCGTGCACCTTTGTCTATATATGTACATATATCATTCAGTGATATTTGTATAATATTGTTAATCAATTGATTTAATAGGAATACATTTTTTCGAAGAAGTCTATATTCATTCTAAGAAAATCTTAATTTTGAGTCACTGAGGCTCATCTACTCATTGAGGCATATTTATGTAACAGCTATATTGTGGCACAGTGCATGTCGCATATGGCTGTGTCTCATGAGATTGTAACAATTGAAAAGTCTTTGACCGGGTGTTGTCTTTGACCAGCAAGCTTCTAAACAGCTGAAATGGGGGCTATGTATGCAGAAATCCTGGGGAAATGTTAATGGTTATTTTAACACTATATCTTGCAAATGTCCCTGCATTTCTGTGTACGTAGCCCCCATTTCAGCCGTTTTGAAGCTTACTGTTTAAAGACTACACATAGTCAAAGACTACACCTAGTCAAAGACTACACCCGGTCAAAGACGTTCAATTGTTACAATGTCATGAGACACAGCCCTATAACAATACGAATATGGCTACTTTTGGACTGTGCTTTAAACCACGGTGGTGGGGCAGAACAATTAGAGTTCGCACCTTGATTATACTGCATACCCTGGTTTAAAATAGATAGACAATGGTTATGAAAAGGTATGTAGGTTAACCACAGCTTGCTGGTAGGGCGACTTGGGCTTCGCCCTCATCTGGCCCCACCAGCAAGCTGTGGTTATTCTACATACCTTCTCATAACCATAGTCTATCTATTACATATCCAGCATACCCCCCCCCCCCCCCACATGCACACCTCGGAAATTGTGCATAGCCCGCACTGGCACATGGGCAGGTTATGCGAGGGGATTTACGGGTAAGTTTTAAATAGATTCTAATATTAGAGTGACTGGACAAATGGCAAAGGTCTAGGTGACTACGGGCTATTTGTGGGTAAGATGTAGATCGGGTGGCTTCACGGTGGGACAACCAGAGCAGCGTTTTTGAAGGAGTTCTTCTTGTTCTTTTATACAGGGATGCCCTCCTTCTAACCGAACAAAAAGTACCGGAAATTTTGTAATTTTGGTAGACTTAAATACTATGTCATGGTAAAAGTAGTAATTTCTATAAAAGCGATACATTTGTCTGTTTTGTTCTATTCGAGGAGGGGATTATTTCATAGGACTTGGTAAAATGAAGGACAGTACACGGCAGGCATAAAGGGGTGGCTGAAGTGGCATTTTTAATCATTTAAGGAGGATGAGGATGTCCATGTCATAACGTACCGATGCATTGGTGCACCATGCAGACTCTTCAGGAGCGTATCACCTCCTTAAGATGGGCATGATGTGTGAATTTAACACTAGCGAGTTATAGTTCCTCACCAAGGCTGCATGTATGCATTATGAAGACAAAATGACATAGTGCATTGAAGCACTATGCGGCCCTTAAAGGGTTAAAGGGGGTTTCACGTACAGCGTTATATTACATTGCCTTCCAGGAGCTACGGTAACACTAGGTTGACATACATAACTAAGGTCTAACGTTACTATCGTGAAAATTAACTCAACTGACCATTCCAGGCTGAAAATAACAAGAAAATGACAAGATAGTGGCTTACTTCGGGAAGAAAACAGTGCATACAAAATTCATGAACTACATTCGAGCATTGAGATTTGGATTAGAAGGAATGATCGGCAGATACAAATGGCCAGCCACATCAAAATATAATTCGGACCGTATAACGCTAACCCTTTCCTCTCCCACCCCCACCCCCCCCCCCCCCAAAAAAAAAATAAAAAAATAAAAAATAAAACAGATAAAGTAAGTAAAATCCTTGCCTTCAATTTTGGCCCTCAGGCCTAAAAAAATATAAGTTGTGTTCCGGTAACATGGCCAAAAATAAATAGGGTCGGTAGGTCGCTTCTTTTTTTCCCCTTTTTTTCGGTTAAAAAAAAGGCAATTTTAGTAGTAAAATCACCTACAATGTCCTAAATTTTCTCAAAGATTGAAAAAAATGGCACAAAAGAAATTAGGGTCGGCCCCTAAAACGTAGGGTCGGTCGGGATACCGGAACACAACTTTCTCTCTTTTTGTAGGCCTCATCAGTGGTGAAGAGAATAAATCATCCCAATCCCATGCCAGGCACAGTACACCATATATGGTGTAGTATGGTTGCCTAGTGCTTGGGGGTATCAGATGCCTTTACCGTCTTAACCTGTAAAGGTTCACATAGTGTTTTATTACTGCATTGGTGCATCATGATGACAAAATAAAGCAACATGTCCTTAAAGAGTTCACACTCTTATTCGGGTTCGTCTAACCTCACCCCAGCCCCAATCATCCGGGACTAGGCAACCTTCACGGTGGTTGCTGTTATGTCCAACAAAATAAGATCCAAGTAGATCAATCGTATTGATTTCCTCTAAGATCTCCATTGGACGGAAGCAGCGAGCAGGGTAGTGGTGCCGCCGATATCAAGGGTATAATTAATTAATACGTCTCTGTGCCCTGCTTTTAGCTTTACTTCTATAAGATAATAGACATCCCAGGGATTAAATTATGTCAAGTTACCAAAACCCTGCAATGACAAAAATCCCAACTCAGGGGATTTTGGGAGAAATTATTCCGGTAAATGTTCTTGTATTTTAGATATACCATGAATTCTTCTGTAATACCCGTGAATTTGTCTGTATCAATACCCACAGAAATATGCAAACCAAAGCTTTAGTGCAGGTTACAGTGAAATCAAGGTTTGGGTGCGGGCTATAAAGGCTATAAGCAGTATACAACACTGGACATTTTCAGCACACAGTTATAGGGTTTCCTGGGTTGGGGGGGGGGGGGGGGGGGGGGATGCGAGGATCAATGCTGATGCACCAATACTTCATGGGTAGGTATACTCGGCGGCGCTGCATTGGTTGAATGGACGTGACTAGTCAACTAATGAACATGTAATTTGAGGCATGGTACCCTCCATAAAAGGTCTTAAGTTTTCAAACAAAAGTAGTCTTGCTGCTAGCCGTTCACTCTTCACATCCCTGATACAAGACCTAGTTTTGCCTAGTTGCTATAGTGGTGATGCATTGATCACCCATTACCACACAGTCACTGAACATCTGAAAAACACAACCCCCCCCCCCCCCCCCCCCCGTCCTGTGGACCATCCACTCACCCACAGACAGGCCTTACTCTTACCACCTGGTCATTCCTACTTGGACATCGATTTAGCATTGTGTTTCAAAATGGCCTCCCGACAGAGAATAATCCAGACTGCCACTAGAACTTAAGCTTTCCACGAGTACATTGTAATAATGGTGTCCAAGTTTCAATGATTTTTACCTAGGCCAGGGAGGAATAATTTACCCTCTACACATGTCCACTCGCAATGATCTCCCGACATGAAATGGTTATTTATTGCTTCTCTGTCCCACCCCTAGCCTTTACTCCCCTCGCATTGGTCATCTCCCCAACCACTGGACATCTTATAAATGCGGGTGCTTCATTAATTTATACTTGTATTGCCTGGTACTCCATGATTTGAATCCATGTAGATGCCTCTGAGCATGCAGGAGCACGTCATTGTTACGGTAACGGTACAGGTACATGTGGCCGTGTGTTGAGTAGAGGCAGGCATTGCAGGTGGCCACTCTGTAGCAGCTCAACCTGGCTTGGTGTAAGTCCATGTGAAACCAAAAGGGTATACTACCGTAAATTCTCGCGTAGAAGCCGCGGCTTGTACGCGAGTCAGACTCAGCTTTCTTTTGATACCAAACATGCCTATATAGGGTGCGGCTTATACGAGAGTTTTTATTAGTATACTACAGTACCAAAATCGCAATATTCAGACCCCCTCTGCGGCTTATATAATTTGTCAAAGTTAGGGGTGCGGCTTATACGCGAGTTAGGCTTATACGCGAGAATTTACGGTAGTCCATAACGACACAACTACCCGGTACACATGGGACATAAACCATGCGTATAACCTACACTGGTATAGCCGGTATAGGCCGCACCTGGGGTCTGATATGGGGTATTTTTAGACTTATCACTGTAGTAAACTTTTAAAACCTGGCGTATATCCCGCACCCTGAGTTCAGGCAAACTATGACATAACCCATACTGAGGACTTTCTGTTATGATACCGGTGGCTTGTACATGACTTTACGGTAGGTCTAGACATGCCGGCCCTGGCAGTGAGTGAGTCATATGGGGACGTGTACAGTAGCCTGTACTACTGTAGCAGTGTAGGCTGTAGCGAGCTTATGTCATAATTTTAAATTTTACAATCAATGTTAACTTTCACATCATGTGGTAAGCCGGTGATCCACTGCCGCGACTTTGCTGCGAATGTTGTCGTACCGGAGACACTTGCATCAAAACTTTTAGATTCCTATCAGGGGTAGACACTAACTTTTTCAACTGTGGGCCACCCGGGCCCGTAGCTCCAAAAATCTATGGGCCCGGACTTTTAGCTGTGGGCCAGGGACTACATTTTACTTTTTTCAAAGAGAAAATCATATATTTATTTCTGATTTATCTATGTTCAAATGAAACCAAATTCCTTCATTTGCTTACATATATATGACATGACTTCATTCATTAGGTATGTTCCTATAAAATATCTTGCAAAATTTCCTGTGGGCCACCCGGGCCCACAAGAAGGAAATTCTGAATAAAACTACGGGCCCGGACTCAAAATCACAGGCCATTGGCTCCCGGGCCAGCGTTAGTGTCTACCCCTGCCTATGGCTATGAGTACAGTCGCATGTCGCTCATTTCTTCCGGAGAAGTTGTCGCAGCAACAGCTCCACTGCTGGAATGTTCTGTGTCTATGTACTCGCACTAGTCTCATTCGCAGACAATTCGCAGGAATGGATCACCGGTTGTAGATGTCACCACCATATTCGACCTGATAAGTGCCCTCCCCCTAATAAGCCGTCAAAGCGCCCCCTCCTTTTCAGATCTTCCCCAGATTTTCTAGATATGTTCCTCCAATTTTTTTACTTTTGTGCAGACCTTGTGTGGCTTGAAACACTTCATAGCTGTGCAGGTGTTAGGACCAAGCCGGGTGTGAAGGCATAGGATGCTCGAAGCATTGGCCATTGTAGAGGGTGCTGAGGTGGACCAACAGTCTGTATATTACAGCCATGGGAGGGCGCTTATTAAAATGAATATTTGGGACTGATTTTTTTACTCAAAAATGTTTAAGCACCCAGGGCGCTTATCATGCCGAATACGGTAAGTGTGGCCATAAAGGGTGTCATTCACGCCCCATCCCGCCCCTGGATGTAAAGAAATAAACACTTCCCGGTGCATGGAACACGCATGCAAAGCAAGTTCAAGTTCAATAAAAGCCAGTGATCCACTGCCGCAAATTGGCTGCGAATGTTGACGTACTAGAGAAGCTTGCGAGAATGCTCGCAAATATCAAAACTTTAGCCGGTGATCCACTGCCGCGAATTTGCTGCGATTTTGCTGCGAATGACACTCGTGCGAGTACACACGCACAAAACGTTCCAGCAGTGGATCTGCTGCTGCGAGTCCCTGCGACAACGTCGTAGCAAGGGGCGTGCGGCTACGAGTAAATTCACAGAAGTCAGAAAGTTTTGATTTTTACGAGTGTACTCGCAAGGGTTTGTCGTACGACTACATTCGCAGCAGACTCGCGGCAGTGGATCACCGCCTTTTTTTATTTCTGCGGATTTACTCGCACGCCATCGCAGGTACCCAGAGCAGCAGATCCACTGCTGGAATGTTTTGTGCGAGTGTATACGATCCTGAGACATTGAAAGGCTTAATTTAGTTGGATTTAGCAGAAGTGGCAGTAAAAATCTATTATAGGTTGTGTCCATGGACCAAGACGAGGCATGAGCTGTTAGTGTTTATGAGTTTATGAATTTAGAATTCAGCCTCTAACTAACGTTGTTAAATACTCTTTATTCTCACAAACCTACACTAGCTAGGTGTAGTGTCACTACACCTAGCACATAGTGATAGTCATATAGGCCTACAGATGAGACTACGGTACTGTGGTGCAGCACCTAGAAACCAGAATCTATGCTGTATGCGATCAGTTGTGACTTGTGACAAGTTGTGCTGGACACGTTCAACGAATACTAAGCCCAGTAAACAGAAATAGTAAGATTCTTGCAGGACATCAAAGAGGGTCAGTCATCGACTGTAGTGTAGGCTTGTACATGTAGCAGTGTAGACCTAGGCTAGTGTACATTCCGTACATTTACTATACTGATTTAGTACACTAGATTGGCTAAGTTTTCTGTAGAATCTATGAAGCTGTCCATACCCCTGGGTCCACACTACAGAGACACAGATAATCAACTGAAAGTGGACACACCCCTGGGCCCTAATTAAACTCACCAACCCCCTGCCCCCCCCCCCCCCCCCCCCCTTCGCTGTCAAACTACAAACTTGACAGTGGAAATGCTACACAGCCTACTGTGACAGCGACGTTGGGGCCTAACTCCATTTCAGGGAACAGCTAGAACTGACAGACAGAAAATTGGGAGAATAGTACATAGTTTCCTAAACAATTGCTTTGTAAAGACTTGTCAATATTTTCAAATCTCACCTTGCATGTCGCATCTTTAGAGGAGGAACCTGTGTTCTCGCAGTAGTTGACAGGCGCAAGACCGGGCAGGTAGAAACAGTGGCAAACGGGCAAAATTACTAGGAATAAAGTTCCTAGTGTCCCCGCTATACTCCTTTTAAATGCCATAGTGTCAAATATAACTGTTCGCCAGTTGGCAATTGCCCTGGTGGAGTAGATACTGAGTATTTGGGTGAATTCCGTAGACAAAACTTCCACAGATTCACAAAATGGCTCCTCCTACACGTCAGCAAGGTGGATCATGGGATCGAGGTTTGTCCACTCTCCGTCCGGATGTTTAGTGACGAGTGCCACGTCGGCAACCACAGAGTATCGGCCTGGAGAGCGGGACAGACGCTCTCCGGGCCTCGGCATTACCCGCCCCTGAGTTCAATAGAGAAAGCAAGCAGTGGCGGCGGAAAAGGGGGTCCCTGGGGGCCCAGGCCCCTCCAACTTTAAAGTTGCAAATTCATTTGAAAAAAAAAATCCCCTTCAGTTATTTATTTTGTCAAGATCATATATTTCACTTTTTTTTTCATGAAGCTGGGGCAAAACGGACGCCCCCCACCCCCCACAATTATAATTCCTATGATTAAAGGGACAGTGTATACGTGGGTTTACCCGCCATTGCTGGCCGTTTTAGGCGACCTTTGACCCTATTTTACATAGTGTATCCCGCCCACAGCATGGTAGATCCCGCCCACAAATCTGCATGCAAAATAGGCAAGGTCAGGTAGTCTGAAGTGACCTCTGTGCCCTTCTTCCACCACACCTCAGGTAGCATTCGATTAGTGAATAATCATTATCCCACTCGTGGTGGGGGGGGGAGGAGTTATGTTGTCTTTTTCTTTTTAACTCTGTTTTTTTGGAGGGGGGGGGATTCGGCCACTTTTGGACAGCCCTCCTCCCACAGGGGTAACCATGGGTCCAGGCTAATTACTACTCCTACTGGCAGGTAACAGGCTATCATATTATAGAAGGCTATGAGAATATGAATGTGAGGTCCATGAAAATGGAACAATAAATGCATTACACTTATCCTTCCAATAATAATTATTTCATGAAATGACCGTCACACAACACAAACAAATCCTTTATCATGGTACCTCCCACCCGAGGAAACCTGGTACAAAGCCCCATCGTGAAGAAATGACCATTCCCTTCCCACATGCAACAGGGCTCAAAGGGAGTGAGTGCAGCAGGGTAATTATGACTATTAGAAACCTGGCTAAATGGGGTGCTGACTGTTGGATCTACATTGAGTCTACAAGGAATATAGATGATCTCATGGCTCCAAATAGATTGTTTGTTTGATGTAATGTGTTGTCAACAAAAGAAGTTTCATAATATGGCTGGGAATGAGTTGATGATGATATATATATATATATATATATATATATATATATATATATATATATATATATATATATATATATATATATATACATGTATATCAATATTAGTGGGTTTTTTATGATAAACGAGCTAATGAATATATATGGGTGATACTCTGTGGGGTATATGAACCATATTTCACCCAGGAATTATTATAGAAAATCTGATAAACATATCTCCGTAAATAAGATTGAGACTGCCATACAACACATACTATGTATCATTATAGTGAAGGCTAGAAATAACGAGCATGCTATTGGAAGCAGATGGTGCAGCATTGCTGCAAGTTTCATGAGTGAAGGAGATCTATTATCAGGGGTTCAGATGTGTCCCATTGCATGTCCCATCCCCATAAACAGTTGGCACCCCATAGATTCAAAATGGTCATCACCCATTGAATGCCACGATGCTTTAAATTGAATTGTAGTTAATAATTTGATACTAATAAAAAAAAAACGAATTCATTTTTATGTTTCTTTCAATAACAGTTTGCATCCCATAGATTCAAGATAGCCACTATTGAATGCTGGCCTGGGCGGGTGGGACAATTCCCTGAGCGGCCTGAGAGGTATAGGATCGTCACAACACTCTCCTGCTAGCCTGGGCGGGTGGGACACGGCTCATTGAGCCTATAATTATAACCTGAGCGGCCTGAGAGGTATAGCAGAGGTTAGAGTTTCCTCTGCTGCTACATCACAGGGTCTGGACTGGGGGGCAAACACAGGCCACCATAAATCAGTCAGTTATGTCATATATAATTGGGGGGGGGGGGCATCATATCAAGTGTTCACTGAGCTGTGGCCGCCCTACCAAATACACACGGGCCTAATCCCCAATGCATGTGTAGAAGGCAAGACTCCAAGCCCCTCCCCTCGCAGCCTATAAGTATTGTCCACATATAATAGGCAGCACCACTCTGTAGCTATACAATGACACTTTAAAGGAGCACTGAACCCACAATGTTTGGAAACCATTTGCGTGCAAAACTTGGCCGGGCTAGGTCGCTAGGTCACCAACTCAGTGTGCCTTTAAAGGGGTAATCTCACATTTAGGGGCCATTCAAATATTACGTAGGCCTAACACAATTTTGGCCACTTTTTGACCCCCGCCCTGCCCCCCTTGTAACACATTGTAACACAATGCCAGAACCCCCCTCCATAATTACGTAACATAGCCCCCCCCCCCCCCCCTCGAATCATTTAGTAGGCCTAATGTTGAGTATTTGGCGACGCGCGAAAATAGTCTACCGGTTACCAGCGTACCAGGGTTCATCTCACTTCCGTTATTAAAATATGACGTCACTTCTGAGGCGTCCGTTCTACAGACAAGATGGAGTCTGATATTTTCTCTATGTAAATCTCAGTTTAGATCCAACCTAATCATCGATCCTTTACAAGTAAACGCATTAGATTTACGAGCAGGCCTATTTCAGGCAGTGTCAGGATGTGTATTCCCATAAATACAATAGTTATCATATGACCGGAACTAATACCTTCCCACTGAACTGCTCAGAGCACTTGTCTGACCCTATAAGGTGTCTGCCTCCTAACTGTGGGACAGTCCCAACTATAGGTTTGGGACAGCCCCACAGGATTGGAAAGGCCCAGGGAAAGACCTAGTGAGTTGGGAAGGCCCATGGAAAGGCCCATGGAAAGACCCAGTAAGTTGGGAAGGCCCAGGGACTGCCCCCAACAGATCTATATAAACGCAATGCTTGTAACGCAGATAGGAGAGAGAGAGTGCGGGCCTCCATCGTACAGATAAGGATCATCATGTAGCGGCTACTAGAGTTGTCACCACTCTCACATACATGTACATATTGTATACCATAGTATATAAAGTGTAGAGACTATGTTTCCAGTCCTTGTTGATTCTTTATTCACATGTCATTCCCCTGACATATGGTGGAGAACCTTCAAGATTCCTATCTTTTCACAAGGAGTGCTGATGGCAAAGGAGTTTTAAATATATATTATAGTTAGAAATATTCACAAGGAGCACGGAAACTGACACACCAACACGCTAGATAAGGCAGCACCACTACACAGGACCAACTGGGGAGTGGAGCCTGACACCGCAGCTATGAGTCACTCTGTGGCTGTATGCTGTTATCCCATGGAGGCACCATCATGAAGCTAAGTACAATTATATATCTATTGCCCTTAATAACAACCATTTTCATTTCAGGATTGGAAAATGTTTAAACTTTAGTGGAACCCCCAGCCCAATAGTAAGAGCCATGCTATATAGTTGTAGAAAGTGTTAGAGCTTAAATGCAGCACCATTTAATTATTTAACTCTTCCTTTCCCAGATCATTTTTGGGTGTTTTTTGGACTTTAGATGATGGCATGAGCATTCTAAAGCTTTTGGAATTATGTAAATATTCGAACTACAATTGGAGTAGTGATACAATGAACTAAGGATGTTGACTTAAAAGGGCGTTAACCTAGTATTCAATATCTATTTAAATAAGCAAGATATGGCTCTATCAAAATAGCAATGATATAAAAAAAGTGTATCTTGAACCAATATTCAAACTGCAATATTTCAGGATTGCCTTCATCAATTGAGATGGAATAAATACCATGTTGTAGATTTTGTTAGGTATTTTCCGATTTTGTATGTGAAATGGTCAAGACGGCCATATTTGATACGGTCACCATGGCAACCAATAATTCATGAAATCACTATTTCTAGCAAATCTGTTGCTATGGCAACGTATATTTTGATCAAAATCACACTGAAAATAATGGGAAATATTAGTACCATCTTTTTAATCTTGAAAAACTCTCTAAAGTAGGTTTTCACAAAAAAAAATCATATTATCCTACATTTTTAATGATTTTTACCTGAAAAATCGATTAAATATAGGTCAAAATCGGGTTGATTGTCCCTCAAGTTGGCAAGCAGACCATATCAAGGAAAATACTACCAGAGATTAATGGTTCGGGATCCTTGGAGACCATATTCCAAATAGTGAGAATCCAACAAATCTAAGCTTTGAAGCAATTTTTGAGAAAATGTTAGGGGGCCTCAAAATCGGCCAAAAATCTGCCAAAAATTCGCATAAATGCGCGATCGGGAAAGGAAGAGTTAAAGACACTGTATAGTTTAGAAATTAGAAATTGGAATTTCAAAACAGAAAAAAATGGATGTGGATACTTTAGATAAGGCAGTTGAACTTATCTATCAACTCCAATGCATTAGTTTGATATGTATATTAGCATTTATTCTGTGTCTAAATTCCATATCATTGACACCAAATAGCCCTGTTTCCCAGTGCCAAACTACAAACAGTGCCTGGGATTTTATACACCACCTGATAAGCACAAACCCCATACCACCAGAGAAAGAGGTTTTAGACCCACACACAAAACCAAACCCCTTACATTCCAAAAGAGAAAGTTCCACTTAACCATTTACATCCCTATATACAGAGCCAAATACTAGCAAAAAAAGGTTTACAGATCTAACATGTCAACATTAGATAGTACATCTAGTTCACAAAACAAACGCTGTAAAACAGGATTCCTATTGTTAACTACTAGTAGGTCAGTGAAAAAAAGAAAAACCCATATCATTACAGTAAGGGAAGGCCATCTCTCAACAGGGGATTATCACAGAACAGAGGCAAAAGGCCTAGAAAGAAGGGCATATCAAATCCAACATGTAGCATTAATGCCAGATTGGTATCCCTAACTCAGCCATGCATGCAAACTATTAACAAAACCCTAAGAGAGAGGGATAAAGCTTCCTATGTAAACCAATCTGTATCAATAGCATAGCTATTCTGTCATTGTATGTCATTGTAAATACAGTATGCTTGTATATTACTGATGAAACTTAATATATCAAAAATGGGTCCCTCAGTTGGATACATGCAGAGAACATGAAATATATTCACCGGTTATGTGTAGCTACCAGGGAGCTCTAATCAGCAGAGTTTAGAGTTTCAAAATATAAATAACACTCAATACCAAAACACAGATCCTGTCTTTATGGAAAGTTTTTCTGCCAGAAATGAATCTAAATTCATTCTGTGGACACAGTATCGTAAGGCATTAAATACCATGGGCAAAACCCATTCAATTGGTATTTCCCACTAAATTACCCAGTACTTCAAGAATTTCCCATAAGGCATAAAATACCATGGGTAAAACCCATTCAATTGGTATTTCCCACTAAATTACCCAGTACTTCAGGAATTTCCCATAAGGCATAAAATACCATGGGTAAAACCCATTCAATTGGTATTTTCCACTAAATTACCCAGTACTTCAGGAATTTCCCATAAGACATAAAATACCATGGATAAAACCCATTCAATTGGGTATTTCCCACAAAAATACCAACAGTTCTGGGAATTCCCACAAAATACCCACAGGAATCACCCAAGGTCTAGCGGGCAGTGTTGGAAATCCCCCAACTAGGTCTACTAATTATCATATTAGAAAGGAGATATAACATTTTAGAGTAAAAACATACAACAGGTCTTTTGTTAAAGCCAGTGGGAGGCATTAGCAACAAGAGGAATAGATAGCAAATGTCCATGTCGTATCACACCTACCATTAACTGTTCATAATAATTTACATGTACAACCATTTTATGAGCCCTCAAACACTGTCATAGTATAAAAAGTAACCAAAAGATTGAACGATTATGCGCAAAAAAACAGAAATTGAATTTGCTGTGCAATGTAGAATGATAGACAAAAGAACATGAAATATGCAAATGTGCATTCTGGGAATCTTTCCACAGCTCTTGTGGCAGGCCATTTGGCCAAATTTGACGATATTCATGTAGAACATGCAGAGACTCTTAGGGAGATGAAGTGGTCTTGGCATCCACACAGCTCTGAATCAGACATACCATGGATAACTGTCATAGGTAAAATACTACCACCTGAGAATTTTCATGTGACATCAAAGACTGAAATGAGTCACACTTGGCGTATATAATCACAGTCCCATTAATGCATCTCTGTGAGCAGACTGAGGGTGATTGAATCCAATATTAGTTTTAAACCCAACTTAAGAGACATCTCAGCCATTATTACAATAATTTTCGATAAACCTACAAATGAGAGTTAGCCAGATGACTCTTCATTAATAAAAGGGTGACGGCTGAGTGCAACAGCAAAAACCCACAACAATAACAATGTAAATCAGACCCCAACTATAGACACACGTCATGAGCTCAAGGTTGTGGGAGCCTAGCCAACCCCCATATAGCTAATTGCTCGTAGTTGTTCTGGGAATCGAACATCTCAACCGCTATAATTATGACCAATGCTCCCTGGGGGCACTCAAAAAACAGAAATAATCACAGTGTCAGTCAACGTTAATTGGAGACATGCAGCTATGATGGGAACAACTGTGTGTGGGGTAATGCCAGCGGATAAGTATGCGTCTTTGCGTATGAAGCATGTTATTCTCTTGAGTTATGAGAATAGCTTGATGTTATGCCATTACTTGTGTCCAGGGGTGGTAATAAGTCCATATAATCTCCACGTTTATTTAATCCCCTCCCTAATAGTGGCAGCTATATTGAATTAGATATATGTGAGCAGCCAAGCAGAAAGGATAGTCCCCGCGGGATTAGTTCCGATTTTAGCCACCAGGGGGCGCCACTATGGCCTAAAATGAAAGAATTAGGCAAAAAATTGCTCTTGGGTACTTTTTTCTGGAGAATTCAATAGGATTCCATAAAACATTCCATTTTTGGTAAAAAGCTTCTATATTTGGAAGGTAAAAGGAACCTTTTAAAGCCTAAATGGGTGTGCTTGTTGATATGTGTTGCCATGGAAACATGATTTTTATTCCAAATAGAGGAACTTAAGACATAAATTGATAGAATGATTTCTGAGGATTGCCATAGTGAAAACAAAATAAAATTACCATTCCTAGATCGAATTTTATGACTTAAAGAACAAAAATGTATCATAAAATTCTAATTATCATTGATAATGCTAATTAAATAGGGATATCTTGGAAAATATGAGACATAGAGCTTATTTGGATTTTGGAAAGGGTGATGCCCACACATATTCATGAAGCCATTTCTCAAAAACTAGAAATAATATCTTCTAGTGTAATATATCACTGGAAAGCTTATGACGTCAATTTCAAAGTTGGCCTTTTCCTTGGACTACCCTTTTCCCTTGCCTGTACACATATAATGAACAAATTTTGTCCTCATGGCCATTGCTATCGAGATGTGAGATTTAACTCATAATGCACATTAAAAATACTAAA
This sequence comes from Harmothoe impar, assembly GCA_947462335.1. Classification (NCBI taxonomy): domain Eukaryota; kingdom Metazoa; phylum Annelida; class Polychaeta; order Phyllodocida; family Polynoidae; genus Harmothoe; species Harmothoe impar. Next base: position 21,023,301 of record OX381714.1, read on the forward strand.
ATGTATCTTCGAAAATTAATGAATAAATAAACACTATATAAATAAATGATTTCCATGTATCCTTTGATGTACCAAATCTGTAAGATAGAATTGCAATCTGGACATAATACCCTGTAGCCTAGAGACGGACAGTATAGCCTATCATCTGCATTGTTGAAGACATTAAATGTCTAGGGTATTTCTCACCATGTGAATTGAATATACTGTATCATTTGTATGGACAAAACAACGAGTCTACTGTCTAGCTACCTACCATCATGAATAGGCATATTCCCATAGATTTCTAATACATTCCGAACATATTTCTGTCTATCACATTTAGTGAAACTTAGATTGACTTTAAGTGGCCATGGCCACATTTGTTACCATTCATTATTTATTAATAGCTGTAACTATAAAACATTTTCACATCAATAAAGACTTACATTATTAAATAAATAAAGTTAAAATGTGTTCCAGTAAACTATGTACACCAATTATTATAGATTTCAAATATATCTGTCGTATATATGATATAGCATCACTAAAGTCAATTTTACATACATTTAACTACACAATTTTCAATTTGTTACAGGGTAGATGTCGATGTTCATAATCCTGATGAAAATAATAGCCTGCAGTGATAATGATGTCGTGGAGATGTTCAGCACACCAGCGCATGTCTCTGTAGTGACCGTAGGCTGCATGGGAGCTGATGCGCCATTCAAGTGTAGTTCACCTGACAGCAAATTCAGAAATGATGTCCCCAAAGCAGTGACTGGATTGCCATATCTATGACAAATTAGCTTCGGCAGGGATAAAGAGGCTGAAGCATGTCTTGAAGTGTGCTATCTAAAGCATTTTTATATTGTGACACACAGACACAAGAATACAGTATTTAAGTGTTTGGTTCATTCTATACCAATATGCAGACTATGTTGCTGGACTAATACAAAAACGTTGCCGCTGAAGTAAGGAATCTACTGGAGAATTAGAATTTCCATTACGCTGATGAAAATGGACATTCAGTATATGGAAATGATTGTGCAACTTACCAATGGACATTGATTGAAATGCAATACTGTATAATGAACTTTGTATATATAATATAGTATTATAACATAATTTTGCATGCTTAAAAACATAAATTCATTTCTAGAGGAAAGAGAGAAAGGTGACAACCATGCGTGGTTACTTTAAATTCATATACTGTTCCATCATGACTATAATGCAATGCTTAGAATTGACGAATAGTTTATTGTAACCCTTTCATACCACAATTGATAGTTGATAATGTAATCCATCCTGCATAGTTATTCAAGCCCTTGAGTATGCTATCATATCTAATGAGTGTAGACTCCGTTCTGAAAAAAGTTTTATAACTCATTAAGTAGTTTGTAACACCTGATCTTACACACAGTCTAGGAACACAACAATAGGGATTGTATTATTTGGTTGGTTGGCTATTCTGTAAGCTCTATCAAAATTGAATATGGATTCGCTATATTAGGATTCATATTGATATGTGATATCATACACACTGGATTATAGGATGTAGATTAGTGGCGCATTGAGACTAACAATCTCACGGCTTAGACTGCCTTCATGTAACCATTTGCAATCAAACATAAGCTATCTCCTATTATACTAGGGAGATAGAATGCATTTCCGTCTCTAGTCTGTATAATATATCCCTGTTGGACTGATAATCAAAACCGCATATAGCACCATATAGCACAGTCGGTTCCCAACACCCAATGAGGGAGATAGAGTGGGAAATGTAGGGCTCTCGATCAGTGGTTGACTATATATATCTCTAACTGGACTATTTTAACCAAGCAGTTTACGTCATATAGTAAACTGTATCCCACCCAGTTAGGAGACCATATGGATCCAGAGCTCAAACTTATAGAAAGCCTGTGAAATCTGTTAGACTGCAAGTCCATGTATCTGTTCTGATCCAAAATCACATGAGAGAGCTAGACATGCCAGCCAGATTTGTTTTATGCTTTTCTTCTGTTGTTTTGACCGAGTAAAGCTAGATCATATTCCTTAAAACAATCTAGATGTATTAAGTAGAATTGAACTGCACGGAGTCAGTTCTTCAGAAGAGGGATAGTGTCAGGATGTGTATTCCCATAAATACAATAGTTATCATATGACCGGAACTAATACCTTCCTGTAACCATACTTTCCCACTGAACTGCTCAGAGCACTTGTCTGACCCTATAAGGTGTCTGCCTCCTAACTGTGGGACAGTCCCAACTAGGTTTGGGACAGCCCCACAGGATTGGAAAGGCCCAGGGAAAGACCCAGTGAGTTGGGAAGGCCCACGGAAAGGCCCATGGAAAGACCCAGTAAGTTGGGAAGGCCCAGGGACTGCCCCCAACAGATCTATATAAACGCAATGCTTGTAATGCAGATAGGAGAGAGAGAGTGCGGGCCTCCATCGTACAGATAAGGATCATCATGTAGCTGCTACTAGAGTTGTCACCACTCTCACATACATGTACATATTGTATACCATAGTATATAAAGTGTAGAGACTATGTTTCCAGTCCTTGTTGATTCTTTATTCACATGTCATTCCCCTGACAGCAGCAGGCTTATGGGTATCACTTTGTTGTCTTTGTTATTTCTCAACCTTTAATTCTTTTATTTCAATGAACATAACATTATAAATGCCATGCTTAGGTCCAAGCAAATGCCTTGCATGACTCACGGTTTGAACCAAGCTTCACAAGTGGCTTATAGGTAAATGGCGGGGTCAAGGAGTGTGCGCTGTGCAAGGGTTTTAAATTAGAGATAGGCCCTACATACCAGCCTCTAATGGAAAATGTCCCGGATTGTCCAGGCCTGCATACTGCTGTACCTTTTGAACTTGTGATGCAGGTTATACACAGGAATTTAGGGTGATAAATAGGCCAAGACAATCTAACTTCTCTGGATACAGGATCATATTTCCAAAGTCTCTGGATGTAGGCTCACTTATACTAAAATCAATCCCTCTTTGAAGGGAAAGTTGAAGAAGCTGAAATTTATTTTATTTATCCTGGAGTAGGCCTATTACAGTAGCCTAGGGCATGTCTTACTACTAATAATGATAATAATTTCTTTGCTAAAGCAGGGAGGGATGGATTACCAATTTATAACATAAATTCCAGTGTGTGTATAACCTGCACTTTCAATGGTTTTAGGATTATACTACACAACGTAGCCACTGTGTGGATCTGCAGAATTTATTATGGGCAGGGTATACTCTTTTTCTCATGCTAATTCCTATAAAATGATACCCCTTACCCCCTTAAGGATGGCATGTTTCTAAAAGATGACATTTGTCATATGATGCACCAAGGCAGCACCGGCAAGTCACTACGAGCAGGCCTATGTCAGGCCTTCGGGAGTGTATCAACCCTCGAGTCTGCATCATGCTTGAATGAACTTCTGGTAAAACTCGCCAGGACTGCATTCATGCATGATGACGACCAATGGCATAATGGATTAAAGCTCTTTGAAGGGTAAAACCTTAGGCCTCCTGGGTTTTTTGTTCCTGCTGGGCTGCAGGGATGAGGTCACAGAAACCTGGCTGTTAGATGGTAGTAAATTTCCCAAAAATGGATATTTTTTGAAAATTGTTATGGAACACCTGGCTAGACCCCCCTCCCCTCCCCCCTGTAACACATTGTAACAAATTTCATGACCCCCCCTCCCCCCCTATGCTGTTACGTAATATTTGAATGGCCCCTTAATAATCACATAGCAGACTAGAACGGTACGCTTGGTGATTATGCCACTTTAAAACATGAAGAGATAACCATGCTTAATTGGGCTTAAAAAGGATTAGAATGATGAGACATGTTTATCAGAATATAAAATTATACCTTATAAGCCAATTTTTAAATTTTTGTAGGGTATTTTGGGGGTTTGGGGGAATTTTTCCTGAATTTGGGGGAATTTTTCCTGAAATGCATGATATTCAATGGTAAATCTTGAAATAAAATAGATAACGGCCATGCATAACAAGAAAGAAATACCTTTAAGTTCTGAGTAATAACATAGCTAAAAGATGGGAGCAAGAAAAGTGTGAAAAAATATAATAATTCAAAATTAAGAACCTTGCCGGGTCCCTTTAGCCCCACCCCAAAAATCGTTTTGCCCCGGTACTTTCGGCTAATGACCTTCGTAGATCAGAATATGTTATGCTATCCCAGTCCCCCCCCCCCCCCCCCCCCCACTGGGCTGCATTTGTATGTGTCTGACTATGTTTATAGGAATAAATCCCATTTATTGAGTAGCTGGTTGCTACCTGGTTAGTAAAAAGTCAGTCAGAGTTGGTGAATTATTAGTTCAATTTACTGCTAAACTATGAGAAGATAGTCACTTTCACTAACCTAATATAAGTTAGCATCGATTAATGCCCATTATATAAGGATTTCTGAAATCGTTTTATTGCTTTGTTTAGAGGAATGAATACTGAACCCATTTTATGTATTTCTTCTTTTTTTTTGCTATTCAACGTGTGAATGGTACAAACGTCTGAATATTGCTTAGGTGTCCTACTTTACCTGAATCAACCTTATGGCACTACTTTAAAAACCCGCGCAATACTATTGTTCAACGGGGGAGGGGATTCTGAGCGAGTGCTCGGTAGATCAGATGTCATAGATGGTAAAAGTGCATAGAAAAAAACGAGGAGGGTTTTTAGATGTTTTTATAGTACATTAAAAAATAAGAACAACATATTTGGGTCTTTTCTCACGTGTAGGCCTTGGCCGAGACAGGACGTAGCCGTAAGGTAGATGCAGGTAAAGTAGGACATCAGGCAAAGTGAGACAATTAAGGTGGCAGTCTCACCAAACGTTTTCGTCAGATAACACTTACCAATATATGGCACCAGACCACTAAATTTGACATGGGGACATGGACTCTTTTTAAAATCGCCTGAGAAAATGGACCCCAGTGTCATCTTGAAATAAAATCTACCCAATAATTAGAAAGTGAAATCTATGATTATTAAGTGACCTTTCGTTTAGTATCTTTATTCAGATTTAATTTGATTAACTACGTGCAAGAATTACAGACAAATGATTTGCAACTTGTGGCTATAAGATTGTTTTATTTACATGTATTTTCAATACAACTATTGATTGATTAATAATTTATTTATAATGCAGGAAATATTTATATTCAAATTATCTACGGCAATTGGCACAGTAGATGACTAGTTCGAACAAACTAGACAGGGCTTTTCCATACAGGCTACAGGCTTGGAACTATATACTCCTGCTACCCAGTTATCTATGCTATCCCATTGACACTGGTGTTAATCACAATGAGATGTAAGGCGTTAAAAGTCAATTTGATAGTCAACCATTTAAGGGCCGCATAGTGCTTTAATGCGATTATGTCATTCGTCCTGATGCATGAATGCAACCCTGACCAGTCTATCTGCCAGCGCTTCATTGGCAGACCATTAAAGATTGTTAGGGGCGGCATGATGCTTGCATCATATCTGCCCATGCTGTATTCAAGCAGTATGACATTGTGCATTGAAACACTCTGCAGACCGGAAACCCCCAATAGCCTCATGTAGAAAATGTCCTAGCTGTCGCATGTATCACAATTTGGAGTCTTTCTTTGGTATCTCAATAGGGTGAGGACTGCAGTGCCCCAGGTTTAGCTTGATGTTACAGCGCAGTGTCTTGTCCCCGGTGTGAGCCATGAACATGTGGTGGTGTTGTCTCCAGCTCTGCAGCAGTTCCGTAGACGTCTTCTCCTCCACAATAACCGAACTCCCTCCAATATGGTCTGGGTTCTCCGGGTACATTTCGTCACCTGTGAAATGAATTAAAGAAGGAATTTCGATTTAATTTTCGGAAGCCTGATATGAGTATAAGTAGCTATTGGATTAGTACTGATTCAATTCATCGAATATGTCCTATGGCACTGTTGATAGTAATGACATTTCATTCATGATATTATTGTAATTATTCTATTTGCACTGAGCCGTGTTTTTCATATCATACAGTACTGTCGGCTCCTGGAAGTCTAGAAATATACGCATTATAACAATTAATAGATTATATCATCGGATATGTTTTAGCAATGTATTAAAGATGGGTTAGGAGCTAAATTGCTCTTATGCAACTTAGTAGACAACTCGTCTGGCAAGTGACAATTTGATCTAATATCTTAAAACACTGGTACAAAGAACTCTATACATGTGCATATTTATTTTTGATGTCTGGTAAATATGATATAACAGTTATTCTTTTTACTGGACTATTTTTGTATTTAGAAAAGATATGTTTTCATCTTAATATTGCTATGCTATGTAACCATTTATACACAAAGTTTGTACTTCAAATGAGTCTTAAATTAATAATTAAATTGACTTGAGTTACCAGGCAGTAAGGAGAAGACGCCGTCAGCACACACAAGTACCACGGGTAACCAGCGCTCCACGCCCCGTGCTGCCCTCTGGGTGGAGAACTCGGCCAGATCCTGCTGACACTGGAAGTTAGACATCTGTGCAAACTGGTAGAGCTGGGGGTGCCAGATCTTGGTGCTGTAGATCTCTTCTGTGAAGATGAAGTTGGGTCGCACCCACTATGAAAAGATAAATAGTTTATTTGTTTTAAATTAAGCCTTTAAGTACGGGATGATGCATCAAATGTCAGGTCATTTTCACCATGATGCAAAAACTGCAAATACGGGATAGCTCTCCCAGGTGAGAGGACAAATGTTTAGAGCGTTATCTTAATCTTAAATCTTAATATCTTAATTCAGTGTCTTATTTAGGGGCAGCAGTGTTTTGTATTGAGACACTGTCAGTATATTCCCTCGGCTTACAAGAAAAGCCATACAAAAATACTTTTAAGATAGTCTAAGATAAGTCTTACAATGGGATTAAGATAGGATTGAAATAGATGAAAAAGAATTAAGATGGTTTAAGATAGGATTGAAATAGAAGAAAAAGAAGAAAAAAACGGGTGTTTGGGGCAGAGCCCCCCCCCCCCATTTAAGCTAAGACAAATAAGATCATCTTACTAGTCTGATTAAGATAACGCTCTAAACATTTGTCCTTTCGCTTGGGAGAGCTATCCCCGTGCGCAACAACTGGTCAACACAGTGACACTGTTATCTGTGGCAGTACATCCTTGCTGCATCATGACCATCATACCAACCCGTCAATATTATATCAAATCCTGATGTCAGCATAATGCATGAGAGCAGCTCTGTCGGGTTACTCGCTAGGGCTGCATTCATGCACCATGACATCAATGGTATTGTGCATTAAATCACTATCTTGCTGAAAACTTCTCGTTTCCTCTTCATAAAAATACCAGATGTAAATGTTATATTATGCATGACGTAATTGTTGCTCCGACACTTTGATATAAACTTTTCATGATACCTTTTGATTGTCATGAGGATGGTGCTATTCATAGTCTCAATTCAAGCAATTAAATGCCCCCATTGTAACTTTTTGTAATTATGTACTTTGGACATGATTAAATAACTGGCCATGGTGAGATTGAATTAGTCAGGTGAGGCCTATCACAGAGCTCTACCTCTTGGTGAATGTTTGTGGGCCTATCTAAATATTATCTCCCATCTCTTATCTGTACATCTGTATATATAGTTATCTGCACATCATTATACATCATTATCTAGCTCAGACCTTAAAGCGAATCGATCCATGACCTAGTGGACTCCATACCTTAGAATTGATTATCTCCTCCTCATCTATGGCAGTACTACCAGTTACAGGCATCCTATCTAGAGCACAGACAAAGAATATGGTGTCAAATCGGGATGGTTTCTTTGGGGGTCCATCTTGACTTGGGGCAGTTGTATTCCGCATTAGCGAGATACAGTGGCTCCACCTTTTGGACCACTGTTAACAGTCATAACCCTTTGCTCTGCAAGGACCAGCTCAGCCAAATCTCGTGGCCGAGATTAGGGTACAAGCAGGGTGCAGGTATTGTGAATAGCTTGTAACTGGACAATACTCATATCATCTTGTCCAGGATAGTGTAGTGGTTAGCACTGTGGACTCATAATGCTGGGAGCCCAAGTTCAAATCCCTACCAGGCCAAATAACACTGTGTCCTTTAAATATATATTTCTAAATTTTCTTTAGTATTGTGAATAATGTATTCTGTTTCCAAAATTGCTTTACTTATGAATTTGATTACCAGGCTTTGCCTGGAAGAGAATTGAACTCAGGTACTCTGCATCATAAATCCACAGTGCTAACCACTACACTATACTGGACACAGGTGACATTAGGAGTGTCCAGGTACAACCTATTCACAATACCTGCACCCTGCTTGTACCCTAATCTCGGCCACGAGATTTGGCTAAGCTGGTTGCTGTGAGTACTGGGAATAGACCTAGGACCAGTGGAAATGGCGCTGCCCACTGATCATCTCGCTAATGCCCTATAGGGAGTTAACCAGTCGCCCCATTCCCTCAGTCCCGACAAGTCTGGCACAACCTGGTATTTCCTACACAACTCTCTGAAGACCCCTGCATCCTTGCTGACTTGAACTTGGTAGTGCTTTAGTGCCTCCTCAGGGATGGTTTTATGGACTGTAGTGTAATTAATGGGAGAAGAGGATTGTGCTGCGGGTCTAACGAGCAGGAGACCTGACTCCTCAAAGCACTCCCTGATGGCACAGATCCTGAGGCCGACCTCTGCGGGGATACCCCCACCCCGGTCTGTGCACATTATGGGCGGTTTGTGTCCACTCATCTCCAGCTCTGACGTCACATCAGCCAGCGTCCTCCCAGTGATGTCACACAACACATCCCGCCATGCCTCAGAGAAGTCCTCCTTGTCCACTACACCGCCCGGGAAGACAAAGTTCCCCGGGGCAAATCGGGATGTCTTGTTCCTCTGGAGGAGCAGGACTTTGTAGTCAAAGTGTGAAGTGGAGTCTGCTTCAGTGTGTGCTGTTACAATGAGGCTGGAGGCCTGCCTCCAGTACCTGGGTACCTCCATGCTGCTGCACCCTCTCTGCTGGGCCTGCACTAGGTGTATGGGTAGGGTTCTCCTGGAGCACAGAGTCTGTGTCCTTTGTAGGATCCTCCTCAGGTTGTTCATGTGGAAGATGTGTCTCACCTCTGCACTGGGCAAGGGTCAGGGACTGCTGACCTCCATAGAACCACTTGTAAACAGTGCTCGATGTGTGTACCAGAGATGTCACTGCTAACTAGGTCATGTTTATTCTAGGTCACAGTAACACAGTTCCCTCATGTTTATATGGTAGTGAGGCAATGTTGGTGGGCACAGCGTGCTGGGTACAGGCTATATGGTGCTGCCACCTCCCTGTAGCAAGGGACAGACTCACCAAGTGACTGCACAAGTGGATATAGGTCACGAGGAAGCAATCATTATTCCTCTATGTTTCTATATAGCATAATGCACAAAATTAGCCACACACAAAATTTGTTGACCATAGTCTTAGCCCTAGTCTGATTAAACAATCCCTCACACACAATGTTTCAGCCTCAATAAACGGGTTGACCATGAAAATCTCAAAAAGTCACTTTTATCCACAGGTAGTCCCATTTTGCCCTGTTTTGGGCCTAAAATCGACCTCTGGCCACATCAGTTTTTGCATGCCTCAGAAATTCCCCAACCCTTTACATAGCATAAAACTACATGTGCTATTCTATACAAAGGGTATTTGGGAACACCTGTGAATTTTTTCACAATTTTAGCCATTTTTGTTTCATCTGAAATATAAGCCAATCAGCAGCCAGAACACCCTTCAATGCAGACCAGAATACCATATGACTCGGTAGATGGCGCCATTTGCTTCCACGTGACCTGTAGTGTAGGTATATCCTTCCCATCAAGCCAAAACTATGATTTTTTCAAACCTTGGAGTCTTACCCTCTAATTCCTAAAGCTAGATAGCCATAGCCTTTCTCAATTTTATCCTACAGTAGTGTCGCTGAATACCACTCGGTCAGAAATTCCTACCCGTTTCCGTGCTATTTCCAAGCTAGGGCATCAATCTAAAAAAGACCCTTATCTCAAGCAAATAATTCCTCTACAGCCCCCAAACTCAACATGTATGTGAAGCACATCTGCCTGATGGAGGAATGGGTACTGATTATGGACAATGGGGTCCAGAATTCTACAGAAAGGTTACAAAATTATGAAAAATTCGAGAAAAATATGCTAAAAAATAGTAATATTATGATAATTCCCGCATGGTGAATGTACACACTAAGTCTTATGTAACTGCAAGTCAATTTTTCTAGGCATGTCCTTCCATTTCAATACATAAGCAACATACCTGACCAATTTCATTGAGATGCATGCAGTCATAACTAGACTACTGGCTGTTGATCAGGCAGCAGCTGCCTCCTCGGGTTGATGTCTAAAACCCACAAATTCTAATTGAACCATTAATAGGCCTACATAGATGTCCCTGTGGAGAATGACTGAAAACCACCTATTAATGAACAAAATCACACATTTTTGACTAAAATAGGCCACCTTTCAACTATTTATCCCCAGAAATGCTTGTATCTCGGGTATTTTGGTGAAACGGGGAAAATTGCGGAATGGCCTATCTCCGACAAGGCTCCGACACCATGATATTTACCATTTTTCGCCAGTTGCACATGGTTTCAATGATTTTTTTTGCCATATTTCTTCAAAACCTATCTCCCTACAACAGAAAAATGGCATTTAAAGAGAATCCAAGCTATGATCGGAAAATGTCCAATCCCGCTATAGGTCACGAGGAAGCAATCATTATTCCTCTATGTTTCTATATAGCATAATGCACAAAATTAGCCACACACAAAATTTGTTGACCATAGTCTTAGCCCTAGTCTGATTAAACAATCCCTCACACACAATGTTTCAGCCTCAATAAACGGGTTGACCATGAAAATCTCAAAAAGTCACTTTTATCCACAGGTAGTCCCATTTTGCCCTGTTTTGGGCCTAAAATCGACCTCTGGCCACATCAGTTTTTGCATGCCTCAGAAATTCCCCAACCCTTTACATAGCATAAAACTACATGTGCTATTCTATACAAAGGGTTTTTGGGAACACCTGTGAATTTTTTCACAATTTTAGCCATTTTTGTTTCATCTGAAATATAACCCAATCAGCAGCCAGAACACCCTTCAATGCAGACCAGAATACCATATGACTCGGTAGATGGCGCCATTTGCTTCCACGTGACCTATACTCACGTGGGAGCGTCAACAAAAAAATCTTTCCAATCTTAAAGGATAAAATGTATAATTTTAAAATATACAAATTAAAATTTAATTCTTAACACTAGAGGGCACCACCGGCATGGTAGAATGCACACCACGGGCCCCTTCCTTCCACATAGCCTAAGTAGGTTATGGTAAGCCTACATCAGTAAAGTTAAAGGCAAATAGGTTTGGTTATAGGTGTGTTGTCATCTTCCCAATAAAAGAAAAAGAATGAAACGGGGGTCAGGGGCTGTATACAATAATACCACCAGGGCTAGTAGTCACTATACTTGCACCATCTTACCAGTATGCAAGGTGATGGTGGGCAGCAATATCTTAAAACAAATGTTATAATCTTAAATGCTATTAACTTTAAAATTGTAGCATTTTTAAGATTGGTCATTTTAAGATGGGACAGATTTTCTTGTTGACGCTCTCATGTGAGTGTCTCCCGATAAACGCATCGATGCCACACATATTGATCACCTGTAATCTTAATAAGTAATATTTCCCATTAATAGTCTTAATCATTTTAAGATTACTGGTACAGGCTACCCAGTACAATGACAATAGTTCTCATCCTTTGGAATAGATAAAGCAGGGTCCTGTTTCTCCACAAATTTGCGGACGTCCGCAAATATACTTATGGAGCTCCGCAAATGTATCCGGATGAACGCAAATATATACGGAGGTCCGTATCTGTATGCTTAAGTACCAAAAAGACATATAGGCCTATATTTGCGGAGCTCCATAAATATATACGGACGTCCGCAAATTTGAGGATAAACAGCATCCAGTAAAACTAAAAGTAAATGGGTTTGGTTCCGTTATAGTTGTGTTTCAAAAGAAAAAATGATAAAAAAAATATATATATATGTATATATACCATACGTCCCATGATATATATATAAATATATATATACATATATTTTGACCAGCCAATGTAGACCTAACCTTGGTTAATTTAGTATATGAAGTAATAACTATGATACAGAATACACTTGCCTTTTTATACCGGTATCCGGAAGGCCTTTATTACAAAGAAAAAATTGCCTCCATTCCCCGCTGTTGATGAGACCTTTATGAACAGGTGAGCCTTGGCGGGCAGGTGAGACGCAGCAGCACCTCCCCTAGGCGGAGAAACAGCGTACTAACGGCCTCTATAAATATACCTATATATTCAGGGAATATCATATCCATATTTTGACGAGCCAATGTAGACCTAACCTTGGTTAATTTAGCATATGAAGTAATAACTATGATACAGAATACACTTGCCTTTTTATACCGGTATCCGGAAGGCCAAGAACCCAAACACAAAACACTTGCCAAATAATTCAGATAATACTACACAAATTCATTTCAAACATTGAACCCAACTTCCTTGCAACCATTGAGTCCTTGGTTCTGCGTGAGGAATATGTGTCCGACAAATAGAGTAGAACTGCCCACGACTTCCACCCCCCATACATTTTCACATCATGCAGGGGAAGAAATGTCGCTAGGAATGTCGCAGCACCTCTCCTGACCGAGTGGGTACTGTATTGCCCAACTAGGCCCACTTTGTCGCACAGTGACCTTAGATGGGACGAGTAGTTCGAATACGTCAAGTCAAACAGTTGATCACCGGGTTTCCTACCGGTAGTCCTTAAATACAACTTCAAGGGACATACAGGGCAGAGAAGACTACCGGGGGCTGCGACCACAGGAATAATATCAATATGCTCCTTGTATTGCACAGTCTTTGAGCTGGATATGATCACGTCCATACCGTCCCCCGTCCACACAATATCCTGTACATGTAGAAGGTGTGGAAAACTGGTAACATGGCTTGCCCGTAGAACACAAAGGAAGGATAATAACAGAGCACACCAGAACTCTAGGTCTTTAATCCTTCTCAAGTCTAGATGTTGTCGCATATTCACAATGTCTGAAGGCATGAGGGGTAGAGCAGGCTTAGAATGGCAGCCTAGCAGCCTTTTCGCCCCCAGCATGGTAGATCTAATCAAGAAGTTTGCTGAGTCTGGATGTGGTTGGTCAAAGTACTTATGCATCATCAATACACCACTAATATATGTTGAGATCGTAGAATAAGACACTCTCCTAGTCAGATGTGTAATATACAGACAGCTTGACTGTGCAGTCGCAGGTAGGTACCGCAACCCATGATTGTCGCAAAATCTGATGAACAGGCTCCACTGAGACTTCCTTGCCCGCAGGGTTGCATCTGACCAGCATAATGCACGCACAGCAGCCCACTCATGGTGTAAGGCGTTCAGCCCTGCAACAACAGGTATCAAAGTTCCTTATTACATCACGACACACATTCACACAGTCAATGTTCACAAGTCGGGACAGGGCGTCTGCTATGTAATTGTCACCACTCGATATACGCGCTGCCTTTAGCTGGATATTGAAGAAGCTCATGACCCAGAATATTTCCCTGAGCCAAAACATAGAATCACTGTTTATACTACATCCAGTGTTCACACAGGCTTGTACTTGTGTATTGTCCGTGACCACCCACACAACCTTATTTCTCCATTTGTGACACCAGCGATGAAGGCCCCTAACTACAGGCCACAGCTCAGTTACATTCATGTGTGAGTCATAGTCCTCAGTAGTAGGGGGATTCACAAAGTGGGGGCAGACAACTTCAGCTCCCTGCCAAAGACCCCAGAAATAGTCTGTCTCGGTATGACCACCAAAGCCTGAGTCTGACGAGTCTGTGAAATAGTAGACAGCCTCATCCAGGCTGTAATTCATCATTTTTGCCTTGCCATTGAACCAGAGTACAAAATTATCCCACCATTTGAAGTCTAATTGGACTGTCTCTCCTAGACGAACTTTAGTCGCACCCACAGTCTCTTTCAATACATTATACAATCTGCGACAAAAAGTACGCCCCCCCTTAACAACAGTTGCACAATGGGCTAACAGCCCCACAGTTTGTTCAAGTCTTTTGCACTTGCACCAGGCTCTGTCCTGGAAGTAGGCTACTTCCGTCAGAACTCGTGACAGCTTGTCATCATCAATCGATAGGGACATATCCACACTGTCTATCTGGATACCTAGGAATGTCACCTTTTGAGCTGGGGGATGACTTTACCCTCCTTTACCTTGAAGCCAAGGTCAACCAAAGTACAGTGAGGAGAATTCTGGGAATTTTCACACAATTGTTTGTCACACTCAATCACAATAAAGTCGTCTAGGTAGTTTACACATTGAGTGAATCCCCCCCATTCAAACCACATTTAACAACAAACTCTGAAATCTGGTTGAATATATAGGGGGCGCTGCGGAGGCCAAAACACAGTCGCATATCCACAAAATATTGGGAGCCACCTCCAACATCCCACACAAAGCCTTGAAATTCCCATTGCGAGGGAATTACACTGACAGAACGATAAGCGCTGGCTATATCTGACACTGCACAGAAATCATACTTGTTCAGGACTGCGACCACATTATCTACACTCTTGTAGTGAAATGATTCACATGAGTCTGACATAAATTCATTGATACAACATCCCTCTGGAGATGAGCAATCTGTTATGGGACGAAGAGTTTCATCAGATTTTCTAATGCCTCCTAAGGCATGTACACATCTAGGCTTTACAGGAACCATTTTCACCTTACCATCAAGAAGTTCTTGTTTCACAATTACTGTTTCCTCATTAGGAAAATCATTTGTAATGGATTTGTAATTTGAACATTTGTATTCAGCGTCACAACCATGGTCCACAATCCTAAAACCTCTATACACCCCTGTAACGACATATAAATCGTCCATGGTTACAGTGTCAAACATCATAAGTCGTGACAGAAAACGACACGGTGACAACTGGGTACGGGCGCCTTGGATAACATGTGTACATGCACACAGACCTTCAACACAGGCTTGGAAGACGGGAATGAAACCATTTGGAATGACTTCTACACAATAAACTGGTAACTCACAATCATATGTATCAGCGAAGGCATTCAAAACACCCACCTCAGAAGTAATTTCAACAAAATTAGGCAATTTTTCCCAATCCCTTACGTCAGTCATGGAAATTTCAGTGCAGGCGCCGCCATCTTGAAAAACCGTAATGCGTATCTCGGGGTGTCGCAAATTACCCCCGGATACTACCAAACCATTATCAGATTCATCACACTTTTCAGAAGAGTACAAACAGCTCGATTCATCACAATGGACATCACTACAGCGAGAAATAATAGTTGCATCACTTCCCATCGAATTCCCCATTTTTACGACATTGTCAGTTGGAGTCGGGCCGGCATCGCTGGTGGTCACAACTGCGCAATTAGAAATTATACAGACATCTTTATCCGAATTCCCCGATCTAATACCAACTACCTCATCACAATCCCCACAATTATCGGCTACAATATCAGGAGTATCATCATCATTATCAGGTAGAGGAGAAGCGCTGACTTCGATTATCAAAATGTCAATGTCGTCGTCGAGGCGGCCGCTGTCAGAGACCGGCTGGTTCAGTAGTCACTTGTCGGAAGGGGTGGCCTTTGAGGCCGGGCAGGCCGTCATGCCGTGGTTCGTCGCCCCGCATCCACACTCATGCTTAAACCTGCACCCGTCGCACAGGAGGTTTTGCTGCAACCTGAAGCATAAGCCTTTGTCTGCCGCAGTTTTTCGCCATCCTGTAAAGGCCCGGTTCTTGTTTGTCGCAGGTTGGTGCTTGAAATTCTGTGACCCGCCCTGAGGGCTAGATGGGCGGGCGAAATCCTGGTACCTCACGTAGGCTATAGTACCGGTCACACCAAGATGGCGATTCGTCAAGTCTGTGTCAGCCCCGGTTATCGCAGATACACGCCCGGAGTCAATAGCTCGCTGTCGCATGTCACAATCATACTTCACCAAAGCCTCTGTAGTGTAACCCCCGTAGCAGCCATACCCTGGAGGTATTTTATGTGGGCTCTGATCCCTCTGGAACACTCCCCACTATCAATTACCTCATCTTGAAGCTGCGTCAACAAGTAGAACAACTTCTCATTGGAGTCTATGGGCTTGGATTTTTTACGTTCATCGACAGGTAAAAATCTGAGAATGTCAAACTTACTCTGCTTACGTTCCACACGTTGGAGGAAGGCATCAAAAAGACTCTCCTCCACACCTGCGCCCAGATCTGGAAATATCCCTGGGGGAGGTGGTTGCGAAGGAGTGAAGGATCCCCGTCCTGGGCCGGCCCCGGGGACGGCGCCGGCACCATGATCGGCCCCATGGCCGGCGCTCTCCGGCGAGGGCGTCAGCGATACCACAAACCGGTCTATATATATATGTAATATATATATATATATATGTAATATATATATAGACAAAAGTATGATGACAATAATATTACCAACTTACAGTGATGAGTTTGAATTCATCATGTATAAATTCAAGAAAATAGATAACATAGATAATACGATATCGTCCCCACTAACGCTGCATGTGGAAGGAAATTTAAAGTGTGTTAATGCTCAGTATAGTTGTATCAAGGGAAAGAAACTACAGTGTTAACTGTTTCTGCATATCTATTGCACAAACACATGTACTTCTCGAATATCGGATTTAAAAAAAAAAGTGTTTTATTGGGTAGATCATTGGATTCGGCGCATTGCCGTTCTGCCTCCAAGCCTCCTTTCTCTTGAAGTAGAACAACTCACAGTCATGCCGGTCTATGTATAAAGAAAGTTACAGATTCATGGGCTAAAATCAACATATATTTACTACTGGCAATATAAAATTGATGAGATGAGATGAGGGATGTCGTATTATAAAACTGTTACATATTTAATGGGATGAGTGTATCTAATATTGTGCTACTTACATGAAACAAGTATTATAGTTTCTCTTTATTGAGACTTTAAAGGTATCAAGGTCTTCAATCAATGTGTATTCAGCTTTAAGCCTATTCCACACCTTAATTGCTCTACACACACAGCTTCTAATAACTATCGGTTCTAATGACCATAGTACATGCAATCTTTTACCTACATATCTATGACATTGTGTTGGTATAGGTCTATTATCTACATATCTATCATCCTTTGAGAGAGTAAAAGCATAAAAAATTAAATGAATATCTCTTCTAATGTCAAGTTCAAGACAGTGGCTCATGGCATGCAACTGAGCTGTGGTATATATAGGGTTCTGCTCCAGTTTGACCAGGTAAACAGTCCTCAAGCACTTGTTTTGTAATAATTGCAAGGCTTTATTCTCCCCTTTATTAAGTCTATCCCATACATAGTCTACATAGTCAAACGAAGGCAGGACCATTGTCTAGTACACAGTGAGAGCAACATCTGTTTCCACATATGGTCTAACCCTAGCCAGTTGAATTGCTTTGTCCCTGATATTACACTGAAAATTCCAGGGGTTAGTCAATGCTAATAATATATCTTATAGTCAAATACCTTTTCTAATTTTGAATATAATATGGGGTGTAACATAATGTATGTATGTATCTACTTACCCAGATCTTCTTTTAAAACTGATCAACCTATTCCAATGAGGTTTGCTGAATGGGACACCTTTTTTGTGTTTTTGAAAAATGCATATATCAAAGACAGACTCAAGTCTTTGTATGGCCACTTCTACAGGACAATAATTGTTATGTAGACAAACTGGCTTCAATGGATGGAGTTACCATTGCACAGGTAACTCATGCTGTGGTTGTTGCATATTAACCAGGGCCATGCCACTAACTGGTAATAGATGTACTAAGCACTAATGAATGACTACCATAAATTCCTGTGCAGGTTATACAATATTCTCAGGTCTAGAGGCGGGTAATACAAGGATTTTTGAAAGTATAGTACAGTACTAAAATCATAATTTTCAAGCCCTAGGTAGAGGTTATAGGATTCTCTCAAAGTCTGGGTGTGGGTTATATGTGAGATGTGGGTGTACACAGAATTTTATGGTAGCCTCATAAGTTCAGGTGACCTGGGCAATGCTAACTTTTAGCTAAGGGTTAGCAGCAAAACGCTAAGATAGGATAGGAACTTTGGGCATGTAATTTTCGCTAATGATTGTACAAAGGTTAGTAAAACCTTAGTACAACCTACTAACTTTGGACTAACATTTGAGATTCATTATTTTCAGTGCATGGTGTTATGATGCACCCCTAACATGTCTTGATTTATTGTAGTTTTATTATGCTAAAGGACGAATGAGAGCCTTCTTACCTTTCATACCTGCATGCAATTAATATGGATCATGGAATCAACCTAAAATGGGTAAATCACCTAAACCATGTGGCAGAACTGAATTGAATCATTCATTTCTGAATATCAGTTCATATTTCTGGCTGATGAATTGGTCCTTTAGAGCAATACCCCTGTGACTGACCTCGGCCAGCCAATACTGACTAACGTAGCAAACCTACGGAATATCTGTGAAATCCCCGTCTTCTCTTTTGACAAAAGCCCCTGTAAGAGGGAATTCACAGTGTTATACAGTTAGTTATTATGGTTTCCTGATTGTTAACCACAGGACTCAATTTGGGGAAAGGTGTGAGTCAGCTACGCTACACGTGGTTATATATCCATAAGATCGTTTTCACAAGCACCAGTCACCGTGATATTTTCACTGTTTCTATTTTCTACTGAGTGTAGGCTACACCAGCACACATCATGGAGCTAAAGAAGTATGACTCGGTGATCTTTAACGGCTTGGACCAGCCAATAAAGGCTTTAGTCTCAGCTCCTTCATGTCCCGAGAACAACTTTGATGCTGAAAAATGGGAGATTACGCAGATCATCCTCCCTAAAGGCTTTGCTGCATTCTACACTCCCGGCAACAACCCAGTCAAACTGAAAGTACAAAGGTTCCGAAGTGAAACGCGGATTTGGCAGGAGACAGGAGCAGCCTATGCATGGACTGGGGATGGCATCGCTCTGCTGGTTCATGATACTGACTTTGGGGTCAACATAGGTCGGCGTGAGATCTGTGAGTCGTGGTACGCATCACGATCCATCGTGATCGATGGTGAGTAAAGTTTTGTCTTTGCTCGAGGGATTTTCTATACAGTATATAACCTGAGACATTTTAATAAAGCCCCCTGTACACAGGTCCCCGTGATAATGATGGTGAGTCAAAGACATAGATGATAACTAGCTGTAAGGTACACTATTAAAGACCCAGGCTTAGGTGAACTTGAAGGTTTTCATGCTGATTACCTTGGGTGTTCATGCCTAGTTCACCACCTGAGGTGATCATCATGATGATCTGATGTGGTGACTTTGATGGCATAATTTTGCCACTAGAGGGCCCTACTATACAATAATGCATTATGCAGCACCTACTGTAGGGCGTTCAGGCCATTTTTATTGAGTGCAGAAAAGTTGCGTTTTTTGTACAGGATATATAGACAGGATCTTAACTAAGAGAATTCTGAAAGAATTGTGAATCTACCACCACTAGAACATAGTTAAATTGGGTTTTCTTTGCAAAAAGTAAGGTGTTTTGGGAGGACAAGAGAGCCCTGTCTAACCATGCAGTGGATTGGTCCTGAAATAGCACTCCCCTGCTACAGTGTGAGTGGCAGGGATTCAGGTGCAGTGGAGGGTGACGTACATAGGGGATGTACTACTCCTAAGAAAAGGTAGATCCACATAAGTGTAAATCTGGGGGCCAATTCCTTTCCAATCACTTTGTTCTTCAGACAGGAGATAGTAAACAAATATGGGAATTAAATGTATGATCCCACATTTTTATGCCCCTCTATTTTAAAGGTGATTCCATGACTTTTAGGAAATATTTTGCTGTAGATCTGGATCTGGTAGTCCATATAACATGTGGGATATATGTAACCGTAGGCCTATATCTTAGCATTACAATCCAATCATTTAGGAATTGACTGCACAAATACCCTCTCCCAGAAATCTATTCTAGTACAGGGCAGTTGCTGGGCAGCTATCAATTACTAGTGCCAAAATGTGGGCCTGCACAGGGAGCACACACTCCCCACTTTGTACTTACTCATTCATATAAAACCACAAGTGGAAATGTACAAATCTTTGCAGAAACCACACATTGTGTAGAATGAAACCATAGCTTTCAGATAGTGTGAACATAACTGTGTTTTTTGGAGTCAATTAGCCATAAATGAGACATGAGTGTAAATAGAGGGCAAAACGTCTGGTTGTCTGTGCCATGGCAGGCCGCTCTGAACACCCTACCTACTGCATGTGAACTACTAATGTATACCTATACTAATCTTGACCATAGGTGTTCATAGCTAACTTCTCTTTGTATTTAGGGATGGTGGGAGGATTCCGACCAACCGACGACCTCACGGCTGAGCATTCTGGGGCACAGTCCGACTGAGCCATTTCCTGTCTGAGGAGTTCAACATCTGCTCAAGAGTTATTTTTCCGGTGATAGCCTCTGATGGTGAATCATAGAACTGTAGCTAATAAACATGCTATTTTTAGCCAAATTTAGGGGCAAAATAAAAAAGACGCTTCATTTTCAGAGTTGAAATTTGTTGATTAAATAACTATTGGTATTAGATATACATACGTACATATCATACTAGTATTTATTAAGTACACATATTCTGCAAAAAGAAAACAGGAATGGAACAAAAGATACACACTGCTTCTTCAAACTTAAAATGTCTTTCAAACTTAAAAGAATCATTCCATGTGTACTTTATCAGGCACTAGTGGACAGACTTATGTGGGAGCGTCAACAAGAAAATCTGTCCAATCTTAAAATGGATAATCCACATAGCTTAAGTTTAATTGGGTTAGATTATGGGTGTGTTATCATTTTCCAAAAAAAAAGAGAGAAAAAAAAAACGGGGGGTCGGGCGGAGACCCTGATGCATACAATAATAATAATACTAGTGCTAGTAGCCACTAGTAGTGCCATCTTATGCAAGGTGGGACGACCTACTCCTGACTCTTATGCTAAAGTATTACAAAGCTGAGTACCCTGATGGTGCCTTGGGAGCTGATCAGAGTGTCTTGAGTGGAAGATCCTTGAGATCTGACTCGAAGTTGCTCTTTTCACTGAAAAACCGAGGCAGGATGTTATGGAATGTCCAACCCAAAGATCTAAGACACAGTGTCTCCAAAGCTCTATTCAAGAGGAAAATGAGACGGATTGTTGATCTGAGGGAAAGGTACCCCCAAAACAAGATAGCAATGTACCACATAAGTCATTTGGCATTGTTCAGATGGGATCCTAACATAGGTTAAGTAAAGCAAGATATGAGTACAAACAAAAGAGTACAAGTACAGTCTTAGTCATGCGGCCTGAGCTGTAATACATTGTGATATTGATTGACCTGTCTGTGTATTAATTAGAGGCTAGGGTAGATTCACCCAGAGACGGACACATACCTTAAGTCGGACACTTTTACCATTAAAAAGCGTAATATATTTTATGTTTTATGGCAAATCTGTGAGTGTAACAGCAAACATGAAGTGTTTATCTTAACAATAAAGGAAATGAAAAATATCCAAACCAGTGTTATCCGTCTCTGATAATGTCATGAAGTAAGCCTATTTCAGTGGAAGTAGCTCATGCTGAATATGTTTCATTTTCATGTACCTTTTTGTCAGACAAGGAGATATCATGCTAAATATCGCTGTTCTATCTACACCCAGGCAATATTTCTGGACCAAGACAGTAATGTATATGTAATTCAAAGTGCATTGTCGAAAAAAAGTACATGATATTTACCAGAAAAACTATTTGAAGATCTTTTAAATAATTGATATAATCACACCATGAGCCGGACAGTACTGTGCACTGTATGTTTCTCTATATCCTAAATAGAGAGGAGACAATGCTTTTACTCTTCAAGAAAAAAAAGAAATTAATATAACAGAGAATACATTCTCAACAGCCATTTATCAGAAAATGCCACTAAATGTGTGTATACCGGAAGATCATATATAGATTTTCTATATAAGGCAGGTTCAATAAGATAAAAAAATATATTTCTGATGTAGATATGTTTAATACCTTTGAAAATATCCACACCCATGATAAATTATGTTATGCCTGGTATACTAGTAAGACAGATCAGTAAATATTACTACACTGTAAAAAAAATGTCGTCAAAATGACGTTGAATCACCGGCAACTTTTGGGACATAACTTTCACCGTTTTTTTAACGGTGACGGTCACCGTTAATTTTACGCAGAATCACCGTTCATTTTACGCAGAATCACTGTTCATTTTACGTGGAATCACTGTTCATTTTACGTTAAATCAGCATTAATAGATTCACAGTATTCAAATATACAGAGAATATTCGATTATTATGGTGACTTTAGTTACTGCAGCATACATCTAAAAACTTACGGATAAGCCATACTTTGACTTTGTCCTTATCCTATACGCACCACTGACCATCTGACTTGCATATTAGCCCTGGCCTATACAAGAGGTTTTACTCTATAGGATTGATACAAGGCAGAGTTTCCAGAGGTGAGGATATATGCATAGTATATTACCACAAAATAGGTGTATAGATCCAGACAGCTACTTTCTTCTGGATATTATCAAGTGATCATGGTATTTTGTCAAACCTATCACAAGATCGAATTGTTAAATTGTCAAACATAAAGATTAATTGGAAATTACCATTATTTCAACATGTATACTCCACTTCAAGGGCTCACACTCTCCAGAAAAATCTTCTTACAAACCAGGCCACCTATCTATGGCAAGATCCACTATATGTGGCTCCCTCTTGGATTTGACATTAGAAGATGAATTTACGTTGAAACGTTGTAATCCAAACCAGGTTAGCATTTAACAAGGATCCACTGTGAAATGGCTGATATTTACGGTGCTTCATTGTATTCCAAATAACGGTGAATCAGCGTTAAATTTTACAGAGTGAATCTGTAAAAAGTACATCTATTTTTTACAGTGTAGTTAAAAACTAGATACCCGGTAATTCAAAAGTGTCCAACATCAGGTGAAACTGAGACATAAAATTCCCTAACTTTGATAAGAAATATAGCATTTAATATCTTATGGAATGCACAAATGATTAGATGGCTATAATGTCCCGATGCCCCTCTTTCCATATGTAGTCTAATAGTTGTGTGTCGAATATTAACAGAGGTGTAGCTCAAAGAAAAGGGGTCACGTTTGCACTGCCAACGAGCGTCCGAAAGTGGTGAATCTACCCTAACTGTTTCTGATGTCTTCTTTTCATTCTGTCCGTTATATTTGCTGTTTATTTCATCAATCATTATTGTTTTGCTCCATTATGTACCTAAGTGTTGATATTATTATAGTGGTATACAAATTTGTGGAAATAAGCAACCAGAGTACAAGCCTACTACTATCTTGATTGAAACACGGAATTTTTGTTTTCAAGTTTGATAAATGTATATCGCGTCTCGAACATGTTGTTTGTCAAATAAACGAGTTCGTTTAGAGCTCATTGAACCCGAAAAAAAAAGATGATGGTGGTCAACGATAATCTTAAACAAATGATATAATCTTAAATGTCATTAACTTTAAGATTGTTAAGTTTCTAAGTTTGGTCATTTTAAGATTGGACAGATTTTCTTGTTGACGCTCCCATGTGAGTCTGTCCTGACAAGCCTTTATTAGACACATGAACACGGTCATTATCTTACTAGAGAGTTTGAACTGCTTACGGTGCAGTAAACGAGGGCTTATGGGACTTTACTGGGCCAAAGTGAGTATGCATTAGCGCCTATGCAGTACCAAATATATTGGTGGCCTCATTAAAAGGCTGTTTCCATTGAACTGGATTGAGGTTTTAAGGGTGCTTTGATTTCCTACTAATATTTATCCTGGGGAAACTTCAGGATCACTGCCTGCAGTTCACTCAGACAAATGATCCAAGCAGATGACAGGTACTTGATGTGAAGACTTCTTTATTCCATTCAGCAACATGTGATACATACACAACAGAGGTCTGACTCCTACCAACCACTCACTACAGGGAAACAGCCATGTTATATATGAAGACCTGACCTTGACACTTCAGCCTTGACATTTACACATATAACCCTGACACTTGCTCTGTCAGCCTTGACCTTTACATAATTCATTTACATAAGGCCACCTTTTTTTGATAACTTGGATTACGGGCACTCAGAGCAAATATTTTGGGGGGCGGGAGGAAAAAAAAAAAAAAAAAAGCTGCTCTTCTGTACTGAAAATTCCGGGGGGCGGGAGGGAAAAAAAAAAAAAAAAAAAAGCATGCAAAAGTGTTCTTTTGGCTATTAAATCAAGGTATATTGAGAAATATTCCCAAATATTCCAAATTTTGAAGGCCTACTTGTGGGTGTTTGCTAGTCAGCATGTACTTTTTTTTTTTTTTTTGCTAAAATTCTCAAAATAATCCCAGCGGAGGGGGGTAAAAAAATAAAAATAAACTTTTTTTTTTTTTGCAAAATGCCAAAATTCCCATCGGCGGATCCGTAATCCAAGTTATCAGAATAAAACGGCCTAACCAGGCTTGTGCCATTAGTCCTAATACCAATCTACATAGATTATGCTCTGCACGGACTGACATTGGACCTATTACTTGGTGTGGCCTTGACAACTGTTACGCAATATGTCCTTGACATTTAGGTAGTGTGATTTGCTCCTGGTATAGTGACCTTGACCATGGTTCTGGTGTTGGCCTTGACATTGGATCTGATTACATTCACTTAGGCTTATTTGCATTATCAATTGGCTGACTGCTCCAGCGGTTTGAGTCATCCCTCACGACAATAGTTAGTACAGTTACATCACAGGAATTGGATACGCTACTTCCTGTCACCAAACATCCTTGACCTTCAACTAATACAATTACATCCCTAGAAGTGGATCTGTTACTTCCTGTCTACAAGCAACCTTGACCTGTTGGTCAGTGGTTGTATAATGCCAGGGTTCCTATTTGGTTAATGGTTGTGTAATACCAGTTCTCCGATTCCTGCAGTACTGCCCCCTGGACTTAGTGTGTTACGATACAATTAACATACATTTAGCGTGTTCTACTCTCTACCGGTCTCTGTCTGACCATTAACTCTTACTGACTTTATTTGTTCTAAATGTGTCTGGATCTGTGGTCCAGCACACCATCATGAAATATCATTGTAAATTACTCAAATACATGTACTACCCCCACCCCCCGATCTAGGGCATGAGTATAGATACATTTTGAATATGTTAAAGAGCATTTAATCAATAGTTGTGTGCTTTACATCACAAATGAATCAGGGTCTCTCTGACAACTTTCCCTTTGACAACTTTCTTTTTGACAACTTTCCACATGACAACTTTCCCTTTGACAACTTTCATTTTGACAACTTGCCCTTTAACAACTTTCCCTGGCTTGGACAACTTCCCCCTGGACAACTTTTGACAAGATAACTTTCACTCTGACAACTTTCCAAGTCTATGCTTCTTTGGTTTTCATGAAAGCTCAGGCTTTGTCATAATGGGCGGTCTGCATGCATGCCCCAACTTGCTCAGTTGACTTTCGGTTCTCGAGGATTGTGATGGATTATCTAGTTTTAAGGTTTCCTGGTGTACCCCAGAGAATCGGTAAGCCTTCCCAGTAAACAAATAACGTTATACACAATTTTATAACGTTATATAACGTTATATGTCAACGTTTTTCTAAGGCTTTTTAGTATGGCATAACATTATGTAAAGTTTAAAACGTTATTTTGACGTAAAATAACGTTTTTTTGTTAGCTGGGTTATGCAGTTTAGGGGTGAAAACACTGTAAATATAGATGATATGAACCACAGTGCCTGCCTTATGCATTCGCTTTCAGTTAGTATTCAATAGTCACTGTCAGTGCAACGGAGCTTAGAATTTACAGTCGCTGTACAAGCAGAAGAGATATTGTCATTCTCACACAAAATCCACACGGTAAACTATCCTGAAGATTTGACACGGTATCAAGTAGGCCTATGATATAAATTGATAACTATTATGGTGTGTCATAAAGAAAACACGGCAATTCCGGAAGAAAGGCAAAAGTCGTAATTGAGACGGGTATTTCTTTTTTTACAAGAAAATCCTATTTTCGAGGAAATGCACGGATAATTTTTTTTACTGTAACATACATTAACCATTTATCTAGATGCTACAACAGCTTAAGCGCCTTAAATGTTGATAGGTAAGTAGAAATTTGCCATTTTGTTCTCTCATGACCACCCCTGGAGTGGGTTCCTAATGTTTGGATTTCAATGGGTTTATCAGCCACAAAACCATGACTATACTATTCGTTTGCTAAAAAGACATTTAGACTATTCAAACAAGATTAGGTTAACTGCGGACCCAAAACGATCAGGGCATACTTTAATGGTTTGAATAGCTTCAATGTAATGACGCTGCAAACCTAGATATATAATGGTGAAGAAAAAAACTTGTACCTACACTGAAAATAATGAATCTCAAATGTTAGTCCAAAGTTAGTCGGTTTTACTAAGGTTTTACTAACTTTTGTACAATCGTTAGCGAAAAAGACATGCACAAAGTTCCCATCCTATCTTAGCGTTTTGCTGCTAACCTTTGGCTAAAAGTTAACATTGCCCTGGTCACCTGAACTTATGAGGCTACCATAAATTCCTGTGTATACCCGCATCTCACATATAACCCACACCACGACTTTGAGAGAATACTATAACCTCTACCTAGGGCTTGAAAATTGTAATTTTAGTACTGTAAATATCTCATGATTTGCTTGCGCTGTCACCTGGTGTGGAGTTCCTGTGGGTAGCTGTTAGTAAAAAGTTAGTCATAGTTTAGCAAAATCTTAGTTCGATTAAATAATGCTGATAAGTTAGTGGTTTTGACTAAGATATATTAGCATTGGCTAACCCCCGGATTTACAGTGTAGCCTGCCCCCTCGCAATCCACCAACCACCCTCCCAATCCACCCCAACCCAATTCATCAGCACCTATTTTCTACGAACCATAAGTTTGGGGTTTCTTTTTTGACCACTTTCCATCTGATCACTTTCCATTTAGACCACTTTCCAATTGATCGCTTTCTATCTTGACCACATTCCATCTGACCACTTTCTATCTGATAACTTTCCATTTGGGCCACTTTCCTTTAGAACCACTTTCCTTTTGACCACTTTCCATCTGACCACTTTCAATTTGACCACTTTCCATCTGACCACTCGCCATAAAACTACTTTCCCCTTGACCATTTTCCATTTGACCACTTTAAATTTGGACTACGTTTCAATTGGACCACTTTCCTTTTGACCACTTTCCATTTGGAATACTTTAATATTGGACCACTTTCCTTTTGACCTCTTTCCCTTTGGATTACTTTCCATTTGGACCACTTTCCATTTACACCACTTTCCATTTGACCGTCTTCCATTTGACCACTTTTCTTTAGGCCACTTTCCATTAGTTAGTTATTTTCACTAACATAAGTTAGCATTGACTAACTTATGTTCATTATTTTCAGTGTAATATTATTGACCTGTGTGGCGCCTGACTCCATTTACACAGTAGTATATAATACTAACCAGAGTCAACTAGTCTAGGCTAAGGACGAGTGGATGAGGGTGGTGGGTCTGGTCTTATCCTGTAGACGCCAGACCATTGGTCAATCTTTTTAGTCCAGCATAATTATATCAATTGAATAACTTGTCCAAGAAGAACTATTCCCGCTAGGACTGCCAGGAGGCTGCATTTAGATAGGGTTGTAAAACCCCTGAAGGGTATTCACGATGCATGAATCCAGGCCTGCATTCATGCATTATGACGACAATTGACATAACGCATTAAATCACTATGCGGCCCTTAAAGGGGTAATAATGATAAATGTTCATGCAGAGATCGAAAATATTTGTCTACAAACAAAACAATGTGAGGGCCCCACACGATGGTGATGCCAAATAGATTACCAGAAGATATACCAACCACATCTTCTCTCATATAATAACTGTTAGAAAAAAATATTGATGAGTGATTTACATCACAATTGCTCAGGGTCAGGGTGCTTTAAGAATATAAGTTTAAAAGTATATGCGAGGTATGCATTCTAAGAATATACGAGGTATAAAAATGGCCAAGTACTGCTCGAGTGATCATCCCTTCTTGCTATGCTCACAGTAGCGACTATAGATCTGATTTCAACATAGATTCAATATTATCTGCTATATATAGTTCTGCGTGAACCCAGCTCTCTTGCAGGTTTCTCGCCAGAAGCATCTTAAAAAATTCTTACACTGCGCAATTGTATTGATCCTGTAACTGGGTATAAGTGTGGTGTTGTCACAGTTACAAGACAAGACCCTCAGTTACAAGACAAGACCCGTCAGTGACCAAGATACTTCCTCAGCATTGGCTTCTGTGAAAGCTATAGAATGTGCATAATTGTTCAAATAATTATATTTTTTGAATTCTGTTAATCTTTTCTCCTATTTTGGATGTGTTTTATGTTGTTCTCTTTCTTAACCTTCCTGTCCCCTGATCTTTATTGTACATGTATTTGTATAAGTCAATATGACCTGATTTCACATAAACACAGATTTTAAAATTATATAACGTCTTGAAGTGTCTCTGAACCGGCAGATAACTCAGGGTTGGTAACCCCGAGTCAATTAAAGAGAGGAGAACAGGGAAGGTGGACTGTTTCTATAAAGCTCACGTCACAATCCTGGACTTTTCGATTCGCCTTTGGGAGGATACACAACCAGTGCTGCTATTGAAGACATTATTGTGAAAGAAGAGACTCTTACTTCTACCAAACCTTTCTCCATCCACATCAGAATCACATCAACATGTCTCATAATGACAAAAAGTCGACTCCTCCAGTGGCTCCCTCCACAGGGGCCCATAGTGGTGATAATTTGAAAACTGGAAACGCGCTGCAGAAGGGCCGAGAGGAGGGTCTCCCCAAAGACACAGTTGCTGTGTATGTGAAGGTCACCCTGGGTGTTCTCATTGTCCTTAACTCCATCCTCTTCATCCTGGTCATCATTCTGATTGCTAATGTCTTTGGATCTGGGGCTGAGTTCAAGAGGCCGGCTAACTGCAGCCACCTGACTGCTGATGTGGAGGTGAATACCGTCCCTGAGGTAGTACAGGTTGCCTCAGCTCCCCCCAGCAGGGGGAGGCAGGAGGGTACAGGAGGGGCAGGTAAGGGGGCAGGAGCAGGTGGTGGGAGCATAGCAGTGGTCGCCCATGTCTACTTGGACAGCAGCAGGCTCAGGCAAGACAAAGGTAAGGTATTGTATTTTTTGGTATGTCATCAATAAAAAAAGTATTGGATTTATTTTTCCGCTTCACATTGTGGATATCAATTTGATTCTTACTAAGGGTTACAAAGATTATGTTGGAAATTCTGCAATGATTCCATTGTTCATCTTGCCTCTAGATAATGCGGGCATTACTCGCCCTCCTATAAGCCCGGGCAAGCGGCCGAGTAGTTGTGAGTTGGGGTACGAGGTGCGTCACAGCGGCTCTGTTGTATATGGGGTGAGGTTCAACAAAACCACGTCCAGATTACAAGTGGCCGAGCCAGGCTTCTACTACCTCTACAGCCAGGTAGGACACAACAATTAGGCGCTATAATCAGGCAATAAATTGTAAAGCTTTTCCAATTAAATACTTATCAAACTCTTCTGATAATATTATGTCCATGAACTTTTTGCATGTTTTTTGAAAATGCTTAGAGATGTAAGGGCACTAAGATGGCTTTTCTTTTACCAATCTAGAGTTTTGGACTCAGGGTCCTCCCTGAGTCAAGTGTGAAGTTTTTTGGACATCTCTCTCGGCGAAAAAAATTAAATCGCTCTATTTTCGCTCATTTTGCATTGTTTCTCTCGTTCTTGCTATCAAAAGATGCCAAATGACATGCTCTATCCCAATATATCCTTCTCAAGAAAAAATTCCGACCAGAAACCCCCCAAAACCCAGAAATTCAATTCCTGGCCTAAAGTGTCACATTTCACTTCAGCATAGAACCCAATGGACAGCTAAAGACAAACGATAACCCTAAAATCTAGCCAGTGATACTTGACTGGGGAAGTTTCTTGCTACCATTTGTGAGCAGTGATAACCCTCAAATGTATCTATTGGAAACTAGAATAAAACAATGAACAATGAGTGCCCCCCCCTCCCCCACCAGGGGTTTGTGTGTACAATACCACCGTCATCGACTGACTGCGGATGCAATGCGTAGGAGTGGAAGCTGAAACACAGATATGGTCGCTGTTTACATTCCCACCGGGCAAAGACGTAAAAATGGACGATGCAAGCAGCTTGCCCACACCCACTTGCTTGTCCACACCCACCTGCTCGCCTACACACACCTGCTCAGCTGAAATGTGATAACATACTAGTGTGACACATGATTTGAGGGTAGTTTTGACCCAGGAATACGTTCAGAATTGAAAAATGATTAATTGTTCCTGAAATACTATTTACAGATTCAGTCATTCAGTCCATCAATTCAATCACTTTATCACCCTGACCCTGAGTCATTTGTGATGTTAATCACACGTTCAGTATATCCCATCATTCTATAATTGTCCGTACTTCAACTCGTATTAATTCCATGTTTGCCCCAAAGGTGGTCTTTGATAAGGTCCCTGCCAGGAAACCCGGGCAGCCATTTTCAGACAGCTTGTTCCACGTCCTCTGCAGGTAAGCTTCACCTGTTACTCTCATCTCAGTTGAAATTATGTCTCAGCTTGCAAGTTACATGGCATTTAAGCTGGTTTATTTCACAGTTCTCCAGCCGACATGTAAATAATGCCTGAAATAGTCCGTGACTTAAAACTGAGAAACAATAATGGGTAAACAGTGCGCTGACAGTAGTTTTGGAGGGTTAATTACACACAATGTTTTTCAAGATTAGCTTGAGTGCTCAAATTCCAGGACACCAGAGGTATTTTATACAAGACAAGCACTTCTAAAACACCTGCAATTTAAACATGACTGTACAGTACTTTCATAACATGAAAGAAATACCTCGTAATCAGCCATTGTTGTATATAACTGGTGTAAAGGTATTGGAGGTTTACTGCACTCACAAGGTGCAAAATATAGCCAGCTCTAGGACAACCAGTCAACCTCCAAAAATCTGAAAATTGTATCTAGTGCAATAGAATTTATTCACACTAAATATAGGGAATAAAGTATAAATGAGACTACACTGACTCGGGAAGGTAAAAAGTTAAGAATGCACAAGAAATTTGAAATTGAATTTCGGCTAGAACACTATCTGTTTAGTATAACAAATCATAACTACAGGACTGCATTAAAGGCTAAGACTTCTCAAACCAAATCGTAAAATCCTTTGCCAGGGTAAAGGTGTATAAGGGGTAAAAGTTTATATAACACCTCAGTTAAATCTAGAATCGCCCAAGCACAATCCCTGAGATCCAGGCATGTCCTAGCCCTGTAGGATCGTTTTCCCGAGCAAAGTACCCCAAAAATAATGGCTCAGGCAACCAAGAAATAGGATGCTGGTTGTTCCCTTCCAGCAATTCACTGCTCTACATAAGTTGCACTGGTGTGACCAGCAGTTAGACTATGCCAGTGGTAGTATACAATACTATTGATACCCACCAGTGTACTGACTGTCTAGACTACCACTTGTGTGTCCACAGAAAACGGTATACTACCCCTTGAATAGACCACATCCCATGGATACGGTTAAAAATAAACACTTAGATACACAAGGATTGCTTTCTGCATTGTGTATCCCTAGAAGCCTAGTTCAATGATTAATTTAAGGAGGTTATGATAGCTTTATCCTGGTTTTATAGAATGTTTCATACCAAGCCAAGCCTGATTCATGGTCCCCCTACCAATTTCACCTGACCATGCCGGGTCAACTGGTTCAAGGTAATAGAGTTGTCCAGTTGAGCTATTTATGGCTGATTGGAGATCAAACAAACGCAGTGCCCTGTGCTGGGTGCAGTCAGTAGGGTTTGTAAACTACAAATGTGCAAATGTATCTAAGAGACTGCCAGTGGCACAGTTAGGAACTACATGATCCACTCTCCTCCAGTCTCAGAGATCGGCCCCTTTAACACAGTTTAGACTAAGTATTTTAATGAATGTATTAGAAATGTGAGTGACCCGCCTTGGTCATATTTGCCATGTTTTTTTCATCTTGGTAGACATTTCCTACATGATACTCTGTAGGTATGTCTGCCTGTGTATGTGTGTGGATGTTTGTAGGTGTGTGAATAGATGTCTCTGCTTGCTAGACATTAATATCTGTAGATTGCATATACTTGGTTTTGTAGAACAGTACAGCATATATTCCTACAGTTTTGTAGCATATTGTAATGAACTTGAATAATAATTTTCACATTAATATCAACCATTTTCTTCATTAAATCTGTCGCCATTTCTCCTTAGCTCGGAGCGTGCTATGGGGCGGGAGGACAGAGACCAACTGAAGGCTACAGAGACTCCCAACAGAGCTCGGTGTGAGACGGGGGAGTGTACCGTGTTCCACACCAGTCATCTGGGAGGTATCGTGAGGCTGGACGCTGGGGACGAGGTCTACGTCAAAGTGTCTGATCTCAACATTGTACACGGGAACAGCAAAGGCAGCTTCTTTGGTCTCCATAAGATATAAGGTTATATTTCTTATCATCACATGTTTTACTTTGGTCTCCATGAGATATAAGGTTATTGTAATTTCATGTTTTACTGAATTCAGCCCAAGGAATTGAGCTTCCAAGATGGCTATCTGACTGCTAGTAAATCAGTTTGGCTCTGCTGTCCAACTGACAGGACTAGAGGATATGAATGAAAAAGCTTAAAATTGCTAATGTCTTCATTAAATGTGAATCATCTCAAAATGTGTAAACGGTCTATATGTCCATGTATAGGGACATGAAACAAAATGAAAATCACTACTTTGTAAACTATTTATTTGCTATACTTTGATTTACATAAATGACCCAAAGGGGAAGTGACTAATATCACATGGCGACTCAGCATTCATTGCCACACATTTGCCCTGAACCCTACACGGGCGACCACAACGTGGGCGACCCCAACCCCCCGTACTTGGGCATCATCAATAGATAGATGGATATTGCTTTAAAACCGACACAGCCCATACAGACATACGGGGACAAAAGGCTTCATCGCATCACGTCCACAGTACATAAGTAGGCTTCATTGCAAACAATTTCAGGAAATTTTGTGACAATTTCTGTATTGTATTTTTCAACATTCTTCCTTTGTGGGATCCTCAATCTCTTTGTATCGATGCCATCTATCTCCTCCACACATTTGTTCCCACCCACCTGTCTTGATGGCTTCCTTGGCTGCCCTGAAAGGTAGTACTTCTGAAATGAGGGGAGAAATGGTCCCTGGGCAGCTCCCTTTGACTCAGCAGAACCCGGACTCAATTACAATAAATCAAATTTACTGAAAAAAATCATGTTCTTGTCATCGAGGCATAGTACTAACTGTTACTGTGCCTCTACATGGGTACCCGCAGTTTTGGCCATGTCGCCGTGTCGATTTTTAGCTTAAAGGGCCGTGTCGCCATGTCGATTTTTATGTATATAGAACATACTGGGGCATTATAATGATGACTGTGTCCGTCGATTTTTAAAAGTGCCGTGTCGCCCGTGTCGATTTTTAAAAGTGCAGTGTCGCCGTGTCGCACGTGTCGAATTTTACCCATGTAGAGGCATGTTACTATTTACCCTTCCAAGTTAGAGGTCGGGACACCAGGAGTAGGGATACAGGAACTAAGAGCAGAGAAAGTAGAATCACTGGAAGTAGTGACACAGGAACTAAACCCCAGAACTAAGCGCACAAGATCTTGAGACACAGAAAGAAGGGCCACATGAGGAAAAGACACCGAAATAGGGAGCAGGCAGTAAAGACACAGAATGTAGGGTTCTAACACTCCGTTGCTGATTCACTGCAACTTCATTGGTTGAGCGTTGGCGCCGCCATCGTGTGGGGCACAGAATTTAGAGACAAGAATAAAAGAAGTCTTTAAAAAACGAGACGTACAGAATTCAAATTCTTTAAAAATAAAATCCCGAAAATAATGTGTGCTTATTAAACCGATGAACCAATATGTTATACAATTGGAGCAGGCCAGCTTGTTAAGAGACGATAACAAATTGGTTCAGTACAAAGACGCATGTTTATTAAAGAAGTGCGATCAGTCATAGGGGGTGAAAGCTAACCTGTTGCATTGGAAAAACGAAATTTTAGAAAAGATCTTTACTGGAAATGTCTTCAGATTATTGTGTGTCAAACAATTATCCCTAACATATGATGGTTTACATACGAGATTCACCTTAAGGAAGAAATATGGAAGCTTCGTCGAGGCCCCATACTTAAGATGTACTTTTCCATGGTTTCCTGTCCTAAATCGAGGGTTTTTTGTGACCCGTAAAACTCTGATGCAACAAGTTATCTTTGACCCCTTATTGTAACAGCTCACTTGTTGCTGACATATCCACAGTAAATCAGCACACACATGATCCTCCTGTAAGAGATACATAATCCCTTAATACCGGAGGTAGTGGTAGATTCTCTAGGACGAATGCATGGTTATATTGTACATTATTCCTAATCGTCTTACGGCATAGACTTCTCAGGTCTGGCCATTTTGTCGCCAAATGAATGATCCACCGCAAGAAACTCGGGTTCTCCACCAATATTAGGGGAACATCTATATTCCCCACCATTTGTATTTCTCGTCGTTCTGACAACAGAAGCGACATATTCCCATCATCTTGTGACGTGGCTGACATGTTGCTGTAATCCCACAAGTACTGCTCGTACCTGAGGTCGTACCCAGCCTCCACCATGAGCTGGGCGGCCTGCAGGTGCCCCCGGTGCAGGGCGCACTGCAGGGCGGTCAGGTGGTGCTTGGTGGTGTGCAGGTTGGGGATGTAGAGGTCGGCTCGCAGGTCGAGGCGACACGCGGCACCCAGCAGCAGCTGGACACAGGGCAGGTGGTTGTAGATGACGGCCGCGTGTAACGCTGTACGACCATCCACATCTACAAACACATACAAAGTACACCAGGGTAATGATTGTATGGCAAGCCATAACATGTGCTCCCTTAATTTACCTTTTTTCTATTTCTAATATTTGAGAATAATCAATGATCATTATTTGATTCAGAAGGTAATAATTTCCTCATGGTGACGTATTTAATATATATATCGTGTAATGCCATGCTACCATCAACATCTAAAAACACAGACAAAATACAGAATGCAGCAACAATGTATTTGTGTAATTTCTTGTTTTACTGGTACATGTAGCATTATTCTAGCACATGATTCTAGTTTCGATTGGAAGTCAAAATCTGAGAATCTAGCATTACTGATTATTGCCAGCAGGTGGCTTTTGTAGACCCTACCGCATTTGTCTTAATGGAAAATTATACAATTGAAGAAAAGGACACAGAATAGTGTATGAACTATGTATTCTGGTGTTAATTAAAAGTGTACCTTGTACATCCAGGTCAGCTCCGGCCGCCAGTAGCAGCCCGGTCATGGTGGGAGCCCCCCTGTGTGCCGCCATGAGGAGCGCCGTGCCGCGCCGCGCGGGTCGCAGCGAGTCTAACCCCGCATACAGCCCCTCAGGTGCCACCACATCCAGGCACCCCCTACTGGAGCAGCTCAGCAGCAGCCGGGCAAGGCGCTCGTCCTCAGGGCTCAGGTCCTGACCGAGCGTCCAGCGCCGCTGTACCAGGGTCATGAGGGCCGTGTGCTGTGGGTAGTGAGGGTCAGTGGGTGACGTGCGGGCCCCGGCCTCCAGGAGGGTCTCTGTGTAGGTGTGTCCGTCACCGTTAGCATGCCATAATGCAGCCTGCAGAATAACACCAGGTATCAAAGGAGATGTTGGTTATGCATATTTTAGTGGACATGCTGCTTATCATATTGGACTTTCTTTTAGAAAATATTGTTGAGGTGGATGTTTCTTTCTTTGTAAATAAAGTCTTATTTGTAAGAAAATTAAATTTTATTTGTGTAAAGGAAAACAATAATTCAAGTTTGTAGCTAAAATGTACTGTGATAAAACTCTGTGTTTCTACTGATATATATATAACTCGGTCTGCATTTATGGCAAATGCATCATGTCTGTGTATGGTTCTTATTGGTGTTTATCGAATAGTTTTTTTTCAAATCTGACTTTTTATTTGTTGATGTGCCCAGTTTTGGGTTTGTGGTTACTTACCTCACAGTCACAGCACACTCCGGGAGGTGGGAAGATTGGGAGGTAAACACACCGGGCGGGGTCATTCAGGTCTGAAGGTTAGTGTTAGAACAATACAAGTCACAGAGCACTGGTAAAGGTATTAAAGTAAGGGATGAAATCATCTATTCTGCTGCAGAATAGATTTCAATAGATATATAAAAGGTGAGATATTTAGGTTTGGCATTTGGGTATCATATAAGTCATGGAACATACATCCATTAGATAACATCACTATATAAAATAGATTATCTGCAAATGTAGGGCACACAGTTTGGGTATCAAGTTATTAATAAGACAACAAGGGTCACAGAGACCAGGGTGGGTCTAAGTAGTTGATCAGCGTCATGTGTCTACAAGCTAGTACATTGTCTGTTACAACTATGAATTGATAAAATGTCAATTAGATTCATGGAACGTGCCATATAACTCATGTAAATACGACTTATACAATCAATCATTAAATGGCAGTGAATGGCATTGGTAAGACATATACAAGATTGATAGAAAATTCATTAAATTTCTCTATCATTTTCTCGACAAATTTTTCTTTTACTGAAAAAGTTGACATTGCTCTTATGGCTGTGTTTCACGACCTTGGGACAATGTTTTTGTCTCTGACTGGGTGCCGTCTCTGACCAGGTGCCGTCTCTGACCGGGTGCCGTCTCTGACCGGCTTGGCTTGATAGGGTCAAAATACTAACAGCAGGAGCATAATTATAATAATAACTATGAGTATATAACAACCGCCATAACATTTTTCCAAATCCTTATTTATATGAGTATAATTATTTTTAAAACACCTTTTTCTGACACCTGGTCAGAGACGGCACCCGGTCAGAGACGGCACCCGGTCAGAGACGGCACCCGGTCAGAGACAAAAACATTGTCCCAAGGTCATGAGACACAGCCCTATAGATCCGCTGACTATTTGACAATCTGATGATCTTGTAATCTATTTAGTTTATTGTTGTGTTTAGTCTATCAAGCTAGTTTCTCTTCTTTATCTAATGCCATACCTATAAACTCTACACTCTTACCCCCATAAAAGGCCACCTTTCTCTAATATGCCTGCCATGTCTGGAACACTCCTTGATGTAAACTCGTTGTCTATCTGGATCCGTTATTTGCTTCTCTTCCCCATAGTGTTTCTGTTTGTCAGATTAACTAGGGTCAGTCTTGAAACCACACTCCTGACCACGTTCCCCAACCTTGCCCATATTCTAACACAATTACCTCCTGCTCTCCCTACCTGTAATGGAGTGAACTTGTCCTTAGCATCTACAGCATTCAGGTCAGCCCCCAGTTTGATGAGTCGGTCCATGTGAAGGTGGTGACCATCCTCTGCTGCGGCCCTCCATAGCGGGGTCCTACCGAGGACGTCTCTCACGTCAATGTTGGCCCCCGCCTCACACAGCAGCGACAGAAACGTGTCGTCTTCACAATCAACCGACAAGTGCAGCGGTGTCAGGCCCAAGCCATCTCGAGCATCAACGTCAGCACCGTATTGTAGTAAGAGGCCAACCATGTTGACCCACTCTGTTGTGTGATGAAAGAAAAATGATTAATTAAAATCATCATTTTGTTATTTTTCTATGTTTTAAAATGTCAACACCTTCAAATTTAGTTTCAAAGTTTCACGATATAGATCGATCGCAGGGTATGTGCTTTTGTCTCCACAAAGAATTCTAGTTATTTTGATCCATTTACAAGTTATCAAAAAGACATCTACAATAGTATGTGATTAGTAGAGAAGCACACAAGACTTGTTTGTCATACAGAGGTATAGAAAGCATGCATACCTGATGTGACAGCAAACATGAGCGGTGACTGGCTCCACTTGCCGCGGATGTCGGGATTGGCTTTGGCATCCAGCAGAACCCTCGCGCAGTCAATGCGACCCTTCTCACAGCACAGATGGAGCGCTGACCAGGCAGCTGGACATTGGATGCCATCGTAAACTGTGTCGACCGAGAGTCCTTCTCGTAGTAGGCGGGTTATGGTGCCTGGGTCGTCACTGCTGATGGCGTAGTAAAGAGCCGAGGTTTCTTCCTCCATCATGGTCACCTGACAAATTAATGTAGTTATACATTTTAAATTAACATAATTGTGGCTGTCAGTTTCACCGACAGAATTTTGTTCTTGAGGTTGATTTGAAGATGCAATATATTTAACAAGCATGTGCTATAGAAGGGGGGTCATTAGGGTTTCATGCCTCTGTGTGAAATTTCCCTACCCCACCTTGTTATGTCATGCCTTTAGGTTTAATAGGGTGAGGGTGTCAGAAATTTGTGCCAAATTTGGGGGGGGATTGGGATGTGCATGATGATCGACAAGTTAAAGAGAAATAAAAACTATTAAGGGCCGAAAAAGCGTGACAATTATGAATCACCCCTTGATGACAACCCCTACTAGTGCGCTAGTAGTAGCCGAGGTTGATTGCTCAATTAGGTTAGCCACACTAGTCCAGGCCCTGACGCAGTCAGGGCTGAACACCATGATATAAAAATCTTGGCAATATACATTATAGTGTTCCTCACCTTGCCCCAAATGGTTAATGATACATATAGTATTGTTTGTGTTACATACCAGATGCAATTTTGATGTGAATATCCTCCATACTGCTTCTCAATTAGAAAGTTCCCTTCTGAGCTGGTGGTAAATATTTTGCTTTGTCAAAACATGGCTGATTTGTGACATTTATAAACATGGCTGATTTGTGACATTTATGACAACTTCCTGTAAGCTGGTTACCTGAGGTCATAATTATGGGGAGTAAAAGTTATTTAAAATCTACTGGGAGAGTGGGGTCTATCACCAGAGGGCAGTCACTGAATGATAATTTCATTGGATTATCCTATAGAACAACATCCAGTCATGCATGATTGGACACCAAGACTCAATGCTCCTGCTTGACATTTGGCCCTAATTAGCTACAATGCACTGGGCCTGGGTAACTTCCACTTCCATTGAAGTTCCAGGTAGTTCAGCCAGAATTGCTGCATTCAAGTGAAAAATACACTGTTTGTGTAGTGAGTACATGCTTACATTCAGAAGTGCAAGCCTTTTTAAAGATCATCACCAATAATTAAACATACTTGCTCATCAGTCAACCGTGCAGCTTGGATGGTGGGCACTGGTTAAAACTATTGAAAAGCCTAAAACTATTATCCTGAATCCTGACTCCTGCCAGTCCTGGTCTGAGTGCGTGTCCTTTGACAACACAAATGGAGTGTCTACAAAGCATACAGTCCTTTTTCATCGAACTTAGAACCACCATTCAGGTCACATCAATATCAATCATCATTTCCACCTCCTTTTGTGAGTTGTTGTGCTGATTTATCCTTGAAAACAGCAGAAAACTATACTTGCATGCCAAAGTCAGCTGTCAAATCTTGTTTACCTGGAGGCGGCCATCTTGGATGAGTCACGTGGTGTTAATTGGACCAATCATAGCGCGTCCCCGAGGATGACGTCACTGACGCAGGTCAGCCATTGCGCCTGCGTGAATACTGAAAACGAGGCACTGGACGTGGCGGAAGGCCTCTGCCGGGCTAAAAATATTGCGAATTTTGCAGTAATTTGGATACAAATACGTTAAATCTACCCCCATTTCACCCCAGAAAACAACCCAAGACTCATCACCATGTCTGGAGGCGGCGAGTTCGGTAATCCCTTGCGGAAATTCAAGCTAGTGTTCCTCGGAGAGCAAAGCGGTGAGTCTTGTCAATTTGTCTACCTCCAAATGAAATGAAAATATTCTCGTGCCACATCAGAAAAGGTTACCGTCGTGGAGTCGAGACAAATACATTAATTATCCAGTTCTTAATGAATTCTGAGCCGAAATATCGGAGGCCAGTTGGTAAGGGATCAAGATGTGATTTGAGATGCCCTGCATTGAATTGGAAAGTAAAGTTATCGCTAGCCGGTCTGGAATGGGCGTGGACTTGTCGAGAATATTTTGAGGAAAATGACCCCACAATCGACCGGTTTTCGACAAGCTGACAGTATATCATGTAAATAAATCGTGGCTAAAAATTGTAGGTATTCAGATTATAACATAACCGTGTTTTACAACAGAGTCTAAATAATACCCCCAGCTCAAACCTACGCGCGTTTGATTGCAGGTCAGACTGCTTGACGCTCGAGAAATCAGTGCTGTCAGTGTCACTTGCCCAATCTCTGTCAGTTCTACCACTCACTGACTGAGTCATTCCTAGTCAGTGTCACACCTTTTGATGGTTTAGCAATGTTGCTGGTCATCAAATAATTGAGTGGGATCAGTCACTTGAATCATCATGGCCAGACTGAAGTGAAAATACACTGTCCCCTCCTTTTGACAGCCAGACTTGGTCTTTAAATTTAATAGCATTACTGGTAGATGAGTGGTACGGACTGTAATTATGATTATTAATATTATTAATTTAATGTTGTTGAATTTGTCGGTGTGATCTTTATGAATTAATGAATTAAAGAAATACAAATGTATTGCGCAGATCCAACAATGTCAATCTGCATCGATACCGTTTTGTCATTTCAAGATAATGTCATGTGATATGTAATGTTCATATTAACAATAAACATTAATGAGTGTCTAGATGGTCCTGATTGGAGGGGGCGGGGTCCCCATCATGTCGCCTGTTGATTTCAAGAAATACTCATGTCACTTTCTCAGTATCTTTGCATTCCTCATGTGATTGTCATTTGTCACGAGGCCCCCAGTCTCGGACTCCCAGCCCAACACTCTAAGTATTATGGATTGGGAGCAGGGCTGCATTTAATTGCTGTGCCAGTTTGGTGGCGCAAATCAGTGTGTAGTGGCAATACACATCCCACTACAATTGTACAAACAGATGATCAAAGGAAAACATAGTTCGATCTTAAACTACATTGAAGTACAGACATCAGTGTTGCCGAAATGACGCCGGCACGCCGGCTTTTGCCGGCGTAGAATCTTCATGGCCGGCGTAGGGCATTAGGACGCAGGCCAGAATGGCCTGCCATGATCTCAGCTTTCTAATGGTGAAAGAATTTTTCAAATCGGCCAACTATAAGCGAAGAGAGGCCCATATTTGTAAAATTGTTTTTTTCAATTTCTTTTAAGTTCTTGCTAGTATTAATCAATTTATAATGAAGTTTATTAAGGTACTTGAAATCTCAAAATTTATATGGCCTGCGTGAGAATGAAATGGCCTGCCACATTGGCCTGCGTTGAGAAAAAGTTTTCGGCAACACTGAGACATTGTTACAGGTAAATGTTACAACTTACAGTTACGTTGTCAATCTTGTCATTGTCAATGGATGTTAAACATACATCAAAACGAGAGGCCAATCAGTGAACCACGCTCAATGACGTAATCATTTTATGTTTTATAATGTTATGCACGTTCTAGAGCCTTCATATCATGACACAAGCTTACAGTAAGATAGTACCGGTATAATGTATACACGAATATAGTCTAGTATCCTCGTAGACGTAGTGACATTCCTACTGCAGGATGAGAGGTGTATAAGAGTGTGTGTGTGTGTGGCGGGGGGGTGGTCATGCTGGTCGTGATATCCGCTGCCTGCTGGTATGTAGGCCTATGTGTGTATGTGGGCAGTGGGCTTCACTTGGTCCCCAGGATACTATTTTTGTCATCAAGCAGTCTTTTCTAACCACAACAACTCCCACTACGTGATGCGCACCAGTGAACCAACACACAAGTGGTCTTCACGGAATAAGGGCAGAAAACTGTTATCGATGGCATAGAGATCATATTTTATGTGAGTGGTCATTGATTAACAATGACTCGGAAGACTTAAATGAATGAGGCATTGTTTAATTCATTTTTTGTTTAATATTGTTTCTGGTGGGTTTTGGTGTTTGAACCCCTCAAGAGATGAAAGGGAAACCTGCCTTCCTTGACCTTGTTGTTAGTGACTTGATGATCATTAATTGTACTTGTGTATTGTCATGCTTTATGTTTGACGTGCTGCATCCAGATGGTGACCTGGCCCTATTGTGGCGTCTTGGTTATAGTCAGCTAACCACGTCGTGTTTGTTGAACTGACCCACTTCTCTACAAGAAGCTTATGTAGCACCGAGTCGTGTGGAGTGTTGACGTGGTGGCCCACTGAGTCATGCGCTCAGAACAGGACTGACACAATATTTCCTATTACAAGAATTAAAAGATAAAGAACGGGAAATTCATATTTCCTTTGAAATATGTACATCAGATTGAAATATTGTAATGAGCCCGTTACCCTATTTGGCCAAATAACAAGGTTATTTTCATTGCGTTTTCCTTCATCTCTCTTGGATATGTATTTCCCTTTTAAAAATTAAATGATATAACAAGTTTTGTCCAAATTGAAAATGATGTTCATGAAAATGGATGCAAGAACACCTGAACTGGTTCTATCGGTGTCTGGATGACGCGAGGTGCTCCGCGATAGAGCTTCTCCTTCGGCCAATCTGCCAGACCTCCAGTCATGAGTTTCTGATACAGCTGGTGCTATAAGGACTAACGGTAAACTGACCCTTGATTTATACAATACCCTAGACAGAGAGTTAGTCTCTGATCCGTCTGTGCAGTTAATCCCACCCGGGTCTCAAGGGTT
This sequence comes from Harmothoe impar, assembly GCA_947462335.1. Lineage (NCBI taxonomy): Eukaryota > Metazoa > Annelida > Polychaeta > Phyllodocida > Polynoidae > Harmothoe > Harmothoe impar. The sequence continues at coordinate 21,066,321 of OX381714.1, forward strand.
AATGACATGTAATGATACAGATCCCTCTTTGATGTTACTTAATCCTCATAGGACGTGTTGTATCAAATGAAAGGCTGTAAACCCCCACAACCCCAATATAGCCTCCCATCGATATATCCAGTGCACAGTGCTCAGCTGCAGTTTCATATTGGTACCGGTAGTTGTGTGGCACATAGCACCAACACTACACAGGGGACGGAGAAGTAGAGAACAAGTACTGATATGGGTACACAGAGGCCCAGGCCTCATGTAGGTCACATTAACCCAAGCCTGCTCCTGTTCTCTGACCAGGTGTCCTTCCTGGGAACATGTATACCTTGAAAAGAGAAAATAACACAAAAAACACGCCTGACCGACCTTTGAACTGTGGCCCACCTGGACAGCAGTATGTAAACGCCACGTCCAGTGGTGGTGGGTGCAGTAGGTTACTGCCACTGTCCGACAAGACCCATAGCCTCAAGGCGTGGCCAGGTGTTTTGGGCCCCAACTTTACTTTCACATTTTAGAAAGTGATGCGGTGATATAATAGACGGATAACGTTTGATACAACTTGTCTCACAGTATCTTGACTGACCTCAACATTCAGCATGAGCTCCTAGATTTATAGGACAGTAGAAGACAAATATTACAGTGATCAAAGATTTAGTAAATGATATAGCTGAAATGATTATTGATTACCCTAATAAAATTGCATTAGCTGTTTATTATCTCAGCAACGTTTAATAGGAAAATTTTAAACGAGAGAGCAAATAGAAAATTTTATTTGCAAACTGAGGTGCAGTGACCCAAAATCAATTGGATCCTTTCCGAATGGTTGATTTCACTGTGGGAAGTGGTGGACTGGAGGTGCAGGCTGTGTGCATGAGGGGGTGGGTGTGTGAGTGGGCGGATTGTGGTGTGGGGTTGTTTTCCTGGTGAGGCCACCTGTGGATGTAGATCGGTCATGTGAAGGTGTTAATACTCACAATGTCCCCCTCCCACACCCCTCTTCATGCTCCTACTGGTGTAGAATCGGGTAATCCACAATCTGGCATCATACAGATATACAAGCACAGTCACCGCTCTTATATACGATATAAGCAAACGTGCAATTGACCATGGAAGTCCCTGATTTTAAGGATTTCTAAAGTGCCCCTAATAATCTGCATTATAATATGTATAAAAATAATCGTAGAAAAGGAAAAAAGAATATACGTGTATAAGGAAAGGAAAGAAAATGTGTTTAGGCAATCAAAACAATACAATGAAGGCCAAGCACATATCCAATTTAACAGTCTGACGATTACACATGTGTGTATTAAATGATGATTACCTCTACTTCTGCTACCTGACTGCTTCCATGACACACAGACCAAACTAGGTTACCTGCATGTAGGACACATGGGGTCTAGACGCGGTGCTACCGTAACGCCTCATGTATGTGGGAACCAGCAACACAGGGAGTGTTTTACAGTACTTGTAAGGCAAGTGTGTAGGATATAGAAGGCAAGGGCCTTTCATAGTATAAAGTGTGCATTTTCACGACCTCAGGGCATGCTATATAACCTATAGGGCTCTCCCAAAGTCTGGGTGCGGGTTATCCACATGCTGCAGGTAGTATGAGACACTTTACGGTAGTGGCGTCACACATGGCTGAACTCAGCCAGTCACCATAAGCTACTGGATGTAGACCCTCATTGGAAGTCAACCCCCATGTCTATTCCTGTTATAGTCAGTGATCTAAGCAAACAAGCTGAATGACGAGTTCTCACTGCCGTTTTTATATGTGCTGATAATATGATGTATTTGTATTCTAATTTATTCATGGTTAATGGGTCCCCAGGGGGTCTCCATGGGAAAGGTTTCTAAGGGTCACGTGACTCAATCTGTGGGATTTGATTACTCTCGCCCAATTAGACATGAAAAACATTACGTAATGACCACGGCTCTCCCCACCCACTCCCCTGAGGCCAATCTCTGATAAGTCGCTGAAAATAAAGGGGAAAACAAGGCAAAGCTGCAATTAGATTACCCCCTGATGCCTGAGAGGTATCACGGGGCTGGGGGGGGGGGGTTGGAGGTAGAAGCAGCCTTGGTATTAAATGGTAATCATGTATTAACCCTTTAAGAACCGCATGGTGTGAGGCTCAAGCTCATTTGACATCATGAGGTACCAACGTCCCTGGTGAGTAACTACCGTAAAACCTAGCGTATAAGCCTAACTCGCGTATAAGCCGCACCCTGAGTTACGGCCGATCCTATAAGCCGCCCTGGTGATCTGAATGTGCCGATTTTAGTACTGTATCATAGTGGCAAAAGCCGCACCCCGACCCTGGGCCGATCCTATAAGCCGCACTGCTGATCTGTTTCGCGTACTAGCCGCGGCTTATACGCGAGGTTTTACGGTAGTCGGCACTGCATTGATGCCTTGGTTGGAGTTACTCACCTAGACTGCATTCGTGGGTAATGACGCCAAACGGGCATAGTGCATAAGACTGTGGTTCTGTCCATATATGGTTAATACCTCGACATGTACAGCTGGTGCAGGGGCGACACATTACCTACGTACCCGCTACTATAACTGAATCTATGCTCTCTGTATAGTGCCCCTTTTCCCTGTGGATATTCCTGCTTTTTCACAGGAATACATGTAAGAAGCTCCCTTTTTAGGCCTGAAGAATGCGGGATAGTTAAACAAACGCCAGTATAAAGTGTTATGAACTTCAGATATACGATCTGATGATGGAAGTCTGCGTGACGGCCGTCAGCATTGACCGACTCTCTGAGCACATTTGTCTATATGAGGTTGTACTTTGGGCTACACCTATACAATTCTATAAGTGGGCAACCAGAGACTCCGTCTTAACCCTCTAAGGGCAGCAACTGTACTTATGCTCTTCTATCGACTCGTAATGCATAAATGCAGCCCTGGAAAATATCCTATCACTAGCAGTCAAAGTATTCATGAATGTATCATGTAAACCCTTCTGGATTGATACACCCCCAAAGAGTCAGCACGATGCACCATTGTAGTAAACGAGATAAGAGTCAGTGGGACTCACTCGTGAGCATGAAGTTTAAGGGCATCATTCACCCCTTAGAGGGTTAGCTTTAACTACAGCTAGAATCCAGGGACCACATTCCAGGACTTCCAGGACATGAATTGTAGAACCTCTCTAGTAGAACCTATTCGCCATGGTTCAACTAGTTCTCCCAAGTTGAGGTTTATAATAAAGATCAACTAAAAAACAACACAGGTATAATAAGTCTAGTACCTCAAATAGTGCGAAGATTTTACCTCCGCATTGAAGGCGCCTGGTGAAGTATATTGATTCAAGTCCGAGAAGAACTGCTTAGTCAAGAGTCGCAGTAAGTCAGTGTGGCAGCAGTAGGCACGGCACGGCCTGCCGTAAGGTTGATGTACCGGCCTCCTGTCACTGACCCTCTAAGGGCAGCATGATGTCTCAATGAGGCACGGCCTGCCGTCAGGTTGATGTACTGGCCTCCTGTCACTGACCCTCTAAGCTAAAGGGCAGCATGATGTCTCAATGAGGCACGGCCTGCCGTCAGGTTGATGTACCGGCCTCCTGTCACTGACCCTCTAAGGGCAGCATGATGCCTCAATGAGGCACGGCCTGCCGTCAGGTTGATGTACTGGCCTCCTGTCACTGACCCTCTAAGCTAAAGGGCAGCATGATGTCTCAATGAGGCACGGCCTGCCGTCAGGTTGATGTACTGGCCTCCTGTCACTGACCCTCTAAGCTAAAGGGCAGCATGATGTCTCAATGAGGCACGGCCTGCCGTCAGGTTGATGTACCGGCCTCCTGTCACTGACCCTCTAAGGGCAGCATGATGCCTCAATGAGGCACGGCACGGCCTGCCGTCAGGTTGATGTACCGGCCTCGTGTCACTAACCCTCTAAGGGCAGCATGATGTCTCAATGAGGCACAGCACGGCCTGCCGTCAGGTTGATGTACCGGCCTCCTGTCACTAACCCTCTAAGGGCAGCATGATGCCTCAATGAGGCACGGCCTGCCGTCAGGTTGATGTACCGGCCTCCTGTCACTGACCCTCTAAGGGCAGCATGATGCCTCAATGAGGCACAGCACGGCCTGCCGTCAGGTTGATGTACCGGCCTCCTGTCACTAACCCTCTAAGGGCAGCATGATGCCTCAATGAGGCACGGCCTGCCGTCAGGTTGATGTACCGGCCTCCTGTCACTGACCCTCTAATGGCAGCATGATGCCTCAATGAGGCACGGCCTGCCGTCAGGTTGATGTACCGGCCTCCTGTCACTAGCCCTCTAATGGCAGCATGATGCCTCAATGAGGCACGACCTGCCGTCAGGTTTTTGTACCGGCCTCCTGTCACTGACCCTCTAATGGCAGCATGATGCCTCAATGAGGCACAGCACGGCCTGCCGTCAGGTTGATGTACCGGCCTCCTGTCACTAACCCTCTAAGGGCAGCATGATGCCTCAATGAGGCACAGCACGGCCTGCCGTCAGGTTGATGTACCGGCCTCCTGTCACTAACCCTCTAAGGGCAGCATGATGCCTCAATGAGGCACAGCATGACCTGTCGTCAGGTGGCTGTGCTTTCCCATGCTGTGGTAGACTTACAGCATAACAAAGGCCTGTCCCTCTCACACCATGTCTATGTGGTGTCGGAGGTTAAAGAACCCTTGCTTCGGTAAATGTGTAGGAGCTGGATTTTTATCTTTTGGCTCATCTCATAGATTCGATCATCCTGGATACTGCGAAAAAATGAAACTTGAGTAAGTCTCACCTGCATAGTCAGTGGGACGTTAAACTACACAAACAAACAAATGATGTACCAGCCTCCTGCCACTAACCCTGTAAGGGCAGCATGATGCCTCAACGAGGCACGGCCTCAACGCTTCAATTTAATTTGTCATCATGATACGCCTTTACAGTGTCACATGTTATTCGGGTCAACAAGGTGCAAGTTTGTCTCTTCAGGATTGAATCAACATGGTCATCTGATGCCTATGCAGTAGTAATTAGTAACAAGCTAGTGTTGTATGCATGCATCGTGATGACAAAATTGTATGCTGCATTAAAGCACTATGTTGCCCTTAAAGGTTTAACGGAAGCAGTGCCTTCTCGGAACATGTAAAAAATAAATTTCAGACCTAACACATGCCCCCAGAGGGACGAGGGAGCGGGGCGGGCGGGCGACTCGTGATGCCGTCTGCATAGTAAGTAACCATGCTGTCCAATCTCGTAACGACCAGAGGGCAGCTGGGTCAGCGTCCATACAGCCCCAGACACTGTCTGTAGGACAAATACACCACTGTAATCTGTAGTAGACAATCACACATGGATAACCATCACAGCCTGTCTGGGTGGCACTGTAGGGGGAAGCACCCTTGTGGCTGAATGTCTTTGGCGGATCCCAATGCCGGTATTCACACTTTTTCACCAGGCACACTAGGGAACCATTACAAGGGACGCAGGTGCTATCTGGGGATAAAAATGGAATCTTGCTATTTAAGGCATCTTCTGTTTTGTGTTTTTCAACAGGATCAAGTCCATCTTTGTCTTCTTGGTAACTTAGAGAATGTCTCCAGAAGCCTTTGCCTTTGCCCCCACCTCCCGCTCACTCTATTCTGTAACCAGAGGTGGTGCCACCCGAGCCGATTACCTCTCTGTATGGATCCAGCCATATTTAGCCATCTGCTGCTATGCAGCCCACATAGCGCCCAGACCAACAATGCGTTGAGAGAGTGATGCCTCTGCTAATACACATTTGGACCAGAGACACTCAGACAGACAGCTGAGTGGACCTCGGTCTCAGAATGACCTCGTCTCAGAGAGGCCCTCCCTGTGTGAGGGGGCGGTGAGGGGGCGTGGTAGGGGCAGCTAATGGGTGTATTAAAGTGGGATGATGTCTCAGAGGAAGCACCAGAGCAAAAACTAGTCTGCTGCTGGTCCTGTCTGTGGTACCAGGCTTTACACCAAACGCCAACAGACTGAACAATGAATATGCATCATACTTTATTAGCGCACTCCCCTAATAGTAATAGCATGGAACAATAGTGCTTTCATGTACAACCGTTTTGTCGTCATGATGCACCAGAGGTACCTGGCGAGGGCTGCATTGGCATCATTCCAACCATATGGGGGGGGGGGGCATACACTCCCGCAGGCTGAGCATGATGCACCAATGGAGGGCCGGCAAATAACATGGTGACAAATACACCCTGAAGCATCATGCGGTCCTTAGAAGTAAAAGGATAAACTGTGTTTGATATGCTGGAGTCAGTGGAGTGTAGGTAGGCAATGTGACTCTGATGTGGTAGGCCTATGGTGGGGGGGGGGGGGCACTTAAGATGAGACCATTGAGGTCAATAAGGGCTGTAGAGGTCAAGTACCCTCAGAGATAACTGGAACCTAACTAGTGCAGGGATCTATAACACACAAACCACTGTGGTCTCCTCAATATGTCGATAGAAGAACGTTGTACTGGGTGAGGCTTAATCCTAAGGCTGGCAGACAATCTGGTCACAATGCATTAACAACTTTGGTATAGTAAAGATAGCCCTCAGCAGTAAATAGTAGTTGCACCCTCTGTATGTTGTAAGTTTGCATGACGGCTTGAAGTATTGGTCTCTGTACAGTGCTATGTAGTTACCTAGACCGGTGTGTTAAGGTGCTGTGCTGTAATACTAACAGTGTGACTTCACCCTGAACCTGCTCACCTGCTGGTGTGTTCATTCCACGCTAATCTGTTGGACTCAGGTCAGAATTATACAACAAAGTGAAACTTCACACAAGGGACAGCACTGTTCTGCCGTGTTGGTCAAGTTAGTTGAAACAACCGGTACCCCTTTAATATTGGCCTATCCAGACAAAGTGTTAACCTTTAAGGGGTCGATATGATGCACGAATGCACCATTGGCAATTTACTTGGCCTGGCTGTATCCATTCATAGTCACAAAATAACATTATCCATTAAAGCACTATGCTGCCCTTACATGGTTCACACTGACGGGTGTACAGTACTGTATAGGGGACTGAGTGAGCAGACAGACAGACTAGATGTACGTCAGATAGGTAGATAATCCATAGATATCAGTGTACGAGATCCGCAAATACCTGATGTACATCTCATGTTGGACTGATAACGTCAGGCCCTATGGAACCCTTTATGGACGGCCTAGTGTTTTATCAATGCGCCATGCCCTTTGTCGGCAGGATGCATTAATGCAGCCATGGCTAGTGCATGATGCCGTCCTATACTTTGAGGTTCACCAGTACTATCATGCTGACTCCGCGGGATAATACACTGGTAGTGCCAGCGAGTTACTCACTGGTATCTTGGTGCGCATTGACGACTAATATTGATCAAAGGCAACATACCGTATTTAAAGGATTGTCATGATCATTTGATACGACTCATAATGAAGGGTATTGGCTCCACAATGTGAATGGCCATATAACCTGACATTCCACTGTTTGACAAAGGATTGACACATGTAAAGGCGCCTAAATGTCCCTCTTTACTTCCGCTAGTCATTCATTGCCAAACCCATAAAAAATTGGGGAAAATGCTTTCAATATTAAATGGAGCGTAAATAAATGATTGGCACTCAATACTGCTCTCACCAAACTTTATTACTACATTGGGAATGTTCACACGTTCAATAACAAAATTGAAACGTAAAACTAACGGTGGATTCGTTGGCTACAGAAGTGTCCCCATAAATACATTGCCATTACCGGTCTCGCTCTCATACTATATATGTAATACGGGAAATAAAAGAATCTTTCGCTGGGTTAAGGTTTAACCTTTGAGGAGAGCGTAATGCGTAGAGTCAATCACCATTACCGCCTTGTCGAAATCTCTTGGACAATGGGACTGACCATGAGGCGACGTAGTACAAAAGTCGCTATACAGTCCCCCTGTGAGTTGCAGCCTGTTGTCTATGTGAGGAGTGCTAGGGGAGTACTACACTGTAGAAGCAGTGCCACACCAAACTGTCATAGCTGGGTGGCAGTGAGTGACTCAGCGGTTCTAAAAATAGACGAGCGACTCAGCGCGCTCATGCAAGGCAGGCAGCAGCAGCGCTGCTTCTACAGGTACATCTATACGGAGGCAGGCTGATGCCTGATTAACATGGACGGGTCTGATATACAACCAGACCGGAATAGTAATACACACAATAGTAATGTACCCCCCCCCCCCCCCCCCCCCCACACACACACACAGACTGGTGTGCTTCTCTAAGGGAATGGGATGTGATACAGTCAGACAAGAATACATTGCATACACGTCAGATCCATGATCTATTTTGGAGTAGATATTCTTGCATGGTACACATGTATACTACTGGTACATGCACTATTCTAGAATGACATCAACATAGCCCACCTGCCCTGCACTTAGATGATTTAAAGGACGTTGGGACTATCCCGACCGAAATAGAACCTTAGATATCCATAGCCATGCCCAAAATGTTAACGGTATACAAGGAATCACATTTATAATACCAGCGACAAGGTTTTTGAAAGATCTACAATACACTCCTATTGTGTACTTATAGAGCTCCATATCAGGTTAGCCACCTACGGTATTGAACAGCCTCAGAATAGGACCATGTAGGTCTCCAGTAGATAGGACCTCAGACAGGAGGACTCCCGGTCAGGGAACCCTACATGTGGTGTCTCTGCTACCTACTAACATAGCGTCTTAATGGGTCTCCAATCCGTGTACCAGGCCACTTCAAAGACCCTTCATGCTACATAACACGGGCCAGGAGCCGCGCTGCTCTGTTTTCCCGCCGTGTCTTGGCAACCGGATTACATTGATATATGGAGCCCTCTACTCTCATTTATGCTTCGGTGAAAGATATTGGATGTCAGCAATGTGGCTGATTTTCTTTTCCGGCGGTGAATATCTCTGACATTCTTTAAACCTTTATGGGCAGCACAGAGATGTGATGTGCTGTGCGCTCTGACATCGTACATCAGCTGGTACATCTTGTTAGAGCTGCATTAATACATCATGACGACCAAGGACATAGAGTGTATTAGCAGCACTATGCGGCCCTTAAAGGGTTGATCCATACTATGTAAATCTATCACTGGTATGTTGTTATATGAGCAGCCAAGGTGTGGACAACTCTAGATTGCGCTTGTCCATTCACCACTTTGGTCCGTTTAATGTGTAGGTGGGTGGACCCTAGCATTGTGCCTTGCATTGCAAATAGTGTGTAAATGATGGTAAATGTGGACGGGGAATACGTGGGCTCGCCGTGATGTACCACAGTGGTCACCACCCGGCTGCTGACTGCTGTATAATTCACACTCATACCCGGGGAATACCTGCCACCATCCTCCTTCTTCACGTCCTTGACCTTGTCCATGAACTGGGCAGCAATCTTGACCTTGGTGATCCTGCAGGAGGTGCTAGTCCCTAACCCTTTAAGGACCGCATAATGCCCGAACATCATGGTGTCCCAACTTGCTGATGCTGCATTTGTGCATCATGCCAATCCTTTGAGGGAGTGTTTCAACGCTGAAGGGTCAGCATTATTTGAGCTGTTCACTGGACGACAAAAGGGCATCTAGCATTAAAGCGCTGTGCCGACCTTAGAGGGTTCTGTGCAGAGATGAGTCTGCTGCAGTGTTGGCTGTATGAGGGGCAGGGCAGTGCCTTATTGGGTTTACGTCTGGTAGAGTGTCTCAAGTGGACAGAACGCGGCAAGTTGTAGCCACCCGACCAAAGGCCTTGGGCGCCGCATGTACATGCTATGATTGTCTCCTCAGATTGAAAAATATAATTGGCAAAAGCAGAAGGTTGATAATACATTTTAAAACCCAACTTAGATCCCCTGTGAATAACCTGCACATTATGAGAATTCGAACCCAAGTGCATTCTTCCAAAGTGAGATAGCACGTTACACTAGGGTTCAGCTGCGGGTTATATGCGATATGCTGGAATTTACGGGAATCTCTGAAATACGATGCCTACATGGAGATATATGGTACAGGGGTTTAGTTTCTGATTAAGAAGCACGAGACCAGATATGGGTAGTGTACTAGCAGGTAGCATGGTACACTCATTTAGCCGTGTTTGTGGTATCGACATACTGCTACTCCACTACAGCCGCAATTATTGATCTGTACTGAAGGAAGCAGAGAGGAATCCCGGCTGCTGACACACTTAGTAGATAGTAGATACTGAGTATATGCCCACACTGGGCTAAGTCAATAGGCGTATTATCCATCTAAGTAGATTTAGCCATTAGAGAGATATACCATAGTTTTCCAGATCTATCCAGCTTTGGGGTAATCCAGAAAGTCATATGTATCTGTTATAATGTAGAATGTATGCCAGTAGATGAGGGGTTAGAATTACTTACTTTCCATTGTAGCGCTTTCAGCCATGTCATATTAGGTATAGACTTTACATAAGGGAAAGTGAGTACATAGAAAAAACTCCACGCCATTGAGATACCTGCACATCATACTTCACGAGCTACACCATACTCCATGGGGGCATGGAGTACGGACCTCCCACAGGCTTAGCATAGAGAAGGACGTACCACCATGTAATAAAAGAGAAGGAACAGAAATGCTGCTGTTACCTTTTGTGAGTCATGAGGTTAGCCTTGCACAAGTCCATGAGTCCTAACATGTTAGTTGATAAAATATCACTAGCATTGATGTTTTATTGCCCTTAGCAGCTCTCTCACTACATGGATTGTGGACTGATAAATACTACCTCTCAGTATGTTGAGGCTGTATTGACATCTGCCGCCACATGCTGGCTATCTGTGTAATAGTACATCATATCTGCTGTTTATCCCCTGTAGAGACCGCTAAGTATGCCACTGAGTCATTAATATCCCGCTAAGATTTTATTGTCGCGGCGGTGGGATGGGTATGTTGCGTGTGGTAGTGGCGGGTGGCATGCTAATTGGTAATCAATTATTGTCCTCAATGAGGGCTGGCACATTGCCAACCATGGTGGACCCCAATCAACCCATACCCAGCTAACGCCGGTATCCTAACATAGGTCAGCACGACCTAGCACCTAGACTCTCCTAAACTAAGGCAGGGATCCCAACATGCACCCGTACCCACCTAAAGCTGACATAGACTGGCACCCTAAAGGGGTGAATCCACTGAGGTAAATCCGTCGGATCGGACGAGATTTGTCCATAGGTTTAACATTGTGAAGGTGCATCGGATCCGACGGATTTACCTCAGTGGATTCACCCCTTTACGCACCTCAGCTGACATAGACTGGCACCCATACGCACCTAAGCTGATATAGGCTGGTACCCATACCCACCTAAAGCTGACGTAGACTGACATAGGCAGGTACCTATACCCAGTTAAAGCTGACATAGGCTGGTACCGATACCCACCTAAAGACGAGAATGATGGTTATCATAGGGACTTAGCGTAACCAGTCCGACTAAGTACAACATCCAGTGGGACGTGCAAGGGTTCAGTTTAATTAGTTTTGAGGACATTACATGTCATTGTTTGAAGTGGTCTCAATGGATGTTTCATTAAGTACCGGTAGTATACTAATGGAGCCATTGATTAATTGATAGTGAAGGCAGCCATTAGGTAGTGTAGAGCTGACTACTATAGTACTCTACAATGCCCACTGTAATTAACAATCTGGTACAGCAGCTGACGGTATATTACAACATCACACAACACCATGAACCCACAGCCTGCATCTCTGAATTATAGTACCTTACGAGACCTGGATGTAATGCACATAGAGAATGGACAATGCAGCAAAATTGTTTGAATCTAATAGAATTGTGGCTTTTAAGGAAATTTAGGGGAAAAAGGGATAAGGAGAAAGAATACCAGATAGACATACCCAGGCATTTCAAGCGCCACAGTAAATTCGAGCTATGAACTCCCATCTTGTGTCTAAGCCGAAACGTATAACCCGCACCCTGTATTCTGATTAGCACACAACCCGTTGTGATACGTGTGGATTTACGGCACATTTGTTGAACTTCCTTCTAATTCCAGATTAAAACCAAAAGGTAGAAAGTGGATATCAGATGGTTAAATCAAGCAAAGCGGTGAAGGCCCATCCTGACGCTCTTTTTGAACGACATTACAAATGTGAACAATATCAAAATGAGTTGACGCTTCAATATATTCATGTGTCTTTTCTTATCGTTTCAGTTGGCAAGACATCGCTAATCACACGGTTTATGTACGACAGCTTTGACAACACATACCAGGTAAGATTGTTCGATGTACTCTAGGTGTTAAAGCACTCCAAAATAAGAAATATGAGTCGATGGACTTTGCCAGGATTTACCTGTCACTATTGTTCTTGGAAACGCCTTCTCTGTTAGACACAATTAATATCTCAATTGGTCCTATCTTATCTTTACCTTGACAAATTCTCTTTGAACAGTTCATGAACCCCGAGTGTGGGTTTAAGAACTTTACCAAGTTGGCAGTGTAGGTTATTACAGAGATGCCACTTTTCCTACTTTTGCTTGAGTTCCTTCTTTTTTGCAGGAAATTCTATATCAAATTATGCTACATTGCTACAGAAATTCATCAAGGTTGTAATAGCTCCTCTTTTTTGTGACGACTGAGCGGCATGTCTGCTTATAAATGTATTTATAAGCGAGATGCAGGTCATAAACTCGAATTTACCGACATCTTTTCTTAGACAAATGCACATGCGGTTGATGGTTACTCTGACATGGTGGGGCTATGTTTGGATGTAGGCGCAGCTTTATAGCCGCCTCTACAGCTCCTGCACAGGGCGTGTCGGCATTTATAGGTGCCTGCCCTTTCTCCTACCACCTTCACCCTCATACGCCCATAACCCTGTATAGGCCGCATAGTGCTTTAATGTTTTACCCTTTATCGTCCTAATGAATGAATGTAACACTCGCCAGGGATGCCTTCGTGCCTCAGGCCCAACCTTCTGCGTTGATACACTCCCGAAATGCCGGCATGATGCATGAATGAAGCCCTGGCGTCATGACGACAAGTGGCCTAGCACATTGAAGCACTATGCGGCCCTTAAAGGGTTAATGCCGTCTTCTCGTCCCCCGACCGCCCCCAGTTATTAGCCTCTTCTTGATGCTTCCCTGCGCTGCCTATTTCAGCTCGCGTAAAAGGAAGCCCTCAGCTACTGGCTTGTGATTTTCTCCACAGACTCGCTACATAGGTGAGAGAAGGGTGCGGTGAATTCCGACCAGGTTATAACTTTATGGTGGCTATGATATCCAGAAGTTGCTGAGGCATTGGCAGAGGCAGTCATCTTGGTTTTGATACACTCAGGGAGGATCGGCTAGTTATTGCCACACCAAGACGACAATTTTTTTTATATTTTTAACCAGCTTCCGACAAAAGTTCTTAGTGGACCAGAGATGCCACTCTTCCTACTTTTGCAGGAATTCCTACTTTTTGGCTGGGATTTCTGTATTAAATTTATGATAAATTCGTACAGAAAATTAACCAAGATTGTAAGATTTCCTACTTTTGTCGAGAACTGAGTGGCATCTCTGGTGGACCCCTAACATAAACATTTATTTGTTGATCTAGGGGAATTACTGGAAGAAAATTTGAAAAAAAAATTCTCAATTTTGAAAAAAAATAAGGTGCGCGAAATCCATTGACCAACTTTTTTTTTTGGTCTGGCCTATTGGCCATCTTTGTGGTTGCTGAGCCACGACATGAACATGAAGCCTTGATGCATCATGCTGTCTTTATAGGGTTAAATAAAAGAGCAAGACTTGTAAAATTCAAAATAGATTGTGTGTGGCAGAGCGCCATCTTTGATCTTCATAAGGTGATCGGTGACCTTTATGTCAGTAAGAATAAGAAAGAGTTTAAGAATTTAAACAAGGATTTGCCTTGACTGATCCTATTACATCGTTGACCATCGATTAAGAAATCTTTGGTTTAAGTTCTGTACAATGCGATAAATCGCTGACCCTCGAAGAATCCAGATCCTAGATGAGAAGAATCTTCTATATAGTTTATACATGTATTTATAATTTGGTGTAAGACAAATGAGCGTAGAGCTATGTGGCTGGCGCGTGGTCCTTCCCAGCATGCAGCAGCGAAGGGCGGCCATGACACCCGCTACCATCCATCGGGCTCCTATATTGAGCGCATTAATCAGCAATCTAATAAGGAATACCCCGGCTCTGCTACTGCACCGGTATTTTGCTTTGCCATATCAGCACTTAATACTTTTCCACCATATAATAAGAGTCCCAGGTCAGATTTCTGTGATATGTTATTTGAAATAAAGCACTTCTTTAACTATTTCTCATTACATTAGTATTTGTGTGAATTTACAGTAGTGAAAATGAGGAAGAGAATGGATTACTGAATTCTTGGCCTTGATAAATGGGCTTGACAAATTCCAAATTGGGTGCACATAGAGGCTTTTGAAGTCATACCTGGTAATTAAAATGGCCAGTCGCTATAAGCGGATATCATCCAATAGACTGCTATGAGTTACTTAAAAAGTAAATCAGTGAAAAGTGCTGGTCTTTATCTAATGTAGACAAAAGCCGGTTGAGGTAAGGTGGCGAGGGTTGAGGTAAAGAGGTGAGTCTGGGTAAGCGCGTCTAGCCCCGTCTTATATTGATTAAACCACAGCTTCCTATACGCCCAACAAGAGCCAGGTGCACCAACGCTACCCCATCGATCCCCGCTATAAAAAAGAAAACAATAATAAAATGACTTAACTCTTTGATGTCGTTCCAAGCTCTGAGGGAACATGTCTTTGGGCGGGTTTATTCGTAGAGGGTTATACGGTGTGTTCCAAATCGGTTGACTTCAGAGGAGCGCCCAGCGGAGTCGCAGAACCTTGGTCATTTTAACCCTTTAAGCGCATCATAGTGCTATGTCCTCTTGTCATCAAATTGATTAAATGCTCACCTGGTGAGTTACTCGCCAGAGCTGCGATGAATGCATCAGGACGCCTCTACGCCCCCCAAAAGTTTGACATGATGTATGAATTCAACACCATGCCGGCACTGCATTGGTGCATCATGATGAGGTCATCAAGATAAGGATCATGCTCATATGATGCTGTCCTTAAAGGGTTAATAATACGAGGTACTATGAGTGTCTAAGATGGTCTCGTCATGAAGGAGGATTCAACATGTCTGCACGCTCACGATCTTTACAAAGTCGGTAGTTATGTCTTTGTCCAAATGCTGTATCATCTCCTCATTGAGACTGGTACTAATGGCCGTACCTGCCCATCCACCAGCCCGTACCAGCACTGTTTTAGTTCCCTTCTCTGCCACTCTTACTGCTGGTATGGCGCTGCAGTGACCCGGGTATTCACAGACACGGTACTGGTCCGGGATGAAACACTTCACAAGGATGGGATGACACGCCTTTCCATATGACTACTCTAGCCAGTGGAAAATTGAATCTTGGCCCGGCCTCCATATTGCCTGATAAGGTGGGCCCGAGTGCACTGGGCCTGTCTGCACCGACTTGGCAGATATACTGCAGACCAGCTATGGTGCCAAAGATTATTAAAATGAGGCATTTTAACCCTCTCTATGCAGCATACTGTATGAATGCCAACCCTATCTTGTTGATCGATGCATGGCTGTATTGTCAGCATGGTTTATCTTGTAGTGCTGGTGAGTTCCTCCTCAGCATTGTACTGGTGACAATAGTGAATCACCTCGTTCATGCCTTCAAGATAGGCTCTGCTTGACATATATTCAAAGAACATGCTGGTCAGACCAGGTGTGGCATTTCGTAAAGGATGTACCGCTGTGGGGTCCCGGGTGGTGTCCAGTATGGTCATGAATTGTAAACTAGCGATTACAGTATAATTTCATTCATGAGGTCAGTGCTAAGAGGCAGGCATGTCTAGCACCGTACATATTCATATTACCGCATTACCGCATATCTCCGTCTGGGGAATTCATTAAAGAGTCCCTGTTCAAATGATTGCTATAATGCACAGGAGCAGACTTGATAAACCGTAAAATTCACTGTCTACAGGCAGTAAACTTGGAGATATTGCCTTTGTCTACCCTTGAACATAAATTCCCAAACAAATAGTGTGATCATATTTCTATTCTGGCACCGTCGAATAATGAATGACTGTGGTGGCCCGTCCGGGCGTGTACATTATACAATGGCTGGTCCCTGCGGGGTGAGGCATTACACAGCGCTGTACATAATGATGGATCCCCGGGCACCCAGACCGCTTGTCCCCCGCGTGTAGACAGACTCACCTGTCACTGCACCCGGTACCTGCTGTATAGACTAGAGCCCCCTGCCGGTATGGGGGCCACAGGCTGCCATACAGTGTAGTCTAGTCTCTGTAAAGGGGCCCAGCAGGCATCTAGTACACACGGTACACACAGGCACTTGTCAGTGCAGCACTGGGGCATCACACCCACCCTTGTAGAGTGTAACTATTAACCCTATAGCTGCATTGAGAGTTACTCACCAGCGCTACATTTGCGGATCAAACCCACACTAGACCATTTTGCAATAAAGCACTAGGTGGACCATCGTATGCTGAGGTGAATATGCTCTGATAGAAGCATTGAGGTTGGTAATTGAGGACAGATGCGTTCCCCACTCACCAACTTTCCTGGTCTCACTACTGGCTGCTCTATGGTCCTGGTCCTGGGGGAGATAAGATAGGACAGATGACCCGCCAATGAATCGGGAGTCCTTACAATACTCCAGTCATTCTTTAAATCATATAGTGGCTGTTAATCAAAGGACTCTCCGAGCTCCTATAAAAACAAAAATCACTCCTCTCCTCTCCAATAGCCATACCAGTTAGCTCGTCTAGCATGTTTCCTGCCTTGTGTGAGGCTATAAGACGTCGCCCCGTGTTAGAACACCCATGTGCCCCCCCCCCCCCTGTAGGGGTGGGGCCCCCTGTAGGGGTGGGGCCCCCTGTAGGGGTGGGGCCCTCTGTATGCAGGGGTGGGGCCCCCTGTAGGGGTGGGGCCCCCTGTATGTAGGGGTGGGGCCCCCTGTAGGGGTGGGGCCCCCTGTATGTAGGGGTGGGGCCCCCTGTAGGGGTGGGGCCCCCTGTAGGGGTGGGGCCCCCTGTATGTAGGGGTGGGGCCCCCTGTATGTAGGGGTGGGGCCCCCTGTATGTAGGGGTGGGGCCCCCTGTAGGGGTGGGGCCCCCTGTAGGGGTGGGGCCCCCTGTATGTAGGGGTGGGGCCCCCTGTAGGGGTGGGGCCCCCTGTAGGGGTGGGGCCCCCTGTATGTAGGGGTGGGGCCCCCTGTAGGGGTGGGGCCCCCTGTATGTAGGGGTGGGGCCCCCTGTATGTAGGGGTGGGGCCCCCTGTAGGGGTGGGGCCTCTCAGGGCGCTGTACGACAGTCTAACATGCCACCCTCCCAGCACCACCTGAGTCTAGCCGGGCCCGGGCTCCCTACATCTATAATTCACTATGTCTGATTAGACGAGCCTCTGCCGCAGCCGAGTCACCACCGCGCCCGCTGTGGTCTAACCCTGTGCGGGCCGCATGAGTCATGATGCAGCGCTCGCGAGTCGACTCAAGCACCATTCCTACCCTGTGATTTTACCTATACGAAGGGTCGACATGATGTAGTAAGGCAGCACAGGAGAGTAACTCGTTGGCATTGTAAGGGTGCATCATGACGACAAATGTTACTTTAAGGTAACAACTGTCCTTAAAGGGACAGACAGCTCGCCAACCACCACCTTTTGTTTGCTTTTAAGATTTTCACTCGGCATCCATCGGGGCCAATTTGCTTTCACTCCGCTCGATCGATTTGATGTGGAATAAAATGCTGGTGCCAGGAGCTTTAGCTGAGTAATGACTCATACCTCCTGACTGTGTGTGTGTCAGAGGGAGTCCTACATAGGTCTGCAGCCTGTCCGTCTCCACAGTGCTGCAGTCTAATAAGAGTTCTGCGTACTAACTTCAGCCCACTGTAGGGGTCAGGTCCTGTCAGATCTGGTCGAGCTGTGCCAAGCCGTATAGTGTGGCCCCAGGAGTGTGGCAGCGTCTTTTTTCGTCTTAACGAGTCTGCATCAAGTCTTACTGTCATGGCCACGCTCACCGATTAATTAAGTTTACCGTATAGTAATACCACAAGTGAACATAGCCCAAATTACCCACGAGTCAGTGTGTTTCCGGTGTAGTGGTGACCTGAGCCTTTATGGCTTGGCTGGGGGATGGTACTGAGTGTGCCAAACAGGTGTGTTGTACCACGGCCGACACACCCCGGCATCCACATACCACGGCTAACCCTCTAAGTACCGCATGGTGCCTTAGGGGTCATGTTAGTTGTCTGCATGATGCATCAATGTATCTCAGAGGTATTACTTGCTGGCAGTCTGGCACTGTATTGGTGCATCAGGTTTATCCTTCAGGAGTGTATAAACCCAACTTGATGCATGAATGTAGCGCTCTGGTGAACCTGTGCCTACTGCTACATTGCTCAAAGATACAGAAAGGTACACAGACGTGCGTATGTTTGTGGACGTCTGCCTCCTGCTACATTCCTACAGGGTACACATGGTGGTAGTAGTGAGAAGTACATGGAGAGGTGTGTACACCCTGGGTGTATAGGTGTACGTGGTGTCTGGGTGTACAGGTGTACGTGGTGTCTGGGGGTCAGTGTAGATGTATTCTGCTCAGTGCTCAGGCCATATCACAGAGCGTCAGGCGGCCTCCCTGGACGCTACACGGAGACAGGACGAGGGGTGGACCTGACTTCTGAACCATTTAAGGGCCACGCGATGCTTAAGGTGAAATGTCTTTTGTCGTCATCACTCATGGTATCTGAATTTACTCCAAGCAAGCAACTCGCCAGGGCTGCATGCATGCATCACTGATCCTACCGGGTTGAGTCACACCCAAACAGTCTGTGTGATGCATTAATGACGACTACATGTCGCTTTAAGACTTTCATCGAGGTGGTGGTGAGGGGGTGGGGGCTGTAACAAAAGCTGAGCAGTGGGGAGAGTTGTAAAACAATGATGGAGAATGTCCCCCTGGTACCACGGGCCGCCTGGAGTGGTGGTGGTCTATACGATACGGCAGTGTGTCGGGGTGTGTGAGTCTACATGACTAGACGCTGGGGTGGCGGTGGTCTACACGATACGGCAGTGTGTCGGGGTGTGTGAGTCTACATGACTAGATGCTGGGGTGGCGGTGGTCTATACGATACGGCAGTGTGTCGGGGTGTGTGAGTCTACATGACTAGATGCTGGGGTGGCGGTGGTCTACACGATACGGCAGTGTGTTGGGGTGTGTGAGTCTACATGACTAGATGCTGGGGTGGCGGTGGTCTACACGATACGGCAGTGTGTCGGGGTGTGTGAGTCTACATGACTAGTAGTGCTGCAGCATTGAAGGCTAATTAGCTGAACACCCATCACCAAAAAAGACTAAAGGTCACTATATACCACTGGAAAGCTCTGATCATGGGCTTTTCAAATATCGTGAACGTTAAAGAAAAGGTTGCGAGGAATCCAAGATGGCCGCCAAAATCCAAGATGGCCGCCAAAATATCAGAATTCCATCTTCAATGACCTAGATATGGCTTAGAATACTTTTTTAACACTGCCTACCCCCCCTAATTTGGACCCAAGGAATCCAATGGTTCTATTGGTTTGTTTCTAAGACAGCTGGTTGCTTAGCAACAGCTATTCTAATTGTTTATCTGCCTAGCAACACAGTTTTACATGGTCCTGGGGTTGATTACAACCATACCTATCCCCCTAAATTGGACCCAAGGAATCCAATGGTTCTATTGCTTTGTTTCTGAGACAGGTGGTTGCTTAGCAACAGCTATTCTAATTGTTTATCTGCCTAGCAACACATATTTCCATGGTGCTAAGGTTGATTATAATCATACCTACCCCTTTAAACTGCACCCAAGGAATTCAATGGTAACAACATATATATTTCATGGTCCTGAGGTTCATTATCAACAAGCATTGCAACAACTAAACAGCCTTGGATCTAGGTTATTCTGTGGTGCGAGATTGATAAAGAAACAAGCTCTGTGGACTCTTCAAGTAGCTCTTGGGACCCCTTTAGCGGCTCTTGGGACTCTGCAAGCAGTTCCGGGTACCCTCTCAGAGGCTTTGTGGGACCTTCCAGTTGCTCTGGGACCCCTTTAGTGACTCTGGACCCCTTCAGCTGCTCCGGGGACCCTACATGCGGCTCTGTGGACCCTTCCAGCTGCTCTGTAGACCCCTTCAGTGACACTCAGGACCCCCTTAGTGACTCTGTTGACCCTCCAAGCAGCTCTGGGGACCTTCCCAGAGGCTTTGGAGGCCCTTCCAGTGCCTCTGTGAGCCCCTTCAATGACTCGGTGGACCCCATCAGTGGCTCAGGGGACCACTGCAGTGACTCTCTGGACCCTTTCAGTGACTATGGACACCCCTTCAGTGACTCTGTGGACCCTTTCAGTAGCTCTGGGGACCCTTCCAGCTGCTCTGTGGACTCCTTCAATGATGCTGGGCAACCCTTCAGTGACTATGTAGACCCTCTAAGCAGCTCTGGGGACCCTCCCAGAGGCTTTGAAAGCCCTTTCTAGTTGCTCTGACTCTAGGAACCCCTTCAGTGACACTGTGAACCCCTTCAGTGGGTCTGTGGACCCCGTCAGTGTCACAGAAAATCCATAAGTTGAAAGGGTTAGTCAGTACAGACTATCCTAGGTTTGTCATATGTGTGTTAATCACAATGACAAAGTTATATTCAAAAATGACTAAGGGGTCAGTCAGTAGTGGCTAACCTAGGTTCATCATTGGTGTGTTGTATTTGTATACCACTAGTTGGTGCCACCTGTAAGATACTTTGATGACCACTTAGTGGCTCCCCCCTGGAAATGAAAAGACTCAGGTGGGTTGGTCAGTACTGACCAACCTGACAATAATAACTTACCTAGGTTCGTCGTATAGGGAGCCAAAAAAATGACTAACTAGGTTAGGTACTAGTGACTGATAGATTGGTCATATAGGGAGTCTAGGAATATCAGCGTGGGGGCTTCTTCAATGGCTCTAGGGACCCTTCAACGACTCTGTTGACCCTTGCAGTAGCTCTGGGGACCCCTTTAGTGACACTGGGGACCCCTTCAGTGACTCTGTGGACCCCTTCAGTAGCTCTGGGGACTCTTCCAGCTGCGATGTGGACTCCTTCAGTGACTTTGGGCACCCCTTCAGTGACTCTGTGGACCCTCCAAGCAGCTTTAGAGGCCCTTCCAGTTACTCTTACTCTAGGGACCCCTTCAGTGACTCTGTGGACCCCTTCAGTGACACTGGGGTTCCCTTCAGTGACTCTAGGGACCCTTCCAGTAGCTCTGGGGACCCCTTCAGTGACACTGGGGACCCCTTCAGTGGCTCTGTGGACTGTCCAGTGGGTCTGGGGACCCCTTCAGTGGCTCTTGGGACCCTTCCAGCAGCTCTAGGGACCCTTCCAGTAGCTCTGCGGACCCCTTTAGTGACACTGGGGACCCCTTCAGTGACTCTGTGGACCGTTCCAGTGGGTCTGGTGACCCCTTCAGTGGCTCTTGGGACCCCTTCAGTGACTCTGTGGACCCCTTCAGTGCACTGGGGACCCCTTCAGTGACTCTGTGGACCGTTCCAGTGGGTCCGGGGACCCCTTCAGTGGCTCTTTGGACCCTTCCAGCGGCTCTTGGGACCCTTCCAGTTGTTCTGGGGACCCCTTTAGTGACACTGGGGACCCCTTCAGTGACTCTGTTGACCGTTCCAGTGGGTCTGGGGACCCCTTCAAGGGCTCTGCGCACCGTTCCAGTGGGTCTGGGGACCCCTTCAGTGGCTCTTGGGACCCCTTCAGTGACTCTTGGGACCCTTCCAGCGGCTCTAGGGACCCTTCCGGTGGCTCCAGGAGGACCTCTGTACACTGTGGTGGCTGTGGGTGCATCTTTGCTGATTCTGTGAACACCTCTGCTAACTCTATGACCACCTCTACCCTTGGAAACACCCAGACGGGCTCTGGGTATGCATACCCTGGCATTAGTAGATGTCTACAAGCTCTGAAAATCTCTTTGCTGGTACCAAGGAAGACTCCTCCTCTATACCAGAGACAACTGGATTATCTTCCCCTATACCAAGGATGGCTAGATCATCTTCCCTTATACCAGAGATGGCTAGATCATCTTCCCATATACCAGGGATGACTATCATCTTCCCCTATACCAGGGATGACTAGATCATCTTCCCCTACATCAGGGACAATTAGATCATCTTCCCCTATATCAGGGATGACTAGTACCTAGGTCGATTGTACCACCTCCCTCAGTATCCGGGCTGTAGCTTAAGGGTCCCAAGAGTTACAGAAGCGGTCAACAGAGCCGCTAGAAGGGTCCACAGAGCCGCTGGAAGGGTTCACAGTGCTGCTGAATGGGTCCACAGAGATGATGGGAGCCACTGGAAGGGTCCCTAATCAACCAAGTTTTATTACAATAGCTACCCCCCCCCCCACCGTAAGAAGCTCAAGGGCTCTTGGGGGCCATCCACATGTAGCTAACTGTTATGTACATACCCCCTAGCTACTAAACAGGTCCACAGAGCAGCTGGAGGGGTCTGCAGAGTCACTAAAGGGGTCCCAGAGCAACTGGAATGTCCCACAAAGCCCCTTAGAGGGTCCCCAGAACTGCTTGCAGGGTCCCAAGAGCTGCCAAAGGGGTCCCAAGAGCTACTTGAAGAGTCCACAGAGCTTGCTTCTTTATCAACCTTAAACCATAGAAAAGCCTGGATCAAAGTTGTTTAGTTGTTACCATGCTTGTTGGTAATGAACTTCAGGACCACGGAAATATGTTTTGTTAGGGAGATAAACAATAATAACAGTCGTTGCTAGGCAACTAGCTGTGTTAGCAGCAAACCAATTGAACCATTGAATTCCTTGGGTGCAGCTTAAAGGGGTAGGTGTGATTACTATCAACCTTAGCACCAGGGACATATGTGTTGCTAGGCAGATAAACAATAAGAATAGCTGTTGCTAAGCAACCAGCTACCTCAGAAACAAAGCAATAGAACCATTGGATTCCTTGGGTCCAATTTAGGGGGGGTAGGTATGGTTGTAATAAACCTCAGGACCATGTTAAACTGTGTTGCTAGGCAGATAAACAATTAGAACAGTTGTTGCTAAGCAACCAGCTGTCTTAGAAACAAACCAATAGAACCATTGGATTCCTTGGGTCCAAATTAGGGGGGGTAGGCAGTGTTAAAAAAGTATTCTAAGCCATATCTAGGTCATTGGAGATGGAATTCTGATATTTTGGCGGCCATCTTGGATTTTGGCGGCCATCTTGGATTCCTCGCAACCTTTTCTTTTACGCTCGCCATATCTGAAAAGCCCATGATCAGAGCTTTCCAGTGGTATATAGTGACCTTTAGTCTTTTTTGGTGATGGGTGTCACCAGAAATAATGCTCCTAGCTCTCCAATGCTGCAGCACTATAGATGCTGGGGTGGCGGTGGTCTACACGATACGGCAGTGTGTCGGGGTGTGTGAGTGTACATGACTAGATGCTGGGGTGGCGGTGGTCTACACGATACGGCAGTGTGTCGGGGTGTGTGAGTGTACATGACTAGATGCTACAGTGGCGGTGGTCTACACGATACGGCAGTGTGTCGGGGTGTGTGAGTGTACATGACTAGATGCTACAGTGGCGGTGGTCTACAAGATACGGCAGTGTGTCGGGGTGTGTGAGTCTACATGACTAGATGCTACAGTGGCGGTGGTCTACACAATACGGCAGTGTGTCGGGGTGTGTGAGTGTACATGACTAGATGCTGGGGTGGCGGTGGTCTATACGATACGGCAGTGTGTCGGGGTGTGTGAGTGTACATGACTAGATGCTGGGGTGGCGGTGGTCTATACGATACGGCAGTGTGTTGGGGTGTGTGAGTCTACATGACTAGATGCTGGGGTGGCGGTGGTCTATATGATACGGCAGTGTGTCGGGGTGTGTGAGTGTACATGACTAGATGCTGGGGTGGCGGTGGTCTATACGATACAAGTGTTGGGGTGTGTGAGTGTACATGACTAGATGCTGGGGTGGCGGTGGTCTATACGATACGGCAGTGTGTTGGGGTGTGTGAGTCTACATGACTAGATGCTGGGGTGGCGGTGGTCTATATGATACGGCAGTGTGTCGGGGTGTGTGAGTGTACATGACTAGATGCTGGGGTGGCGGTGGTCTATACGATACAAGTGTTGGGGTGTGTGAGTGTACATGACTAGATGCTGGGGTGGCGGTGGTCTATACGATACGGCAGTGTGTTGGGGTGTGTGAGTCTACATGACTAGATGCTGGGGTGGCGGTGGTCTATATGATACGGCAGTGTGTCGGGGTGTGTGAGTGTACATGACTAGATGCTGGGGTGGCGGTGGTCTATACGATACAAGTGTTGGGGTGTGTGAGTGTACATGACTAGATGCTGGGGTGGCGGTGGTCTATACGATACGGCAGTGTGTTGGGGTGTGTGAGTCTACATGACTAGATGCTGCAGATGACACCTTATCAGACAAGTGCCGCCTTATCGGGCTGCAGCACCCCCTGTGTGTGTCCAGGTCACTGCCCCTGTGCCTCTGTGTTACCGCACAGGGACACGGTGTAGTTGGTTGGATCTATACTGAGATGCCACTTTTACTACTTTTTCAAAGGGACTCCTGTATTGAATTATTATGTTCTTGTTCACCAGAATAGTAAGGATTTCTAGTTGCTGTCGACAAGAAAGTGTCGTCCCTGATTTGTTTAGAAACATTTCAAAAACGTCACACACAAGTCTGATAGAACCTTGATTACCAGTACATATAATAGGGCTGTTCCTTAGACATTACATGCTGACAGAACAATGATAGGTAGACACTAGCGGTGATTAGCATTGGTCATATGGATGAACCCAGTACGGGTGTACTGTATTACTGTACATCTTACCCATGCAGCCAGGCAAGGTGATTGTCCAGATGACCTACTAGAGGCATCCCAGAGGAATCCTACAGCATGGACGGACCGTGTAGAGGGTTGTAGAAGGTTCCTGCGGGCCACCAACCCGGTACGCCTCCCTACGTTAACACATTGTCTATGGTCGTGGTGCGTGTGTAAGCCCATTCATCCCCTCATCGCGCTGCTTGTTTAAGCACCGGTTTCCATATATCGCATGTCGGGCGTCTATATCAATTGATCACATGTACCTGGGGGAAGGTGTGTGGGTGATTGAAGAGTTAGCCCCCGGGTAACCTCCACATGCCAACTCTGTATAAGCACAGGGGTCTCAAATAGGTGCCGGTCTTGGATGAGCAGCGGGGGTATATAGTGGCACTTAGCTTTTATAAGCGCCGGTCTCATATAAGTAAGTGCCTATGGTCGGCATGAACAAAAAATGCAGCACTAGTAAGTTACTACATGTAGTGCTGTATTCATACATCATGACGACAAATTGACATACCGGTATGTATTGAAGCACTCTGTGGTGTTTGAAGGGTTAATATGCCGGCCAATACAGTACCACGACTCAGGCCCGCATCTGTGTGGCCTAGTGCGTTTGGGGGCGGGGGCTAGTCTAGACCTGGCTTGGATCATAATGAGGGAAAGTCACGGCCTTTCCGTATCAGGTATGCTGAACTAAGTAATCCCCGGAGGTACGTTCCAGTAAGATTATATATGACCTGGGGAGGTTGGGAGTAGATTGTGATTGTGCATAGAGTATACGGGGTATGGTGATCACATTTAGATAAATCTCAAGAGTCTTATGCCAGCGGTGCTTTGTTGTATTCCTTATTAACCCCATAGAGTCCTTTACCTCTTTTAAAGCCAAGTAACTCACAAGTCAGTTGACTCACGAGTTGGTTAACTCACGAGTTGGTTGACTCACGAGTTGGTTAACTCACGAGTCGGTTAACTCACGAGTCGGTTAACTCACGAGTCGGTTAAAGCTGCTGTACCAGGTGGCACACTCAAACCTACGTTTTCTTCATCTGTGTCTCATATGATTGTGTAACCCTTTCCCTCTTATTATCTGCCATTAATTTTGGAAAGAGGTACTTATTATGTGCAATACAAGACTCCGATTCCAGCTATCATTTATATTCTAGTGGGGTTTGTCTGTTTAGTTCTGACAAAAACCATCAGGTGGCAGTACTGATCAGAGAGGAGCCTGGAAGTTTTCCATTGCTCAACTCACAAACACAGTATGCTAGTACCTGGTGTATCCTGTAGATGGCATTAGCCTTGTTGATGTAATCAAGTGCTGAATAGAATGCTGGAAGCATTCTATTTTTTCTGATCTATATCTTGGAATTTAGCACAGTTAAAAGTCACAAATCAGATTGGGATCTTAGCAGTACACTGCACTAAGGAGACCCTTTATAGAAATGCAGAAAGTGAACTTTCTATATATCTGAGGTAGTATAGCAGCTTTAACTCACGAGTCGGCTAACACGAGTCTGCTAACTCACGAGTAGAGTAACCTACAAATGCTGCACTCATAGCGTTAGAGCAGCCCTTCATAGACCTACTATGCTACACTGGGAGAGAAACGAAAACTGAGAACCTATGGTGTGGTTCAAAGTCGGGTGTTTACAGATCCTACCTGTACCCCACCCTGACCTGGCGTGAACCCAGGCTGGGTTCTACCCGGCCACCTGTTGTAGCCCCAACCCGGGGTGAGCAAACTCACACAACGCTGACGCTGCACTAGTCAGGGTCAAATTATTTAAGCTTCATCAATACCCTAATCGTTGCCTTTAAGCAACATTTGCCATCATGATGCACTAATTCAACGCTGGTGAGGACCAAAGCGAATAGTACATTAACGCAGTATGCGGCCCTTACAGTGTTAATGTGGAGCAGTTTGGTTTACATCTGGTTGTTGTGATCACCCTCAGGTAGGCCTGCCGTAGTGTGTGGGGCTGCTGCTGCTGTTAGCATTCTGTAATGAGACGCGTGCCATGGAATTCTTATGTTTGATGACTTATGTAACTGTACTTTAGTCTACACCAAAACTGTGTTAGGAGAGTGACACCTCGGCTGGAGGTGTGACTCCATCAGAGAGAACCATGCTACATGACAGTGGTAGCAGAATGTAGCGGGATGTGGCTGTATGGAGGCACCAGTGTGCACCCACTGAACCGTACCTTTATAGCCCGCAGCAGCCTTCAGCCGCCGCCGACACAGGAGGCAACCACCCCACCCAGCGAGCAGCCCACCACCCCGCCCACTGAGCAGCTCCCGAGCAGCTCCTCGGTACCTCCACAAATAGGGGAACATCCAGAAAGTAGCAGCAGCTAGAGGTACCCAGGCCCGTAACTAGCCCTCTTCACGGGGTGGTTCGTTTTTGGATATGGTGGGACTTGGCATGATCATTTCAATGGTGGAGCTGGACTTATCTAATATGATGGTAGAATTTTGTATGATGTATTCTAAGAGGAAGCAGTGTCTCATATAAATAATCAATCTTTTATGTTATTCTCTCTAGAATCCTTAATAATTGTCCGATCGACAAGCCGTAAAAAAAGGCATGTAGCCAATTATGCCCTCTTTACAGTCAGCTAGGGTGGAACAAATTTCCTCCTTGAGGGAGGTGGGGTGGTTTGTTCGAAACGACGAAACACCCCTAGTTACGGGCCTCGGGAGTCCCCGATCCGAGCAGCGCTTTGTGTGGAGGTAAGACTCTAGGCAGCCCTCAGCATGCAGTGGCTGACACAGGTGGAAGCAGCTCACTGCAGGACCCACACGACTCGACATATCGTAATACCTCCCACAGAAGTCGCACATCTCGCTCGATGGAAACTTATAAGGCAGGCGTTTTAGAGGTCTGGGTCCCTGTCACCCCCCACAAATAGG
This sequence comes from Harmothoe impar, assembly GCA_947462335.1. NCBI lineage: Eukaryota > Metazoa > Annelida > Polychaeta > Phyllodocida > Polynoidae > Harmothoe > Harmothoe impar. The sequence goes on from OX381714.1 coordinate 21,094,141, forward strand.
GAAGGGTGCATATTCCTGGTTAGCGGAACCCTTAGTGCGCAGCCATTGAATTCCACTGGCCCATAGTGCTTAGCGGCGTCATTTTGGTTCTGCTACAAACCCCACAACGTGTGGTATCAGGGAAGTTCACACAGCGTTATGGGACACTCCAGCAACAGAGGAATACATGTCACTTTGTCAGCTCCGTAGTAAATTCCCTGCAGGTTGGCGCCGATACTTACAGTCCCTAACATAACCCAGCCGCACAGCCTAGCACAGCCTAGTCTGAGTGAACCCCTCCCCAGCCGCTTTGAGCTGCTCCCCTGAGTAGCTCAGTGAAGTGGTCAATATGAGACTGATACCGCCCAACACGGCTAAGGGGCAAAGCGTGTGATAGAAACCACTGTGGGCAGGTCTGGGTAAAGAAACACAGCCAAAGGGCCTAGTCAGTAGTGTACAACTAGTTACCAGTTGTAGTGTCGACCACAGGCGCCCAGTATAAGACCAGCAGTTACCATTGGTAGTGTCGACCACAGGCACCCAGTGTATTATAAAGAGTTACCAGTGGTACTGACAACCACAGGCATCCCGTGTAAGACCACAGGCGCCCAGTGTAGGACCAGTAGTGGGGTAATGCTTGTTGGTGTATGGCGGCGTTGTGGATGTGTCGGGATGGTCAATAAGTGATTCACCCCAGACACCGGTAGCCCCCTGACACAATGGGCCGTCTGGTTGGCATGTGTCTATTCTGGTACCGTTGTACTACAGCACCCCTACTACCATTACTACCGGGGGATATGCCGCATTCGGCTCCCCAGCCAATGATTGGACTATGAAACATAGCGGCGGATAACCAGCAACTTTACTCTGGATGGTTCCCATTCTACAGATGCACATATGGTAATGAACCTTCAATGACCACGTAGTGTTTTAATGTGCTACACATGTATACCCTTTGTATAAAGGACGATAAATAGAGCACCAATTCGCCAGTGCTGCATTCCTGCATAATGGCAAGACCATGATGTATTACAGCATATGCGGCACGTAAAGAAAAGCATAGTTAGTAGGAAATGAAATGTAGAAATTGAACTGCCTCAGCAGATTTCAATGTTAAAACCCTCACTGTAGAATCGAACATGTAAACTTGACTAAAGGAAAGAACATCTGTGTGAAGTCAAAGAAACTGTTGGCTGCCAGGAAATGATTAAAATTGTAAACCTTTAAGGACCGCATGGTGCTTTAAATGTATTATGTCCTTTTACCGTCATGATGCATGAATGGAGCTCAGGCCAGTTACTCACCTGTGCTGTATTAAAGCATCACGCCCAACCAATAGGGGTGATATACTCCCGAAGAGTTGGCATGACGTAAACATGCAGCTTTGGCAAGAAGACTCATCAGCGCTGCATAGTGACGACCAACGACACAGTACATTAAAGAACTATCCGGCATCAACGGATTAAATCCTCCTCAGTCGCTACATATCCCTCATGTAGCACAAAAACACGGCCGGCAGCAGAAAGACATCAAAAATGAATTTACTCCGCGACAGGCGACTTGCGGTTTTTAACCCCAAAGATTGTGCTTTAATGCCCTGTGCTATTTACATGGATGCAGCCATAGCAAGTAGACTCGCCAGGGCTGCATTCATGCATCATGACGACCTGTTGGAGAGTATCAACCCAATAGGATCAGCATGATGCATAAATAGAGCCCTGAGTGATGAGGCGACATGAACACCATTCATGTATCATGCCACCAAAGACCTAGAGCACTATGCCTCCCTAAAAGGGTTAAAAAGTCTGAGGGATATTAATTTGAAGATAAAATGAGCAGCTCGGTGGGAGCGGAGATTAATGAGGTTGTCTGGGAGGAAGCAGCCCTGTGCTGACAGTGGGAGGCAGACTGTAAGGTACAATAGTACTCTCTGATAGCTGCAGGTCTGTAGCACAGCCACCACTGGTCAGGATGCACCAATGCAGTGCTGGACAGTCATTCATTGGCACTGCAATACTTCGACCTTGGGGTGTCTGAGCCCAATAGGGTCGTCACGATGCATTCATGCCGAGTGTTAGTGGAAAACCTACAGAATGAGAAGCTCTGCGCTGTATGACTTTGTCAATTTGGATTTTGCGCCGTAGTTAAGGTTTCCACACCAGATATACACGTCTGTGCTGCACCTTATTTCTTATTGCCTTCAACTTTAAAGTGACATGTTGACGTTATGTACTGGTAACAAGTAACTCTTCGTGCCAACCCTTCGGGAGTGGATCAACCTCTGAAGCTGACATGATGCGTGAAAGCAGGCCTGACGAGTTACTCCCTAGAGCTGCATTCATGCATCATGATGACAAGGTCATAGTGCATTAGAGCACTGTACCGTCCTTAAAGGGTTAAGAAGTGAGTAGCTCAGAGTAGCGCAGACAGCCAGAAGTGAGCGACTCCCAGACGTATCCTCGCTGGGCGTCCGTCTGCTGGTGCCCAGCAAGCAGCAAATCAATAACTAAATAGCTGCTAATAACCAGCGCAGCCTGCCCGTGAATCCACACGGCCGCAACGTGCCACACCGAGACGCGGCTGGTCGTTAACTATGGTGGGGGAGTAGGGGGAGGATGGTAGGGAAAAGTTAAGGAGTGGTAGATTTTTTACAACCAAACGGCAGGGGTTGCGGATAGAAGATTCTTACGCAAGAACATTTTTCAGGGTCCTGGGCTAAACTTCGCTTTTTCGCTAAAAAGTGTGACATCTTATTGCCTCAAACCAAGGGGTCAAGATGTTTTGATTCCCAAAAACCTTTGTTGGATTTATAATGAGCGCTTTTAAGGAGTGAAAGGGCATTGGTGAGGGGGGGGGGGCTGAGTGTTTAGTGGATATTGCTACACCTGCAGCTTCTGTAGTAGCAGCAGCTGTGGTGGCCCTGGGCATACAATGCTCTTGTTTCCCACAGGTGATACCAGAACCAAATCTCCAGTACGGGTTATATGATATTCAGCTAGGGTAAAACGAAGCATTTCGGAACTATACTACAGTACTAAAGTAGCAATTTTCTACATAAATTTGCTTGCTAGGCCCCGTGTGTGTTGGGAGCGTGATGCTTGAGGCTGGAACCTGGAGAGGCGGAATGTGGCGGCGCGGTGTGGCTGAGATATTGATACAGCAGCAGGACAGGTACATGGATGTGGGCCTGGATGTGCGCACCAGGAGGAGGCTTCTGGAAGTCTGACGGTGACTCAGCAGCAAGCAGCACCACATAGAGACAACACACTGCTTGTCATCCTCACCGCCCCACACCCCTTACAAGACCTAATGCTGCCCGACAGTGACATCAGGCGTAGTAACACAGGCATTCTTAACCTCCCTGCATCATGCCCACCCTATAGGTTGAAACACTCACAAAGGGTTGAGATAATGCCTCAATGCAGTGTTGGTTAGCTACATACCAGTGCTTGGTTGGTTTAAGTAAAAATAAGGCAACATGCCATACTTGAAGGGTTAAACCATCGTCTCTCTCCGTAAAAGTGAAATTAATTGCTATAATTAATTCCCTGAGTTTGAGACTTGAGGTTTTAGTGTTGAGGTTCTTTAAGTTAACCCTCTAAGTGCAGCATGATGCGGCAATGCACTATGCCACAAAGCAGCCCTGGTCAAGAGCTCACCAGTGCTGCAGCCATGCATCATGCTAGTCCTTTGGGGTTGATACACTCCCAATGAACTATGCGTGGTGCACAAATGCTGGTGCGGTAAATACTGATGCATCATAACAACAAATGATCACGATCCTTCTCTCGCCCGCTACTAAATCAGTTTAAAACACATAGACTGTAAATTCTCACATAAGCCTAACTTGCGTATATGCAGCACCTCCAAATCTTACTCAGGGAGTTGAAAACTGCTAATGTAGTACTGAAGTAATATATACACCCTCTTATACGCCGTACCCCATACGGGTATGTTTGATATCAACTTAAAGCTGAGTGACTCGTGTACAAGCCGCGGCTTGTAGGTTAGACTTTAGGGTATCTGCAGTGTGACATAAAGAGTGCCTGCCTCCTGCTGCTGTGTGCCTTAATGACGGCTGTAATTAGTATGTGTCCGCACACAGGGTGAAAAACACACACACTGCCTGTCATCTCGGCCTCCTCAGGAAGCTGCCATGAATAGCCTGTACGAGACCCGCTCCCGTCACATGCCGCCAACGGGCAACGGTCCATACAGCCTCTCCATGCAATGGGAAGTCATGTCGTAAAACGCAGTCAACCGCCGTATTGATAACATAATAATAATGCAAAATAATTGTTAACCATAAATTAGGAGAATCCGCACCCAGGTGTGATTTTGGCCACTTTCATACTTTATGCATTATGGGCTCAAGCAACAATAGAATGATGTCACATCTGTAGGAATTCCCCCGTAAAATGGCGGCTCTGCCCCCTAGACCCTACCTCCCAGTAGCACTACATGGTGGATGGCAGGGCAACCACCAGACTAGAAATAGCCTGTGTTAGCAACAACATTGTATTTTCATGTGTTGCTTATTTAAAATATGCCGACAGCTTTCTAAACGGTGTCAGGGGGTGAGATAAAACCTCTAGGACAAGGCGTTTCTATATCAACCAGCTTTTACACCTGGCAACTGAAAAAATGGAAGAAGCCAGAATGAACTGCTTTAATGCGTTTACTTTCGTTACAGTAAAATAATTGTGTGATGAAACAGTATGAGGAGTGAGTGAAGAAGCGGTAACAACGACCGGACAGCCGGGAGAGCAAGCCGAGTAAATGTCACTAGTGTACGGGTTGGTCGGCAGTATGGCCAAAGGCGGTTCGTTGTTATTTAAGCCTCATAAAGCTGACAGTAGCCAGGTCAATGTGGTAGGACTTGAGTAGACCCACACACATGGTAAATACCTGTAAGTGCAGCATAGTGTTGCTGTCATGATGACGGATGCAGCTTGCCAGTGCTGCATTCATGCATCATGCTGAACATAAGGCATTGATACCCTCTTGAAGGATTGGCATGATGCCGCCCCCGGGGATACCGCCATGCTTAAAGTGTTAATGTCGAGTGTAAATTCACGTCTTACGAGGCAATTTTAATTGTTTCTGTATTTACACAATACAGTGTACCTACATCTATTAGACTTCGTATTTGTTTAAAAAAAAACAGTTTTGAAATATATATTCATCAACTAAAGGAAAAGAATCAGCTTTAATGTGAATGGTGTCCATCATTCAGATCAGGAAGATAATCACAATGCCTGTCTGTCCCCGCCTGTCGCCCAGACTGGCCAAGGCACAACAATCGCTGTGTCTATATATAAGCCAGACGTTGAATAACCTAATTAGTCCTGGAGGCACACACTTATTATGTTACCAGAGGCCCTATGGGTAGAGGGGCGTTGATGCAGAGGACGTTAAGACATAATAAGAAGGCTGACCACTTGACACAAGGTCAAGGTCATATGGCCAGTGTCTTGTCAGGGTCACTGAGGTCAAGGTTGTGGGCTGCGGTACAGAGGAAAGCCATCTGGCTATTGATATCTAACCCTTTAAGGGCAGCAGAATGCCTCACGTGTCATATCCATTTGGTATCATGATGCACCGACACAACCCCAGCAAGTTACTCAGCGAGTCTCTGGGAGTGTACCTTATAGAATTAGTATAATACTAGAATGCGGCACTGGTAAGTAACTCGTTAGTTACTCATCAGGGCTGTATTCAAGCATCACTACGACCTAAGGCTAAGGACTTAGTGCATTATGATGTGCGTAAAGGGTTTAAGGAGCACAGTGGGAGTCTAAGAATGCTTCATCCAGTAGTGTTCGGCTGTCTGTTTCAGTATGTGCATGTATTGTACATCTCCAACCACCATTACCCATAGAATGCAAATGTCTTAGTTGACAACTAATACACTTTTCTTTATCTTTGCAGGCAACGATAGGAATAGACTTCTTGTCAAAAACTATGTACCTAGAAGATAGAACAGTAAGTACAGCCTTTCTCTGTATTTTAATATGTCTCAATCATCTTTAGTACTATATTGTCATACGTAAATAATTAATGTATGTAGTTGAATGCAATTTGTTATCAAGACGAGAGTTTCCAGCTACAAAATGAACCTGACTACTTTAATTGTAATTCTAAAATACACATTGGATTTCCTGAAGTATTGGTCAAGGCTCTGCTTTTTGGTTTTGATGTTTTTATCCTGCTAAATATGCTAAGGGCTTTGTCGTCAAAATACTACAAAAATGCAGCTCTGGCTGAATTCATGATCATGACGACAAAGCTCCAAAGGGCAGAGCACTGTACATTACAACAGTAGCCTCTGCGGTCCTTTTAGGGTGAAGACGTTTCGACCCCAGCCCAACCCCATGTTGTCATGTCTCTTTGTGTTGTAGATCCGGTTACAGTTGTGGGACACAGCGGGGCAAGAACGGTTTCGGAGTCTCATCCCCAGCTACATCCGCGACTCATCTGTAGCAGTAGTAGTTTACGACATTACAAGTAAGTGGGAATAACATCTGTAACAGCAGTAGTAGTATAGGATATCACAAGTAAGTGGGAATAACATCTGTAACAGCAGTAGTAGTATAGGACATCACAAGTAAGTGGGAATAATATCTGTAACAGCAGTAGTAGTTTACGACATTACAAGTAAGTGGGAATAACATCTGTAACAGCAGTAGTAGTATAGGACATCACAAGTAAGTGGGAATAATATCTGTAACAGCAGTAGTAGTATAGGGCATCACAAGTAAGTGGGAATAACATCTGTAACAGCAGTAGTAGTATAGGACATCACAAGTAAGTGGGAATACCATCTGTAACAGCAGTAGTAGTATAGGACATCACAAGTAAGTGGGAATAACATCTGTAACAGCAGTAGTAGTATAGGACATCACAAGTAAGTGGGAATACCATCTGTAACAGCAGTAGTAATATAGGACATCACAAGTAAGTGGGAATACCATCTGTAACAGCAGTAGTAGTATAGGACATCACAAGTAAGTGGGAATAACATCTGTAACAGCTGTAGTAGTATAGGACATCACAAGTAAATGGCAATGCCATCTGTAACAGCAGTAGTAGTATAGGACATCACAAGTGGGAATAACATCTGTAACAGCAGTAGTAGTATAGGACATCACAGGTGGGAATAATTTACAAAGAGAGTTCTGAGTAGCAACAAGTAGTTATACCATACATGTGTATGTATCTTTTTTGTCATATTTTCGTTGCAGATGCCAATTCATTCCAGCAGACCTCGAAATGGATCGACGATGTGCGCACGGAGCGAGGAACAGATGTTATTATCATGCTAGTAGGCAATAAGACAGACTTGTCAGATAAGAGGTGAGATCAATTGGTGCTTCCATTAAAGTTTGTGACAAATACTGTAGTACAAATAGATAAATAGAGGACAAAAACCCAAATACCGATGTTTTTGTGATAGTAAAACAGAGTTTAATTGTAAAATAAAAAAATAAAGGTGAAATTAAAGGAATTTGTCAGAACAACAGAGAATTTTTTGTTTAAAAAAAAAGGTGTGCTAGTTTGTCTGAGCCCTTTTTAAAAGATCACTAGGTTATTGAATTGAAAGATAAAATCTTCACCTTTTTAACGGCCAATGCTGACTCGATACATCTGCCGTGTTCTGTAACTGCTCACTTCATCTTAGTTTTGAGTTCTATGTCGTCAAAGTTCACATGAGGATAAATATTTACTGATTGATGTTATTCCTGAAATGGATTACAATATGTTTAACAAATGCATCTTCTCTTCAAGGCAAGTATCAACAGAAGATGGAGAGCGGAAAGCCAAAGAATTAAACGTTATGTTCATTGAAACTAGTGCAAAAGCCGGTTACAACGTAAAACAGGTATGTCCCTAAAGCTTTTATATTGCATATTGACCTTTTACAAGTCCAGCTTTAATAGTTCCGCTGTATTTGAACAGACTGTTGTGGCCAAAAGTCACACCTTCAGATTTTCTTTTCCAACTTTTGGGTATTGGTTGATTGCGGAAGTGTAGACTAACTAAATGTTAAAGGTATAAATACCACTCATTGTCAGCTAAGTAAGATACCATGTTGCACTTAAATATAATCAATTTAACGCCAACTCAATAGCTTAATGTTTTATTTGGATGCAAGCGAACCATTTTGCTTATTCCTATTACCAGAACTAAATACAAGGCAGCTTATCAGGAGCTGGGCGCTAATTCCAGTGAAATAAAAGTGTATTTGTTACTGCTAAAGCCTGTGACTTATCGATTTGCTCGACTCTTGCAGCTATTCCGGAGAGTAGCCGCCGCTCTGCCAGGCATGGAACAAACAGAAAAGAAACCAGAAGACAGTATCCTTTTACCTCTCATTAAGTTTAACCCGTTAAGGACGGCATGTTGCCTTAATGCAACATTTGTCGTCATGATGCACCAATGCAGTGCTGGTGCATAACAGAACTACCGACCCTTCGGGAGTGCATAAATCCTGTAAAGTGGGCATGATGTTTGCATACAGAACTGGTGATTTACTCGCCAAGGCTGCATTTATAACGACGACAAAGGGCATAGCACATTTAAGTACTGTGCCGTCCTTAAAGGTTTAAGAAAAGGCACTGTCTATAATACCGGTTGTTTTTCATCACGCGTTGCTCCCCTAGCACAAGACTTCTTCCACTGGGTCAATCACAATCGTGCCTCCCTTCACTGAAATTCATTGATATTTGATTCACTCTCTCTAAAATAGATTATAGAAACCTTCTTGGTTGTAGGACTCGTGCGTAATAATGTTGTTGCCAGCCAGATTCTAGACAGTATAATTTGAGTGTAATGACCAAACCAAACTAGATGTTACAGGTGGAATAATTTCTATCGTTAAGGTTTTAATTGTCATCTCAGTTTTTAAAAAGTTTTAAAACTTACAAAGAGTTGAGATGGATGTGTTGACAAATGATACGGGATATCTAAATGCTCAACTAAAGGTTTCTAATCGGCTTAAGGTTCTTGTGAGTTGCGTCTAGTTGGTAAAACCCTGACTAAAGCTTCCTTGGCGTGCCTCTTTGTACCAACTTGATCCATGTACCACTACTACTACTAACACCGTCTATAACACCCTTAGTCGGCTCTCACACCCCTCGCCACCCGGTTTGACTTGCTCCGAACTGCCCCTAGTTCAGATCCCTGCCGCCAGAGGGGGTTAAGTGCATTTTAGGAATCTTGTGGTGGCGGTTTTCGACAAAAATTGCAGGTAGGTGGCCTAATCTCCCATTCTAACCCGGCAGCAGGCTTTACGCCAACTCATCATCCTCTTGCCTATTGCTATATCATTGATCAGTGCCAGAGGTCCCGCTATACGGAGATTAGTAAGTTCTAGGTAGCCGTGCCTTAGTGAGTACACTGCACGGCCGGGTAGCTACAGTTACTGGCTTGGTAAAATATCTACATTTTCATAGAAAATACTGAAGCTCAGAAGGGCAGGTTAGGTTATAAAGCGGTTATATCACCTCAATCTGAAAATAGCAAGGGTACATATAAATTGATTATATGCGTTATGACAGTCGTTTAGTTGAGTAAGCCCCAAATTACTCCTGCAGCATAGCATCAATATAGACTATGACATAAACTGTAAAGGAGTTTACATAACCCGGATCTTTTCCTTGGACTTTTGATATTTACTGTGTTGAGTAAACTTCACTAAAGTACTGTATGAGGGGTGGCTGGACATACTGAAGGAGCTCTGGGACTCAAACAGCAGCGCTTGGAGCAGTTTAATAATGCCACTTTTTAGTGGAACGTGGAGCTCGTGATCTTTGAGCGCTTATGGTACACCATCATAGGGAAAGTGTCAGCAATGCTTTCAATAGATGCTCCGATTTTCTGGACCGAGACATAGAATATTTATACTGATTCCACCGTGCAAGACAACAATAGATTAGTAAATTTTGTACTACACTGTCTACCATGCCATGACAACTTGAGTGTCAGTTTGGCTGAATGTCTATGACATCAGTGACCAATACTTAATTTAGTAAATTAAAGGCCGTTAAGTCTACGGGAACTCTGCAGGCTTTTGGTTGTCCAACAGCCCCATTGTCAAGGGGTCTCAAACAAACTACAAATAGACAGAGTTGTCAGGTTTGCTCTGCTCCTCACCCCTGTGTTCAATGAAGTGAGCAGCTGCCACTTGTTCCTCTGTGCGGAAGGGTACAGTGACAGAAGGCAGTGACAACCGCCGCCCAAAACCCATGACCAGTATGTGCGCTGTATAGACGAGGTGTAACTGCATTCTGAGCCTCGTACACCGAGGAATCTCCTCTCTGCAGAGTCCAAATCTGTAGCAGAGGCAACACTGACATTCTTAGTCTAGACTCAAACCCAGTTGTGTAAATGATCATACTGTATAGGCACGATGTCACCGGGGTTCGCAGGGGGTGCCTTAACCAGCTGTCATTGTGCTTTCTTTTTCTTTCTTTTTGACTCAGGGTATTAACCCTGAGTAATATACACCTACTAATTTTGCGTTTTAAGACAATTTTGTGACATAGGAGAATCTTTATATTTTGGTTATCGTCCGACATAGACAAAAGTCGACAAAAACATGAGACAGGCAAGGTCGGGGGACAGGATCTAGCGCAAAATTTTTTCTAAAAATCTAAATTTTTCTTGACTAAATTGAACTGCGATCTTTACGAATTTATTTCTCTCTTTCGCTATTATGTAAATGTATGAAAACAAAGCTACCGCCGCCATGGGCCTCCATAGGCTGCAAGGCATTAAGTTTTTGGGTGCAAGATAGAAATGACATTTTGAGCGAATTTGCCCGTATTTCTCTCTTTCTACCCCCAAAGCGGGCAAAATCTGGGCACATTCTACCGCCAGGACCTATGCAACAAGTCACATCCACTCTATATCTATGTGTTAAGACAGGGGATGCACGGCAAAGGCATGGACGCGTAACACACGCCGCCCTGTAGCCGACCGACACAGCGAAACGGAAACGGCGATGGTGTTGCTGCTGATGCTCCGATCGACTCGCTTTACGGCCGAGATGTAAAACAGCGGTTACGCGCTGCTGGGCGCTGACGCCGACAGCCACCTGCTCGCCCCCAGCCACCTGCTTTCCCACAGCCACCTGCTCACCTACAGCCACCACCTGGAATTTGATTATATATGACTTCCAATATATGAAATTAGGGTAGCTTTTTCTGGCGATTACGATTCTGCCGTCAGAAATGAGAAATAATGTATTGTGCTCAAATTAGATCACTCATTCGAATTCATTTCTGATGCCAGAATTGACAGATTACCCTGAGTCATCTGTGAGGACACTCACACACTCCATTTTTTTTAAATTTAAAATTCATACCTTTCTAGGGGGATGCTTCATGTCTATATGTCCAAGGGGCTCGTCAATGTAATCCAGTAATATAGGGAGCGGAGAGTAGTCAGACATGGGTTGGTATTTTAACGGTTAGCACGCTTGTCACTGGTGTGAGATGTCTGTAGTTGGAATCCCAGCTGATCCAATGACTAGGTTTTCGGCGACTTCTGCAATACATTACCGTGAAGTCTCGTGTATACCCGCAGGAACCTGACCAGATGCATGTTGTAGTGGTTTCCAGAGTGGGTGCGGGTTATACAGGTGTTTTAGGGGTATACTTCAGAGCTAAATTAGCTATAATCAGACGGCAGGTGTAGGTTATAGAATTTCCTCAAAGTTTAGGTGCGGGTTTTACGAAGGATGTGGGTTGTACGGGAGACTACAGTAGCTACTGGTGGCTTAAGGTGGCTGTATGCGGACAGAGGGCCCCAGGTGAAGCTATCCGGGTGCGCCCCCTTAGTGCTGGGGAGATGAGCGCACAGCTCTGTGCGTGTACACTTCACGGGCTCGTAGAGAAACACGTACCCTGTGGATCATGGAGAGTCAAACACTCTAGTGAAAGTCGGTGGAAAACGCTAGATCACGGCATACAGTAAATACGGTCGGGAAATAGTATTCCTTAGGGAAATTTGATATGGCATTTTCTGGGGAACCTCATGTCTTGATAGATGCCCAGGAAAAACACAGACTTTGAGATGACTATAAAGTCTCGATAAAGTTCAGCGCCAGATAGATAGTGATTTTAGACAGGATGGGTCATGGCATTCATACTGTGTGTAGACGGCTAAGGCTACAAGCTCACCCAGCATATTGTGACTTTGGTCGGCGTTGTCGGGGACTATTCACATGAAGTCATGTTGGCTGCTTCAAACGCCAACTTTTTCAAAAGACGCAATGTTCCTCATTTTGCCAAGATGGGTTGTAAGACCTTTGCAGTATTAGAAAAGAATTTCGACTGGAAAAAGGCAAGGTTTTTATTTTGTTAAGTTGTGTAGTGTGTTGTGTAGTGTGTTGTGGTTCCCCCTGCTTGGTGTGCATCCCTTGTGTTGGTGTTGCCTCTTGGTGTTGTGGCTTTGGTGTAGTTGGTTTATAGACTAGTATTGTAGTGCCCTACCATGTCTGTTAACCCGTGCGGCAAGAAAGGCCGACTTGCCACACTTATAATTACGTGGGTTTTTGCAGGATGCTCGTTCCGTTGTCTCTTACCACAAACATTTTAAATCAGCAGATTCACAAAACAACTATCCTTCAAATCGTGTATATTACAATGCAAAAGTTTTATGTCATGTTTGAGTCAAAGCTAAGTAATATTAGATATTCAACTTCTACCAAAAGTCGCCCTTTCTTGCTGCATTGGTTAGTGTACCCTCTATATTTAATAATAAAAAACACGGCTACCATGCATATGTCGTCTCGCTTTTGGTACAAAATCAATTTGGTCTGGCTGACATAGTATTTCATATATGTCTATGAAACATACACAAATCACTTACTATGGTCTCTGTGAATATTTCTGATGTTTATGATAATTCAGCAATGAATCTGGACGTAGCGACCATCCTGCGACTCAGCAGACTTGTCTGCCCGCTTTAAATCACTTGCAGAGGCCTTCATTCTCTGGTTTATTTTAGACTCAAACCCAGTCAAACATATTTGGCAGTGGACGGCATTTCTCCGTCCATCTCTGCTCAGTATGCACGGCGGAAAACCTTGTTTCATGAGTAATTCAGATAGGACCATTTAAACCAACTATAGACAACCACCTGTTACCTGTGGACTACTAACTTTCTTGAAGTGTGCGAATTAACAGAATATCCTATTGTACAGTCTATATTAATATCTGTTAACCTAATCATAGTTTTCTTTTCAATTGAGTTTCGTTTATTGACACAGCGTGACTCCTTTTGGTTCTTACCCTAGCACCAGAACATTAATGTACCCGTCTAGAATGGGTGGCAATTTATTGCTTTCCCAAATTAGAAACATTTTGATAGAGCATTCCATAACATAGTATGAATATGGAGAGGATCGAATAAAACTAAGTAATATTCCTAAATTAAGTCCCAACAAAGTAGGGTTTTAGTCTTTTTTATTTTATTTTGGAATGCAAAAGTGTCGTTATAGTGTAGGCAACAAACCTGACCATTGCCTATTTAGAAGCTCAATATCAGGCGTTGACCGTCTAATTGAGATGTTACTAAATGGCTGTTGTTGGTATAAAGATTCACCAACACTACAGTAGACTTGTTTTGTTCTTGTCCTATGTTAGCTTTGATGTTGTTGTAGACGCATGTGAGCTTCTACTTTGTTTTTTCCTTAACTTGCTTCCAGTGATTGAAGTGAAGCTCAAAGACACGCCGACCGAGCCACAACAGCAAGAATCTGGATGTGCTTGTTGAGTAAGACCGTCTGTGATTGGCCGCTTTCTTTGTAAACCTAGCTCCTATTGGACACTACTAGATCACCTGTGTGGAGTGAGTGACAGGCCGATAGACTTCATTACTTGGGACCTTCTCAGTTTAGTGTCATTGACCGGGACCAGGTCGTTTTATTTATTGCGGAGGACTAGGAAGTGCAGACTAGAACCACGATGTACCTATGGAGAAACTATTCCGAGCCAATCAAAACCGTCGTATATGATAATTATGTTATTTGTGCTCAGGCGAGCTAGGCATCCGCAGCCCAGTCTCTTGTAGCCATGCGTTACTGAAACAAGTATAGTCAAGCTCCAGAAACATGAGTATTGCTATTGGAGTCCACAAATCTATTTAATAATGAATAAATAATCACCTGAATGGTTTCACATTCACCCTAGCATACATGCATGCGTATAATATCTACATTAAGGATTCATAATGGAAGATTAGGAGCCAAGAGGTTTTCACAGTTTTGTACATATGCGGCTACAGGTCACTGGTTGTACACATACAATGATAATGAAACAAATCTCACTCAGATAATAATGATACAAGGTAGAGAGGTAGGTTGTTGACTGTTAGAGGCACTTAGGACCAAATCACTCATCTTCTCATTAGCCACTAAAGCTGCCTGCTCTAGGGTAGTACCTCCATATATGGCAGTACCTCCATCTAAGGTACCTCCATATAAGGTAGCATCTCCATACAAGGTAGCATCTCCATATAAGGTAGCACAGAATTTGAGAGTGGTACAATCTCATACAAAGTCTACGTTTGTGTCTTTGCACTGTGGGGAGTTTCCAGTTCTCCACACCTCGTTGTCTAGGTCACAGTCCAGGTGCCCGCCGCTGTGTAAATGTGAGGGGTGTAAAATGGGAAAAAATCAATTGTAAAAAGATATAATTGTAATATTACATTAATTATGCGGGGTTAGTCGATATGCATGGGTGTGTGGAGTTTAGGGCTGCAGCGACTTGTTGTTAGCATTTGATATTTGGTCGTGCGAGGGGTCGTGACTCCGCCTCCATATAGGCGCTAGGTATATATGGGAGCCACTTTGAGCTATGTTTGTATATAATATCTATATATAAATGGTGAGGTATACGTATGAATTTGGATTATTTTAACTTGGCAGAGAGAGAAACCCCTCCTGAAATCATACACTGATGCTGAGTTCACTAAGACACAGAGTTAAAAACCCAACCTGTTCACTGATTTCAAACTATTCTTATCTATCTTTCCTATCTTTGTTAAACATTAGGAGAGATCTGAGGAACTACATCTGAACAGCAATTTGACAATCTTAATGAGAAAAAAAGCAACGAAAAATATGTGTTTATTTCGGAGACTTGTCCCCGTTGCTCTCAATCTCTCAACAATTTCCTTCACACAATGACACTAACTGTTCGCAATGTTAGAAGGCCTATTTTCTCTATTCTCAAATAGCTTCTACTGCATTTGTCAAATTATTGAATTGTGAACACACACAGCTGTTTTGTAATAAAGATTTTTATAACAAATTAAGCTTTGTAGTTATCGTTACCCTCATATGGGTTTTTTCTGAGCCGTACTTTGCAAATGTCACTCAAAATCCTTTTCTTAGTTTACTTGATAAATATATTAATTTTTTTGAAGCGGACAATAGTGAAATACCTAATAGTGAATTAAGAAGTCCATTTGCATATCCAAAAACCAAGGTTTTATCCGTTCTATCAACTTGATAAACTTGCAATTGTAATTCATCGAGAGACCACCTTTTTGCCTTGGTGTACCTATGGGCCCAAAGACCTGCTGAAATAAATCTTACACCAAAATTGTTTAAGTTTCTTTGTTTGGAGGTACAAGGTACCAATAATGCCATGTATGGAGGGTGCTTAGGTAGACAATGGTGTCTGAAAACTCCTCTGTACTTTGGTAAATACTAGTAGTACAAAATGTAATACTATAGTTCAGGTTACTCCTGTTTAACCAGGAATCTATTATTAGTTCTGTTATTCATGCAGCAATTAATAGTATGCAGATTTATATACGTCTGTGAAACCATATATATATATATATCTTAGGGTACAACAGATGTGTTGTACATCATTATAGTTGGCTACATAACTCTTGTGAGGATGTATAAACATACATGCAAACTCCTCAGTTATCCGTTTTTCTCCTGTTCAAATTGGTGAGTCTTGTTATGCCCGCTCGTTTCCCTGTTTGTTTGGGGTGATGGTTGTCTCAGCAGTTTCACCAGGCAAAATTCAACAAATTGAAATATTTTGCTTGTAGATTCTTTTAAAAAAAAGTTTTCGTAGAGAGAGCAGGCCAAACCCCTGTAGTGGTATAGTGGCGCTTCATTGATAAATACATGCAGAAGCTATTCTTTGTGCTCAGTTTTTATCCTAAGCATGGAATGCATGTATGTGTAGAATATCCCAGGTGAATATAAAGATTGCTTATCATAATTACAACGCATAATTTATACTCTAAGTTAGTGCACTAAGCCTTTATACCCATCCTAACCTAAGGCTTCGATAGGAGGATAATGCTGTGCACTATTCCGAGTGGCAGATTATGTTGCGGCCCGTGTGGGTACGTGTTGAGGACTCTGTCCATCGTTGTTTCTGGTACACACATATCATTTAGCAGTTGGTAATAAGTAGCTCAGAATACCTGCTATATATATAACTACTGGTAGAGATTGAGATAATCTGGGTTCAAAATAGTAAAAGTATAGGGTAGGGCATTGGCAGTTGACTGAGTAATAGTTATTGTTTTTTTTTTCAAAAGGACAGATATTGTACAAGCAATCATGTCAGATAATGATCTGAATTGATAATAATTCCTCTTTATTGAGCAAGCAAATGAATTTCCTTTCGAAACAATTCTGAAAGTTTCTGATAAGTCTCAACATTGCATCCTTTTCTCTGTTAGCTTGTAAACGTTTAGGCAAACATGTAATGTGCTTTACTTATATGCTGGTCATATGAAAATTGTCTGCAGTGTCAGAAACGCACCTTTCTGCATGTTACAATACAGACTAACCGTCCGTGTTTGAGACATATCCACATGGCTATTCATAAAATACTATTACCAGCTGTTTAAGGGTTCTGAGCTATTAAACACTGAACTCTTGGACACACATGGCGGCTCACATATCAAAGAGGGGATCATGACGTTTTTCTTTCTCCTTTCTCTGATACGTCTCGAATAAGCTTCAAGATATTATGCAAAACATTAGAAATACCACGAATTCCAGTGTGTGGGCAAGTGTGCCATTTTAGCAAAGGGAAATAATGTTTTATGGGTTAGAAAGGAGTTCTCATTGTGGGGAAAACATATTTCACAGATTTGTTTGGAATCACTTTGTTCATTATCAAGTTATATTTGTTACAGTTGTGTTATCCTCTGTTAGTGATTACCAACAGAATGCAGGTCACATATTCTCTATATATTAGCTATATATCACACATACCCTGACATATTATATTGAGCGAACACGTTTGAATCTCTTAAAGATCTCACGTTTGAATTAATGGTTTTCTCCATTTCTTTGAATATACAACTAAAATTTAGATTCTCATAGTAAGTTCCAAATCTTAGTGCTCCTATGAGGAGAACCCCACTAAATTAAGTGCAAGCAGGACACCACGGTCACAAGTGTATACTTGGTTCGATATGGAAGAGATCGTTTTGAACAAAATGTACTGCTTATGAGATCTTGAAGGAATTTGTAATAAAGCATTTCCTAAAATAAACAGTTGTTTTCTGTTATTGTTTTGATAGGAAATATTATTTACAGAAATTGGCAAAGAGATTTCTGATTAAGGCCTGATCATAAAGCGCTCGATTCTCATTCCAAAGACTCAACACCTAACATGGATTTAATATTACACTTTAAACTACATTTTGTTCCATACATAGTATTCCTTTTGACAGAAACTGTGCTCTATATTCTTAAGCTGCCATGGGTACTGCACTCAAAAAGATGTTTGCATGTTTTACAAATGTTTTACAGATGTATCATTATTTGTTGCATTGTGATTGAAGATTAGTTGAATAGACAAAGTATGCTGTACTTGTTAATGCTATATCGTACCATCACGATGATGTGCCGGGCACTCTTCAAATACGGTGGGCCTTTCCTGCTGGGGCTGTTGTAGGACAAGATATATTTCAGTGCTTATGAACACTTTGTGAAACCCTTCTACACCCAGCACATATTTATGCCAGATCAGCGCTCTATCGATAACAAGTGGATTATCGTGATGGTATGGTAATATCTAATTTTCCGATGAAGTCTCCAAATTGAGCTTCTCGAGTGTCAAAATTTAAAAAAAAGCGCTCTAGTATTTACCAAGAGATCTGCATGCTATATGTTAGTGTCATGTCAGCTTGGGCATATGCCTGACATGAAATGTCTTTTCTTTGTGAATTTTATGCACGTATATTAATATGTGAACTGGGTGAAAATGCTTGCTTTTCCTGCTTTTGTTGTCCTTTGCATTTGTTACCTGGAGCAGATATCCTATATCAAACCATTCGTAGTACACAGCAGAACATGTATGAAAATACAATATTACAGAGCAATGCTTGGAATACCATCCCAGTAATGGGACCAAACAAGACTGATTGCTGTTTGGCCAACTTAGCTTTGTTACCAACTGAGTACATGTGTTAATCAATGGCTGCAAACAAAATGTTTTCCAGTATATTTGGCAAGGTTCTGTCTAGTCTAATCTATCATCTTGAATTTTCTACCATTCTTAGATGTAGCATAGACATCTTATACTAGAAACCCCACTGTACCTTTGGTACTTTGGATGTCTTCAATTGCAGATACAGATGGGAAGAATGAGTACAGTTATAGAGAAGAAAGGGTTTGTTGTCAGTGTCAATGGACATAATGTAGAGGAGTCAATGATACGGGCACATGAAGAACTGAGGGGCAACTGAGTATTGGTGAATCTATATTTTGACAGTGACATCTGACACATGCAGTAAGGACATAACACATAATTCACATTGCAGATTTCTTTGTCCGTTTTGTAATGATAAGAGACCCATCAACAACCAGAACAACATGCTTGCATTTGAAATGTGATTTTTCCTTAACTGCTGCTCAGCTGAAATCAAGCTCCACGAGCATGAACAGGAGCCTCCGTCACCCACCCAGGAGGGCAGCTCCTGCCCCTGCTGAGGGCTGCCCTCCTGTATGCCTCCTACACCCCGCACCCCGCGTCACCATATTGACATCGCCCTCCGATGTCTCGGCCTGCAAAGTCACCTCTCGCAAATCATTCTTTTACAAAGTGTCCTGATGATACATCTTGTGTATGATCAACACATGTGTACACCAAAATACTATATGATATAGGAAGGAAGGCTAAAGGACCAGAGTTGTTAGGATTGTTATTATCGTTTATGAATGGTGTATTGTCTCCTTTGTAGAAAATACTCCCTAGGATGCATCCTATAGTAAATTGTTCTATATGACTTACACAGAACGAGTTTGCACTTGGTGGCTGTTGTGAAGATGATTTTGATTGAAAGTACTCAGTTGAACTTTGTCCCTTATATTTTGGTATCAGTCTCACCAAAATTGATTAATGGTTGCGTGAGGAAATGTTGATGGAATATGATGGTTTTGCTATTTCTCTGGCATGAGTGAATGTGGCTATGCAAGTCTCAATGTTGCCATCAAGTGTAAAAGCTCCCAGATTCTCATCATCAATTAGGTCTTTTCAAGGAGAAGCACCAATAAGCTTTAGCTCCTGTGACAATTTAATCTGACAAAGATGTGGTGATGTAGCTATAAAATAGTAAGTGTGATGGCTCTAAAAGTCCTCTATATATACATATATATATATATACCTGGTGACTTGGGCAGTATAATGCCTTATGCCACAATCATCTATATTCTGAATATAATACACTGTTCATGATGAGACTATAATGCATCTGTGTTGGAGTTTGTATACATGTATGCAGTGTGTCATTGACCTCCACTATAGGTGCCCAAAAGGTCTTGTCATTGTGTGTTACAAACAACAAGCGCTGTCTTTGATTCCCTATTTGTCTGAACCTCTCTGCATGCCAGGTGGTGACATATTTGCTATCTATTTGCTGCTGACCACTGAGCTTTGTACGTGAACATTTTGGTCAGTGTACTATTGAATAGCCATACTGGTAGTACTTTTTGCAAGATCCCAAGCAGTTTCCTTTGCTCAAAACTCCATCCCTTTTTGTACAAGTTAGGCCACGTTTGGCTTCCTCGCGTTGTTTAATTGAAGGACAATTTGTTGTGTACAGTGCTATTGTCTTCCCATATGGGATTGGAATGTCAATCGGTGTAGAAAAGACATTCCAAGTCTCAAATCGTGAGCCTAAAAGCCAAGGGCTACTATCGTTACTATTCTGGTTAGCCAGAGCCAAATTTGCCTTGTTATTTTGAGGTAGGTGTCACTAGCCGTGGTGCATGCTATTCCTCAGTGTCAGTCAGACATAACTGTGTGAACCTTTGTGATGATCATCTACTCATAGCAGGACTTTGCTTTGCTCAGGTGTAGGTTCAGTGTTGGTAGAGCACTAAGATATGAAAAGCCTTGCTACAACAGACACTGGGTACCGATGTTTAGATGCATACAAATGAAGAAACCTAATAAAATCTCTGTGAGTTAACCCTTGCTGGAAATGTCAATTATACATTTCAAAGATGCAAGGCCCTTCTGAAGTGTGCTAAGACACTGTTAAAGGGTGGGTTGGAAGTATACTCCCAGTAATGGGAGTAAATTATGTTGTGTGAATGAGAAGCATAATAAATTTGAGTGACCCTGTTGCTATGCAATGTTCTTTCCATCATTTATACCTTTCTGATGAGGGATTAAGTGCCATTGGCCTGAGTTGATAGGCAGCAGATGTTAGTGTGTTATATATGTGTTTTCCTTAGCATGGAGGGTTCATTCACTCCATGCTAAGACAATCTTCCACCTCTTTTCCTCCCTTCTCACCTTTCTGACACTAAAACACCACCTAAGACTGCACCAGCCCAACCTCATGCCATTATCTTTTATCCTGTTTCCTGACCTCCTAACTTGTGTTTTGTGTGGTTTCTGTGTTTGGCAGCAGAGATGGTGTGTTTTGTAGACTGTTCCAGGAGACGATCCTTAACCGCTGACCAGATATTGATCTTAAACCACCGGAAGCCCAGCCTGAGCAAAGTGAACAGGAAGGCGGATGTTCATGCTGATTTGTAGGACAAGATGTGCTTAGACTGTTTCAAAAGTAATTTTTTCAAGTAAAATGAAAGACATGCCCCTTTACATTGATTCCACCACATGTGTATAGGCCGAAAAACAAAAGTTTGGATATTATATTTAACAGCCTATGTATACTATATGGAATGACAACTGTATGTTGCTGCTAAGGAGGTGTAATGTACATTCCTGGTCTTCGATCCCTGTCATTATAGATATGAACACTGGTGTGATATATTACATATATACACTATTGCATCCTGACACCTTGCCTGTAGTTCGTAACTTCACACAATGTCACCCTACAAGTAGATATAACTTTTGCCTAGGGGATGCTATCTGTTAAATACTATGTATGCCTCGCATTTCCTTTTACACATGGCCCACCGAAACCCCGCCGTGCCCTACTGAACATTCTGTTTTAATAAAGGGGAGCCCAAGACTATTTCTAAAAGTCTGCTCATGACATTTTAACTCTCCATACATTTGAATAACCCACACTGTTTAATGGTCGATTTACAATTGTGATAGATCTGGTGCATTTTATGTTGAGTGTGCTGTACTTTTGCCATAACCTGTGAATCTAATGAAGTCAACTGTACATGAAAAAGAGGACATGAAGTAAGACCAAAGTTGTTTATCATGGTCATTTTACTTTGTAGGATAGAAGCACCTGCCAAGTTCCCTACATTTACTTGGTTATCATGTTCTGTTCTATGAGAAGTTTAGTTACTAATCGGATGTCATTGTGTGGAAATTAAGCAGTGATGTCATGATATAGTAGCCTGAATATAAATTGATTGTAATATAGTTATATTTGACAAATATTGTTCCTGATGACTCATTATGACGCTAATTATTATAATGGTATTTTCTGTTAAGTGTGCAGATAGTAAAAGCCTTCTAGACATGTTTTCAATAAAATGAACGTGTTTCAAATAGCTTATGTAACTCTTGCTATGAAGGTATCTGTCTGTGCATTAGATTAGCAAATATCCAAACAGTGTTTAATATTTGTTTCATCATTGTAGTTTTCAATATGTGGCATTGAGAAAGAACGTTTTCAGTCTTAACATATTGCATAATGTTGAGAAGTTAGTCATGTTTAATTAAGATAAGTTTTTTCCTCTGTTTTTTCAGTGTGAAAGAGAAGATTGCAGTTAAATCTGAAATGCGTTTCCATCCCAAAGTTGTATTTGCTGATGAGTTTCAAATCATGATTATAGAAGAAAGTAAAAAAACAACAACAAGACTGTATGAGTACAGCTCTTCAAAAAGTTCTGTTTTGACGAAAGTTTACACCTGGAAATGCTGGGTGCCCTTTTATACAATTCTCTTTGTTTCAATATCCGCTCATAGAAAACACATTGAGTCTCCGCTGTAAAAGGTTGCATGCAAAATCAGCATCAGGTAATTACCCCCCCCCCCCCCTCCATCGCCATTAACAAGAAATTCTAGGAACTACAGTTGTATGATAAAAGGTTTTGCAAGCATGAGCAATGTATATATATATACTTGTAGATCAATGTATATAAGTCTAGTTTGGGATGAATCAATCATCGAGAATGATTTCATGAGTTCAACTATTTTTGTGGCATCTCATTATTTGCATGTCTCTCGTCACATGGTCATCTAGCATTGCCTTGTAGTATTGTGTATCTAAAGGTGCACAAGGGGAATAACCTTTGTATATGTAAAGAAACAAAATAGTACCTTTAATTCTTCATTTTGTAGCACGAGTATAGACTATGGCAAAGCAATGGGACATCACCATGTTAAAATAGCTCTTTGGTTTCATTAGCTTAAGAGCACAGAGACAAGGCGACATTTTGTGATTGTGTACTCATGACCAGGTGATCCTTAATGTTGCTGCCACATGGCAGTCCTTCCTCCTGCACAGTGTCATGGTCAGCTGGTGTTCCTCTGTGTCACTGTTTAGCGCAGGACGGAGCACACAGACACTCCCCGGGGAGATACACATGGTATCTGCCACTCTCTGGTTGTACCTAGATGTAATGAAACACTATACCTAAACATATGGTATAAGATATAATAACTGCCTGCTTTTGATTCATCTGGTTGACATTGTGTGCTACCATGCTCAGTGTAGTCTAGTTCATTTCTAGATGCAACTGAACAAAGAAAAAATAGTCAATATAAATCCTGTATGATTGAGTTGATAAGATAATGGAAAAGCTGGGTCTATTGATTGCATCAGTGCAGATGTGTCAGTGGATTTGTCATTAAAGTAATAAACTGTGGATGAAATCCAATATCTGACTGATTTGTTGTTTATATTTTGTGGTTTGATTCAAGTGGAGCTTGCACATAGAGCAAGATATTTCTCAGATTAAAGGAGTCCAAACAGCTCACTGTACTGTTCATGGTCTGAAATAATTAAAGTTGGTTTTATCGAGGTCTCATGCAGATAAAGACAAGTACACGTCTTCTGACATTTTGGGACGCCAACTTGCGCGAACATATGATATACACGCCAGGTGGCAGGTCAGTGCTTTGCCGCCTTGATTAACAATATGTAGGATCGCACATATTTCAATTAGATATACATGTACTTCATCTTCTGTTAACTTTCTTAATACCGGAAATTCCGCCTATAAGGCTAATTATCATATTAGCTGCACCATGACTTTGGGAAAATCTTATAAGCCTCACAGAGGGTATGAAATATAATAACTGCCTGCTTTTGATTCATCTGGTTGACATCGTGTGCTACCATGCTCAGTGTAGTCTAGTTCATTTCTAAATGCAACTGAACAAAGAAAAAAATAGTCAATATAAAACCTGTATGATTGAGTTGATAAGATAATGGAAAAGCTGGGTCTATTGATTGCATCAGTGCAGGTGTGGATTTATCATTAAAGTAATTGTGGATGAAATACAAAATCTGACACAATATAGGTAGAAAAATAAAGGTTTATTTCAGATGAAAATACGCTAGAGCTGAATTTCAAATTTCAATCCAGCTGTATTATGCTTAAATCATGGTCCCGATTGGTTCTTGGGTAGAACATATTCCTTCATGAATTCGTCGATGGTGCTGAGTAGCTGCTCATCCTTGTAGTGCCGCACCTGGTAGGTGGCGCTGCGGGGCTCACCCCCAAGTAGTGCGGACAATACTGGAAGATAATAGGAAACATTAATAATGAGAATTAAAAATCTATCATTATGTTATCTAAAGAATGATATTTTAACTTTGTTTCAATATTTCCTAATCAATCTCAAATGGATACTGTTGGTATACTGTGCATTTGACAATAAATACATGTTCAGCTAATAAGGTTTCTCTGGCTCACCTTAAGTTAATGTTCATCAAAGCAATGTAACGTCATGTATGTATGACCTCTTTACCTTAGTATAAGGGTTGATAGAGTGTAGGGGCAATAATATACGTGTACTATGGGTTTGAGGCAGGAATGGCACAGTTCTACGCTAGGTGGCAACACCTGGCGTCCTGCGCCATGTCCCCTAACGTTACCCGGTTGCGAGGTCAGGTAGGGCACTCCAGATGGTGCGCCGGTGGAGTGCCACGTCGACACTGCTTGGTCCGCAACCCGGGTATATAAGAGGCCGCGTTGGTCCGTATGGGCCCTGTGGACCTGCTGACCAGCCTTCGGCTGTGTTGGTTTTGAAACTATATCATCCACATCATATATCCCCACAGAAGCATACAGTGTGCTACTTACTGATGCCGTCCTTGTTATCCGGTCTGTACAGCACCAGCGTCTTGATGTTGTGTTCTATAGCGCGGCCTATCTCATACCCCACCCCTATGGACGGCTGGGTACACTCCGCTATAAGCACTGTTGTAACAGATAAAGGGTCATATTGATATTTGTCATATGAGTGAAATCAGATAGCATAAGATATATATTGTTTTCTGTAATACATGTACAATATATCTGTACAGAAATTACTGCACATTATAGCGAGAGGAGGGCAGAAAAAAACACCGATGTGAAATCCACCCCCAAGAACAGAATAAAAATGCAAGACGTTTTATAAAATGAAAAGGCCTTCCATAATAGGGAGCTCATCAGGGTGCATGGGAAAAAATAGAAGTGCCCCCTGGTAGCAATATGTGCTCCTCCTCCCTTGCTTTTGTTAAAAAAGTATTAAGCTTCCATAGACTGTGACCAAGTAACGCGTTCTCACCATCAGCCGCAAACAGCTGCTGTAGGATAGTTTTGTGCAGCTCAAGTTCCACGTCTGGAGGCAGGTACTCTGTAAGATGACAACTCAACTCATTAACTAGTTAATAATGGAATAGTGTAGTCAGAAACATAAGAATTAGAGCATGACAACTATCATGAGACTGAACCGACCACACCAAATAATTCCCGAGGAGGACCATGTGGCTCTGGAAAACTTTTTTATTTTGAAGCAGACTGAGTTCGAACATGATCCTCTGCTATATAATGAAACAATGATAATAAGCTTACGTTCGGCCGTTACGGCTGGATCTGCTACAATCTCGTTGAGTACAGTGCCGTAGGTCTTCATGTGGTTGACAATGGTGAGGTACCGGTCTGCATCCTGCCTGCCCCCCGCCATACTGCCACACACGTACACCTTGACACCCGCCATCTTAAATACAAACACAATAAACTACACATCCTGCCTGCCATACTGCCACACACGTACACCTTGACTCCCACCATCTTAAATACAAACACAATAAACTACACATCCTGCCTGCCATACTGCCACACACGTACACCTTGACACCTTCCATCTTAAATACAAACACAAACTACACATACTGCCTGCCATACTGCCACACACGTACACCTTGACACCCACCATCTTAAATACAAACACAATAAACTGCACATCCTGCCTGCCATACTGCCACACACGTACGCCTTGACACCTGTCATCTTAAATACAAACACAATAAACTACACATCCTGCCTGCCATACTGCCACACACGTACACCTTGACACCTTCCATCTTAAATACAAACACAATAAACTACACATCCTGCCTGCCATACTGCCACACAGGTACACCTTGACACCCGCCATCTTAAATACAAACACAATAAACTACACATCCTGCCTGCCATACTGCCACACACGTACACCTTGACACCCGCCATCTTAAATACAAACACAATAAACTGCACATCCTGCCTGCCATACTGCCACACACGTACACCTTCACTCCCACCATCTTAAATACAAACACAATAAACTACACATCCTGCCTGCCATACTGCCACACACATACACCTTCACTCCCACCATCTTAAATACAAACACAATAAACTACACATCCTGCCTGCCATACTGCCACACACGTACACCTTGACACCTTCCATCTTAAATACAAACACAATAAACTACACATCCTGCCTGCCATACTGCCACACACCTACACCTTGACACCCACCATCTTAAATACAAACACAATAAACTGCACATCCTGCCTGCCATACTGCCACACACGTACGCATTGACACCTTCCATCTTAAATACAAACACAATAAACTACACATCCTGCCTGCCATACTGCCACACACGTACACCTTCACTCCCACCATCTTAAATACAAACAAAATAAACTACACATCCTGCCTGCCCCCCGCCATACTGCCACACACGTACACCTTGACACCTTCCATCTTAAATACAAACACAATAAACTACACATCCTGCCTGCCATACTGCCACACACATACACCTCCACCCCCACCATCTTAAATACAAACAAAATAAACTACACATCCTGCCTGCCCCCTGCCATACTGCCACACACGTACATCTTTACTCCCACCATCTTAAATACAAACACAATAAACTACACATCTTGCCTGCCATACTGCCACACACGTACACCTTCACTCCCACCATCTTAAATACAAACACAATAAACTACACATCCTGCCTGCCATACTGCCACACACGTACACCTTGACACCCACCATCTTAAATACAAACACAATAAACTACACATCCTGCCTGCCATACTGCCACACACGTACGCCTTGACACCTGTCATCTTAAATACAAACACAATAAACTACACATCCTGCCTGCCATACTGCCACACACATACACCTTGACACCCGCCATCTTAAATACAAACACAATAAACTACACATCCTGCCTGCCATACTGCCACACACGTACACCTTGACACCCACCATCTTAAATACAAACACAATAAACCACACATCCTGCCTGCCATACTGCCACACACATACACCTTAACTCCCACCATCTTAAATACAAACACAATAAACTACACATCCTGCCTGCCATACTGCCACACACGTACGCATTGACACCTGTCATCTTAAATACAAACACAATAAACTACACATCCTGCCTGCCATACTGCCACACACGTACACCTTGACACCTTCCATCTTAAATACAAACACAATAAACTACACATCCTGCCTGCCCCCGCCATACTGCCACACACGTACACCTTGACACCTTCCATCTTAAATACAAACACAATAAACTACACATCCTGCCTGCCATACTGCCACACACGTACACCTTCACTCCCACCATCTTAAATACAAACAAAATAAACTACACATCCTGCCTGCCCCCCGCCATACTGCCACACACGTACACCTTGACACCTTCCATCTTAAATACAAGCACAATAAACTACACATCCTGCCTGCCATACTGCCACACACGTACACCTCCACCCCCACCATCTTAAATACAAACAAAATAAACTACACATCCTGCCTGCCCCCCGCCATACTGCCACACACGTACACCTTCACCCCCACCATCTTAAATAGAAAATTATTTGTGTTTAAGTATCTCCCGGGGGTCCCAATCTGGTTTCTGAGATATTCAACCCAAAAGTAGGTGTGACTTCTCGGAGGAACAAGTGTACTAACAAGACTCCACGATAAAATACTAAGGTTTGGCGCTGCTGAGTGACTTTTCCTAATAATCATTGACTGTAAAGTCATATCAAAAGACTACACTGTCTGCGATGATCTATTCAGAAAATGGCATTTGGACATTGTCCCAGTCATGTCCATAACGTTTTGGCTGTTGCAAATTCATAAAATATGATGATATGAAAAGAATATAACTATGTGGGAAAAATATATTTTCCTCTGTAACCAGCAACAACAGATCCACTAGTATGATGGTCAAAGACATCATCTGGTCAAAGACGCCACCCAGTCAAAGACGTCACCCGGTCAAAGACTATCCAATTGTTATGAGGTCGTGAGACTGAGCCTGATTATTCTGAGCACCACAATACACCACACAGTCCAACCAGATTAGTTCCACCGCTGCCCACTGGGTGTCGCACCCCTCTATGCATGTTATGTCATACTAGAGGACCATGACGTCACCCTGGGAGCAGCTCGCACCCCCTCTGGCCACCTACTAGGCCTGTGGCAGACCTCTCAAAAGAGGCTTATTTAAGGAGATACCCCTACCCATCTTTCAACAAGCTAAATTTCACATATGTTCAAGCATTTTTCGTCAGCTTTCTGAATATTGATATTGGCCCTGCCGGAAATGGTGCGAAGTCAGCCATTTTGGATGGTTTCCATGGCAACAATGAAATTTCTCAAATTTTATAGTTTTATATTTTCTGGGACACATTTATTGCTCTATTTCTGGAACCAGTTGAGTTACATACAAGATATTTTGACAATGGGTATGTATATGAGGTACCCTCATGTGACCTTACTATTGGTGACCTTGGTCAAGGTACGTGACACGTGTGCTAAAGGGTGAGATGGCCTGAGGGAGCGGCACGTGTCACTATCTCAGTGGTGGAGTGACGTATGACGATGACCCTCGAGCGGTATAAATACCACTTGCGGGGCATCATCATCACTCTTGTATGGCCGGATTTCTATACAACATACAACGATTAACATGACAGGTTATGCCCACTTGTATCTCGCCCAATATATCCCAAGAGCCATATATTGCGGCTCAACCCATCAGGATACAATGAAGACTGGATTAACTCTACTCATTGTGTGTCTCTCCTTTGTACATTTTATATAACCTAAACAGCTATCTAGCACAGTGCTGTACTGACCGAATAGCAATAAGGGTCTCACTCCTCAGTGGAGACTTCTGTACGGCATGGATGGAACTATAGCAGACATTCTACAGCCACCTAGTATTGATTTGAGGAACCTCCAAATAACTGTGCCATCTCTCCATGATCATGATCCAGAAACAGTTGACCCTATGCCCCAATACTAGCTAAGGCATACACAGGGGCTGGCCTATATCATATTGATGTCTAACAGTAGCATAGTACCCCCAAGGCTCTGAAAACCACACAGGGGTATCCTTCTGAATTCAGCCATGTTAGATAAACCTACCTTTGAGGGCCGTGTACTCCGAGGTAGTTGATGTTCAGGTGTTTTGGTAGTAGCTCCAAGCTATCACTCTAGATGGCGATGTTGTCGAAAACCCTCTCACTCCTGACTGAAGTATGTTTTGGATCTCTATAATCGTCACTAGTGTGATGTAAACCAGTACATGAGAACGAGTGAGGCCATCTCATACACGTATATAGATTTACATAGGTTTATATATATACATGTGGTATCTGCCCCTACTTGAGATTACATGTTGGTGGTGCAAGAGGTTGCTCTAGAGTAGTAGTATTATCTATTATTGCAAACGATGGTGGGGGTCTTAAAATATGTCTTCGGTACTATAAGGCCTAATAAAGGTAGATGTCGAATGAGTCTATCAGAGCAAGAGATAATCACCACAAAGCCGTGATTCATCGATAAAGGCAGGGGTGGTGCCTTTTTTATAGCATATTAAAAAATACTGTAATGGCATTACTCTTATTGACTATTACTGCACGTTAAACAATAATGATGGTGGAATATGAATGATGGTGTAATGCACTGTTTACCAATCCATGGAAGAGATAGCATGTGAGCTGATACAAATATCCTAATGTAATCAGTCATCTGCCAGCACGGTGCTACCAGATAAGAAACGAGTGATAAAAGGTTCCTATTGTCCTGATAACACTGTTAATATAGGCCTACCTCCTTGGCCCATATATTTCTACATGTATTCAGGAACACCTCTTCTATTGTGAATACCATAGTGGCCATGATATCTAGGTGTACTTTCCTCACAAAACCACACACCTTTGTCTCCCAATAATGGGTGATGGGAAGTCTTATGTTTGAGAGGCCGCAAACAAAGAGGAGTGGGGGAGGGGGATTCATTTTGGCAAAGGTTACCCTCTTTGATCTATAAAGTTATTTCTTTTACATCTTAAAAGGGGTATTTTGCCCACTCCCAAATGCATCACCCTTCTACTCTGACATCGAACCAATCAATTAACGAACACTTCTAAATAACATTAATATAGGCCTTAGCCATAGTTTATTTCCATAAATTACATGTATTATGATAAAGTATTTACAAATCAATTATTTCAATATTTTACATGAAACCCTGTTTGCATCATACGGTCTGCAGGTAATTAATTAGATCAGATGATCATACTATACAAATACTGTATCTAACAACCTGACTACTTGATCACCGTTTTCTGTGTGACCATATGAATATGTTGTTGGTGCAGGTTCGAATCCCATGTTGACTTACGTATAGAAAAATATTGAATTGTCATTAATCTAATGTACTTGGACATTAGATTAATTCACAATAGGCATATTGCGGAGTATAAGCTAGAAAACCTCCTTGGAGCTGTAGTATTTGCTGTAAAATCTCCTCGGCTACGCCTCGGAGGTTTTACTGCAAATACTACAGCTCCAAGGAGGTTTTCCATCACTTATACAGTACATAGTTATAATAATGCTGCTTATGTCAATACATACCTCTATGACATAACATGACGTCACATGACAACCTCTACATCACGGTGTTGATGATTGTTGCTGACACCAAATGATGATGTATTGAAAAGTTGCTTGTCGTCAAACAGCATGGGTGCGTGACAGGTGGTGACGTCATATGAGCGGGGTACTTATTGTCAAACAGCATGGGTGCGTTACAGATCAGGCACACATTTATTTTGGTCCAGAAATTGTGTCTTTTTAGCCTGAAGAATTTTGAGGGATCTTTTTAATGATAGCACCCCCGCCCCTTTTTCAACATCTTGAATCCGCCCCTTCAGATGGTGTGACATCACATGAGTGACTGCTTGTTGTCAAACAGCATGGGTGTGTTAAAAGTGGTGACGTCATATGAGAGGGAGTGTTGTGCCCCATATTGTCCCCATATTGCACAGTGTCCATATCATAGTATGTCCCGCAGCCTACCATCACAAAGTGTCCACAAAATACAATATGTCCGCAGCATTCCTTCACAAAGTTTCCACAAATACAGTTTGTCCACACTTAACATCACAAAATGTCCACAAAACAGTTTGTCCACAGCCTACCACCACAAAGTATCCACAAACCACAATTTGTCCACCCAAAACCATCACAATGTGTCCACGAATCACACTTTGACCACAGAAATTCATCACATGCTGTCCACCGAAAGCACTTTGTCCGCAGAAAATCATCACAAAGTGTCCATGAAACACAATCTCTTTCTTTATAACAAATATACTGTGACACCATATTGTCATACATTGTACCTCTTTTTGTCTGTTATTCCTCGCCCTCCTCTACAGTTTTACTCATCTCGGGTCTATTTTTATGTGTGCAGTGTGGACACTTTGAAATGCTTTTGTGTGGACAAAATGTGCAGTGTGGACACTCTGTAATAGCAGGCTGTGTTTTGTGTGGATAACTTGTGATGCTTCTTTATGGGAAAATTGAGTTTCGTGGACACTTTGAAGTTTGTGCGAGTTGGGTGTGGACAAACTGCAGGGACACTTTGTGATGGTTGACTGTGGACAAATTATATTTTTTAGGTATTCTGTGATGTTGAGTGCAGACAAACTGCATGGCATGGACATTTTGTGATGAAAGGAGGTGGACAAACTGTATTTTGTGGACACTTTGGGATTGAAGGCTATGGACATAATGTGATGTGGACACTTTGTAGTCTGTGGACAATACGGGGCACAACAGGGTGGGTGCACTACAGTGACGTCATATGGGCGGGCGCTTATCATCAAACAGCATGGATGTGTTACAGTGACGTCATATGGGCGAGCGCTTATCATCAAACAGCATGGATGTGTTACAGTGACGTCATATGAGTGGCCGCTTATCATCAAACAGCATGGGTGCGTTACAGATGATCATGGAGGAGCCGATGGCGCAGATACAGATGTAGACGAGCAGGAAGATGCGGTCTATCACCATGGCAACGTACTTCCAGTCCTCCTTCACCTAGAGCAGGGACACACATCCAACTTCACTTTAAGGCAATATTTTCGTACCATTGCTTCAGCACTAGGGGGTGTTTATTCATCAATTACAGGGGGGTGGGTTTGGCGTTGGAGGCGTAAACAATTTTTGGGCATCCACGTGAAATCTCACCACCCCACTCCTGTAATAAATTAATGAACACTCGCTTGCATTTAACCATCCCTGAAAATATATTCAGAATTTTGGCCTATATTTTGAAAATAGTGAATGCTACGTTTTGCAACAAAACTCTTCATTTGTTGTCATGAAAGACCAATACAGTGCCAACGAGCAATTCGCCATGACTACATGCAAATTATTCGCCAGGGCTGCATTCATCCATCATGCCGACAGAGGGCATAGTACAGGCAACAATTTGTGTGTATGCGTGGCAGGAAGGTTTCCAACTGCTTATACGTTGTGAGCTGTCATAATAAAAGAGATTCTTTCAACTATTGATAGTTTTAACTGTCATGAGCAATCTCTTTTTGCGATAAGGAACTGGTTCCTTGTTGAATTGGACGTCGTGGAGGGGTTGGCTGCAACATTGCAATAGAATTGCTAGAATACTTGTTGATTAAAGATGAGTTATGAGTAGCTGCTTGAGGGAGTGATTATCCAATATATCTATACTAGATAACACATTGAATAATTATCCTTATACATTTCGGAATTTATATATTATACATAAACCATCAGAAAATTAAAATAGTGATATAGAACATAGTTATCATTGTTACCACAGGGCCACCAAGCCACTATCAGAAATCCCATAGGCTCGTATGGGTTGCAGGACCTCTTAGATGCAACAAGGGACGAACTTGCCAAGTGTATGGAAGTGTCTAGGCGCCACCCAATCTGCTGTAATCTTAAAAACTCATTTCTCCGGTAATCTTAATGACTCCCCCCTCTTCTCTAGATGGCGCCACTGTAAGTCTGCTAGTCTGAAGTCCTTTCCTTTAGTCTTAATTGTCCCATCTTTTAGAGGTATAGATCGTGATACTGTCGGGTCCCCTGTATCAGACATGGTTTTCTCTCCTTTTAGGAAGCTCCTACCCAACCTTTGGATTTATCTAGAAACGAAAACTGCCAGGGCAAGGTGGCCTACAAGTCAGCCCCTTGTGTGTGCCACTAGGGGGAGACACTGAGAGAGTACTGGTCGTGCTACAACATGCCTCCAGGTGGCGCAGCTGTGCCTTTATACCACTACATGTGTGATGGAAAACCTCCGCGGAGCTGTAGTATTTATATTGTAATACAGAGATGCTTCACTTGGCTGGGATATTATTATTGCCCATTTTACATCGCAGGAAATTAGGGCCTGCAGTTCTAATTCTTTCGATTTTATAGTAGACCAGAATCATTTGCATCTGAAGGGAATCTTTCATAGATCTTTCATAGAGATTCATTCATTTCCTAAAGATAAGATAACTGTTGGGGGGAGGGGGGATTTAATCCCATCAGCAATAAAACACTTGTTGCACTTATGTGCCTCTACATGGGTTAAAAACCGACACGTGCGACACGGCGACACGGGGGGTTTAAAAATCGACACGTGCGACATGGGGGGTTTAAAGATTGACGCACACACCCATTTCTATACGGGACTAGTGCATTAGGCTATGGGGGCCGCCATTTTGGCTCAGAGCAATGCATTGTGGTTAGGCCCCCGACTCCAGAGCAGTGCATCATGGGTAAATCTCTTATCAGCACCTTTGTTCTAGGTGTGAGCCCAGCAAACATGCCTGTACCGGGCCGGTACTGGCATTGTACTGGCAAGTACTGGCAGTAACGGCCCAGCACTGCCAATACCATGCCACTTCTTTGCCATTACTGCCTCCATGTATTGGTTCAGTACTGGCAATGTACCGTTTGCCATTACCGCTATGCCTGTACTGGCCCGGTACTGGCAATCTGACTAGATTAGTTCCCAATCACTCCACTAGATGTCATCAGTGCATGTCTTATGAGATATATAGCCCATATGTATAATTATGACTTAATAATTCTGATTCACATTACCTCACATAGGTGCAAATGAAAGTGTAATAAAACAGATATCATAGGATATCTATCTGATGCAAAATTATGAACTGAATAAAGTAAATTACGGGGGAATAGAGAGCTTTTCATAATAAACACCTCATGTTTGAGTTTGAGGTAAAGGTCTTATACCAACAGGCTGTGGCCTATATGGATAACATTGGTCTCCTTTACTCCTGGTTGTTAAAACTAGTTGAGGAAAGATGTTTGACTGATCACTTGATATACACTATCTATGTGTGCAGCATGTGCACTGGGTGGTAATATGATGTATTTTGTCTATATATTTAACAATGCATGGTATGATTAATATTGGCCAGATTTTTCGGTAAACAGTACCGGGCCAGTATTGGCATGCCAGTATTGGCCCAGTACTGGCCCAGTAGAGGCCCAGTACTGGGCCGGTTATGGCATACTGTACTGGCCCAATGCCGCACCTGTTTGCACTTTTTTACTGGGCCAGAACCGTATTGCCGGCACCGGCCCAGTACCGTTGCCAGCATTGGGCCAGCACCAGCCCACGAAAGGCGTGTTTGCTGGGAGGGGAGGGGATTAGCCTGATAAGGAGATGGGGGTGTAGCCCCCGACTACGTGAGGTACCAGGATGCGCTAGTCCCGTATAAGGGCATATAGTATATTCCATACATATAAAAATCGACACGATGACACGGCCCCCTTGCTAAAACTCGACACGGCGACACAGTCAATTATATGGGTACCCATGTAGAGGCACACTTATGGTTGTAATAGCAATTGTTTCGAGCAGAGATTCTGATTGGTTGCAAACCTATATGTTAGCATCATGCTAATCCCACTACGCCTAACTTATCTCAACTACAGAATAACATAAGTGTCATTCATACTAGGCATACAAGGATGCAGTTCTAGGCCTATACAACATATTATTCGCTATGTTAATTCAGTCAGACCACTGGATCATTTGTAAGGGCATAAATTCTGTTTTGTCATAAATGAGATATTTATTAACACATTTACATATTAACACATGTTTATTATACATCACATTGGCAAGATCATCTGACAAGACACACACGTAGGAGGCACAACGGTTTATCACTTGAACATACACTTTAATTAAGGATAGTCCTCTGATCCAAGTACAAAGGTGCGTGGCCCATTTGACGAGGGCAAGTCCAAGGTGTTAAGAGTAGACATTAAACATCTACCTTTATAAAGAAACCCGTACGTTATTATCTTACATCAACCGTTGTTTCATATCCAGAATCATATCCATGCAGAACGAAGAAGTTGTATGGCTGTTCAACCGAAGGATTATTGTCATATGTCTCAGGTGGATCACATATAATGATTCTAGATTGATCAGATGACCATGATCATTTATCCATGATTCTCGTTGTCTAAGAAAACTGTATATCTTTGGGGAACACGGTTTATGGACCCAATATAATGGGAAACCTGTCTTACATTTTGTGGAGTTCTTATATTTTGGGGACCTGCTTCTTTATTCCGGGGATCCGCTTTCATATCATGGGGACATGCTATTATATGGGGGGGGGGCTTTAATATCAGGACTATACGATTTCATAGAAGCTCCTGTAATATTAATGGGGTCAACTTTTAAAAATAAATTATTGTGACCATCTTGTACAGATTTACATTAACTGAATTTCACATTATGAGGACCTGCTCATATAGTATGGACACCTCTTTTATACGAAGGGCCCACTTCTGTATTATGGGTGCCCACTTTAGGGGGCCACACTTCTTTCAATATACAGATCTGCTTCTATACCATGGGATCCACTCTTAGACCGTTTTTGTAAATTATCATGGGAACCTGCATTCATATTATAAGGACCCACCCTAAAATCATGCATGCGCACCCACAGTCATCTCACTGGAGCTGCTCATGGTGACCCGCTTTTACCTTATGGGGACCGGCTTTTATATCATGGGGTCCGTTTCTGTATTATGGGGCTTCACTTTTACATTATGGGGACCAGCTATTTTATTATGGGGAGGTGCTTTTCACAGTTTGGGTATATTTTGGGAACCCGCTTAATTATTACGGCGATTCACATGGGGACCAGCTTTTGTGTTATAGAAAGCCTGATCTACTGTGGGGACCCGTAACTACATCAAGGCTGGGCGAGTGTCGTAGAGGGACGGGGCTTTACAGATGATCCAGGCGGTACAGGCCGAGCTGACCACGGAGAAGACGAGCAGGAACAGGCGGTCTATCACTAACGCTACATACTTCCAGTCCTCCTGGATCTGCAACGAGTCCAAAGCAGCAGGCACTAACTAACAACACTAGCTACCACCTACAGGCAAAAGGAAAATGGTGTAAAATAGTGTACAAGGCAAAAAAAGGGGAAGAGGTGTTTCAAATACTTTAGCTTTATTTGCTAAGATTTCTCAAATTATAATATTTCTTGATTGTAAAATAACTGTTGTTCAATGTTTGCATGCCGATCATCTAATCAAAGGTGAAATCATACTCCTTAATTGGTTTGCGTTGTGATTAACCTCAGTTGAATAAAATAAATTAGCAAGATGGTTTTTGAAACATTATTTTCCCCTCTCTTTAGAAACTACCAACATTGACATCCATATCTAACCTGGCGCTTTCTTGAGTGTCAGGAGCCCCTGTTCATAGGGTCCTTTTGAGAGGCCCCTGTTGGGAGGCCCTGTCAAGGGGATCCTTTTCGGGGCCCCTGTCTAGAAAGCTCTGTTCAGAGGATTCTGTTCAGAAAGACCTGTTCAGGTTCAGTAGACCCTGGATAAAGAGCTCTATTCATGACCAGGAGAATGGAATCTCACTAGAAGGTGCCAGGTTAAGAATAATGGTGTGCTAAATTATAACATACTCCTTCTACAAATACAACTACAAGTACCAGGCTGATATCATGGTGCTTCATCTAACAACAACTACCTGTTTAACACTACCTGTAACTCAGCCTCAACTCATATCGGCACAAACATGCCAGACACTACACAAGGAGTTAATCATAGATTCATCGAGGATTGCATTTGAATGGACAGGATATCACTTACCAATACCATGTATGCACTCTGGCATTCGGGCCTTATCATTAGAACCAATTTCTATCTACCATCCGATGACTACATGTTTCATACACTTTGCCATCGGCTTTAGGTGCCTGACAAAGGGGGTTTGAGCTATTATATTGCTAGAAATGGAAAAACCTTTAGGGGCAGCATAGTGCTTCAATACACCATGCTAGTTTGTCAAGAAGATGTATGATAGCAGCACCTCCGAGTAACGCACCAGTACTGCAATCATGCAATAACCATGGTGCACCGCTGCAGTTCCATGGGGCCACTCGTCAGTTCTGCATTCATGCATCGAGACGACAAAAGGGCATAATGCAATGAATTATTCGCTGTGTTTAGATAGTTATTACATCGTTTTATTCCACAGATGTCCTGACCCTGCCTAGGAAAATGAGTCAATGAAGCAATTTTGAAACATATACCTGAGGACAGAATTTGAAATAAATCCAGCCTACTCAGCTGAACAATGCACCTAAAACACACAGATTTTTAATACCAAAATGACCTTGTGACCTCATGCTCTCATCCAAGCCTTACCCGTTTGGCAACATCTTCGTCCTTGAGGTGGTTGGCTATGAAGATGGCGCCGTCTATAGCGTTGCGCACGGCGGGGTTGTAGTCGGTTGTCGGGTTTCCCCACACGGAGGTGTGCTCCAGAGACTGCGACAGCCGCATCAACTCCATCTGAACAGGAACAGAGACGTAATGAGTTGGCTGCACCAGGGAGGTGTAACATATAACAACATGCAATTTGCCATAAGGTCCTTTCTAGGGTTGTGTATTCAAGATTCTAGAAGGGGGCATATGATGTTTTTTTCATTCAAAAGGGAGACGCATACATGTGCCTGCACCATCTCTAAATGTACCAGTCTTTAGAGGAAGGAAAGACACTTAATTAATACCGTATAGCTTAAAAAAACCTGCAATACCCTCCCAAATAACCTAATTTCTATAAAAAGTCATGTGTGATTGTGTATCAGGAAATGTTCTGCATCTGGATGAAATAAGGGTCATTATTTCGTATCGTAGGCTATCTGAGTAAATGCACACTATCATTTTATGATGTTAAATTATCTTTGAAATACTTGTGTGAAACTAAAACTTACTAGATCAAACTGTGTTATTTTTGTGGTGAAATCAGATCTGGATTTTACTGGGATGTCTAAATGATGATTAGGACATAATTATGTACAGAGTGAGTATGCAAATAATGATATTATTAGTATTTGTGAATAAGTGAAATGAAACATGTTCAAAGAAATCCTTAGTTACCGAGAGAATGAAAATGACAGACTTTGTTGGAGGTAAATACATGTGTTAATCTCAAATACTTTCTTCACTCCTCGTCACAACTTACCGCACTCTTTGGAGCATAGCTAGTATATGGCTGAGGAAAACATTAAAAAAATACTAAAAACATTTCCGCACACTTTCCCCAAGGTTAAACATTTTTATCTAGTTTGGTTTGTCAATTTTTGACAATGTTTTGTTAATTTTTCTTATTTTTCCTTTTGCAATGAAACTCAAAATAGTGTCGGATAGGTTTAGTAAAGAAAATCTAAAAAAAACAAACTTATAAACAAAACTAAATTATTAGCTTATTTGATCGCCATAGAAATATGTATTGATTAAATAGTTCATTCACCTTCTGAAGGCAAATCATTCTATGAACATTTTGTTATTATGTAGACGAAGCGGTGTAGTTTATTGAAGCTGGTGGAGAATCAGTACTAACCTGTGTCTTGGTGCGCTTGGACCCGAACTGGTAACGCACCCCAGTGTCACACTGCCCCCGCTCATGGCCAGGGGAGAAACACGTACATAGCCGCAACTTAAAGGGGGAAAATATGAGAAATAAAATTACTTCATTTTGGACTGTTGCATTATGAAATTTATGGGATGGGTTACTGTAAAAATAGAATCAATATATAATCTTTGGGAAGCAGGTGCACGGATAAGGGGGTATAGGGCATGACAACAAGTCTATTTCAGTGTACTTTAAATGGGCTTAAGTTAAGCATGCACTCCGGGTTTCTATTTAACAATCACATCAAAGACGGCCTAAGTCAGAGGGAATAGAGTAAAGGATATATGTTGCACAGGTATGATCCTTTTGAAAAAAAAGGTTAATTTTTAAGAAGATTGGTGTTTGAATCTCTCCCCTCAGCAGATACTTTCAAGGGTCTCAACTTAAAAAGTTTCAACGTTAAAATTGTCAATTTACTTTTGTGGGAAATATCCACCAAGGCCCTCTCCCCTACCTGGGCCTATTATTATAAATAACTCATTCCACAACAAGATATTTGAGCATCTCCCATGCTGTAGTTGTACTAACTTTAATATGCTTCAGCTCCAAATCATGGCTGTTCTCTATCTTCGGCCTCCTCATCCGCAAGAGCTTAGGTAGTGTGTACAAGAAGATCTTGCGGACCCAGTCAGGCATGGTGTGGGTGGCGGCGGTGCGGAAGTGCACGTTGAGCGTGATGCCGGTGATGATGACGGACAGGGTGACGAGCGCCATGGTGAAGAGGAGGTACTCGGCCAGCAGTGGGACGACCAGCGAGGTGGGCGGGATGATCTCAGCCAACATGAGGAAGTACACGGTCAGCGACAGCAGGATGTTGATACCTACACACACAGTCAGCATTAGTGGTCAGCATATCCTACCCTACATGCAATATCACGATCAATGATGGATAGGGAAGACTTGCTTGCAATGCGTATGTCATTTATTTGATTAAAGCTAAAGACTTGAGCTCCATAATGTTCATGGGGCACTTTTAAGTAGAATTTGGTTAGAACATTTTTTAAAGTTAATGAACAGGTGATCCTACCAAGCTGAAATATCCATATTTAGTCTTCTGAATGCGAAAAAAAAGACTACCAATATTCTTTTGAAAAAAGAAACTATTAAAAAAATTATATAGGCTAATAATATTGCCTAAAACATACATTTTGCAATATATAGATCCCTAGCGAGATATATGATTTGATATTTGTTAATTGGTTGTTACGGTAATTGGAGTACAATATGGCAATCAATAATAAACGAATAATTGGTTATTGTACCACCAAATCAATTATTACAAAGAGGATTTGTAGAAAACACAGTTATCATACACTTACAGATTTACGCATGAATACATGGGACTGAGGTTTTCCGTTGGTAAACTTATGGTAACCATAAAAAACATCATTTGTAAACAAATGCTGATATAACATAGGCCTATAGCCTATCAGTAATGTATGGTAAATAACATTTAATCAGTAGGCCTAAATCAATTGCCTGGTCACATGGAATCTAAATACATCAATAATATGTCAATGGTGAATATGGTTACCAGACGTAGTGCAGTTGGTTATCAAAGTTACAATAGATACGATGGTTACCCTAGTAACCTGGTGATAATAGCAACCAAATATCAACAAAAGATTTTTTTTTCAATAAGAATTTCAATATGGTGCAAAGGATAGATAAAAAGTCATGCAATCATATAGTCATCATTCATAGTGTCATTAGCACATAATAAATACGTTTTGAGTTTATAACGTATTTTATTCACAGAGTGATGTTATAAATACGATACAAGTCAATGGAATGTAGTAGTCCTCAAGAAAAAGTAAAAGTTTAATAGTGATATGATGATAACTATACCTTGAGCTAGATCAGGAAGAAATCAAGCATTGATATTATCACATATATTGTAGTATTCAAATCGCAGGAGATTTCCAGTTGTCTGAGAATGGATGAAAATACGAAACTCATTCATTTGCATAGTATACATAAGTACACTCTCAGCAACTGTATAGGCTATTTTATGCACAGCCAAAAACAGTTATCTCATTTCAAGAAAATAAGATGATCAAACTCGTCTGGCGGACAAACCACTTGTTTTAAGAAAATATTTGTCCGTCAGTCAGTCTTATTTTCTTGAATTGAGATAATTATTTTTGGCTGTGTGTACTGTGAATATAGAACATTGTTTTTAGCTCATCAATTGGCAACATTTAATTACAAGAACGATTTAGAATATTTATAGGGTCCTAGTGTTTTGAAAGAGGAAACTTTATTTCATTACAACACTAGTTCATTTGAAGGGCTATATACAATGTACATACCTATTATTTGCAAGCATGCCAACGTAGGCCATTACCTAATACTTAGGGAGCGTTCATTATTTATGCCAGGGGGGGGGGGTGTGCAAATCAGGGGGGGGTCATTTTTTTTAGGGGTATTCGGAGGGGGGGGGTCTTTTTTTTTCAACCTATTCTTAGGGGGGGGGTCTTTTTTTTTCAACCTATTCTGAGGGGGGGGTCATTTTTTTTAGGGGTATTTATTTGGGAGGGGGTATTTTTTGACCCAACGTGACGCGAATTTCACGACACATGTCGCGAATTGGGGTCATAAAGACGGTAGAACTTTGCTAAATTTCTTGCCTACCAATCGACACATGAATGATTCACTACTTTTCTTTTCCTAAAGCAACAATAATTAACTGGAGAAAGAGCATTAATTCAACACGAGAAGAGTACAGAATGTAGGGGGTCTAAACAGAAAAGCTATCAGTGTGCAGTTAGATGAATGCTATTGTGGCACCGAAATATGACAGTACTGTATCCGAAATAGTTTGGGTTAATTGGACTTTAGCCTTGCCCATCACGTTTTGGCATCCATATGCAAGGGTGAACTTGCCTACATTTTTAGACCCTGCCTTTCTTCCCAATAGAGGAGCAGATGCATAGTATGCAAGATGCAGATCTACCTCATATAATGTTGATACATTGTAGCTTAGGTCCACGCCACCAGTCAAAGGCGTGATTACACTAGTCATGATACACACTTTTCCTTGGTATCTTGTACCAGACCCTGCTAAATGAGCCACAGCGTTCTGATTGCAGAGCTCTCAATATTTTTAGAATACCTTCACCATCTCCCTGATAGCTGCCTGCTTCTCACAGATTCTAGGACTTATAAAATCAGCAGACTCATAGAGTAGACATGATCATCCCACTATAAATTGGTGTACCGAATGCCTTGAAATGTAGCAAATAGCCACCAGATCCACAGAGTTTTCTGCTGCGGATGCCACTCCTTCTGTCGCCAATTTCTAAATCTCCCTCCAAGTTCATCTTTGGCTTCAACAGAAATCAGGCACTGAATAATCATTGCTACTCATCGCTACTTGGCCTCATCAGAATTTTTAGAGCTCTATATTTGGTTCTGGTCAAGTTGCTTCCGATGCTCTGCAGGGTTATCAGTGAGTTATTCATCACTATTTTAAAGCTTTTATTTTTTTTGGAG
Source organism: Harmothoe impar (assembly GCA_947462335.1). Lineage (NCBI taxonomy): Eukaryota > Metazoa > Annelida > Polychaeta > Phyllodocida > Polynoidae > Harmothoe > Harmothoe impar. The sequence goes on from OX381714.1 coordinate 21,136,911, forward strand.
TCAATGCATTCCCATGGCTTGGTTATACTGACCACACACTAGAATATTGAAGGCAGGTACCTTATGGCATTTCCTCAAATAAAGGTTATCAACTATGGTGCACGTAACCTCCATGCATACCATTGATGGCATAAGCGATTGTAATTGATCCGTGCCGTTATATAACAAAGACACATTCCCCTGTGACTCTTTGTTCAACTTCAAATTCTCACCCTCAGCTCCCTATTTCTTACTGATCCTAGCCTTTGGAAAACCAAACTAGGTTTAAATAGTGATCTTGTTCCTTTAACTGCAAGTTATAATACCAGGATACATTAAAATGGGCCGATTGACCTCTAGATTTTCAAAATTTTCTTCAGGTTTGCCACTATTATAATGTCCAGAGCATCCCTTCATCAAACATCTTTGTTTTAAGCTGCAGTAGCGCGGAGCAGGGGGGGGGGGGGGGCTGGGGGCCTAGTAAAGTGGGGGAGCCAATCTTTTTGGGAAACATGAACATTCTAGACTCAGAGTACCCAAGAATACACCAATCTCGAGGTAAAATTCCTAAAACTTTCTTGAAAGACAAGCTCAAAGTCCCTCAGAACACATCAATTTCAATGTAAAATTACAAAATTTCCCAGGATCATATGGTAGACTTCAGACCACTCTGAATACACTAATATAAAGGTCAAATTCCCAAATTTTCCTGGGGCTTGTGGCCCCAAAACAACCATTTGTTTCTCCCTCTAACCAACACTCATCAGCTGGCTTTGGGAGCTGGGCCCCCCAACTTTATCCACCTTCCGCGGCCCCTGAGCTGGGCCATTTCATGGTACTTCTACCAAACAGTATTAGCAGGACTTGTAGGTGGGGACCAAAATAATCACACCAATTTTTAGCAAAAATATCAAACGTGCCACGGAAACAGAAAAATGTGCGCTCTCCACATAAATATATTCACCATATTGTTATGCCCTATAACCACTCCCTCAAATAATGGTTAAGCACATGCTATAATAAATTTTAGTATAGGACTATGTGGACTTTGTATGTCGTTGATGCCATTATTAAGTATTTATAAACGTCTATGGTGAGGGGGGGGGTCATTTTTTTTCAACCTATTCGGAGGGGGGGGTCTTTTTTTTTTGACCCATTCGGAGGGGGGGGGTCTTTTTTTTTTGACCCATTCAGAGGGGGGGGGTCTTTTTTTTTTGACGTATTCGTTTTGCCAAACGCCCGCCCCCCCCCTGCCATAAATAATGAACGCTCCCTTAAAGTTGCTGTGGCTAATTTCTCCACATATTCTATTGAGAATCCTACTTTAATGGAGATACATTAGTACAGTAGTTTGTCAAAACAACAAACATACATAAGTATGTAGATCCTAAATTTTTGCTCCAAACTGAGACATCTATCGATGGTTGCACCCAAAAAGTAAAATACTTCATTTGGGTGATAGGCGTAGAGTTAGTCCAGCACAGTACCAAACCTAGCTGTGTTTGGCTAACTGTGAGACCTTTCTCTGTGCAGGCTTCATGCAGCCAGTTGAGATCGACATGCCCACAGCATTTTGAAGGTTTTAGCTGGATCGACATATGAGGAGTACGGTACAATGTGGGAAGAACCGTTTACTTGATGTTATTAATCACGTTACCATTATAAATAAGAAAAATATTATTCCCCTGGTGAGGTTGCATCATCACATATTTGCGTGAGTGCTGGTGAGGCTGTGTAATAACACAACGTGTGTGAATGCGGGTGAGGCTGTGTCATAACATGTGCATAAGTGCTGGTGAGGGTGTGTCATCACACATAGTTATGTGAGTGCTGGTGAGTCTGTGTCAACACACATATGTCAGTGCTGGTGAGGCTGAGTTATAACATTATATGGCTCGTCTTTAATTCAACGAACGTAGCCATTCAAAGTGACTCCAATTTGCTGGATTCGGTACGAATCTCACAATTAGATTGCCTTCTCATCCATATTGTGATTAGGCAAAAAGCATTCTTTTGTTGACATTTGGTTGCTATTGTAACCAGGCTACAGCATGACTCTGAATATAACATCCATGGTTACGGTAACCATTGTTACCATTGTAACCATTGCTACAGTCAAGACCGGAGAATTTAGCCAAGCCAACAAAGAGAAGTTTAATTGATAACTATGTAGGGGGTCATCAGGAGGATAGATATATCTCAGAGGGGAGCAACACTAAATATCTTGTGGTCGGACTTACCACCACCAGGGTCCACTGCCAAATGAACACTGTACATGTGTGATGTTTGAGAGTGTTATTGTCAGAACAGGGTGAGCTGCTCGTTAAATGACACTTTATATAGGTTATTTAAATAGTGCGAGGTGATGATGTTGATCAGAAAGCACCTGTAATTGAGGATTGAGTCCTCTCAGCAGGCCTGGAGGTCTCGCAATATTGTCCGGTCTTGACTATACCGTGGTAACTACACATATATGGTGTGGTGACCCTTATTTGCCATCATTATTATAATATCATTTAGATTCCAAAGGGTAGGTATACAAATGGGCCAGCCACTTTCATAACACAAAGAAGGTAATGGTTGAGTGCATGCTCATCCAAGCATGTCTGCACCCAGGGGTCACTCGATGGTTTTTAGGTGTCCAAACCCCAGTCCAGTACAAGGCACCTCATTGGTCAAGTTAAAGCACTGACCAGTGCTGAGGTAGGCCCAAGGGGCCAATGAGGATTCGAACCAATGGATTCGAACCTCTGTAGAGGGTGCAACCAATCACAGGGAAGAAAGGAGAGCAGTACCTAGCAACCAGCCCCAATGCATGATGGTATTGAGCCTCACTTTGGGCAAGGGTTGTGGCACATTATGAGCGGGATTCCAGGTCTCAGGCACCTTCTACCCAGCAGTGGTGAACTGACGCAACGTCTTACCGCAGAATCATTTTGATTCCATATGACTATCCAATATACTGCTGAAATCTTATTTAAAATGCATGGGTCAACATTTAGTGAGACCATAAATTTAAATTTAATTTGAGCATAGGGTTTACAAACTGGGGAGTAAAGACAAGATTTTTGATTCATCAATTAGAATTTAGTGGCCAATATGATTTTTTCTCCATTTAGAAATCGAATCCTTTTTGCTTAATGATTTAAAAAAATCCAGACTTGAAAATTGACCAAAAGCTTTTCTTATCAAATCTTACTCAACTGCCTCTAATAAAACTTTCAAAGCACTCATTTCACAATCTGATTCCAGAATACTGAGAGACCCATACACTCTGTAAAATAGATAGACGAAAGCTGTTTTGATCGTTCTTCATGGATTGGGCCCAAGGCCCAGTCAGTGAAATGCGATCAAAACTGAATTAACGCAGTAGGCCTTTGTTTTTACTTTCTCATCTTAGGCCATATTAAATGAAGGAAATTAACACAATTTGCCACGTGTTGGGCTCAGACCTAGTGCAATCAGCCTTATCCTCTTTAATATTGTCACTATGTAGACAAGAGGAGGCCACCTGACAACGTTTGTCTAGCAACATCCGACAGTTGACTAACAACATCTGTCATCACGACAATGCTCCTTGATCTCCCCCGCCCGTGTGACATGGGCACATCGTATTCATTAGGGGAAGGCGTATTGGATACAGGATTTCTAGCATTTAAGTATGCTAATTGTTGTATCACAGAAAAATCAATAAAAAACTTGCCCATAGAAGCTAACCATTCAAGGACAACATGCATGATGTCTCGGTAAGTTACAGCACTGTTGGGCAAGACGAGCAGGTGCTGTTTTGGCGCATCACGACAAAACCTCATTATGTGGTGTTTGCATGAAGACAGTGCAGCAGCATAAACCAGAAGGCATAGTTTGGAAACTATTTTGTCACTGTCTTGCAAAGGTTGACAGATTTCTTAAATCCTCCCTGTTATCATTGAAGCCTCCATGTTATCTACATTGAAGCATTGAAACACTACTGAGGTACTATATAATTGACCTCCTGTAATTCTCAAGTACTTTTGTTGTTGTTGGTTATGTTTATCTGACTAACTTATTATTGGTATAATGAGTTATCTGAAATATAATATTCTCAAGTTATGTTTTATAAGAACCAATAGTACTCACAAAGAGAGATCTTCTCTCGGCTGTCGGATGGCAGGTAGAACACGAGTATGGTGAGGAAGGCATGCGACATGAGCGGAATGATCAGGTTTATGGTGTAAAACATGAACTTCCGTCGTATCGTAATCCCAAATTGCCACTCTGGGAACGGTTCTATGGATCCAGCGTAGTGCCTGATGTTCTTTTTTGCCGGTGCATCCATGACATCCCATTCTACCGAGCGGTAGAAGTCCTTGGTGTCGATGCCAAGCTCTAACTCCTCGATGACCAAGTTAGCGGTGTTGTTTACGTGGATGATATCTACCTGTAAAGTATTTTGATAATCTCTATCATTTGTTGAATATTTCAACCTGTCATATCAACTCAAGTATTGTCATCGATTGGCGTTTGTAAACAACAAAATAAGTATAAATCGGTCATAAATCAAAACAATGCCAACTTTAATGACCACGTGCACGCCGATTGGAACAACAATGACAACACCACTACCAACATAAATGGCAATAAAGGATGACAACAACTTCATTAAGCAACATCAGCCTCTAGCTGTCTAACATCATTAAAACGAGAGTAATAAAGAAATGGGACAACACTGCATAACAATTCCTGTTTAAGTATATTTAACGTTTACTTAAACATCCAGGAAAGGTCACGGCAATGTCATATGATGTTTCTGGTAAATTTAAGGTGAACCTAGATTGACCGGAAATGTCATATGACATTTCCGGTAGATTTAAGTTCACCCTACAACACAATTAAAACAACAAGCTATGATAGGGACAACACACACAAATAAACAACAGCAACAGCAACAAGACTCACTTCATGGATGTTGTAGGTCCAGGAGCCGAACTTCAGCGTGCAATGCTGCTCATCAAACGGGAAATGCCTGACGTCGATCGCACAGCTACTTTTGAGTGAGGCAGGCGGATGCCAGATGATCTTACCATCATGTCTCACTTTGGGCTTTGTCTTCATCGTCAGTTGATACTTCCCGTCAGCACTGAGTAGAGAGAAGAAGTAACCTTTCTATCACTGTTAGCTGGTTATGGGCCATTCGATATTACACATTATTTCACTCTTCTCTCTCAAGCCCCTTCTCTCCCAATTTGAAGCTTTCTTTAAAATCCTCTCCCTCGGTGAGTATTTTAATAGAAAGCTTATGCTGAAAGACAAACCTCCTGAGTGCCTACAGACGCCCCAGCCCCCCTCCTACTGAGTACCTTACTTGTTATAGAGCACGATGTCCGGTGTCCAGATGTCGTCTGCTGGCACTAGACCCCCCACCCCCCAACCCCCTACTGAGTACCTTACTTGTTATAGAGCACGATGTCCGGTGTCCAGATGTCGTCTGCTGGCACTAGACCACCCTGCCCCCCTACTGAGTGCCTTACTTGTTATAGAGCACAATGTCCGGTGTCCAGATGTCGTCTGCTGGCACTAGACCACCCCCCCCCCCCTCCTACTGAGTACCTTACTTGTTATAGAGCACGATGTCCGGTGTCCAGATGTCGTCTGCTGGCACGTAGATCTCCTCCACAGACCCGTACTCCTCAGGGTCCCACTGCAGGTGCCGGTCTATCCACTCCTACAACGTTAACAATGACCTATCACTACTCATTTCCATGGATTGATTATGTTGCAGATAATCACCTCTAAACACCTGAAAAGTTTGGTTGAGATATTATGGGTCAATATTTCAAAAAAATTGAAAAACGTTGAAAAGATGGGGGCTTACCCATACACGGTCATGATTAAGGATGTCAGAATTGTCAATAAAAATATCATAATCTAGCACTGTGAGATATTGACTTTTTGCTTCCATTACATCATCACATATCAAACTCATATAATCCACGGTGATTAAAAGAAATTGTGGGTAGATTAGAATTGACTGAGCCCTGGTCTATGCCTTTAATGCCAAGTGATAAGCTGCAAAAACAAGGTGTCCCTTACCAGCATCACCCACACGTTTGTCGTCATGAACTGATTCTGCTCATCCTGCAGGAAGAAGGAAACATTTCATAATTACAGCCTTTGACTGGATAATCCATATTATATCATAAATGATTATGGCTAACACAAAATACAAGGTTGGGCTAAAAATTGGGAGATACAGAAAACCTCTTATAATAGCAGGACCAGTTTTTAGGAAATCATACTTATTTTTGAATAGCCTTTTCTCTACCTTAGTCAGAGGAAAAACGCCTGCCATTTTTGTCTCAATACTATGAGATATTAACAGATAGCGGGTCATGAAGTCAAGTGAAGAATATCACAAAAGCATGGGGTTAAAAATTAGTGCTTAAATAGTCGTAGTACCCATGGGTGATTTTTCATAATTATCTGCATTATAAGCCAAGTAGTGAGATAACATATAGGCCTATCTATATTTTATCAACCCAATGTCGGAAATGACTATTTGAGGGATACATTATGGACATGTCCAATATTACAGCAATGTGTAACTACATACATATAACATGACACGTTCTGTGGTGGTGCTGCAGTATGACGTATGAGGGACGGGGATATGACATATCAGCATCAGGCCAGCTTACCATACAGACTACATGCTGCATATTGTATCTACAATCAGACCCCATGACTATGTATCTAATATGTATCTATCAGGACGGCCAGATGACTGCTCGTGTTGGTGTCGTGTACATGTTGTATCGATCACCGATACATGGCACATCGACATCAGGATCATCCTGCCCCGAGAGGAGGGGTGGCACCAACCGTGTGTGTGATTCTGAATGGGCCAGTTATCGTTGTGCCCCACTATCTTTACCAGGCATCGCAGTGGAATCGTAGAATCTTCCCAGGGAAATATACACAGATTTCATGCTGGGTGGGGGCAGACTTTGACAGAAAGGCTATTTATCGTGCTTTGAACTTACCCTTCCCTCCCTATCATCACCTTCAAAACACAGCAGGGCTTTCCACCTAAGTCCCGAGGTGTCCATACCACCCAACCCCCTCTCTGCAGCTCCCGCCTCCTTCTGCTATTAAACCCATGTCCACACGCAAATACACAGTAATATGCGAGACTGACCGATGCGCCACCTAGAGTGGCCACTAAGTACTAGTCTGAGTCCATCATTAGGCTTGGTGTCATTCAGGGGGGTGCTCCTCAGAAATAAAGCCAATTTCCAGGTACACACAAAAACGTTACGAGGTCATGGTGAAGCCTGTCCGTGTTCTCAATGTGTAGGCTCATCGGTATTATGTATGTAGCACTGGCTATAGTAGACTCGCCAGGGCTGTATTCATGTGTTATGACGACAAAGATAATAGCACATTAGGGACCTTTTAATAGCAAACATGACGTAGCTATATAGGACCTTTAGCAAACCCGACATAGGATACCTCTGCTTAGTAAGCTACATCGTCGTTACTAAAGGTCCCTATTAAAGCACAGCCCCCCTTACAGAGTTAATGCATTGATTGAAATCAGTAATTTCCGCAATAGTTTTCCGAAATGAACATTTAACCACAATTTGTACCAGTTAGCCATAGGCATAACACAATCCAGGATGTTTAAGAAAACACAATATGCCATTTTGTTACATATACCGATACCAAGGAAAGTGTTTTCTTCACTAACATTGTGAAACCTGTTATAGAACGGCTCCCTCCCCCCATAATGCCCCCCCCCCCCCGACCCCCGTGTGGCGCGGCCTGCAGCAGCCACTTATTGGGTTTATTACTGCAGCTTCTTCCCACTCCTCACTAATGACTGCAGATACAACACGCGCCCCCATCTAACCCTTTAACGGCTGCATTAGGCCTAACCCTTAGCCGTCATGACGCCCTGGTGAGTCTGCTGGTCAGGGCTGCAGATGGTACTTTGCTGGTCCTTCCAGGGTGCATCAGTCACCAAGGGTTGGCATGATGCCTGGATGCAGGCCCGGTGAGATAGGGCTGCATTCATGCATGGTGCCGATAAATGACTCATTAAAGCACTATGGGGTCCTCAAAGACCTAATGTCCAGCTGGGACCCCATCTTCACTGCAGAATTGCCTAAATCAAGGTCCTACGCGATCTTTGACGGGATGTTTATCGACGAAATGGGATACCATCAAGCCGTTTTTCCAATTTTTAGAGAGCGAGGGAGTGATTAGAGAATATAATAGATTGTCTCAAGTACAGAACTTGAAGAAATAATTATGTATGATGTAAATATGATATATTCATTTATGATACGGTTAATTCTCCCGAATAGCTCACCAAGCCTGCAATTATGCACCATACCGACCCTACAGGGTTGATACACTCATGAAACCTTACAATACATGATCCATGAATACAGCACTAGCGAGTCTACTTTCCATTCATGCATCATGACAACAAAGGGAATGTATGGACGTGGATGCACTATGGGGCTACTTATTGGGTTTATACAGGGTATTACGATATATAGTTATAGACATACATTTGGTGCGGCAGTAATCACGGTATTGATTGATGGGGATATATTGATTGAGCCCCCTACAGGGACTCACCCGTCCAGGCCCACACGTCAATGCCATGTTGTCTCTGCATTCAGCCATAGCAGTGATCACCTCTTATTATGTGTAATAAATTACAATGTGTTGGCGGCCTTTGCATTGATTAGGACAGCATAGGGCTATATCCTTGGTCGTCATGATAGAGAACAGCAGCCTGACGAGTAACATTCATTCAGCATGTCGACCCTGTCGATCAGGTTGAGCCATACCAAAAAGGTCTCCGTGATGCACCAATGCAGTGTGAGTAACTTGCCAACACTGCATTAGTGCATCATGCTAATCCTTTCGTGTATCAACCAAAAGGCATTCCTGCATCAGTCCCCCAAGATGGCACAGTGTGTTGGGACCCCCTGCTGCCCCCAGGTCTACCTGAGAGGGGGCTGGTGGAGTGGCTGCCCCCAGGTCTACCTGAGAGGTGGCTGGTGGAGTGGCTGCCCCCAGGTCTACCTGAGAGGTGGCTGGTGGAGTGGCTGCCCCCAGGTCTACCTGAGAGGCGGCTGGTGGAGTGGCTGCCCCCAGGTCTACCTGAGAGGTGGCTGCTGGAGCGGCTGCCCCCAGGTCTACCTGAGAGGTGGCTGGTGGAGCGGCTGCCCCCAGGTCTACCTGAGAGGTGGCTGGTGGAGCGGCTGCTCCCAGGTCTACCTGAGAGGTGGCTGCTGGAGTGGCTGCCCCCAGGTCTACCTGAGAGGCGGCTGGTGGAGTGGCTGCCCCCAGGTCTACCTGAGAGGTGGCTGCTGGAGCGGCTGCCCCCAGGTCTACCTGAGAGGTGGCTGGTGGAGTGGCTGCTCCCAGGTCTACCTGAGAGGTGCTGGTGGAGTGGCTGCTCCCAGGTCTACCTGAGAGGTGCTGGTGGAGTGGCTGCTCCCAGGTCTACCTGAGAGGCGGCTGGTGGAGTGGCTGCACCAACAGCTTGTTCTTAGTGGACGCACCCTGTCAGTACATCACAAGTGGCTGCTGAGGTTCCCCCTCATCATCCATTCTTATTTACAGCCTGCTAGGTGAATATTGGAAAAGAAAGTTCAGATGATTTTTTCTTTTACCAAGATCCTTCTCCACTTAGCCCTTAGCAGCCCGTTACTGCTAGTAGCACCTCCACAGAAGGGGCCCTGCGGTGGTGAAGTAACACCACGTGATCAATCTCCATCCTCACACCTCTCACACTCAAGTGGCAGCCATTCGAATGACCGGTCAATCTGTGTGCACCATGCTAGGGACTGGTCGGCAGTACTACCTTTCAGGTACAACCAGGACCCTTCATCAATTATGCCAGGAGTCTGGGTGGGACCATCTACTACCAGGACCCTACCTATAGTTGTGGCAGGAGTCTGGGAGAGACCAGCTACCACCAGGACCCTTACCTAGTTATGACAGCAGTCTGAGCAGAACCAGGCATCAACATGGCCTTTACCTAGTTGTTGCGGGAGTCTGAGTGCACTAGGACTAGGTTCCACCAGGACCCTTACCTAGTTGTGCAAGGAGTCTGGGTGGGACTAGATTTCTGGGCGGGACCAGGACCCAAGAAGACCCTCACCTAGTTGTGGCAGGAGTCTGGGCAGAACTAGGTACCACCAGGATCCTTACCTAGTTGTGCCGTCCTGAGTCTGGGTGGGACCAGGTACCACCAGGACCCTTTCCATGGTGGCTGGAGTCTGGGCAGGACCAGGTACCACCGGAACCCTTACCTAGCAGTGGTAGGAGTCTGGGCGGGACCAAGTTCAACTGGGACCCTTACCTAGTTGTGGCAGGAGTCTGGTCGGGACCAGGTACCACTGGGACTCTTACCTAGTTGTGGCAGGAGTCTGGGTGGGACCAGGTACCACGAGGACCCTTACCTTGTTGTGGCAGGAGTTTGGGTGGGACCAGGTACCACTGGGACACTCATCTAGTGGTGGCAGGAGTCTGGGTGGGACCAGGTACCAGGAGGACCCTCACCTAGTGGTGGCAGGAGTCTGGGTGGGACCAGGTACCACGAGGACCCTCACCTAGTGGTGGCAGGAGTCTGGGCGGGACCAGGTACCACGAGGACCCTCACCTAGTGGTGGCAGGAGTCTGGGCGGGACCAGGTACCACGAGGACCCTCACCTAGTGGTGGCAGGAGTCTGGGCGGGACCAGGTACCACGAGGACCCTCACCTACTGGTGGCAGGAGTCTGGGCGGGACCAGGTACCACCAGGACCCTCACCTAGTTGTGGCAGGAGTCTGGGCGGGACCAGGTACCACGAGGACCCTCACCTACTGGTGGCAGGAGTCTGGGCGGGACCAGGTACCACCAGGACCCTTACCTAGTGGTGGCAGGAGTCTGGGTGGGACCAGGTACCACGAGGACCCTCACCTAGTGCTGGCAGGAGTCTGGGTGGGACCAGGTACCACGAGGACCCTTACCTACTGGTGGCAGGAGTCTGGGAGAGCTTCACATCAGGGTGCAGGGTGGGCCCAGACATGGTTCGTGCATTTAGTTCAGATGGCCGCCGCTAATGGCGCTGTGAGCAAAGAGGGTCCAGACGTGATGGTTCAACTTCAAGAGGCGCTCCCTGAGATGCTCTCTAAAAGTCTGCTTCACTTTGCGAGCTTGTGAAATGTGACATGTGGCACCCTGCACTGTCATGCAGGGTAGACACTAATGCTGGCCCAGGGAGTAGGGGCCGGTAATTCCCAGTGTGGTCTATATAGTTTCCCACAAAGCTGGGCATGTTCATTTCAATTGTAAGACTGTGTCACCGAGATCCTGTGAGTAGAGTCCTACCCTATACTTGATATAATTTGATTTATCGAAATGCATATTATATGTTGTTATTATATTCAAATGTATCAATAAACTAGCATTAAGGCATTGTACCATGACAGCAGGGGGCAGACTCGTGGGAAATCATGAGAATGCCACAAACCAGGATGTTACTAATTTAGGTTTGAATTGTATACTAATACCGTATGGATTGTGGGGACACACAGTCTATATGATACTGATACATTGGCTATATAGCCGCTTGAAATGTCATCTCATTTACTTAATGTAATCTGTTTTCACGAAAATGATTCATAAAAATGACTGGCATTTAATAATGATTTTGCGTATTAATTATTATGTTCATATATCATATATATAGTTCTGAGGAATAATATTTGATTTGTTTGGTGGGTGGTAGCGTTCCCCTGTGCTGCTAACACACTCGACAAATACATGAGAGAACAAAACTATTTTGTCATATTTATCTGTAGTATATATGATACCTGTGTATATGGGAGGGAGTATGCGGGTAGTGGAAGAGGGAGCATGAAGTGCTCTTTATTCATGGAGATTGTCACTTTAAATGAGTGATCTTCCTATACCAGGGAGAGGCCTGCACATTATACATCATAATGCACGTAGTATCAAAAAAGATACAGATTTATTCAAATTTTACATTAAACATTCTGAGGTTGGATTATATACTGTGTCGGAGACCTGGTTTAATGAGGATATCCCTGACTCCATTATGGATGTAGATGGCTATACACTCCTTCGTGTTGATAGGAAACGACTCAACCTAAATGGTGATCGTATGGAAGGAGGAGGTGTCGCTGTGTACATTAAGGATGGTATTACATACTCACAAACTGGCCTTCTACAGCATTGTATATGTACTGACCACTATGAAGTGCTTTGGGTTAAAATTATTTTATTTAATCAAACCAATATGATCCTAGGTGTAATCTATAGACCCCCTAATGGTAACCCCTCTGAATTTTCCACTTACATGTTAGAAACTTTAAAAGTAATAAAAGAGGAAGATGAAACATCTGACATTACATTCCTAGGGGATATCAACATAAACTATTTGGAGAAGGAGGAGGACAAATTTAAAGCCTTATTAGATATTGAGCAAGAACATGGACTCGATCAATATATTACATCCCCTACTAGAAATGATGCCATTTTAGACCTAGCTTATTCTGATTGCAAATTTATTTCTGATGCCAGGGTTCTAAATTATAAATTTAGTGATCACTCCCCAATATTAATAACTAAAAAGAAAATTCAAATTAAGTATATAACTAAGCAATTCCTGGGGCGCTCTTGGAGGATGTACAATCCTGAAACCCTTAGAAATGCCCTCTCAAATTATGATTGGACTGCATTACATGCTACCAGATGTCCGGATGTAGCCTGGGATATTATACATACTGCCATTGATATTCACCTTAATCTTATGTGCCCTATAAAGCACCATCAGATAACAACTAAGGATGAGCCATGGCTAACCCCTCAGTTAAAATCCTTTATTATTGCAAAGGATAATGCATGGCGACATGCTAAAAATACAGGACTGCCTGAAGACCATATTATTTCAAATAGATTAAGCAATAGGGTCAAAAACCTTGTATTTAATGCTAGGAGACGCTACATAAAGGAGTATGAAAAGGAAGATGGCAAGACTTTCTGGCGTAAACTGGAAGAGCTATTACCTAATAAAAGTAAAACTAATATTATATGTTTGGTCGATGAGACTTCTGGTCTACCAATCGCCCATGAGGAGACTGCTGAGCATATAAATAATTATTTCATTAGTATTGGACCTAAGTTTGCTGCTAACTTTAACATTCCTTGGTCTTATGCTGGCACTACTACTAACCTTGTAATTGATGACCTGATTATAAGTTCTGAAATGGTCCTTTATACAGCCAGACGTATTAACACAAAGAAAGCCTCAGCTATTCCATATATGAATGCAAGGGTCATTAAAGATGCTATGCTAGCCATCCCAGATAAATTTGCTTTTCTTTTCAATCTTTCTCTGACCCAGTCAAAATTCCCAGATAAATGGAAACAGGCAATAGTCACCCCATTACCAAAACCTGGTGATAGAGCAAATGTCACAAATTATAGACCAATTTCACAAATTCCACTGCCAGGTAAGGTCCTTGAACGGATTATGCATACCCACATAACAGCTTATTTAGAAAATAATCACCTATTAAATGACAAACAAGGAGGTTTTAGGAAAGGGCATTCCACCATTTCAACAGTAGCTGATTTTACTGATGAGCTTTTTCACAACATGGATAACAATAAAAGTACACTGGCCACATTTATTGATATGTCCAAAGCATTTGACGTGGTAAATCATGCAATTTTGCTTTCAAAATGTGAAGAGCTTGGTATAAAAAATGATATTTTAGGCTGGATAAAAAATTATCTACTTAATAGATCCCAAAGAACTAGAGCTAATGGTGTCACATCTAGTGAAGGTTACTTATCATGTGGTGTCCCACAAGGGTCTATTTTAGGCCCCCTTCTTTTTCTCATATATGTGAATGATATAGACAGTCTCTGTGAATTTACAAAAATCAGTTCTTATGCTGATGACACTGTAATATTTGCATCAGAGGATGACCCAGTTTCATCTTACAGGAAACTCCAAGATGATCTAGACCATTTTTCACACTGGTGCAATTTAAATAGATTAACGATAAATTCCAAAAAATCACAAGCAATGAAATTCGGAACTCCTGGTCAATTACAAAATTTCAGAATACCCCCCCTAAAATTAAACAATAATGAATTAGCTTTTGTTGATAATTATAACTATCTAGGTGTAAAACTGGATCAACCACTGAAATTTGACAAACAAATAAATAACATGAGATGCAAAGCTGCAGTCAAACTATATATTTTTGGGAGACTTCGCAGACAAATGTCTTATGCACAAGCCCTTAGAGTTTATAAGTCGAAAATGCTACCCTACATGGAGTATGGTGGTATTCTTGTACATGATACTAATAAAACCCTACTAACAAAGCTTCAAAGATTGCAAAATAGAGGATTGAAAATAGCCCTTTATTCACCACCCAGAACTTCCATAGAGAAAATTCATAAAGACGGTAAAATTAATTTTTTAGAAGAAAGAAGGCAAAAACAAATAGCAATTCACGCTTATAAAATGACAAAGAAAGACAAGTACCTAGCAGTTCCTGCTAGGGAAACCAGATTACATGATGCCCCTGTTTTAAAGACATATGACAGACGCCTACAGGCCTTCAAGCGTAGCGTTACTTATAAGTGTTCATATTATTGGAATGATCTGGGTGTGAACGATAGGCTCATACCAACCCTAGAAGAGTTTCAGACAAACAGGAAGAAATTTCTTGCCTCTCTTAGAAAATAATATTTTTCAGCTTTTTTCCTATACATTACCTACTATGTTCAATATTTGCAAATGTTTACCTGTTCCCTACTCTATATTGCTCTATCCCATACTATTTTTATATTAGCTTTGTTACTGTCTGGTACCTGCCAATTACTGTAAACTGCAATAACCTAATACGGCCCTCAGGAGCCAGGAGAATATAGGCACCGCAAACTAAAGGAGCCTAACCTGTTTAACTCCTGATTAAAAATTACTTCAAAAAAAAAAAAAAGGTATGGGCTTTAGGATATTAGCAATAGACTTCATCAAGATGACCGAATAATTTTAAAAAAAAGTTTTATTAGGTTGAATAAATACAGTTACATGATAAGATAAAATGTAAAAAGTATCTAAACCCAGCACGGGCGCATTGCCCTACTTCCGCTAGGACCTCTGTCTACACATTATATTACAATCATGTTGCATTTTCAGTCTAGGTATGACATAACTTAGTATAACATACATTTCTATTAAAGTACAGTGCTATGCATTCATATATTGATCAGGATGAGATGAGATGAGATCATATACAGGAAAGAGAGACATCAAAAGATGAGATTAATTTACATTCATAAAACATTTTGGATAATTGTTCATAATAGATATCTTAAAAGTATTAAGGTCTTCTATCTGAGTGTACTCTGGTTTGAGCTGATTCCAGCGTTGTATTCCTCTATAGTAGGCGCTTCTTAGCACTATGGGTTTTAGGGACCTTGGGAGGAGTAACCGTTTGCCTTGACCCCTGCGTGTGGGTAAGTGTCTCTTATCTCTATATTTTTCTACAGTTGACAGGGTATGTGCATAAAACAGCAAATATATATCCTACGTACATTTAGCATCATACAGTGTGATTTTTCATGCAATTGAACTGTGTTAAAAAGCGGATTTTTTTCCAACTTGACTTTGTAAACTGTCCTTAAAGCCTTATTTTGTAAATTCTGCAGTTCAATTGTCTCTCCTCTTAGATCCCTATCCCAGATAAAATCAACATAATCAAGACTCGGCAAGACCATGGTCTTGTACATTATTAGTGAGTCGTCCACATCAATGTGATCTCTCACCTTTGCTGATTGATGAATCTTGTGTCGTATATTATTAATAGCCTTTTTTCTATGCTCAGTGAATTTTAGACTGGGGTCAATAGTGTAGGGGCACGAATAATACGTGTACATATAAGGTCCGTGGAGTCAGAGCGGTAAGTGCCTCCAACGGACACTAGGTGGCAACACCTGAGCCATGTCCTTTCGGTTATCCGGTAGCGGAGCCAGGCAGGGCACTCCAGACGGCGCTACGGAGGAGTGCCACGTCGACACTGCTTGGTCCGCGCTCAGGGTATATAAGAGGCCGAGGTTGGCTACCTCACCAGTTAGTCCTAGGACGAGCTCTGACCCGCACCTTTCGTACCTTCGCTTTGACAGGGGCACCTACACCCCTCCCACGTTATGGACTCTGCACCAGCCATGCTGGCACAGAGCTTAACTGTCCGGTATCGCTAATGCTTCGAACTATCGATAGAATCCTGTGTGTCTTCGAATGGTTGAAAGACCAAGTGAACCGAGTGAGAAACCTTCGTGTACTTTTGAGGCTGTGATCGAATAAAGACCTGTTGCATTCAAACCGAATTTGGAACCTGTGTTCGTGTTGTACGCATATGAAACCCCTACATTGGTGCCGTGACCAGTTCGGGTGAAACACAGAATAGCACAGTCAGTGGGTTAACATGGCTGAACAGGCAAAGGGTGGAGCGTCCCTTCATCCTATTTCGAGTCCAGATCCGGAGGTGGTAGCAGCCCTTGAGAAACATTATGGGCCAAACCGTTCGAGTTCTACACCAGAACCAAGGAGAGGCAATCCTGATTCTATTCGAAAAGATCTGGGGTCAAACCTAGATGATTCTTTGTTTGAAACTGGTGGTTCGAAGAGACACATTGCTCCTATGCCAACACAAGGCATGAGCATACTGCATGCTGAACGACACCAGCGACAGGAAGTGACACGTCGTCATTTCGAAGAGGAGAAGAATCGGTTCGAAGGAGCAAGGATCGCAGAGATGGACAGGATGAATGAAGAGTTTGAAGCTTTGAGTCATCGGTTGGTACAGCTTCGGAACAGGAATGAAGATCTAGAAGGGGCAACGATGGAGAAACAGAACCGCTTAGACACAACGAAGGCAGAACTGGAACATATGGAAAACCAGTTCGCTCATCAACAGAATGTCTTGCGGCGACGTACTGAATCTCTAGAACAACATCAGGATAAGACCATACATGATTCGGACGAGCTCCATGATACGATCCGAGAAGCTACCAAGGCGATGATGGACGAAAAGGATCGTCTGATCAGGGAGGTGGAAGATTTACAGAAGAAACGAGATGAAGAGGCAACTCGAGGTAGCCGTTCAGGGTTCGATCATGTCAGTGGTGGCATATACAACTCATCAACTGGTGGGGGTAGTGCCTCTACCTCAACCGGAGGGAGACCAAAACGAGTGACCATTGATACAGGGGATCCGGATGGAAGATCTTCGCGGCGTGACCAACGCCCAACGTCGTATGATGACGACCATTCGAACTCTCCCAGTCGTTCCAGCTCTCGAGAGAGACCGAGCCGTACGAGTTCGAATGAGAGATCTTCGAGATCTGATCCGAATGAACGTTCGATTGGTCCCTCAAGGAGGCCAGGGAGATCTCCTACACATGCTGGTAGACGAGTATCTCGCCGCAAATCAATGTCCCCTGGGATGAAATTGATTTACGACACGAACCCCTGCATTGCTGAGATGGGAGTGGACTGTGTTAGCAGACAAGCTGATAATGCCGATATCGTCGACTGGAGCATCGAGCAGTCGTTTCTGTTGCACAGGGACAACCACAACGCTGCTAGACGCACTGCCAGCACTCCGAGTCCGTTCACAGGAAGACAGCCATGGCAGGACTGGTTCGCAGACTTCATGGACGATATGAGGTATAATCGATGGTCAGAAGAGGAATCGTTGGACGAACTTTTACGGGCATTGAGAAATGGCCCAGGCAAGCTAGCGGTTTCGAGATGGAGAACGATGCATGGTGCCGGATCGTTTACCCAATTGGTGGAATGCGCCAGTTACCTGATAGGTAATGTGGGTAATGAAGACCCGCTTCGATTGTTCCGGAAACGGACTCAAAAGCCAAACGAGTCGCACCGTGTGTTCGGTCTAGAATTGCAATCTCTCTTGCAAAGAGCTAGACCAAGATGGCAGTTAGATGACCCACAGTTCCTAGATGATTTGTTCTCGCAATTCATTGAGGGATTAAGGGATTCTGATGAACGGACCGCTGCATGTGATAGTTGGAAAGCTGGAACTTCTCTCACTGATTTGTTCATGGCCATAGAAGACTATGACAGGAAACGGCATCTGCTATCTTCGAGAGTACTTTCGAGAACTTCCAGTGTGGTGCAAGACCCACCAGCCTCTGATATAGAGGAAGGTGATTCTGGAAGGGAGGAGGAGATTGGCGCAGTTGCTCAAAAGAACAGCGGCAAATCTTATTCCAATTCGAATTCGAAGCGCTATCCGAAGGCCGACAGGAAAACACCACCTGTGACCCCAGGAGTTACAAGCGCACCTTCGACTACTTCCTCAACTCCCAGTTCTATGGAAGAACTTCTGTTAAGGTTGACTGACTTGATGTCTGGAAACCAGCAATCAACAGGGAGGAATTCGAAGCCGAGAGTGGACAAGACCACTAGGAAGTGTTACAGGTGTCAGGTCCTGGGACACTTTGCTGCAGAATGCCCAGCTGAAAAGCCGGTACCCAAGCCTGAAGAGAAGAAAACGGAAAACTAGACGGGGTTGCTCTGGATGGCAAGGTAGTAACCCCTAAGGAGAAAGAAAGCCAACATATCGCCAGCGGTGCAAGCGATGAAGTCCGAGGTGCAGTAGAGATTGGAAACTTAGAGGAGGGGCCTGATCAGTCCCTTCTAAGTATGTCCAATGAACCCAGAATAGTAGACGTCCGAGGAGGAAGTACTGGGGAAGCGGCGAATTGGATACAGGAGCTGGAAGTAGTCAGCAGTGCCCGATTGTCCCCGGATCACCCCTGTTTGAAGCACTTGAAACGACGGGGAGTAGATCTTGGTGTCACTAAGGATTTCGAACGTTTCACCGTCAACCCATCACCATTGGATGGGAAGAGGTGGTATTTGACTGTAGCAGTGAGGGGAAGGTCTGCAGAATTTCTAGTGGATACTGGAGCTAGTCACTCCATGATCTCGAAGAGGTTCTATGACCTTGTAGTCGATGAGCCAGATAACTTCACAACGAGGGTAACAGCTCATTCGGCCGACGGTAGCTGCATGCAGACGTTTGGTAAAGCATTTTTCGAAATCAATATAGGTGGGCAGGATTACCTCCTGTCCCCTACTATTGCTGATCTGAGTGATGATGGCATCATCGGATTAGATTTCGCTGCGTTGTACGGTGCAATGTTGGAACCTTGTAGGGGGATGTTAAAGATAGAACATCCATATAGGGTGGCCGTACAATGCGTGTTGAGAAAGGTATCTTCTGTAGCCTCGGTGGTACAGACGGTTAAGATACCCCCAGGACAGACATGTGATGTCCTGTTTTCGAGTGACAGTATCTTCCGAGACCAGATGGCGGTGGTTGAACCCGATGTGGTGAGACTTGCATCAATTGGACTCGAGAGTGCAGATACTTTCGTAGGCAGTGGCAGTAGGAATCTAATTCCTATTTCGAATCCTGGTGGTGAAGTCCGTTATCTGATGAAAGGTACTCCCGTGGGGCAGGTGTTCGTTGCACAGGCAAGCACCAGTATACTCTCAGAAGATACCCAACCGAACCTTGAGGGGATGTCCGATTTACGTCCGGAACTCCAAAAGTTGGTGGACGATTCGAGCTTGGTGACGGGGGACCAGAAAGATCAGTTGAGACGGGTATTGGTGAAATATGATGCAGCCTTCGGGGAGCCCACTGGTTTGGGGCGAACTGACAAGGTGCTACATTCCATCACTACAGAGGACGCTGTACCTTTCAAAATCCCTTATAGACGCCTACCTTTGAAGAAGAAATTGATGGCCGAGAAGGAAATCGCTGATCAGCTGAGATTAGGGGTGATTGTTCCCAGCACTAGCCCCTGGTCCAGTCCTGTTCAGATGGTGACTAAGAAAGACGGCACAATTCGCTTCTGCATAGATTATCGAAAATTGAATGGTTGTACTAAGAAAAACTCCTATCCTCTCCCCCGTATAGACGAGACTATTGATTCCCTGGGCGGAAACCAATGGTTCTGTACGCTGGATTTGCAATCCGGATACTGGCAAGTTGGAATGAAGGAAGAGGATCAGGAAAAAACAGCATTTTCGAGCCATGTCGGTCTTTTCTAGTACAATGTGATGCCGTTCGGATTGTGTAACGCCCCTGCAACATTCGAAGCCATGATGGAATCTCTGTTGAGTGACCTGTTATGGAAGGAGTGTTTGGTGTACCTGGACGACGTAATTGTCTTCGGGAAGACCTTCGAATCGTGCCTGGCTACTTTAGTCAAAATTTTCGAGAGGTTGATAACCCATGGTTTGAAATTGAAACCAAGGAAGTGTCACCTGTTTAGGACTTCTATTAACTATCTCGGTCGGATAATATCCACTGAGGGGGTTAAGGCGGATCCTGAGAAACTAGATGTTGTATCGGAATGGGAAAAGCCAGAGGGACCTAAAGACATACGGTCCTTTCTGGGCTTCTGTAGCTACTACAGAGACTTCCTACCGGGGTATGCCAGAATAGCTCAGCCTATGCAGGCTCTAGCTCACTGGACTCCGGGTAGAAGGAAGGAGCCTTTTCCATGGGGTCCGGAACAAGATCTAGCATTCGAAGCCGTGAAGAACCTATTTCGAACCACCCCAGTTTTGAAATATCCAACAGCTGATGGACATTTCATACTGGACACAGACGCCAGTAATGACAGTATAGGTGCTGCTCTATCCCAGATGCAAGAGGGGATAGAAGTGCCACTGGCTTTCGCTAGTAATACCCTCAATAAGGCCCAGAGGAATTACTGTACCACTAAGCGCGAATTGTTGGCGGTAGTGGTGTATACGAAGAAGTTTAAGCACTTCCTTTGGGGAGGTGACTTTACTTTACGGACAGATCACTCGTCCTTAAGGTGGCTGTTGAACTTTAAGGAAGCAGAAGGAATGATCGGTCGATGGCTGACCCACTTGTCCGAGTTCGGGTTGGAAAATAGCCAAATCCAACACAGAGCAGGGAGCAAGCATATCAATGCTGACGCCCTTTCGAGAAGACCCATACGGAAATGTTCTAGAATGGATTGCGATGATTGTGGAGCCCATAATGCTGTAATAGCTGGAGTTCGAATGCCGTATGATGTAGGACATTCTAAAGCAATGGAATGGTCCACCGAAACCATCAGGCAATTCCAGAAGGGTGATGCTGTCATTTCGAGACTAATAGAACAGGTCTCCAGTGGTGCCCAACCACAAAGACCAACCATTTCGATTGAGAACCGGGAAATGAGACAGCTACTTGCTCAATGGTCTGAGCTTACTGTTGTTGACGGTATCTTATGTAGGTGGAAGATAACACCGTACAAGGCCAAAATTCGACAAATCGTGATACCCACAGCTATGCGAAGGGATATCATGTATTTCGTACATGGACATCAGACCAGTGGACATTTTGGAAAGAAGCGCTCCCTTGCGCGACTCTCCAGAAGGTATTACTGGCCTGGCATGAGTAAAGATCTGCTTAGGTGGATCTCTACTTGTCCAGATTGTTGTCTGAGCAAACCAGGTGAAGGCCTGGGGAAGTTGCCACTAACTCAAGAGCTCTGGGGAGTTAGATTTGCACGCATAGCGGTTGATATCATTAGTGGCCTAAAAACCACTCCTGATGGAAACACGTGCATGATGGTGATCTCCGACTACTATTCGAAGTATACTAGAGTGTTTCCTCTGAAAGATCACAAGGCTCATACATGTGCTCGTGCATTCGTAAAGGGTTGGGTGCTTCATCTAGGCGTGCCCTTGATGTTGCATAGTGATCAAGGCAGAGAATTCGAATCTGAGTTATGGGCAGCAATGTGCCATAGCCTTGCTATATGCAAAACAAGAACGAATCCGTACCGGCCTCAGTCTGATGGTCAAGTAGAAAGGTTCAACAGAACCTTGATACAAGTCCTGAAGCCTCTGGTCAACAGTCAGATGGATGATTGGGACGAGCAATGCGAGTTTGTGGTACATGCTTATAATAGTACGGTGCATGCTTCCACCGGTTGTTCCCCCAATTTGTTGGTATTCGGAGAGGATTTGATTATGCCTGCTGACTTGGTGTTTGGCGTAGCTGGGATAAACGCTGAAACACCCTGTCAGGTGATGTTCGTGGAGGCATTGAGGGATCAATTCAAGTCCGCATACGAGATGGTTCGATGTGAACTAAGCAAATCTGCTTCATGGCAAAAAGTGGGCTATGACGTAGGTTTGAAACTTAGGTCCTTTCGAGTGGGGGATGAAGTAGTTAGGCTACACGACCCCCTACAACAGCTAAAGTTGTCACCCAACTGGGATGGTCCCTTTACTGTGGTTCGGATTGTTTCTGAATCCACGGTGGTGATCAAATCCTTGTTGGGACGCCTGTATAAATCCAATGTAGCTCGCCTACGCCGGTGGCAGGGTGATGCTTCAGCGCATTCGAAGCCAGGGGAGCATTCGAAGTCAGATAACACTGAGTGGAGAGCGACCACCCCGGAACGACATGGTCCTGGTAGACCTAGGAAACTAGTGATACCCTCAGATGAGAAAAAACCTATGCCTCCTGGTATTGGTAAATTAAAGCGGGGCCGGGGTAGGCCTAAAAAAAATTTACCAATTCGAGCTTCTAGCAAGAAGGATAAAAAGTGCGGAAAAAAAGTCTCGGCAAATGAAGGTCTGAAGGGGAGGAGGGCTGTCCAATTGACTACTGGACATCCTGTCGAATCTTCCCGGACGACCAGGTCTAAAGAACCCAAGGTGGGGTTAAGACGCAGTCCACGGCATAATCCGGAGACTGCTGTGACCTAATTTGTATACACAACAAGAAGTTTCGATGCCATGATGGTAGTACAGACCTAATTGCTGTCGAGTGAGCAGAGCTAGGGTGAGAGTTGATCATGAACGTCCCCGAGGGTGGCAGACGGATTTATCCGGCGGGTATTCTTATGTTACCCGTAATGACATTTGCCTACACTCCTGAAGAATTCATGATTAGCGGTACCCCTGGTTCTGTGGAACTGACTCAATAAGGATTACACTCCGGTGAGCTACCCGTTCGATTAGTGGCGGGAAACGCGAGCGTCTCCCGCCGGGTTATCCGTCGGAAAAGGGCTATCCGGTGAAGCGTGAACGCTGATTGGTTGACCTTCGCTCCCGCGGCGGGCGTGGCATCACGAGACAAGAAGGGCGGTCGCCATATTGGATCAGTGCCAAGAAGACGCACGGACGCTGCAGGGCAAAGGAGGAGGAAGAAGGGACTTGTAGTCGACCAAAAGTCTCCAAAACCACATCATAAGACGCGCCAACCTGGTTAGTTCCCACTCCTAGTGTCATTAGGACACGCGGAGCTTCGTACTCCGCAAATCTTCGATCATTAAACTTCGTTTTCGCTGAAAACATTCGACTGCAATGGAGGAGCAGTACACCCCCGGTGAGGGCCTCCAGTCCGACGAGATAGATCTGTTCGGGATGGACGATGGCCAATTCGACAACGCTCGTGAGTCGGATTATGAATCCGCCTCTGAATCCACCGGGAGTGCGGTTACCGTTCGTGTAGCGGGGATCGGCTCCTATTCGACGGCTGATCGGGACAGCATGACTATGCCACCCCCGGCTACAGTCAACCAAGGGCCGTTGCCGTGGCGCAATGTCCCGAAACGTGTTGCTTCGAAAGACATAGACAATTCGACGTCAACCCGGCTGAACGCAGCAGGTGATGAGGAAGAGGACGAGATGCCAGAGTTGGAAGAGGTAAGCCAGAAATTGCCTATCCATGCAGTATCTGACGAAGAAATGGAGGACTTCGTACGAATATCACTGGCCCAGCAACAACTCATGGAGGTGCTGGAGTGTGACCCGCCGTTCGACACCTCGCTGAAGCTCCATCCCACACTCATGGCGATGGTGCTAGACAAGCTGGAGGAACATGGATTCGACCACCATGAGGGTACTTGGCTAGAGAGTTACGAAGGAGCCATCCGGGGAGCATGTCAAAATGAGATCTTTGGAAAAATCCTACTGCGATGTGGTACGAACTTTCGGCATCTCCAACAAGCCAAAGCTAGGGAGGAAGCAGTGCCCTCAAGTGATGGGAGCACGACCAGTACGAAGGGGAAGAAAAAGAAATTCTCCAAGACCAAAGGTAGTCGTAAAACTTCTAATGGCAGTACTCCTCCCAATACTCCGCCTAAGTCCGAGGTGTCCGAACCTGCCCCAGTCCAGTCCGAATGCTCTTCGAGTACTTCCCAGTCGGCTTCAACGTCATTCGAAGAACCAACTACGACCACCGGGACTACTGAGTCCCCATCCGAATCCCTTCCGAAAGCTCCGGGACCTTTACCAGTCCCATTCGAAGAAGATTCAGCTAGCGTGGAGTTGGCTCCGCGGGAGATCCATTCGGATACCTCAGGATCAGTTGAGCAAGAAGCCCGTTATGCTCAGGTGGTTAGAGAATCCGATGAACTCAGGGCAGCCAATGAACAGTTACGGCTAACTCTGGAGGCTATGCAAACTGCCCCCAGAACGCCAATGACTCGAGCCCAGTCCCGTAAGAACCCCAATCCGCAACAAAAAGGACGGTCCGTATCCGACGCTTCGGATCTGGAGGAGGTCCCCTTCGAACTTCCAAAGAGCCAGAAACGGAAGGCAAAGAAGAATGAGGCACGACAGCCATGTGTACCCCATCCTTCGCCTCCCCAAACTACTGCGATTAATATGTCCCCAATCGTGAGGTTGGTGGACGTAGTATCCAGTACGGCCTCTACACCTTCGACGCCTCCTAGGGCACCCACCCAGACGCATTCGACCCCTCCAGCAACTCCGACTAAAACTCCAGTGCAGGTCAAGGTACCTGCATCTCCGTCTACGTCCTCCGAGTCAGGGCAATCGAACACACCACCAGTGGTTTCGTCGCCCCCTCCAGCTCCAGCTGCAGGGGCAGGTGCCTCGGCAGACGTCCCAAGTTCTCGGGTGGAGGACATGATTTGGCGCAATGCCAGTGGGGGCTTCAAGAAATTTAGGCCCGAGTGCATGGAACACTGCAAACGATCGAGGGATATGTATTCGTGTCCCAAAGAACCGGACCATGAAGGATTGTCTGATGACGAAGAATGGATGAGATCCAATATGGGCTCACCCAGTTCCTGGTCATGGACAGAAAACTGGTTCGGTCGGCTGCGGGACCGAAAACAGTTCCCTGAGACTTACTACAACCATGAGGGCCGTCCCAAAATACGTTGGGCGATGGCCCGGTACAAAGAAGGGGTAAGGGAGGACTGCCCATTCGATTCCTGCCGTGTCTACTTCGCACATGAGAACCGCCCCATGCCTACTCGTCTTCGATTCATGCGACATCTCGTGGAGAAGCACATGCACCACCATGCGATGTATGTCTGCGCTGATATCGGCAAATCAAACAAAAAGTGTTCGGGAATGTGGACCCCTAGAAGAGGCCGAATGATCGAGCACCTGATACAATGTCATGGCCAAGCCATGATGTTGGCCAGAAAGAACGTTGGAGATCTCCATGCATCCCTGGTGGCAGGCCTGGACAAAGTCAAATTCGAAACCATTACGATTGAGACCTTCCAATTCGGAAAGGTCCAATTAACCCGGAATTCGAAACAGTCAGCTGTCTTCCAGCGTACTGATCAACGTGGTCGACTGGACCTGAACGACACCTTGTACCAGCAATTGTACGACTGGAGAGCGGCCAACCCCCTTCCAGGGAAACGAAGTGAGAACAGGAGTCCAGCGACTTCCGAACCTGACTGCAAAAAGGTCAAGTCGGAGGTTCCAGCTCCAAGAGCTCCAACTGCAGCACGAGGGCGCGCGACAACGATCGAGCACCGGTCTCCACTGAAGGACTTGCGTCCTGACTATGGTCCGGACTTCTCAGCCCCCAAGGGTCGCTCCCAGCTGCAAACCCTTCGTCCTCTGACTCCTGGTAACTTGGCCAGTAAGGCCGAGTACCCTTCAATGGACTTCCCTGGTCCGGAGGTACAAACTGAGAAGGATCCGTACAAGAATCTCCCTACGGGCATCTCTGTGATGGATGCCATCCGCCAACCGGACTCACGGGACGTGGAGATGGCGGATTCGGATCACTTTGTGCTGCCTGGGAAAAAGGACTTGGTGGTGACGACCACCAACCTCACTCCTCGGGCAGAAGACAAGGTGAAACCAAGGGCTGACAGTTCTACAAAGTCAGTGGGGCGTAAAACCCCTGCTACTAGTGCGGATTTGACATCCATAAAAGCTGAGCCTGTGGTGGACCCGGTTCCAGTGACCACTTCGAACCCAGTCACCACCACACCAACGACAACTGCTGGAGGAGGGAAGGCAGCAACTGTTGCAGCCACCCTACTCACCACCACTACTACTACTGCTACTGTGCCCTATAAGCCCAGAGTTCGTGAGGAACCAGCAGTGGATCCAAACCAGTGGTATGATCTGATGATCAGTGGTGAAAACATTCGGCCCCAGATACAGATTCCGAAGGACTACTTCGAGCCTCCAAAGGCTCCGGATGCGGTGGTGCATAAAGAACTATACGAACGATGGTTGCAGGAACACCTGGCTGGCATGCAACGATATGCAGCCGGTGTGGCGAGAGCATCAACCGACTATGCCATCACCATGCAGGGCAAGGAGGTCGAGAGGCTGAGGAAGATCTTCGAGCAGCAACGTATTGACGAACAATCGGAGCCAGATAAGGTGATCGAACTCACCAAGCAGCTGGCACAATCGAAGAAAGAACTCTCAACAGCTCGTTGTCTGCAGAAAGCTGCAGAAGATACTCTTGACGATCAGGCCAAAACTCTGAAGGCCCTGAACGTTAAGTTCATTCGGGTATTCGGTATAGGACTCACCCAATGGAGTGGGTCACTCGAAGAACTCCAGAGCGTATTGAAGGACTTATAAGCTAACTTGGGTGTTCGGCTGTTCGATTGTGTGATTGATGACTTGTGCATATGATGCTTCGATGATACTGTAATAATTGTGTTGTTATTATAAAACATCCATGATTAAGGTCATGATTCGAAGGTAAACATAAGCCGGGTGGAAAATGCATAATTGTCAAGAAATGTCTTCGTTGTCTAAAAAAAACAAAACAAAGGGTGTTCATACTTTAGGTAGTATAACTGATACTACATACTATGATTCGAACCAAAACTGTACATAATGTTCGATACCTACCTTTATCTCCAAAAATTTTCTTTTTGGACATAACAACTGGTATTCGGATTTCGAAAGTATATCTATTGTTAAAGATATAAAGGTATATATCGGTTGCCTCACATGGAGGCTAATATTACTACATTCCTTGGTTATAAGAGTTAATGTCACAACTATGTTGGTTCCAAGTATTTTTACATAATTCCAATAGTTCATGTAATTACCTCTCCAGGGACGGTTCGCCCACTTAAATATTTTCGAGCCATTACTTCTGTGTCATTCCGTCCTAAAAAGTCACATATTGTGCAATCTCAACTTACCTTAAAATGATTAATGTAGTAACCATTATTATATCTCAACGAAAACCATACAAAACTGTGATCACTATAGTTAGAAGTAGTATAGAACATATATTCGTATATTCATATCTTTATTAAAGATGGATACTCACGTATCTATCCTGTCGTTATAGTGTTGGATCTATAAGATCCCTGTTTTGTACATAGAGATGTAAGTGTTGTTTGTTTAACAGGTAAAATCTAAAATCTATATTTGTACTTTCTACATGTAAGTGTAAAAACGTATATCGTACCTTCAAATGTACCCCGGTATTGTCATCATGTACACTGATATTATTCTCCCATATTCGAGTATATTATATTATATCAGATGTATTTCGACCCTAGTTATAATCTGGTGGGGGTGATGTAGGGGCACGAATAATACGTGTACATATAAGGTCCGTGGAGTCAGAGCGGTAAGTGCCTCCAACGGACACTAGGTGGCAACACCTGAGCCATGTCCTTTCGGTTATCCGGTAGCGGAGCCAGGCAGGGCACTCCAGACGGCGCTACGGAGGAGTGCCACGTCGACACTGCTTGGTTCGCGCTCAGGGTATATAAGAGGCCGAGGTTGGCTACCTCACCAGTTAGTCCTAGGACGAGCTCTGACCCGCACCTTTCGTACCTTCGCTTTGACAGGGGCACCTACACCCCTCCCACGTTATGGACTCTGCACCAGCCATGCTGGCACAGAGCTTAACTGTCCGGTATCGCTAATGCTTCGAACTATCGATAGAATCCTGTGTGTCTTCGAATGGTTGAAAGACCAAGTGAACCGAGTGAGAAACCTTCGTGTACTTTTGAGGCTGTGATCGAATAAAGACCTGTTGCATTCAAACCGAATTTGGAACCTGTGTTCGTGTTGTTCGCATATGAAACCCCTACAATAGTTAGACCTAAGTATTCAAAAGTTTCCACTCTGTCTAGAGGTACATTATTTAGAACAAGGGGTGTGCACAAATTTATGTTACAATTAAATAGCAATATTGTTGGATTAGAAGGCTAAGATTGTAGAGTTATAATAAAGAGTATTGATAACTATTTGGCGTCTTTTAGTCCCTTAAAGGAGACAATAGTGCTTTAAAACTCCATAGGTCCTATTTATGTATCATGCCAATTTAGATATTGAGGAGATTGATACTGAAGCTTCTGCATGATGCATGAACGCCGACCCTATGGGTTGCTCACCAGGGCTGGACTCATACATCATGCAGACAAAGGGCATATTGCAGTAAAGCACATTGTCAGCTGTTTGTGGACCTTAAGAATAATTGCCTAGATTCCCTGGAGCCTTGACTTCTTTCTATATTAGATCCGAGATTTCCCACCTCCAAGATGGGGACTATTAAAAGCCCAACCCGTCCTAGAAGCCTCAAACCGTCCCATGATGTCTCTGACATAATGGTGTGCATAACTGAGCTGTTACTGTCCATGAAAAACATTTGATTGTCCCAATCTCCTACATATTATACTGTCACAGTGTTCTGAAGACATTTAATTCTTTTAAATTTTGCGGACCTATAGCAACGTTAACATTGTACATTAAACCTACAAGGCGCATTCTGCTATCCACAAGACCCTGGCTATGATGGCGGCTGCACATGCGCATTGCACCGTGTCATTAATCAGTGTGTTAATGAGTCGTGGGTCCGGGCAGGAACTTAATGGGCGCTCAGACAAGTCACATGGGGGGAGTCCGCTGCCTACTGGAGGAAAAAATACACTACAGTCCGTAGGAACCCAGCGAGGAAACATGGGGAAGGGCAGGGGGAATTAAATTCTGTAATAAGTTGTGAAATAGGTTATAAACTTAATCGCCAAAAAATAGAAAGGATTGGAATAGTTTAAGTCTCGATCAGCAGATCAGTATTATCATCAGAGTAGAACATACTATTGATCTATAAATTCTAGGCAATTTCTCTATATCTCTAAGAATTAAAAAGTGATAAAAATGCTACCATTTTTATATCTCAGGGGCACTTACTTGTGAGCCGAACATCAAAGTGTGATACATTAAACAAGCTAATGAAATAGCGCTCGATCAGTCAATATGATATGTATTCTATGGGAGGTGGTGGCAGAGCTGGTAGGGAGCAACTCACCCCAGTGCCTGGACATTAGCTATCCTGCATAATCTTAAGGCAGTCATATCCGGCACAGTTGCAATGGTGATGCCACCTATAGCGTGTCGGATTGCTTGTCTATATAACACAATACTACACAATTATCAGTTTAGAATAACATAAAAAAAATCCTCTTTTGATTACGCATGTTGATTTTATTCATGATGTCCTTATAGAGTACGGTAAAATTACGTTGGAATTGTGATATAAAATTGACTTGTTTGTCGGCACTCACATGGTAATGTTCATACGTGTGACATTCTACAAAGGTCGCAAGGAATTAACTGTATAAATGTACTGGTTAATAAATGATGTAAACAATAACAACAGAGATATCAGCCGCTCTATCCCCAACCTCCCTTTTCCCTTTTTTACTTCTGAACCCTTATTGCCCCTCACATTTTGTTCAAGCATTTTATACAGCAACTATGAAGTTGTCAGATCATGCGGGTTATGTTTTATAAGATTACAGAAAATATGGATGTTGATGCATATGGATACTCTCTTATTGTTATCACGACGCATGACTGCAGTACTGGCGACTTAGTAAACGTATATAGGTATAATAAAAGTCTGTAATGTTAAACTTATGGGCGAATCACGCACGACAGACAAAATCACGGCCGATTAAGCCAGTGGAATACTGCCTTAATGCTGGGACTCCACTACCCAATTTTATCGTCAGATCGGACCCATTCTCACAAATCGGATACACACAGAAGTAAATATAAACAACCCTATGCTTCAGGGTTTGTTTATATTTACAATCTGTTTGGGGCTCCACTAACCGATTTTATTCACAAATCGAGGCTATTCTCACGAATCTGATTCACCTATATACCATAACAATTACATACCTTAAGCAGGGAGGTACTGTAGACCCTGCTATAGGTTTATGTTTGTAAATAATGTTTATATTATAAAGAAGTGAAAAATAGAGTTGCCAAGGGTAAACAGCACCGTTAAAACCCCGATTTGGATCCCGATTTCACAACCAAGGCCGATTTTTGGCCCCCAATCTCATATCAAACTGGTTTGATTTTTCTTTGTCTGAACAGTACGATCTATAAGCCTATGTTTATACCTGATCAAACTGTATGTACCCAAAAAATCGCGTAGTGGAGCCCAGCTTTATGGACGAATCTCGTCCGATCTGACGGATTCGTGTCAGTGGATTCAGCCCTTAAGCGCTATACATTGATCAAGATATTGCCCTTCTTCAGGAATGCAGTCCCAAAATAAGTATCTTACCCTAAATACTCCACAAAAGCGTTATTGTTACACCCAGTGCTACACACTGTGGCCTATTAGTCTATGTTATTCTAAACACTACTGTGCAGAATGCACACAGTCATGGGTTGGGATGTTTGTGTTAGGGTTGCATGAAGAGCGGAATATGGTGTTGTGATTAGGAATTGGGCTTTGGCCAAGCCCTCTAATAGAATTTGTTAACCCATGCTTTACTAACATGGTATGTAAGTAGCACAACAGTAGCTATTAAATGCTCTTATGGGTAAGGGAGTGGCCATTTGATCACTGTTTGACGCCTTCCCTCCCTATCACCCCACCACCCCCACCTTGTACAGCACAGACGGCATCAAGCTGGGTGTATTTTTATACATGCACACAGTAACCCATCTCACTTCCACCTCTGTTTATTTCCACCATCCTCCAACACCTGCAAACAGTCCCCCCTCCCTCCACACACACTCTCCAAGCCATACTCCTCTGTTTCCTTTTCCCTTCTCCCACCACACTCCCCCTATCACAGATCGTACATTATCTCTGCCTAAACCTACGGACTACAAGACTCTTGCACTGGAAGAAGGGAGAACATGGCACTACATGTACTTTGCTGTTCTACGGTTCTCCTGAAGACATCACACACTGCCAGTCTGTCTGTACCCCAGTGGGCACATAACATTGAATCAACATTGATATATGGTTGTCAATGTTGATTCAATGTCGATTCAACGTTGATTCAATGTTGCACTGAATTGTTTGCCCACTGGGACACGAAACATAATTTCAAGGACTATTCTCAATTTCGACCTCAAATTCCATTCTAAAAATGAGGTCTGTCTTCCAATGTGAAGAGGTAGCTCGGGGCAGAGATGGGGGTGCAGAGGGGTCTCCCCCCCGCCCCTGAGGTCGGAAAGTCGCCAAAATTAAGGGGTCCAGGTCACAAAGTCGCTTTTTTTGGACCCTTTACCCTATAGTCATTTTTGCCCAAAAGTAGCTAGGTTTGCTTTTATTATTGCCTTAGGTCGAAAGTCGCCTCCAAAACGGCCCAGGTCGCCAGGTCGCTTTTGACCCATCTGCAGTCACAGAGATGCAAGTAAACAATAAGGGGCACAGTGAGAGGAGAGTGCAGTAGTGTGTGAGTGTAAAGTGTCAGTCACTCTCCGGCCGTGTATTAGGACCAGATGTGGGTGGAGGAGGGTGGATCCTCGCTAGGTGTGAGCGACTCATACTGAGAGGGGCATCTTACTCACAATATACACCTTAAGCACATCAAAACCAGGACCATGGGATCCTATCAGTTGGCAGGTACCCGTCTTTGCTAGGGACGGTGCTAGTCCCCTTTAAAAACAGGGACCATAAAGAAAGCGCCGTGGGAACTGGGGCCCTTAGACTCCGAGTTAGAGCTCAGACTGTGAGA
The DNA here is from genome assembly GCA_947462335.1 of Harmothoe impar. Taxonomy (NCBI): domain Eukaryota; kingdom Metazoa; phylum Annelida; class Polychaeta; order Phyllodocida; family Polynoidae; genus Harmothoe; species Harmothoe impar. The sequence continues at coordinate 21,169,255 of OX381714.1, forward strand.
GCTGGAACCATAAGAACTGACATCGTAAGAACAGGGACCCTTAGGACCAGGGCTGTGGAAACTGGGACCTTCAGAAAAGTGGCCTTGGGAACTGGGACATTATACACCGTGATAACCATATGTGTGTGGGATGGCAGCCTGATGTAACCTCCAGTCTAGGGGTAGATAGGAGACTCCCTATCTCCCTCTCCTTCATTGTGAACAGCCTGGTGCCCCACCGGGGGTCTGCTGTGAGTTTGAGTTGGGTGTTGTCTCAGTAGTAGCAGGCTCTTCATATGTGTGTGCCTCACACGGGGAGGCATGTACAGCATCTGGTACACCTGGGGGCAATAGCAGCTACACACTGGGATGTCTTTGTCAGTCTTACCACACTGTGTGAATTTACCATCACCGTATCACTGAATTTCTGTGTCTCCATAAACTATGGCATTCTACAATAATTTCTGCAGTCAAGATACTGCCGGTGAAGAAGCCCTTTTATTTTTTTTAAACTAGGCTGTATCTAACCTACTCGTACATAATCATTGCCATTTTTGTATCACACAACAATGAATATATGATATTATGCACCTTAAAACCGTTTTAAGGATACCAATTAAATGGAAAATGAATGAATATATCCAGTTCTACTCCACAATGCTCCGATCGTAATTCTACAATCAGGAATGAGTCATGATATTCAAAACTATAAAAATGACTAAAATAGAAATGCCCCAAGATTGATTACTCTCCTGTTCTGCCACAAACCTATAAATTTCTTTGCATGGTCTGCATTCAATGATCAATACAAAAACCTCAACAAGTGATGCAATTTCATGACAGTTAAATTAAACTGGCTAATTGTCTCATCGATCTTTCTACTGTGGACAACTCCTTAATTTGGTTTCATGCCTTTAACCCCCTAAGAACAGCATGGTACCACAATGCTAGATGTTGATTGATCATCATGACTCATGGCTAGTGTGTATCAACTGCATCAGTGCATTCCTCTATTCATTAAGAGTAGATCAACCGCATCGGTCAGAATGCTGCATGAACGCAGCACCAGCGAGCTACTCACTGAGGCCCCTGTATATTGAAGCATCATGCTGCACTTAAAGGTTCTTAAATGGCTTCTTCTCTGATTACAACCTCCTAGTTAATGATAAGAGTGGAAATCTAATTACACAGCCCTATATTTTTGTATTGGTCTTATTGTTATGACGCTAAGGATGGAAAATCTGGAAAATTGGCTGCCTGTTCCAAACTAAAATAATTTCATCTGCTAGACAAATGGATAATATTACCACCCCTTCCATGAAAAGGCGTTTCCCTGTCCCCAAAAACTTGGTCTTTCCTTCAATTCTCACTTTTCTCTACGAAATATGAATCATTTTTCTGATGGGATCAAATGAATAAATCATATTTAAACATCCATTAAAGTAGTAGTTAAAGCAACTCTTAATAAGGATTATCAGCGAGACTCTATTAGGTCGCTACTCCTTATCAAATACCCCAGAAGTATTTGGAAACAACCATGAATAACACCCATGGGCAATATTCAAAGATGTTGCCGAAATGCCTTCACAATATTTCTAAATGCATCTCAAACTAATAAAGGCATAATATGAGCGAACTGTGGAAAAAAAACATGAAAACAGTAATGACAAACACAAAGACGCTTGCCACTCTCCCAGCATGACCTCGTTCCTGTTACATGCTATACAGCCACATCTCTGTCCACAATAAGAACAGGTGGGATATCCGGTTGCGCTACGATTCTAACCATCAGATTTGAGGTGGCGACGGTAATGGCCATAGTCTCTGTTTGTGTACTACTTTAGTACTATTTGAACTCTTCAAGCGCAGTGCTGGTTAGTTTAATTAGTTTATTTGACAAATCGGGGGTAGAGCCCCCGAACCCCCAAATTTTCTGTATCTTATATTTGCTCATATTTGCCTCTAAGCAAAACTGGGACTACGTTTGTAAATCTATCTCTGCCTCAGATTGGTCTCCCGAAAACCGCCCGGTGGATAGAATTCTACCGTTATGGGATATCCCGGGTGTAAGGTAGAAAGGTAACAGGTGAGGGACCATTATAATACTTGTGCTCCTGCTAGCCCAATCACACATTACCAATCTCCATACTGGCATAATTTAGGATACCAAACTTCAAATGATCTATGTCTAGGGTTTTTGTATTCATATGATCATTCTTCTTGATTTAACCATTTAAAGATTAAAAGAAAAAGAAATTTGATTTTGTTAATCAATTACTGAGATGTAAATAAACTGCTTTCCCGAAGTTAAGGCAGAGATTAGAGGAACCGACAGCATGAACTGCTAGTATCCAAAATGGCGGCCAGACATGCGCAAACACCACTTCCTGTTGTAGAATATCAACAAGATGGCCGGCTTAGGGAAGACAAGTTTAATTCAGTTCTTTCTCTGCCCCAGCTGTGCCGAGTCTTGTTACTGTTGTAGTTGGTTCTAATGTTACTAGGTGTGCTTTCTTATCCAGGGGAATTATTCTGGTTTCTCTCTCTTGAAGGGCGCAAATTACACATTGATTCTGTTCTTGTAAAGTTTTAAATCATTATGATATTTGACCGGATCTTTGACCCTTTATGGGCAGCATAGTGATTTGATGGAATATGCCGATTTCCTGTTGTATGGTTCATATAGCCCTTGTTATCGGAAGGTCGACATGATGCACAAATGCAGCGCCTGATTACTTGCCACATGAATCTTGAGGCAACATCCAACATTGAGGTATACAAAATATATGGTACAGCTGGGGGTAAAAAGTGTCGACCCCTTGACCGGGAGTGAAGGGAATTAACAATTATGTCAACCCTTCAAAGATTTCGCCTATTTGCAGTAAAAAGTCCAGCGTGTTATTTTCCCTTAAAGGGGGTACATGAGCCCAGATTTCCAACCCACCGGGGGCGGGGGAGCAAAAATGTCAACTCATCTGGGGGTGTTGAAAAAAGTCGCACGTCTGCAGGAAATATCACCGTACCCCAAGTTGTTTACTATGGGCACCCCCCAACTGATACGTACCATACACCAATATACCTACAGCCATGACTATACATGACAATGACCTTAGCTTCAATATGGATAATAATCATACCCAGCTATAAGCATATTTGATATGAGTATGGCCTCTTTATTTGACAAAATTTTGATTCAATAAGTGTAATCTGATCTGGTCAACATTCAAATGGGTATGCATACAGTGAAGTGACATGGATGGGTCCTGTGTTTACATCAAGTTACCTGGTTACAAATGAGAACTTTATGTAAAACCTAGAAAGACACTATTCTTGGGGCGCTGTTCGGACTTCTAGGGACAGCATCGTGTCTTAATGAACAATGACCATCGGTGGATGGAAGTGTTACAAATTGAACAGCAAAAATGGAAACATTTGAAAGGTACTCACCAAGTCAATAAGCTGGGAGAGCCTGAGTCCTATCTTGACGATAATCTTCTCCTCCGAGGAGTTCACAGGTAGAATAAGTTTGTTGTACATGCTCCTGCCTCCCAGTAGATGGTCAAACAGCTTTTTAGAATACGTGATACTGTCAGGTTCGCTCCCCGCAGTCCCACAAACCAATAGCACAACCACCAGAATACTACACACAATGACACTAGGTGTAGTTAGGGGTTGTTTGTAGTATGTAGGCTTCATTATGGTGGAGTGTTCCCTCCTGGCCGCCATTTTGGATTCTGAGTTTGTGTTCTAAGTATATAGGCCAAGTTGGTGAGGAGTAGATGGGCTGGCTATGTACATGTAGTGCCGTCAGTAGGCTGAGTGAGGAGGGTGAGGAGCTAGGTGGGGTGCTCTGGAGTTTACTTCTCCAGGTGGGCCAGTAGCTTATAAAGTTCACCTCTCAGGCTTTGACAAGCCATTGGCTAGCCCCCTTTCTGAGAGCATTTATTTTGGAGGAGCATTCAAATCCAGATTCATAAATCTTGGACTAGGATTCCTTTGGTTCAGAGAAGCTTGTGTATACTGATACTAGTCATCTAAACGTCTAACCTTTTGTTCAGGAAGTTTTGCAGAGACAATGGTCATGCATGGACTTACACTAGTGTCCCTGAGGATGCTAGATCTATGTGTATAAACACAGTGTTGTCTAGTATGGAGATGTGCATTAACAGGCTCAATTTATTAATAGTAAGCCTCATCAAAAGTGGTACTGGTATTAGTCTGTTACAGGAGAATCAGGAGAATCAATGCCAGTCTTTGACAGCTGCACCAACAGCTGAGAATGCCCAATGACAGCCTTTGTCAGCTCAGGGGCATTCAATGACAATATTTGTCAGACTGGCCAACAGCGCAGACCCCGACTATAGGACGGCGGGGTGCAGGAGGAGGGAGTGAGGCATGCGGCTCAAGGGGATACTGGTGTGGCAAAGTTTGTGTACCTGGTGTATTACTCCAGCTGGGACGGGGCAGCTTGCTGTCTCCGCTTCTCCCTCACCTGGCTGCCGCCTCCTCCAGGGTGCTACAGTAGGCCAGGTGGGGATGGGGTTAGATGCTGTATACACCTGGGAACTTTATCATAGGGTTCCTATTGTGTATCCTTTGTGTGTCCTGGGCTTTTTCATTACCCCACCAAATTTGAGATGAGTGTGAGTCTAACAAGTTATTATTCTATTTCAAATCAATATATATATATATACGATAACATTAGTTTTCATTGAATAAGAAAATGTCGCCTTGATTATTTGATTGCTCCTCCTTGGTTGCTAATGGTTATCCTGAGGTATTTCCCCTTCACTACCCGGTAGATACGTCTTGCTATCATTTACTGCAGGATATTTTCAGATTTCTTCCAATGCTTTTCCTATCCAAGCCATAGATGGATCTGTATACCTTCTTCAGACACAGTGTAATACGGTTAGATAGAGGAAATAGAGGATCTTTTCCAGGTTTTCCTTTGTGTGCCTTGTATTCTGTACCTCAGCAGAGTCAAATGTGTGTTCCTTCTACCGGTGAATGCACTTATCTAGAACTTTATGATTATTCACTGCACAGCACAGCTATCCTTCTATTAGCCTTTCCAACCACTGCTAGTATATTTATAAGCATATGTGTGACTATTCTTCTCCAGTGTTCTCGAGGTCAGATCAATTCCACTGTAATTCCTTTTCACATCTCACCTTTGTCACGTTATTCACAACTAGTCCTGGTTCCAAGGTACTCCCAGCTGTAGATAATCCTCCAGCTTTCTCAATGTCTATAATGACTTGATTTCACTACCTTCATCGTGCCCACGTCCACCTAGTCAGTAACCCACAGTAAAACTACCAGTCCTACTCCTCCAGTGGTATACACAGCTCATGTATCAGCTTGTAGTTACTCCTCCAGGCCAGTACATCTTCCTCCATGGCGTATCAATAAATCACTGCTTCCTCCAGAACTACTACTCCATTGTAGTAGTATATGAATGTACAGGCCAGTGTGAGTAGCTATGTCAACAGGCTTCAGTATCTGCAAGCACCCTTTGTATTGACCACTTTACTATGTACATGTGTACCCCTGGACTCCTTCCTCCAGTGAGTGTACAAGACAATGCACATTGTGGGTGGGTAGATAAACAGCCTAATTCACATTATTCTCTATCCATCCTGTACAATGTATACTCCTCCAGGAAGGATCCTCCAGTATAGGTTGCACCCATCCAGTGTAGAACTTCAAGCACTATAGAGGGTACTATTTGAGAATGGCTGAAGCTGTGCGAGTAGCTAGAGTTATAGGGTTATGAAGACTCTGACTCTGAGGTATTCTCCAGGCTCTCCATGTTATTATGGACCCATCCAGTGTGTTATAGCCCACCTATAGGTACACTAGGCACTACCCCCTCCTGGGCTGCTCCAAAGGTGGAAAGTCTGTTTTGAAGTTACTCCAGCCAGGAAGGCGTGCACTGAAGGAAGTTCCTGCTGCCAGGCTGCACCTCGTGCCTCCAGGGTGGGTTGGCCTTTAGTCTGTATGTTTATATGTTCTCAGGGTACTCCTGCAGTTAACCCTTTAAGGACAGCATGATGCCTCAATGTTGTGCTCATTTATCATCCTGATGCGCCAATGCGCCGGTTGAGTAACTCAATGGCACTGCATCGTGCTGGCTCTTCCGGAGTGCAAGTTCCAACCCAGTAGGGTCGGCATGATACATAAATGCAGGAAAATGCAAGTGATATATTCCTACAACCACTCGAGAACTGTGCCATCATTGAATGGTTAACTCTAATTGCCAAAGATGATCATCCAGCATGCTTGTAGCCCCAATCCCTTTAGGTTATATTATGGTGTCCTGCCAACACATTGGTGAATATTACCTCGGAGGGTAATATACTCCTCACGATACCATGGGCGTTATCCCAGTGTGGTAGAGAGAGGGAGAGGGAGAGAAAGAGAGAGAGACCCTTAGTTTGTTTGTTGGTTTGTTATTGGTGGGCGATAATGAGTGAAGGAGACGGAGTGGGTGGCACGTGATGTATAGCTACATGTCGGCATGGTGATATGGTGCTCCTTCATGGAAACCCTAGCCCAGCAAACTGCAAAACCTTTCTGAGAAGTGACTCCCAACTAAGCTCCTAGAAATGGCAACATCCCTTAGTGTTGACTTCATGGATCTCACCACAGTTATCATGCTTGTCTTATGCAGGGTGGTTGCTGAGGGCCGTCGTGATTCAGGATAAGAGTGAAGGCAGTATTTCGGTGCCAGGAGTAACTAAAGTTAAGTGGAACTTTCACCAGCCTAAGTAGACGTGCAAACGCCATGTTTTATGTCATACAGGTCTCCGCTGCCCAGCAACCAACTTCAGCTGCATGGGTACAAATCAGAGTTGAACTCTACTGCTCCTGCCTCTGGTTACCTGAGTAGTCTTGTACACAACCTAGCAATGCATTTGTGAACACCCTCAGACAAGTGAGAGTCAATGACTCTCACTTTTCTGTGTGTGAATATGTAGACCTGCTGACCAGTCCAGTGAATCCTCCAGAATTCCAAGCTTCACTCCTCTTTGCAGCCATGGACAGCCCAACTTGTGCCCCCACGTGAAGCCCAGGTACCCCCTCCCATCCACCCCCTGCTGGCCTGCCGTTCCTTCTGACACGATGCTACCTGGCCTCCTACCCGGCCCTCCTACCTGGCCCTCCTACCCGGCCCTCCTACCTGGCCCTCCTACCCGGCCCTCCTCCCTGGCTCTACCTCCAGCGTTACTCCGCCTCACCCCTCACCAAGCTGCATCCTCCCGGGTGGAAACATTGCCTAGAAATGTCAGCATGTACCCCTCCTCCTCTCCCTCGTCATACCCACATCACCCCAACCCCTTAGGCCGAGTATCTGACTTGTAGTCTCAGTGGGATCCCTCAGCCTACCCAGCATGGCCTCCTCCAAAAAGGAGTAAAGGGTCCAGAAAGCAGCATCTTAATTACCACCTCTACTAGCGCCATTTATTTTGCTCAGAATCCATCGAGGATTACTAAGGAGTTTTCTACCAAAGGTAAGTAGCCCAAAGGGAATTTCTTGTAAAGAAAAGTTAGTTCAGCCTACACTTGTTCCATGCGCCACTCAGCAGAATAGCTCTTGTGAGCGACACATTTACCTGACCCTGACAGCTACTGGGTTTGGGCAAAGCTTCTGGTCGTCTTCAGGGACCCGCCGGGGGACCAGCAAACAATTACCAGACAGTATGCTTGGAGTGTTCTATGACTGATTCCATCATGCTTTCCGGTCATGCTTGCTGGATGCTGGAAGCACATCCCAAAACCAGCAGAAGTTCAAGGTTGGGTACTGGCGGTTCCCAGAGCCTTCCCTTGGAAGCCAGAGGAACTAGAGTAATTAGCATCGTTCCAGACTTTACATAGCAGTAGCAGAGCCTGGCTGCAGAGGCACAAACTACTAACCTGCCTAGAAAAGGGGTCAGGAGGACCATGGAGGGTGGGCGTTACCTCACTGATTACAGCAGGGATAGTCCTGTGTTACATCCACTAGAGCCAACTGTAAGTCTGTTAGTGTTACAGTATAACAGGCGCCATCAACTAGTTCTGTTGTACATCCACTAGAGCCAACTGTAAGTCTGTTACAGTATAACAGGCGCCATCAACTAGTTCTGTTGTACATCCACTAGAGCCAACTGTAAGTCTGTTACAGTATAACAGGCGCCATCAACTAGTTCTGTTGTACATCCACTAGAGCCAACTGTAAGTCTGTTACAGTATAACAGGCGCCATCAACTAGTTCTGTTGTACATCCACTAGAGGGTGTACAGAGACCGAGTATGTTACATACACTAGAGGGTGTATGGGGACACACTATAGGTCTATTACAGTTTAACCGGCGCCATCTTGTACTAGTTCTATATTACATCCATTAGAGGGTATATGTTACAGTCTAACCGGGCCAATCCTGTGCTAGTTCTGTTTTACAGCCACTAGAGGGTGCAAGGAGCAGCATGTAAGTCTGCTATACAATTTAACTAGTACACTTGTTCCACGCGCAGAATGGCACTTACAAATACCCCTATGACCTTGCATGGACTTTATCTTTTGTTGGTTTGAGGCAATCTCTGTGGTAAGCTTGCAACCAGTGGACAGGAACCAGAACAGGAACCAGAAAGTATGATGGGAGCACCCCGTCATACATTTTTTGATCCTGTTCATTGGTTCCAAGCTACCAGTAGGGCAAATACGGGATAGCTCTCCCAGGTGCACGGACAAACGTTAACAGCGCAATCTTAATCTTACATTTTAAAATGTCTTGATCTAAGGCAGAAAAAAACACGCCGGGTTGGGGGGCAGAGCCCCCCATTACATACTATAGGCGACTAGTCTATCCTACAACGGACTGTGTAGTTTAAGATAGGAATAAGATAGATTAAGAAAAGATTAAGCTAATTTTAAGCTAATTAAGACGATCTTAATTCTGTGTTAAGATTGCGCTGTTAACGTTTGTCCGCGCACCTAGGAGAGCTATCCCGGGCGTGCACCAGCAGGGGTAATTGATACCTTAGAGCTGTCCTTGGTGAAGAAACTGGTTCTTGTTTTTCACGGCCACGTTCTCCACTGTGACGATATCAAAAGAGCCATGAAACTACTATTCAAATGACTATTCCGATGGGAAGAATCAAAACTACACGAAATACAGAAATCCATTCCACTCGATCCAAAATAGGTTTTTGTTCGCTCATTGTGATGAGGTAATATCTCATGACTGTGTCATACCTCACGAGATATGAAGCTTATCTCAACCTGTGAAAAAACAATCAGTTTGGGTCTAAAACTCTGCATGTCTGCGGATTAAACGGGGAATGTTTAGGGTAGGTTTACCACTTTCAACCGGTCTGATTCATGTTTTTTCATGAGCAACCTTTCAGGTCTAACTGCTCCTAGAGTTTTTTGTGCATATCCTTCGGAATTGAACCAAACTTTAGGTATTGCTCTGGAGAGTAACTTTCATGATGTCTTACAATGCCATATATCAGTTTACAGTATTTAATTCCATGATTTATCAGAGTATTCAGAATTGCCCCTTTTCACCCTAAGTCAGCCAAAATGCACCTTGAGTCAGCCATATTTCAACCACCAGAAATATGTGGAATAAACCAGTAATTTTCTGATTTTCATAAATGGATGAATGCATGCATCATATATCAATATGTTACAACTAATAATAGAGAAGAAAATGATTTATTGAATATGGAATAATCAAGACAAAGTCAGTACTGTACCTCAGGTGAATACAATTGCATTATGAGCTATCAATACAAGTAAATATTACTTGTATGAGCAATGAGGACTAAATATAAATAAATATAAAGACATGCAGTATGGAGTTCTATTGAAATGTATCGGGGCTCTGCCTTCTCACCCCCTTTTCCCCCCTCTTTTTGCGTTTCACCCTTGCCCTCTATACAATACACAAGTAGGCCTGCTATCCTTAACCCTGTAGTAGAAGAGGATATTCTGGAAGGAGGAGGTATTCACAAGGGTAGGGGGAATGTTCTTAGACAGAAATTCAAGATGAGAGAATTCCAGGGGAGATTCCGAGAAGAAAACCGCATGGTTGACTTAGGGTATGATGTGGCTGACTTAGGGTGAATTCATGGCTGACTTAAGGTGAAATGAGTATACCTTACGAAATCAGGCCTAAATATAATTTAGGAAATTAATTTTGCTCAATAAAGACATGATTTGTGTGATTTAGATACATATGCAGCTCACAAAACTGATTGACACTGTGTATGAAAGTGACAAACACTTCAAATCAACTACCAAAGAGTATGAACAGTGGGGAGATTTTCATTCTCTGTTTGCCAAAACAGGTCAAACAGGAGTACTTCTGACTGATTTTACAGTATGAAAAAGAGTGATGATGCGGATGCAATGTGCAGTATATAATGGAAAACACTTCAATTCTTAAATCAGCGGGAGTTTATTGTCACCAGATGCATATTGAACTTGTAATTTCATGTCAAAAGTGGTTGACTCAAGGTATGAGTTTGACTCAGGGTGAACCTACCCTATCATGCTTAATTCATTTCTCCCAGACTATTTTATTGAGTCATAACTCTGAGGAACATAGCAAAGTTGTCCCGGGTCAGATTCTCAAGACTCAGGTTGTCTCCTAACTTTGTCAGAGTGTAGACGAGACTGAGACCATGCCATAGTTTTTTTTTCAGTTTTATTGGGCTATTTCCCCAATGTCAATCCGCTATACGGGGAGCGTGTGAATCTATTAAACTTATGGAAAAACTAGTTACTTGCAGATAAAATATAAAATCATAATAGTAGGAGAGTAGGAATAGATGCATATGGAAGGATGTCACCATAGAAACGACAAAGAGTACTTTATTCCTTAAATGGTCCAATAGATTAGTTCCAGGACTTGTGCCACTATAACATGTAATATTCTAAAAAGCTTGCCCCGGGTGAGGCTCGAACTCACGGCCTTCAGATTATGAGACTGACGCGCTGCCTACTGCGCTCCCGAGGCATCTGTAGTCCATCTGCACATGTCAGGTACTTCATGTATTGAACAGCACTAGGGCTTTAGAGCTTAGACTTCACCCATAACAGGCAACATGATCATTTTCCATGACAATGGAGCCAAGCAATGTACATGTATGTAAAGATAATGTGCATTCAGGCTGGTTGTTCCCAGTGTTCTATCAACTTCTGGCATAATTTTGATTTATAATAGCCCGGTAAATTAGTTCTAGGACTTGGGCCACTATGACATAATATTCTAAAAAGCCTGCCCCGGGTGAGGCTCGAACTCACGGCCTTCAGATTATGAGACTGACGCGCTGCCTACTGCGCTACCGAGGCTGGTGTATGCAGTTCGCACATGTGACATACTTGATGTATTGAACAGCTTGTGGTGTTGCATGGCTCTTATAGAAGGGACTTTTAGCAACAACAACGTAGCTCATCAATTGCAGACGTGGCCTAAACGTTTAGCATTGTTATTTCTGAGTTTAGGGACCTTTAACCAATCACGTAAAAGCTTATAAAACGACATAGCAGTGCTGAAAGGATAGGATACGTCTGCGTTTCATTTCCGACCCCTCCTGAGGGGGGGGGGGCCGTAAAAATTCTGACCCCTCTTGAGGGGGGGGGGGTAAAAATTGAAGCCCCTTTTTAGCAAAAAAGCCCGCGTGTTACAATAGTTCAAAGGGGGTGGGGCGAAAATTTTTCGCCGCCTTTGGCGAGGGGGTGCAAAATGTTCCACGCGCTCTCAAGAGGGGGGCGTAAAAATAATTTCGCCCCTCTGCGCGAAATCTCACCAACCCCCCTGTAATTAATAAATGAACACTCCCTAACTGAAGGTAAACCTTGTGTGGTTATGTTCCGTTTACTTTTAATGTTTTTACGTCTGCGTCTACGTCTCTGTTTAATGAACTACGTCAGGTTGGCTAAAGGTGTCCAGCCATCATACTACACAAAATAGTGAACCCAAAATAACGTAATTTGATACTGTAAACCAACAATGTACAACAATGTACACTAATGTCGTAATGTGTCAACATATTTCAAATTCAAAGTCAAACTGCGATGTGGGCACTCTGAGGGCCGCATATATAATGATGTAATGTATTATGCACTTTGTCGTCTTGATACATAAATGCAGTCCTGCATCCATGCATCATCGAGCCTATAGGGGTTGATGCACTCCCAAAGCATCAGCACAAACGTGTTTCAATCCATAACGCTGTGTCAGCCACCGCCCTGTTCTGTTTAAAACTACGGTCCAGGTTCTTAAAGGCCTCTTACATTCGTCAATTTGAGACACATGGAAATGGAGCAGGAAATCTAGCAGGCCCGTACCTCCTTCATTTACTGTGCGGAAACGGCCACAAACTGTCGGACCTTTACAATATGAATGGCTTCTAAATCACGAACAGACATGTGTTTAAATTCAGAACTAAAGTCTAACCCCTTAATGCCAGATTAGCGCTCTATATTGAACAAAATTGCCATGCATCATGACCACTCCCAGAGGCTCTATGAGGTCATAGACGAAGTCAAAATGTCTTTTAGAAACGGCCAGGATATGAGACTGATCAGAACTACAACATTTTTTCATAATGAAGAGTTAGAACTAATACCGGGTTTCCTATAAGGTGTAGATTGGGACCCCTCGGCGGACCCCTATGCCCCCTGTCGATATGATGTTCCTTGTCACTGTTCTTATTCCTCCTGTCATTGTCACCAAACCCCCATGTCCCCTGTCGATTAAAAGAATCATATTCAGGCTATAAAAGGGAAAAGTCATTTTAAGGACTCTCAGCACCCAAATACCATTAAAACAGTTTGGAGTGGTTAATTCCAAGAAAATATGTTAGAGCTGTACATATCATACATCATTTTAACCGTCTGTAATGCCCTAATAAAATTCCTTCCATTTTTTCTCATTTTAGGACCCATGGAATGTGGATGGAGCAAAAACGTTCCATTTTTAAGCCTCTTTTCCATTAAACAGCATTAATTATGGGATGGAAATTGGACAAAATTCAGGTTTAGAAATTGGGAATTAATTTCAATATATTAATGTCAATACCTGGGGTCCTTTTTTTCCTTTTGGCGATATTCCAATTATTAAGGTCTGTAGAGCTTTTCCAAAGTTGCATAGGTACGAAAAAATGGTAAAAATGGCTATTTACCCCCACTATTATCGCCCATTTTTTAACAAACTATGCAACTTTGAGCAGCTCTACAGACCTTAATAATTGGAATATCGCCAAAAGACAAAAAAGGACATCAAAATTAATTTTAAATTTCTAAACGCGAGAAATTTGTCCAATTTTCATCCCATCATGCTGTTTATGGAAAAGAGGCTTAAAAATGGAACGTTTTTGTTCCATCCACATTCCATGGGTCCTAAAATGAGAAAAAATGGAAGGAATTTGATGAAAGCATTACAGACGGTTAAAATGATGTATGATATATACAGCTCTAACACATTTCCTTGGAATTAACCACTCCAAATGGTTTAAGTCGTATTTGGGTGCTGAGGGTCCTTAGGGGGTCTGACTAATATCTGCGGGCGTCCCCTGCCTCCAACGAAATATGCAAAAATGTTAGATTACGTGCAAACTGCATCCCATGTGTTAGTGTGGTCCCCGTAACTATCCTCATTGTGCCTACACCATTAGCACGTACTGCCAGGACTCCTACAGCAGCTAGAACTGACCCACCCCGGCTGATGAAGCGTCCAGATTAGATGAATCGATCTGTAACCTAACAAACCCGCCCCCGGTGGAGACTATTACAGCTCTCACCCATAATCAACCCCTGAGGTATAGGGTTGTGTTGATGGACGAGATGGCGGCCTATACCCTGTATAGGCCGCCATCTCGTCCACCTATAGCAATGTGAGTGGTCATCCTGCATGTTGAAAGGGGAGTTGTTCACTACTGAACCTTATGTATACCAAAGTATCGGCTATTAAATGTTTATCTTTCTTTGACTGCATGAATTCTTTTTATTGTTAACAATAAATCAATTTATATTTTGTGAAAGCTTAAACAATGCTCTAGACAGCTCTAGGCCGATTGTAGATAATCTCAGAGTTAATATAAATCATTGGATATATGATTAAATCTGCACATGCACTGTTAGTGCCTTATAAGGTGTAGCCTTATAAGGAGCTGGCGTTAATGTAATGGTTACTGCTACGGGTTTACATGACACTGCGACCTTGGGTGTGTGGTTATCATTAAATCAGCATCTCTTCGTTAGTAATAATGACGTTTGCATTCCCTATTGAGTTTTGTGACTGATCATTGCATAGTTCTTCACTAATTATAATTGGATGTCCTTCTGTGTTTTTTCTCTCCATCGTCATTGCAAGAGCGTGTCTTACATGGTATTGTGAGACCTAGCCTGTATTCCAGGCTTTATGGTGGCTACTAACAAGTCATTGCGATGACGCTTATTAACATTTTAAGGGCTGCACAATGCCTTGCTGTATTATGCCCTTTGCCATCGAGATGTCTAGATGGTGCATTTAGGCATCATTCCTATAGTCTCTAGGTCGATATATATGCTCCTAATGCGGCTATAAAATAGTAAATGTTTACATTCAAACTCGAGTGACCTCTTAGTTGGTTTAATAAGCAACATAGGGTAATTAAAGGTCCCCAATAACCAAAGTTCTCTCAAGTTTTTTTCCCCATAATCCGCTCACGAACAGCCAAATCTATTTGGGTCCCTCCCCTAAAATCCACCACCCCTACCGCACTAGTGGACATGCTCTCGTGGGAGCGTGGACAAGAAAATCTTTCCAATCTTAAAATGGCTAATCTTAAAAACGTTACCTACTCCATTTTAAGATTATAACATTTATTTAAATTAATTAAGACCAGTCATAATAATACTCACCAAATATAGATGGTGCCACGTACTCTGGCTCCCAATATTAACCATATTAAAGAACGGAAAAAAGAAAAGAAAACGGGGGTTAGGGGGCAGAGCCCCCCATGATATGTTAGTAAACAATCAAAGCTATCTTCCTTAGGTAAACATTGCAGAGGATGCGCATATGAATAGTACATGTTGGGATCCAGAGTGAGACTGCATATATATGGTGGCGCCATCTATATTTGTTGAGTGTTACACCTCATCTAATAAGGTTTAAGATATTTTCCATGAAAGTGGAGCCAATCCATGTACATGTGAAATGTGCATTCACTCTGGCTCCCAGCCTGTCCTATCAACTTCTGCCAAATTTAACTCATTAAATGTAAAGGCTGCATAGTACTTAACTGGATTTTTTCACAATGGCGCATAAATGCAGGCCTGACAAGAAACTTCAAGACCAACTGCCATAGAAAAGTCACATTGAAAAGCCATGCCCTGACAGCTTCAGATTATGAGACTATGCAACTTTAGAAAGTATATCAAAGCTCATAAAACGTAGACGTAATGTAGGGCTTTACCATTGCCACCAATGCATGTATGAGTGTCTACGTCTGCGTTTATTGTGCTACGTTGGGTTTGCTAAAGGTCCCTAATAAGGACCTTTAGCAAAGTCCATTGCCACAATAGGGACCTTAAGCAAAGTCCATTGCCACAACCCAGAGTATGTAGAAGGTATCGATAGAAAAACAGTTTTAGTCGTTCTAACCAAAATGTCAGGTAGTCACGGTTGATCTGTAAAGGTTATAACTTGAGCCAAACATGTTAAAACTGTCTTGAGGCTAGGGTAGAACATATCAGAAGATTCTAATTACCTACTCAAGACAAAAGCCTGCCACGGGTGAGGCTCAAACTCACGGCCTTCAGATTAGGGACCTTTAGCAACCACGTAAAAGCTCATTAGAAGTAGACGTAGCAGTGCTAAAGGCATAGGATACGTCTGCGTTTAATGAGCTTTTACATGGTTGCTATCATGAGACTGACGCGCTGCCTCCTGCGCTACCGAGGCTGCTGTATGCAGTCTGCATATGGCAGATACTTCACATATTGAACATCATGCACTCTTAATTGTTGAATGATGATAGATTAGGGACTTTTAGCAACCACGTAAAAGCTCATCAAACGCAGATGTAGCAGTGCTGAAAGCATAGGATACGTCTGGTGAGCTACGTCGGGTTTGCTAAATGTCCCTAGTATTAAGGACCTTTAGCAAACCCGACGTCGCCCATTAAACACAGACGTAGCCTATCCTTTTAGCACTGCTACGTCTGCGTTTAATCGGGTACGTCAGGTTTGCTAAAGTCAGCAACTATCCAGTCTGCACCTGTCAGGTACTTGCTGTATTGAATCGTATTCAACATGTCTGTGCCTACCCGTCATAATATATATTATTATATTATATAGGTTATGATATGTTATAAATAGGATTAACTGTTAGTTAATGTAACGTAACTTCCGATGCGTGGTCACATTCAGCTCATGGAAGTCGAAAATATTGTCGCGTGATATCAATATCAGAATTCCAGGGAAATAATTCTCAACATTTTGAATGTGAAGTCATTAACAATATTAGCACGAAATTAGGCGAATAGACTTGCTGGTGCTGCATTCATGCATCATGATGACAAAGGACTAGCACACAAAGCGGCAATTTAAGTGCACCATGGTAAGCGTTCCATCACACCCGCTCATCCCCGATTTTCGAATTAGGATCAGTATTCATGGGATAGCCCCTTTTCATGCAATTTGCAAAGTTTAACTGGTAAATTTGGAGGATTGCATCCGGGTATTCCCTCTGAAGAGTACATGTATACATGTTCCTCAATTTAAAAAAAAGAGAAGAAGAAGAAGAAGAATCGTGTCCCAACAATGCTCAATTCTTGGTTGTGAAATGGGCACGCTAGCTTTGTGTCCTGTCATGGATGGGGACTAGTTAGGCGCACTGTGTTGATGCATCTCGTGTCCCACAAACTATTCCTCTCTGGTTCTAAAAACACACGTCAGGAGTTCAAAAACAATCAAAGCTACCTTTGTGTGAAAACAGGTCAGCCCTACCAACATGATTATTACTACTACATTTATGTATAAGAGGTTGGTATGTGATGAATCTCATGGGGCATGATGCTTCTTCTTCATTTGTTGTAAGTATTTCATAAAGTGTAATGGTGATGCTTCATTTATGTGCCATACCGACTCTGCAAGCCTGATAGTGTCCGAAAGGTTCGCCATGAAGCATCAATCCAGTGCTGCGTAGCCATATCATGATGATAAATAAACATGAAGCATTGAGCTATAATTATCAAAAGGATTTAACCTATTGGTACTATTGGGCATTATAAGAACTATCCCAGCACATATACAGCTACAGTATTGTCGTTGGCAAAAGGAATGGTTATTTGGAGTGATAAAGTGGTCAAAAGTTCCTCTATATTGAACAATTGAATTCCTTTTTATCAACTAATTGAGTCGCTCAGACATGTATTTCCCTCAAATTATCACCAAGATCATAGTGGTGCTGAATCTGTTACAATACATGCACGTGCTCAGACCATATGGGCCGCTCCTCCTGTAACTGCTGATAACAATCTTTAATTTCATCCAATAACATGTTCGGAGCGGTTCAGTAGTTTTTGATATTTTCGCAATGCTTTCTCCTCATCCAGTGCCATAGCAACATCAAACAAACAACAGCTGTCATACCATTGTCTCACACATTGAACCCAACCCCATGTTTTATCTAAATGTTGATAACAGTTTTTAATTGTTGCTATTGCGCTCATGAGCAACAGCTATAACTATATAGACATATAGAATGACATTAACAAGCGACATTAATGCTGCATTTTACTTCTCTCATGTCTTCTTAATTCAAAGCTCCCAACATTTACATCAATAAATAAATTCTGTAGAGAGAGATGGCGCCACTGGGAAGAAGTCGCGAGGCGAGTCAACTCTCTGTACCAATACGCCATCTTTATCCACAGGTAGACAACGCATGTTAAAGTATACCAGAGGCCTTCAGCCTCTGGCGAGTCGCATCACTTAATTTTGGCAATTTTCCGACCTCAGGGGGGGACCCATCTGCACCCCCACTACTCCTCACTGAGCCACTCCCCTACCCTGGGTGTGACCGGCTCTCCTGCATCCGCACTCCAGGCTACCCCTCCCCCTCCCTCCCACTGACCTGCGTGACCTAGATGCTCCCTCTCGAGTCTATGGTCACCCTGCTCTGCCCTGATGTAGCTTCACAGTGAGTGGAGTAACTGGCAAGGGCCAGTGTAGCTACTCCCAGCTTGGTGGTCAGCATACCTCCCATGTGTCCCATACAGACTACACTGTAGGACCTATTAGATACCTGCTTCATATGACCCATCTCAGTCCCCTCCCTCTCACCCTGGAGTAGCTATGGGCAGTGGGTCCTATGGTGCAGCTCAATGGGTCGTTCACCATACAGCCACCTGCGCAAGAGTGAGGTATAAAGGGAGAATCCAACATGGCGCCCTCCATGCAGGTTTTGGCCGGCCACAGAACAGCCGTGCGTTCATTGTAAGTGTCCCTAACAACTGGGTTGGACCTGCTAGTATGTGCTGGGAGAGTGACACTCAGCTTCAGATTTGTGTAGAGGCTGTGGCGGAGAATGCTATGAATACACAAGGGTCTAACGTTACAGGGTAAACTGTTCTTTTATATTTGGCTTCATTAGAGGATTCATAAATAACATCCAACAAGTGGTAAACTGTTTAAAATCAACCATTCTGCCATTCGAGATCTCAGAGGGAGAGCTTCCATTATGAATAGGTGTTTTGGCTACAAAATATAACAAAGGGGTGATCCATTTAGTATGTCACGCCCGAGGGGGTGGGGGGGTCTTTTTTGTGTGTGACAAAGTGTGACAAGGGGGTGGGGGGTGTATGGGATTATGTGACGTCACACTTTCAGATTTTTTTAAAACCATATATTAAATAAATGCTGTATGATTAGTGATATCTCCAGGCTAAAAACATGCTGGTGGTTGTAGTAGACCTACAACTACCAGCCCCATCCACTATAGACAGGTCAGCCTTCATCATCCTTCATCTGCTTAACTGACCTCGGTTCCATGCAATCACTGTAGAGGGTAACACAAGATCCCGTATACATGGATGTGCGACTGGCAAGGCTATATTTTGAGCAAGATCCCCCTTGCCATGGGTCTGCTTTTCCCAAGAAATCCCCCTCACAAGGGCTACTTTTCACCAAAACCACCCTCACCAAGGGTCTCTTTTTGAAGTTTTCAACAAAATCTGTAAAAACAAGGTTCGCTTATTGGAGATCTAACAAAGGTCACTTTTGACTAAAAATCCCTTTCACCAAGGGTCGCTCCTCAGAGAATTTGCTTAAACCCAGACACAAAAATCTCCCCCATTAGGGGTCACTTTTCATGTCACCATGGGAAAGGGTTGCTGGAGAGCCAGCCACATACCGGTGTTGAAATAAAATTGAGTGCCCCCTCCCCCAGGTAGCATTACCAGCACACCTTTTATAGGGCACCTAGGTTTCCCGATAAATTGTTGTCGTAATTCTATCACTGTTTCTAACAAAAAGTACCCAGATCTAAGGTAGCCAAAAGAGGTCCTAGATCTGAAAAAATATACCCCAAATCTCGATATTAGTGGAGATATATGGAGACAAAAAATGTCGCCCATCCTTCAAGCCTGCAGGTGATAAAATGGGGAGCCCATGCGACCACTTGCAAGAATCCATGGAACAAGGCCACAAAAATCATGGGTGCCACCAATATTCATATAATTTTGTTACCGCCTCTTTGAACAGTTGTAATCTGAAAAGGTTCTAATCGATAAGGTACATCGTGCCTAATAGCATCACTATTTGTAAGGGGGGGGGGTGTCAGCAGATTTGTGACATACTTTTCTGGGGGGTGTTGGGAGAAGTGTGACAAAGTGTGACATGGGGGTGGGGGGGTGTTCAAAATGGCCCAAAAAAGCGTGACATACTAAATGGATCACCCCAAATAACAACCCCCTCCTTTATTGGATATCAGTGCAGGGGCATCGGCCAGTCATTCGTTGCCACAACTCAGTCAATGTTTTAAATTAGTTACCGATATTCATAAGAAATACCAAGATTAGTTCTGGCAAGAACGAGACAATGTCACCCAGGTCCCTTAACCATTTAAGGACCACAAAGTCTGTTAATCCATGCTATGCCCTTGTCGTCATGGGAGTGTATGGACCCTGTCAACTAAAACAATCCGCCAACAAAAGCGAATGACCACAAAGTAATTTCAAATTTGCAAGCGATCAGGGAACCTACGTTTTTCCCCATATGATGCTACTTCAAAATGAAGTAAATAGACAGCGCTGCATGCTAAAATGGCGGAGACAGTGGTTATTTCACGCGGGCAGGCAGAGTGATACAGACTGTGTCATGATGAGCAATCGTTGAGATAACACACTTTTGCAGTGTTGGCGTAATTGGATTTTGATAAGAATTCTCAAATGTGCCAGGAATAACGACATGGGAAAATTATGCATATCGTACACAAAATGATGTAATTTTGAATTGGAATGAACAGATGAAGAAATAGCCACCTACTCAAACTCAGACAGAGAAGATATTATTTGGTATTACAGAGATAATGAAGGACTTGTGTCATAATGTATTGATTTAGAATTTACATGAATGAATCAAATTATCTCTATTTTGGTTATGGAGGAAGGAATAGCATCACTGTATCAACCAAATCAAATAAGCACACTACAAGGTATACCATGGTCTCAAATAAACGTCCATGATTTGTAGAAACGGTCCTTCATACCACAGATCCAAATTTCAGTTTAGTTTACAAACTATTGGAAAGTGTAAAAGGCACGTTTTATGAAGACAAAGAGAAAACTCCCTCCTCACTTCTTCCCTCTCAGCTCCACTATTGTGCCTTTACCATTATCAACGTGAAGAAAACCGTTATCTATATATTTTACCCAAAGATTTCTCTCCACCCCCCACCCATTTCCATTGACGATTCTGAATGTCCCAATAAAAACACTGTTCGGTCGGACTGTCCTGTGAATGGTTGGAGCTGGGTTTTGCTCGTCATAGTTGGCAGTGACTTACTTGTTTGTTGGAATTTCGAGTGTTGCTGAAAGAGGAGATAAATTCTGCAGCTACCAATCAGTCCCTCCAGAGACCAGCACCTAAATGTGTCATCCCAATGGTGACAAACAAGGTGAAAACTAATTTAGGAGCAGAACCCAGGGTTTTGGCCGGAACCTGTCCGCGGCTGGAGTGGCGGCAAAATGGACCAATCAGAAGTCCTTATCGATTTGCTGCCTCCGAGTACTCATCACGTGGTGATAACGTTATGCAGGGAATTCCCACAAGGGGGCTCCACCCGGTCCCTGAAGTTTCAGCAACATTGATTGGAGTAGAAAACAGAGGAAATAACAAGGAGGGAGGGGATTGTCAAAAATAGGGGGCTTTAACTCAGTTCTGGTCCTACCCGGACCCACAGCATGGGAAGGGTCCTGAATTCAGCTAGCAGCTAGAGAGGACCTTATTATATGGTGAATAAGATCACCATTCTGCTTAAATTAGCTGAATTAACTGTGTGCCTCTACATCCAAATCTATGAGTGTGTCGATTTTTGTTTTTCAAAACGTTGTGTCTGTCGATTTTTAAAATGCATGTATCACTCGTGTCGATTTTTACAAGGTCTGTGACACCCATGTCCGATTTTAAAAGGCCTGTATCGATTTTAAAACCCCTGTGTTGCTGTCGCCCGTGTCGAATTTTACCCATGTATATAGGCACAACTCTGATTGCCGTAGCTCTCCTACACCCCATCATAAAATGGACTTGTCTCCCTAGCTCTCCCAGCCTGCTCTGACTGCCTCTATGGTTCCTCCATTTTAAAACGTTTCCTACTTGGTTGAGTAAGGTTGACTCTGGCCAAAGGTCTACATGTGGTAGGCGCTAGGGTTAGGCGAGTCTCCCAAACACTTCCCATCTACTACTATCAAATGATTGGGATTTTCAATATTCGTGGGGCACGGTGCCAGGCAGTACAACTCCCATGGAAAAGTTATGTAAAAAGCCTGCCCCGGGTGAGGCTCGAACTCACGGCCTTCAGATTATGAGACTGACGCGCTGCCTACTGCGCTACCGAGGCATCTGTAGTCCATCTGCACATGTCAGGTACTCAATGTATTGAACAGCACTAGGGCTTTAGAGTTTAGACTTCACCCATAACAGGCTACATGAGCATTTCCATGACAATGAAGCCAATCAATGTACATGTATGTAAAGATAATGTGCACTCAGGCTGGCTCTTCCCAGTAGTCCTATCAACTTAGAACTGACATTATTTAATTCAGAATGCCTATTAATGGCCCTATAGATCAGTTCAAGGACTTGTGCCACTATAACATGTAATATTCTAAAAAGCCTGCCCCTGGTGAGGCTCGAACTCACTGCCTTCAGATTAGGGACCTTTAGCAACCACGTAAAAGCTCATAAAACGCAGACGTAGCAGTGCTGAAAGTATAGGATACGTCTACGTTTAATTGGCTACGTCGGGTTTGCTAATGGTCCCTATTATGAGACTAACGCGCTGCCTACTGCACTACTGAGGCAGCTGTAGGCAGGTGCACATGATACATACTTAATGTATTGAGTAATTTTCACATTGACAAATTAATCAATTGGGGTACAACACGGAGAGATTACAGACTAGGTATTAGGGACCTTTAGCAACCACGTAAAAGCTCATTTAAAGCAGACGTAGCAGTGCTGAAGGCATAGGATACGTCAGTCTGGGTTAAATGAGCCATGTCGTGTTTGCTAAAGTAAAGGTCCCTAATCTCAAACGTGTGGGATTTAACTCAATTATGCTAGTCCTACTTAGACTGGAAACTTGCTCTTATGGAATTGCTACTGATGAAGAAGTAACCGAAAAAATGAATAGACATGAAATAAGAAGTAGCTTATTCCAAGGTAGAAATAAATCGCTTTGGTGGCCCCATCAAGGCAGGAATATGTCCTAATTCGACCAATTTCAAAATGAAACAACCTATTATGGGACTAATATCGGGTGGAGTAAAACACCGCACTGACAATAAATAAGTGAGGTCGTTTTACATGAATTCCGATAAGGTCTTCAATTTTTTTATATTCTGACTAAAAATTATTTTAAAGTAAATTAGTTTAGCTTTACAGTTGTATTTCGGACCTTCTGGAAGTAATGGTTCCTTTGAAGCATAGCTCTTGTACATTGCCTTCTGAGCAGAGTGATAAGCATTCCCCAGAAATGCCAGGCCAACTAGCCCATTTCGTATTCAGTGTACATCACCATTGCCTCAACGAAATGACTGAACACAGTTAGTGGTGTGGGAACAATATACTCTTGATCTATAGAAGCATTGACAAGTTAGCAATGACCGCCCCCAGAATAGTGCCTTGATGAAGCCATAGAGAAGTCAATGTATAAATGCAGCCCTGGATCTTTCTCGAGTATGGCGTCCAGATACATGTAATAGCAAGGTCCTGTGGGATGGGATGAGGAACCAATGCAGCACTGACCAGTTACAGTGCATGCGTCAGTACAAAGTGGCGCCCATCATGTACAGTCCCTCACCTCACCCAGCGACACGGTGTGGCTATTCTCAAGACGGCATGGCTACGTTCTAGTCCCTTTATTACCCAGCAGCACATTCTGGTTGGAATGGATTCCGCCATTCCTACACCAAATCGCAAAAGATGGTTCACAAGATGCTCACAAGAGGTCGCCACAATGACCTCTGCTCAATGATCCATGACACAAGGTCATGCAACAGCCAAGGTCAAGGTCCCTTTCATCTCGTTCAGGAAGCAAGTCTCGCGTGGCCTAACGAGACCCATTGAGCTTTCGCTGGTTCCCTGCATTCAGTATATAGAGGCAGTATTGACTATTGGAGGTACCAGCAGTGGCGGGTTGAACAGCCTACTGTGTATTTTCCACATAGATCTATAACTGGCCAGGCCCGATGTCGTCCTATATCGTCTCAGAGCTAAGAACCTATTAAGGCATATCTTCCTTTCACTGACCCCCGGACTGAATCTCATGTCGCATATTGAATTAAATTTTCATGAAACAAAGTGAAATCTCAAATGTTGGTGTGTCAACGCAGTGGGTAACTCTCTGACACTGCATTGGCATGCATATAGGGTACATACTCAGAAAAGTCAGTGTCATTGCCGCTGACTTTTCTGAGGTGTAGGAATGTGTACTGGATGTCTGCAAACGACAGGTTCTCAATCTATTCACCTTGATTATAAATCACAACAGTTAAATACAGGTCTACATATCGCATTAAAGCCCTATGACGATGATAATTCTGCCCCCTGTCTGGCGAACCCGCCATACAGCTTATTTGTAAGTCTATAACGTTGCTCTATAGACTAATTAGATATTTCCCTATCATGGAAGAAGGGAATACAGCACTCTTCCGACATATAGAACTACAATCAACTCACTCCTGCCTGATGCGCTTCCCAACCAAACATGATCTGTATGGACGCATGGCGGAGAGATATCCTCAGCTGTGGAACTACTTCGTGGGACTATTTCCTGTTGGAATGACTCTGCTGCAAATAGTTCACATGCGCGGTGCGGCCCGTTTCCGGTTGGGAAGCGAAAACAATCTAAAAGTTTGCTAGAGGAGACCATCTGTCGCACGGAACAGATCGATTGGAAGCGGAAAGCCACGTGCATGATGGGAATAGGATGTACAGTGGTGTATCCACACGGAGCCGAGTGAGCGTCGGCCTGACGCCGGAAATGTCACCAAAACAACTATATTCCCATTGTAAGGCATTTTAACGAGAGTCAGACAGCGCTGCCCTCTCACTATAGAGTCCATGCAAGCATTTCAAACAGTCCAACAAAGCAACATTGCTGTACTCTAAGGAGATACTTCTCTTGCAATTCACACTCAAGGAAACAGTTCTGAGGACAGATAGGAATGTTTTGTGCTCCCATTCTTGAAACGGTTATACTCAATTGTTCCAAGAGAGTGGCCACATATATATATACAGGACATACAACTTCAAATACAATGTTTCTTCATTTCCTAACTCTAACTCTAAAGAGGAGCAACGATGCCCTTTAGTATCAGGTCGTCCTTCAAACTCTCCCCTTAGATATCTCCGCACGGGTGGTATCCATACTCGGGACCTCTTATCCAATTACCATGAAGGCACAAGCAGCTGCAATATGTAATAACACAACGCGTTTGGGGCATTTCGACATGACATTAGTTCCAGTACGAAGATTGTTCTTTGCTGATACACGTGCCTATTTCTGGAACTGCCTAAACCTGCATAATAGATGGTGGAATATGCCAGAAGCTCAGTATACTACAGAGAACACTTCTTGCATAACTGCACTGTTTAATGTTGTACTTAATGAAGATCATGCATCCTTTTTGTATTTGAGAATTTGTAGGGGTCTTAGCGGTTTTTATGCAATATGCATGTGATAGATTTAATAAACATCACTAAGAGATCTATGTTTTGTTATTGTATCATTTAATCAATAAAACACCTAATAAAACAGAGCATTTACCAGTGGTATTGTACTATCACCGGGAACCAGTGTAGCCACAGTGGCAGCGAGCCTTCCTTTCCTTTCCTTTCCTCGGCGTCTTCCCTGATTGGTCAGGGAGCTCAGTCACGTGGTGTCGTGACGGGCTACGCTTCGAAGTAGTATTTTCAGTACTGCTTCTTTGTTGTTGTTTTTTTTGTTTTTTAGGTTTTTATTTCAGTTGTTGTTCTTTCCACTGTTTGATGGTCTTCGTTATCCTTTTAATTTTTTTTGCTGTTGTTTTTATTTCTTCTTTGTCCTCTGTGTAGAGTTGTTTTGGTGTTATTTTTGTGTCTTCGTTGGTATGTAGTCCTTCGCATTCTTGTAGTATATGTTCCTGTGTTTCTTCTTTTTGGCCACACCCCCTGCATATTTTATCATGGAACATATTTCTGAAGTTTCCTTTTATTTCCATCATTCTCGTCCTAGCCTTAAATGTGTTGCTGGTATTGATTCTTGTTTGGGTGGTCAGGTAATTTGCTGCTCCCTTGTTGTTATCTTCTGTGTTAGCTAGTAGGTGTTGGTATTTGCTTTTGTCCTTTCCGCTTTCTTTCATTTTCCGTTCTTGCTCCTCTTTCACTTTCGTCTTGATTTTTTTTTTCCACTGTTTCTTTGTTGTATTTATGGGATTGGTATCCTCTTTTTCTCCTATCTCTTCGAGCATCTTTTTTGTAATAGACCACCATGAGGTTGGTGATGTATCTTCCTTAATACCTCTCTGGAATTCCTCTGATCCTTTATAGATCTTGTGCATGTAGTTTAGCCTCCTTTCTAGGATTCTGTGTTCGGCGTCTAAGATGTTGAGTTCTCTGTATATGCTTTCTCTTGGTGTGCTTTGGGGGATTTGTATTATCCTCTTGATTATGTTGTCCAGGATTCTGTTTATTTTGGCATTCTGTTGTTTATTGGGCGCCCAGGTTTCGCACCCGTATAGTATAATTGGTACTATGCATGTTTCCATGAGTTTCCACATTGTTTCCATTTCAACTCCCCTAAAGTTGTCGTCCTTTGCTATGTACAGTATTGTCTGCATAGCTGCCTCTGTCTTTTTTTGTATTTGCACTATGTGGTCCTCTAGGTTATTTCTGTTGTTGATTTCTTCTCCTAGGTATTTGTATTGTGGGTTGTATTGTAGGGTGAAGTCGTCTATTTTGTGTGTTGCTTCTTGCAGTTTTTTTCCTATTTTTAGAGTCTTTGATTTTTCTTGGCCAAATTTGATTCTGTACCTGTTTGCAGTGTCCTCTACTACCTGTAGTGCTTTTTGGTGGTCGTTGTGGTTGTTCGAGGTTATTGCCACGTCGTCTACCCACAGTAGGCATTTGCTGTTAATTGTTTCGCTGTTTTTGATGTTTTTGCTTATTTCATCCATCATGTTTGCATATTGTGTCACTGATAGGACTCCCCCTTGTCTTATGCTGTTTTTCATGTAGATTTCTCTTGTTGGGCCTTTGTTAGTTCTTATCTTGGCCCTTAGGTTGCTGTTGAGTTTTCTTGTGATGTTCCATAAGGCCTTGTCACATCCACTCTTGTTGAGTGTGTACATTGTTGCGTCCTGCCAGGCCTTGTCGTATGCCTTTGTGACGTCTAGGAAGGTGATTATTGTGTCTTTTTTGTTTTCCTTGTTTTTTCTTATTTCTTCTTTTAGGCTGAGTATGTGGTCCACTGTGCTTGCTCCTTTCCTCCCTCCTCCTTGCTCATGGGTTATATTGATATCTTTTACTATTCTGTTATTTACTAGTCTCTCGTAGAGTTTGCCGAAGTTGCTTGATAGGGTTATGCCCCTCTCGTTTTCGCATTTCCCTCTTTTTCCCTTTCCTTTGTATATTCTTATTATTTCACCTTCTTGCCATTGTTTTGGGATGTTTTTCTCTTTTGTTATTTTATTTATCACTCTTAGGATAATTTTTTTGGTGTTCCTATCTGCTTTTATAAATACCTCATTTGGTATGCCATCCGGTCCTGGGGCTTTGTTGTTTTTTAGTGTGCGGATAGTATCGTTCAGTTCTTTTTCCGTGAAGGGTTTGGTTGTTGCCCCTTCAGTTTCTTCCTGTAGTTTGAGGATTTTGCTCTCTATGGCTTTTGTCCATGATTCATATTGTGGTGTTCCTTCCCTTGCCTGGTATAGCTTTTCATAGTAGTCCGCGATATGGTCTTTTGTTTTCTGTGGGTCGGTTATCTCTTGGTTGTTCTCATCTAGCATTGGGTAGCTCTCCTCTGGTTTGGTCGTGATGCTTCTTCTTGTTTTCCAGAAGTATCTTGACTTGACTCCTCCTTCTGCTATGATCCGTTTCATTACTGCTTCTGCTTTCTCTTTTTCGCTGGTTTTTAGTTTTTCGCACAGGTTCTTTTGTGCTTTGATGTATTCTTCTTTTTTCCCCAGTATCTGTTCGCTTCTCTCTTTGTCCTTTAGGGCTTTGTTGTATATCCCTTTCTTTTCCCTCTTGTCCTCTCTCATTTTCTTCACTTGCTCACTTTCTTGTATTCTGCCTTTGCCTCTTATTGTTATTTTTCCTATGTTTTTTTTCATGCTCTCTATCATGGCTCTTTCTACCTTGTCGTACCTGTCTTCCGTTTTCACTGTTGCTTGTAGTTGTTTGTTTACTTTGCTCCAGGCTTCTTCGTCTCCTTTGCGCCATTTGGTTCTGCTCTTGTTCTCTGCTTTCGGTATTGATGTTTTTATTGTCATGAGTATGGTGTTGTGGTCGGTTTCTTTTTTGCCTTTGAGCCTGTGGGTTCCTTCTATGTCTATCCTTACCTCTTCTATTTGCTTATTTATGCTTTCACTGCATAGGATGTAGTCTATTATGGATTTTTCCGCTGTGTTTGTTCTGTTTTCTCGGGTCCATGCCATGTATTCGTCCCTTATTGTTGGTATGCAGAGGTTTGTTTCATTGACCATTTCCACTAGGTACGTTCCATTTCTGGTTGTTGTTTGTCTGATGCCTTTATCTCTGTTTTCTATTGCGAGTTTGGCGTTGAAGTCTCCCGCTAGTATTATCTCTCCGTCCTGTTTTAGTCTTGTGATGGTAGTTTGTATCTGTTGGTACACTCTGTTTACCGTGTCTTTGTCTATTTTCTCTTGTGGGCCATATATGCCTCCTATGTACATTTTTCTCTGCCCTTTGTTGATTTTAACCCATACTATTTCGGTATGAGCCGGAAGTGGTCTGCCGCGTCCCGACGGCTTCCGGTGTGCGTGCGCAGTGGCACCGGGCGCCGCCTCATACATACAGACGACAGGCTCAGGGAGGCACGCTGGGCCCGCTGCCATTATCTCTCCTCACTTCCGGTCCCAGAGTTCCCTGCGGCTGTAGTAGATGGGGAGGGTTGGGGGCATATCGAGCGGAAGTCAGCTTGCGCACCTAGAGCATCATGGGAAAATAATACGAGTTTCTCTGACTGTGAGAGCTGATGTGGTTTTTGATCTTTGATTTCCCTTTTCATTCCCTTATCTTGGATTAATTGCTGTACGCTAAGATAGATTTTCCAGGAACCAATTCTAATGTAAAGGTAATGAATCTATGTAAATGTTAAGTATGGTTGTTGTTGTGCATCCTCGACAATCTCTGCTGAAGTCTTGATATAAAGGTTCAGACCCTGCTCTCATTATGCATCAATAGAAGCAGTCTGTATCTCTTAATGTAGAAATACTTGAACAACCCGGGATAACAGCCTGTATTGGATAAGAGATCCCGAGTATGGCTAATAAGTGGTTCTGTGTACTTACCGTCCTAACCCTTAAAGAAAGGCATGCTACCTTCATGTTCCATACTATGGAGTGCCGTTGGTTCCTAAAATCCAGAATTGGACTTAAGTCCAATTAATAAGACATATGTCTAATTCGAATTAGACATATGTTTAATTGAATTAGACATATGTCTAATTAATTACACTTAAGTCCAATTAATTTTACTTAAGTACAATTCAATTAGCATTATGACTTTTGCATTTACACATATGTCTAATTGAATTACACATATGTAGAATTCAATTAAACATAAGTAGAATTCAATTGAACATATGTAGAATTGAAATAGCATTATTATTAAATTAGACTTAAATACAATTGGAATAAGACGTATGTACAACTCTACATATGTACAATTTGAATTAGACTCATGTACAATTCGAATTAGACTTATGTGTAATTCTATTTAAACATATCATTAAATCAAATTACACATATCATTAATTCAAATTACACATATCACTAATTCAAATTACACATATCATTAATTCTTATTTTCATTATGTAGTGGCACATGATGCTAATTCAAATTTCACTTATGTACAATTGGAATTAGACTTATGTACAATTGGAATTAGACATATCATCAATTCGAATTAAACATATCACTAATTCGAATTCTTATTATGTACCGGTACATAATGCTAATTCGAATTACACTTAAGTACAATTAATTTGGACATATCACTAATTCAATTGGACTTATGTACAATTAGAATTAGACTTATCATCAATTAGAATTAAACATATCACTAATTCGAATTCTTATTATGTACCGGTACATAATGCTAATTCGAATTACACTTAAGTACAATTAGTATCATACTGACCCCTCAATAGCATATCAACATTCATCAGCACTACACAGAGAGAAGAAACAGCGTCGAAAGGGAGTCCCGGTTGCCTCCAGAATGACTCCCCTGTTTAGGGGAGTCCAGGTCGCCTAAGAGAGCCTAGGTGACTCTGGCTGAACTAAGGCAGTCACCTGGGAGAGCCATATGGCATAGAGTGCTATATGACTCCCCTAGGTGACTCCCTTAGGTCAGCCAGAGA
This sequence comes from Harmothoe impar, assembly GCA_947462335.1. NCBI lineage: Eukaryota > Metazoa > Annelida > Polychaeta > Phyllodocida > Polynoidae > Harmothoe > Harmothoe impar. Next base: position 21,199,587 of record OX381714.1, read on the forward strand.
GTCACATAGGCTCACTTGGGCGACCTGGACTCTCCTAGAGAGGGGAGTCATTCTGGACGCAACCTGGACTCCCTTTCTTTTCTCTGTGTGTAGATACATGCAGCCCTGGTGAATTACACAGCAGGCCTGTATTATAGTATATTAGTGTATTATGCTGTGCTTAGAGTGTTAAGTCTGCGAGTTCCCATCTGACACAACATTTACACAAGTATTATGTGAAATAACCAGAACGGTCCAACACTAACATGACACATTTTGCAGACATGTGTTATTTGGTTGGCCCTCTAAGGGCAACATAGCTCTTTAATGTGTTACGGCCATTGTCGTTATGATGCAGCTGTTCTACATCATGCTGCCTCTTCCCAGTGGGCACACAATTCTGTTCAACATTGAATCAACATTAGATATACATTGAATTAACATTGACAACCATTTGTCAATGTTGATTCAATGTTCTGTGCCCACTGGGTTGGGGAGTTTATCAACCCCATAGGGGAGGTAGAGGTATATGAATGCAGCCCTGGCGAATTACTCACCTGCAGGGCTTGCTTAAAGGGGGGCTAGCACGGATCGTAGCAAAGATGGGTACCTGCCCATAAAGCGCAGCAAAACGGCCAGGAACTAGCGGACCGTTAGCGGCGCCCTGGTTGGTCAATCGGTGGTCACGTGACTTGCTAAGGCAGGTAGTCTTAGCGGTGCTAGCCGCCCTTTAAATTTACACGGAATGACGATCAAGACAAGGGCCTTGTACATTCACAGAGAGAAAAGTGAGCGTCAGCTAGACTCTCCCCAGGGTCAGGCACTGCCTGACTCGGGTAAGAGAGTCTGCTGGACTTTCACAACAGTCAGGCTGAGTCAGACTGAGCCTCCTTTGATAGTCCCATAAAGTTACCCCCTTTTGATCCTTGAATGACAGTCAGGCAAGACAATTCTTCATACCAGAGTCAGGCTGACTTTCTCTCCACAGTCAGGCAATGTCTGACTGACATATGTTGGTACATGTATCTCTGTGCTTTTACATGCTTAAATAACTTCTGGTCTGTGATAGCACACCCTTTTCTATTCAGGACAACAGAACTATTTTGTATGGGATTTTTTTTACAAGTGTTGGGGAGGCCATTATATTCCCCCCAATGCAAATAAGCAACTAGTCTTACTGTACAGAAGATATTCCAGCTATGCCTGACTTTCATTGAGGCCAAAGTTCAGCATTGCTAGACTCACATCCACATGTGAGTCTAGCTTGGCTCGACTCTCGATAGCCAGAGTCTGGCATCGCTGTACTCTTGCTCTAGGTACAGTCCAGCATTGCCAGACTACCCTTGAGCGTGAAAGTCAGGCAGTGTTGCACTCTCTTAAACAAGGGTCCAGCATTGCCTGACTTTGACTGTAGAGAGGATCCAGCACTGCCTGACTGTCATACCAACCTGAGTCAGGCAGTGCTGAACCCTCTCTACAGTCACATGAGGGTGCTTTTGGAGACATGGGCCTGACTATGGCATGTGAGTCCAGGTGACTCTGACATTTTCCTCTGTGTTGACGCACTCTCTTGCCCGTACAGAGTTAGTGCGGAACACCACACGAGGCATCTATGCAGCAGATTTTGAAGTTGTAGGACGATATATCAAAACTTATATTCTTCTTGATGTGTATACAGATCTACAGAAGTATCAACTTGAATGTTACTCCACCCAAAATAAAGCCATTCGCTCAGAATTTTGTATAGATAATCATAACATGTATTATGCTTATTTGATGCAACAGGGCATTGTAATTTAGAAGAATGATATTCTTGACCTGGAGCTGGTCCTGGAGTGCTCGAGGCGGTGGTCAGCTAGCCCCCACCCAATACTCCATCCCCTCCCCTCCCACTGTCGTTGACACCTGTCCCTGACTGCAGACACCTTAATGCTCTACTACACCATGCCTTTTGTCATCATGCATGGTGCATGAAGGTAGCCAGTGCATCATACCGACCCTACAGGATTGATTCACTCTCGAAGGATCGTCATGATCCAGCAATGCAGTGCCAACGAGTTACCCATCGAAGCTTTTTTTGTGCATTACGACGACACATGAACCCAAAGCATTGAGGCATTATGTGGTACTTAAAGGGTTAAGCCCTGGAGGGGGACGTTTTCGATTCACACCCCACAATGGCTGTCCGTACCAGCTGTGGCCCCCCACTCCACCCTCACCCCGACCCCTGCCTCCTTCACCACCTTCCACCAGCTCCAATTCTACAGGTGTCAGCAATCTGTGCTATATAGTTAGTTCTCCAGATATTTGAATAGTTATCAAGCAAGTTATCAAGCAAGATGCACTAAAGACATGTACACTGTAGGAGCACCTACCCAGTGGGCACAAAATTCAGTTTAATGTTGAATCAACATTGCATCAACAGTGAATCAACATTGACATCTCTTTATCAATGTTGATTCAATGTTCTGTGCCCACTGGGTAGTTCCAAAGAACACCTAAAGGATTTTGTTGTTCCAGAGCCATTAACAAGTGTATCAGCCCAACGAGTATTAGCGCACATCCCTTGCACGGATCTGAATATTTTCCCGACCCTTACTGCTTTAGCCACTCCTAACACCTTTTTCAAACACAGTCCTTCTGCCTATTAAATGTGCATGTCAATATGATTAGGTTCGCCGCCAGCTCTTAATTAAATGCACCAAATTGGCTGTTGATAATAATGACCACCCCTGATTGTACATCCTACTACATGGCCTGGTATTGATTGTGGAGGCATGGCGACTGCATGGTAAAACTCCCCAGTCTGACTGTTGCCTTTTGCCTCATTGGTAAAGTGTCACCTTGTGTTCTGTAGCTGCTGCTGCAGCTGTGTGCCTCATGAGAACAGCCCTGGCGTGCTGGGGTCTGAGAAGGCTTGTTTGGGAAGACACGGCTGTCAAACTGATCACATTAGAGAACAGGCCAAGTGTGGAATGGGTTGCTTCTGAAAATAGACATAAAAGTGAAGGAACATGCTCTGCAGTGGTGGCCATAGGAAGACTGTAATGAGACTATGAAGTAATGTTCCGCTCACATTGGCACGAGATATAAACCCTTCATAAGCTCATGATGTACCAACGCTTTATATCAGGGAATAACGGCAAAAGACTTCAAATCCCTACTTTACACAACCACTGAATGCCTTGTTGACAAGGCTCACTATGCTTATGGTGATTCTGCAGGAATGCAGCACTGTTGAGATAGAGCAAATGCCAAGTGAAAGACTAGTTTAGACATGGGGTTCATTACATGCTGATATATATCTATGTTAAAGACCTCTTTACGCCATATGCCATGGGTTGTGACACGGAAACAAAGCTACATTCTGTAATTTAAAAAAATAATTAAGAGAGTAAGGGCACAGTACAAACCCCACTCAGCGGGCTGCATACAACAGCACTGCAAAAGGTTGTTGTTCGTGAACAGCAATATGTGCTGTAACTATACAGCACTTTAGCTGTAAAAGATAATGCAGCAACTTTTGCTGTACACGTACAATTCTGTTACTGTAGATGCAGGTTCGAATCCCATAACCAGCAACCAGAGGGAGAGAGAGCAGAGAGGTTGGAGGGAGTACCATACTCCACAGCTCAAATATGACCTGATCTTTTCAAAAGCCTATTGATGCAGGCTACATATAAGTGATTGCCCCTCTAGCTCAGTTGGTAGAGCAGTGGGAGATGTAGTCTGAGGGTCAGCAGTTCCAGTCCCGGCAGGAAACTCTCATACAAACTACATTTCTCCTGATGCAATTCTAAAGTATAATATATTTTGATACACTGAAATGTTACTATTGAAAATATGCAGAGGATAAAACCAATGTATCTCTACAATCTGCATGAAAGATAATAAAATTTATTTTGAAAAACATCTATATAGGCCATCAAGATTACACTCCAACGAATGGTAGTTCAGTACTTATTAGTACATTACTGCAATAGGGTAATTTTCATATTAACCCTTAAGACATGAACAGTCTAGTTCTTAAATTGTCCCCAGGGATCCTGTGTTGACCTCTTTACCATTCACACATAAGTAGGAGGTGTTTCAATGCACCTGACATGCAGGATTCGCTGGTGTAGTGGTCATGCTTCAGGACTATGGATTGGAAGCTGGGGGTTCAAATCTCCAAGATGTTGAATATGTGAGCCCTTTTAGAACTCAGGTCTGTGTCTACAGTAGATTCTACTGTAGGTCTACAGGAGAATTTACTGGAACTAAAGTTGCCCCCAATAGTTGCTGTACAGGAACACTACTTACTTCTAACAGTGAGTGATTTACAGTGATTTTTTATTTACAATTCGTGAATTATAGTAAAAATATATCTGACTATCGTAGGGCTTTGTTGAACATTTTGTATAACAATACAATGGTCTGGAATTGGAGCTACCTTCAGAGGGAATAAAGATACCCATACCCCTCCTCTACCCACCTGCTCCATCATATCTAGTACACCTCTAACAAAAGCCAGGGGAGGAGAAATGCCACTGGGAGAGTGACCGATCTGTTGAGGTACAATGAGGGTCATATAGGGGTCAGACACAAGTCAGACAGAGGTTATTATTCAAGCCCATTCCAAGGTCATCACAAGGTGATCCTGCAGAGGCAGGTCATCTTTTATGTATCTCTTGATCAAAGATTCAGACTATTTGGGCATTCTAGAGGAAACAAGGCTAAGAGAAATAAAACAATGTGTTTCAGGTCACCCAATAAAGCAGAGTGCACCCTTTACTTTGTCAGTTCATTCATAAAAAGATAGGAATAATATTCGTAGGGACACAGATACAATACGTCTGACAGGCACGTCTGACCCTGAAATCAAAACTGTGACACGGAAACTGTTTATGATCTCACAGTCCCCATCAAGACCGAAATACAGGTCTTGCATTCATGAGCATATTCATTTACTGTGCCTAGTATGTCAAATATTATTAAAAGGAGGAAATACATTATATGTATCATGGATGATATACTTTTCTAGGATTTGGCTAAATAAATGACAATATCCCACAACGCCAGCAATAGTACAATGCATTAACCCTTTACCTGATAAGTACATTAAAAAAAGAGTATATTAATGGCATGCATATATACCATCCCATCGCATACTATTTGACATGCCAGTTGTACCAACTGCCATACAGTGCCACAGCTGCAGGACAGTCATAAGCCTAAGGCTAAGCCCCTCTCCCCTCTCCCCCCACCCCAACCCACTTCTAGATAAGACTATCAGGCCTGCAGTGCCGCACTGGGATCTAGATGGGGCCTTTGCATGCGGACCCACGTTAGCAACCGATTTCTAGAGGCAGTCTCGCGGTAAATTACGGTATTTGGCGAGACTGGGAATGCGGTGCGTGGCAGACGCTCACAGGCCATTTGTTTTGGGGTATCACTGCGCTGTATTCATGCACACTTAATCGAGAGAGGTTGGCAGGGGATGGTTATGCTTCACGTCCACCAGAGGGTGTACAGGGACCACACTGGGACTGTCATGGCATACACAGGCTACCATATAGATCTTGGAAAAATAGAGAATTAATCCCATATTGCAACTAATTCCCTCATAATAATCCATTTATGTCAATAGAACAGTCAATGAGGACCTGTGCATTTAGTAAGCTATGGTTGTAAATGTCCCAAGTGGAATATGATTAAATTTTATGTCTTACTTGACAGAGGACATAGAAGGACCATACCATGGGTCTGTTACAGCGTTACACAGGCATTTTGTATTCTAAGCTGGCCTCCAGCTCAGTTTTATTTGATACCTGGGGCTTTGTAGTAAGAGTGGGACAACACAAAAGCATACACATATTAGACCTGGTCACAGGCTGAAAGGGGGCCTCCAGTTGCTCAACCCTTGGGAGTGACATGCGTTGCAGGAGGGTGGGGGGCTGCCAGAAATTGGAACTGCCATTCTGGTTGCCTCATGACTGTGGTAAACGAGTAGAGCCCAGTCAACCGGCACCCTCAGTCTGAATCAACAGGGGATGAGTCCCCTGCTTTGGGTCTCGTAAATGATGAAAACCAAAAGGAAAAACCTGTCCCTGTTACAAACCACGTAATAATCATGGCTCTGCATGTCAGTAATAAAACCAACTCAGTCTTTCATGATTGACTATTTTTTGTCTGTAACAATTGTCCAATCATGTGGGTGCTTCAAGACCGAATCTGTTTGTTGAAACCATCTTTTCTGTTCTGACATGGCTGCCTGTTATGGGCAGTAGACTGGAATGTAATGGTGACATTTCTCACACACCTCTGATCATAACTACTGGTTCCATTGCGATTGCGGATGTTCAACATGGCCAACTCTGAGTCACAGCAGCCTTTTTAGCTCTTTCGAGCGAAATGGTAATTAAGGATTAAAAAAAGAAAGAGATTGAATAAGGATTGAAAAAAGGATCACTTTCTGTGCTTTCAGAGTGGAGGCAGGGTGTGAGAAGGGAATGCGATTAAAGCCGTAATTATAGGACCTTGGTGACCAGGGCATTCTCAGCTGAAACAAATGCATTAATGGTTCTTGGAGCCGCTTATGCCTGACCAGGCACTCTTCCACCCCCCCCCCCATACTGACCCAGTTACACCCTCCTTCACCTCTCCTTAATCACTCCTCCTATACACACCACTGATGCTCCGCCCCACTCCCCCATTATACATTATACTCTGAAAAAACCAACCAGTTTATATTTGCACACTTTACAAAAATCATGTTGTTCTTTTTTGTATTAAATGATGAATGTGGGCAGATGGAGAGAAAGGGTCATCCACGGGTAAATGTATTATGTAAAATTAAATCCAACTAAATCCAATAAGATGTAATTGTGTTTTTTTTAATAATGTCTCGTGAATATTGAATGATGTCACTCTTTGCTGATGGCCAAAATGCTCTCATTGTTATGGAAAGATCTATCTCCTAGGAGCTGTTAAAAAACATAGCAATAATCTTCATAGAGTAAGTTAGTGTTAGAAAAGAATCTTTTTATATTGTTTTTCGGGGGGGGGGTGTTACAGAAAAAAAAGTTACGTTATGGATCTACCTTCATTTTTTATGTCATTTACGTTTTTTTACATTAAAAAAAACCATCCTACTTCAAAGGTGGTGTTGAAAAATAGAGTAAGTTAGCCTATATTTGAAGGTTACAGTGTAAATTTAAAGACCACTGTGCAAATGATTAAATATTCGCTAGTATTATCGTAAATAAGGTAAATATTAACATAAATTATTAAAAATCATTGAGCGTAAATTCACTATTTTTTCTCTAGGGCATAAATTTTGTTTTGTAATAGCTCTCATTTATGTTTATATATTTTGGGAACAAGCAATAATTTATAGGCCTCAATTTACCACCGGCCTTCACTACCCCACCCATGCAGTGGACACACTGAGGCCTACTAGCCTCCTTTCTCACTTTGCCAGACGTCAATTTGATTTTGTCAGTCATTTCACCACAAAGAGACTCTTTAGTCACATTTGCATAATTTCCACAATAATATGCGGTGGTACAATCATTTTCTACAATCCTAAAGCCCTGGCAAATGCCAGTTATCACATATCAATATCGTTCAGTAATTGTGTTAGACGTGTACAAGGACGCAACAAATCTACATGGGTGAAGTTGAGTGACAGCCCCCTGCAATATGTAAGGGCAGCGGCAGTCACCCGACATGTATACATCGAGAATACACGAAACGCTTATACTCTACCATTCTTGCAGCCCTCCCCAGCCAGCCCTCCCCACCCAGCCCGCCCCAGCCAGCCATCCCCAGCCAGCCATCCCCTCTCAGCCCTCCCCAGCCAGCCATCCCCCGCCAGCCATCCCCAGCCAGCCATCCCCACCCAGCCATCCCCAGCCAGCCATCCCCTCTCAGCCCTCCCCACCCAGCCATCCCCACCCAGCCATCCCCTCTCAGCCCTCCCCTCTCAGTCCTCCCCACCCAGCCATCCCCACCCAGCCATCCCCACCCAGCCAAACCCACCCAGCCATCCCCACCCAGCCATACCCACCCAGCCATCCCCACCCAGCCATCCCCACCCAGCCATACCCTCCCACACGCTGTACATCCTCCAATTATCCCCTACATCATCATCTACTGTCACTCATTCGGAATAGCATTTAAGTATCTCACAACTATGGATTATTTAAATGTGCACAACCCTGCCATGACTCACTTTCTGACGCCCTGCATCCCCGCCCATCCTCCCTATTCCAAGCCCCATCCCTCCCGCTGTAGTCCCCAACTGATTTTTACACATCATTACACACCACCATAATAACTTTTTCTTTCAAAAAAATTACGGGCTTGAAACTCACCCCCGCTGCGGCTGACAGAATAAGAAGCCACGGCTTGTGTTCTTCAGCCCATGACAAATTGGGCTCAGTGAGCCAGAGACTGGAGGTCAAAAAAGGATCCTGGCTTCCCAACCATTTAACCCTTTGTGGGGTGCATAACGTCTCAAGGCTTCATGTTCATATAGTTGTCATGATATCCCGCACATATTCGACAGTATTCGACAGTATGAATCAATTAATCAATGAATACTATCAAGGTACTCACCTGGGCTGCATGAATGCATTATTACTACAACATGCATTAAAGCACTATGTTGCCCTTAATCGGAGGGGACAACCCCCAAGCAGGGAATGGCTCTTTCAGTACTCAGGTGGGCTGATTTGTACAGGTTCCTAGATGCCCTTGATAGATCATTGGTGTTCCTGAGAGCGGAGGTGTTGAAGTATGAGTATTTAAGGTGAAGGTAAGGATTTCAGCCTTACACTTCTACTAGGACAAAATAAAAACTACATCGACACAGTATGAGACACAGGCCTTTCATATGCTGAGCGACACAGAAGGGAGAGAGGAAGCCAAAAAACATAAAAATGGAAATAACTTTTAAAGGTGCAGAGATTCTGTGAGTGTTTACATGTTTACATGGAGAGTGTAGAAGTAGCTGCGTGGTGGTGAGAGGACTGTGGTAACATGATGGGGTGGGGTCAGGGAGACAGCTGGTGGGGGGCAATAATCTATATAAGCCGCCCAGGAACATGCAACAGGCACAGGATAGGTTTAAGGGGGAGAAGGAGTCGAGAGGCAGGCAATATGGAAGTGGGGGAAATGGGGGAGGGGTGGAAGGAATGTGCAAAAAGTAGGAACTTGGGGTAGGAAGTGGTGAGGGGGAGGGATATATTATATTGACTGTCTCTCCCTTTCATATTTACATAGATAGAATGGGATAAACCTGATATTACGCTGCTTCAAATTTCAAAATATATATCCCCAGATGCAGGAATGTGTGTTGATGATGGTATACATGTCGTCGTGAACTAACCCTCTGACATCACTTTCCTATTGTGTAGTGCCGACTATAGGAAAATGTGAGTTCGAGGATATTTTAGGATATAGGAACTAATTTTAAAAATACAATGGTTGTGGAGTTGTATTTTTCCGTTGACTTTGTGAAGAAAACAATCATATATATTGCAAGGGATGTAGTTAGTCAGGGTGGTGCTAAATTGGTCTTCCTCACATACTGAGTCGCAATTCCTTACCCCTACGTGACAGCTTTAAGCCTCCTTTCCAGTGGTATACAACACTAGTGTGCCATAAAGCGGTGGCTGACCCATAATTATGTGAATAGATTCGGATATAACTGTTGTAAAATAAGGACAAATTCATGTATGTGAGACTTGAGATATGGAAATGGCGTCAATAGTGAATCAATACATTAAACATTCCTTTATTTTTGGAAATAATATTTGCCTGTTGGTATTCCTACCACTTACACAACCCTAGCCCACCACTATAACGTACACATTGACTTTGCAGGGATAGATATAGCGTGCATCATTGTAGCCATATTAAAACTATGTTGGCCAGGATGCCATTGTCCATTGAGCTTAGCCATTTAAACCTATTGCACCCAAAATCTCCTAAATATTGGAACTCGGTTAGAACTAGATTTAAATTTTTTGTTCAGATTACAGTGTGCCCCTCGCATAGCTTTGTGAAATCTAATATTAAAATGGACTACTACATTCAGTCTATACTTACCGCTGTGCCACAAAAAGTACTATGCCTCCATATGTACTGAAATTGGATGGCCGTGGCCAGTGTAGTTTCAATTAAATTCTTTGTTTCTGGTGTTGGATGGACCTCATTGAAATGTAGTCACATTCTACAGCATAACTCAGGTGAGGAACGGTATAAGATTATTCTATTCACGGTTGTGGAAATCTGTCTCTAGAGTATGAAATGGTGGCCTGTATAGATAGACAGTTCTGTATTATGATGTAGTGAGTCATCAATCATACTGACGTCACACCATTGTCGTTGGGGACCTCTAGTGGTCAAAAGCTGACACTAAAGTAGTGAGCAATGTCAGAAAATGGTCAATAGCTGCAGATTGGAGGATGGAGTCCAAGATAGGTGGAGATGAAGATGAAGATGATGCCAAATTCGAAGGGGATATTCAAATATCAAAGTGTACAAAGTGAAAAAGAAAAGTTAGATGCAAACCCACTAGGGAACAGACACATTCCCTTCTGGTTGTCCAGCCTTGAAGTGTCGCATTATCAGTGCCCTAGGTGCTTAAGTTAACCAGCAGTTCCTTATATGAATGTCGACCTTATCTGTATTAATAAAACTAATGCAAAATGCATAATTTCCTCTTCAAAACACCATTTCACGAAACACATAAACTCTAATATTTGGATAACTGTTTAACTGATTAATAACATTACCTTATTACCCCTCTTGCCAAAATGCAACTAGTGATTTTATGAGTTCCTATAAAATTTCGACCATAATTATAAGAGTTTACACATTTCCTTACAAACATAACAAATAACAGACACGTTCCTTCTTGTGCATCAGCAGAGATCACCATAATAAGAACTGACTGCTAGCACCCACCCTGTCTGTTTGACAGACACCAGAGCTTCATTAAATACAAGATATATCAGGCAAACACCAGTAAATCAATAATGCATGAGGCTATGATTAATCTGCAGTTTATGAATTGTTGCCTTTCATAAAAAGGGATGAAGCTCTTATTTGGATCAAAGTTATTGATAAAATTAATAATGTGTAGCTACTTCTGTAACTTTAAATTTCCAGCAGATATCTTGACTGTACAACAACCTTTTGTGTGAATATAGCACTGCATGCGTTCTGCCTCACTGTAAGAGGGTTTAAGGCTGTTAGACACTACAGGAAGACATTGGCAAGAGATCAAATGTATAATAACTGTACAAAACACTACTTTACCCTCACACAGCCCAACAGTGAGGGAGCAGATATGGAAAAACATGGTTTACAGTACCTCGCCTACTCATCATATACTATATTGACAGAAAACCGTTTTTTCTCACAGCCTGTCTTAGATAAATGACACAGCCTAGATCACCCTTGTCAAGTACCACCTTTTTTTTCATCCTTTGTTACTAGAGGCAAACCATTTAAGCCTACCCGGCCCTCAGGCCTGTCAATGGTGCTGCTTTCACAGCTCTTTGATTTTAGCACCCCTTCTGCAAAGTGAACACAGCGTGAAGGGTGTGAGAGGCAACAGCTATGGTGGAGTCTATGTACATATTTGCAGTTTGCAGCTTTGTTGAGTGTAGTCCCGAGTCATCTCCAGCAATGAGTGCACGGTCCACAGAATATCTGCACATTGCGAACCCACCAAACACTGCACATCAGTAGGACACTATGCTATGTGGGAAACAACACAATATGGAAATATCCAGTCCATCGAGAATTCCACTTATGCTAAACATTTTGTGCTGATTGTTCAATGCAATTCCCTGTGTTGCCATAATGCATGAAAGCAGTCCTCACAAGTAACTCGCCAGTGTTCCATTCAACCATCATACTGGCCCTAGGAGGTTGATACACTACATAAGGGTTGGCTTGACACATAAAAGCACCTTGAACTTAGGTCCTCTTAAACAAGATGGCAGAACTCTTCCCAAGTCTGTTCCTGAACCTGGCTGCATCACTGGCAATAGTGATGGCCTCCTCTCGAGGAGGTGCTCAAAACAATTGATCAGCTCATGGACAAAACCACATGGCTCTGATGCCTCCATGACAGCGGATTTCCACCCACAGCTGGCAGCCATTGTGAGGGACCATTTATTAAGGCTCAGCAAGCTCTAATGTTTAACATATTAAACACTTAATCCTGGAGCTGTAGATATCCATATTGTCCCTCTAAAGTTTTACATTTCATATTTGCATTCCGCCTACTCAGAGCTGTTCAATATTGATTCCTCTGTCTGTTGTTTAAAACCCATGAAGCCATTGTAATTGTTAGCAATGTCTGCTATAGTATGACATTATTTTTCTACAAATCATTATCATTTGCATCTTGCCTTCAAGCAACATTTGTCATCATGATGCACCAATGAAGTAACTCAATACCTCTGCATTGGCGTTCCTTCTTCTGTGGGCATAAATAGACATACCATGAATAGAAAGTCCAAGGCTAGCCGCCATATACAATTTGCATATCATTCACATCAAAATCCACTTACTTTCTAGCATATTATGATGTAACAAGTTAAATGCCAATGAGGAAAAATACCTTGGACTGCAACATTTAAGATTTGATTAATATGATCTTCCATATTACCGTAAGTTAAAAAGACATGCGAAAAGCATTGAAACAAAGGTAAATTTTAAAACAGCTTTTCTTGTCCACAAAGATTTTGTAATTTGAATATTTCTCCAGGCAATAATGAAGCTGAGTGTTTTTTAATCCGGGATCAGATTTTGACAAAAAGACTAAATTAAAGGGAGGGTTTTGAGTTTTATTGAGTTTCATTATCTCCTAGGGACTGCTTAGCCAATCTGGATGGTAATTATTATGATCTTTTTGTATTCATAGCATTTATAAATGCTTTATTTATGGCATCCAGACTGGGCAAAAAAGAAGAAGCAGACAACAGACAGTGCCACCTGTAAGCTTGGTCAGTAAATATGTATCGGGTTTCAATACTCAGTATCATGTGACAATCAAACATTATTTACATGCACCTAGCATCACAATATCCATATTCAGTTTATTTTAAGTTTATGTGATTTGTTTCAATGAAAACTCTCTTTAACTAGGTATCCCATGGCAGTTAAGTAGGCGGCCGCTGGCCGTGTCCTCGCGTATAAATTGACCAAAACACCTACTTTTAGAAATGGTGTCCTATCCAAACTATTTGGTGTATCGCCTATCTAAAGTGCCCTAGTGAAACCTCTAATGTATCCGCATCGCCCAGATGTATCAGGACAGCATCTTGATGGTAAATACTCCTACTGATGCTGTGAAGTTCACTGAATATCAGAAAACGGAACCTTCTGCAAATGAGAACCCATGCAGCCCTGGAGGACACACTGTCTATATATATATATATATATATATATATTGATTTTGCTCCCACACCATTAGGGATACAGTCTCTAGAGCTTTACCACTGTGAAAAGGACACTTTAAGCGTCATTTTGAGGTATTATAAGAAGGGGTAGGCCTACTCTAAGTATTTTTAAATTCAAAAATACGAATTTTCAGTCAATTTTCGGCACCTTTTTGAAGTGCTATAAATACTTTTTTGGGGTCATTTAAAAGGTTATACTCTGCTCTATGAGATGCACTAACTAACTAGTTGATTTGGATTAATGGCGTAAGAGCGAAATTAGAATAAAGGGCTAAACCTCCTGAAATTCTTGAAGAAACACTGTTATCACTCCCATGCCGTTAGTGAAACAGTCCCAGGAGGTGTGCCACTGTAAGCAGGACATTCAGGACATCATTTTGAGGTATTGCAAATGGGAATATATCTATTAGAAGTATTTTTAAATTAGAAAAAATTGAATTTTCAGACAATTTTTGGCATTTTCAGCACTTTTCAGAAATGCTATTTACACATATTTGGGTCACATGAAAGGTACTTTTTTGGTCTATGATATGCACTAACTACATAGTCGATACATTTAACGGCATAAGCGTTAGACATTTGTATACCAATTTCAAACCCATTTGTACCCAGAATAGAAAACTACAATATCAGGATCTGTAAATCATTATGTAATGGCCCTAAAAGTTACATAATTATGTTGTTTTCTTATAGAAATAGTATAAATGGGTTGATATTCAAAGTTCGATTCCGGGGTTAGAAGAAATGTTGTGCGAAGATGCTATAAAGTAGCCCTATATCAATGATATTTCAACAATTTCAAGGAATTTCATGATTTTCATCAGATAACCCATATAAATATATACATTGTATATGCAATAGTTTAAATTGGTAAAACTTTCCTGGGATTGATGTATACCATATAGACCTATGCCTATATAAGAATTCAACTTGATATATACAACAACAGTTGTGTGGTGTTGATTTGGAGACTAGTCATTTTCACTGCTCAGGGACATTGGGACAATTAGTGTTTCCCTCAGTTTTGAATGAAAATTGTGAAGTTAACCTTGGTTATCCAGATCAGGAAAAAAATAGGCACAGTCTCCATGATTTGTATATAGGATTCCTGCAGAACCAACAGGATATCATACATATTGATGAAATGAGACACTTCCAAATTTGAGATATTCAAGCATATATCTGTGCAAGATCTGGGTGAACATATGTAATATATTACGATTCTGAGGGTTTGTTAAAATGAAAATTGAGGTCTGCACTTACCGAGGCTTCATTGATTAAAGGAGAAATATTCGGTCATCAGGGATCAAGTATTTTGCAGGATCTATTTTCTTTTTCAGGAAATCCAGAATGCTTACAATATGCCTGCATAATCTAGTGGAGACCAAGGTCTGAAATTGGCTAAGTCCAAACAACATTTTTACATCTTCAATTGGCTGTAAAATCCAAACCGCTGGACCGATTTGTATGATATTTAAACTGTTTTCATCATTTAACATGCTCTATCCATCTAACCCATTTTGACATGTGTAACAATAATATCTGAAAATGACCTGGGATACCTACTTTAACCTTTAGGGACCATCCCAGTGGGCACAAAACCTTGATTCAACGTTGACAACTGGTTGATATAGGGTCACAGGGTAGATCAACATGTTTTCAACATTGATGCAATGTTACTATTTCAACATTGTCAACCAACACCTGTTTCAACATTGATGCAATGTTTGGATATCAACCTTGAATCAACCATGTGTTTCCCGCCTTTCGCACTAGGTGCCTCCACAACCTACTTCTTAGTATATCTATGTACATTCTACATCTATATTCACTAATTGTAAGCTCTTATTTTCTCCTCAATGTATACAATTGATCAAAATCTCATTCATTTTCATTGACAACTATGGTGTGTGCATTTGGTTGACATTTGGAATTAAATGACAAGAATAAATGCATGGTTTCAGTAAGACACCCTTTTTGTTGCCAACAATAATAGATAAAGCCTTAGTCCTGACCAGGTTGGTTGAAATGGATATGAATGCCTCTTAGTGTGATCACCAGAAGTTATTCATGTACCCCTGCCCTGGATGGTGCTAGAATTAGCATTTAATCTTGGGAAAATGGGAGGGGGATGTTATAATGAAAATATATAAATTGCAAGGAATGGGTCTACATAAGAATACTGCATCTAGGTTGAAAACATGACTATATTCTCAATCTCAAATTATCCATCAGCAGTCAATATTAAATCAATGTAAATCATCATTTATTATGTTTATGTGTTGTTGATTCACAATGCCAGTATCAATGTTGATTCACTGATGAATGATCAACGTTGATGACCTCATCAATATCAACCAAATGACAACCCTGTATCAACTGTTGATATCATGTCGCTACACACGTTGAATCAACATTGAATCAACTAAAGTTTGCCCACTGGGATAGAGTGTATTATCTACTTTATCGTCAATATGTACATAAAGAAGCCCTGGTGAAATATAATGATAATTATGTGACAAAAGAGCAGATATTGCCTCAAAGTAAATTCACATACCACTCTTGAATATCATATGAATAACGAGCTGAAGGAGTAATTAAAGTAAAGATGCTCGGGTGATTTATTGCAGAATAGACAGTGGGGTGTTGCTGGTGATTAACTGATGGGAGGAATGATTACAGGGATAGAACCTGGAAGGATAATTCATCATGATCCATCTTGACATCCAATCCACAATATGTCAAAGATAGGAGAAAAGGTGGGGGGATAGGAGTAGATTTAATGCAGATTCAATACAGACAATTTGAAAGCATTACATGAAACACATCATATTCTCTGCAGGGCCTAATAAGCGCGTTATCATGGGCTGCTTTTGCCAGCTGTGCACACTGGGAGTTCTTAACACTCACGTTTTATGCCTACTGATTATATGAAAACCCATAATTGATACCCATAATGGTTGGCTAACTGACAGGTAATGAACTCGCATAAAGGTTAATATTTGCTTCTATTATGGATATATAATTTATACATGTCTATGTTGTGCTATGGTGTGTTGTCAGAACGACTGCATTTACTTTGGTCCCTTGACTCTTTCTGAAAGTACTGAACAGACTCAATATTGCCAAAACATTAGTCTGGAATTAAAGCTGCCTTCTGGGGGTACACCAATGAATGTGCTCCCTCCACCTACCCTCCATTGTCTGAACTACCTCTAATAAGGATCGGAGGAGTCTGAGAGAAATGCTGCTGGGCGAGTGACCGATCTGCTGAGGTACAATAAAGGTCATATAGGGGTCACACAGAGGTCAAGCAGAGGTCTCGAAGAGGTCATTCAAGACCATTCCAAAGTCATCACAAGGGGATGCTGCTTTGGCAAGACAGATCGTCTTTTGATCAATTATTCAGCCTATTTGGGAGGTCTAGGATACTAGTGCATCAGTAATAACTAGTTCAGTAAAATGGGAATTTCATATGACATGTCAATTGTACCTGCTATACAGGGCTGCAAGACAGTTCTATGCCTAAAACTAAACCTCCTCCCAACCCTCCCCCATCCCAGATGAGACTGGCAGACCTGCAGTAGCGCACTGGGATCTGAATGGGCCCTTTGCATGCCGACCCGTGTTAGCAGCCGATTTCTGGAGGCAGTCTCGCGGTAAATTACAGTATTTGGCGAGACTGTAATGTGGTGCAGTGGGGGTGGGGGGGGGGGGGGTTGTGATGCTCACAGGCCATTTGTTTCAGGGTATCACTGCAGGAGCTCCATTAATGCACATTCTCAATGTTGCAGGACCGCCTATATTTCTGAAGGACCCGATAGCCATATATGTCACGATTTATACATTTTGAGTATAAAATGGTATGGCCCACTAGAAAAACATTATATTTGTAATTATTTATGGTCAAATCAGAATAGATGGACTGTATATTGACAAACATATTTCAGCTTTCAAAACCCTACTAAATTATAAATTTTTAGTTCAGAAAATGTGACTGGGCATTTGGTCCTGCTACACCTGTCAATCTGCGGGACTGGCGGCATTTTAGGTGGACATTGCCACTGTCCTGCATGTTTTGGCAAAGACTGTAACAGTATTGAAAAATATGGAATTGATTATACTTTATTGGAACAAATTCCCTCATAATGGGGACCTTTAGTCAATTCAAACTTCAATGTGTAATTCTCCATTCAGAGGGCCAGGGGAGATTGTCATAACAGTAGGCCAACACAGACAAACCCCACATATGGAGGCCTCCAATGGCTCAACCTGGGTAAGTGATATCTGTTGGGGAGGGTGGGAGGTTGTCAGAAATTAAACCCAGTCAACCAGTTGCCTCAGTCTGAATCAACAGGGATCCATGTCCTGGATGGGCAAATGATGAAAACAAAAAGGAAATTCCCCCTTTTACAAACCACAAAATAATCATGGCCCTGAATGGTGGTAATGAAATGCATTCAGTTTTTCAAGTCGGAATTTTTGGGCCGTAATGATTGCCCAATAATGTGGGTGCTTCCAGACAAAAGCTGTTGGGTGAAACCATCTTTTGTATTCTGACATGACTGCCCGTCATGGGGATTCAACCGGAAAGTAATTTCTCACACACATAACCACCATATCCATCGCTGCATTAGATTTTCAATCTGGCAAATTTTCAATCACAAGGTTGGTTTTTGGGTGGAATACTAATTAAGGGTTGTAAAGAAAGAGATGGAATGAGAATTTAAAAAGTGGGGTCATTTCCTGCCTCTTAAGAGTGGAGGCTAGGTGTAAGAAGAGAATGCGATTAATACCATGATTAGGACCTTGGTAACCAAGACAATGTCCACTGAAAAAACTCCTCATAGGATTTTGGAGTCACTTATGACTAAGCGGGCACCTTTTCACAACCTCAACCCTGACCCAGTTCCACCTAACATCCCCACTTCATCCCCATCCTCATAACCCCTTCCACACTCTCTCAATCTCTCACCTCTCACCTTCATAATACACGCACAAGACCAATCAGAAACCCCCCAAGTTACAAATAGTACATTTTGTTTTCTCTTTTTGAAAATTATTGATATATGGGGATAGCTAGTATGAAATGTCAGTCCACCAAGCAGTGAAGAATACCCTATAGTCCCTAAATACTAAACAAAAACAAAAACTTTTTCCTAACAAACACCACGAATATGACTGTGCCACTCCTACCCCTGCAGGCTTGTGCTCTTCATACAATTTAGCCAAAATCACGCACAGTGAGGAGGAGACTGAAGATCAAAAAAGAATTCTGGCTTCCAAACAGTGATAACCCAATGAGGGCAAACAGTCTACACCCAGCCCTAGGCAAATGTCAACTATTTACTCCACCAGGTGGGGGCTGATGGGGAACCTAAATAACTTAACCCTATGAGAGTTAGGACAGTCAAGATAATGCTCAAAGTCACGCCCCCATAGATGGCATTTCAATGGACCATGGTGTCTAACGCCTGAAAGCTTCATATTGGTTTGTTGTCATGATGCAACAATGCAGTATGCATCAGTGCACACTGGTGAGTTCTTACCAGTGCCGTATCTATGAGTCATAACAAGAAGTGCAAAGTTGCATAGCATAGTGCATCAAACCACTATGCTGCCCTTAAAGGGGTTCCTGGAGGAGATAACATGGTATCGCAGGTGCATCAGCTGGACCATCTATCTGTTTCTAAGTGTAGGCATTACTGGAATTGATTCATTCAGGCCAAATAAAAAAAAAGTTTTGTTTCAGGTAAAAACCTAAAATTTACCCCCAAAAAGTGTAAAAAAAAAGGAAAATCAAAATTGCATAAAAAAAACGCAGGGTCGGCCCTGTTTACATAGGGTCGGTCGGGTGACCTGAAACAAACCTTTTTTTTTTGGCCTCATGAGTAGATGCTTGATGAACCCCATGGAACTGTGGCTGCAATGGTTTTGACACATTTTACAGCATTACTCCGGTGTAAAAAATTAGATAAATAAGACATTATATTCATTTTTAGGGTACAAAAAGGTAGTTTACAAGTACTGAGTGGCAGTTCTATATGAGAAGGCGATGGGCCATCTATCATACTGACGTCACACCATTGTCGGGGGAGACCTCTGTTGGCCCAAAGGTGACACTTCAGGAGGGAGACGTGTCAGAAGACCGTCAATGGTACCAGATTGGAGGATGAAGTCCAAAATGGGAAGATGAAGATAGAAATCATCTCAAATTGGACGGTGAAATTCAAATATCAAAGGCTATGAAGTCAAGGGAGCAGACATACCCTCTGGCTGTGCTTCCAGCTATAGGCATAGACCTGCAGGCATTGTAAGGTCCCATGCGTCACCATTAGTAACCTGTGAAACGCAAAGGTTGGATAATAGGTCTCCTCTCTGCCTGTGAATGTGAACCTTATTCTTATTGATAAGGCTGCCACAAATGTATTTAATTAGCTTTTAACTAATCTTATTATGATGTGATAAACTATAACGAAAGGTGGATCTAATTGGCATCTTTCTGATAACACATCTGATAACAGGCATTATTGAAATATGTCTAAGTCTATAAGTAGCCCCTCCTGCTACAGTACAGCTTATGGTGATATATGATCCGATGTCCTAAGAAGGCTGGACCAATATAAGGAAAATGACAACTAGCACAGATCTCCTCATACTTCATTACTAGAAATGGCCTGTAAGAATTGATGACCAACGCCCACCATGTCTGTTGGACATAAACCAGAGCTGCCTTGAAGGCATGACACAGGGTAACTTTAGCCACAGCAGTTTATCATGTATGCAGCTATAATGAGACTCTATAGTTTTTATTCTTTCTTTCACAATGGGGATCATTTTTGGATAAAAACTGTTGATAACTCATGGTTTGGCTTCTTCTAACAGAGATCTATGTTGTATTCCCCCCAGACAATCCTGTCACAGATCTCTGCATAAAGCTTACAAGGACGTCATGTGTGACTAGAGTACTGCACAGCTATACATGACTAATTAATACACTACATGAATTGCCAATATCAGCCATGTCGCAATGTAGGATTGACAAAAGAATAAAAATATGTGATGGGCAGTATTTATATTTTTGGAATGAAGATCAGACAATAATAATAATCATGTTTTCTTTATGTCAGGCTGATAATAATTTCTATTTGTTAATTTGAAATCCGATGTCAAATAAACTAGACACTAAACATACCCTCTGATGGTCCATCGGTCTGGGAACACCGCTAACGGCAACCAGTCCTCTCATTATCTACTCAAGTAACAGAACTCCGCTTCGTCTTCCTGCTTTTCTTTTGTCTAAAGTAAATGACAGACACCAGATCACCCTCGTCAGGTACCACCTTTTTCCCATCCTCTGTCACTAGCTGTAAACCACAAAAGCCTACCCAGCCCCGTCAATGGCGTTGCTCTCACTCTTTTTGATGTTTGCTCCTCGCATGAACACAGCGTGGAGGCTGTGGGAAAAAACAACTAGGGTGGAGTGCATGTAAATAGTCACAGTTTGCAGCGTTGTTGTATGCAGCCCAGTTACCAGTCATCTCCAGTCAAGTGGTAAGGGTCCAGAGAATACAGTCATGTATATTTGAAACCAATGAAATTCAGTACATTTGAATGTAGGAATTATTTTCGTTTCAGGATGTTTCAAGGCACACTATTATCATGTCACCATCAAAGCCCAGTGTAAGATCAGCAGTTATTAGTGTAAAGGACGGCATGAGTCCATGGAACATTATTCCTCCATATTAGGTCCTCAACTACTCAATGATTTTTTCTGTGCCTTAGGCCTTGATCTAAGTAATGATACCAGACTACCAAGGTGTTTGAGATTCTACCTGAGGAGCTACGGCATGAACAGCAGGTGGATCAACCAAAATTAAGTATTTTATATTTAGAAAATTAGATTAACATAAGTAGCATCTATTTTCATTGATTTGATGCATCTTTTAAAATCCAAGCCATAGAAAGGTATTTCCGTTCCTATTGGTTTACATACTTTGGCCGAATGAGCACTGATTATCATGTGCAATTCTTTATCAATATTTAGATCAAAGGGATATAGTTTGGGATGATAATGATGATGAAACCTGATTGAATCAGTAATAATTATTCAGAAAAATACGAAATACAGTCATGTACATTGCGTGTTGTGGTGCTCATATATAGTGCACCTTTACAAGGTCACTGTGCATATAATGGACACTACTAAAACTTCTGATTTCTAACTAGTGAAATCCACTCTTTACAGAAAACTACTGAAACTGGAATATATCTAGTATCTAGTATAAAGACTGAGCAGCAGTTTTAAACAAATCTCCCTGTCGCCTTAAATACAACCTGTCCACATGGTAAATGGTGTAATATCCATGTTACGAGCACCCAGGGCTGTGTAATGTAATCTGTGGCACCAAGGGTCATGTTAACCCACCCCGGGCTACTCTGTCATGTTTTATGTCCTGGCTGTCAGTGTAATTTGTCAACATGGTGTCAACAGCAAACCTGTTTATATGTTAATTTTCACATACATGTGTATCCCTATATCTTATCACAGAATTGAAATATATACACAGCAAGAATATGAATGAGAATACAAGTACCATAAATCCCAGCGTATAAGCCTAACTCGCACATTAGCTGTACCTAGACTTTAGGGAAACCCTATTAGCCTCCCAGTAGATCTAATTATGGTGACTTTAATACTTTTGTGTAATCTAAAAACTCATGTATAAGCCACATCCTGACTTTGTCCTGATTCTATAAGCCACACTGGCTATCTGACTTGTGCACTAGCCGCGGCCTATACACAAGAATTTACGACATACGTTAATATGTGTATGAATAGTGTATAAGCCACACAATTACATTGGATAACTACCAGGGGATGCATTGCTCAACTTGTTATATTAGTAGCTTGGGGATATAGGCGGTTGTGTTATGAAGGCCTGTATCTAAATACATATAGCATCTTCCTGCCCCTAGTCTGAGGTGGCTACCCCAGGTTAGTCATAGGGTCATTGGTCAGGCGTGATCAAGTGCTATTCAAAAATGACTGAGGCATAATTACATATGACTAGGGTAGACCGCCCATGAGATGACTAGGTGGTGTATTGGTACCATGAGCTGACCACATATTCTGCCATTTATCAGTGTCTTCTAGGGTCTTCATTGATTTCCAATGCTACACATATGTTGCAATTGGTAATAATGTATCACAAGCAGCAGTCATATCTTTAAAATATCATTTCTGCTATCTTGTATGATCTATCAAAATTGGCATATTCCATGTGTTTTTGCTGCTCTTTACAGTGCAGGTTTTTAGAAAATATACTTTTTACAACCCCTTAATCACATGTTTTCTTAAACCAAATAATACAATATAGGATTCTTTCATGACAAGTAGACTCTCTCACACAGGATGTGATTTTCATTGTTATAGATTTATGAATGTTAATGCCATTCTTTACCAATTTATGGTGAACAGTAGAGTGGTACCATAAGAAAAACACCACTGGGCCATGAGGCAAGTACTGAGACATATGCTGTCAGTCATGGCTGTCAATACGCTCTGAACATGTAAATTATCATGATTTATCTCATGTCACAATATTGATGAAAATGACGACATAGTTCATTATTTTTCAATGGGAGGGGGGTTATGTTGAATAAATACCACTGTTATGTATGTCTATTGTCAAATCAGTGCTTTGGATAGGTCTGTGCTGAGAGTGGTTAGGTCATGGTACATGGTGGTTAGGTCATGGTACCAAATCGACCAGTATAGGCCTTAGCTTTTAAACAAGATCATTTAAAGAATAAATAGTCCAAATAAATAATGGAATCTAACTCATCACAATCTCACATATCTTCAGAATAGAATGAGCCTATGATAGTGGGAAAATAACATTTCTTTCTATGTAAGATACTTCCTCAAAGTCTAGGTCGCAGAGAATGCAGGCTAAATTGGTCATCTCATGGGCGGTCTACCCTAATGACTTACTCAAAAGGACTTAGCGTAAAACTCATCGAGAAAACTAAGGTAAGTTGGTCAGTACTGACCAACCTGACTATATTAACTACTTACACTAGAGGTGAGGAAGGCAAATAAGGCACTTAGGGCCTATCCAGTGTTTTAGAGGTGTTAAACAAGGGAATTTTCAAAAGCACTTCTAATCAACTCAAGAAAACTAACAAAATATTATCTAAGGTATATAGAACTATAGAAATAAATAGAATTCTCACATATTCATGCGAAAATATGGCATTTATCAATGTTTTCACCCAAATTGTGCTAGATTTGACATTTCTGTAATTTCCCTGAATTTTCCATTAATTAATATATTAGAAGACATAAATGCCATAGGCATAATTAGCTGTAGCAAAGTCATACTATTTAGACACTCATGTGTAATCATTTGAATCATGTGCAATGTGCACAACTTAAATCAATTTGTAAAACAAAGTTGTCATGTTACCTTCAGACCAGAGGGGGGTTCTCCAATAGGAGCCCTAGCTTTTACATTGTAATCAGATAATGCAGAAGAGGATATCATGAGCTTGATATTGTAGAACTTGTAGGATATAATATTTTCATCAATTCTGAGTAATATATTTGATTCAGCTCAGCAAGTCAAATGCTCCTCCTGCTATTGCGGCCTACTGGCTATGAGAAGGATGAAATGACTATCAAGGCAATACCATGGAGATTCTAAAACATCATGGTATGGAAATGACACTGGGCACATCCTTTCTACCCATTGAAATATTCTTATAGTCCATGAAGCCCTGGTCCTTAAAGCCTCCTTTACTGCAGCATCCTTCAGTCATTCACTTGTGACACAAAAGGAGAATCTTTATCTCATCCACTCACATGTTGTCACAATCACACTGAGGCCTATCACACCATTAAGAGCGATATATCACTCTTTCAGAGAAGTGCCGATTTGATATGCTGATTTTCAATTGCTATTGAACCAGCCATTCAAAGGCATTGCTTCACAATTTTATGTTGATTACGATGAGATGCAAAGCTTTAATGTGGTGTAATATTGTCAGGGGCGGTATACAGTAACTGATTCTGGATAACTTTGTTTAATTCTCATATAATCAAAGGTATCCCAGAGCTTAAAGAACTTTCAAATACCTATGCAATACCCTCGAGAATATGTACAAAATAAAAAGGGAAATTTGATAGATTCGAGATGAAAAAAACCTTCTTTATGCAGTTATCCCTATAGCTGCTAGCTTCAGTATACTGTAAAAATATTCCGTTGAATATACAGAGAATCAATGCAAAACTTTACGGTGGATCATCGTAAATTTGATTATGGTGAGGCAATGTAAGTCAACCAATTTTACTTTGAATATCTGTAATCCATTCGGTGAAACACAGTTTATTCATTTACGGTGAAGCTATGTCTTGCAAAAATATTCCGTTGAATATACAGATAATCAATGTAAAATTTTACGGTGGATCAACATTATATATTATTACAGAGGGGCAATGTAATATCGATCAATTTTACTTTGAATATCCGTAATTCAGCACAATGAAACACAGTTTATTTTACAGTGAAACACAGTTTATTTATTTTATGGTAAAGCTTCATTTAATTGATGTTTAGTTTTATCACACCAGGTGGCAGTTTGGTTCATGGGGAGATTTTCATGGATGCTAAGAACACCATTTTTGTGGTAATAAGAAAAATATATAGATAAACAGCTGTAAGGTTTGCTCTGTAGCCATCCTAGAGTGACTTCTTCTCATAGACTCGCATTACAAAGTGTCAAGAAGCATTTTATAAGGCTCGCATAGACTGATTCCAAATGATTAGGTCTGAAGTCTTGACACTAAGATGCTATTGCTAATTGGACATGGTACCAAATTTGGCATGGAACCATATTGAGCATAGAGTTAGGTATAGGTGGATAAATGGACGGGAAAATACTGGGATAAATGAGTCAAATTACACAAAATACCATTATAACTATTGTTTAGGCACTGTATTGAAATGACAGTGATGTCCTGTATTCTATTAGAATAACGGTGATTCACTGGCACCACCGGGTGTCGGACTTTCACTGTTAAAATTACAGTGAACTTGAAACAACAGTGACCGTTATTTTTACGGTGAAAGTCCGGCACCCAGTGGTGCCAGTGAATCTTTGTTATTTTGACGGAATTCTTTTTACAGTGTAGTTCAGCCGAAACAGGTATCCTTTAGTTTATTTGGTTTATTAGTAGTTTTCATATACCTCATCAACCTTCTGATTGTAAAGAGCAAGGCCACCATAAACCCGTTTGCTTGTAAGTTGTGTGGCACAGCCCTGTGATTAACTACAGTTGGTGCCAAATCATGTAACTCTTATGCATAGGTCTATATTGGATCATTTCATTTCCTGGATATGTTTTCATATTTTCAGTAAAGGCTTTATGTATTTATTCAGAGGTTGCCTTTTTCCCATGACAGCGTTCACCTCTCACACAAATGATATGCATTTTCTGCTGTCTCCCGCCATCGCTTTCCTCTGAAGGATACATTCACCCATTCCCAGAGTAGACTATACTTTTTTGTTCCAGATGTTCAGTTGTGTCTCTGCCATAGCCTTCAAGATCAGATGCAATTTTCTGATATGAAATTCATAGCTAGGATATTGAAATCCTTTTGTTCCATGGTAGGAGTAAAATGTACATGGGTTGGAAGAGGCATATGATTACAATGTGCAGCTGCGGTTAGTGGGTCCTTGGTGAGCGGAGGGAACAAGCCTTGACCAAAGTATTTCCCCCCAAAAACCTTTTACAAATCTCTGCCACTGGTTCTTTGTCACTTTTGGTCAAGGTTCCCATCAAGTATGCCTTATCACTAGTCCACCCAGGACCACTAAGAGCTGCCATGCATTGATACACTTGTGGTTATAAACTGGTAACCATGGTTACAAAGTCCAAGATTGCCTTCCGCCACAATATAATGTCATACATTAGATACAAATGACAAAAAAGATTAAATACCTTGAACTACCACATTTCAAATTTGGTTAATATCATTGTTCAATATATCCCTGTGCAAAAATTCACGATAATATGTTAAAAGTGTTGAAGCAAGGATGAGATTCAAAAGAGCTTTCACTGCCCACAAAGATCTTCTTATTTAAAGTTTTAACCAGGTAAAAATGGAGTGAAGTGTTCCCAGATCAAATTTTGACAAAAAAAACACAAAATTGAAATGAGGGTTTTGGGTTGTCTTGAGCTTAATTTCCTCCTTGGTTCTGCCAGGCCAATCTGTTGCTCTTTCTGTTGTTCTTTTTATCAATCTGTGTTCTTTTATTCATGGGATTTTGGCTGGAGGTAAAAGTGTCACCTGTGAGTTTTGTCAGTTATCATGTATCATGTGTCAATACTAGGTATGATACACGTCATAATTGTGACAATCAAACACCTGACATTATCTACATGCACAATATATATATATATATGTTTAGTTTCCTTGAAGTTAACATGACTTTCACTCAATGACTCCTTTAACTAATTTTAGGTACAAATAGTGCTTCAATGTATTATTCCCTTTATCATTACGCTACATGAATAATGCATCATGCCGACCATGATGGTCCATAATGCATTCATATATCATGAATGCAAGCAGGGAAGCTTTATGTAGCCCTCAGGGTTAAAATGAAGATGCAGGTTTGTAGATGGCACCCGCTACTTTAGGAGTGGCCTACCTGGAGTTATGTGGCATCAATCCCGTATGAAAACCGATTAAAGATCACACCTAATAACTTTTTCTTTAGAGTAGACATTTAAGTGCAAAACTATTTCGTTTGATTTCATTAATTGAATAACAAAAACAAGTTGATAGTTACACATCTTAGCACGCATTCCTTGTTTACTGCACCACCATTTCATAATGATTTTATTTTGGTTGTTGAATTTTCTATATGCACAATGTTGAAAGACTGTTACAGATTCTTGAGCGAACTATTCAATATGTGCTATATCCTTGAAGATTCCATTTACACCCTATACATAATGATTGATACCATGTAGATATGATCAATCCCTGTTGACATTTCATTAAGGCAGTGTATATATAGAACGCTTTATGACTTAATCTTTCCATAAAAAAGGCAGGAAGTCCAGAACCCAGTCTGTCACGGTCTTCCATCATACAGACAACACAGAGAAAAGAAACAGCGTCAATAGGGGGTCCAGGTTGACTCCTTACTGAATGAGGATGTGTGTGAGGCTTGTACTTAAATGCACATGTACCTCACCTTTCTTACTCAATGTAGCCACCTGGACGATGGGAATTGGCACTGTTATGAGAGCCTGTCTGAAATGACCCTATTGGATTTTGTTGAGCTGTTCAGGCTATATTAGATATAGGATGCAATAGAGTATCTGAAAGCTCTTGAATCGGAGCATCTGCCAATTATCAGTGAGCATACATGACATTGCAAGTCCTAAAATGGCACTTTCCTAAATGTGAAGGCCAACTTTCACCAAAGGAATATCAGTGAAATAGGAATAGCCCGTTAGTATAAATTATGGGTAATGGAGTATAGTTATCAATTAACAACAGGGGGTTGATGGAATATTGCTCGAGCCTGTTGCGATTTTTTCGACCACTCCTTTTATCATAGTAATGTGTGGGCTTTTTTTTTTTACAGAAAAAGGGTGACATTTTCCTTACCCTTCTGTGGGGATCAATATTTCTGAGTTCCCCCCAATTCATCAATCCCCCCTCTTGTAAGACAATGGCCACAGCCTAAATTGATTAAAGCTAAATCAGTGGTCTAGTGGTAAAATGAATTGTATTGTAGTTCTATTTTAGTCAATGCGGTTATCACTCAATCCAAAGGATTGCAGAAAATGAGGCTAGATATACAAGGAGATAATCACTTGACTATTATGTGGGCTTTTTAAATAACATCTAAAAAGATCTACAGTATTCTGAGGTCATATGCTGCTTAATGGGTTCCCCCCAGACCTTATTTGGTAATCAGCATCATCGCTAGTCATTATGTCAAAAGGCGCTGCAGGGAGAACCAAATGAGGTCTAAAAACACAACTACGAAAATTGCATACAAGTTGCAGCCAAATTGCTATATATAGGTGACCCAATCTTTGGTATTCTAGTCTAATCCGAAACAACATCAAATAACCAGCGTCAACATCCTTCTCCTGGGCTCATGATAGTATTCATTTCCCTTCATTATCAACTCCTTCCTTTAGATGTTCTTCATAAAGCTGGCCCAAAGCAAGTGTCTCATGCAATTTGATGATTTGGCTTGACTTTACAATTGCTCTAATGATATCCACTCACGCCGAAATGGTTTCTCATTTCAATTTCCGTCCTATTTGTGTTACTTTGATATGGACCCTAATTGATATTGCCGTCCGGTTCTAGATGTTCAGTTCCTTGTACAATTTACAGCAGCACATCAGTACGATTGATTTGCCTCGGAGTTTCTTTGCTCTGTTCGAAATAATTTCCAGGCTTTCTTGATAGTTAGGGAGGAATAAGTTCAAATATTACATTACACCTTCTAAGCTATCATGTAATTGCTTTATGAATACAGAAATCAACCACATGTTCAAAGCAATAAATAACTTCATGTTTTTTACTGCAGATAGTAGTACAGTACAGGCACATACAGGCAAAGTGCGAATGGATATGAGTTATAACTGATGTGGTCAAACTACTTATTCCCTCTGATAAGTCAGTGAGCTGAAAAGGCGGAAACATGACTAGCAGCAGCAGGCTCCTCCCAACGAGCTAGAATACGAGAATTACCCTTCATCTCACTGCTTTTCTCTGTCTTAACACTAAAGGTCTCAGAGAAGGAAATGCTTCTACTATATACTTTAATATAGCGGAAAACCCCATAACTGCAACCAGGACATTTACAATTTCTGAAAATCACCATTGACCTGAAAGATACATCCTTTCTTCAAAACATTTCCCACAAAAATTAGCTACTGACCACGGAAAATCAGAACACTGGTCTGTATCGTAAAACCACCTGAATTTCGCCTGAATTTGCACTGAATAAATTGCATTTTCGCAGATTCCCAATCTAGCCTTTGAAAATAATGGAAACTCACTGAGAATCCCTTTCCCATTATTTGAGTGAAATTGGCAGACATTCAGCAGCATGTGTGTAGGTTTTCATAATATTAGCATCATTTCCAAATTATTTATGGACCATTCAGTGGTCCTGCAGTATTCACTTCTGACCAGAATCGTATATGACTCTCAGTTTTCTGCGGGATTACCCTCTATGAGACCTACTATTAGTGGGATGTGGCTTTCTATTACCTATAATTGTGATTTCTATGACCCAATACATGTTTACAGATAGGCCCCAAAGTTTTATGTCCCTTGGCCTCCCCTATACCAAGATAACCTGATGTTTCCGGGACAAACCAAGGCCCAAAATCACCCTGATTTCCCACCTAGGGCCGAGAGGGCCCCAGGCTCCATGTTTTAGCCATTTTCATAGCAAGAAGTACCTCTAGGACCATCAAATCCAACATGGATCTTTGCATGGAATATCTCTATGTGATACATGTACCAATACTATAGATTTCTGTTCATAAGGTCAAAAAATTATGGAAAAATATGGAAAAATACCTGAAAATTACCATAAAAATATACATTATTCGCACATCATGCCAGGATTGATTCTTCAGAGTATATTGATAGGCCATTGACTCATGTTTTTCTACATTTCTTCACGATTTTTAGAAAGTACACTTTAAAAAAATACGGTGCTGGGGGCCCTTGTAGTAGCAAATATGCCATTTGCGGTGCCATCCTCTAACTAAATGCTCGCTGATCATCCTTCAAAGAGTATCAATGCTTGCTCCCTGTATGCCCTTGACTGGTTACAAACTGTAGCTACTACACAATTTTGATATACCTGTGCTTTTGGGACTAAGGTAAAAAATAAATAAGACATATCAAATTACTCTGAATTACCCCCAGTGGCCATAAACTGAAACCAACTTGCGGCTGGGCCTCGGGGACCCTCCGACAGCAATATTAATGTGAATTTCCTTCCTTTTTTTCACATTTCAAGGACCTGGTCATAAATTTTCTATGAAATTTGGCAGAAGTAATTATTCTGTACATAACCAGTGCAAAAGAAATCAATTTGAGGGGCTTTTAATTTTTCCATGGTAATAGCCCTTTTGCTTTAGGTCTCAGAGAAGGAAATGCTTCTACTATATACTTTAATATAGCGGAAAACCCCATAACTGCAACCAGGACATTTACAATTTCTGAAAATCACCATTGACCTGAAAGATACATCCTTTCTTCAAAACATTTCCCACAAAAATTAGCTACTGACCACGAAAATCAGAACACTGGTCTGTATCGTAAAACCACCTGAATTTCGCCTGAATTTGCACTGAATAAATTGCATTTTCGCAGATTCCCAATCTAGCCTTTGAAAATAATGGAAACTCACTGAGAATCCCTTTCCCATTATTTGAGTGAAATTGGCAGACATTCAGCAGCATGTGTGTAGGTTTTCATAATATTAGCATCATTTCCAAATTATTTATGGACCATTCAGTGGTCCTGCAGTATTCACTTCTGACCAGAATCGTATATGACTCTCAGTTTTCTGCGGGATTACCCTCTATGAGACCTAAATGACAGACACCAGATCACCCTCGTCATGTACCACCATTTTTGTCACTAGCTGTAAGATCCGCTGACAGATCCCTGGTGGTGGTGTTGCGTTTACTGCTTTTTAATTTTAGCCCCTTCAGCTGAAGTGTGAAGGATGTGTGAAGAAACAAGTAGGCTGGAGTCTATGTAATTATTTACAGTCCACGGCTATTTTGAATGTAGCCCAATGCCAAGTCATCTACAGAAAAGGGAGCAAGCTCCAGAGAATATTTGCCAATCATTGAGCAGAAAACTACAGCTCAGATTGCATTGCAAAGTGACATAACAACACATGTGAAATATGAAGATATCGCTTGTACTCTATGTTAAATAACCAGTCTGATGCAAGGCTCATGATTCCAAAAAGATTATGAATTACAGCTACATGGTTAGTAATTATGCTGTCTGTGTTGAATATAACTCTGTAATTGAGGGTCACACCCCCTAGTGCTGCACAATGTCATGAACCCAGTGGGCAAACTTGAGTTAATGCAATGTTGATTCAATGTGTGTAGCGACATGATATCAACAGTTGATACAGGGTTGTCATTTCGTTGATATTGATTAGGTCATCAACATTGATCATTCATCAGTGATTCAACATTGATATGGGCATAATGAATCAACAACAAATAAACATAATAAATGATGATTTACATTGATTTAGTATTGACTGCTGATACATAATTTGAGATTCAATATATTGTTTTCAACCTGAATGAAGTATTCTTATGTAGATACATTCCTTGCAATTTAAATACTTTCATTACAACATCCCCCCCCCCAATTCTCCAAGATTAAATGCTAATTCTAGCACCATCCAGGGTAGGGGTACATGAATGACCTCTGACGATCACACTTTAAGAGGCATCCATATCAATTTCAAACTGACCTGGTCAGGTCTGAGCCTTTATCTATTATTCTTAGCAACATAAAGGGTGTCTTACTGAAACCATGCATGTATTCTTGTAATCTAATTCCAAATGCCAACCAAATGCACACACCATAGTTGTCAGTGAAAATGAATGACATTCTGATCAATTGTACAAATTGATGAGAAAATAAGGGCTTCCCAGTGGGCACACAACATTTTATCAACATTGATAACTGGTTGTCAATGTTGATTCAATGTTGATTCAGCGTTGATTCAACGTTGAACTGAATTTTGTGCCCACTGGGTTACAATTAGGGAAAAAAGATGTAGCATGTAGATAGAAATGCTAAGGAGTAGGTTGTGGAGGCACCTAGTGCTAAAGGTGGGAAACGGATGGTTGACTCAAGGTTGATATCCAAACATTGCATCAATGTTGAAACAGGTGTTGGTTGACAACGTTGAAATAGTAACAGTAACCCTGTAACCCTATATCAACCAGTTGTCAACGTTGAATCAAGGTTTTGTGCCCACTGGGAATGACAACCTGGCAGCATTACTTGGTAATGTTCATGCCCTCCTCTCCAGTCTTCATCAATAGGAGGTGCCAGCAGCAATTTATCAGTGTACATGCACAAAACCACATGGCTCTGACGCCTCCATGACAGGAGATTTCCGGCCACAGCTGGCAGCCATTGTGAGGGACCATTTATTAATGCTCAACACACTCTTATGCTTTACAGATTAAACACTAGATCTTGGCCCTACAGATGTTAAAAATTGGCCCACTAGGCATCAATTGATCACATTTGTATTTACATATTTGCATTCTCAGGCATTTAATACCCATAAGGAGAAGACTAACTACCTTGAACTGGCACATTCTAAACTAAAACAATAGCATCATCAACGTTCCTCAACTTTCCAATTTACATTCACAATATAATGTGAAAAGTGTTAAACAAACAAATAAGCTTCTCCTACTCACAAATATTTTATCATTGAAACGTTTAACAAGGTAACAATGAAGCTTAGTGTGCTTTACTCCTGGATCAGATTTTGTCAAAAAGAGCCAACTAAGATGAGGGTTTTAACTTTGAGTGA
Organism: Harmothoe impar; assembly: GCA_947462335.1. Taxonomy (NCBI): domain Eukaryota; kingdom Metazoa; phylum Annelida; class Polychaeta; order Phyllodocida; family Polynoidae; genus Harmothoe; species Harmothoe impar. Next base: position 21,232,688 of record OX381714.1, read on the forward strand.
GTTTAATTATCTCCTTGGGTCTCTTTGGCCAATCTGAAATGCAATAAATGGATTTCTTTCGCATTCACGTTATTTATTTAAACCTTTGTTGACGTTGGCATTTTGGTTGGGGATAAAAAGAATCAGATGTCCTGAGTAGTGTCACCTGTTGGCTTAGTTTTAATTGTTAGTATAGGTATAGTGTGTCAGTACACGGGATGATGTAGGACACAAACAAATAAAACATCTGCCAATATTTACATGTACCTAGTACCATGTACGAAATATGTAGATACATGTCCAGTACCAGGGATTTTTCCAGAGGGCATGAAAATAGACTATTTTGTTCGTTTATTGATAAAAATAGTTGTCTGAAACTCTCATAAAAAAGACCAAATCAACTTCTAACCTTTCTAGTCCTTACTAACTCTTTGCATACTTGTTATGGGCATTCAGAATCTGTCTTTAGATCTTTGATATCTTGAGAATTGAAGAAATGGGAGCGTTTTTAGTTTGGTAGAAATTTAACAGAGGGTTGAAAGTTCCGTTTTTTCCCACCAGAGGGCTCCCTTTGTGTCTAATTACCCCCCACCTCATTAGAGGGCGCCACCAGTGGGCCCGAGTCGATGATGGGCCCTTGACAACCCTCCCTTCCTATACTCTCCCTGCCAGTACATTTCAATTCAATATGACTTGTTTGGATTTAAAATCCTTCAAAACGTTCAGAGCCTATCAAAGTGCATTATTGTATACTACCCTTTGCATAATTATGCATGAATACAGTCATGGCGAGTCTCCTTGAGTAGTATTCAAAAGGGGTCACGTGGGAAAAAAGAGAAGAGAAAAGGGCCCCCCTCCCCCCAAATGCCCCCTCCCCCTTATGTAATGAGTGGGCCGCTTTTGGTTATGTGACGTCACTTCCGGTTATGTAACAAGGTCAAGGTCACCCTTAAATAGGTCACTTCCGGTCACGTGACCCCTTCACCCTTAAGTAGGTCACTTCCGATCACGTAATCACCACGTGACCCCTTTTGAATTTCCCGCCAAAAGGGAGCCTTCTGATTGGTCGATTAAGTAGGTCACTTCAGGTCACATGACCAAATGGGGGCCTGTGATTGGTCTCTTGTCGTTTGGAGCATTCTAGAAGCTTAGTCATAGTCCCATCCCGATACACACTATAATTATTTACTTGCAAGGGCTGCATTCATACAAAATGACGACAAATGCCATAGTACAAAAAAGATATGTGTCACTGACATGATTAAAATACAGATCCAGTTGATGAATCTACACAGCACCCTTAGAAGTTGAGTTATCTTAGATGTGGTGGTCACTGACATCAAACCTGGTTAGGAGGAGGACAGTGGGTCCCAATACCCAGACACCCCTGGTACTGGCAGAAGGGCAGGGGGATTCTCTGATGCCTCAGAGTATGATGCATATGAACAATGTTTGGACTCCATATTGGAGACAAGTACACATTCCTGAGCAAGTAATTCAGCATAGATCTTCATTAATCATTCTCTATGATGCAATGATGTAGACATGATGAATCTCTGTTGATACCCAGTCAAAGATCAGCAGCCTTCAATGGTAGCACCAGAACCCAGTGTACTTGCTTCCCCCTGTCCCCTGGCCCCTTGTGTTCTCTGTGTCGGTTTGATGTGTCGGCCAGGTATGAGTTCATTCAATTAGCTGTGCACACTGGGTTGTCAACCACTGACTGATTTGTGTTTACCCTGCGGAGTGATCAAAAGACGCCCGACTATAACACCGTGTTTGACATTCTACTCTTGATGCTAGGGTATAAACACTAAATTAGTAATAAGTAACGTATTTTCCTTTAACTTTTATTGGGAAAACCAGCATTTCCATCGAAATACCTCTGCAAGGTCCCTTTTCTCTCATCTTTCAGTAAAAGGTATTTGGGTGTCTTTTATACTCCCTTTATGTATTTATTCTGAGGCTGCTATTTTAGCTGTGACAGCGTTCACCTCACGCACAAAGGATATGCATTTTCCGTCACCTCCTGCCATCCCTTTCATCTGTGGGATGTACACCCACTCACTCCCAGAGAACTGTCCACATTTTTCTTCCAGATGTTCATGTGTGTCTCTGCTATAACCTGAACATTCAAGTTTTTATCTCCCATTGCAAGGTCATGTCTAGCATTCTTGGTATGTTTAACAGTATTGACTACGGGTTTTATCGGTAGCAGTATGCACACAGCCAATAGTAATTTTCTTATTTCAAGAAACTAAGATAAATAAACTCGCCTGGCGGACAAATAGTTTTTTTTACAAAAAATTCGAAGGGTAGATTCACCACTTTCGGGCGCTCGTTGGCATTGCAATCTTGACCCTTTTTCTATGAGCCACAGCTCTATTACTATTCCACATAGAACTAGTCTGAGGGTATCTATGGAAAGAGGGGTATTCACACATTATGACCACCTAATAATCTGTGCAATATGTGAAGTATGAAATGATGTATTCCTCTTCAAAGTTAGGAAATTAAATGCCCCAATTTCACCTGATGTCGGACACCTTGGGTTTCCTTTGTTTTTTACTAGTTATATTGACTGCATTGTCTTCCAAGTATATCAGGCATCCAGGCTATGGATATTATGAAAGATAATAAACATATCTGCACCATAAATATATGTTTATCCCCATTGAACTTGCCCCATATAGAAAATCTATATATTCTTCATTTATACTGACCTAAATTAATATATTCTAGCCAATGGTATCAGATACAGTATTTTGAATAGTATGCACCTCATAATATTTACTGGAAGAGTATTAGCATTGCTTCCTTCATAGTTGGAGCATAGGGAAAGATACAGTGCACACTGCTGTCCAGCTCCAGGAGTAATTATAGCATATATTTGAGAGGTCTTCAAACATTATATTTTAGTAATTACTACGTACTTATTTGCTCTAATCAAGTTTGAAATTCATATACCTTATTGTCTATGTCCATATATATTGCCTAGGTGTAGATAGAACAGCAGTATTCTACATTATACTACCCTGTCCGACATGAGGTACAAGATAATAAGGCACGCTCTACATCTCATCCTCACTCCGAAACAGGCCTACTTCAGCTGTTCAGGGCATGTTTGGACATAGATAAGACCGGTTTGCATGTCTATCCTTTACTTCATGGGTAAAGAACACTTTATGTTTGCCGTGGTATGCACACACAGGGAAAATAGTTTATGTTATATAACTATGTTTAGTGTTAAAAGTGTCCGATTTAAGGTGTGTGTCCGTCTTTGGGTGAATCTACCCTACTTCACTTGCTATTTCTTGCCCTAAATATGGGGCAACGCCTTATTCCTGCATGGAGGGAGGTTCAACTTTGGGCAGAGACACAGTGAATGAGTAACACGAACAAAGATATTCACACAGAGTGGGCTACAAAGCCTCCAAGTCCCCCATCTCTAATTGATTCAACCCTTTTCATTGGCTGTACCCTGCCTTCCCCATAAATCTGGCTTACGCAACAGCTGGTGAAATATTCATGGTGGCCCCTTTTACGCTTTATGCAAAAATACCCTGCCAGTAAAGAATGATAGCTTCAGTTGTATGCAGACGCATACTGATACGGACAACCCTTTCTTACCCTCTCCAAGCAGGTCATACCTTACTGAAGCTGTAACACACAATATCAGCTTATGTGTCCTGCAAGGTTCCTAAGGTAGGGATAGGATTTAAAAATAAATCGATGTTGTCATTGTTGAATTTATTGGCATAAACAATGATTATACAAGCGATCTTTTTCATGTAAATGCTTTAGTCGCCCCCTGGAAAAGTAGAGTTGGATAGAGATCTTGTGGTTAAAATAAACAAGTTATCACCCTATTGTTCAATGTCTCATAATATAATATAACGAGGCCTAGCTTGATTGTTAACTGACTCTTGGCGGAAGTGTCTGATTTGGAGGGCTTGGCTTTTAGATGCATAGCCTACCGAGTTACTAACCTTTCGTAATAAACGATAATTGAGATGGAGGAGGGTCCCTTTTTAGGGTTACCCTTGGTGAGACCTTTTTGCCTCCTGTACTTAAGGGTGATCCGTCTATGTAGGGTGTTAACCACTTCTAGTTAATCCTCTCCCCGCCAGGTGGGGTCTGCTACCATGCCTGGAAAAGGGGGTTAGCCGTGAATCTCGGAGAGAGTAATAAATAGGATAGAGAAATTAAAATATTACCGAAAGGGGCGTTCTATTCTATATTTCGATGTATGCTGAATTGGAAAACTTTAATTACATAAGGGGTAGCCATTATATCAACAGCAAATTCCGTGACTTGCTTAAGTCTCTTTTTCTATATCAGATGGAATTATGTTGATCAAAAGACCCACGGGGGCACCGGCACGTGTTGCAATAATGATTAATCCACACGAATTAGGGACCTTTAGCAAACCCCAAGTAGCTTAATTGCTACCTGTAGACGTACCCTATGTTGGAATCACTGCTTAAAGTCCGAATTGTGTGCTACAAACCATTTAGTTGTAGTTACACGATTAAAAGTATCAATAAGTGCATTCATTTCTGTTTTTGACACTCAATATAAAGAGGTCAATGGTTAACGATCTCCAAATGACAGTTAAATGATACTGAGGCTACATTTCACTTTACATTGTTGAGGCCCAGTAGCAGACCACTTAATGCTGCCTGCACACACTAATGTACTTGTTGTCATCATGTGTAGTCTCACTCTCACAGCTGAGGTTTACACACTAAAGCTCCAACATTGGAGTATCCTAGTGCAGTGTATCAATGTATGGAGAGTGGAGGCACCAGCTGGAACTACGTGACCACAACGTGACCTTATTCTCAGACTGTCCTTTACCCCTTAAAGGACGGCATAATATGCAGTAATTGGGTACATTGTCTTTAGTGTGCTATACTCATGGGCGGAATGATACATGACTATAGCACTGGCGAGTAACTCGGCACTGCTGCATTCATGGCTCATATCAACCCTACAGGGTTACTCCATATAACATTCCCTATGGTCGGCATGCTGCATTCCTGCAACCCTGGCGTGTGGTCGCTAGAGTTTCATCCACGTACCATGCCACATCCAGGACAGCCAAGGGCATGACCCACTGATGCACCATGCGGCCCATAAAGGTTTAATATCCGGTAGCTGTTCAGGGTGTTCCCCATGTAGTTGTACACTTAGGTAAGGAATTACAATATAACAGCAGAGACATGGTAGGCCCTGATAACAGTAAGTAGACGGATGTTGACAGACAGTACAGACCAGATCCCGGGACCAGACACCATAAAGAGGGACATTAGAGGTAAGGGGAAGTCCCTATATAAAGTCTCTTTATATAAGTGTTTGTTACTACTCTGTGTCATAAGACCTATGTGGAGTTTGTAGAAGGTATAGTATAGGCTACAGCAAGATATTTTTATTAACTACATTGGCTCCAGTCAAGGCTGATGACTAGACGAAGATGCGTGCACTCAGCCGAGACGGAGGCCAGTATAAGTCACTCAGATTCATGTGGTATGCTATTGGAACCTCTGGACCAACAGGAATGAAGTATTCTAATTAAATCACGGCACCTTCTTTAATAACCAACACTAACATAAATTGAGTTCATTTTTAAAATACACTAAGCATTCCAGTATATTCAGAACAAATGTCTGTGCATAGCATGTAAGGTTAAACTTGATAAAGATCCTGTACACACCAAAACAGCTGAGCTGCATGACATGGCAAAATATGAATAGTTAACTTATAGAAGAGCCACATATCTAGTGTCTGTATACCAACTGTCCAAACGACAATAAGTATATAGATGATAAAAATCTGCCTAGTAGTGGAGGGAAAGCAATGCGCCAAAAGCTAATTTTTATACACACACATATTTCCTTGCATTTTGTATGCATATTATTGAACCCGGTATTGAACCTGAAAAATATAAATCTAACATCAAAATTCTGTGACTTAACGTTAAAACTCAGCGATGTAGCATCAAAGTCGGGTACATGGCGCCGGGTTAGATTCCTGTGTCCTGTGACGGTTTTCCTGTGTCACGGTGATACCACAGTTTGCTACATGCTGCATGTTGTGGTGCACACCGGGTGGATGTACTAGATAAAGGTCCACATGGCCACCTTATGCCATGATAACTCTTATATTACCCGGTGTCTAAAACACCACATACTAGCTATGATCATACCTGTGTACATAGTACATTATGTTTATATATTTGCTTCACTCGCCAGGACATAATACATGAAAGCACCATGCGGCCTTCAATTGGTGACGACGTTATGCGGTTATTAGCTAGGGTTAATCTGTAATTAATTAGTGAATCCTAACACCACTAATGTGGCAGTGATCTGGTATGTCAACACACCACCTAATCCGCCTATCTGTAGTCCTGATAAATTATACCAACATCACTTGGTAATTGGTAATCCAGTCCATGTAGCACATGGACACTACACATGGTCACTCACTGCAGGCAGCCATTTTGTTTTATTGATATATTAAGCATATTTAGTACGATGGAGCAGCCATGTAGTTTTCCTTAGAGGTCATAGCAAAGGTGTACAGCGCTCTTACTGGTGTGGACTTGTTCCCGCAACCGCTTTGTGTATACTGACACCAGCAATCTCGGCGATCAGTTGCTCAGTAAAGGGCATTTTATTTACATCCCTTGGTATCAGATGTGACATCGCCTGGGAAAGGGGCCCTAATCAATTACCCTATACTGGGGCCCTTGATGGGGGTCCCCATATGGCATGTCGATTTTAAGAAAGGCTCATGTCACATGTCACTAAGGAGAAATCCCTGACACTAGCGTCACTAAGACTAAATAAGAGATGTTGTTGATCAGACCCCCACCAGGAAAAATCTGAAAACTTTAGAACAGAAATGGAGAATTCTGATGCATTTTTGCATACGAAGAACAAGGGGGTTTGGGGGAACCCTCCTACAAAATTTTGAATTTCTATACTTGAAATAGTGCATCCGATCCAATAATATTTTTCATGTCACTAAGGCCCATCTCACATGTCGATTTTAGGAAATGGCTGTGTCTCCAAGGCTTATTTGAGGGGCTAGGGCCATTCTACTATGGTCCCTTTTAGCAGATTCAGTTTTCATAAAACAGAATCAGTTAACTTAAAACTGTGTGGTATATACTAGAAACACAAGGTATGCAGAACTCTCAAAAGAATATTCCAGAATATATTAGTTCAATGATATGTGGGCAGTGATGGATATTCATTAATAGTCTGTTCGTGACCACCGTACTGTAGTCTATATGTGACACCCCTGTGGTGTTGTGATGTAGGTCTGTAGAGCCCTATATAAATAGGCTGTGAGTCATGGGCATTACCTCCAGCGGGACACACACACAGGGGGAAGTCACGGTTTGGTCACAGTTCGTGATTCGAGGTACGGCTGGTGTACTAGTTACATTATAGAGCTGCAGCAGGGAGGTTCATGCCGACAACAGGTTAGGTAATGCTAACTTACAATGTTCTATCTCTTCAATTGGTGACAACTCACACTTTTCTATATATTGTATCTCCATTGTTAACCCTGAAGCGGCCGCATAATAAAGCGATGCATTGTGTTCTACGTGTGCATGATGCATGAATGCAGCCCTGGTGACTGACTCAAGCATCATGCCGGCCCTATGGGGTTGATACTCACCTGAAGGGTCGGCACATGATGTAACAATTATCCTGCTGGCACTGCGTTGGTGCATCATGCTGACAAAATTCATGTTTCCTTAAAGTTTGAACTGAGATCTTCTATATTTTCAGGTCATTGTAGGACCATGTGGACCACAATAACCCTGCCAGTTCTTCTACTGACTGCTCTGTCACTAAAAGGTAAACTTGGATAGATATATACATGTCATTAATTGTTGTTTATAACATGGATTTAGACATGAATTCCATCCCGTTTATTATGATACATGTGACCCTGACTTCAAAGTACTACATCTCTAACATGTAGAAATGTTCTCAAATAATTATATTTTGAAATGAAAAATGAAATATCACGTTGTAACTGGTCTTTAGATGTACTATTAAAGTTTCCTTGTATGGTTATATTTTAGTGACAGAGTCAGTGACATGTGTAGCATACACAGAGATAGCGGCCGACCAAGTAAACATGTAAGTAGGTCACATACATTAATGAACCTAGCCGGTAAACAACGTGCTGATACCTTAAAGTACATGTGTAGATACATTTCAATTTTTTTCTAATTAAATGTTCATTTAGAGCTAGAGAATATACCAAGGCTAAGCACTAAGAAACTAAGATCGTAGAGATTATCGTCATGGGAACTGGACAATATACAGGCTACGACAATATAAAGTAGAAAATAGGATAAAATGAAGAGGTTTTTGTTGTCTTATTGACATTTTCTGAACCGATATTATGATATTTGTGCTTAGTATTCTAGTTGTGATTAACCAAATCATTGATCTTGTACACTGTCTTATTGTTTCCATGTGTTTCAGGACCTATGCGCCCATAGACAGTGAGGGTAGGAGACCGTTAGGCTTCATGAAGGGCATCGTGCCTTACAACGACCCTGACAACCCGGACGGTCTCTGTGTTAAACTCTCAGGTGTTGCCGGTCACCAAGTGGAAGTAGCCGTAAGTGTAACTTGGGTAATCTCTTCATGAATCCTCTAAATGCCACATGTTGTATTAATGCATTGTGCCCGTTGTAATGTGATGATGCATGGATGCAGCCCGTGTGGGTAGCTCACCAGCAACCGTTCAAGCATCATGCCGATCAATACACAGTCAATTATTATACTCCCAAAGGATGGGCATGATGCATGAACGCAGCCTCGGACTCACACAGAGTATATTCATGCATCATGACAACAAAGTATGCATATCACCTATCAAACAGGGGTGTCGGAAGCAACTCGACTTTGGGGGGATCACGAAGTTTGGAAGGGTACACGATTCTGAGCGTTAAAGGCGACACACTGAGAAACTAATAGGGATCCGGGGGCATGGCCCCCGAGGGGAATTTTGAAAATGTTGACATAATTTGGTGCATTATAAGGTCAATTTGTGTAAATTTCTCTACATTACTACAGAGAAACTATTAGGGATCTGGGGGCATGGCCCCCAAGGGGAATTTTGAAAATGTTGACATAATTTGGTGCATTATAAGGTCAATTTGTGTAAATTTCTTTACATTACTACAGAGTAATGAATAAAATTCTTTAGCATTTTTCTTTTTTGGGGGGTGGGGGGGCAAAAGATACTCTGCCCCCCCCCCATGTCTAGGATTGGGGGGGGGGGGGGTCATGACCCCCTTGGCCCCCCCCCTGTTCCGACACCCCTGTCAAAGCAATATGTGGCTCTTTATGGGTAAAAGTTAAACATGTATTAATGCTATCATTAGGATGGTATATAAAGCATAGTGGCCACTTTACTTATTCAAAATGCTATCCCCTGCGCTATTTCAGGCACATGATCTGCCATGTCCCCCTAATCGTAGTCTCAACCTTTGACATATCAAATCGGACACTGACACAAAATGTATGTCTCTTTCCAATTTCAGTTTGAGACGATTCCAGCGACAACACTTTGGTAAGTTCAACATTGATATTGCTCTACATTATATCTTTTCGAATATGACATTTCTAAAACCACAAAAAGCAATGACTCAGTATTTCCCAAAGTTGATTTTTCTCCCTTGTTACTGTTCAATCTCCTTTTGTCATATTTATCGTTCGGGTATTCAAAGGGTCCATTTGCAAATTGATGTTTGTAAACTATGTTCTTTCAGTGTACACGATCAGGACGGCAGGGGTGGCTGCAGAGTAAGTTCTAAATATCCTAAAGAATTAAATATGTAACTAATGATTAACTTCTGAAGGAAAGGAGTGCTGTTCAGCTGTTATTGGGTTGATTTCTTTTATTTCAATTAGCACTCTGCCTGGTAATCTTTCTAAAGATTGGTTACAAGGTATAGTGTAAGAGCAGAGCGATATGCTGGTGTAAAATGGAGTTGATGGTCCACTGAAAAGGAAACATGCGTTATAACGCTACATCAGAGTGGGGGGGGGGGGACATAGACAATTGTTGATTCCTTTCAGGAGTACAGTCCCGTGTGTCTCAACCCCATGTACAGGGTCAGCATTACGCATTCATGCAGCACTTGTGAGATTCATGCAGCACGTGTGAGTGCCTTATATCTTGCATTCATGCATCAGATGACAGAATTTAAAGCACATTTAAGCGCTATGCTGTGCATAAAGGGTTAACATGTATGAGTTAACATGTATGATACCTGAGGCCAATAACTCATCTTTTAACCATATTGTGCCCCACAGGAGAAGCACAAGGACTGTTACCGTGTGAACGCTAACTCCGATGGCAGCTTCGACTTCATCTTCACCTGTCAGCGCAGCGAGGGCTGCTCCGAGTCGGACGTCACCTTCTGGTACCGGTTCAGGCTCAGTCTGCCTCCAGGTAAGTTACAGACCCAGTCTACCCCCAGGTTAGTTACAGACGGACTCAGTCTGCCCCCAAGTTAGTTACAGACTCAGTCTGTGTCCAGGTTAGTTACAGACTCAATGTGCTGCCAAATTATAGTTACACACAGACTCAGTCTGCGTCCAGGTTAGTTACAGGCTGAGTCTGCGTCCAGGTTAGTTACAGGCAGTTGTTAATGTATATTTGTTGTTATTTAACAACTGCAATATGCTTGAGGAGTTTTAATGTATACTAGTATACTACTTGTTATCTAAATATCATACTGTCCTTGAAAGTAATGTATACTTGTTGTTTTTACAGAGCAAGATACGGAGGATGAGTGGTGCAGTCAGCAGAATGACGTCACCTACCCAGAATCCCTCGCTGTTCCGCCGCCTAACGTCGTCCCGGGTGAGGGCGTCACCAACCCTCCTATTGGGGGCACCAGAGGGCAGCACATGGTGCCCCTTACTGCCCTTAGCGCCACCCTGATCCTGGTGGTCAGTCTCATAACTAACTAAGTGCAATGCTTGTATAGTGGTGTGAATGGATATGCATTGTCAGGTGTAACAAGTAATCTAAAACATATATTTGTACAATTCAACAGCATCAAGCCAATACTGGTTGCGAGTGTGAGTACAAACTGTGCTTACGCCCTTGAAAACAAACCCATCCCTACAATGCATGAAATATATTAACAATTTTTCTGCAATTAAAACAGCTTTAAAATATAATCATTGGGATCAGAAAATAATCATAAAAATTAAATTTTCTCATTTTGAGATTATACCTGTAGGGGATACAGCAACACTCTTAGGCCGTCATTTTCTTGGTAATGGTATGCTGGCATACTGGATTAGCTTCTACGATTACAATAGTTGCCTGACTGAGCGCAATAGAACCTGGATATAAGTTAAAAGGACAATTGCCGGGTTAGGAGGAAGGGGATACCAAGAAGGTGGGAAACTGCAAAACTTGATGGGGAGGCTGTGGGGCCAGTACCAGGGACGAATCAAGTAAACAAGGTAAATCTCATGTGATTTTACCAGAGACACATATGCTTCAACTCATTTGAATTTTTTTTATGGTATCCATGTTGCTGATGGTATCTGCAGTTTATCTCAGATTAATTTTAGAACGAGTGGCAGGCTATCAAATAAACGGTACATGACTCTTGATAAAAGCTGCAACGCTCAGTTTCGATATTCAGACATTAGTTTAATGGTTATCATTACGGATATGTCAGGTAATAGAAGTTCTCCTCAACAAACTAATTGATTAGAACAGCATGAGGCATACATCTATGGTCTATATTTACAGTCAAGGGCACATTACTACGGCATACAAGGAAGTATCAATTTTAAATCTTGGGTAAAGGCAAGGAACCGTAGCAGTATAGTTAAAGCCTCACCACCCCTATAATATAAGGCTGAGATTACTCTTGCTGCAGTGTCTGCAAGACCCCAGCCTTTGAGTCATGCTGGCCATGACAATTAAAACAGTTCAGATTCCGATACAAGTTGGATACACTATTGTATAATCTAAATAATTAATCCCCTGAATAATAAAATGATATGCCACAGAGTTGTTTCTTGTTGATGATTTTAGATATCACAAAATGTGCAGACATTTTGATAGCTTTATGAGATAAGTTTAGACCATGCGTACCTGTTCGTATATTCAACCTCGGTCATTTGTCATTAGGCACCAGTACATAAGCTACTCATCATTGCCGCATTCATGTATCATGATGACAAAGGGCCTATTTCATGTGAAGAAACACCATTACAATAGTTTTGTATGGGAAGAGCCGTTCTCCATACCCCTGTTATCTGGTTATCTGGTTAATCACTGTGACATAATCAAAATAGCTAAAAAACAGATCTTTAGATGCACATTATGGATAATCAATAAATCATATAAACCATAACCACCTGATATATAAGCTAGAACATCCATTCTACATATGGCGTCCAGGAATGGCTCTGTTGATATGTATATATGAGTTCACATGGACACGTACATCATGTATGCATATTCAACATGATGTTAGGAGCTATTTTGGCAATGTATGTTATACCTTCATAGAAATACTTTGAAAAATTGTTTTTAGTATTAGATTTAAATGTTGACTCAACGATTTATGAATTTGTGCTTATAAAATACCTCCACCTGGAAATTATTTCAAAATAAAATCAACTAATCCTAAATTACATTTCTGCGCCATACAATGTCACCCGGCCAGGATTTATGCAGTTTTACATTCAGCAGTTTACCTTTATGTTTCCTGAGACGGTATGGCAGGTAGCCCCGCTTTGTTAATACTTCAATCATATTTTTCACTCGCTTATACTCTAGTTCTGCTTTGTATTTAGGATTGAAGAATGCCCATTCCATGAAGATGGCAGGGGTGGAGATTTGATCTATGAGAGGTTCGAACGTTGTTAAGGCCCTGGGTTCATAAAATTGACAGTCTATTTTCATAATGGCTCTGTCAATTGTAGTGATGTATCTCAGATCACTGAGAAGGATGGTCTTGATGGTTGGAGGGCAAGTTGTCTCATTACAGTCTTTTTTGTCTACGACTCTGGTGTCGCCTTGGTTTTTAGACCTAAGTTTAAGCATTTTTTCATACCTCCCGTTGGAGACTGCATTCTGTAACAAAACTATATTCTGCCTGACTCCTCCTAAGATTGCTGCCTTGTGAAGACGCAGTACATTTTCGAGAAATGGCTCGACTGAGATCACCTTACGCCCCATGGTGGCTGCATACAGACTGTAAACCCCAATGTTAGCACCAACATCAATTACACCAAGTTTGTCATCTTTCAATAACTCATCCTTGAACTCAGAGAGTATGCTGCGCTCCCAGGCACCGTATATGGCTATGGCCTTGGACACATATATATCCTTCTTTAAGTCATGTAGGCAGACCGTTGTAGCAGGAACTACTGTCATTGTAACACATGTATAGTTCTCCTTGTTCTCCTGGGTTGGGTCATACACCATCAGAAATTTCCTAATTTCTTCCATGTCTGCCACAAACTGGCGCCTTGGGTTTGTAAGAATTGATTGGTTGGAAATTTCTTGAACACAATTTGATGATCGTAGACTGAAGCCTTTGAAGTTGATTCGCAATTTGGTGGCTACAATGATCAGAGCTATCACACAGACTGTAGATATTGCAGTACCCTTGTTGAAATACGCCCTGCTTATTGCCATCTTCACAACAGCTACCTATAACCAAAGAAAGTAAATGAACGGTAATTCAAGTCCAATATGATACATACATATATCTATATCTATATATATCTATAGATATACGATTGTTAATACCATGATATACCAGCAAACATGATATTACTTTAATTAGAGTACTCTGGACCGTGGGATTTAACCCTTTAAATAACCCCTGACTTCATTTTCATTCTTCATTGTTCACACAATTACCCCAGAGTCCCTCTTTAAAGGCTCCATATAACTTTGTAAAACATGACACATAGGGAAAAACGCACTACATTATATTTGTGTATGAGGATGTGTTATGTATTGATGGGTTGTTGGTGTTTACCAACACATCATCTAAGAACATATTGTCTTTAAAGATTCCATATATACTTATTGTTTTTACAGGGCATGACGCTCATGTAATGAATTTTTTACTTCTTTTTCTCCTTTTTCTCAACCTTCTAGTGGGATCAGTAATGCATGATATAACAGATAACTGTACAATGAATCATAATATTATAAGAAAAGAACTGGCTATGTCACTTTAGGCCTCTCCAAATGATATCCTTGTTTCTCATCATCGTGCATTCCCCAAATCCGATTTTTGGGATTTTTCTTGTGCAGATTTTATCGGAAAAACATGATAATAATGAACAAATATGGGCATATTTTAGATCAAATCAAGCTAAGAGTGCTGCGAATGCGATATGATAGAAAATATGCATATTCACAACTGTAGGAAAAGAAGGACAAATTTATTCAGAAAAGAAATTGTGGGCTAGCTTCCTACCATTATTCTGTGTCTTCTTTGCTCCGTTTCATTGCTTTATGATCCGTGTTTTTAATCCGGGGCTAGTGTGATATATAGACAAAGGCCCATGGCTAGAGTTGTTGTTGTTGGTAAATTTTATTGCTGGCAAGAAGTTCGTAGAATACAAGGGACGATTTTAATCTAGTTGCCAAGAAGTAGTAAAAGATAATACTTCATAGAGAGGAAAGAGTTCATGTGATTATAATATGCATTTATAGTTATTATCGAGTGTCTATCAACATTAATGCGCTCAAACTTTTGTAGGTCCGTGTCATATGTACAGGTCAATGTTATTTGCTTCAATAACACAATAAATTATAGGAATTCATGATTGTCAGAGTATTGGCGTATAGCCCAATTCAAGTAGTGGTATCTCAGTAACCGGTGGGCCCACATTGTTTAGGCATGCAGGGGTGCATCTGGGAGTTTCTTCACGGCTTCCAGGAACTGGAAACTGCTTTCCAGTTTTTGAGTTTCTGCTTCAAGTGCATTCCAGAGGGGAAGACCACGGCATAGAGGCGATCTTTCATAGATGTCCTTTTTTATTCTCATCATTTTCAGTTGGACCTTGTCGTTGCCGCGCAGGAGTCTAGGTCGATGAAGGATATTCTCCTCCACCTTTGACCTTTTATGTAGTAGACACAGGAGTTGTCTGTTGCGAGTGGTCTCCACAGTGCTGACCCGCATAGTACTGTGCAGGTTCATGACATCCACACCCCGAGGGTCCCGGATCCTATCACAGATCCTTAGACCGTTGTTTTGGAGCGTTTGTAGCTTGCGGACAGCCCAGACAGGACCGCCTCCATTCAGGAAGCTGCACTGGTCGATGATGGATCTTACCATGTGGACGTATACCTGTACAGTGGCAGCCTTGTCAGAACTAGCACGAATACGTCTCAGCTGGTCCAACCTGACCCGCACCAAATTGATTATCCTTTTCAATTGTGGGGTTAGTAGGAGATGGGTATCTATGACAGCACCCAGGTAGTTGAATTCTCCTACTACTCCGAGTGGTTCATGGTTCATTGAGAGTATGCAGTCAGTCAGGTCTGGTACGGCCCGTGTTGAGTATGTCCATAGCACTTTGGTCTTGTTTGTGTTGACCGTCAACTTATTTGCCGTGCACCAGCCAGCCAGGGCGTCTAGGTTTTCCTGCATCAGCGTTCTGACAGTGTCCACATTTCGACTTGACACCAATACCGCAAGGTCATCGGCATAGAGGTATGCAGTGCCGTGTTGTATCACATCACATACGTCATTGACGTAGGCAACAAACAGCAAGGGTCCTAATACGGACCCCTGTGGTACACCTCTATTGACTGTGGCCTTTGGTGAGAGGGAGTTGTTGGCACGCGTTTGCTGTTGTCGGTCGGTCAAGTAGTTCCTTATCCAACCTATGAAGCTAGGGCCAAGTCCCAGGGCCTGCAGCTTCTGGAGGAGGAGCAGGTGGTCGACCGTGTCGAAAGCCTTCCTCATATCGAGGAAGACCACGGCCGACCTTTGGTTTCTGTTACGTGCAGCGTAGATGTCCATTGCTAGTGCATTGATGGCATCACTTGTAGAGCGTCCTGGGATGAATCCGTTTTGTTGTGCAGCTAACTTATCCTGAATCAGCAGGTGACGCAGAAGTTGCTGGTGCACAACTTTTTCAGTAATTTTATTACATACGTCCAACAAGCATATGGGTCGCCAGTTGCTGACATCACTCGATCTACCTGGCTTGGGTAGTGGTATGATGGTACCGACTTTCCAGGCGTCTGGGACCTTTTGTGCCGTTAGTGAACTGTTGACAATTTTGGCAGCGATGTCAGGGAAGTTAATGAAACAGTCCTTTAGCACCCTAGTTTTGACATCTTGGATACTTGAGCTCTTGTCTTCCTTTAGTTTGGCCACGATTTTTTTCACCAAGCGCGGTTCCACGTTTTGTAGTTCACACAGATCCGCTTCCACAACCTCCAGCGGTACTGCAGGGTGCCGCGGCCGGTCACCTCCCAGCGGGCGCTGGTCGGGATGTGGTAGCGGTGGTGCAGGCGGCCATGGTTGTTGCTGGGGTAGGGGCACTTGTTGTAATGGTTGTCCAGCTGCAGGCTGCGGGGCAAGTTGTAGTGGGCGTGGTTGTTGCTGTGGCTGCGGCTGCGGCTGATGGTCTACAGTAGGCGCATCAAAGGCGCGGGCCAGTCGGTCACCAATGGAACAGTAATATTGGTTGAAGTATTCTGCTGTTTCACTCTCGGGGATCTCACGATCAGTGTCTGGGTCAATCAATCGGATCTGTTGTTGTGTGGTTTCACCTTTCCATAATCTGCTAATTACCGCCCAGAACCTCTTGGGGTCGTGTTCGAAGCGGCGGAGATTGTCAATCACAGCTTTCCTTTTGTTGTTTGCCAGTTTGGATCCGATCAGGCGATTCAGCCTGTTGGCTTGGGCTAGGTGCAAATTGAACACGCCCCGGCGGATCCTTTTAGACCGCTTCAGGCACCGTTTTCGTCTTTGTACGAGCTTGTTTACTTCCTGGGTAAATTCAGGTTTGTCCGGGTTTTTAATCTTCATCGTTCTAACAGGGCAGGTGTGGTCAAGGTAAGCAATCACTCCTTTCACCACCAGGTCATACACTACAGTAGGATCCCTATGTAGAGCCACTGCATCCTGTAATCCAATAGTCCGCAGGTGTGTGACAAGTCCAACTGTAGTGTAGTTGCGGTACGACCTCCCAGTAATTGTTTTCACCGCCACAACTGTTTTGGCTTGTTTCTTCACAGCGTAGATAGGCCAGTGGTCACTTATAGAGTCATTCAATATGCCATGGCTGGCAACATGTTCACTGTTTGTGAACACGTGGTCGAGTGTCGAGCTACCGTGAATCGGGTGGCGATAAGTAGGCCCTGTGTGCAGTCGTCTTAGCCCACAGTCTCGTAGAAATTTAGACATGTATCTAAATTTAGCCGTCCGTTGTGCCTGGTAATTTACGTTAAAGTCCCCGAGGACCCACACCTCTCGATTACCAACCAGGGGCAGTCTGAGCATATCAGTGAGTTGTTTAAAGGCAGATTTACAGTTACCCCTTGGTCTCTTATATGCGCTGATTATTATTCTCTGGCGCTGTCCGGGGTAGGTGGTCAAGACTCCAACTGCCTCCAGGTCTTTGTTGGTCTTGCACAGTTGGGGACAGAGTTGGGTGTAGACTGCATATTCATATTTCACGTAGCACGCCACACCTCCCCCTCTCCGTCTCCTGCTGTTCGGACGATCTGCTCTAAAAATCGCCATATTTGGCATGTTTTGTATTTCCCCCCCCCGGGGGTGGGGATGGGGCTGTATCCCACAAAGCCACTGGCTGAGTGGGATGCAGCCCAAGCCCCACCAAGGGGGGAACGCTAACAAAACTCCTCTGGATATGGGCCTTTGCCTTCATTTCATGGTTTTTACTCTTCAAAATATGTTTAATTGCATATAAATGGCCATAATAATTTGAATAAAAGTTGACGTCACAGGCCATGGGATACGGGAACACCGTATCCTATGGGGGGCATCGGATACAGGATTTCTAGTACCTAAGCATAGTGGTCATCGTATCCACCATGAAATAAGGCCAAAGAACTGTCACTCTAAATGACATGTATGTAGCCTAATATTCACAACAAATATTCATTGATTCAGTAGACAATACTTATAACATGGAATTATGGTAATGCTATTTAGTGCAGTGACTTAAGCTCGAAAACCCGCTAATGATGGCTGTGAAACATGGTGAAAAAGTCTGCCTAACTGCCTAAATCTTACAGTAAAGTCCGTGGACAGAATTGACATGGTCATATACAGAAAGCCACCAGAATTATCACCATATTTAGTCGCATAATATAAGCTCGACCATTTTAACCCCAATATCTGATCTAAGATGCTTAAAAGGACAGTCAGGTTTATTATTACCCGGATACAGGTTTGAATGATGTAAGATTTAAAAAGCAGTAAATGCAACCCCATAGAAAAGACTAGGTAGGCTATATGACAGAGGATGGGAAAAAGGTGATGTTTGACTGAGGTGGTCTGGCCTCTGACATATTTTTGAAAAAAAGAGAAAACGGGTGAGATGGATTGGAGTTTGAGATCGGTGAGTGGTAACCCTGGAAACAAATTCCCGTGAATTCCCCCTGAATAACACGGGTTGAACTGGGGTCAGTCCTGGGATTAACCCGGGTTGTATTCCCGTGATATCACGGGATTCTGTGAGCAAAATTTCCCGTTATATCACGGGATTCTGGTAAAGAAGGTTGCATGGGTTCGAATCCCATACTAGTAGATCTAAATGGTTCTGGTGAATGTGTCTTGTGTGAATTATCAACAAATTCTTACAAAACATCCACATTTATTCCTTTTAACCACTTACAATCTTACATATATATGCATGTCTTGACGGGGAAGTGAACCGGCTACCTTCACATCCATAGTCCCGTGCTCTAGGCCCTCACCTACCGGGGCATGTATTGGGAGAGGTATCTGAACTGTGGCCAGTGGTGACTGTACCATAGTACATAGAGTAGCTGTTGAGGATTGGTCATGGACGTTTAAAGTATAGCCTACGTCTGCATTAAATGGGCTACATTGTTTCTTTTCAAAGGTTCCGATCAGAATGTTGACACAAGCATGCACACATAGATGTAGCAATACTAGGGACCTTTAGCAAACCTGATGTAGCTCATTAAATGCAGACGTAGCGTATGCCTTCAGCACTGCTACGTCTCCGTTTTATGAGCTTTACGTGGTTGCTAAAGGTCCCTACTGATAGTATAAACCCAACGTAGCTCATCTGCGTTTAATGAGCTACATCAGGTTTGCTAAAGGTATCTAATGCATGTGTGCATGCCTATGTCGACATTTTGATAGGAACCTTTGAAAAGAAACAATGTAGTCCATTTAATGCAGCAGTAGGCTATACTTTAAACGTCCATGACCAATCCTCAACAGCTACTCTGGTCAGAGTTCATATACCTCTCCCAATACATGCCCCGGTAGGTGAGGGCCTAGAGCACGGGACTATGGATGTGAAGGTAACTGGTTCACTTCCCGGTCAGGGCTTGCACATAACGACTCCCAATTATATCTATGTTTGCTTCTTTTTTAAAGTGTATTCTGGATATCACATGATACAGGTAAAGAGGGTTGCTTGGGTTCGAATCCCATCACTAAAATACTTGCATGTTTCTAGTGGCTGTGTGCTGTGTAAGTGATTAAAATATTCACATAAAACAGTCCATATGAATTACATTTAACCCCCTTATGTCCTGACCTGGAAGTGAACCGGCTACCTTCACATCCATAGTCCAGTGCTCTAGGCCCTCACCTACCGGGGCATGTATTGGGACAGGTATATGAACTCTGACCGGTGGTGACTGTGTCATAGTAAAGAGAGTAGCTGTTGAGGATTGGTCATGGACGTTTATTGTGCTCCCTGGGGGTTCGAACCCACGTCCTACTGCATGACTGGGGTAAATCCCGGGATTTCACTGGAATTTGCATGTAAATTCACGTCTTTTAATCCCGTGATATCACGGGAAATTTTGCTCACAGAATACCCAAAAATTCCCGGGAATATCTCGTCAATGTTAGCCCTATTCCCACCTTTTCACTCATCGACTGTCGGGCCTATAAGGTGGGTACACAGAGAGAAGAAGTAGGATCACTGTAACTCTCAAATGTGAGTCCAGCCCCGATCACTGAGGTAACTCTCCCCACAACTCTAAAGTGACTCCCAATCATTAGGAAGTCTTAGAACAGAGTCATTATAGAGTCATTATAGAGTTATTTTAGAGTCCTGCTAATGTTTAGGAGTCACGTTAGAGTCCTGGGGAGAGTTACCTCAGTGATCACGTCTGGAGTTACAGTGATTCTACTTCTTTTCTGTGTGTAGTGGTAGTGATAAGGGCAACAGAAATGTCTCAACTCGAAATCAACAGCATATTTTACCAAACTATAGCATACGAATTATGAACTTCCAAACTAAGAATGAAATATTGTTCACCAGTGCTATAGATTCTTGCATTGTGTCAACAAAAGAGTAAGGAGCATGAGTCACTATTGCATCTATATATGATGAATATGTATCCCCATATATTATCCAAACATAAACTCTATCCCTAAAAAGGGAAAAGAAAAATACTAATTAATCCTACCCTTATGCATAATTGATTACATAGACTGTATCTGACGTTGCCTGAATACATACCTTCAAGGTAGATCTGTTTTTTGTCAAACATACACGGTGGCTGCTGCTAGTTATCCCTTGTGGCACATTGGTTTAATAAAAGAAGTAGTTTTGATATCTGAAAATGTACACCATACTTATCTACACAGAGTCAACATGTGTGGCCGGTGATGTGGTTTGAAAAAGACAATATAGACAATAAGGGAATATATTCAGACATAAATGCTATGGCATAGAGTCATGCCTGAAAAGACCCAACATAAATGCAATAAAGGACTGTGGCAAAGCCCCTATTAAATCCAACTCTACTCTCTCTGTTGATTTTTCTGGTCCAAAAGCAATATCTTCATCTGCCCGTGTACTTCTGCTCATGTCTGGGCTATAGCAGTGCCATCTTTTAGTTTGTCGGTAATTCTTTATAACATGCCTCTGCTAGAGAGCTGTACTTTGTTACCAAGTTTCTGGTTGGTTATGTGCTTATTGCTCTGAGCTTCCCTATAGCTAACTAGATCATAACTACTAAACTAGCAGTCGAGCTGGTTACTGGTGATCTCAGGTATAGTCAGTCAACATTCCAGTCTATCAGGAAATTCTTTTCAAAATGTGGACGTATAGATACATGGCCACTATTTATGCCTCCCCCCAGCAACTGTTGATGGTGTACATAATGAATTCTGGACTAAGTGGCAAGGGTAGACATCAATAATAGTTTACAGCTTCATCACTGTGGTCTGCTGAAGGTTGAAGCTGGCTCCAGGACCCTGACTATCTATGTAAGTATCACGACCCTCATTAGGCTGTTAATTATTAGTCTGTTAATTAGGTCGTCAGATATTACCGGGGCGCCTATCTCCACAGCTGATTACCATTGGGTTGCTAGGCCAACACCAACTGCCGAGTAGACTCTCTCTATCTATCAATCATGACGCGTTGACAAGGTAGTGCCGATGACACCCAGGAGAGACGTTCCCTCGAGACCACGAGTAAGAACTTGTCCTCCTACCAGTAAGCTGGTGCTTTTATTTCAAAAGTGACATCAGTGTGTCGTGATATCCTCTGGCCGACCAGAGTGGCTACGTGACTCTTAACTATATGCATTTACATATATTTCCATTACCACTTACTGATAGTTAAAGGACAATTCAGTACATACATTTTGTAGATATAATCCAACACCTTAAACTAGAACAGTTATACCTGTAATCAATTATAATACCTTAATATAAAACATTTCAATAAAAAGTAAGTTGTAATTAATTAACAAACATAATCAACAATATTCCATCAACACAATGGTTATTTTGTACCAACTATACACCTCCGTTCCAGGGTCCTCACATGGTTGCACATGATGCTGCCTTGTGACCTCCGGTTACAGTATCGTGTCAGAAAGCGGTCAACTTGCTGTTTATACTAACCCACATTTATGATTTCATGCCCACTTACATCATCTAAGTGCTCTAGTACCCACGCATCCTCTTTCTCTCTGCACGACTCTGGAGTCACGTCCTAGCATGATCTAGGACCAAGTTCCCATGGTAGACTTAACTCACCGTTCTTGGGTTCAATTCTCCTCTCTCCTCTCTCCTTACTTCTTTTCTTCATGGCAGGTGGGTCGGCAAGATGTCTCCTGCCAGGTGGCAAAAGTAGGTCTGAGCACGGTTGTCCAGCACCTCATTCCTTCTTCGGCCACCTCGTTAACTGGTGGTCAGTTGTCGGTCAGTCCAATTAATCCCATCCTCGTCGCCAGTTGTAAGTATCACGACCCTCATTAGGCTGTTAATTATTAGTCTGTTAATTAGGTCGTCAGATATTACCGGGGCGCCTATCTCCACAGCTGATTACCATTGGGTTGCTAGGCCAACACCAACTGCCGAGTAGACTCTCTCTATCTATCAATCATGACGCGTTGACAAGGTAGTGCCGATGACACCCAGGAGAGACGTTCCCTCGAGACCACGAGTAAGAACTCGTCCTCCTACCAGTAAGCTGGTGCTTTTATTTCAAAAGTGACATCAGTGTGTCGTGATATCCTCTGGCCGACCAGAGTGGCTACGTGACTCTTAACTATATGCATTTACATATATTTCCATTACCACTTACTGATAGTTAAAGGACAATTCAGTACATACATTTTGTAGATATAATCCAACACCTTAAACTAGAACAGTTATACCTGTAATCAATTATAATACCTTAATATAAAACATTTCAATAAAAAGTAAGTTGTAATTAATTAACAAACATAATCAACAATATTCCATCAACACAATGGTTATTTTGTACCAACTATACACCTCCGTTCCAGGGTCCTCACATGGTTGCACATGATGCTGCCTTGTGACCTCCAGTTACAGTATTGTGTCAGAAAGCGGTCAACTTGCTGTTTATACCCACATTTATGATTTCATGCCCACTTACATCATCTAAGTGCTCTAGTACCCACGCATCCTCTTTCTCTCTGCACGACTCTTGAGTCACGTCCTAGCATGATCTAGGACCAAGTTCCCCCATGCATCACGTTCTGCTTCCATTATCAACTCTTAACTTTCTTTATTTAATATATAAAACTAATTACATTTCTTTGTAGAAATCCTAATTAATTAGCAAGCCCAGGGCTTGATCATTACAACTATAGCTCTCTAACTGGTGCGGACTTGTTCCTGCGGCCACTCTGTTTACACTGACACCAGCAATCTCGTGAGACCTTGATTCTGCTCTCGTATTGTAGCCTGTTGCGCGGAAGCTATGGTGTGTAAGTGGCTGGTCACTGCCTAAGTCTCACGATAAATGGCGAGCACAGAACTAACATGGCCGCCCATACGGAGAAATCCGAGACTTCGCTATAGGTGTCTGGTCCCACCCCATGCACCTGGTGACGTGACGTCACAGCTGAAGGGTAACTACGGCAGTCATGGCTACATCCGGGTATTATTGTTGACGTTCACGCAAACCTCAGAGCGACTCTGTGCCCTCTTCCCCTGCCCGGCTGACACCCCCTAACCACAGGGGATGCAAGGAGCTATCTGTTATTACTTTTCTTGCATGACAGCCATTGCCACTTGATTCAAGAGATGTCATCCATGTCGGTTCTCTCATCATTCTGACATTGAATCTATTCTGGGTCACCAATAAAAGTAGATTTTGCCATTTATCACATCAGCTATTGTTGTATGGGAAGGTATTTCCTTTTATTGCTGCATTGCCATGAAGTTACCATGAACTAACATCATTAGTATTTTGCTTTGAATAATATTTTATTTAATATTATATCGCTCTGGGATGCAGGGAAGGGGAAGAGGTCTCACAGTTTCCAGTCTTCCCACCACTTTATACCGCACTGCAGGGTAAACACAACTAGTACAACCCGAGCTGTGATGCAGAACACTACACGCAGTCTCTGCTTGGAGATTTCCAGATGCTGGATGGCCCCATTCTAAGTGCTCTAATATTCAACATTATACAGCTACGACAAATTACCCAGATCTCAGTTCAGGATGAACTCCGCATGGGAGAGTGCCAGATCCTGAATCGGAAAGCCTGATTCGTTTTTTGACTTTCAGTCTTTGCCTCACTGAGCGCAATCTGTCATGGGCAGAAGAACACAAACCATCGCTTCATATTCTATCAGCTGTAGAAGGGATGAGTTTCAAGCTGTAATTTCTAAGGAGAAAGGGTTATTGTGGCAGGATGTAATAATGTGTAAAGGTCAGTTGGATGGTTCAAGGGGAGGGATAGGGAGTAGGGTGGATGGGTGGGATGGGAGGGGGCTGCAGGGGGCTGCAGTGGTCAGAAAGTATTAATCATTATTTATTAGGTTAGGATCCAAGGCTCAATAGATGGTATGTTCTAGTTGGGATTCTGTGTAAATGTTTACCAGAATTTATGGGGTGCAGAGGGGTCCCCTCCTCAGGTGGAATGAAATCGTACATGGTTTGATTATCCCGATTGAGAATACACAGTATAAATCATGGATAGGGCCAATGGGATCCCCTTTACTGCAATAACTGTATACTGTAACTGGTGTCAAAATGTTTACTGACTTAATAGTATGTAATTATCTAGAGTTAAGAAATTTGATAAGAAATGATAACAGATACCTTAAATGTACTCATTAAGGTATATTAAGCCCCTAAATGGGCCCAGGTATATGACGTACCATTCATGATTACTTGTATCATTGTTGTTACGACATGTACATTGAATACTGACGTTATTTGGAAAATCATTTGATGGATAAATACACGTTTACAATTCTAAAATAGATAACACTTGACTGTCCCCAATTTCCTAAAGAACATATATTCTTTTTAATATTTTTAGCTGGAATTGAGAATCTGGTAAAATCGGATATAGCAACTTTAACAGGAGTTTAAAGAGGTGAGGGAGGTTGTAACTGGGTGACGATGGAGGGCATGGTAGAGTGCCTGGTCAGGCATAAGCGGATCCAAGAGCCATTCGGACATTTGCCTCAACTGACAATGTCCCGGTCACTGAGGTCCTAATCACAGCTTTAATCGCATTGCCTCACCCGGCCTCTCCTCTCAAGGGACAGAAAATTACCCAACTTTTTTTATTCTTATTCAATCTCTTTCTTTACAACCCTTAATTATTGCTTCACTTAAAGGAGAAAAAGCAGGCTTGTGATCCACAATTTGCCATGTTGAACATTTGCTGTCACAATGGTTACAGTATTATGTGTGTGAGAAATGTAACCATTCCCTTCCCTAAAATTCAACCATTTCAGAATACAAAAGATGGTCAAACTAAACAGATTCTGTTTTGAAGTGCCCACACAATTGGGAAATCATTATGGCAAAAAAAGGAAAACAAGCGATGTTTTCTTTACCACCTATGAGTACTATGGTTATCATGTGATTTGTAACAGGCAGAGGTTTTTCTTTTTGTTTTTTCATCATTCACAAGTCCCAAGCGGGGGGCTTGTCCCCTGTTGATTCAGAGTGAGGGCACCGGTTGACTGAGCTTTGCCGATTTACCAGTCATGAGGCCATCAGAATGGCTGTTCCAATTTCTGGCAACCACCCATAACTCCTCCAACACACGTCACTCCCCCAGGGGTTGAGTGACTGGAGGCTTCCTTTTGTACTGCATCTAGGTGTCTGTGGCGGCCTACCAAGACAATCTTCACTAGTATCCTGTATATATATATATATATATATATATATATATATATATATATATATATATATATATATATATATATATATATATAGGGTGCCTATACATAATTATATGATTTTGGGTCAACTTGGGGGAAAGCTGATTTTCAAGATGCTGGTACCATTGTGACATATCCCATAGTGATCTGTTACAACCATGTCATAGTTTATTGACCTTGATATCCAAATGACTAAAGGCCTATATCATGAAGTTAAGAGTTACCCTGGCTTTATAAATTGCTCATGTTGATGATGGGAATAGGAAGTCGTAATGACGTCATGTTCTCACCCTCGTTGGGTTTGGTGTATTAGTAAAAGTAATGAATGCTATATCTTATTGTGTCGTTGTCGAAATATAAGTGTGTACTGTTTCTCTGATAATGTTACACTTGGTGATAATGTTACACTTGGTGTAGACCGGGTAAGATCTATGCATATCCTTGGGTTGAGTTTCTTCTCCACCAGCTGATATTGCTTGATAAGTTTCCATATTCTGTCCTTGTCCCTGTAAGTCGTGGTAGACTGTAATTATAATTCTTTATATTATGTAAACTGTACTTTATCATCTTTATATCATGTGTATATATTCATCTTTATATCATCCAAATTGTGCTTGGAAAGAAAGAGGAAATCGATTGATAAGGAATCATTTTATTTGTCAAACTACCTAACACATGTTTTTAACTTGTGACTTGATGAATAAAGATATTTTCAAACCTAAAAAAAAAAAAAAGTTCACTTTATCATGTGTCTGCCATAACAGAACCACCGTCAGGTTCTTACACACACTCTGGTGGATATGAAATGTAAATCCCATCTCCCTGCCAACCTCTCCCTATTAAGTGTGCATGAATACAGCGTTTGCAGTGATACCCTGAAACAAATGGCCTGTGAGCATCTGCCCTGCACCATGTTCCCAGTCTCACCAAATACCGTAATTTACCGCAAGACTGCCTCCAGAAATCGGTTGCTAACGTGGGTTGGCATGCAAAGGCCCCATCTAGATCCCAGTGTGGTACTGCCAGCTGATAGTCTTATGTGGGTGGAAGGGTGGGGGGGGGGGAGGAGAGTAAGTGGAAGAGGGGGATAGTTTCAGTGCCAGTATTGTGCTCTGTGTTGCGAGTATGAGGAATACTAGGTCCCATCACATAGATATGCCTTCACAGGCTATATTATATATTCAACACTACCCTGCATGCTTTTAAACTCCAGAATTAAAGAGAAGCTGCCATTTATGCCGTTATACAATGTTAAATCTATATGATTTAGATGTGTTAGAAATTCATGTCTGCACACATGATGCATGTTGATTGCTATTCAACTATACTGGTTTAATTACTTCGTTTGAATCGCGTACATCCTAATATTGAATCCAATTATAACAGTTGAGGACTTCCACAAATAGGCCTATGAATAACGTCAACTTCGATCTTGTAATAGTTGTAAACCGGTCCAGTATAAACAGGCTATTATCGGGATAAAGTAAAATTCTCGATTTTTAATTGTTATAAAAATACATTGCCAGTGGAAAAAAACAACTGCCCATTTGTTTATGAATATCCCTCTATCTCAAATCTAAATTAAAATCGACTACCTTCCCATATTACCATTATCCTTGACTTTATTAATCCACTGTCAGAAAGAATCATGATAAATTTAACCTCCAGATTATATCTCGGTAATCATTCCTCCCATCAGTTAATCACCAGCAACACCCCACTGTCTATTCTGCAATAAATCACCCGGGCAGCTTTAGTGAATACCTCCATTAGCTCATTAGTTATACCCTATTTGAATTTGTGGTCTCTTAGAGAATCTTTTTTCTTTGCTTACTAAGATTTTTTGTGAGATATAATATCATTTTCGTAGTCATAACTAAATGCAAAAGAAAATATCCATATACCGTTGGACCACAAGTGTACCTGCTACTGGAGCTCAGAGCTCAATGGATTATCCAAATTCTGTAACAATGGCATTTAGAAAAAGTCCCTTATATCGCGGAATAGACCTGTGGAACAAACTTGATACCTCGTGTCGATTAACAACGGACAAAGAACTGTTCAAGTCTAAAGCGAAGCCAATAGTTACCGCTCTTTTCATGGCAGCCCAACGGGTCTGATTTGATGATTACTGATGTACCTACCGTATGTCATGAACTTCTATATCAATATCTCTGGTTCACTTTATGTTTGTATTTCACACTGCTTACCCATGACTACTATTATGTCCTGTTAACTAGTATAACGTGCTATAATCCATTGCTAGTAATATGTCTACTCCCTATTGCCTGTATGTGACGGGTCGAGTGCATATCATGTTATTTGCGTTTTTGATTTAAGCATCTGTATCTATGTTTGGCGTTGTACCCATTTGATTGTATCGTCTCTTTAGAAAATCACCTTGTGTAATATAGATTCGTTATAAACTCAAAATGGCAACATCTGCAGTATCGATTTAAAAAAGAAAAGGTTCATTGTCAAATGATGAGAACACACATTCTAAAGTATTAATATCATACATTAAATGAGGACAATATGTTTTTCAAGGGATAAGTCATCTTTAGATGACCTACAGCACACCACCCAATCTCCCAGTGATCGGTTTTATATCGGTCCGTTTTGAATACCCATTCAGCATTTTGTTTAGTCACCTTCTTGGTGTGTTGGTCTAATATAACCATTATAAAGTGGTGTGGCAGTGGAAGTGACAGAGTGGAAAAGGTAATTGGATTGTTGAAAATAGGAGAGAGGAGGGAGAATTCAACTTTAAAAGCACCATTTTGGAAGGAGGTATTTTATTTTATGCAATGACCCTCTTCTAAAGGGATTTGCCATGACTTCAAAAGGATCTATTTTGGCCTTGGTATTTGCTTTCCCTTCTCCCTACCAGACACAAGTCACAACTCTTTCATAATTCTGGGCTTGCTGCAAACTAACCGTTACAGGTTGCATAGTTTTTAAATGAACTCTCCATTTCGTCGCCATGCGGTATAAATTCAGCTCTTGCAGGTAATATGGTCAGACTGCATTCATGCATCATGCCCACCGTACAGGGATAATTCACTCTTGAATGGTCTCCACGAATCACCAATGTAGCGCTGATGGGTTACTCCCCAGCACTGTGCTGGTGCTTTTGAAGACCACATCCGGAGGTTTTTAATTGGCAATTTTGTTATTGTAATCAGGTACCTAGGTATGTTAACTGACTTCCTATCTAAAGGTAACTCCTGTAGAGCTATATTTATTCATTTATTACTTGGTTTAGTTGGGGGCCAATCCATAAGACCTCATATCCTAAATATCAGTGATTGTGCTGTCCCCAGTGAGAAGCACATGAACTACAGCCCAAATACCCAATGTGATCTCATATTGGGTGACAACCAACCCAATGGGGAGGCCACCCCATATATTTTCTATAGAAACTACATGCATGTGCAAATATCACTTCAAACCTGGTATTCTTATTACAAGGGGTAAATCAACAAACTAGCACTAATTTGAAGAGAAACCCCTCCTAATCCCTATCTATAAAGGGCCCCAGAAAGTACCCTTTCCCTTGGAATCATGGTCACACATGCTAGCCAAAACTGAGGGAGTGGCCCCCCTGGGCCCCTGCAGTGGTCAGTCTGCCTGAAGCACTTACCTCCCACTGCACTGTGACAACGGGCAATCCATAGGGTAGTTAACAGTTGTTAGTTTCCCTGCAAGCAGTTGGGGGGGGGGGCTATGTGGGTACAACTACACCCCCCCTCCACACACACATACTCTCTCTCACACATGTACTTAGCAACGGCCTCTCACAGCAAACCATGTACAGCAGTGCCCCCTTGTGCAAAGTGAGGAAAGCACACATTGACCAATTCAGTATTTGGAGGGATTTACTATTTCTGCTAAAAACACCCCTTTATTCACATATTTATGTCACATATACTAAAGGATCATTCAAACCAGTATGTCTGCAGTGGTATATTCTGGTTTTCTCATATTATTCAAAACCTCCGGATGTGGTCTTCAAGTAAAATAAACCATTGAAGCACTGTTAAAGGGAAAACTAAATTTGAGGCATTGCTGGTAGACTTTCACTGATACCCTTCTGTAACTCTACATGGCTGCTGTGCTTCCAGGAAATCACTACACAGCTCATGTGTCACATGACCGCATCACATGACCTCTGTTGGGCCGCTCTCTCTGACTAGGACTATAACCAGGGTCAGAGTGTCTATCCGACTGGTGCAGGTTACGGAAGTGACTGTCACTGCCCTACTTATTGAGCTATTACCCCTCCCACCTGTTCACCCCTTACATTAGTGAGATGCTCAGACACAGGTTGGGACATGGATTTGTAAATGTTTGAACCTCATGAGACACAATTTAAGCGTATACATGTAGTACTTGTTTAACATGTATATTTCCGTGTGGTTTTGCTCAATTTATAATATGACATTATTATGTCCTTCTTGTATCAATAATGATGATATCTACCAAGTAAATTGCTGATGCATCTTCCCACAACTAAATCATGTGACTGTAATCAGGTATCATATCATCCACTTGTTATTCACAAGCCCTAAATAATATCCCCAAGGAACAAGTTGTAAATTATGTTACTGGAGGTGTAAGTGAAAACATGATGCATAGAACGTATCATTGTTCCGTTCTGCTTCTTCAAGTATTCATTGCATAACAGTATTATCTTCATTTGCAATATCTGAATAGGATTAAGATAAAATGAACCACAAAAACAAAACATCTACATTGGCTATCCTGTAATTGTGTCAATACAAGGAGATGTGTTAGAGTTACACTGTAAAAATATTCCGTTGACATTACGGAGCACCAATGCAAAACTTTACAGTGGATCATTGTAAATGTGATTACGGTGAGGCAATCTTAAGTCAACCAATTTTACTTTGCATATCTGTAATCCAGTAGCGTGAAACACAGTTTATTCATTTACGGTGAAGCTATGTCTTGTAAAAATATTCTGTTGAATATTCAGAGAATCAATGTAGAATTTTACCGCGGATCATCATTATAATATTATATTATTACAGTGGGGCAATGTAAAATCGATCAACTTTACTTTGAATATTCGTAATCCAGCACAGTGAAACACAGTTTATTTTACAGTGAAACACAGTTTATTTATTTTACGGTAAAGCTATGTTTAATTGATCTTTAGTTTTATCACACCAGGTGGCAGTTTGGTTCATGAGGAGATTTTCATGGATGCTAAGAACACCATTTTTGTGGTAGTAAGAAAAATATATAGATAAACAGCTGTAAGGTTTGCTCTGTAGCCACCCAGCAAATATGAGCCACTGTTGGTGATAGGTTGGCAGCCCCTCACCCATGCGTTGTTTGAATCAAAAATGAGTCACATAGTGTGAGTAATAACCCAGCTTCACTCACACTCACTCATGTGTCATCACCTGGCCTCACTCACACTCACCCATGAGTCATCACCTGGCCTCACTCACACTCACACATGTGTCATCACCTAGCCTCACCCACACTCACACATGTGTCATCACCCAGCCTCACCCACACTCACACATGTGTCATCACCCAGCCTCACCAGCAATCTAACATTGTTTATTAAATGTTTACTTTATTAATAACATCAATTAGGTTGTTTGGTCCCATTTCCATGTCCAGGCAGTTTCTTGTGTGGTTATATTTCCATTATTGGCTCCATTTTCATCTTTTATTCTTGTGTCTGTTGTAAATATATATAAGGTTCCTTGAAATCCTTTCATTCTGAAATGAATAGATATAAATATATTAGAGATGAATAAAGACGTAGTAGACAACAGTAATTTATGCTACTGCAGAATTCACAATCATATGTAAGTAGAATTTACACTAGGAGTACTGTAGGACAACCCACCTTATACATCTGTTCTGCTTGCCTGTCTCTGTCTGTCTGTTGTGAATGCTGGATGCTATGCACTGAGAACAAAGGAAATGGCGGGAAATTTGAAATGGACCAATCAGAACGCAGGAACTTACATAGTGTGTCATGTTGGGTGATGATGAGTCATGCTGAGTGAGAGCTGCCAAGGAGTGACCCACAGTCACTCATGTGTCATAACCTGCCATGCTTGATCAGATGTAGCATGTGCCCATATTATCACTCACTGCAACATCTGTTTCACCTTCATATTAAGTATTCCTAGCAGTTCCTCATGATAGTGTGCTACCATAATGGTCACTGAACATCATATTTTCAGATTCCTGACAGACTAAGGTCAATCAAAGTCCTAATACTGTGTAAAATATCAATGTTTCTAAATCAATGCTACATCCCATAGACAAATGAAATTGTCTATTATGTCTTAATAATGAATCTAAAGTCATATTGTTGACTATCATTATGTTCTCTTCTTTCATAATGTTTACAATTATATAAATAAGCTGGTTCATATATGGGGTAAGACCAATCAAAGCAACATTTAATGTCTATGTCCTATCTGCAAAGTACAAATAGCATGCATCCATACAAGTTCCATGGTCTGTTCATCCTGGTGAGGGATCCCTATCATGAGTGAGAGTTGACTTGGGGTGGCACATAGTCACACAGTGAGTGAGAACCATGTTGGCAACATGGGTGATGACTTGTCATGCTGAGTGAGAGCTGACAGTGAATGGTGCATAGTCAAGCAGTGATTGAGGACCATGCTGGCAACATGGGTGATGACAGGCCATGCTGAGTGAGACTGAGAGCTGACAATGGGTGACCCATACTCACTCAGTGAGTGAGAATCATGTGTGAGACATTGGTGATGATGGGCCATGTTAAGTGAGAGTTGACTGGAGATGACTCAAGATGACACAGTGCGTTATCACTCAAAATCCACTCACCATGGATCACCAAACATGGAGCATGATGACCCGAATTTGCTGGGCATCCTAGAGTGACTGATTCCTAATGATTAGGCCTGAAGTCTTGACACTAAGATGATATTGCTGATTGGACATGGTACCAAATTTGGCATGGAACCATATTGAGCATAGAGTTAGGGACAGGTGGATAAATGGACGGAAAAATACTGGGATAAATGAGTTAAATTACACAAAATACCACTGTATTGAAATGACAGTGATGTCCTGTATTCTGTTAGAATAATGGCGATTCACTGGCAACACTGGGTGCCAGACTTTCACTGTTAAAATTATGGTGAACTTGAAACAACAGTGACCATTATTTTTATGGTGAAAGTCCGGCACCCAGTGGTGCCAGTGAATCTCCGTTATTTTGACGGAATTCTTTTTACAGTGTAGGTTTCTGTGAATAGATATGGAGGGATTATCATATCATGTGAAATGTTGTCATGCGGAAACAGACACAAATCAAAACTACACAGAGAAAAGGAAGGGAGTCATTTCGAAGTCAAACCGAGTCTAGCTGACCTGGATTCCCTTTACAAGAGAGTCAGAATGTGCTGACTCCCTTTGATAAAAGCACAGGTCTCTTGACTCGGTTTAAAACGGAGTCAACCTCAATTGGACTCTCCTAATTGGCAAAGGGAGTCAGGATATGCAGAAAGGGAGTCACCAACGGTTGATTTTGATATGCCCTGCTAGGTGGTAGCACTATGCCAAACTTGGTACTAATCCGGAGGCTCACATCTGAATATCTATATAACCTCATGAAAATTGATAATTACTCTTATTATGAATGGCTATAGCATGGGCATTTAGTTCCAGCTCTTCATTTCATAAGATAGTTAAGCATTGGTACATACTTCTAGCATAACTATGACATCTTAGGTATATGACCTTCCATAAACACCCACTTTGTCGAAATACAAGAAAGGTAAATCCACAGCAAAACAGGTGTTCATTCATATTGACTAATGTGCATCGGGTAATGTTAAATATCCCTCTTAGGCCTCAAAGCAACTGCACATTACAAATATAATAGATGTATTACTCCCATCATAAAGGGAGTCAAATATAAGCTAGACTCCCTTTACAAAGAGAGTCAAAGATGAGCTGGACTCCCTTTCTTAATAAAGGGAGTCATTTTGAAAGCAAGACCTGGACTCCCTTAAGGGAGTCACAGTGACCCTCTTAAGGGAGTCACAGTGACCCTCTTTCTAAAGTGTTGACTCCCTTTCAGTCACAAAGGGAGTCATTCTGAAAGCAAGACCTGGACCCCCTTTCTGACTCCCTTCCTTTTCTCTGTGTGTACAAGAAGTGCACTGAGAAAAATCAGAAGCTGTACTCCATGATCAGGGAAGTTGGTCTGCCTGTGCTCGGTGTGCTAGTGTATCCAGTGTAGCCGGAGTACTTGCTCCAACTACGATGATCATACAGCCGACTACTTCAATCCAGTTGTAGTTTCCTGGCATGACAGAATGCATGACGGTGTACTGAGCGATTAACATTGTTACCATCTCAAAGCTGAAAAGCACAGAAAGAGATGGACCTGGAACATAGTGACCTGATTGTATGGTCAGAAAGGAACTGATTGCTGACGATACTGCATGTCCTGAGACCAACATGAACTGGTTGATATTCATCGTCAACGCAGGGTCTTCCAGATAAAACATGAATACCACTGAACTGATAACAGAGAGCAATGCCGCATAGGTAGCTTTGACAATTGGTTTTACACCTCGAAGCATTATGCCACTTATGTCAAATGTCACACCAATTCCAATACCTCCAAGGGCACTCAACAAGTAGCCCATTGTCACTGCACCTTCACCACTATAATAGTTTGATATGCTAGAGTTGTGTATAAGAGAAAAGTGGCGGGATACATTACTACTAGACAACAAATTCACGTGAGGGGAATCGGCCATTTTCTTGAACAGCCATGAAGGTTGTGCTACTAGGATGATTCCAAATACACAGACTGAGAAAGATATGATATTGGTTTTTGCTATGTCTTCGTTGTATATTATTCTGGAGTGCAGAAAAGCAGTAACAATCATTCCAATTGTTACAATGCCTATGGCCTCACTCAACGGTAGGTAGGTCGTAGCTCCATACCCACCCACGTTTATTGCCATATAAGCTGCACCAAGGCAAAGAAGCCCAGGAATAATATTTTTCTCTATCCTAAACTCAGCTCCATATAATTTA
Organism: Harmothoe impar; assembly: GCA_947462335.1. Taxonomy (NCBI): domain Eukaryota; kingdom Metazoa; phylum Annelida; class Polychaeta; order Phyllodocida; family Polynoidae; genus Harmothoe; species Harmothoe impar. The sequence continues at coordinate 21,267,680 of OX381714.1, forward strand.
CCACCTATTACATAGAGTACAAACTGTACTATGGAACGTATCACTGAAAGCTGGAAGTCTGGGATGGCTCCCTGTAGAGCTTGCACACAGGAGCATGATAAGGCGCTTGTTATAAGTGCCCCAAATGCTGACAGGTAACCAATGAGTAGTCCAAACTTGGATGAACGTCCATTATCCATGATGCCAGATAGTTTAAATGATAGGCCTCTGGTATTTGTAGGAGTCAGTTAGTGACCTAATCTGAAAGAAAGAAAAATATATTTGAGTTGAGTTTGAGTTTGAATTTGTCTTTATTTCAGGTTTTTTTTATCACAGTACCAAAGTATATTGATATCTTTTGACTTAATCATAAAGACAGGTCGCTTCTTAGTCTTTTCAGGCTAATTTGAAGTCGGCGACCTTTACTCGTGATGAGTTAACAGTTTTCCAATAAATAATGACAATCATGTAGGATATATTTTCATTAAGCTTTATAAAATTTGATAAACTATTCTTGCATTTTACAAAACGCTTTGAACAATAACAGTGAGTAACAATTAACTATAACCGGTATCTCAGCGGCTTTGAATGCCCTTGACATGATGTCATCTTAATTCTAAACCTAATTTTTGGTTTATATTATAGAACCATGTTTTGCTTTAACATATACATAGTTGCATTATACAAAACGCAGCTATGTTTTACAATAAACCATCCTTATTACTAACTTAAATGTCTATGGTTAGTAGAGCCTTGCTGTTACCCATATCCCTAGTTTTGATAAGGTGGGGGGGGGGTGAATGTGTCTACTAAATTGGTTCAGGAAGATTTAATATAAAAAATTTGTGTACATCTAGTTTGAAGGACTTAAATGAAGGAATGTTTCGATCCTCAGGCTCTAAGTTATTCCAAGCAAAAGCAAGGCTCCACTCCAGACTGCGCGTATAGGACTTTGCATGCGGAGTATGACATTTCAATATAGGGCCGTCCCAGGCTCTAGTATTAAGGCGCCTCATATCTCTATATTTTGTAACCATTGCTCTTTTATAGGCAGCTAAATACTGATGAGCTAACATTCTGTCCTTTAATAGATTTAGCTTGGCAGAGGCATGAATATTGTCTGTATGTGCCCTGAAATTGACCTTTTGAGCTATCTTAAGAGCCCGGTTTGAGAACACTGGCGTCTCTTTAATAAATCACTGTTACATTCAGGTAACAATATGTCTCCATACTCCAATATGGGGTGGATAAAAGTTTTATACAATAATATGGCAGAGGAAACATCCAAAAACTCACCCAGTCTACCTAGTTGATAAGTTCTAAAATTGACAGTTCTTAGCTGTTGTAACATAAACTTCTCATAATTTAAAGCCTGATCTAAGATGACCACCTGATATTTAGTTCCGTAGTTGATACATATCCATGTACAGGCCACCACCGATATTGTCTTTTTTCTTCAATGCTGTACTGAATATGACACAGTCTAAAGAAGTTTAATTAGTCGAGGTAACAAATTGCCCACCATAGCTTTCTATGTCGCACCCCTTTCTCGATGTAACCATTCCCTCCATTAAAAAGTGTTTGGGTTTATGTGGATATTTACTATTTACAAGTTAAACGTCTATTTCATTCTAGTCCCCGCTCATTGTAACTTGATGCAGACGAGTCATGTAGATCTGCAGACAACTTGTTCCTGCGTGTAGATGTGTTCCCTTCTGTATGTGCATTGGATTGTATTGCTCTACCTGTTTCACAGGCGTACTCTGAGTCCTAAGCCTATGGGGGGAGAGGTGTGTTGTTCTAAATATAGAAAGGCCCGTCACAGAGATGGTTCGATCATCTAGACACTTGGATGTTGGGGCTCATATGCAAAACTGGAGTAAGATACAACTATATGCATTGTCACATTTTGATATATATGGAAATACTAAATATATGCAGACCCCATGAATGTATATTTTACATGACATTGTGCAGAATATCACATTTTCTGTTAGTCCCCCTTCATCTGGGTGTCAACATAGCTGCAGAGCACTTTCCAAGTAGGCAGTCTGCAGTGCACTGTGTGATTAAGCTTTAGGCTTATAAGAAAAATATCAATCTAACTATATAAATACAGGCAATTTATACAAGGTAAATAAAATTATATTTATCTATTTACCTATGCTTGAATATTTATTATATGTGGAAGAATGGCCATGCCCTATGTCCATGACAAACTGTGCCCCATGTCCGTGACTTACTGTGCCCCATGTCCATGACAAACTGTGCCCCATGTCCATTACTTACTGTGCCCCATGTCCGTGACAAACTGTGTCCCATGTACATAACATACTGTACCCACCAAAATCAAAACATGGACTTTGCAGTAACAGACGTCATTGCTAGGTGATGTCACTAAGTAGCATAGTGACGTCACTAGGCAACATAGTGACGTTGCTCAGTGACGTAGTGACGTCACAGTGTCTGCTACACGGACTAAGTGACCTACCGCATACAAAGTAGAGCCTATGTAAGCTCTATAATTATAAATGTAATACATACAATGAATTGCACGAGTTGTAGATTGCACCTAATAATAGAACCGTTGGGGGCAAACAAACAGCAAGTGGTTGGTACTTTACAGGGTATTTGAACCATATCTCACCCAGTTACAGTCACATAAATACAATGTTAATTACAAAAGATATATATACGTTCCAGTACTCACTTATATATGTAACATACATAAACATAGTAAAAACTACAGACTGCAATTCCACCCAGGTAAATAAATATAATAAAGTTAACTCTAATGGTGCTATCATGGTACAGCTACCTAAGCACACAGAGGCCTATGTTTGCCCCGCAATCACCACTCTGTGACCCTGCTATACAATCGAAATGTACTCACCATACATGTCTATGGAGCTACCCTAACCCTGTCTCCCTGTTCATCTTCAACTGTCTACTGGTTCAAACTATCCACCCACTCCTGCTGCTGTGTGTGTAGTGGTCATAGCTGACATATCAAGTATGTCTAGAGGTCACCACCACAATAGACATATCTTCAGCTTAAACCCCCACCGCCCCTATTTATAGGGCTGAGGACCTGTCCCGACTGCACTCTGTAGGGCGTTCAGACCATTTTTATTGAGTGCAGAAAAGTTGTGTTTTTTTGTACAGGATAGATAGACAGGATCTTAAATAAGAGAATTCTGAAAGAATTGTGAATCTACCACCACTAGAACATAGTTAAATTGGGTTTTCTTTGCAAAAAGTAAGGTGTTTTTGGAGGACAAGAGAGCCCTGTCTAACCATGCGGTGGATTGGTCTTGAAATAGCACTCCCCTGCTACAGTGTGAGTGACAGGGATCCAGGTGCACTGGAGGGTGACTTACATAGGGAATGTACTACTCCTAAGAAAAGGTAGATCCACATACCGTAAAACCTCGCCTATAGGTCGACCTCACTTATAGGTCGAATTGGAATTTTGAGGGAAAAAATCGACCTATAGGAAAATACATTGAACTTTAGGAAAACCCCACTTATAGGTCGAATTGGAGTTTGAGATTTTTTGGGGGGCAAACCCCACCCTAAACCCCCCTAGAGAAGCTTTTCCCGAGGCCAAAATGACTATTATTTCTGGTATCTTGCCCTTTTTGGCAAGAAAAATCGACCTATAGCAAAAATTAATTCCAAATAAAAATCGACCTATAAGCGAGGTTATACGGTAAGTGTAAATCTGGGGGCCAACTCCTTTCCAATCACTTTGTTCTTCAGACAGGAGATAGTAAACAAATATGGGAATTAAATGTATGATCCCACATTTTTATGCCCCTCTATTTAAAAGGTGATTCCATGACTTTTAGGAAATATTTTGCTGTAGATATGGATCTGGTAGTCCATATAACATGTGGGATATATGTAAATGTAGGGCTATATCTTAGCATTACAATCCAATCATTTAGGAATTGACTGCACAAATACCCTCTCCCAGAAATCTATTCTAGTACAGGGCAGTTGCTGGGCAGCTATCAATTACTAGTGCCAAAATGTGGGCCTGCACAGGGAGCACACACTCCCCACTATCTACTTACTCATTCATATAAAACCACAAGTGGAAATGTACAAATCTTTGCAGAAACCACACATTGTGTAGAATGAAACCATAGCTTTTAGATAGTGTGAACATAACTGTGTTTTTTGGTGTCAATTAGCCATAAATGAGACATGAGTGTAGATAGAGGGCAAAACTGCTGGTTGTCTGTGCCATGGCAGGCCGCTCTGAACACCCTACACTCTGTCGCTGGAGGGGTACCGAGATTTGCGCCTTTAACGTGCCTATATATAGGTGTGGGTCGTTCTAGGTGTGCATTGTTGGTCGTGGGAGGGGGGGGGGTTAAAAAAGCCTCTCCTATAATTGTGAAGTGAGCTATTTTGATTAACTAGTAGGACCAGTATGACCCTCCCCTTCTTATGGATGATGCCCAGGAACTCGGTTACCATTGACAAACTTGGTAAACTGCAAATATTTACACACACTCAGCCATAGTTGTCTCTACCCACACCCTCCACTCGTTGTTAACATTAAACTTACAAAGCAGTTAAATCATCAACATCAGCGACAGTGCCGGGTAGGTTAACGCTGGTGGCAGGGATGGGAGAAAAAGGTGGTAATTGACCAAGGTGGTCAGACTGTCGTTAATGTTGAGAAAATGGAGACATTGAGATGTTTTGTACGGCCCGTCGCTTGACCTCACTCAGTAGAGAATGGGTCCGCTGGGGAATGTTAGTCAGATCCCCACCTTTTGGCTGCTGGGTAGTGTTATGTCATGTTGGTATTTCCACAAATTGAAAACGGAAACACTATATCACATCGTAAGATTATCGAGACTAACCTTCTAAAGCTCTAGGGCACTTTCGCGTGGCTCCACATTTGGAGAATGTGGAGAAAATAATTTAGCTGGTTACTTCCTGTTTAGTACTATTCTATAAATTTCTGATGGGTACCAGCGAAACCGGATATCCACCTGGGTTCCACATACTCCAAATGTGGAGCCACGCGAAAGTGCCCCTGGTTTCTCCAAAAGACGCGGTGCATGCTGGGAGTCAGGTCTCATTATGGATATTTTTGGTGACGTCATATGGGGAACATAGCTGCATTATTCTATGCTTGTCAGCACCCAGTGTCTGGCCAGACTCAGGTCCTTGTAATTTAGTCCCTAAGTGAGTGTATCAACACTATATATATGGCCAGCATGATGCAGCATCTGCATCTGTTCGTCAGTGCTGCATTAATGTATCATGACAACAAGAGTGCACAGTAGGCTACCTTAAAGGGTGAGGACATCTTGTCAGTCTTTAGAAGCCCTGGATCCTGGAAGGCAGAGAGGCCTGATACCATTTTTGTATTTATGATCAGCTATGATATTTGTCAAGTTTAAATTCTGTATGAATGACAAATGGGGTTTGAACAGCCTAAGATTTATGTATAAGTGAGGCCGGTCATCAATATCACATTTATCACATAGAATCCATCATCCCGGTCAAAAGAAAAACAATCAGCAAGGGACTTGGAAGAAATTATACGTCCATAAATCAAACCGTGTATCTGTCTGCTCTGCCTAAGTTTATGCAAAGGGATATAGTGGTGCCCTTTAAGGGCTTAGCATGTAAAAGTGATATGGGCCTGAGAATAAAAACGGGCTGAAGAGTGAATGGATGTTATAACACTTTAAATTAGACACTTTATTCGACCTAAATATATATCTGCCATTAAAATAAAGAATTTTCTATCAAACCGGTCAAAGATTGCACCGGGCCAAAGATTGCACCCAGTCAAAGACTTTCACAATGGCCCGATCTCATGAGACACAGCTGCTTTTGTCACCATGATGTATGAATACAAATCTAGTGAGTGACTCACCAGTGATGCAGGCAATTATCATGCTGACAGGGCGACAGAGTTTATACGTTCATGTAGGGTAGATTTGTTATAAGGGATGTCATTAATAGTAGGTTGATTTCGATGCGAATCTTATAGTACGCATCAAGAAGTTTTAACCATTTAGGGCAAAAAAGAAAAGCGAGGCATTTCACAGATGTTCAGCGATGAAGGTTTACACGTAGCTATCCACCCTGAACGTAAAAATAGATTATCAAGCCAGATGCACCTTGGACTGGTACGGGTTATGCGTGACCCTAGCATACAATAGGGTAGGTTCACCCTAAGTCAAACTCATACCTTGAGTCAACCACTTTTGACATGAAATTACCAGTTTACTATGAATCTGATAACAATAAACTCCCACTGAATTAAGAATTGAAGTGTTTTACAAATATATACTCCACATTGCATCCATATCATCACTCTGTTTCATACTGTAAAATCAGTCAAAAGTACCCCTGTTTGACCCGTTTTGACAAACAGAGAATGAAAATCTCCCCACTGTTCATACTCTTTGGTACTTGATTTGAAGTATTTGTCCCTTTCATACACAATGTGGATTTGTTTTGTGGGCTGGATATGTGTTGTATCTAAATGACACAAATCATCACTTTATTGATCAAAATTAATTTCCTAAATTATATTTAGGACTGATTTCGTGAGGTATAGCCATTTCACCTTAAGTCAGCCACAAATTCACCCTAAGTCAGCCACCTCGTACCCCAAGTCAACCATGGGATTTTCTTCTCTGGAATCCCCCCTGGAATTCTCTCATCCAGAATTCTTGTCTAAGAACTCTCCCACTACCTTTGAATACTCCCTCCTCCCAGAATACCCTCTTCTACTAGAGGGTTAAGGATAGCAGGCTTACTTGTGTAGTGTATAGAGGGCAATGGTGAAACGCAAAAAGAGGGGGGAGGGGGGAGGGGGGGAGGGGGGAGGGGGGGAGGGGGGAGGGGGGGAGGGGGGAGGGGGGAGGGGGGGAGGGGGGAGGGGGGGAGGGGGCAGAGCCCCTGATATATTCAATAGAACTCCATACTGAATGTCTATAACATCATATTTAGTCCTTACTGCTCACACAAGTAATATTTACTTGTATTGATGGCTCATAATGCAGTTGTATTCACCTGAGGTACAGTACTGACTTGGTCTTGATTATTCCATGTTCAATAAATTGTTTTCCTCTCTGGTGTTAGTTGTAACATATTGATATATGATACATGTGTTCATATCAGTCAAACCATTGATGAAAATCCCGAAATTAGTGGTTTATTTCACACATTTCTGGTGGCTGTAATATGGCTGACTCAAGGTACATTTTGTTTGGAAAGGGCGAATTCTGAATGCTGTGATAAATCATGGAATTAGATACTATAAACTGATATATGGCAGTATAAGATATCATGAGTGTTATTCCTCAGAGCAATACCTAAAGTTTGGTTCAATTCTAAAGGCTATTCACAAAATACTCCAGGAGCAATTAGATCTTAAAGGTAGATCATAAAAAAAATGGATCAGACCGGTTGAAAGTGGTGAATCTACCCTACAATATTTACAAAAATACATGTGATGAAGCTGTGAAACAGCCAAAACACTTCATTAATATCTGAAGCACACACCTAACTCAAAAAGGTTTAGATTTTCAGTGTTTTCAGGCAAAGAAAAACACACATTCAATGGTCAACAATCTAATGCGTTTACATTCAAGCTTTATTTATTGTACACCATCACGACCCTGTATCATGCCCCTTTCAAGTTCCTTGGATTGATATGACTGTTGCTAGGAATGGAATGGACACCTGCCCCCAGTGCCAATGGTGCACGGCCACAACCAGGAGCATGGGAAAAGGCCTGGGGGGATGATGTGTGTATTCATAAAGAATGATGCCATAAATGCTTATCTTTATTAGTATTCACTCATTAAATGTGTACCATAGTTGCTCATAGAAAGTATGGGTATATATATTGTGTTCCCCCCAAAATGCTAAACTAATGTTAGGTGGTAGTTCCACCTTCTACCTCCAGGGTTCCCTCCTCCAGGTAGGGATTTGGCGCCAATTTGCGCACTTCCAATTCAGTTCCCAAGGGAGGAACAGGTTGATTTTTTCTTTTTAATGCTCTTATAGATTACCAAAGGCCTGATCGGCCCTATAACTAGGGGGACTCATTAATCCTACAGTTGCCATATGTGGTTGCTTCTTGCAGGATAGAACTGTGAACATTAAATTTTCTTTCTGCTACCCATCGATATTGACAAATGATTGATATTATTGATTCAATGTTGATCTAACGTCGAACTGAATTTTGTGCCTACTAGGTATATGTGAGTATTTCCCAGAACCTGATTTTGGTCATCATTGTAATCAAATATTATCATCTATTAGGTGACATTTGATAGGGCTTGATAATACACTATGTAAATACGTGGACACTGGTTGAAGGTTTATGGGGAATCAATTCCTACTAGTCTGGTTGGTCGATGCGAAGGAGTTCCTAGTATTGCTTTTTTTGAGTTTAAAGAGTATTTATTTTCACCAGGTGATTTTCATAAATACAATTCAATGATCAAATGTATGTAGAGGGTGTTAGACGTGCAATTCGTCCCTTGCCTCTCTACACACCAAAGTTTGATGTCATGATCACGGTTGTACATGTATTGAGGATTACAAAGGAATAGTAGTATAACCAGGATATTATGTCATTAATATTTCTATGAACAGCATTTTAGGTTTACAACTGTCATATTCTCAAGTGAAGTAGTTACAAACAGGTTAATGAATAATAGGCTACTATAGCACAGCCAAACAGGTACCAACAGGGTTCCAGTGTCATTGCATTCTAACTCATACAGCCAATGGCATAAAGAATAACAGGTTGTGAAAATTAAGTAACCAAGTATTAACTGTATACAACTTGTCCTGTATTAAACAGGCTGCTTATAAATCTTGCGCCACTTCTTCATATGCATGGCAATTAAAATTGCCTTAGTGAGCCTCTTAAAAGTAATGATATCTGTACATGTTCTTCATTCAGGGGGTAGGCTATTCCATAAAACTATACCTCTATAAAGTGGACTCTTTTTAAACCCATTTTTCTTGGATGGGGGGTAGACTAATAGACCTGTTTCAGCAGAGCGTGTCCTCATACCTACTTGTCTAACATTTTCCAACATTAGGCCTTTGTTGGCAAAGTCAGTGTTACCACTGTAGACATACTTGTGTGTTAGTAACAGTAACTGCATATCATGCTTGACAACGATAAAAGGTATGTCTGTTTCCTCATGCTGCTTTATTACATTGAACTTAAGTCTTACTTTCAAACAGACTCTCAGACAGCGGTTTTGAACCCGCTGTAGAGACAATTGGTTAGTTTCTGTCAGGCCATTATACAGAAAGCCACAATATTCTAAAACTGGAGATATAGTTTGCTTATATACAAGGGTAGCTACTCTCTGAGACATTTTCTTACGTAGATTACCATGCATGAATAGTCTATTAGAGCTAGTTTGATTCACCATTTTATTAAGGTTAAGCCTGCTATCCAAAATGACTCCTAGATATTCATAGGAGTCACAGACACTTAGCTCAGTTGTACCCATGTAAATAGATATTGTCTGACTATGAGTCCTAGGCTGATTGAAAATCATTATTTTTGTCTTGGCAGTGTTGATACATAAACCACTTTTGCTAAACCAATTATATACTCTGGTAGCATCGTTTTGTAACTTTAACTCAGCTTCTGCTAAAGTACGACCAGGTACATAAAACACAACATCGTCTGCATACATAGAAACTCGGCAGTGTATAAGTTGATCAGGTAGACTATTAATAAAACATATAAACAATAGGGGGCCCAATATAGACCCTTGCGGCACTCCGCATCTGATATCAAGTAGAGATGATGAAGTGTTGTTTTCGGTTTTTCAGGTATAAATGTAGCCAGTTAGTGTATATAATAGGTAAATTATATGATTTCATTCTTGCAATGAGCTCACCATGATGGATCGAATCGAAAGCCTTACGTATATCCAGAAAGCATGCCGTGACTATCATATCTTCATCTCTCGCCTTGTAAATGTCATTGACAAGAGAAAACAGTGCATCACTACAGCCCCTGGATGAACGAAAACCATATTGGAACTTGGATAGTTTTTTATCTGATTCTAGGTATGAATAGATGCAGCTATAAATGATATGTTCCATTATTTTGCTCGGCACCGGTAAAAGAGAAATTGGTCGCCAATTTCCTATGTTCTTTAAGTCCCCTGATTTAGGTAGGGGAACTTCTTTGGCGGTTGCCCAGGACTTTGGGAAGGTTATTGTATGTAAGCTACAATTAATTATTGATGTCAATTGTGGACAGAGTATAATTAGAGCGTCCTTAAGCACTGTAGTAGAGATATTATCCACACCACTTGATTTGTGCACTTCTATATTCTTAACCAGCTTCATGACCTCACCGTAACTGATAGTGGTTGTGGGAGTTTCTGAATATGTTTGTGTCACAGGATCAGAGAGGGGGGATACCTTTGCTACAGTTCCTAGTTTGTTCAGCAAATCAATTCCAACAGTGGAGAAAAAATCATTAATATAACTTGGAACCTTATCACCGCAGCTCCTCCTTGGTTATATGATGTTTTAGAGAGAATTCAGGTTTGTGATTACTACTTTTACCTAACAGGATGTTCAATTCACGCCAGAATTTTGATGGGTTGTTGGACAGAGTTTCCAATTCATCTACCATGAAATTATCTTGAGCATACTCTGATGCAATATTTATCTCGTCCCTAAGGTCTTTGGCTAGTTGCAGCAAGTCAGGGTTGTTTTTGCCAGCAGTGCAATATTCATGTATGGCCTCGTTCCTGCGGTGTATTAGTTCAAGAATATCATTATTCATCCATTCCTTACCATAATCTTTAAGCTTCATTTCCTTTATGGGACAATGCTTGTCTAAATATGTATGTATGTACAGTAATAGTATGTTCCACTTATCATCGGCATTGTTACTAGCATTAAAGGTAGACAGATCTATATTTAGCAGATAGTCAGTAAATCTGCCTATATCATACTTCCTATCAGACCTACCATTTATAGTGATATTCACTGGTACTAATTTAGGACGTTTCCTAACACCATAAACGGGTAAGTGATCTGATACATATTCTGGTAGAGTGCCACTGTGCATCACTATGTCACAGTTTGTGGCTATAGGGTCGATGCGGGAGCCTCCATGACCATTCTGGTTTGGTCTAGTGATTATGTTAATTTTATCTATTAGGTTTGGATTACTTAAGACTTTATGATATTTCTTTGTTTTAGGATGGTCAGGGTCAAAAAGGTTTATGTTTAGGTCACCTAATAACCATAGCTCCCTACCCTCCAGCAGGTCGTCCTGACAGGCTTCGAGTAATGTGTCAAGGCATCTGACATAACTACTGTTTGGAGGTCTATACGCGAGTACTGTAGTCATCAGGCGATGCTTATCCTCAGTATAGTTCATGACCAGTAATTCTATATCAGCATTACATTTTGTAAGTGTGTGTACAATTGAGCAATATGGAGCTAATCTATTGTGGACATATATCAGTAAACCCCCGCCATTTTTGTCTATCACTCTATCCAGTCTATAAGTTTGGTATTGACCCACTATTATTTTATTGTCTGGATATGGCTCGACTAACCAGCTTTCTGTTACACAGAATATATCGAAGAGAGGCACGAGGTCAGTTATAACCTCAAATTTCTTTTGGGCCACCATACTTCTGATATTATGATGACCTATCTTCATACCCTTCATTGACATGAACTCATTTAGGTGAGTAGAAGCGCTGATGGTATTTGGAACCCTTTGGTTGTGGTAGTTGGCCAGGCACCCTTTGTGTCAAGAAAAAAGGGCTTGACATAAGTTGGGCTTATGTATGTGTGGTACTCTTTTACTAAACTCATTTTTTGTATTTTTTTCTTTAAAGTGTTAATGTGCAGGGGCATACAGTGTGCCAACATAAGTCCATCAGCTGAGCTAAAGTGCTCAGACTGTGTGATGGACTGTGAGGAAACATATGACTCATGCATAGTTCTCACAGGGTGCGTGATTATTAGTGGGGGGTTAAAGCTATGAGTTTTCTTTTTTTCCAAAACTGTGATATTCGGAAAAAGTTTCTAACATGTCTTTAGTATGATCCAAGGAAAGAGCCAGTGTGTACATCAATCACTATTGTCTGATTAGATATGACACAAGGCAGAAGGATATAGTACTTGAAGCATGCATTATGTGTTAGTCATTCCAGTTTTGATCATAAGTTGGAGAGAAAGAAATAGGAGTTCAGAAAACTGAACTATTTTTTAGAATGCCAGTGTACCACTCAGCCCAATGTGGGCATATGATATTTAGGTTGACAGACTAAGAGATACATAGTTAATACAGTTGATCGAGTGGGAATGGATAGTATAATTGTTAGTGTTATATTATGTAATGGGTAAATAACCTATTAAATTGTGTGGATACTTCTGTAATACATATCAGGCATTTGACCAGCAACACTTTGCTCATTGGTCTTATACACAAAGGGATTAGATTGTCAGTCGTGAAACCTTCAGCTATTCAATAACTCAGTTCAAATTGATCAAGTACAGTAGTACATATATGATAGGCAACCTGCAACACTTTGCTAATTGGTTACTCTCTCATGGTATATATGATTGACTGAAGCCAGCAGCAGTTGGACCACAGTCTCTTAGAATATGCATAATGAACGATTTATTACTGGCAGTCTATAATAGCATTTTTCTATGCTGGATGTGTAACGTGTAGTTCAATACAAATATTACAAGTGAAGACTGCCTGCAACTCTTTGCTTATGGTCAATTTCCCAGGTAATATATTATATTGTGTGAGCTCTTTTGGTCAAAGACAGATACAGATTACACCAAAGAACTACTATTATGCCAAAATAGCAACATATCAATATGGAATATTCACAATGAAGGATCTATTAATGGCAGTGTATAATAGCATATTTCTATACTAAATGTGTAATTTGTAATTCAATACAAATATTACAAGTGAAGACTGCCTGCAACTCTTTGCTTATGGTCAACTTCCCAGGTAATATATTATATGTGTGTAAGCTCTTTTGGTCAAAGACAGACACGGCTTATGCAAAAAAAAAACCACAAATAAACACACACAAAAAAACCCCACAAAAAACACACAAAAAAAACCCCCAAAAAACAACAAACTACTATTATGCCAAATAGCAACATATCAACGTGTAATGTGCACAATGAAGGATCTATTGATGGCAGTGTGTAATAGCATATTTCTATACCAGGTGTGCAATGGGTAATTCAATACAAATATTACAAGTGAAGACTGCCTGCAACTCTTTGCTTGTGGTCAGCTTCCCAGGTAATATATTATATGTGTATGTGTAAGCTCTTTTGGCCAAAGAGAGAAACAGATTATGCCAAAAACTACTAAAAACTTGGTACTGACTAAAACAATGTTCAAATATTATCAGGAATTTATTTCTTTAAATGATATATATACTGGCAGAGACCAATTGACAAAGAATAATAGTAACTCTTAGATGTTTATGCTTAGTATATCACCTGATTTTACTCACTGAAATTATGATTTTAAGTGGTTGGATTTACTTTCTTTGCATGCATACAATTTTCAGATGTTACCATCGCACTACCCTCACATTTAAGCCTTGGTCTATTAAAATGCTGATCTTGTATAAGCATAGGTTGTAAGGGAGTGTTCAAATTTCTCTTGAGCACTAAAACAGATGGGCGCCTGTCTTGTATAAGTGCTGGTGGTAATCATGACTCAAATCAATGAACACTGAGCCGTTAAAACACGACGGTACAGTATTGTTTTTAACAATTCAGTATTGGTTTTCTATAACCATGCTTCCTGAGTTCTTGGGTCCCCTCCTCCAATGTCCTCTCTATAGAGCACAGTCTGTCAGTCGGTGGTCACCCTACGTATATTACAACCTCCCACTCCAGCACCTTTAGCCTATACGCCTTTCCCAGTCCGACTCCTCCTGTAGGAAAATCAATGTCTCCAATATCCCCCTTTAGCCTCTCCAGGGCAGCTCTGAAGTGCATTCACACTCCTACCTCATGTCCCAGTGCCAGGCCAAGACCCCTGTAGGGCTGGGAGAGACCCATCTCTCCCTACTCCAACCTCTGCAGTCATGGCAGATGGTTGTAGTTATTGGAAGACATAGGTGACATCTTGCTTGGACTGGTAATGAACTAGGATCCTGAAGCATAGATTTCACCTAAATGTATTGCCAATCATATTTGGCTGTTTTTCTTGGCATTCATTTAAAGGGTGGGACTGTTAAGGCTCCATTAAATGCTACCACCTCTACCTCTACTGACTGTGACCAACCAACATGTACATGGCTGCTTTAATCTCCTCCACCACCATTGAGGTCAATGAGCACTGGTCTTCTTCTACAGTGTGGAAAGGACATGTGTACTTCCAAAGATAGCCTTGGGATTAAAAGCAAAGTGGAAGAAAGGAGAGGGGAGCAGGAGGTATAGTGGTGGGTATGCATGTTGTGATGGGAGTGATGGATTTATATGGCCACTAGTGATTATGAGGTCTGAGGTGTGAATAGGTCACTAGTGTGGTAGCTATGCTGTGGGTGGGGAATAGTAGGGCTGAATATGGAAGCTCCAGCATCAGTTCATGGCCAAGGCACCAACCTTCCATCTATCAATCGACCTTCTTCTGTCATTTTGTTTGATGTCTTTTGCAGAGGGCTTCATATAGAACATTTTCAAGATAGTTTTGTAGTAGTAAAATAAATACACAGAGCACTGCAATATATGGTCAACGCTTCCATGCATCATCATCATTATAAGCCAGGGAGCCGGTACTGCAGAGTATCATGGAGTCTAAACCTACTATAGACACCATCATCCTGCCAGGGTTAAGGTACAGTCACACATACTACTCACACTTTAGAAAATACTGTAAATGTATATTATTTTCACTGCTTTTTCACGTTTTTTTTCGCGGAAATGAAAATACATGAAAATATGTACAGCGCAAATATCTATCCAGTACAGTTATGTAACTAACATATGCTAATATCTGTGAATTCAAATACAGGGGAAATTGTGGTTTATAGCTTATTTGCGAAAATATATATGCACGAAAAAATCTACGTTAGCAGTACACAGGATTTCCCTTCATCTACACTGACTGCCTAATTTAGGTTCAGGGTACCAGTGAAGGTGTTGGGTAGTTCAAGGGAGCCACCTTTAACAGCATCAGAACCTTGGTCTGCCCCTGCGTCCTGTGGTACTCTGATAGGGTGGGTGGGTGTGGGTGTGAGCCGGCACTTCAAAGGTAATAGGAGCAGGGGACAGCCTCTTTGAAGTGAACCCTCACTAACTCTGATTAACTGAGTTGCTCTGAGTGGGTAGTCCTAAGGTGTCTGAGCTGTTAAACCTCTAAGAGCTGCACAATGTCTCAACTTAAACTTTATACTCATTTGTTGTCATAATGTGGCCAGAGCATCATCCGCACACTTTGGGAGAGTACCAACCTGTTAGGGTCGGGTCGATGCGCTGGCAAGTATGCGACTCATTCATTCATTTATGTTTGATGGCCTTTTACGATACTGCTTCACTATTCAGACTGTGGATGGACGAGGGATTACCATGCATTCCACCAGTCTTTCTCATCCAGCTCGGCTCTGCTGCAAGGGCTTCATATCTCCCATAGTAAAGCTGGTATAGACTTAATTTGATGCATACCACCACTCAACTATGGGCACCATTCAACCTATACCAAGGGCGCAAACATACATCTCCAAGCAGAGTCCTGGTGGTTGGGTGGTTAGTAGAAGAAGGGTCCGTCATTAGAAGTCCCCCCTCTCCTTTGAGCAGAGCATTCTGGTGAAAATACATGTATTTAAATCTATTGAAAGATGACATATTTGTTAGTAGCCATAATAAAGAATTTTCCTGGTATCCAGAATTTGCAATTAAATGTCTAACTAATGATACAGCCCCTTTTTAGCAAAGTCCCCCCTCTGCCTTGCACCAACCTTGCTGTGGGACTGACCTCCATAGCCATAGCACAGTTGGAGAGCAAAAGAGTGCAGAGAAGCAGTCCCCGGACACCAGTGTAGGGCCCAGAGTGACGGACTCTTCTATTTATAGGGCGCTAAGGAGTCGGCCCCTGTCAGTTGCTGCCCCTGTCAGTTGCCGCCCTATACAGATGACATACTGTAGACCCCCCTCCCTCCCCCAGCGATAGCTCAGCTCTGACCTTGTCTCACCATTGTCCACGTCCTGCAGATGTCCCATCTACTTTATCACACATGGACAGATATAACTAGGAGTTCCTGCTGCTTTTGAGATTTTGACAACCCATACAAAGAATGATTAATGGGGGAGGGATTTCTTGTATTTCTAAGATATAGGTACAACCAGGTTTAGGTTTGTTGAATTATTCATCCGTGGAATTGTTACATAGTGATAAGAATGGTGGGTAGGAATGCTCAGTCTGTTGATTACATCACAGCAGGGATATCATTGAGGTTCACTCAGCTGAAAGTGGCATGCATGTCAAGGACACTCATAAATCAGTGTTACACAATGAAACATTCAGATACCAATAAAGCAAGTATTGGACATGGAGCCCAAGATAATACAGAAATCTGGAAATTTGTTTTATGCTTCAACCATACTCCTTTTCTACATGATGGCTGTCTTGCAGCTGTGAAGATTAGTGTTTTTCATTGCAAAGGCAATGACGTAAAATAAGCATTACATGAACAGTCAGGTCCATAAACACGAAACTGATTAACCTAAATACAATATTTGCCCACCCATATGTAATATTTGAAAATATTGGTGAATGTTAATTGTGATAAAAATGTAATAGTTACTTTTCAATTTGAATAACATTGGTTACCTTCTTTAGATAACGTCTCCCTCTTCTCTTGCCCTTGACGTCATTGATTAAACATCAAAATTCATCATGATAGAGTCTCCCTCCAGATCCTATCCCTGTAATCATTCCTCCCATCAGTTAATCACCTGCACACCTCACTGCATCACACTGTCTATTCCGTAATAAATCACCAGAGAATCTTTACTTGATAACTCCTTTAACTCATTATTCTGATCTTACTTCAATCTCGGTTCTCAGTGATTTCTGGATGATTAACTGCCAATTTGACATCTCACTAGTTTCATATTCAGTGTTCAATGTTCTAATCTTAACATGGAGTTTTTTCATCACGGTTTAAGCAATTGATACACTGGCAGTTCACCATCCCGAAGGACATCAGTGAGGGCTCAATTAAGAATTTGGACCACTTCTGGGGGGGGGGGGGGCAAATAATGTCACCCCTTCTTAGTAAAAAGGTCATGCATTACTATAGCTGTCAATTTTAACCTGCCTGCGAGGGACAAAAGATGTTTTATATTTGTTGGTATATTCAGTATCGCTGGCTCTCAAATAAATGCACAACTGCCTGATTAAATAGATTCTAGAAATTAACCGTTATATTTTCCAATACCATCTAAACAAGGCCGGTTTGGTGCAGTCAATTGGTCCAGTAGCTGGGTGTTGCAATTTTCGATGTGGTGTCCCCCAGATAAAGTTATTAGCCATTACACATTAAACCGTTTTATTTGATGTATTTTTGACTATTTGACTAGAAGGAATCGTTTCTGATTTTGTTGCTGTCTGGTCGGCCTGATGGGGGAAAATAGGAGGATCTGAGATAACTGGGCCCTATGGGAGGATGGGCTGAGAAGTGGGTCATTCAGGGAATATATGCCTCCTTGCTAAAGGGTCATTTTAAAGTTGACATCTTTATATCATCTGCCACTATGGCAATGTACTTTCTCCTTCCACTCTGTCAGTTCCACTCCAACACCACTTTGTAACTGCCATTTTAATTCTGCAAGCTAAGCAGATTATGTCTCAATAGGGCTAGTCAGATAAGACTGGCACAAAATGGATTACCGGGATTGGGTGATATCAGGTCATTATTTAAAGATGCCTTATCACTTAGAAATGCATATTCATGTTCTATTGAAATCACTTAGGATGTATGGTTTGGCTTTGTTGATTAGGTAATTCTTCAAAAGCAATGGACGACCTTAAATTACAAATTCGGACTTGTCATATTATATAATATGCTTAGATGACGCAATTGCAGTTGATCATCACAAAGGAAATTAGAGAAGGTTCTGATTGATTATCTATTTCCTGAGGAATACTTATGCCAACAAAAATACCACATATCTTAGTAGGATATAACCAATGAGCTGAAGGAGGTATTCACTAAAGCTGCCCGGGTGATTTATTGCAGAATAGACAGTGGGGTGTTGCTGGTGATTAACTGATGGGAGGAATGATTACCGAGATATAATCTGGAGGCAGGGCTTCATTTCCTCATTTTAATTAATGAAGTCAATGGTAGTAAGGGTGGATGGATGGGGACTTTTCTATAGGAGATCGGCAATGTAAGTCAGATAGTAATCAGAATTAGCGAGATAGGAATATTTGTGGATGATATAAATTTACTTTGTACAGCGACTTTAACATTTCTTGGCAGTTTTGATGATTATCTATTCATGTGTCTTGAGAAATGTTGTGTTCAGATAAATCAGGTTTCTTTTGATATATTCGATAGTCCATGCAATGCTGTTTAATTTCATTGGCAAAAAAACCACTACTCTCCACAGCAACAAGACAACCATCATACGTATATTTGTCAAGATCCGTCCCATTCTATTATTTAAATGAGCACCTCATGGAACTCCCTGTGAATGCAGAAAGCAGATACTTTTTCTGGCATTGTGCGTTCAATTCAAAAGCTTGCAATATTAGTGCCCATCTAAATCCTCTATTGTAGTACATTGATTTATGAGTCTGCTTGACATAGTTGGGACATTTCTTGGAGTAAAAATCAATGCAATGATTACTGTATGTTCTCTGTAATCAATAGAACAGTATTGTGTTCATATCCTATTGTTAACAGCATTATGACAAAGAATACCTCAGATGAATAAGTCAACGGACCATAAGCCTACCTCTCTAAGATACAAGAAAAATCTTTTTATCCTTCCGCTATATCCTTTATTCTTTTGAGGTCTGTCAAATTCAAAAGCTTTAAGATTTCCTATAGCTGTATAAGTGTGATAATGTGTCGTGGACCACAGACTCTAGACAATGGTGAGGCAAGGCATGAACTAACTCTTCCTGGGAGACTGGAGAGGAGGATGGGGCATTTGTATGGGGACAATGATGCTCATGGAAGAGAGTGATATGAATCACATTGAGAGTTTCTATAGCAGCTTAATGCCAACAGTATGTTCAGTCGTCATAGTTACTATTATGTACATACCTCCTGTACACACACGGATAATGTACAGTCTGTATATCAATCTATATGTGCCTTATACAGATAAATAAATAAATAGATAAATAAATAACTAAATGAATGATTCATCTAATGGGAGAAAGCGGATCTGGTCTCAAATTTGGAATAATGACACCATTATATGCATTTATTTGGACAAATAAAACTTTTTTACATAATTTGAGGCTTGCATGTCTATGACGCTTCAGGGGGCAGGGATGGTAACACATGCTGCAGACACATGAGAATCAGCCTGAATTGAGATGGAAGGGGATATTTTTGTGGGACCAGTCTACCCGTGGACGCACATTAAGTCATTTGGGTGCACTTGTTTGATAGCATCGGATGGAGCCTCCTTCATCAGGGCTCATCGGGGGAAGTACTAATTACGAAAGCACTAATCACTCGTCCACGATTCTCAGACTGATAGTGGAGCAGGAAAAACACAATTCAATATCTTTCATTTGATTTCTAGATACATTCATGACTGATGAAAATAGAAGCAACTCATTCCGTGAGATGTGAAAGCAGAGTATAATTATTGTTGTGACATCTGATGCATGTTAGTCTAACAACTTTACTTAATGTCTCCTAAATCAGTGGTGTATAGTAGGCTTGTATATAGATAAAGCAACAAAGCATACAGGCTTATGCGACTAGATATGGTGTTACAGGGGAATTGATATAACTGGGGTGATGTCTATGACAAGAACGGGTATTTGTTAGTACACCCTAAAAAATGTGCATAGTGTAGGGGCATGATATTACATATTAATCTCATACACGGTATTTCCGGGTAACGTCTGTTTACTCGGCTTCTCCACCTGGAGCTAGTGCACACAGTTCCCGGGAGAGGGCGCAGGTCCTCTTCAGGTAACCGTGTGCCGCTCTCAGGTGGGCGGCCGACCCACCCACCTGGCCACGTGATCTAAGAGCCGGTGTTATATAAGACCCATGTGTTTACCTGGAACGGCAGTCAGTGCAGGCCCGACTGACGAGAGACTTCACATGTCCAACCGTGCGGACAGAGTTGTATGCTAAGAGTTGTATACTGACCGTTTCCTCTATTTATAGAGAAACCTGATCTACCTGTGTGTATTAATTCTACACTGATCGTTCCCTAGGAAAGGAACTAGAGTTGTTATTCTTGTGAATAAAGACGGATATATTCTCGCACCTGGAAACTGCCGTGATCGTTGTTCTTTAACCTAGAGTTAACTACGAACCACCACACTGGTGCCGTGACCAGTAGCAGTGAAGGTAGCAGAACAAGTTAGTTGTTCGGGAATATGTTCGGGTTATACTGAACAGGAAGTCCTTGAGTGGACAGACAGTCCTTTAGTGGACAGACAATGGCTACCGGTGGTAGCCTGGGAGGCTCTGGCCCAGAGCTGAGTGAAGGGGAGTTGGAATCAACTCGCCTGGAGGTGCCAGGAATGGAACCTGGGGAGGGCTTGAAGCCAGAGCAAAAGAAGAGGAAATTGCAGGATCTTTCCTGGGTGGAACCCTATGTAGGGGATGAGAGATTCCAGAGGGAATATGACGAGCGTTTGGCTCGGGAAGAGGATGACCTCTACTGGGAGAATGTCCGATTGGACAAGCAGTCAATGGAAGATCAGTATGCTGCATTGACTGAGGAATTGACATCCCTGGTAAAAGAAAGGGACGAGATCCTCTCTGAGAATCAGAGGGTAAAAGGAACTCTGATAGAAGAGAGAGAACGGTTGATAGAAGACAACCGGTATATGAAAAAGAAGGTTGCTCAGGAATCGCATGAATGCCAAAAGATTCAGGCAAAGATTGCTGAGAACCAGAAGGAGAATGAACATTCCGAATCTCTTAAGGAGAGGTATGAGAGGGAGTTGAAAAAATACTCTAGAGAATGGTATGCCCTGAAGAAGGGGACAGAAGAGCTCGAGAAGGGCAGAGACCAGTTGGTCAAGGATAACGAATCCACCAGGATACAAATCCTGGAAGAAACGGAAGAGTTAGAAAGGAAACGGAAAGCTGAGGTGGAGGCTGTCTGTTCCCTTGAAGCCAGGAAAACTCTCCTGCGGGGTGAATTGTCGAAGGCAATGGAACAGCAGGGGGAGGAACAAGTTCCAGCTATCAGGCCGGAAACTGTTCTGGACAGCACTCTTGCTGCTAGGAAGGTGGATGCATTACCTCAATTCGATCCATTTATTAATGATAATGGATTGAGGAATGTGGAAGACTCTGTGTATAAAAACAGAGGGAAGGATTCAAAGAGAGTGAATATCACAGGGCGCTCTCTTGAACGAGAACCAGTTAATCAAGCCAGTATTGGTCAGGTTAACAGGGAAATGTCTCCAGAGGAGGAAGTGTCTCGACATTATAAAAATAAATTTCGAGATGAAGTCGTGAACCATAGTTATGGCTCACTGAACCCCTTTTTCGGGAGATGACCCGGCTCAGTATGGGAACCCGGGAGATTATGATAGCAAGGGTAATTATAGATATTGCCCGGATGCAACTTATTCATATCCACCTCCGACCACTAATACACATTCGGGAGTCAATAGGGACCCTGAAAATAGGCCGAGGGGCAGTCTGAATAAGGGGTGTTCACAGCAGAGAACGAAGGGAAGGTCAAATCCAGTGCATAAAAACACTCAGGGATTGTCCGGCTATCAAGGCCCACGCTTTGATGAGGGTACAGACTCGGAATCAGATAAATCTTCTGACGACATACCCAAGATAAAGGTTCCTTTGAACCGAAGGGTAACAATGACCCCGGCGGAACACCGCTTACATAATCGAGACCCAGCCATAGGTAATTTGGGACTAGATTGCTCCAGCCGAGGTCAAGACGGTACAGACTTACTGGCTTGGAGTAGACGCATGTCGGGTCAATTAGTGCATTCTAATTATGCCGCTAAGAGAACTGCACGCGTGACTAAGCCTTACAGGGGTTTACGACCCTGGAAGGAGGAATATCAATCACTTTTAGATGATTGTAAGTACAATTGCTGGAACAAGGAGGAATCCTTGGGAGCTTTTGTGATATGGTTGAGTGACGGCCCGGGTAAGATAGTGGTTGAAGAATGGAGGGACACTTACGGGCCAGAAGCTACATACGACCAGCTGGAAGTATTAGCTTGTTATACCTTTGGGAAAATGGTGACAGTAGATCACTGGACTCTGTTTCAGAGAAGAACGCAGAAACCAAAGGAATCTGCTAAAATTTTTGGGCTAGAATTGCAGCGATTATTGCGGCAGGCTAGGCCAGAATGGAGTAGGGATGCTGAATATTACATAGAATCCCTATTTGTAAGATTTATTAGTGGATTAAGTGATCCCGAACATGCTAAAGTTTGTGGTAGAGCTTGGGAAGCTGGGTCTTCCCTAGCAGATTTGTTCATGGCGATTGATCAACATGACAAAAAGAAGATACTGTTGGCTGGTATGATACCCGCTAATAGGGGGCAGCGCGTCTCTGGAATTGAACATTCCTTAGATGGAGACGATTCTTCCGCGGAAGAATCTGAAGGGGAGGAGAGAGTAGACGCCCTGAAATTCAAGGGTCGACAGAAATCTAACTCAACCCCAGCTTCCGGGAAACTTCCTAGTAACAAAGGTTATTCGGAAACCCCCCGGAAACCCGACATTCGGGAGCCTCAGACTGAACCCAGTCAGAAAACCCAGACCCCGGAGACGACCACTCCGGATAAAACAAATGCGTCAGGAAACTCATTAAATACCTTAATGGAGTCCATGATTAAACGCATGAACGAGGTGTTTGATAATCAAACCAGGCGCCGCCCTAGGGTCGATCGTAACACTGTCCAGTGTTACAGATGTCAAGTCAAAGGGCACTTTGCATCTGAATGCAAAGCAGAGAAACCTGTTTTAAGAAGTGAGGTTTCGGGAAATTAGAGGGGGTTACCGGGGATGGCAGGACGGTAACCCCTGAGGAAATATGTCAGATTATCACCGACGTTGGCGGTGAAGATTCATTAGCAGTGAATGCGTCCAGCAAGAAGGGAGATGGGACCGTACATCCCGGAAACCATGAGGCTGGGGAGACTGGTACAACAGGCGCCCAGGGGTGCGCGTATGGGAAACCTAGTGCCAGTTTAGAGGAGTCAATAACCAAAGAGTTGGTTAAGGTTGGAGGAACCAGGCTTCCCCCGGGTCATCCTTGTCTGGAACACCTGAAAGGATGTGGATTCGACCTGGGCACTGATAGTGACCTTCACCGGTTTACTAGGAATCCCTCAGTAACTGATGGGAAGAGGTGGTACGTTTCCTGTTCTGTACAAGGAAAGACTGGGGAGTTTCTTATGGATACTGGAGCTAGCCACTCCATGGTCTCTAAGAGATTCATCAGCTTATTGCCGAATATGTGTGAGAACCTCACAATGAGGGTAAACGCATGTACGGCCGATGGTACCAGAATGAGGACATTTGGACGGACTTTTCTGATAATCTCTGTGGCCGGGAAAGAATTTGTTTGGGCCCCGACCATAGCTGAGATTGAAGATGATGGTATTCTTGGTTTGGATTTTGCGGCGCTTTTCGGTGCGACTTTGAATCCGAAAAGTGGGAAGTTGAAAATTGAATACCCGTATGATATGACCATACTCTGTAAGTTGAGAGTGATAAGTAGTGTCGCTAGTGTGGCACAGACTGTGAAGATTCCCCCGGGAATGACCTGTGACGTGTTAGTCAGTTCAGGGAGGCTAATCCAGAAAGGATTAGCGGTAATCGAGCCGGATATGGCTGTATTGTCCCGGAAGGGATTGGAATCTGCGGATACCCTAGTAGGGAATTCCAGATGGACAGTGACACCCATTTCCAACCCCGGAAACTCCACAGTATATCTTGAGAAAGGCACTGAAGTTGGGAAAGTGATACTTGCGGAGGCAGTCACCGGTAGCCATCAAGACCTGAGGTTAGAAGAAGGAGGGGAAGAGGAATTGCATGAAGAGTTAACTAAGTTGTTAACAGGATCGTCCATAACGGATGAGAATGATCAGGAAGCCCTAAAGGCTATGCTGAAGAGATGCAGGCAAGCTTTTGCGGCCCCAGGGGAACCCCTGGGGAGAACCAATAAGGTATTGCATGAAATTAAAACCGGGGATAACCCCGCTTTTAAGATTCCTTATAGGAGATTACCCCTCAAGAA
Organism: Harmothoe impar; assembly: GCA_947462335.1. Lineage (NCBI taxonomy): Eukaryota > Metazoa > Annelida > Polychaeta > Phyllodocida > Polynoidae > Harmothoe > Harmothoe impar. The sequence continues at coordinate 21,292,151 of OX381714.1, forward strand.
GAAGATTGTAGCTGAGGAAGAGATAGCGAAAATGCTGAAGGATAATGTTATTGTTCCCAGCATGAGTCCTTGGTCCTCCCCTGTGTGTATGGTAACCAAGAAGGATGGTAGCATACGGTTCTGTATTGATTACCGGAAACTGAATGGGTTGACTAAAAAGAACTCCTATCCTCTTCCTAGGATAGATGAGACGATTGATTCCCTGGGAGGGAATGAATGGTTTTGTACCCTGGATTTACAGTCCGGGTATTGGCAAGTAGGCATGAAGCCTGAAGATATGGAGAAAACCGCGTTTTCCAGCCATATTGGGTTGTTTGAATATAAGGTAATGCAGTTCGGGTTATGTAACGCGCCGGCCACCTTTGAAGCCATGATGGAGACACTGTTAAGTGATTTATTATGGCGGAAATGTCTAGTTTACTTGGATGACGTAATTGTGTTTGGAAAGACCTTTGCGGATTGTTTAAGTAATTTGGAGGAAGTCTTAAACCGAATCATGTCTAACGGTCTCAAATTGAAACCAAAGAAATGCAATCTGTTTAAGAAGGATATTAACTACCTAGGGCGGATTATTTCCACCGAGGGGGTTAAGGCGGATCCGGAAAAGATCAGGAGTGTGACTGAATGGGAAGTCCCCAGGGGTCCTAAAGATGTGCGATCCTTTCTAGGATTCTGCTCATACTATAGGGATTTCCTGCCGGGGTATTCCCGGGTAGCCTATCCGATCCAGTGTTTGTCACACTGGACACCCGGAAATAGGAAGGAAGAGTTCCCATGGGGGAGGGAACAGGACACAGCTTTCTTAGCAATAAAAAAGTTGTTTGTAGAGACCCCGGTGTTAAAGTATCCCACCCCGGATGGTCATTTTGTATTGGATACAGATGCTAGTAATGAGAGTATTGGGGCCGCCCTCAGTCAAGTCCAAGGCGGAGTGGAGGTTCCCATTGCCTTTGCTAGTAATACTATGAGTAAGACCCAGCGTAATTACTGTACCACTAAAAGGGAATTGTTGGCTGTGATAGTTTATACTAAAAAGTTCAAACATTTCCTTTGGGGGTCCGATTTTACGCTAAGAACAGATCATTCCTCTTTGAGATGGTTATTGAATTTCAAAGATGCGGAAGGAATGATTGGACGTTGGCTAGCACACCTTTCCGAGTTCGGTTTGGAGCAAAGTCAGATCCAGCATAGAGCTGGGGTAAAGCATGTAAATGCTGATGCACTTTCCCGACGTCCTATCAGGAAGTGCGAAAACACCAACTGTGATGACTGTGGTCAGCATGAGGTTTTCATAGCCGGAGCAAGGATTCCCTTTGAGATCAAGGGAACTGGGGTTCTGGAGTGGTCCATGGGAACCATCCGGAAATTCCAGGAAAAGGATCCTAACCTTAGCCGGTTGTTGGTATTGTTACCTAGGAAGATACGGCCCCCGCGGCCTGAGATTTCCCTGGAGAATCGGGAAATGAGACGACTAATAGCTCAATGGGCAGAGCTAGAGGTCCAGAGCGGAATCGTCTACCGGTGGAAGATTAATTCATCCGGTAGGAGAGTCCGGCAAGTGGTAATCCCCTCCGGTATGCGGAGGGATGTTATGTATTATTGCCATGGACACCTGACCAGTGGACATTTCGGGAAAAAGCGTTCCCTGGAACGTCTGAAAAGGAGATATTACTGGCCAGGGATGAGTAGTGATCTATTAAGATGGATTGCTACTTGCCCGGATTGTTGTAAAAACAAACCTGGGCCTGGGATGGGTAAAATGCCTTTGTCCCAGGAGTTGTTTGGTGTAAGATTTGCGCGAGTCGCCATAGATATTATCAGTGGGTTTAAAACTACCCCTGAGGGTAATACTTGTATGATGGTCGTCACTGACTATTATACTAAGTATACGAGAGTGTTCCCATTAGCGGATCACAAAGCCGCAACCTGTGCAAAAGCTGTTGTTAAAGGTTGGGTATTGCATCTTGGGGTTCCCCTAATGATGCATAGTGACCAAGGTCGGGAATTTGAATCTGATCTGTGGCAGGAAATGTGTCACCGACTGGCGATTTGTAAAACGAGAAGAAATCCCTATCGGCCACAAAGTGATGGAATGGTTGAGAGATTCAATCGTACATTGATTCAGGTGTTGAAATCCCTGGTGAATGATAAAATGGATGACTGGGATGAGCAGTGTGATTATGTATGCCATGCATATAATAGCACTGTCCATTCTAGTACTTCCTGTTCCCCGAATCTATTAGTTTTCGGGGAAGATTTAATAATGCCCGCTGATCTGGTATTCGGGGTGGTTGGAATGAACCCGGAAACCCCCTGCCATGTGATGTTTGTGGAGTCATTAAGAGATCAATTCAAATATGCTTATGAATTGGTGAGAACTGAACTGCAGAAGAATGCTACCTGGCAGAAGACCGGCTATGATCTAGGCCTTAAGCCGCGACGATTCAAAGTTGGTGATCAGGTAGTAAGATTACATGAGCCGTTATCGACTCTGAAACTTGCTAGTAATTGGGACGGCCCCTTTGTGGTTACCCGCATAGTAAGTGACAGTACTGTAGTGATACGTTCATTACAAGGAAAGATGTATAAATCTAATGTAGCTCGACTAAGAGAGTGGAAGGGTAGAGATTTGTCCCTGGACTCGTATGAGTTGGAAGTTGATACTTTGATAGAGGAAAGTGAACAGCGGAAATTAGTGAAGGAACCTCCCCGGAAACGCGGGAGGCCGCGGAAGGAGGTTTCCCGGAAACTAATGGTGCAGAAGCCCGTCATCCCAAAAAGATCCGGGAAGAAGGCGGCTAATAAAGTCTCGCTGGCTGAAGGGAAAAGGACCCGGAAGAGTGTGGTTAAGGCTAAATCCACTCTGGAAAAAGCGTGTCCTAGAACCAGGTCTAATGTTATGCCTAAAAACATAAGACGCAGTCCCCGGTTACTAGCTAGGGACGGTATAACCTAAGCCGGTACACAACGAGTGTGGTGTCCTGTAATCTTGTTAAATATTTAAATGTTGTAATCAGTTATGTGTGGAAGTAAGTACGGTCGGAATGATCGTGATAGTCCCCCTGTCAAGGATCCCATGGGTGATGGACGGATAATCCGGTGAATGTGCTTTATTATGCCATTCATATATATTTCATTGATACTCTCGACGAGTTGACAGAGCGTAAGGATTAACACGTGGAATAAGGGTACCTGTTTACAATTGAACGCGCGGTGACCTGGTTCCAAGGAACTGGGTCACGGGACGCGCGGGGTTGCGCATGCGCGGTGGCGCGCCTTATATAAGGCCCGCGGAGCGGCGGGAATCGCCAGTTGGGGTTGAGAGGCGGTCCAGAGCAGACGTGAGAGCTTGGACACGACCATTGTCGCAGTGGGGAGGTGGATCCCCTATAAATCCATCAACAAACACTTTTCTTGAGTGTGACACAAAAAAACATGTCTTCCGAGACAGACCACCAACAGGTGGACCCTCTGCAAGAGGGCGACTCCGCTAGCGGAGGAAATGTGGTTGTTAATCAACCTGACCTCGTGGACCAGGAATCTATGGATTTCCTGGGACAAGGGGAGATAATGGACGTCGACGCTGACTCTCAGTCACCGCTACGCCCTGCTAATGTCGCCGCCAATTACTTGGAGGGGCTAGACATTGAGGCCATCAGCCCTGCTGACGGTCACGCTGATACCGGTGAAGCTGAGTATCAGGATCCGGGTCCATTGTACCATGGAGAACCGCCGGCGGACGTTGAAAAACCCCGCCCGGCAGTACCAACACTAGGAGGCTTCATGTCCAATCACGATGGACGTGAAGTAGAACTGCACGAGGACGTGCTAAGACTCACGGCGGAGGGAGCTCCCCGCCGGATAGACCCGCTCACGAGCCAGGCAATATTGCTCTTCCTGTTAGTGGAGGAGCAGGAGGAGATGCCCCCGGACTGGTTTGTGTACTGGGAGGCACTCCAGAAAGGACTACGCGTATGCTACTGCTTACGACGAGCTGTCTTCGATTTACATATCGCAGACATAAAGCGGTTAATGCCCGCACTCCCAATTCTGTCTCTGGACCCGAATTGTGGAGTTGCCGGGATGTTGTTGACTGGGGTCAACAGATACCGGGCGCGAATCGGGAAACTCCGAGAACCGAAAACCCGGAAGGAGTACGAGATTGCTGCCGCTAATACGCAGGGGGTAGTTTCGTACGTCCTGGATGTAGCCACTATTGAAGACTACATGGATTCTCACAACGTCAAACGAGATATTGCCATATCTTGTTTGGTTGACGAGGCGGTTCGTACAGTACGAACCAGATCTTCCAGTGCGGAGGAGAAGGCGCGAATAAAAGCGCTGAAAGCCACACCTAGGGGGCGCGGCAGTAAAGGTGAGAGGGGGGCCTCAAACCGGTCGAGCTCGGCCGACAGTAACCAGTCGGACGAGTTTGTCCAGGAGAGAGGACGTCAGGCTCGCCGGAACGAGAAGGCAAGATTAGCTAACTTGCCGGACTCTGTGTTAGCAGAGGGATTACCGGAACAACCTTCCGGAGGACAGCCCGTTATTCCCCGGGCTGAGGAGGAGACGGATGAGGCTATGGACATAAACGAAGCCAATACTCCGGCGCCCTCCAACACAAACACCACCACTACCACCCCGGCCCTTGTGGCAGAGATGACCGCCGTCGCGGGAGCAGCGGCCGCCGTGGCGGCTGCGCTGGTATTTAATCCAGCACGTCTCAGCCCTCTCCGTAGTCCGGCTCATTCGGATGCGGAAGAGGGAGAGGTTCCGGCTAACGCTGAGGAACCAGGAAATGCCCCAGAGGACCCCATCCCGCCTAATGACGTGATGAGGCGGATCTGGCAGAACGCGAACAATAAGTTTCGCGTGTTTATTCCCAATTCATGGGAACAGTGTCCGATTGGTCCTACCAATTTTGGATGTCCACTCGCGACCAACTGTAAGGGTCAGAGTGACGATGAGGATTGGATCCGGAATACCCCCCGGGACCGTCCTCCGTCTGCTTTTTATCAGCAGTGGCTGGATCAACTCAGGATCCTGCCAGATACTTACTATAGTAAGGAGCAGAAAGAAAAGCTTCTTTTTGCGAGTAACCGCTGGTATAGCCAACGGGAACGAAACTGGTGCCCGTTTGCTACGTGTGTAAACACGATTGGCACAGACAGAACCGTGTTTGTAACAAAACAACGGTTTCTGCGACACCTCTGTGAAAATCACATGCACCACTGTGTGGTGTACCACTGTGATATCACAGTAGGAAGGGAGTCCCAGCTTTGTAACGGGTGTTTAGAACCCCGGAGAGGTGAGCTCATGCGCCACATGAAAGATTGCCATAATATGGGAATCAGTGTAGCCCGCAACCGTGTGAATGCGCTACATGATGCCGTATGTGACCAGTACAAGTCACTCACGGAGGAACAGAAGGCTAAAATCCGGCCGGCAACTCCCTTCTACTGCGAGGTCGCAGATGGGAAGTTCAAAGCCAGGATTGCCAGAGTGGACGGACGACATAAGTTCGCCATGAATGACGAGGAATATACGGTGTTATGCACTACCCGTACTTCCCGCAGAGGTGGCAGTAGTTTCCGTCAGCCGGAAACCCGGGGTAGTTCCCGGGGGAAGAGCCGGTCCGCCCGCGACCGCTCTCGATCTCCTGCGGTATCCCCGGGACCAAAACGGAGACATGCCGGATCCACTTTGGAGGAACTCGATAATTCCTACTATGGGATTTATCATGCCCCGGAAGGTCGCGACTATTATCGCGAGTATCCAGACCCGCTGTTTACAGACCGGAAAGATCGGAAACGTGATTCCGGTGGTCAAGCGGCGGCGGCTACTAACATGGAATACCGTTCTAGACGTCTGAGCAGTTCAGACAGTGCCAACAGTCAACCTGACTGTGGAGGTGCCCGGCCTAAAGAACCGGCTACCAGAACAAAGGCTTCCCTGCCTTTGACGTACCATCTGGGGACAACTGCAAAGCTAACCCCCAGGGACGTCCGGTCACCCACTACCCCAACTCGGGACATGCAGGGCTTGACCGTGAAAGCTGAACCGAAATCACTAATCTCAGTGGTAACGCCTCGGGGCATAACTGTCCCGAAGGCTGCAGCGGTTGCGAAAGCGCCGCAAGCGGATGTTAAACCCGTGATTCCTGCAGCCCAGGAGCCGGTTGTCATCCAGCCAGTCGCGGGTACCTCCCGTACAGAAACTACCGGTGGCGTAAAATTAAAATACGTCCCGATAGTCAACTACTTCTCTCGGGAAGAGAAAGCGAGCTGCGAAGTGGGACAGAGAATTGTAACGGAATTCCAGGAGTCCCAACGCGAGCTGGCGGTGGAATATAACACCAAGATGTTAGGCCTGTTCACGCATGGCCTAAAGATTGCCCACCGGGAGGAGAAAGCATTGGTCGCTGTCGGCAATGCTGACTACTTGGCTAAAAAGTCAAGGGAAGCTGCTTCAGGCCAAAAGACTGCTGAGGCCACCGCAGGGTTCGTTCAGCAAGAGAACGAGAAGTTAACCAAACGGTTACAAGACATGAACGTAAAATTTTACGGGGTGTTCGGCGTGACTCTCGATACCTGGGATGGCACAGCTGAGCACGCGCTTGCTTTAATTAGGGCAAGAGATGAACCTTTAGGTTAAAAAGACTAATAGAAGGTTCTGAGTCTATTTCTAATTTTTTTAGGAATAGAGGAGGAAACTATAATAGTTTCCGGATAGATTAATTGTTCTTTCATTTAATCTGACGTCATAAATTGTTTATGACGGGGTTTCCCTCTTGAAGGGAGGGGCATCTTTTTAGATGCATATGGATCAACGCGGGGGGAACCTTCCGTGGAAGCTCTGGACTTACCTAACTACTCAACTCTCAACTATAGCCTACCGATGGGGAATCAGGACTCCACCGGGAAGCTACCAAACTAACGTCCCTGAAAACTAACTTTTGGGATACGTTACCATGATGTGTTCCTGATACTATTATGCTGAGTTATAAACTGTTCCCGTCCAAAGGATTACGTGTCAAACAGACAATGCTCGTGGTTCCAGTTCTACTTATATATTTCATGAACATTCCTGGAGCTAAGATTACGTGTTAAACGGACAGTACTCGTGGTTTCCAGCCAGATTATAGTTATATATGTCATGAACTTTACTGGAGCGAGGACGGGATACTTATCGAGCTGTATACATATGAACTTACCTTCGGGTGATATTTATCCAAGAAACAGTATTAAGAAGAGGAGAGCACCTCACTCATTCGTCTATTAGAAGCGGAGAGCACCTTGACCACAACTAGATCACCAGTAAGCTATATTAAATTGTAAGGGTTTCCGGGTACACTGCCAGGTTACTCATTAAAACGTTTTTAATATATAAAATATATCATTATTATGTGATACATATCACCTCAGGTGTTCCAATAAGGTGTTCTCATACTTACCTTATGAATCGGGTTTTCATAATATGCTATATATGAAGATTGTATGATCTGATAAGCTAGGAAACGTGGCTACCCGTAATGTTTATATGAAGTCGTTAAGACTATGTGTATATACTAAGTATACCGCAAGGTATTGTCGTGTGTGTTGACTCTGTTGTATGTTGCGAGAGATATTAATACTCCGGTTATATAATCGGATTACCCGGCTTAAAACAAAGGCTGTGGTTACTGTTATCCATTGTGTGAATGTTTTCATTAAATCACAAATCAATGTAAGACTCTGGTGGTTGTGAGTCCTTATCAGGACTGGTTTTTTAATAACTTTTCTGTTCAACTTAAATATAAACACACCCCACGCGCATTTTTTTAATAACCGAGTAAGGTAACTTCATAAGGAAGTCATATCGAAATGTGTCAAGCTGTTCGATTGAATGTATGATATTATATTCACATGTCATAAAACATCTATTATGGTTGCTATTACAGTGTAATGCCATATTTATATTGAGTTTGATGATCTCGCTTGTGTAGTATGTCGTGATAATATGTTACGCCCCTAGTTACTGTATAGACAATAACTGTAAAGTCGTTGGTCTAAAGTGTTTTCTATATACTAGGAAAACCGTATATATATTCGTTACCACCTAGTTTTGTCTAGGGGGGGTAGTGTAGGGGCATGATATTACATATTAATCTCATACACGGTATTTCCGGGTAACGTCTGTTTACTCGGCTTCTCCACCTGGAGCTAGTGCACACAGTTCCCGGGAGAGGGCGCAGGTCCTCTTCAGGTAACCGTGTGCCGCTCTCAGGTGGGCGGCCGACCCACCCACCTGGCCACGTGATCTAAGAGCCGGTGTTATATAAGACCCATGTGTTTACCTGGAACGGCAGTCAGTGCAGGCCCGACTGACGAGAGACTTCACATGTCCAACCGTGCGGACAGAGTTGTATGCTAAGAGTTGTATACTGACCGTTTCCTCTATTTATAGAGAAACCTGATCTACCTGTGTGTATTAATTCTACACTGATCGTTCCCTAGGAAAGGAACTAGAGTTGTTATTCTTGTGAATAAAGACGGATATATTCTCGCACCTGGAAACTGCCGTGATCGTTGTTCTTTAACCTAGAGTTAACTACGAACCACCACAATAGTTTCTAAACACTTTTTTGTACAACATTTTCAATCACTTTTGCTCTAAACACTCCTGACACTCTGCTACCATACCACAGGAATGTACACACATCAATGAATCTGAATACAGTATGGACAGACAAAGCACACATTTTGCGGCTTTTGCATGTAGCACAGTCAGAAGTGGCCAATCAAAACAAACACTTAGAGGAGCATGAGACCCCATATATGTGGCGATATGGTCATTGTACTAAGAAGGCAGATGTTGAAGGCGAGAGTTGAGACTCAGCTCTCTGCTGGACAGCGTGTTTTCATGCCAATTCCCTATTGTAACCATCATCATAACAACGGGCTGTCACCACCACTATTACCATAGCAGGTGGACCTATATGCCCAAAATACCACCTGCTGGCATAACCACCTCAACAACTGATGATCTCAGTCTCCATCCTAGAGAAGTCCAAGCAGAGAGCAGCAGCATCAATAACACCATCCGTCTGGGCAGGCTAACGTCTTTTGGCTGCAGGCAGTTTTGATATTGGCGAATATTTCAAGTAATGTAATAATTATGACTATGTTGTGCCAATAAACATATTTATATCTGAAACTGATCAAAATTTAAAAACAAAGAAAAGAAAATTGCAATCTAATATACTGAGAGGGGATTGGCATTTTCCAGAGAATTCACATTTGACTAAGCCTTTCATTCCCCATCCGACAGACTAGCGACTTATTAATACCTCTGTCCTCACACTCACTACTAGCCATATACATATATCACTCCCTTCACGACCTGGATACCCACCGCTATTCCTACTGCTAGCGGTCTTCTTTTCCCCCCTTTTTTATCCAGGTGCTATATATAGAAGCATGTCCTTTCTGCACTGTGGAAGTAGACCAGTGTCCATTGACCTCATTGGTGGCGGCCTGCGGGAGGCAATTGAAGCAGCTGTTGTACATGGTGACTGGACACCGGGAGGGTGTGAGACTGTGTGGACGTGTTTGGAGAGGGCAGGGATGCACACTAGACTAATAGTTCTTGTTGTTGTGTAAGATCTAAGCAAGAATATTTGGTTATATTAGAACCTATATGGTTTTCTTTATTTTTTACTTGCTTTTATCGACCCGTTTGAGCCATCATGTCATCCTTAAAGGCTAAAACGAATGAACCCAAATTATTATTGCACCTAGTCCTCTAATGTGAGTCATTTACATCCAGTACACATAGCTGTATCATGGGATGATAGAACAATCTACAATGACAGCAATATCGATTCTTTGCAGAACCAGCATGATACCATTGATCTTTGGTGTACTGCGGGCTGAACACAATTTCCCCACCAACACCAGTTGACCACAGAATCTACCACCACAGCAGAAGTTCAAGTAGGGAAAGATGGATCTCTCCCAGCCCCACAGCAGCCGTGGCCTGCGAGGTGACGAGAGGGTGTTAACACCTTAGCGCTGCCCTGGAGAGGCTAAAGAGGGATATTGGAGACATTGATTTTACTACAGGAGGGGCTGACATTGGAAATGCCTGTAGGTTGGAGGTACTGGAGTGAGAGATTTCAGTATGTGGAGTGGCCAGTGGCTGGGGTGACACGGGAGGGGATATAGAACCCTGGAGGTGTGGTTATAGTCAATATGAAAGTTGTATAACCATGGTTTAAGGTATGATTCAAAGTCATGGTCATACATAGGAGGAATATTTTGTAGGCCTGAAGTTTTACAAAAACAAGAGTATCTCCAAATCGGTGGAGGCAACATATCGAGTGCTCTGAGAATAGTTTTATTGATATGCTGGTATTGGTTTCTAACTATGTTTTCCTCTGCATCATCAATTAATACCAACACCACATCGCCACAAGTTTGGAAACTTAGTAGTTCCCAATATCATGGGGAATACAGGATACACCGGCGGTAAAATTATAACTTTGCATGGAGAAAACTTTTCAATCACATTTAATAAAGAACTATTTGACATCGGAGATAAAGGATCAATGATTTAACACTGTATTGTCAGCCCTTATCATATGTCAGTGCTAGCCTCAGAAAATTACTATACTTAGATATATAGTGATGCTGATGACCAAAATAAGATTATGCGAAATACTCACAAGTTGCTGTAAGAGCTATAAAAGGTTTACAGCCTTATACTGCACGAAGAAACCTTATATAATACAACTTCTGAGCGTAATTAACGATTCCTCCAAGTTTTAAGGCTGAGCAGCTCTAGTCTCTTAGATAATATATGGGAATATAAACAGTGAGCACCAGGGATAGATATTATTAATTAACATGGACATTTATGGCATCAACACGCAGAAAAATCAATGTGGAACATGCCCCCATACATCTTTGCCAATATCAATTGGCAATCAGGATATCAAATGCACAGCATTCTATTGGAGGGAACCATCATAGTCATTTCTAGGCCTCTCTATAACCCTAGTTCTGTCCCAGTGTAATGAAGTAGAGGGAACATCTGTACAGGTCTTAGACTAAGTTAGACAATGGTGAGACAAGGCGTGAGCTGAGTCTTCCCTGAGTGGTTTATATAGTTAGCCATCTGTATATGAAGAATGCGGTCTACAGTTAAGGAGAGATATGAATTCATCAAATGCATGGACTCTATAGTGGCCATTTATGAAAGTAACTCCTGACACACACACCAGAGAGGACTGTTCACAAAGGTTTCAAAACATGGCTGAATGAAAAGGACTGACTTATTTATTGTGCTGTTTTGATCTCTATTATCATGAATAAGAACCTAGGCAAACTGAATCAAAGTTCTCATTATAAGTGGAAATTCTGACTGTAACAGTTTACTGACGCCCGCTTCATGGTATACACAATGGGTTTACTTTATGCTTTTTTCAGTATTACTTTAACAGATATCCCTCTTAATTAACATCCTCCAATATAAGTCTTGACTGGGACTGGCGCTTAATGGTCAGCATCTTAGGACTACCCACTCAGAGCACCTCTGAGTTAATCAGAGTTAGTGAGGGTTCACTTCAAAGAGGCTGTCCCCTGCTCCTGTTACCTTTGAAGTGCTGGCTCAGTCCTACACCCACCACACCCAGCCACCTTATCAGAGTAACACCGGACACAGGGGCAGACCAAGGTTCTGCTGCTGTTAAAGGTGACTACCTTGAACTACCCAACACCCTGAACCTGAATGAGGCATAATGTGTAGATGTAGGGGACCCATCACTACTATACACCAACACAGGGCACAGTAGGTGTTCAGGAGAGGCAGAATATTAAAACAGTGGTGTATCCATAGCATCTTGATTTCAATGAAACATAAGAATCTGATAAAACAGAAGTGGTGTTTGTGTGATTCTGAAAAGTAAAAAATTTACACAAATTTAGATTTATTTAGTTATGATAGAAATCATTAGGTAGCTTGATATACTCCCAAATATATGTGGGAAGAAGCATAGTAGAACTACAAGTAATGAATGATCTTACATTAACCAGTGCATGGAAGACGCTTAATGTAGTGATGCCTGATGTATTTTTGTAGTACATGGCAATGCCTCCCAAATAGAGTATATCCAGGGAATCGGGGGATAACCTTAAATCTATCCATATGGGTCAAGTAAGTGAAACCTGGCAATATGTCAGGGCTATAGCAGGATACCTCTACCATATTCATTGCAGACCAGACCACTCAGCTTTCCCTTACACATTGCACCAGGGGCAGTCAATACCAGTTTGCCGCCATATAGCTCATAAAACTATATTAGTGGGTGTCATGCAAACAACGTTTTATGGGTAGTCTCGGACTACCTACACTGCTAGGTCACATATATGGGTTGAAATAGTCTGAAAGCTTGCCCCAAAGCGTGTGGCGATGATTCAACATTAGGGCATACACCAGACCACTTTGCTGATACATATTTATTTATATTTCACGTCTAATTTCCACACATACAAGTAGGACATGTATACTGTAACAGGATCCCATGCGGAGAACTGTAGAATTTGAGTTTGATGATCAACCAAGGGGAGGAAAGGGAATGGAGAGCTAGGTGACGGGAAACCTTTTGTTAAAGCCTCAGTATCCCTATATTTTGGCCCGCCTTTTTGATCCTATAGCTTGCTCATTATCATAGTATGGCCCGCCTACATGAAGAAGGACCTGCCTATAAAGTACTACAGGTCGTATTATGCAAAGTAGAAGCTATCGGCATTTCCCAATAGCCCTTATACTTATACAAGCCGTTCCTGGACAATAACAACAGTCTATATTGCTTGAGTTGGCATAGGTCAGAGCTTTAGTGAAAACAGCATATTTGACTTTGCTGTGTTCAGAATGTACACTGATAGCCTTTATATATCTTGACCAATGTTTACCATGCATCAAATTTACCCTTTTCCTTTGCATCCATATGTATTTTGAGCATTGACCGAATATACCTGGTCAACCATTGTCGGATATGCCAACTATCCCATAATATTTTATCTAGGGCCATTTGTCCTGCCCGCCCTCCACACACTATTACTACAGGCCGTCATCAACTACCTCACACCCACCACCCCAGGGGGGGGGGCCACTCCCCCAGATGTGGATAATATGTGTGAACACAATTCCAAGGGAAAGGGTCTGTTTTTGGGCCATGGGCACCGACCTGCGAGGGCCCTTGATAAGGGGTGCTCTTTAGGTAAATTGGGAGGGGAAGGGGTACATGTTAAAGGCTGGCTAGCACCGCTAAGACTAACCATCTTAGCAAGTCATGTGACCACCAATTGACCAACCAGTTTGCTGTTTGCTGTGCTGCTATGGGGTTGAGAGTTTTCAAGGTAAAAAGTTGTGCTTCTATGCTAGCATGTTTGATGATCACCCATAAATTAGTAGGCCTATATTTTTTGTATAGTCACCTGTGACAAGGGTATACTTTTCTTGCTCTCCATTGATTGAGATATGATTTCTGGTCAATTTCCCGTAAAAGGGAGCTATTTTGTTGATTTTCTCCTATGATAAGGGTACCAAATCTGAGGTGATGTTCACATATAGTTACTATAGAAAGTCTAGGGAGTGAACCCCCCCCCCCTGGGCCTCACACGTACCTCTCCCCCTGTGATTCTCCCACCTACCAATCCGCCACACATTTGATCCAGGGCCTATTACATAATGGAGGTAGGCAGTGCAGTGATAGCTATAATAACATGTTTAAATGGGCAATCCATATGCCTTTATAAGGTACCGAGTATAAAGGAAGGCAAAGGGGTTGGTGCTGAAGGAGGGGCACATGTGTAACACGGCACTGCCCTCTGGAGTTTGGTCGAGCAGGGATACTGTGGCTTTAAAGGCGTTAAGCCCCCAGCAGGGAAAGAGTACACACACAGAAAAGTGAGAGTCATTGTCGCTAAAACTACCCTCACCTGAGGGTCAGGCACTGGCTGACTCTCAGGTGAGGGTAGTTCTAGCGACAATGACTCTCATTTTTCTGAGGGTGTAGGGTAAGGCAGCATTGGAACACTCTTCTTGGTCCGGTTACTGTGTACCTAATTGTGTCTCTGTATCAAATTGAACAATGCTTTGGGTGGAGGGGAAATAACGCCGGATCAGACATACTTTCACAACTTTCTAACTACACACAGAAAATGTAGGCAATGGAATATCTCAGATTTCAAGCTCAAAATAAAGCATGTTATTTTTTGAGGTTCATCTTAATACATTGATTCAATACAGGTACAGGGAACAGCCTAAAACGCATGTCTGTGGAATAGAGTGAAACGGGGTGGTGCTTGGAGGGTGGATGGTTAAGGGGAGGCTGGAATCTCAACGCTCCACTTGACATGGACAGGGTGTTGTCATGGCAATTCTCCAGTATGGGCATGATGGTGATGATGGGCTGTCACCATCACAACAGCCACGGAGTCTAGAACTATACCACCCCTAACATAACCACTTCGACAACCCAGGCTATCTTCTAGATAGACACACACAGGAATCAAATGTTTATAATTGCATTGTCACTACTGACAGCTTAAATTACAACAGTAGTACACAGTCAGACAAAAGGTTTGTCTCTGGACCATGGTTGGATGCTTTGAACTCCCACTCAATCTAGCCTCTCAATTCATTTACAAATACCAAATGCCAAATACATACATCCCCCACACTATCACAACCTTGATAACCACCCCCTCCTCTATTCCCCCTCCAGAAATCTCATCCAATACTCCATATGTTGTATATCTGCATGCTATATATAGAAGCATGTCCTTTCTGCACTGTGGAAGTAGACCAGTGTCCATTGACCTCATTGGTGGCGGCCTGCGGGAGGCAATTGAAGCAGCTGTTGTACATGGTGACTGGACACCGGGAGGATGTGAGACTGTGTGGACGTGTTTGTAGAGGTGTATTCTGGATTAGTATACTTGCTGCTGAGATTGCTATCAGCCACAGGAAGCAGCATATGTAAGGAAGAGAAATCTGCATCATCACGAATATAGGTTAAACCTGTGGATTCCTGGCTATTTCTTGCACATGCCATTGGTCATTAAATGTTGAAAGCAGACTAGATGGATTTGGTTTGTGCTAAAAGTTTTCTACAATTTGGTTGAAAAGATACAAGTATTCAAACCAGTTAAACCTAGCTGTCTTTATGTAATATATTTTGTTATCAGATTGGAACTGCTGACATTGGGTAATGCCTTTTAATGACAATAACCATCAGGATCACAATTGGCTAAGTACTCACAAGTTACATACTGATAATCTAAATGATCCAGCCCTTTGTCTGTGGTGGCTATCCGAAGTTAGTCATAGAGACATTGGTCAGGCATGACCAAGTGCTATTCAAAAATGACCAAGACAAAACAACATACCACTACTACCTTACTCGAAACGCCTTACCTAAAACTGATTGAAATGGAGAAGACTATGGTGAGCTGGACAGTACTGACCACCTTGACAGTATTAACTAGCCTAGGTTGGTCGTATATATATGGAGCCAGAAAATAACTAACTAGGTTAGGTACTATTGACATTGGTTGATTTGTTAGCCAGTACTGACTAAGTTCTGGAGCCTAAAGTTTATCTTAGCAGCAGGAACTAGGAAAGATACATGTACGATTCTATCCTGCAAGAATCAACCTCATATAATGTAACAATTAATAAGTGTCCCTGGTTCTAAAGCTGAGCAGCTGTAGTGACTAAGCTAATCTATAGTATTATTAACAGTAGATATCAAGAAATGATACACAAGCTACCATGGACATTCATGGCATTTACAAGCAGGAAAATAAATGAGAAATGGGCCCCACTGAGAAGGTTGCCAATATGTATTGGCAATCAGGATATGAAATGCTCAACTCTTTCAGGGAAGGTAGCAGAATACCTTAGGTCTCTCAATGGGAGATAGACCTTAGCGTGAATATAACTCACATCTGAATAGAAGAGATATAGAACCTCCTTTTGTGCTACAAACACATGGCTGAGTGATGATATATAAAAGGAGACTTCAAGGCTTATGAGTCCTTCTGAAAGGGAAGGAATAGCCATGTTGTGGTTGGGCCTGTTTCAATGAAAGGACACTCAGAGAATCAAATAATAATGACAAAGTGGAAATAGTCTTGAATCATCAATAAATGTGAGCATTCAGAAGGGGAGAGAAGCTAATCCCTGCTCAATCCACTTAGAGCAGATTACCTTAGCTTTCTGTTTAGTGGTATTATTGTGAACATCAGGTAAATACTCACTGATTTACGAGAACAAACATGGACTTTAGGCACACTTTTTTGGCCTGCAAAGTTTAAACAATCATTTCTCAGCACTTAGACACAGACAAATAAGCCCTAAAGTTGCTGGTTGGATTATGTATATACCATAATGTAGAAGCCCTTATCCCAAGTCAGGCAATGTTTAGGTGGATGGAAATTAGTAGTACAGCTTGTTCTAATAATGTTCATAAATCTCCACAGAGGTTACCTTATAAAGAGATAATGTCACAACTTTCATGAATACTTGATCCTTTCCAAGCATGATGTATGCATGGCAATGGCGTTGTATGCGGTTATAATGAATACCAGTAGCAGCCCACGTCTTGACATCTTTAAGCTCTTGAGCAATTATTCTGTGAAATATACCATTTATATGGCCGCACTCCTGTTCCAGCTTTATAAGCTGCTAGTACATTGCAAAGTATAGCCAGCTGAGCAGTTGTTGTATGACTACATAATATTCATGAGGGTATTGGAATGTATCCTCTTTTTAACAAATTATCATACATAAGTTAGTTGGTCATTGGCAACATATTGACAAGCCACACTTCGGTAGAGGATATTAAGAAATTACAAAGTGGCTCAGGGTGGGTTAAGATTAACCTTGGTAGCCTAAACTTCATCATAGCTACTGAGGGGCTAGTGAAATGGATATCAGATGATGTGAAAGTGCATACAGATTTGCTTAAATCAGATAATCAATGCATGCTAACCATCCACAACGTCTTTCTCTGATGGTATTCCTTTAACAATAATCCTTTATCAAAATACTTGATTCCTGCAACAGGTAGAACTGGAACTCTGACCCTATTCAAATTAGTCTATTATTCATCCCCATACAGAACCAGTGGTAGTATATTCACATGTACCAGTGGCCATAATACATACACAAATATTTTTTACACCTGATATGACCTATTTTTCTTGCTTCCGATATTTAGTGTGGCTGACTGGACACAAGGAGGGTGTGGTAGTGGTAGTGTAGTAGTGGATCTCCTAGAACACAGCTGTATCCTACAGATGGGTATCCTACAGATGGGTATTCCACACTATTCAGGCCTGTCCTAGTGCTTTCATGTTTGATGCTAGTTATCCTGTTTATTTCCTCTGAGAAAGCGTGTGTTATGTGTTACATGAGCTATAGAATGATGCCAGTCCTGAATATTAAAAGGGCACAGGATCTCTTTATAAATATCTGCATTTATTTCATGTCACATCATCATACCCCAATATATATAGTGCTAGAACTACAACACAGAACCCCTTTAGCATTCAATATCATCCTTATGGGTGCTTGCTTCTGTTTTCTAATTTGGAAGGTGATTATATTGATGTTAGATCAGTAAGCAAGTTTTGTTGTAATAAACATGGTCAAGGTCACTGTCGACCCTCAGCGCAAGTGGAAATATGATATGCGATGACTTCCAGATGTTATAATGTACACACAATCTCCTGTTGAACTTGGCCACACCAGAATGTACAGTAAGTAACAATAAATACTAAGGCAATAACTGAATGTAACTTTAGATTAATTCATTCTTTTTGTAATAGCTACCAGTATCCATGGCACTTAAATAAATAAACCAATTGCCTAATAGGATAGAGTCTAGTAGCTGACCATCATTCTAGCCAATACCATTTAGATCAAGCTGGTCTTAGAACTCCCTGGAATAGACCATAAGCTCTGAGAAAAATCAATCTTATTGATGCGCTGCCACAAATTGGTGGAGCCTCAAACTAGGACGTGATATCAATAGGGGACTATTGAAAAGTAGTACGAATAAGATGGATATGAAACAATGCTAAAAGGACATTTTTGCATGAGGGGAAATGGTTAAGGTGGTTCTAAAGCCCTGGGCAGAATTATCAAATCGAATGAGCTAGTTGGTTTGGGTCAGCTTTATCAAAATAAATCTAAAGTAAGGAATAGATGAAGGGAAATCCATATCATCGTAATAATATTTAGAAGAAAACTTAATTCAAGGTTGCTTATTTTGTGCAGTTTTAGATATTTCATGGACATGAGAATAGTCAGTCAATTCTGGGACCAGACAAGTAGTACTAGGGGGCATTGGTTTTAGTCTTATTGCCTGAAAGTAGGTTCAAGAGCTAACTTCAAGAGTCGTTGCCAAAAGTTAAAAAAAAACACAAAAAGCCAATTTTAGGCTAAACAACATAATATTCTGATTTGATGCTATTATTACATTTTCCTAAGGCTATTATAATTGCACTTTTTTTTACTCAATGATGATATATTCTATTCTTGATTAGCATGACAACGAGATGGTCCAGAGGTGGGGAGGGGGCTGAGATTGAAAAGCTTTCTCTCTTTTGGTTTGAAAGAGACTAGTTTTGATTTGTAAATTATCCTTTTGCCAATAATAATAAGGCCATCTAGAGTGAAATGGATTATTGTCAATATCTTAACTCAAAGCATACGAAAGATGTATAATCTATTTCAAATATGTATCAATAGTTCTGATAATGATATGTAATTAATCTCCCCCTATATGGCCAGGCAACATATTTATTGTGCTTTTTAATTGTTTAAAAATATCTTTTTTGTGTATTCATTTCCAATCTCTCTCCACATGTCAATACGGTTTATTGGATAGCTTTAAAAACTGGTTGCCCTGAACTTTGTAAGGGCTGACTTCTGTTTTCCAGTCATTCAATGTTATGTCACCTTTAAATAGTATTTTAAAAAGTATCAGTTCAGTTCTTGAGAAGTAGAGAAAGCATAGGTCAGGACCCTACCTTAGAGCCGCTGTGAGCATCCTCCTAGAATTTTCCAAGGCTAGCCCCCTTCTCCAGCGTTGACAAACAGGGAGGGGGTTGACTAGAAGAAATTAGCACCCAACACAGATAGATTGAGGTCCAGGAGTCCACCAAGGTCTGTCTGCTACAAAGAGAACACGCATTGCTCAAGGTTCTCCCTCTATGTAGCCAGCTGTGGATGTGGCTCTCTCCAATTCCTTAGTGTTAATCTGCTCCAACCAATCTTTCCTGACCCTGTCCTAGCCAATCAGAATGTTGGTAAGTATTTGATTTTGATATTTTCCCCAATATACCCTACTTCCTTTGGATTCAAATGTGAGGAGAAATCTCTTCCAGAGGATCTATAAGGTGACCTCCTAATTCATTATGTATTTATAACGTATAGAGCCAAAAAAATATGTCTTTTAATTACATTGAAATAAAAAGTATTAGCAGATCTACATTTGAACGTTAGCATGAAGCTTGATTACAAGATGACTTCCTATAACACATCCTCTGTGAACCATCTGTTCAGTAAATAGTCTTCTAGGATACATAGAATTCTGTCCAAAGCCGTTGGTAGATTGTAGGAAGGACATGCTTTGTGATTCACTGTAAGATAAGGGTTGTTCCAGAGTGTGTGTGTATTTTACTCAGAGCTAGCATTTCCTTTCAGTAGGGCATCTTTATATAAGGTCTAAAGGGGGTCAACATGAATGATATCATGACACCATGTTCCTAACCTGGATTTAAGGAGATGGTAGGATAGAGCGGATAGAAAGAGTTGAGTAAATTAGAGAGGGAGACTTTGGAGGGCAGCAAAGGGGCAGTCTAATCTCCATATCATCTCTTCGCTCACACTAACTACTCAGACCCAAGTAAACCTGAGCTTTGCGTAATGAAATGAGGAAGAGAAAACATTTAAATACCCTTGGTTAGGCAGGACGATGTGGTTACTCCGCTACTACATCAAGATCTGACCAGATAAGGTGATTTTGGCGCTCCCTGACATGCAAAATAACATGTGACCACTGTGCTGTGATTGTATTGGCTCTCCCCTGGATCTAGGTCGGTATCCTTGGTATTTTGTTTACACAAAACATTTAAATACCCTTTGCATGCCTTTGCATTCACCATTTATCTACCCTCCCAGTTAAGTCAGTAAGATAAAGTGATAGACTGTTGATTCCGAGGTTGCAAGTTGGATCACCACTGTGAGTAAATTCGAAGTACGGCGGTACGTTTCATGGATTTTAAAGACTCGTCATAGTATTTGTAATAAGCCCCATGCTCTTACTACATGCATAGTTCTGTAGGCCACACGTCTATCTACTGTACATAAGGACTGCCCACCCCTTGTAGCGGCCTCCAGGACCCTTAATGCCCGAGATATCCAGCGCTTAATACCTCAGACACTTGGCCCCACATGGTGAGCAGCTGAGGGAGGCTGAACCCATATACCACCATGAATCTTTCATGCACTTTGAATGGACATACTCTATTCAACCTACTGGTGAGCCTTGTTTTTGGCCTTAGTTAACTATGGTGGGGACCAAGCAACACGATATATGGACCCCTCTAATTTGACGTGGGGATGGGGCTGGGTCTAGAAAAGGTTCAGTGCCCTTGACACTAGCTATCTGACATGTGGCGTACATAAAACGAAAATTGTCGTACATGTAGATATGTAAGCCACAGAAAGTAATTACTTACTGTGCATGGCTAGCAGAGCTTGTCCTACCTATATTTTTGTTTCAGATATCAATGGGTATCACACTTACATATATCATTTTATGGTCAGGCGATAATACAGAATAGCGACGTTTATTGCTCAAGGCTGTGTCCCACGACCTTGAGCCAATGTTTTTCTCTCTGACCGGGTGCCGTCGCTGACCAGGTGCCGTCTCTGACTGGGTGCCGTCTCTGACCGGATGTCACTTTGGGAGTTTAGTTTATGTTCTACAAATGTACCAACAGCAGGGGGCAAATAATAATTACATAAAAGCTGCCATAACGTTATTACATAACTCCTGTTCACAGAGTTCACAGAGGCTACGTGACACTTAAGTAAACTGCAACAGAGAAACTACAACCCCCATGACATAAGTCATATCATAGATACGTAGGGCATAATTCTTTGTTGTCATTGTGCTTGAATGCAGTCCTTGGGAGTCTACCTGCAAGGGGTGCATTCACGCATCATGCTGACCCTACAGGGTTAAGACACACCGGAAGGGTCAGTATAACACGCAGTGGTGAGTTACCCCCAGAACTGCGTTGGTGCATTACGACAAGGGACACCCCTTTAATGCAGCATGCCATCCTTAAAGGGTGTATACAACTCAAAAAGTATTGATTACATATCATAAAATGGGTAGCAGGGGTGTGTCTACATCAGTACCAGGGGGTATTAACAGCACAGTAGGAGCACATTGATTGTAGAGGTGAGCAACTGCACCGCTCCCCAGCAAACTGGCGCCACCCTGTGTGATGATTGGTGATGCATGGTGAGCATATTTTGCGTGATCACGCAATGAGTCATCCTGAGCCACTCCTTGTCAAGTCTCACTCAGTACCAAGCATCCTCACTCATTTTACAAGAATCAGTGTGTGAGTCTGTGTGGCTTTGCTCCGCTACCTGTCAGCTCTCACTCGGTATCACGCATCCTCACTCATTTTACTAGAGCTGTGTGAGGGCAATGCGTGGCTATGAGCCACTACCTGTCAAGTCTCACTCAGCATCACTCAGGCTAACCCATGCACCTAAAGGTGGTTATGACGCATGTGTCATGATGTGTCATTCCCTGTCAGCTCTCACTCAGAGTGGTGCATTATCACCATGATTTCAGCATTAAGAGACTACGGAAATTGTATGGACTGATATTGCTTATAGTTTGCAGAGATGGTGTATCAGTTAAATGTTATTTTTAGTGACCTCAGCCCATAACCAACCTGTTTACTTATATGACTGTAAACATATGTAAAGAGGGAACATAATGATAGTTGATAATAGTGTATCTAGAGTAATATTTGAGGCAAAAAAGAGGATTACTTTTCTCTATGGGGCATAGCACTGAATAGATATCATTTACATCTTACACAGTATTTAGACATTGATTGACTTGGGTCTTACAAGAATCTAAAAATATGATGATCAGTGACCAACATGGGCCCATATAATCATGAGAAACAGTTAAGAACTCTTGATAACAGGCTAATACATTATGCTGCAGGTGGTGATAATAGGGGCAGATGCCATATCTGAACAAGCATGGCAGGTTCTGACACACGTGTGACTATGAGTCACTCCCTGTCAGCTCTCACTCAGCATGACACATCATCACCCACAATGACACACTATATGGGTTTCCTGAGTTCTGATTGGTCCATTTCAAATTTCCCGCCATTTCCTTTGTTCTCAGTCCATAGCACCTAGCATTCACAACAGACAGGCAGAGACAGGCAAGGAGAACAGATGTCAGGTGGGTTGTCCTACAGTATACCTAGTGTTATTTGTACATACAGATGATTGTGAATTTTACTGTAGCATAAACTACTACAGTCTTTTATGTCTTAACTCTTCTCTAATATTCTGTTTTTAATTTATTGCAGAATATGCAGACAGGTAGAAACAGGCAAGGAGAACAGATATGTAGCCTAAGGTGGGTTGTCTTCCAGTACTTCCAGTGTTATTTGGACTAGATAATTGTGAATTCTACAGAGGCATAAACTAATATTGTTTATTATGTCAGTGTTCATGTCTAATGTCTTCTATATAATTCATTTCAGAATAAAAGAATTTCACAGAATCTATAGAGGAGGACAATGGAGCCAACTATGGAGAAATAACTATCCAAGAAACCCTCACATGGAAACAGGATCAACAGTTTAATTGATGTTATCAATAAAGTTAAATATTTGATAAACAAAATAGGGTCCCCTCCTGGTGAGACATCATGACACATGTGTGAGTGCTGGTGAGGCTGTGTCATGACATGTGTGTGAGTGCTGGTGAAGCTGTGTTAAAACATATGTGTGAGTGCTGGTGAGGTTGTGTTATGACACATGTGTGAGTGCTGGTGAGGTTGAGTCATGACTCATGTGTGAGGCCTTGTCAGGCTGTGTTATATCACACTTGTGTCAGTGCTGGTGAGGCTGTGTTATAACACTATATGACTCATTTCTGATTCAACCAACGCAGGTGTGAGGGGCTCACACATAGTCACTCAAACTGACTTCAATTTGCTGGGTCCATGTGAGCAAATGGATGGAAGGAGATTAACCATTTGAGGACCGCACACGGCTTTTATGCGGTATAACCTTTTGTCACATTAAGCTTTAATCCTATTGGGTGGACCACTACTGCAGGACAGGCATGATTCGCGCATACATTGGTAACGAATTACTCACCAGAGCTGCATTGGTGTTTCTGAAAACAAAAGAGCATGATCCATCATGCTTCCAGTAAAGGGTACGTGCGGATTAAGTAACATGAATTAGAAATGTGCGAGTAACACACGGAAAGTATATGAACTGTTAAATGATATGAGGTATCAACACATAGCCTGCGGGGATGCAGCCAGTCTAGCATTGAGCGTCAGTTTGAAATTGAGACTTGCTATAGTTAATCTGTAAATTACTATGTGTGTATGCAGCCGTGTAATTTTTAAGCACCGACCACTGGAAAAAACCTGGACATCGATCCTTGTCAAGGGAATATGTAAGTGAAACATCTATAATATATTCTCATTGAGACTATACACATTTTACTACTAGCATTTAGCACCTCATGTTGAGTAAAAAGATATGCACTAAGTATTTCTTACAGCAGCAAAATTCCCTCTTGCTGTAGATTTGATGGTGATAAATTACAAATTCTCCTTGTCTTTTAGCACATGAGATTAGAAAAAAAACCTTCATGATCATAGGTCCCATCAGGTATGTCGGAAATTAGGTCTGAAAGATGGTGTTTGGTCTGCATTGCCATACTTTGTAGTGTCCATTCTCATCCCCACACCGTCACCACCCTCGTTACTGGCGAGTAGGGACTATGGGCTAAGAGGGTATTACTGAAAGTTGAGAGGTGGGGGAGATGTCATTCATGACTGATGTCCCTATCACAAACACTGTTAACACTGCAGACTGGAGGGGGATAGGTTAGGACGGGCTGCCATCAGCTTGGTGTTTGGGTGTGTCAGACTGTGATGAGTCGTACCCAAATTTGACAGGAGGGCCAGCTTCCGGCAGCATTATTACGTGGTTGGGCCATGGGCTTTGGGAACGAGACCCCTTCTCTGCACGGGAGTCCTGCCCAGGCCCTTCCTCTGCAGAAGGTGTTGCCACCCTTGACAGACCTGTCAGGGGTGTCCAGTGGGTTCCTGAATGCTGGGTCAGGCCCTGCAGACGACCTTGGTTGGAGGTGACCTTGGCTGGAGAGGGGAGACGGCGGCCACTACTAGGTACTAGGATATGTTAATCCCGTATATTGCCTCCCCCCTCTGTGCCCGTGTATATGCCTGTCTACAGACACATAGATTAGATAATATAAATATTATATAATGTCTACTCTATCAAAGTATGTTGGTTCACTTCTGTGCTGTATGTGTGCCTAATACACATTAGAAGGTTAGGGGCACACCTTCTATGCTTTCTGACGATAATATCATTATGGTCTGAAAGCTTCTATTTGAATACTAGAAATACTTTTGCTTGCCCCAAGCACTTCGTTATAACCATATTTTACTGTACACAAATCATAATGTACTCACCAGCTATTCTACCCTTTAAATTGGCGGTACCCTCTGATGTTTATGTTTTATTGATTATGTTAATATGGCAGTTAGGTAGAAAATAGATATAGCCCCTGGGTGGCTTCAATGTCATGGGGTGTAAGGCATAGATAATGTCAAGGGCTGGCCATGTCTAAGCAAAGAATTGTTTACCGTGGGTCATATTACACGATGCCAAAGGCTGAGTTAGCTTTAAATAGCTAATGTGAAGTATGCTTTAAGACTATATTGAAGTTAAGTTTGATATTTGTATTGCCAATTAAAGTGGCATGGTCCGATTCTTTCCATATTTTAACATCTACTTAAATGTGTTCAAAATGGCATTCTAATATCATATTTGGAGGATGGGCCACAATGAAATATGGGCAATAATAGGCAATTATAAACATGGCCTTGCACTGACTGACATGACATGCCAAATAATGGTGTGTATTCCGCTGTCATATTTATAACAATAACGTTAGTCAATGTGGTCCAATGTAGCCCAGCAAAGACGCCACTGCTGCTACCTACTACTACTTGGTATAATGCCACCATAGGGAATTCAAGATGGCTATCATATCTAAAACACCATCAGAGGCAATACAGGGGTTGAGGTTATTGCTTTTATCAATGCAGTTGGCAGAATGATGATATTTGTAATAATAGACATGGTTTTAATTGTAAGCATCAAGCAGGCTTATGCTCCTATAAACACTACTGGAGCGGCAAACCCCCCTGGCTACAGGTGAGACCGGATAACCTGGACCGGGCTGCCACCTGGAGGTGTGGTTTGGAACTGTTCTAGGAACCG
This sequence comes from Harmothoe impar, assembly GCA_947462335.1. Taxonomy (NCBI): domain Eukaryota; kingdom Metazoa; phylum Annelida; class Polychaeta; order Phyllodocida; family Polynoidae; genus Harmothoe; species Harmothoe impar. Next base: position 21,317,818 of record OX381714.1, read on the forward strand.
GTACCATTATTGACATTTGAATCCAGTAGCCCTCCACCACTCACACTGTGCGGTTCGGTGGGACATTTTCTTGACATGGTAAAATGTCGGCAAGAAAGCTACAGAGGTGCTCTGAATGCAAGGAGGATCACCCTCCAAAGGGTGGCAAGAAATGTCCGTATGTGGAATTTGCAAAGGGTGCATGTTTTGCGGCAACACAGAGCAGGGAGGAGTGGGAACTCTACATTGACGCAGCGGTGATCGCAAGTGACAGTGCGGAGTACCTGGGAAAGGTACCCCAACCTAAGGAGTCAGGTTCCCCCATGGTAATGGATCAGTCATTACTGAGGGAGTTTATGTCAGAGTGCAGGGAGTCCCGGATTGCTATGCAGCAGCAAGTGGCGGTCATGGCGGGGCTGGTTGAAGGGGTCACGGGGCTGAAGATCGGCCAAGGTGTCATGGCGCCGGCTGTGGCGGGAAAAGCGCAGCCCAAATTTCAGCCCACCAAAAACCCTTTCAGTCGTATATCTAGTCAGTCCGGTCGGCCAGCAGATTCCTCCAGACTATGGCAGCGCAAAGAGGATTCTTCTGCTGACATTAATTCTGACACTCAGGGGGAGGAGAACCCAGGTGCCGGTGAAGAAGAAGGTGCAGGCTTGGAGGCAGGAGCCGACAACCCGGCGGTGTACAATTTGTTGGGCAATCTGTTGGGCAGCAGAGTCGGGCATAAAAGAGGTGGGACTGTGGTAGGGAATCGTTATCTACCGGTACATGGCAAAGGTGCCCCCACCCATAGTGCCATGTATGCCCCCTCCTCAGTGACTCAGCAGCAGAGGCTACATCTTCAGCGCCAGCAACACCAACAACAGCAACACCAGGATCCGGTATTGGACCCGGTATTGGAGCAGATTCAGGAGATCCTTCATCAGGAGGAGCAGGAGGACCAGAACCCCTTGTTGGCCCAACTGCAAGGTTACCTTCAACGAGGCGCGGGGCATCAACCTACGTTCGTCATCTCTGAAAAATCAACCAAACGTAGGTACATTACATTTGATTTGGAACCACACATGGACTTTGACAAAATCAAGAATCCATCCATTCATGAGGTTATTTCAGCTAGTCTGGGGTTGGAGGCTAGTATTGGTTTAACTGGTGAAAACACCTACAATTACGGTAGACATATCAAGTTCATGTTGGATAAAGTAAATATCTATGATCACTCCAGGTTGATCAAATACGACATGGCCATGAGGGACAGGGGGGAGATTCATGGTCTAGATTCATTCTGCTATGGGGACCATGAGATTTGGATGAAACACATTGGCCCAGAAGGTTTAAGCAGGTCAGGCAGGGATGAAGATTGGGGTGGTCATCAAGGCCAGGATAGATCTAGGAACAGGAACAGAAATGGTAGGGGCAGAGGTAGGGGCTCTTATCAATCCCAGGATAGCTGGGGGGGTCAGGGGGGCCACCCAGGAGGTTACAACCATAATTATGGTCAAGGGTATAACCAGGGATATGGTCAGGGCCATAACCAGGGCCAGTATGGGCCAGGCAACCGCAGGATAGTTTGTAATGAGTACAACAGTCCCCAGGGGTGCAGGTTTGTTAACTGTAGGTTTCCCCACTTGTGCAAGACATGTGGTGGGGAACACCCTATAGGGAAGTGTAAAGACCAAAGTAAAGACTAGGATGAGGCGGCCCTGGAGTCTGTGGTCAGTAGGGACCCAGGTGCTAGTAGGGGTAGGATAGTTGCATCTAAAGTTAGTAGGGTCGAGAGTGAGGAGTGTCAGGTATATAAAAATGCCAGTGGTAAAACTGTTTCGGTGGATATTCCGAATTATGTCAGTGGTGAAACTGTTTCGGTAAATAGCATGTCACCTTTTCGAAAAGGGGGCGTGGTCGGGTTGGTTGGTTGTTGTCTCGGCGGCTCCCCTCGGGAGTGTGGACGCCCAAATTCCTGCGCAGAGGTTGTGGATGGGGTAAAACCCAATCCTCCCGACACGGTCTCGCAATGTGAGGTGCCTAACCCGGGCTCTGTCCATTGCGTTCCTTGTTTTAATTCAGAAAATCATCGAATTCTTAGGTTTTCAAAGGATAACCTCATTAAAATTCAAGATGGCTGCCATTAATGTCCCCAAAAGTAACATTGTAATCCTTGATCCCAGAAATGTATATTTAGCATTTGGAATCATGATTCTAAGTTGATTAGAAGGGGAGACACATGATTTAGAAATATTCAGTGGCGGCCATCTTGGAAGATGGCTGCCATAATGGCTACAGTCTATATCTGCAATGGCCCTTGATTTATAAATCATGTCTATGGTCTCAGGGATATGTATGCCAAAATTCATAAATGATGCATTTTTTATCATTACCTAAATCTGGAGGCATTCCACCAGTTTAAGAAGATTCAGACTCATTTTATGATATTCTAGCATAGCCAACATGCTATTTTGCCCATCTAATTATATGCTATTTCGATGCCTTAATAATTATGCAAAATTCGCGATGGCCCCTGGCAGATTTGGATTCTCTGGAAAAAACTGCATGATAATCACTTCTCAAAAGTTTGTCAACCATCTAGGTGAGTACTTTGTAGAAAATGACCTGTCTACATGAGTGTATACCATGTAATTTGATTTGACTAGTATGAAGTGAAATGCAGTGCTAACAGTTGAGTAAGGCCTCTTGGTGCATGGTTCGTATATGCTTAAAGTATGCATAAACAGCCAAGGGTAATCCATGTAAATGGTATATTATAGGCGTCTTTATGTATAATCTTGCATTTTGAGTTAGCCTAGTCCTTTACAGTTAGCCTAGTACATGCAACACACAGACCTACACTGAGCGTGCTGTGGTAGAGATATGTGGATCAACAAGGGAAAAGGGACCTCCGCGGGGGATTTTTAGTACCAACTTTGGCCACCAGGGGGCTCCATATAGCCAACAATGTTCAAAATATCATGAAAATTGTTCTATACTACTTTTTGATGGAGAATACAATAAGCCACTTTAGAAAATTCCAACTTTAGTGAAAACCTTCCATATTTGAAATGTAAAAGAACGTTTTTGGGCCTAAATTGGTGTTTTTGCACTTTTTGGTTGCCATGGAAACATAATTTTCATTCTAAATTGAATTTTTCAAGAAATTAATGATTACAGGCCCCACAAAAATTTCTATGCTGAAAACGGATTGTAAATCCCATTTTAAGATTAAAAGCTGTGACCAAATGTTTCAAAAAGTTTGGATATTTGGGAATTTTCATAATTATGCTAATTAGATAGAGGTATCTCTAAAACAAAGTAAGATAGAGCTTATTGGCATTTGAGATTGGACAGTGCCCACACATATTCAAGGAGCCAGTTCTCAAAAACTAGAAGTGGTACCTGCTAATGAAATATATCACTGGAAAGCTGATGACCTCAATTTTATAATTGAGTTTAACCTTTGGAGGACCCTTTTCCCTCGACTGTCCACATATACAGTTAGTGTATACAGCAGACAGTACCAGTATAGGCCTGGTGATTCTTGTGGGAACTAGCTGTATGTAGTGTTTGGTCATGTGGTCACCTGGATGACCGGACCACCACAGTGTCAGGCCTTTATACTAATACTACCAACCCCCTTCTGACCATCTCTACCACAGCACGCTCAGTGTAGGCCTGTGATGCAACATGATTCTTGTTATGGGTCAATTCCTTCTCAATTATCTAGCTGGCCCTTCTTCTGTTATGCTTTACATGCACTATGTTATATCTCCATACCAATATGACTAATGCACTACCCATACACTGTAGGAACAGTACATACCGGTAGTTAGCTGATCACCTATGGTGGGTGGTTGTGTTTGTAAGCAAAACTATAGGGGGTGATTGGTATGGAGATATAACATAGTGCATCTAAAGCATAACAGAAGAAGGGCCAGCTGGATAATTGAGAAGGAATTGACCCATAACAAGGAACATGTTGCATGGACTAGGCTAACTATAAAGGACTAGGCTAACTCAAAATACAAGGTTGTACAAAAAGAAACCTACAATATACCATTTACATAGACTGCCCTTAGGCAGTGTGGCAGTGTGGCAGGTGTATACAAGCAATTCAAGGGCACATAGAGCACCATACCTTTATTCTACTTTATGCCACACTTGCAAGAGAGAACTAAAGAAATGACCCGACTGTATATAACATACAAAAGGTGAGAAAAACCCTCACCACTAGTGTGGCATAAGTTAGTTAAACAACTCCAGACCCCTGTACTGAGGATAGTGACTTAGTCACGGCTGAGGATACTTGTCTGCGTCTCGTGATCAGCCTAGACTGTCATCATTATCCTACGTGCAGCGGCCTAGTAGTGGTTTAACTACTACTTATGGCCCATACTAGGCATTCACAACAGGGGTCTTCATATAGTTTTTCGGGTGCTATTCCAGTCAGATATTGGTATACTAGCGTTGAGGGTGAAGCCTTGAATTAGGTATATCTACACATACAGTTCATGCCAATTTAACTCGGCAATGCCATGCAATAGATTGCAGTGTACTTGTGACAAGCACCCTCTCCCAATGCTGATAGTTTTTCATTGGAATTCCACATACCACTACACTGCCAAAAAGGCGTTTAGATCCGAAACACCATCCTGATAACAATCTTGCCCCGTATTTGTCCACATATTTAGACCAATAATGTGTTTAGCTCAGACCCTTTTACTTAGTTAGCCTAGTCATTTCTTGTCACAACAGACTTAGTTAGCCTAGTCACATCAATATAGTTAACCTAGTCTTCAATCTTTATTTCAGTCTGATTTCTCTATTATTGCATTAATTTAATGAGACTAACAGTCACCAACATGACCACATATACCTAAACTAAGGGAGTGGTCATTTTTTAACAACAGGGGGGGGGGGGGGTCGGTGGATTTTCGCGCGAGCGGGTCGAAATTATTTGAGTCCCCCCCACGGTAGGGGTCAAAAGTTTTTTGGTCCCCCCCTCAGGCAGGTTGAAATTTAGCGCGGCTGACCCCTTTGAGCTATAGTAGGCCTAACGTGCGGGCTTTTTCGCTAAAAAGGGGTGCAATTTTTTTGGTCCCCCCCTCAAGAGGGGTCCAAATCTTTTTGGCCCCCCCCCCCCAAATCCACCAACCCCCCCCCTGTTGTTAAAAAATGACCACTCCCTAAGATTCTACCAACTATCATGTAAGAATATCAAGTATTTACACCACACATAGACAGAATCTATTAGCATTGCACTGTCGGCCATCATTGATCAGCTAACTATACATTCCAGGCCCAGTGTTTACAGAGCATAAGGGTCCTAAACAGGCACTGAGTTGTCAATTTATACATGTATCATCATAGGTTCATCTATCCCCTTCACCAGTAACTTAGTTAGCCTAGTCATGTATTTTTAGTGACCCTAGTACTTGTTATGGAGGCCAATGTTGTTAGCCTAGTCATCCATATAATAAAATCATTATTTCCTGCTCTTATAGACCACTATACCCCAAAACCATTAGTGCACTATATTATACATGACCATAGCCACCAACACACAACTTTACAATGTTCAACCCCCTATAAATACTGTGCAATCACCCACTGTAGGTTTGCTTACAAACACAACCCCCCACCATAGGTGATGAGCTAACTATTGACTGTTCCTACAGTGATACTAGATGTTCTATAGAAATACTCAGCTCTAGATTGTTAAGACAACTTTTTTGTCTAATGCATAAATGGTCTTGGAACCATAATCATGTTGTAAACCCAGTCAGGGTACTTAGAAACAATGCCAAAGTTAAATTAACAGTAAATAGACCATTTAGATCCAGCCTCCTGTATAGAGGAATTCTTCACTGGAATCGATTAGGATCCGATGTACAGAAATCAAATTTGCTTGAGATATTTAAGAAAAAACTGGATTAATTTTCTAATTTTAACATAATGGTAGTTCTACCGTTTATACATGTAACATATTTCCACTCATGGAATCCATTTTTTTTCTCTTTTCTTTACTCTGCGTGCAAGACCTGATTATATTACTTATCTATATTAGTGTTAGTTGTATTTGTATCAACCAATGCTATTTGATTATATTATGAACAACATCTTTGTTTACGATCTATGGTCAATAGACTTTTCAAACTTTGAACTTCAACTTCAATGATTACTATCAATGCAACGATAACAATAAAGAGATTGAAAAATGAAACGCATACAGATCTTGTGTTTTTATTTACAGCAAATAGACATACTTCTGACATGTGGTTTTAAGACAAGTATAATTATAAAATATTGTGAATATAAAGATTGTTGGACTCTACAATTCAATACAATTATTCAGTAAGTACCATTTCTCAAGTTCTCAACAGACTTTTACAAAAATGCTAATGAAATAAGCCAGTTAAAAGTTACCAGTACATATATCAGATTACATTTTTGAGAAGGCTATCATACAGGAGTATGCGAGATCTTAATTTATGTTTCAAAGAAAGAAAAGAAAATTAGAAACATAGTAACACAAGGCGCCGAAAGCACCCCAACTGAAAATAAGTCAATCTTACACTTAAATATAGTTTGTTTTATACATCCACTTTTTGTTGTGTAGCTTAAAATCTTCAAATTTATCAATATTTCTAACTTCGAATTGTTCCAACAAAGAGCTCCCCTATACAACACACTGGATCTATACTTTTCATTTTTTGGAATCAGAGTTAATTGTATACAGTGTTGCATCATGTGCTCTTGTGTGTATATTTCCATGGTTTATAATGTCTTCGTTATTCTTTTGCTTGAAATATCTTAAATGGGCTTGTCTAAGGCCTTACCCCAAGAAAGGAGCTATTTTGGCCATGTATTCTTCAGTGTTGAATTTAAATGTTGACTCAAAGATTTATGAATTTGTGCTTACACTTCCACCTGGAAATTATTTCAAAATCAAATCAACTGATCTTATGTTATGTCTCTGCGCCATACAATGTCAGGTGGCCAGGACTTATGCAGCTTTACATCCAGCAGTTTACCATTATCTTTCTTAAGACGGTATGGCAGGTAGCCCCGCTTTGTTAATACTTCCATCATTTTTTTCAGTAGCTCATACTCTAGATCTAATGTGTACTTGGGATTGAAGAATTCCCATTCCATAAAGATCGCAGGGATGGAGATTTGGTCTATGAGAGGTTCGAACGTTGTAAAGGCCCTGGGTTCATAAAATTGACAGTCTATTTTCATAATGGCTCTGTCAATTGAAGTGACGTATCTCAGATCACTGAGAAGGATGGTCTTGATGGTTGGAGGGCAAGTTGTTTCATTACAGTCTTTTTTGTCTACGACTCTGGTGTCGCCTTGGTTTTTAGACCTAAGTTTTAGCATTTTTTCATACCTCTCGTTGGAGACTGCATTCTGTAACAAAACTATATTCTGTCTGACTCCTCCTAAAATAGCTGCCTTGTGAAGATGATTTGCATTTTCGATGAATGGTTCGACTGAGATCACCTTACGGCCTATGGTGGCTCCATACAGACTGTAAACTCCAATGTTAGCACCAACATCAATCACACCAAGTTTGTCATCTTTCAATATCTCACCCTTAAACTCAGAAAGTATGTTTTTCTCCCATGCACCGTCCTTGGCTATGGTCTTGGATACATGTACATCCTTCTTTAGGTCATGTAGGCAGACTGTTGTAGCAGGAACTACTTTCATTGCGACACATGTATAGTTCTCCTTGATCTCCTGGCTCGGATCATAGACCTTCAGAAATTTCCTACTTTCTTCCATGTCTGACACAAACTGCCGATTGGGTTTTTTAACCAAATGGTTGGACATTTCTTGAACACCATTTGATGATCGTGGACTGGAGCCTTCAGAGTTGCTTCGCAAGTTTGTGGCTACAATGATCAGAACCAGAACACAGACTATAGATACTGCAGTGCCCTTGCGGAAAAACGCCTTGTTTAACATCTTCACGATGGCTACCTATGACCAAAAGGGGTAAAAAAGTAAGATATGTGTTAATAGATGGCTACATGATGCAATTAAAAGCATTTACAATTCAATGGAATCCCCAGCAGAATATGTTTAGCTCAAAGTTACTTGGTTACAATGGTTGATATGAGAATTAAACATTTAAAACATTAAAACCTTCAATATAGTGGAGATGGATGTGTGGTAACTATCTTAGTATGGCCTGTGATTATGCTAGACTGTCAGAACAAATTTAATGATCAATAGGTGCTTTAACAAATAAAGTTATGTCAGTCATCAAGTTCAAGTTATATACCAATATAATATATGCCATGGTAAATATCATGATAAACCAGTGAACATGATATGATGTTCATTAAAGCACTCTGAACCATGCACATACACCATAATACACTGTGGTAATTGTCCAATATGTTGCTACAACCTACCATGACCAGATGATATACCACAAATAACTCTCATTCATTTAACCCTTTAATGATCGCAAGATATCCCATGACTTCATTTTCATTTTTCATTGTGCAGACAATAACCCCAAGGTCAGCCTACTACATGAATGCCCCACCACATAATCAAGGTCTTCTCCAAGGCCAAAGCTAACTTTATAATACATGACACATATGGGTGATTTTTTAACGCACTACATTATATTTGTGTAAGAGGATGTGTCCTGTCTTGTTAGAGTGTTGATGTTCACCACTACATCATCTAAGAGAGTGTTCCTTGTGCAATTAGCTTCATTTTTCAACCCCCAAGTGGCATAAGTTACGCATAATGTGGTAGGATATTACAGATAACTTTACAATGAAGCATAATGTTAATATAAAAGAACTATTGCTCTGAATGACATGTATGTAGCCTGATATCCACAATATAGATGCATTGTGGTGAAATATTGTGAAAAAGTCTGGTTACTGCCTAAACCTCACAGTAAAGTCCGTGGACAGAACTAAAATGGTTGCATACCAGAGATATCACCATCCTTAGTATGTGTTTAACCCCAATATCTGATCTAAGATGTTAAAAAGGACACTCAGGTTAATTATTACCTGTGTAATAAACGATCTTTCGTATCTTTATGATATTGGTAGAGTATCAATTAAAGAACAAAGTCGACACAGTTCGGATCAAGTGTTACAGGTTGCAATATCAGGTTTATTCAGGTAAACCTAAACAAGCAGTCACTAAGTGTGCGAACTCCCTATAGAGTTCGGAACGGGTCAGTAGGCTAAGCAGCCGATATGATCACGGGGTCTCTTCACCAGCGTGGCTCAGAGTAACCGACGAGTACCGTCAGATGCCGGGTATATATAGGCAGCCAGCCTGCGTGCGCACACGCAGACCGGAAGCCTATAGCGACCTCTGTCCATACCCCAAGCCCGGAGTAGGTGTCGCCACCTACCGTCGGACTGAAGGGTTCGGACTGAGCTCGCAACACAGCATCCAACAGCACTCGTCATATAATAACCCCGTATAACCCTAGCCCCTACACTACCCCCTACCAGATAATAACCGGGAGGTAAATAATTAAGGTTATAGTCCGAAAACACTTCGGACTGGCATTATCTTATAAATACCACCTTAGGGGTTTATTAAAGTTATACCTTACAAACAATATGACGTTACTGTTGAACACAAAAAGGTATTAATTACACACATATCTACACATATAGATCGTAATTAAAATTACGCCCCATTCCCTAGGATAGATGGAGTTAATCTATACATATAGTATACACAACACTTGAAAAAGTACAATATCACAGTAAAAAAATTTCGTCCCATCAAGACCCCGAGCTAATTACACTCGTAATGAATAATACTTTATAAGTGATAAACACTATCACTTCTCTTAAGGTTTTTAGAAACATATTAAAGTATTATTACAAAAGATATCATACGTGATTTTATAGCGAAGATCCGGATCCTCTGTTGTTGATGATGCATTCCGCCCGGCTTTCAGAACCTACTTCATTCAGCTCCTACTAACCGGAACGAGAAAGTTCATAGCTCATGCTCGGGAGCTTATAGTAGTATATATAAAAAAAATCCCAAGTCCTGCCTCCAGGCGATCTTCGGACTTATAATTAGGAGCACTCGGTCCTGATATATATAGTTTATAAAAAAACATCTCGTATCAGATCCATGGTGGTAGTGTACTCCTGTCCCGAGCTTTGGGTTTCTCTCCGGATCTCCTCGTCCTCCTCCGTCCGTTCTGCCTGGCAGACTGACTCCTTGCGTAGCCAGCCTGCCGCTTCTTCTCGTCCGGATCCTTGAACACCCTATAATAGAGTGTTTTTCACATGTAGGGTTGGTATATTTAAAATACCCCCCCTTCTTCTTGATCGGGTCCTAAGATAGGATAATCCTATCCGGACTCCGAGTCGTCTTTAGGACTCGACTGGGCCGCAGCCTCCTCATCATCAGAGTCTGACTCAGCTTCCGCCAGAGTCAGCTCCTGGAGCCAGAGCTCGATTTGAGCACGAGTCCCATCCCATTCGTGCATCTCGTGCGCGAAACAGTCTCTGAACCTCCGACGTTCGTGGTCCAGTTTTTCCTCGGCGTTCTTGACTGCCAGCTTCTGCTTTTTCCTTTCGGATTTAGCAGCAACTCGCTCAGTCCGAGCATTCTCACGCTCCTCCTGAACCGACTCCAGGGCCGCTGCTTTCTGAGTAGCGACTTCACTCCGGTGGAGATGATGCACCGTGTCCAGGGACAACATCGCCACCTCCTGACTTAAGCCAGTAAGCAATCGGTGGAAGTTATCCTGCCACCGATTCAAGGCCTCCTGTCCGGCTTCATAGGACTTGAAGTCGGCGGGAGGAAACGAGGGAGGGCCCCTTAGTCGTAAGACATGGTGCCCCTCCGGAGCCTCCTGAGGGGGATCCGGAGTCTGTGTTGGCTTCGGCTTTTGCTTCACCGAAGCCTTGGTCTTCCCCGTCTGGGTGAGAGTCTGTGACTCTGCTCCCGGAACCAAATCCATATTGGGGAATTCGTCAACGAACGCCCCTCCCGTACTGGAGTTCGGATCCTCCGGACTTGGCCGAGGTGGCTTGCCCTGGGGGCCCGACTTCCAGTCAGTCGTGCGAGAGGTAAATGCCGGTCCTTTGTACCCCGGATCTGCCTTCTCCATAACGGACTGCCTTTCGTCCGTTTTCTGTTTCTTCGGATCGGTGGGCTCCGAGGATCCGTCGGATTTTCTCGGAGCTCGCCGCTTCCGCGTACTGGTACGCTGCTGATACTCTTCGAATTCATCGTAGAGTTCGCCCTCCGGTACATGGAGATACGTGCGGTCCGGGTTTACCTTGTAGAATACCCGCACCTTCCCTTTCTCGTTGGTGCCAAAATCCACCTCGAGGTTGTCATTCTTGTCTACCGTGGTCCCGAAATGGGAGTAGACTTCTGCGTGAGCGGCCTGAATGCGTTCCGCTGCGGTCTCCAGAGCCAAGCCATGGAACTTGGCAAGGTGTCGAATGGTATCTGCTCTGGTGTAGAACAGACCCCCATTCGGACAACCCTTGCTGCCCTTCGAACCCACACTCAGGCAGTCATATCGCATGAGATGACGTACATGAAAGCGGGTAAGATGTCTGGCATACCGAACCTTGGTAGGCCAAGTTCGGGGTTTCTCCAGGGTCTCGTCGATGTCCTGACAAGCTTTGAATGGGCACTTACTAAATGAATGCCATCTAGACATTGCCCACGCCAACTTTGCCTTCTGAAGGAGCGAATGGTATTTGGTGCTACCAGTCCGGACCTTCTCCAGCAATTCGAAGTGGTACAGCTGTACCGACTTGTCTAAAGGATCAGGTTTGATCCATTCTTCGTCGTCGGAGAGACCGTCGGGCCCCACCTCCTCCGGAAGCTTTGATGACCGCTTATCTTTAATACAGTCATTTATACACATGGGTTTAAAGAAATGAAACCCACTAGCGGCATTGGCTCGGAGGGCATTCCGGACCAATAGCTGCAGTTCGTTGTCCGGGATTGTGTTCTTGTCCAATCCCTTCAGAACTACATCCACCTCTTCCGGGGACTGACCCGCGTTCAGAGATGTTAACCGAATGGTCTCTCGTAGGTATTGATGCCTACGACTGGCCTTCTCCATCTTACTAGTGTCAGCAGTTCTAGTAGCAGCTGTGCTCTGTTGGACAATCTCGTCCTCCAGAGTATCATTGAGAATAGACTCGTTAGTCTTTTTCTCCATATTCCGGGCCAGCCTCATGGCTGGCGTCAGATGTCGCCTTTTCTCCTTCCGATTATGCACGACCTTGAATTCTTCTGCGGTTTGCAGGTCGTATTCAAGGGCCGCGAGTAGTTCGGGGCGCCCTTCAGTCTCAGCAACCAAGCGAGCGTTAGCAGCTTGGTCTTTGAAGCCTTCCATTGCAGCCGTCACGTGGGCCGGGAACCAGGTCGGGAACCGGTCGGACAGAATGTCCAGCCCCCGGAAGGTTCTCATCTGGATCAAGTCAAATGACCTGATCTCATCCTTGCTCATCTGTGCGATGATGGCTCCTCGTAGCAGGGATGGGACGTCGGCGTCCTCCTTATCCCATACTTCATGTTGGACTGGGGGGATTACTGGTACCCCCGATCCACCTGGACCACCGCCTGCGGCTTGGTCCAGCTTGCCGGCCTCATCAGAAGTATCCATAGTGGATGGCTCCAGACGGGGCTCGGTTTGCTGTTGAGGAGTCTCCACTCGGACGGGGGCTGCTCCTTGAGGAGGCGTCTCCACCCGAACGGGGACTTCTTTTCTTTGCCCCACTGGAGCAGGTAGCTGGAAGGTGATGCCGGACAGCACCTCCTGCACAACTCGGACCGTTTCAGCTGCGGATGATGCATCCATAGCCTCCTCAGTCCTAGTGTCGGATGGGTGAGTTGTCGTTTTCGGACGAGCTCCCCCGTGCCCGGACGTACCAGCCATGGCTGCGGCCGTAGCGGCCACTGCAGAGCTGTTGTCCAACCCTCGCGAGAAGGACAACACATCCACGGCTGAAGTCGGAGCAGCTGACGTTCCAACTGCTTTTCCAGCATCCTTCTCCTTGCTAGGGATCGGGATGTTTGACTTAGGAGGGCCCGGAGTCTTGACAGCCTGACTGCTGCCGGACGTCTGTCCCTTCTTCTTCAGATCCTTAGCCGATGGCTTCGGATCGGCTTTCTTTTGTTCCTTTGGCACCTTTGGAGTCGGAGCCTTGGGAGTGACCGTCTTCGAATCTTTGGTTACTGTGGCAGTGGCAACCTTCGGATCCGCTTTCTTAGTACCCTGGGTACTAGGCTTCTTCGGATCGGGCTTTTTAGGCTCGTCCTTCCCCAGAGGCTTCTTTCCAACACCTGCGTGTTTGAGAGCCTTGGTACTAACCTTGCCATCGGCCGACCTGGACCGATCTCGGGTAGCACCCTTGCCACCGCGCGTCCTCGGACGTGCAGTGTCGGAGTCGCTGTCGCCTCCCATAGACAGTTTCCTGGTAACTGTCTTCTTGAGGCTCGGCGAAATACTTAGACTGCACATCCGAGAGAGATGTCCAGTCGACTCGGAGGGGTTCGATTCTACTGCACTGTAGGCGATCCCTCGCAACATTCCGGAGTCCTCGCTACCCTCGGGTGACGGAGGCTTCCGAATCGGTGACACGGCCGGATCCACTCGTAGTTCCGACAGAGTCTGACTGAGCTCATCACCACTGGGGCTCTGAGCGTCCATGTGCTCCTCGGTGGCGGATGCCACCTCGGAGTGACCGGAGAGTTCGGACTGGCGGAGCTGCTGCTCGGCCATCCTCACTTCTTTCAAGTGTCTTACGACGGGAGTTTGACGGGGAAACACTTAGTTCCCCGTCTCCCTCTTTGTCTTAGACGGACCAGGAAAGAGTACTCACAGTTCCTACTCTTTTTATCACTCTTCTACTCTTCTAGTTGCCCAAAAACGCCGACTTCTCCGCTGCTGCCGCACGCACGATTGATCCGGGTGAGCCCCAAAATCAATATGGCGTTCCCTCGCTTTTGTTTTTAAAACAAAGCGCATGCGCAGCGTCTCGCGTGATTGGACGCGATCCCGTTACCCGGTGTGACCCAATTATCGATTAATCAGGTCACGACCTTTCCCGCCCGCAACTCGGGCTCGGGGGATCACACTGCCACGTAGGCGGCTCGCAAAAGTCAAAATATACTTCGAATAAAGAGTTCATCAGGAGTATTAGTGGATTAATATGGGAAATCGAAGATTACCCCACCGGATTATCCGTCCACCACCCTCGGGGAGCACTCCAATATTCTTTTCTATTCAACTCTGAGCGCCCCTGTTGGTAGCACACATATAACATATAAAACAACACAGGACACCACACTCGTTGTGTAAACAAGCTAGGTTACCGCCCCTCTGGCCACCAGCCTTGGGCTTCGCCGAACGGGTTTCCCGTTCACCTCTCGTAACCTGGCCGAAGGACTCTCGTTCTTAACTAAAATTCCAGCCTTGATTTTAGTTTTCCGGGCCCTTCTTCCTTCGCCTGCCGAGACTTTCTTTTTCACGGTCTTCTGAGGTTTCTTTCGTACCACTCTCTTAGGGGTATCCGCTGACACCCCTTCCAAAGGTACAAATTTCGCCTCCGAAGTTCCCTCTTCCACCTCCGTTTCCGGGGTGAGCTCCCTTCCAGCCCAAGCACGCAACCGAGCCACATGGCTCGTCCGGATGCGCCCTGCTTCGGACTGAATCAACACAGTCGTCTGACTGATACATTTAACCACGGTGTGTGGTCCATCCCAGTTATTCGCCAGCTTGACGTTGCAGAGCGGTTCGTGTAGGCGGATTACTCTATCCCCCACCACGAAACGTCGCAACTTCAATCCGGTGTCATAACCTACCTTCTGCCAATTCGCAGCTTTGAGCAAATGAGCCCTAACTGTTTCGTAGGCAAATTTGAACCTCTCTCGTAGAGATTCTACAAATAGCACCGTACATGGTGCTTCTGGACTGATCCCTACCACCCCGAATACCAAATCCGCCGGCATGATCAAGTCCTCTCCGAACACCAAGAGGTTTGGTGTGCAATTAGTCGAAGTGTGGACCGTATTGTTATACGCATGTACCACAAATTCGCACTGATCATCCCAATCATCCATATGGGAGTTCACTAACGGCTTCAAAACCTGGATCAAGGTCCGATTGAACCGCTCCACCTGCCCGTCGGACTGTGGTCGGTACGGATTGGTCCGAGTTTTGCATATAGCCAACTGATGACACATAGCTGCCCAAAGTTTGGACTCAAATTCTCTCCCTTGATCGCTATGTAACATCAAGGGAGCCCCCAGATGGAGGATCCACCCCTTCACTAGTGCTTCCGCACAAGTAGCAGCAGTATGATCCTCTAGTGGGTACACTCGGGTGTATTTGGTATAGTAGTCCGAGACTACCATCATACACGTATTACCCTTTGGAGTGGGTTTCACTCCACTGATAATATCCACGGCTATTCGAGCAAATCTCACCCCGAATAGTTCCTGCTGCAGTGGCAATTTCCCTAGTCCAGGACCAGGCTTGCCTAAACAACATGCCGGACATGTCTCTATCCACCTCAAAAGGTCGCCAGACATTCCGGGCCAGTAATATCTCCGACTCAGCCGTTCCAAAGAGCGTTTCTTTCCGAAATGCCCACTAGTGGAATGGCCGTGGCAGTAGTACAGGATGTCTTTCCTCATGGCAGCAGGGATTACCATTTGTAATACCCTCCGCTTTCCGGGACAAGTCTTCCACCTGCACAACAACGAGTCTCGGACCTCCAGTTCATGGAACTGTGCCAAGAAACGTCGCATTTCACGGTTTTCCAGCGATATTTCGGGTCTCACTGGACAGACCCCAGTAGGGACAAGCTCCCTCAGTCGTGCTATGGTAGGATCGGCCATCTGGTACGTCCTTATAGTGTCGGTGGACCAATCCAACAGGTTTTGCAACAACCCATCATAAGGCAAACGCACACTTGCTACCACAGCATTGTGAGCACCACAATCCCCACACTCCGGACGCACACAACGGCGTACCGGACGTCTACTTAGGCAGTCAGCATTAATATGCTTCGTGCCCGCTCGGTGCTGGATATGAGAGTTCTCCAGTCCGAACTCGCTGAGGTGATTCAACCATCGACCAATCATTCCCTCCGCATCCTTAAAATTAAGGAGCCACCTGAGGGCCGAATGATCGGTACGAAGTGTGAAATTCCCTCCATATAAGAAGTGCCGAAACTTCTTCGTGTATACCACCACTGCGAGCAACTCTCGCTTGGTAGTACAGTAATTTCTCTGTGCCTTGTTCATACTGTTACTAGCGAACGCCAACGGGACCTCTACTCCGTCCTGGATTTGGGACAATGCGGCCCCGATGCTCTCATTGCTCGCATCAGTGTCAAGGATGAAATGCCCCTTCTCCGTAGGGTATCTCAGCACCGGGGTGGTCCGGAATAACGCCTTAATCTCTTTGAAGGCTGCATTCTGTTCCATCCCCCATGGGAAGGGTTCTTTTTTCCTCCCCGGAGTCCAATGGCTCAACCGTTGAAGCGGCTGAGACACCCTCGAGAACCCGGGGATGAAGTCCCTGTAATAGGAACAGAACCCTAGAAAGGATCTGATATCCTTTGGTCCTTTTGGAACTTCCCAAGTCTCCACAGTCTCCAGTTTAGCCGGATCAGCCTGCACACCCTCGGTGGAGATGATCCGGCCCAAATAGACCATGGACTTCCGAAAAAGTTCACACTTCTTTGGCTTTAATGTCAAGCCATTGGACCGAATTCGTTCCAACACCTCTCCGAGGTTCAACGCACACTCCTCAAACGTCTTGCCGAAGACAATGACATCATCCAAGTATACCAAGCACTTGCGCCACAATAGATCACTCAACAGAGTTTCCATCATAGCCTCAAATGTGGCCGGGGCGTTGCATAACCCGAAAGGCATCAGTTCAAACTGATACAGTCCAATGTGACTCGTAAAAGCCGTCTTCTCTTTATCCTCCTCCTTCATCCCGATCTGCCAATACCCGGACTGCAGATCAAGGGTGCAGAACCATTGGTTCCCACCCAGCGAGTCCAGAGTCTCATCAATTCGGGGGAGAGGATATGCATTTTTCTTGGTTACTCCATTCAGGCGTCTATAATCGATACAAAATCGGATAGACCCATCCTTTTTAGTAACCATCTGAACCGGACTGGACCAGGGACTAGTGCTAGGCACTATCACCTTCTGTTCCAGCATGGTTTTCACTTGTTCTTCAACAACAGCTTTCTTACCCAACGGCAAACGTCGGTAAGGCATTTTGAAAGGCTGTGCATCTCCAGTATTGATAGAATGCAACACTTTGTCGGTTCGGCCTAACGGCTCCCCCTCCACCTGCCATGCATCCTGATACTTCACTACCAGCCTCCTTAGAGAGTCGAGATCCATCCGATCCGTCAGATCCGTTTCGGATATCATTTTCTCGAGTCCCTCACTCAAAGGGGTCGGAGAAGGGTCACCCTTCATGCTCACCTGTCCAGCGGACACTACGGCCTCACTGGTGAACACCTTCCCCAACACTGTATCTTTCCTAAGATACTGTGGTTCCAACCCGGGGTTAGAAACCGGCACCACGGTCCAAGCACCATCCCCCACGAGGGTATCCATGCCTGTCAAACCGATGCTTCCCAACATGGCCACATCCGGTTCCACAACTGCTTCTTCCTCTCTCCTAAGCCCCTTGCTTCGGACCAGCACGTCACACGTCTGTCCGGGAGGAATCTTAACAGTTTGGACCACCGTTGCCACTGTCGATACTTGTCGGAGCACACATTGCTCCACCGCACGGTACGGGTGCTCTATTCGGAGTACCCCTGTACCAGGATTCAGGACCGCGTCATACAACGCCGAAAAATCCAACCCCAGTATACCGTCGTCTGCAATATCCGCAATGGTGGGAGAAGCCACATACTCCTTCCCTCCAATTCGGACAGGTATGAACGCGCGCCCATACGTCTGCATACTCGACCCATCGGCCGAACAGGCGTTTACCCTCGTTTTGAAGTTATCACGACTGTCCGGCATAAGAGCATAGAATCTGGAGGAGATAAAGGAGTGGCTAGCTCCCGTATCTACTAAAAATTCGCCCGCCCTACCGGCCACAGTAACAGACACATACCACCGCCTCCCCCCCAGCGGAGACGGGTTTACAGTGAAGCGTTTGAAATCCTTCGGAGCAGCCAGATCAAGGCCATGTTTCTTCAAATGGTCGAAACATGGATGATCCGGGGAAAGCTGGGTACTCCCTACCCACACGGTGTCTGTGACAGCCGCAACTTCCTCGTTCCTATCCGTAATGGGCCTCCCTGCCTCATTGCCGGGCAACTGATGGACTGGAATGTTAATCAGGCCGGCATCCGAGCTCCTAAAGCTCGAAGCCACCCCTGATTCCCTTCCTGTCTTCTGAATTTCACTAGGCTCTACCTCTCTGGTATGTTGGCGTACTTCATCTGCAGGGGTTGTCCGCTCGCCTTTTCGGACTACCCCCTCTAGTTTCCCTCCTTTCCGGGAACTTTCGGACTCGGAGCTGTACACTCCGCAGCAAAGTGACCGATCTCTAAGCACCTATAGCACTTAGCGGTCCTCCGATTGATCTTCCTTCTGTTAGGCTGGGTAGCCCCCTGAATGGAAGTCGTCATCTTCTCAAACAGCGATGTGAAAAACGCTGCGTCCATCATCGGAACCTTCGGATCCGATGACTCCCTTTTTGGAGGGGGGTTCCCACCCCCTTCCGGCTTCTTATTCTTCCACGGCGGTTTAGAGGAATTCCCATTCCTCTTGAACTGAGCCGCTGAAGCTATAGCCCCCTCCTCATCACTGCCCGAACCATCAGACTGTTCCGGAGAACATTCTATAATGGCCGAGGCCCGGGTAGGCATCCGGTCCCCTAACAGTGACTTTTTGAGAGCATGTATGTCGATGGCCTTAAAAAGGTCATCTAGTGACGTATCTGCTCTCCACGTGTCATACACCGTTTGTTGTATGTCAGGATCTCTCAGTCCGGCAACGAACTGAGAGAACAATTCCTTAGAAAATAAGGCATCGTGGATTCCTGAAGCAGGGTGTACCTTCTTCAGGAGTCTCATCAATGCAAGTCCGAAGACCCTCGGAGCTTCGTTCTTGCCTTGCACGCGCTTCTTAAAAGCGACCATCGGATCAATCCGAGCGGAATCTCCGTATAGGATGGTTCCGATTTCTACGAGCTGTTTGAAAGTACCGCGAGGTCCGCAATCCTCCTTCCACTGCTCAACGGCCATGAGACCATCTCCCATGCGTAATCCCTTACACACGTACGGGATTGCATCCTGTTGGTCCCACCCACTGAGGTTTATATCCTCAACGGTGGCTCCCAACCAATCTTCCCACGAATTCTTCTGCCAGTAGGGAAATGGCTCGCTGGCTATGCGTCTAGCAGCGTTGGACGAACCTCTAATTTTAGAGGTTATCGCCAGACATTTAGAAATGGATGCTGTCGCGTCCTTTTCCGCACCGACATTGTGCAATCCGATCCCCGCTATGGCGGGATTCGTATCGTACAATTCTTGCAATTCTGTACTCAGCATTGTTCGTCTCGGAGCCTTCTTCGGGCTCTTCGTACCAGGAGTCGCCCCTGGAGTAGCGCCCATAGCTGGTATGCTACTCTGTCTGTCCAGAAAAGCCTGGTAGGTCCCATACGACACTAAGTCCGTAGTGGGGTCCACGCCTTGTCCGAACCACCAGTTCTTCTCCTGATCAGTCATGTACTGACACTGCTGGGCCAGAGCAAGCGATCGTTGATGCTCTGACTTCTCCTTTTCCAATTCCTTGGCCTGCTTCTCAACCTCCTCCTCTTGCTGAGCTTTCTCCGGCGGCTCGGAGCCCTTCCTTTCGAGCCCTCAGAACCGCCGCTTCCTGCTCCGCTAACTCCTCTGCGAGGGCCGCGTTCTCCTTCATTCGTTTCTGCTGCTGCTCCAAGGCAGCCTGCTGTTTGCGATACACGTCTCGCCTTTCTATTTCCAAGTTTTTCTGTTCCTGGAACAATATGGTTGCTTGGCACTCTCGCCATTGCAACAAACTTGAAGGAGTCAGATCGGTTTTCGCCGCCTTATCCTGCTCGGCCGCTTTCTTCAAGCGTTCCGCGTCGAGTTCTTGCTCGTCCACTTTCAACTGTGATCGTGGACTCCGAACCAACTCGGACAATCGTCTTCCCCTACCGACTGAGGCTAGACCGGTCGGGGCTGCGAATACCTGTTTTGGTATCGGACGGATACCACCGATCCCCACCCTCGGTGAGTAATCACTCGCCCTGCCTCTGCCCCTGGATCGTCCCACTCCGAGGGGTCGTCCTGGTGTTGAGGTTGACAAGGCAGGTTCCATGGTTACCCCACGTCCCATAGGCTGATTGGGAGTGTCGGTAAAACTCATGTAATGGAGGCCTTCCGGACTACCATTGTTCGCAGATGCGAAAGAGGTACTGTTGTCCTTTATACTCTCTCGCGTTTCTGATAAAAACTGCTGTAAAGCAGTTCTTTTCGCTTTCAGAATGTCACACTCTGTCAACAGACTTCGGCGGACCTCCTGTAAGTCCTCTGTGTCCCGAACAATGGCTGATCGGGCCCCTTCTGCCTCATGCATCACAGCGTCTCGGGCTGCGCAAATATGGTTCAGCTCCGTGTTTGCCACGACAAACTCGGACCGGATCCCTCGTAGGTCCGCCTCTTTCTGATCGTATTCCGACCGGACTCTGCTGAGAGATTGTACCAATTTCTCATTCTCCTCCAACAAGGTAGACAGCCTTGCGTCCTTTTCCTTGATTTTGGAAGCTCGGTGTGTGACTGCACCCTCCAATGCAATCAGACTGCTTTTCCATTCATTGGATTGCTTCTGAATGGTTAACAATTCCATTTGAGCCATCTGTACACGTTCCTGCACTCGGGCCTCTCTCATGTCGTCAAAGCGACGCTCCTGCAAGAGGGTAAACCTCCTCGGAGTCGGCGCGGCTGAGCTTGACCCACCCACATTGAACAAGGACAAGTTCACTTCTTCTAATGAGCGGCTCATTATGGTAGGACCCCTGGGTCCTCGTGCTGCGTTTGTTCCGGATGGAACATTCGCCCTGCTGTGGGTATCTGCCTCATAACTGGCATCTAACCCTTCCGGTGACAAGGCTGCTGCCTCATCCGGGGTCCTCGCTGCTCCGTCCAGAGCCCGAGGTCTGTGCTACTGCACAGGCTAACCTGCGTTTCACTCAGAACTGGTCACGGCACCAGTGTAATAAACGATCTTTCGTATCTTTATGATATTGGTAGAGTATCAATTAAAGAACAAAGTCGACACAGTTCGGATCAAGTGTTACAGGTTGCAATATCAGGTTTATTCAGGTAAACCTAAACAAGCAGTCACTAAGTGTGCGAACTCCCTATAGAGTTCGGAACGGGTCAGTAGGCTAAGCAGCCGATATGATCACGGGGTCTCTTCACCAGCGTGGCTCAGAGTAACCGACGAGTACCGTCAGATGCCGGGTATATATAGGCAGCCAGCCTGCGTGCGCACACGCAGACCGGAAGCCTATAGCGACCTCTGTCCATACCCCAAGCCCGGAGTAGGTGTCGCCACCTACCGTCGGACTGAAGGGTTCGGACTGAGCTCGCAACACAGCATCCAACAGCACTCGTCATATAATAACCCCGTATAACCCTAGCCCCTACACCTGGATACCGGTTTGAAAGATGGCGTCTTAATAAGGAGGAGAAGCTATTCTTAGTTTGTTTCGGCATGTTTTGCATATTATTATGCCCAAGCAGTTATGCCACTAAAACCTACAACCGGGTAGTTGATTTTGCGTTGTGAGACCTTGTCTACATACTCAGCGTCCTACCTCAGTCATGGGGCTGTGTTAGCCTGACATGTAAAGCTTGAGAGGCCAACTTTGAGGGGGTACAATGTCACTGGTCTCACTAGTTCCCAACCCCTGCCTACACCCAGTAGCACTAGTTCCGACCCTCAGCCACACTAGCTCCTATCCCAGTCTTACTGGTTTCTACCTGCAGTATCACTGGTTCCTAATTCAAGTCTGACTGGTTCCTACCCTCAGTCCCACTGGTCCCCACCCCAGGCTCAGGCGAACTGTTTCATAATGCTAGTCCTTACTGGTTCCTATCCCTAGTCCCAGTGGTTCTCAACCCAAGTACCACTGGTACCTACCCCCAATACACTAGTTCCGACCCCCAACCATGCTGGTTCCTATCTCAGTCTTACTGGTTTCTACCTCCAGTCCTACTGTTCTCTCCCCCAATCTCACTGGTTCCTACCCCCCAGTCCCACTGCACTCTAAAAAATGTGTGTTAACTTAACACACTTTTGTAACACACTTTTTTTTATACTTATTTTACACACCCTTTTTTTTTTAACACACTACACACTTTTGTCAAAAGTGTGTTAATCTTAAAAGTGTGTTGCGATAAAAAGTGTGTAAACTGTAAAGTGTGTAGGAGAAAGTGTGTAAGTGATATATGTGTGTTGCTTTATAAAGTGTTTAAATATATTAAGTGTGTTATTAAACTTTGCCTGGCACAGGCTGCTAGCGGAGCACTGCTAGTGACCAATAGACAAAATTTCACCAACCACAGCATGTATAGTCACCAGTGCAACCGTGGCCAATTGTGGCAGCCATCCTACATAGCAAAGCCCTGTAAGGAATGCCCTTAAGCCGGTTTCAATTACATATTGACTTATATCATAGCTGAACACACAGGAAAGGTGTCCTATTCCTACCACATTATTTAGACCTCCCTAGGATAGGATATTCAGTCTTCAAAGGGATTCTAACTTCTTACCCTCATGCAGCCATTGAAGTTACACTTCATTATCTGTTTAAAACTTGATATCAAATCATTAAACATGGTCAAAAGTGAAATGAGAATCTTGAAGTGTGACTGAAATCTCTAAATCAATGCTTGTGGTGCCATCTGGTGTCAATAAAAATGTGTGTATATTGTACACACTTTTATTACCTACACACATTTGACAAAAATGTGTGTAAGTGTGTGGAAAAAAGTGTGTTCACGCTCAAGTGTGTTAAAAATATATGCGTGTTACTCTTTATCCATGTTCCCGCAACACACATTTTGTACAGTGTGTTTCTTCCCCCAATCTACCCTATTCCAATCATAGTCTTACTAGTTTCTATCAACAGTATCACTGGATCCTATCCTCAGTTGCTCGGGTTCCCACCCCACTCTCAAAATTGCCAAAATATTGTATAGATTTCTAGTAAAGGCTGACTTCTGTATCCAACTCTGTGGCCACATTGATAGCGCACTAGCCTTCAATACCTGGTCAGTTGAGTTCACTACCAGGGCAGGCTGTTTTGCATTAACCATTCAACCAAGGTAACATTATTGTCAACCTCCCGAAATTAATTGAGATGATGACTACAGTGACATTTACGCATGGCAAGTGCAGACCTACCTGTTAGGCAAACTTTCAAGTTCTCCAAAAGGACATCAGGGGACTGGGGACCCCACTCAAGCCAGGCTGCTCACGCTGCAGGTGGAAGATGGACAGTTTGTGAAAGCTTTATGGTAAGAATTCAGCATTAACATGTTTCTACAGAAAGCATGAAAAGCACAAAATAGATGGAATTTGAATTTTGAACATTTTAATGATGCCCTCACTTGATTATGTAGGAATTGATGTTTCTATCATTTGAACATATTAATAATGACTTTACTTGCTTATGTAAGGATTGTTGTTTCTACCATTTGAATGGTATTTCTCACAAAACAATGGATATAAACTTACTAGTTTGATGTGGCGCTCTCTGTACCACCAGCTAACCGTAGTCCTAGGTCTCTTTTCTCCAAGTCTGTCACACCTGCAATGAATATGAAAGGCACACATTGAGACAATTGTTTCCCAATGGTAAGATTAAAACATAAAGTGACACGATCTGTGATTCCCACTACAAGTCACACATTTTAAAGGGTTTAAAGTAATTTCTGTGCCCTACAATTAGTTTTCAAATATATATTTATAGATGAAATCCCCTCATCAAAGAGAGGGTGTCATGCTCTGTGTATGAACACACAGCTAGGGAACTTCATGGGCAAAACAGAAAGCAGTATTCCATCATTTTTAGCGTCAGGGCGCTACACGTATGTACCACGTTGCCATGGCAATGTCCCCAGAAAACCTTGCGAAAATGGGCAGAGGCTAGCTCGGGACGTCAATGCCTCTGCTGGGAGAGTGGCAGTATGCCGTTTGTGCGGCTACTATTTGCATCAATTGACTACAAGATACCATCAGAGCAGCTCCTCCAACCGGAGGCTAATAAAACCACAAAGGTTTGGGAGTAGGTGAATGAAGAAGCCATGAAACAAAGTTTTGAGATTGTTAGTGCAATGAGCGACGAGTCCAAAAAAAGTAAGCGTAGCACCTCCTATAACAATCCTTTAAAGGGTGGGGGCGGGAGTAGGTACCATCCTGGCACTCAGAGCTACTACCCTATGGTACATGCAGGATATGGGCTTGTCCTGACAAGTAGTTGCCTGATAGCATGGACATTAGTTATTGACCATCTTCTTATCAAATACCAAGTCCGTCTCTGGATTATCTTTAATAGATCAAGAACTCTCAGGCTTATCAATCTCATTGATATGCTGCAGAAAAATCTAGGAACCCAGAATCTCAAAACTGGCCCATTATATAAACGAGGATGCAATGGTTTTGATCTAGGATTTGCACACCATAGGTGTGGTGACCGGCTTTTTTTAAGGATTAAAAAAAAGGATTTTTTGTGTTTGCTGGTACAATGTATACGAAAGCCATGATGCATTTATGCATCACTGTGTAGTTGAAGCAGTGTTGTCCTCAAAGGGTTAGTGTAATGAAGTCATGATGCATGAATGTATCATTGTGTAGTTGAAGCAGTGTGCTATCCATAAAGGGTTAGTGTAAAGAAGTTTTGATGCAGGGTTAGTCTACAGGAGTCATGATGCAGGAGTGTATCACTGTGTAGGTGAAGCAGTGTGCTGTCCTGGAAGGGTTAGTCTGCAGGAGTCATGATGCAGGAATGTATCACTGTGTAGGTGAAGCAGTGTGCTGTCCTGGAAGGGTTAGTCTGCAGGAGTCATGATGCAGGAGTGTATCACTGTGTAGGTGAAGCAGTGTGCTGTCCTTAAAGGGTTAGTCTACAGGAGTCATGATGCAGGAGTGTATCACTGTGTAGGTGAAGCAGTGTGCTGTCCTCAAAGGGTTAGTCTACAGGAGTCATGATGCAGGAGTGTATCACTGTGTATGTGAAGCAGTGTGCTAGCCTTAAAGGGTTAGTCTACAGGAGTCATGATGCAGGAGTGTATCACTGTGTAGGTGAAGCAGTGTGCTGTCCTTAAAGGGTTAGTCTACAGGAGCCATGATGCAGGAGTGTATCACTGTGTAGGTGAAGCAGTGTGCTGTCCTTAAAGGGTTAGTCTACAGGAGTCATGATGCAGGAGTGTATCACTGTGTAGGTGAAGCAGTGTGCTGTCCTTGAAGGGTTAGTCTACAGGAGTCATGATGCAGGAGTGTATCACTGTGTAGGTGAAGCAGTGTGATGTCCTTAAAGGGTTAGTCTACAGGAGTCATGATGCTGGAGTGTATCACTGTTTAGGTGAAGCAGTGTGCTAGCCTTAAAGGGTTAGTGTAGAGAGGTCATGATGCATGAATGTATCACTGTGTAGTTAAAACAGTGCCCTGTCCTTAAAGGGTTAGTGTAGAGATAGGCATGATGCATTTACGAATGCACCTCATAGCCATATGCTGCAGGTCCGGTCTCTTATAGCAGTGGCGGATCCAGCATTGTCTAGGGGGGGGGGGCCCAAACCTGGCCAATGTGGAATAACTGTCAGTTTCCTGCGAGCAAAGCACAGCAGCCGTACACAGAGAATTTTTGGACATGTCCCCCTAGAAAATGTTGATGGTCTAGATTTGAAATGATGCATTCTCAGGCATTTTAGGACAAAATATTTTCCTCTTTTTTCGGGGGGGGGGGGGGGGGGGGCTGGGCCGAGGCCCGTCGGGCCACCCCCCCTGTATCCGCCAATGTATAGGTGTGTGAGGTGAGAGGATTATCGAATGCAGCCAGACCACGGCTAGGTCACGCACCACTGCCTCTGCCGCTGAGGGCTGTACTGGGCCTACGGTTCGCGGTCGCAGTGTTAAGTCAATGGTGCGCTACTCCTCACTGAAACCTTACGGCGGGTTCACTTCCCTGCATATAGACCGGATCATGGAACATGAGCCGGTCTAATAAAGTTCGATAGCAAAGCAATAAGATGGCTAAGAATACACTTTTGCATGACCTGACATGGTTAGAATGCTAGTAAAGCTCAGTCAAATTATCGAATCGCATGAGATGATTGGTTTGGGTCAGCTCTGTGAAAAAGCAGCTAAAGGAAGCAATAGATGATGAAGGGAAATCTGCACCATCATGAGACGGGGAAAAAGATATTAAAGCTGGTTTCCTGGATATTTCTTGCACATGGAATTGATCACTAAATGTTGAAAGCAGACTAAATGGATTTGGTTCCTGCTTAAGATTTCTACAATTTGTTCGGAATAATCCCAGTATGCAAACCAGTTCAGCCTAGCTGTCTGTATGCAATTGACCTTATTTCATTGTCAGGCCTTAACCGATTTAAACTGCTGGCATTGAGTAATATCTTTTAATGACTTCGATGGTCAGGATCAGGTTTGGCTAAATACACACATTTAGCAGTAGGACCGAGGAAAGGCTTATGGGATTAACCCCATACAATGTGACTTTATACTAATGAGTCTCCTTGGTCTTAAAACTGAGCAGCTATAGTATCTTAGATAATCTATAGTGGGATTACCAGTAGATACCGAGGAGTGATTCACTAACTAACATGGACATTTATGGCATTTACAAGCAGGAAAATCAATGGGAAACGAACCCCACTCATGAGGTTGCCAATATCAATTGACAATCAGAGTATGAAATGCACAATTCTGTCAGGGAAGGTAGCATAGTAATTTAGGATTCTCAATGGAAGATAAGCCTTAGTGTGATTATGAGTCACATCTGAATGGAAGAGATATAGGATCTCTTTTAGTGGCACGTGGGGATGGCTTAAGGATGCTACACAAAAGGAGGCTTCAAGGACCAGAAGAGCATCTGAAAGGGAAGGAATAATTATGTTGTGCTTGGGTCTGTTGCCATACCAAGATGGAAATTTAAAAGATTTCACATCAACTTAAATTTTGTCAAATCACATCTAATGGATCTTTCAGTGTAACCAAACTAAATGATAATGAATTAGTGAGATCATCCCTATACAAAGTAGAAATACTCAAGCATATGTAAATTAGCAGTAGAAGCCTGGCCCTCATATCCCAATCAAGCGATGCTAAGTTCATGATGGATGTTAGCAGTAGAGCTCTGATAATGTACATGAATCTCCACAGAGGTTACCTCATAAAGAGATAATGTCACAACTTTCATGAATACTTGATCCTTTTCAAGCATGATGTATGCATGACAATGGCCAGAGATATTGTATGGGGTAATGATGAAAACCTGCTGAGGCCCAGATCTTGACACCCTTTGAATAATTAAGTACTCTGTGAAAGATGCCATTTATATAATCCAAACATCCATGCCATGCATATCCAAGATGCTAATACAGTGCAGAATATGGCCCACTGAGCAACCATTCTATGGCTACACAACATTCATGAGGATATTGAAAGATATCCTCACCTCTTTAGAAATGATCATACATAAGCTGCTTGGTCTTTTGTCAGCATGTTGAACCTCATAATCCGAGTTGTATGAGCCGAAACTAATAAAATAGAGAAAATAGAATAACCAGAAAATTGGTGTAAGTAGTGGCTGATAGATTACTTTGAAGGCTGGTCAACTCACAACAGGGGATTGAATACAATGTTCAGTCTCCAACCAAGGCCTTGCTCTGTTACTCTTCCACTATACCTCTGTTGAGGCTGAACCATCAAACAAATTCACTACCTCTGATCCAATCTAACCCTTTGAGAATGATGTATTGCTTAAATACACTAAGCCTTTGATCATAATGCACTTAGCCCATTGTTATTATGGACGAATCATCTTTGTACATCCTGCCAACTTGCGTTTTCAAAGAATGAGATATTTAAAGGATCTTTTAAATTCATCATTACTTTAAAAAAATTAAGCGTCAATTGGGAATAACATGATTGGGATTGAAAAGAGACATTCACTATTCATTTCTAATTCAAACAAATAGGTTGAAGCAGACATTTAACTGGCAATTAAAAACATACTGAAAAGGAGGGTGAGTCAGCAGGGTTAAAAGGGAAGGTTAACTGGAGGGTGGAATCTCAACGCACCAGTTGACATGGATGGGGTGTTGTCATGGCAATTATCTAGTGTGACCATCATGATGAGGGGCTGTCAGGAACACATCATCACCACATTGCACCACCTAGCACTACCAGGGACTGTATTGATAGCACCACTAGAACTACCACAATATATAATCACCTTAGCACCATAGCACCAGGAACCCAGTAGGTAAACACTTTAGTCTCTGTCCTGAACTGCTCTAGCCCTGTGTTAATTCTCAGGTCACTTATATGATGGAGGCAGAGGTTTGGATGGTCAACCATTTAAGTATGGCATACATTACTTTCATTTTTTAAATTGATCTTTTTAAGGTTAATCTCTTATATGATTTGGTGTCCTGATGCATAGATGCAATCCAAGGATGTAGCGCATGATGCACAGATCTAATGGTTAAGATTTATATGGTAGAGCTGAGTTGCAACATCACGGCACGACCAAACAAAGTGGCCTTTGCTATTACCTATATCTAGTGAAAGACAAGTTTCTATAATAATAGACTAGTACTGGATACTGGGACCCTGACCTCATTCAAGTGCCCATTCTGCTATTCACATACACACCAACAACCAGAGGTAACACAATCACACTCACAAGTGGTCACCCACCAGTGGTCAACAGTACATCAATCCTTTTACACTGACTATGGCATATTGTTCTTTATTTCTATCTATATTGTGAGTCTATGATATGAGAGAATCCCTTTCTGTACTGTAGAAGAGGACCCGTGTCCATTGTCCTCATTGGTGGCGGCCTGAACAAGGCAATATATTGAACCAGTTGTCATACATAGTGACTGGACACAAAGAGGGTATTCCATCCCTGCTCTAGGTCAGACCTGTACTAGTGCTTTCTTATTTGTTGCTAGTTATCCTGTTAGTTCCTGTAAGAAACCATGTGCCATGTATAAGATGATTAATGGAATTATGATAGTCCTGGATTTCAACAAAAGTAAGGTAAGGTATTAACATATCCAGTCCCTACACACCGCATCATACCCAAATCGTTATCTACAATGCCAGAACTCTCAGTATAATATGCTATCACATTCAGATAATAATCATACCATACACACAATCACTCCTGCACATAGCTACACTAGAGTGCAGAGTAAGTAGCAATAAATTTACTACTGAGGAAATAACTCGGCACAAATTCAGTCCAAGTGTTTCTTTTGTAAAAGAAAACAGTATCCATGGCACTGAAGGAAATAAGCAATTTTCTAATAGCATAGAGTCTAGTAGCTGACTGACTTTCTATCCACTACCATTTAGACCAAGCTGGTCTTGGAATTCCCTAGAATAGACCAAAAGCTCTGAGAAAATCAATCTTATTGATGTGCTGCCGAGAATTGGTAGAGAAACTGAATGTCTTGAACTAGGGCATGATATCAATAGGGGTCCATTGAAAAGTAGTACCAATAAGACGGATATGGAACAAGGCTAAAAAGGCATTTTTGCATGAGTGGAAATGGTTAAAGTGGTTCTAAATCGCTGACCAGAATTAGATTGCATGAGATGATTGGCTTGGGTCAGCTTTGTGAAAAAGCATTTAAAGGAAGGAATACATGAAGGGAAATTCACAATATCATGAGACAGTGATAATATAATTCAAGGCTGCTTATTTTGTGAAGTTTTGGGCAATTGGTTCTTAGTTGTGTCTAGTTGCCCTGAAGTTGAATCAAAAGCTGGCTCTAGCATTCATTTCCATTGTCCAGCCATCCATTTGCTTAATATCCCATAAACCGTTATCTAGCCTTTATTTTCTGATAATCATCAATATATGAGAACTAGGGAATACCATGGTCAGGGCTATTCTGGGGACCCTACCTTATAGCTACTTGGAGCTACTGAAACTGTAACCATATATACATGTACAAAACAAAACAATTGGAAAGAATGGTATGCCACATTGCCTGGATATATTTTCTTGGTTGTATTCATCAGGGAGCACCGCGTCTCCGTACGTGTATTTTCTGATAAATAAAAGAGTATGGTTAGTGCTCATTGAACCAAAAAAATGTAATCCTATACATGTAATTGAAGCTTCTGATGGTGACTGTTGCATTAATGTGAACTATCCTCCAAATCAAGCATTTAAATAAAGTTTGGAAATTGCGACATGTACTATGGCTATGTTGTTGATTATCAATGTTCATTGAAGATTGGTAACTCCTAACACATATTTAAGTTAAATTGGTGATGCATTTGCATAGTTTTAATGCCAATTTCTCCTTCCGTTTTCTCTTCCCAGACAGTCCAAGGCTTACCCCATTCTCCAGGGTTGGTGCAGTAGCAGCCTCCATCTGGCAGGGAGGGGATTAACTAGAAGTGGTTAACACCACATAACTACAGGAGTCCACCAAGGTCTGCCTGCTACAAAGGCAACACGCCATGCTCAAGGTTCTCCCTCTGTGGAGACAGCTGTTGATGTGGCTCTATCTAATGCCTAAATGCTACTCTGATCCAACCAATCCTTCTTCAATCGTCATAATAGATGGATCCCTAGTAAGTAATTACCCCAAATCGAATCCCAACATGCCTTACTTCATTTGAATGTGAGAAGTGAACACTTGATCCGAGCATCTATCTGATCATAAGGTAGCAACAGTTTAATTAAAGAGACAGACAGAGTGATAAGGTCATCTGATATACCTCAGGTATTGGATGGATTCGATTCAATAGCCTATGACGTGTCATCCAGAGCACGCACCAGAGAGGCAGGACATACTTATTATCCATTGATTGTAGGATAAGGGTCGTGTCAGTGTGGTTGAAGCCTTTTAGGTACATCCAGTCTATTCCAAAATGCTGCCACAGCCATATTTATTGTGTATATATATACATACAACTATAATTATAATTCCAGACAAATGTTCATTAAATTAATTTTAATTGCAGCAAGCGACTTCATCTTATATCATGAAATGAATAGAATTACTTCAAACTAAATGTTACTTAGCACTAGAATTTTCATCCAGTGGGGCATCTTTGCCTAAGGTAAAAGGGAGTCAGCATGAATGATATCATGACACCATGCTCCTAATCTGGATTTAAAGCTGGGCCGTCAGGGAATAAGTTCAGCATTTTCCATACATGGACTAAAATAACAGTTCCACCAGAGGGCAGCAGTGTTTGGACAGGGGACCATGAGCATTGTCCAGCTACAACATTTTCACCCTATCTTGTGCCTGTTAGAGCTGAGCTCCCAGCCCTTAAGAGCCCTCTTGTGAATCAAAACTGAACTATAGCCAAAAGTGCTTTTGGCCTGACTTCAACCATGACGGTCAAGCTTTAAGGAGATGGTAGGATAGAGCGGATAGAAAGGGTTGAATAAATATTTAGAAAAGGGAGGCTCTGGAGAGTGTGGTCCAATCTCCATATCATCTCCTCTCTCTCATATACTACTCAGTATATATCTTGACCCAAAATAAAATTGGGCTCTTCTGTAGGAAGAGGGAGAGAGGGGGCTGGCAATAGAATGGAAGGCAATGGAAGTGGGAAAAAGAAAATATTTGCACATTCTTTCCAGACCTCTGCTTTCTCGGTAGAGTGCTAGATTGTTGATTCTCGCAGATTGGCAAAATATGTCATTCAGCATGCTGGTATGGTAATCTACAACCCAACAGGTAAAAAATGACCACTCCTTATGTTTGCTCACAAGCCCTGTGTTCTTATCACCAATTATTATTATCGTGCAGGCCTGGTACATGGTGCCTCCGCTATACCTGTAGACTGCCCACCCCTTGTAGTGGCCTCCAAGACCCTTAATGCCCTGGAGATATTCAGTGCTTAATGTCCCATCTGCCCTCACGTGATGAGCAGCTCAGGGTGACTGAACTCAATATACCACCATGAATCATTAATGCACTTTAAATGCACAGACGCAATTCAACACGTGAGGTTATACTCCGTCGAGTACTTAATGTTTCCAGGGATTGTATTGTCAATTGCATAGTTTACACGATATAAGGCTTCAAAAGGCCCTAATTGTAAGTACCATTCTCATTGTGTGACCGGAACTAACCTCTTATTATAAATGTACTTTCCTACCAAGCCGCTAAGAATACGCCTTTGACCTCTATGTATAGCCTATACAAATAGTTATCCCACGTATGCAGCTAGATAATTAACATATCACCAGGGACAAGTGGCCATGACCTCCGAGTGCCTATTGTAAGATGCATGTAGATATAAGCATTATGCATGCAGGACCCACTGTCAGAGTGCAGGCATCCAGCCTGGACACCTCCAAATAGCTCATATCTATATTGTCACCATTCTCATATATTTAATCACTATGCGTCAAAGTATACTATAAGTTTTACATATGTCAAGGACTTGACAGTATTACCCAGTGGGCACACAATTCAGTTAAATGTTGAATTAATGTTGACTCAACATTGAATCATCATTGACAACCATTTGTCAATGTTGATTGAATGTTCTGTACCCGCTGGGTAGGAGTGGCTTTTCTTTTTACATAAGGGGGGGGGGGGAGGTCGATGGTAGGGGAAATCAAGCGATTCTATATTCAGACGCAAACTGGGGGAGGCCCACATTGATTCCCCCATGAAACTATCTTATGTATTACATAAAATGAAATGTGTACACTCGCACATTCATTTACCACCACGCAATCAAATGATGCAGTTAGTCCCACAAAATATTTCTGTGTGAGCTATGATATTTCACTTTACACGCTCTGCTTACTTTAGAACGTCTCTTTAGATACTAAAATGAATATTACGAAACAGGCTATATTTCTTCTCAAGAAAACACCAAATGATTGCACTATACAGCTGAATTTATCAAGATAGATTGCTTTCATGGAAAACCATCTTGATGCTTGCTAACCACCTGTGCTACCAGAAGTTCCCAACTTTAATTGGCATTGTTTAAAATTATGAATGCAGTCCTGGCCCTAACAGGTCATGTCATCCTTAAAGGGTTAATATAACTCAATAGGTTTGTCTACATGAGTAGCAGGGGACATTAAGAGCACAGTAGGAGCAGGTTGGTGGTGCTGAGGGTGAGAGGCGTGGTGGTGGAGGTGAGCAGCTCTGTGTGAGCAGCTCCTGGGTGCTGAGTGGTCTGACAGCTGCCGGTGTGTGAGGGGGCAGGCAGACAGAGGATTACAGCTGTTAGAGCAGCACACGGCGTCATGGCGCTACTTCAGCTTGTCGGCATGACGCATTCATGCATTATTTTAATCTAAAGGGGTTGATACACTCCTAAAGTATCGGTATGATGCACTGATGCAGTGGTCGCTTTTAAGTTGCTAGAACTGCTTTATTGTATCATGACAAGAGAAGAACATTAGGCATCATTCCACCATTAAAGAGTTAAGTGTGGATTAAGACACATGAATAAGATATGTGAGAATTGACATGTGGAAATTATACGGACTATAAGATGGTGTGTGTGGCGGGGGGGGGGGGGGGGGTCGCATCATACGCCACCACGTTGCAACACTCTTATCTGCTGTAGATTCAATTATGAATGGTGATTGGATTGTTTAAAATACTTTAGAAATATATCTTCCGGTAAAACTTTTCTTGCATTTTAGCACCTCAAATAAGAACAGGAGGGTTCAACCAAGATACACAGTCCTGATGATTGTGATGAGGGTAATACAAGCTTTTAATTATAGTGGTGTCTTAGAGGTATAGAGCTAGCTTCCCTTGTGGCAGTGAGCGATTCAAATGAAAAAAGTGTATTGTGATTTTTATTTGACAAATACATTGGCAAAACGCACACGAACCTCCAGCTGGCAAGTATCACAGGAACCCCCAGCGTAACCTTGTGAAGTATGATGTACATGTATGTCAATAAGTGGGGTTTTGTGTTTATAACATGTTCCTACTGTTTTAAAATGAAGAAAATCAACAAACTTGTTGGTCATTGAGTATGGCTGCACCATACACCATGGGGCATAGAGTATGGAGTTCCCATAGGTTTAACATAGTGAGAGTCGTATCCACCACTCTGCCACATTACCTCACTGTGAGCTAATGTGATTTAAAAGGAATATGTTTAATAACATCCTCAATCACCGAGCTTGGCACTGCCGTTATTAGGTTCACCTTTTTCTGTTTCAACACTACTCCATTTCCAAGCATTTGATTTGCAGTAGACATAGTGTACCCGTCTACCTCTCATCCCTACCCAGCTACTGGCCCTATCACATAAAACAAGGGGAAATAAATTGAATAACCAGATTGTTTTATTCTTACCCAAGTCCAACACCAATGTCTCCCACTGACACCACCTCCAACCTGTACAAGATGTTAACACAGGGCCTGCTCTCCTTCTCTGCTCTCCCAGCTCTGAGCAGCTCATAATATTGGCCCTGCCTCCAGCCCAGAGGGAGGGGCCTAGCATGCACAGCCCCTACCTCAGGCCCCAAAATGGTGGTACCTCTGCCCTGATTGGTCCAACCCCAAATGATGTCATAGCCACTCACTAATCACACCCCTGTCACCCTCATCAGACCACTACCACCCTCCCATCCTCCTGTCTGGAGCTAATTCCAAGAACCTGGAGGAGGGAAGGGTGGTGCAGAGGTACACCACACAAACGCCAATTAATCATCCATAGCTGTAGTAAATACATGCATGCACAGTAAATAATAATAATGATAATAATAAAAAAAATAAAAATAAAATAAAAATAAATGGGGGGGGGGGGGGTAGATCTGGTTGTATTACAGCCCCATTCCTGGACAGTGGGGCTATCCATTAGGACGGAGGAGAGTGTCGGATGGTGGGGCGGGCTCAGCCATGACTGATGTCCCTATCATCAATAGTGTTAGCACGACAGACCAGGGGGCCGGGGGGGGGTAGAATGGTCTACTCTATGTGTTTGGTTGTGTGTGAGGAGGGGGGGGGTTGGACTTGGAATGATGTTAACCAAATGTTACTGGGAATGATGTAAAA
Source organism: Harmothoe impar (assembly GCA_947462335.1). Lineage (NCBI taxonomy): Eukaryota > Metazoa > Annelida > Polychaeta > Phyllodocida > Polynoidae > Harmothoe > Harmothoe impar. The sequence continues at coordinate 21,353,136 of OX381714.1, forward strand.
ATCATTACGACCAGGTATGTCCTTACTATTGGTGTGAGGTGCTATGATGTACTACATATTGCCCCTTTTGTTTTAGTGTTTGAATGTTATATCAATAAAATCATATTTCAGGGAATCTGATGAGCCATCTCGGCGCTTTCTGGCCTCTTTTAAACACATATTTCCGTACATTCCATTTCCCTCTTGGCTTGACAATAATCGTATTACATGGATCCAACTGCCATCGGTCCATTCTTAGACTGACAACGAATCAGTTAAAGATGAGGGAGGCAGTATTTACCTATTCGGGTTTGCATGATGCCTCAAGGCGTTATCTCCGTCAACATGATTCACAAGGCATTGGGTAAGTTGCCAGCATACCATAGCCAGCCTTCAGTACTTTGGCAGGCCTTGAGGATCGGTATGATGTTTGAATGCAGTCTGGGTGATTATATTGACAATATTACATGTGCTAAATGACATTAAAGCCCCATGTGCATTATGCAAAAAAGAGCTCATGACTGGTGGAATCCGGGTGTACGGAAAGATTATTGATAGGGGCTGTACACAGCAGTATGTGTTTGGGAAGCAAGACAGGTTTTCAAGTCAGGCCAAGGAGGGTGAGTGAGGGGGTCATGTGGAAGGGCGGGGGTGTTAAGGGGTGCCTCCACCAAAGACCGTCCATCCGTCCGTCCATAAAATCCGTCCAAAAAAGCAGTTTTAGACCACAAACTGGACGGATTTGATGGACGGATGGACCAAAAGCACTTCCACCAAGGTCCGTCCGTCCATCTGTCCATCAAATCCGTCCAGTTTGTGGTCTAAAAATGGACGGATTGGTGGACGGATTGATGGACAGAATCCGTCCGGCCAATCCGTCCATCAATCCGACCAGTTTTTTACCAATCCGTCCAGTTTTTTACCTCAAACTGGACGGATTGATGGACGGATTGATGGACAGAATGGACGGACGGGAATATCAAAAAGTTTTGATATTTCCGTCCGTCCATTTTTCTACAGAATCCGTCCATTTTTTGGTCATTTTGGGTCATCTGTGATGGACGGAATGGACGGATTGATGGACGGATTGATGGACGGAATCCGTCCGGCCATTCCGTCCATAAATCCGTCCAGTTTTTGACCAAAAACTGGACGAATTTGATGGACGGATGGACGGACGGACCTTGGTGGAAATACTTTTGGTCCATCCGTCCATCAAATCCGTCCAGTTTTTGTTCAAAAACTGCTTTTTTGGACGGATTTTATGGACGGACGGATGGACGGTCTTTGGTGGAGGAACCCCTTTAGTGTGTGTAAGTGAATGGGATGGTGGCCTCGCATTGACTGCCGCCGGGTAAATTAGATGGTGAATAAACCCAGGAGGAGGTAATAACATTAGCCACTGCTGATTTATACAGCAAGGTGCGGAGAGGGCCCCGGCAGTCTTCGACACCCGGCCTCACAACCTGGCCTGCTATCTCTTAACATCTTCAAGTGTCGCAAAGTGCTTTAATGTGCTGTGTCGCTTTAATGCTCCAGCGAGGTGCTCGAAAACACTCCGTGTCGTATGCTTGATAACGCACCGGAATCAGCAAATGGAAAATGGGCTTAAAGTCCCCTTGAATCTCTAAAGTAGCTATGGCCACGTTTTTCTGTGCCCTTCTCATATTTAGGGCCGTGTGAATTGAGTTAACCAATCCAGGACAAGTAGAATATCAAATATATCAGTCTATATTGTAGCTGTATAATGATATATAGAAGCTGAGAATGTACACCAAGAAGCAGTGGCTGCAGTCTTGTGGCTATTATAAAACTATGGACCATAATACACTTAAATTCTTGTAACCTTCAGATTTTATTTAGAATGTTCTGTCTACTAATTCTTAAAAAGTCTGTAACACTTCTGTCCAAGTCGGTTTGATTTGTCCCGCCCTAGTGAATATATAATTTCCCCCTTTATGTCAATTACCTATTTTTTAATTTTTTAATTGCCTGTGTCACGCCTGTCTATACCGGGTAGGTCGATCTGTGTTGTCTATGTCAATTTATTCATTATTATGGGTATCAACCCATGAAATCGACATGGCGACATGCCTATTTCTTAAAATCGCCATGGCGACAAGGCGATTTCTTAAAATCGACATGGGACATGGCCATTTGAGTGACATGTGACATGGCCATTCCTTAAAATCGACATGTGACATGGGGCTTAGTGACATGAATAAAAATATTCTCATTTAGTGTAAAGTACACTACCCAATTCTTTCTTCAAATTCCGTCCTTGTCGGTAGCCAAATTTAATTATTGTCATAATAAAGTTCATGCATCAGTCTATAGAAATCTAATATGGCCGTGGTAGAGGGTAAATAGGTCATGTCCCATGTATTCACAAAGAAAAATATACAGCAGTCCAACATTATAGCACTCCAATGCACTATATGGATATATATCTAAAACTGGACATCGACATCCATGTAATAGAATCCTTCTAGCAGAAAGCTATATTTAGTAGAAGTAGAAATCCATAAATATCTATATGAAGGAGAACACCATGTTCATGCCTACGAATATGTCTGTGTGTATGTTCATTTCAAAATTCAAGATTGCAACCATTCATTGAATGCCACCATACTTTCAATGTAATCTCGAATTGCAGTTGCAGTAATTTGATACTAATAAAAAAAATTCTATTCTATTTTTCTTTCATGAACATTTGGCACCCCATAGGTTTAGGATGGCCACCATTCATTGAATGCCACAATGCTTTAAATGTAATCTTGAAATGTAGTTGCATTAATTTTATACTGTTAAAAAAATCCAATTTAGTTGTTTTTTTCGTGAAGAGTTGGCACCCCATAGGTTCAAGATGGCCACCAGTCATTGAATGCTATAATGCTTAAATGCAATCTTGAATTGCAGTTGAATTAATTTGATTAAAAAAAAACAACACTTTCCTTTTTTTCTTTCATGAACAGTTGGCACCCCATACATTCAAGATGGTTACCAGTCATTGCATGCCACAATGCTTTAAGTGCAATCACGAATTGTAGTTGCATTAATCTGATACTAATAAAAAAAACTAATTCTATTATTTTTTTAAATTCATGAACAGTTGGCACCCCATATATCTAAGATGACTACCATTCATTGAATGCCCCGATGCTTGAAATGCAATCTTGAATTGTAGTTGCATCAATTTAATGCTAATAAAAAACAAATTCTCATCGATTTTTCTTTTATGAATAGTTGGCACCCCATAAGGTGGCTACCATTCATATTAATGCAAATACAATGCGTTAAGTGCTATCATGAATTGTAGTTACAATTAATCTGATCTACAAAAAAAAAAAAAATTCTATTTGATTTTTCTTTCATGAACAGTTGGCACCCCATAAATTGAAAATGCACCCAGCACCCAGGTCAACGGCTATATACGGACAAGTGTACCTCCCCTGCCTGTTCTCCTTCAATGCAGAGTGAAGAGGGTGGGAGGGGGTGACCATCAACAGTGCATAAACACTTTGATTGGATGACAATGCAGTTTTTATATTACAACCCTAAATTTGTGCAACAAAAATCATCAAGAAATACTAAGTATTTTTTCCAAAGAATAGCTTTTCTAGAATGGCTCGATACTCAGAAATCCTACTGCGAATAAAAAAAAGTCAAATTCTGATTCTAAACACCTGAAAAGTGAGAAATGCTGGCGTTCACGGTTTATGTAGGAAATGTACTAAAAACACCAAAAATATGCATTAAAACCCTGATTTTCTCAAAAACTGTTCAGTAGGATTTTTTCTAACTGAGGTTGCAGTGTTTTCTACCCTCATATTACACATTGGCATAGAGAATATATTGGCACCTAGTCAGGATTTTGCCCTAGAAGCAATCTGTGAGGCAAAAAACAGCCAAAATGAGCCACTGGTCTGAAGTATAAAACTGGGCATCGATCACTATAGAGCTACAAAGAGAGAGAATCGATGTCCAGTAACAAGAATAGAGTTATAGAGAGATGTTGACCAATCTTGCAAAGGTCACCCCAACACGAATCTAAACAACTAGCCTTACTGTATACGTGCTACCCCACAACCAATCAGATTTCCGCTTACACTGGACACCATCAACAGTCGGCAGATCCCGGGGGGCCACTCCCTATCTTTTCTACAGTCACTATGTGCGAACATCACCCTAAATTTGGTACCCTTATCAAGGGGCGAAATTTTTAAAAAGCATACCCTTTTCAAGGTAAACTTACCAGAAAAACGGACCCTAATCACAAATGACCCTGAAAAATATACCCTAATGACGGGGTGACCCTGAGAAAATATCTGAATCAAGGGTGACTAAGGAAAATAAAGTAAAAAATACCTCTTTAAAGGCCATGAAGGTCTGAAAATGTACCCCTCTCTCCCCAAATTTGCTTAAAAAGCACCCCTTATCAAGGACCCTCGCGGGTCCGTGCCTAGGACCCAAAAACAGACCCTTTCCCTTGGAATCATGTTCACACATGGTCAGTAATGCTGAGGGAGTGGCCCCCCCGGGCGGCAGATGCAGTGGAATAGTACCAGAACCGGAAATGATGTCAGTTCTGACCACCACCCCTGCACCTAGACCGGAAGTAGTGAGATAGAAAAGGAGGAGTAGGCTTGGAGGGGGGGGGGGACCTGAACCTGAGAAAGACGTGCTGGGCGGCCCGCTGATGGGAATGGCCTTAAAGGTCAAGGTCGTGTGTCTGATTGGGGCATGCGTGTTGGGAGGGACAGGAAGTGGCTATAGCTGCGCTACCTAGCGGAAGGTCAGGGAAGTAAGGAGAGAGATAAGAGTAGGTACTTACCCCCCATCACCCCTACAAGATACTCCCCGACATACACAGACAAGACAACGGTCACAACCACAGCCTGACATGGGACTGCTTAGGCCAATGGAATGGCCTTCTCCCACCTCCATCTGATAACTTGGGACATACTGTCAGACTAGAACACCATACAAAATAATAAGGAGGAATTGTGGATATATTCTCAAATAGAATCTGGACCCGTGAGTCCCCTCCCCCCCCCCCCCAACATGTATGCCTATACACTGTTGGTATTTGGACACTGTTACACACCACTGATGGACATCCATTACATCCGGAGGATCCCGATTACATCAAACCTGGACAAATACTAGACAAGCATCTATCACAATAGTTATCGCAACAGTGAAGTGTCAATTACCTTTTTTTAAATACCTATGTCACCCTTGTCGGGGGTGCAGAGGGGTCCCCCCCCCCACCCCTGAGGTCGGAAAGTCGCCAAAATTAAGAGGTACAGGTTGTAAAGTCGCTTTTTGGACCCTTAGATCTATTGTCAATTTTGTTTAAAAGTAGCCAGGTCGCTTATATTACTGCCTTAGGTCAGAAAAGAGTTTTTAGTGAGTGGTGCCAAGTGGAGCTCTGTCAGGGGGCAGTGAAAATCGGGTCACAGAAGCGCGGACCTTAGTGGGCGCTACCACTGGGTAATGCAACTCCCTACAAAAGTCTAGAACGTGATCTGCTCCTCGAAAACAGAGCAGCTTGTGACCACGTGGTACCATTCTCCTTACCCTGAACCCAGCAGCCCTTTACCTCGTTCTGCACCACCTGTACTCCTTCTCACCCCCCCCCCCCCCGCCCGGCACTATAGCTAGGGAGTTGGATAAGCTGTAGAACTGCTGCCGCTGCGGTCCTCGCGTTTCTGTGACCCAATTTTCAGCCTGCCTAGAAGTGGCCTTTCTGGTACTCTACTTTAAAAATACCTTCATGACCTCAATGTTTGGCCTATAAAAACGGCTAGCCCCTCATTTTAATCACAGCAGCATGGCGGTCAGTATGGATACAGATATGAAGGGAGGAAGATAAGAATCTTTGATTGGTGTGGAAGATAATATTATGGTGACCTAAATCAGATGAAAAAATGACCAATGAATATAGACTGTATAAGTATGGTAGCATTGGGAACTTGGTAATTGTGTTATGAATGACATATGTGAAATCCAGGTATTTCTGGCCATGCCTAATGTTGCCTAGATCCATGTTACCCTGACCTGTGTGGTACTGTCCCAGGCAGCCCCTGCTCAGCTACTGCCTACTGCTACTGGTCCTGTGGGTGAGAGCCACCTCTGCCTATATCACAGAAATGCATTCAGCCTAAGCACTGCCTGAATAGCCCCCAAGGTTTGGTACGTTCATCATGATTTCTCCGGACCTATGAGAGATAGGAAGATGATTCAAACAGACCTGAAAAGCTATCACAATGCTCGATATGGCTATACAAGATTTTTTCTTTTTTACTCAAAATTAAATTTTTATCCAACTCCCTACTATAGCCCTACGCCGCCCCCTGAACATTACAACCCGACCAGGACCGGCACAGCCTCCAATAATAGGCACTTCGATATTCCAAGATAGGAAAACCATCAACAACTGGAAGCAGATCCTTTAAAACCTGGTTACAACGAGGTACCTTCAGCCACAATAATTACCCCTTGTAAGCAACACTGTAAATAGTTAGTGTAGGTTCATAGTAGAATCGACTGTAGATCTACAGTAGAATCTACAAGATTTACAGTAGATTCTACTGTTTACCTACAAAAAAGCGTACACCTACAGTAGGACCTACTGTACGCCTACAAAATTGGCAACCAACTTTTTACAGTGAAGTGCTCGTTGTAATTTGTAACAGAGATGAGCATAGAACCTTGTCCAAGAAGGGGAGCTACAGACCTGTGTAGGGTGTTTACCTGTGGTACTATTTTGTTTATAGGGGCCGCGAAAAGGGCCGTTTATGTATTCCACTTCAGTATTTTCCCATTTTTCTTGTAGGAAATAAATGGAATCTCGGAAATATTATGACACCCCATGAAAGCCAAGACTTTGGGCTCTCCGATCATGCTTTGGATACCTGAATATTGCAGCTGTTATGAGCATAAATATCACTTTTCTAAGCATAACCTCTCACACAGCAGTTGCTGCGCTGAGTAGGTATATTTGTGGAGTTCTCTGAGTTGGACATATCTTCTGTCATCCTAAATCCGCGCCCTATGATATTGAAATAATCCTGGTGGTGTAGGGGAGACTTTGCCCTACATCTGGGTGTTAGCTCCAATTTTCTATCATTATTCTAAGTGTATCTGCTCATGGAAAGTAGAATTGAGCAGCTCGGATTAGCATGAAAAATCCGGATAATCATAACAGAGGTAGGCATATCTTAAAACTCTATTTTTATCTCTCAGAAAGCTATTGCATGTTAGAGTGTATCTCCAGTGGTTACCAGTGGATATTAGGTTATATTTGGGCATATCCCTTGCTAAATAATAGATTCCCTAGGTGTAGGGGGTAATAGAATATTTACAAAGCTCATAAATAGCAATATACATCTATCTACCTATTGTGTCATGTCATGGCTTTAATATCCTTTTGGAATTTCTATTCTACATTGAATATTATAGACATGATTGACCTTTAACGTGCACCAAGTGAAAGAGAGAAATTGCCTTGTCCACAGTCCCTAGTGCTATAGGGCTCCTTGGGGTTAGGCCATGGGTGCGGCCATGTCCAACCCCCAGTGCTTCCTTTGGTTGCCTCTAGATGGGGCCTAAGTCAGGATAGTGATTGCTTCAGTCTGTGTTACCCTGAAGACATGTGAATAGCATTGGCCCTCAGTAACTAGGCCTACTCACTGAAGGGCTAATTCCTGGGAACCACTTCAGGCAGAAGCAATAGTGGCCTGCCCTGTGATGTCATAACCCCCGGTTAGCTGCCCTACCTAGTGACCAAGGGCCTGTACTGAAGGTTCTCAACTTAGCACAGGTGGTGCTGCTATCAACGGCCAGGTGCCCTATAGTAGGCCTGCAGGTACTCACCCCAGCTCTGGTCAGCCGTGACCACTTTTCTCACCCAAAGCCTATGGGGAGAGTTTCACAAAATATCTCAAGACTTTGGCTCACGTTCTGCCTAATACAGCTGGATCTAAAGCAGATATCAACGTATAGTCTTTTGGCATTGTATTCCAAACATGTTCCCCTTTTTGGGGATAGGTCTCACATTTTTGTAGATATATTATTTCAATTTAGGGGTAAACACCCTAACCTGTGAGAGGCAGGGGACACTGGGAGGTCGCGGGGGGGGGGGGGGGGGCAGGGTGCTATGTGAGAGCCTACCCCGCCTCCCTCCTTTGATATGACCGGCACAGGTGTGTAGGTACGGCTACGGGCCTGTGAGGGGGCAGGGGGCTATGTGAGGGTCTCCCCGCAAACCGGTGGCCGGTGCAGCTGTGCAGGTACAAACCTGCCACAGTGTGAGGGGGAGGTTGGGGCCACAAGGCTGCAGGTCCGGACCTGTGGTCAGGGAGTGGTCAGGGGCCAATTACAAAAATATGTAACTCATGTTTCTAATTGAAGTTATGAATGAACATTTTTTGATGCAACAATCAGCTCGTAATAATGAAGTTTAGGCAAAACATAGCTCGTTATAACAAAGTTTCTTTACTGAAGAAATGTATAGGAGAACAGGCCATGACAAAAATGCTCTTTATATAAAAGTGCCCGTTATATTCATGTTCGTTGTAGCCAAGTTTTAATGTATGTCAAGATATATAGATGCGGGCCCCATGGCTACGTGGTCATTTGCGGGTTGGCATGATGCAGCACGGTGTACATCACTGCCTATCCTGAGCCACCCTGGATGTAGCACGCACCGCGGTCGCTCTTCAATCACGCCGTCCTACAGTGTAATCACTGCCGCACTGCTACTAGTATTACTAATAGTAATGAGTACTTAGTATGTTACTTTAAAGGGGCATTGGCACATGATTATGACAGTTACATATGGAAAATTATCTGGCTGCTACTGGTTAAGTGTTCAAGCAGGTTAAACTATGATTTGTAGCCTACAAACATTATGATTACGTCATGTTATACTTAAAATGCATTTTGTATCCATCAGAAAGCACTACGGTGTATCACTCTAAGCTACGTTTTGTATTTACTGTAAGATGATGAGTTACGTCTATTATGTCCATGTTTGGACTCCCAAAGAAACCATGTGGATTTCCCTTTAAAAGCGCAGGTCTCGGTACCACTCTAGTGGCAGTCGGAGTGGAGCCGGGACAGGTACTCAGCCCTATGTATAGGGGCGCTGGGGTAGGGACTCAAGAATCCGCTAGGTGAGTACCTGTACACAGTGCACACAGCAGTAGAGTATTTTGGTGCAGCTGTGTGACATTTTAACTGTTACTTTTAGGTTATCACCCAGAAATGCAGTCAAGAGAAAGGCCTATCCAGCCATTCCTATAATAAGTGACTGCAGCTAAGAGAAGTTGCCAATTTTATTTTTAGATAAAATAGATTATATCAAAACCCTATGAAGTTATGAATGCTTTTGGATGCTTTTAGGTTTGTGATCTCATCCAATATGTTGTTATATCATGTTAAAACATGGAAGCGATCAGAGGATGCTCTCGCCTGTTCCTAGACCATAACAATATAATAGTTATGATTGGGTCATTAAGACAATTGGTTTACTCTATACTATAGTATAATGGGTGATCATGTTGAGAGGGCCTGTCAATCATGGCCCAGTCTGGCTAGTACTTCAAATGCCCTCCAACCCCTACATAACTACCTCCCACATACCCCACTCACCTGGCAGACCCTGTCACCCTCCCCCACAGGTTCACCGGGACTCCAAAGCTGGATAACAAATATGCGTGTAGCTGGATGCATTATCAACCAATGAGATAATTCCCTGGCCTTCACTGCGGAATTTTTAGGGTGCATTATGTAACAGCTGGTACCCATGTGTCCACTGTTATCAGTGCTTGTCTCGCCAGTACCAGATCAAGCAATGGATGCGCCCACAGGACGACCAGCCTGACCCCTATAGTAATGAACATATATTACACATAGAACATTACCATGGCTGTTTCCTATTATCGTAACATACTTTGTTTAAGCTGACCCCTCAGATGAGCTGTCGCCTGCCCTGCCCCTGCCAGTTTTAGATATATCCATGAGCCAAATTCGAACAATTATTCACGTAAAAAATTGTGGTTGAATGAACGTCATGACATGGGAAGCTGTAAGACCTCTCTGAGAAGCCAACCTTTGGGGGAAGCCTGATTCGGCTTATTTCATTGTCTTAAAGTGGGTGGTTCGCTTATCAGGACTTCCTTTTTGGTCATTGTAGTTAAAAACTATTTAAAGGTAGGCATATCAGAGGGGGTTGAACCAAATTTAAACAATGAAATCATTTCTTAATGGTGAGGTATGAGTTTACAAGTGGTGGAAGCTTACCTGCCTGAGATATGTATGAGTTTGTCACCAGGGCTGCATCCATGCATCATGAGAAAAGGCACAGCACATTAAAGCACTCTGCAGCCCTTAAAGGGCTAACACTACATTCTGATGTCCTGTACAGTGGCCATGACTATTGTATTCGACATAATAAGGCCAAAAAGAAAGGTATGTTTCAGGTAACATGGGAAGAAAATGTAAGGTCAGTAGGTCGAAACATGAAAGTACCAGTCAACCTCTCTGAAGACCCTAAAGTTGACCAAAATGTGTAAAAATATGAAAATTTCTTCAAAATTGCATAAAAAAAATAGGGTCGACCCTGTTTCGATAGGTTCGGTCGGGTGACTTGAAACAAACTGTTCAGTCTATACGGAAAGTTTTTCACCTTGCAGGACATTCGGCCAGTGGGCACAGAACATTGAATCAACATTGATAAATGGTTGTCAATGTTGATTCAATGTTAATTCAACATCAATTCAACGTTGAACTGAATTTTGTGCCCACTGGGCAGTCCTCCAGATTTGTAATTCTGCAGGCCCGGCTAAATGTTTGCAGGCCCGGATACCCTGGGGAAATGTTTGTATCAATAAATGTAGTATAAGGCAAGAATTTAGATAGGAAATGATGTTAAATAGAGGTCACTGGTATAGTTAAATCAATTTAATAACCAAAATTTGTAAAATTTTGTGTTTTTTGTACATCATATTCAGGCTTTCTAGTTTACTCTCTAAAAACCTTAATAATGGTCCAATTCACACGCCATAAAAACTGGCATGTAGTCAACGATGAGGGCCAGCCATTGGGTCTGGCAGAGACAGACTTTCTGCCGGACCGGCAGGCTTTTAGCCGGCTATAGCCGGTGTCCGGCAGGATTTCGTATAGACTGCAAACCTTTTCTTTTGGCGCAAGTGCACAGTGTGCTCAGTAAATCATTAAAGACACATTTCTAGTATGAGTTGTAAATAGTTTAATTAGGCTCAAAACTTGACACATTTTCGGTAGTTTAGCATTAAACAGTTTAGCATTATAATTTAGTTAGATGTCACGGTAGAGTCCACTGCTTCTCACATGAAGTCCATAGTTGGTCAATGATACCTGGGGTGGCAAGGTGCACACTGTACCACTTGCCCTTACCTGGGCAGCCTTTATTGCGTGGCAGTCCAACCTGGTTAGCTTCTATGGTAAATCCTGGCACATAAGTCGTTGGCATAGCTATTTTTTTCATGACCATCCCAAAATAGGCATCCTCTATGACAAAGAATGGGACATCAACAGATGCCTTTAGAAACTTAATTGTAGCGTTCCTGTGAAACACAAAGGCAGTACCAAGACAGTACTCAGGAAAAAACTTATACTTCATGTTGAGCTCATTGCTTGTTATGTACCACTTCTTATTTGGGTATCTAAGGATATCCAGGCCTCCTACCCTGCTACCAATCTGTGCATAGTCCATGCGGTGACCCCTGATGGTCTGGTCCTTTTTCTGCAGCAGTTGCAACACCCTGGGGATGTCAATAAAGTTATCACTGGCAGTGCGCATGATGTACTTGGCACCGGGACAGTTATTGACCACCCACCTGTACCCCATGATGGCCTTGTAGGCCAGGTTGTAATAATTGTCAATGAAGTCCTCTTGGAGGATGTCCCCATGTTCCCTGCTCTCCTTGTCAATGATAGCCTGGGCTGCCTCACTGATTCCACCACCAAACAAGAACAGATGGCGGACCTTGGCCGTGTTTTTAGCTGTGAGACTGCCCCATGTCCTCCTCACAGCCTCCCGCTCCTTGACCTCCTTGGGAATAGTTGTGATAATGATAAACAGCACGATGTCCTCGTGCCCCCGGCAGACATGGGTCGGGTTAATCATGTTCGTAAAGTTGTATTCCATGCATCCCTTACATGTGTCAGGTCTGGGTGTCTTGGAGTATGGCCGAGTGCTGAGGACCTTCAGATGGTAATTAAGTTCATTCAGGGTCATACTGGGCCTCCTTTTTTTGGGCTCCACAGTTTTCTCATTGAGGATTTGTACCATCTTGTACAGCGCCTGGATCCTCTCATGGTCATTAGACGAAGTCCAAGCTGACCTCACCTCGTCCATCAGTGTACTGGCTGCTTTTGTATGTCCTCTCCCTTCTGCATCACTTGGTGCTTTATCAATGTGTGGCTTTAATGCCGTTGTGTGGATGCCTCTCGTCTCATCCATTAAATACACAGTTTTGCCGACTGCCTTCGTATGTCCTCTCCCTTCTGCATCACTTGGTGCTTCATCAATGTGAGGCTTCAATGCCGTTGTGTGGATGCCTCCCGTCTCTTCTGTTAAATACACAGTATTGGTCTGAGGCTCCTGCATGTAGATGACAAGTAGCAGCAGGAGTAATATACAAATAATGACATTACTTTGAACTTGTTTATTTCTGAGGTGAGTCCTCACTGTCCTCATATTGGTGCCTACAGCCATGGTACTGATCATGGGGTAGAGTCTAACACAACTCTGGTCTTGTATAAAGGCAATATGGGCAGAGCCCGGGTACTACCCTAAATTCTCCTATATAATCCTAACCCTACTTTCGCACAGTACTATCCTCTGTATAAGCCACAAAATCCTCTGTCTAAGCCAAGCTTAGACTTTGAGCAAATCCTACAATGTACACTGGGTGTGACTCTTATCCGTAGAAGCAGCATAGATTTTACAGCAGTCACAGTGTAGAGTGTAGTCTCACGATGTGGTCTTGTATATGGGCAGTCCTTGTGGCTTGGTGGGCTGAACAGGTAGATGGCCCTGGCTCCTCTGAAAATAGAAACAAGATGTTGCAGAAATCTGATTTGTGTTGTGGAATACAATAGGTACCTTGAAACCCTGCATGTGAGCCATTCTTGGACTATCAAATTGACTATGAAAAAGCCCCATAATTATTTTTAATATACTTTTTTTATATTTTAAATTGGATAAAAATATCTAGGGTCGGCCCTAGTTTGCTGGGTAGGGTCGGGTAACCTGAAACATACCCTTTTTTGGCTCAATGTGTGAACATCAACTCAAATACAGGACCCTTATCACCAAAATAGAACCTATGCACGGGAAATTGAGGAGAGAACTGTCACTAATCAAAGGGGACAAGAAAAATTACCCTTCGGAGAAAAGCTGGATAAAATGTCAAATGAGAGTTTCTCCAGTCGTTGGGCCCAAAAATGTCCCCCTTTTCATTTAAAATTGGCTAACAAAAGACCCCTTTATAAGAGCCATCGTGCACCCTTGCCTACGGACCAAAAACATACCCTATCCCTTGGATCATAGCAGCGATACATAGAGTACTATACCCCATGCATATAACACTTAATAGCAGGAAAGCTCTCACACCACACTGCGCCGCTCCACATATTTGGTTATACATGTATCATAGTATTCATAGTTGTGCCAGTGGCTTAGCTGTGGCTTAGCTGCTGCCGATACTGTGAATATTTTAATAGTGCATGGGGGGGGTTGCCGTGCGAGGAAACTTGTAATAACAACGTGGTGACGGGTGCAAACGCAACTACCGACCAGGACCCAACAAAATCGCCTCAAGCCTATCGTCCACCAATCTATACTGACTTAAATAGCAGATAAAGAAAGTCGGGAATCTTTTCCCCTTTCCCTCTATGGGATCTTGTGTTTGGGTTATGTTGGCCGACTTTCTATTATTTATTCTACCAAGGTCCACCAGATAGCCCTAGACCCCTAAATTCGACATGGCGACATGGGCTTTTCTTAAATTCGACATGCGACATGAGGCCTAGTGACATGCGACATGAGGCTTAAAAAGATAGTGATATGGGACATGGACAGTTCTTAAAATCGACATGGGACATGAGCATTTTTAAGCGACATAGACATGCGACATGGCCATTTCTTAAAATCGACATGCGACATGGGGACCCCCCATCAAGGGCCCCCACCAGGGTGTTTGTCTGGCTCAGATAAACACAAAATGTAAACACAGACTTAGATCTTCTACTAAGTAATCTAAGTCGGTGCTAAGTCAGCCCTTTTTCCTCCGACAATATCAAATATATTTGATATTGTCGGAGGTCCTAAATCGGCTGACTTTTAATGATTTTCCTCAGTCGGCAGACAAAAACCCCCTTTACAAGGTCCACCAGACGTTTCTGTCGGCCAAGAAGGCCCCTGTTGGCTGTCTGATCGGCCGACAGAGCTTGGTGGACAATAGGCTTCATCGATATCAATAATTTTATGGTCCTAAATACGGGACAGACCAGGTACACGAGCTGTAACAGCGTGCTCACACCTCACCCCCTGTACAACAACCCCCCCCTACCCCCTTCCCCCACTCTCAACACACACGTATCCCGGGCAGGTGGGGGACACTCCCTATCTTTTCTATAGTAACTATCGTATTCAACGTAATAAGCGCACTTAAAAATGATTATAGACACCATTTAGTATTAAATGGCATAAAAATTTGAGATATTTATGGTTACTTGTAGTATAGAAAATGGCCAAAAACGGGGGGATGGTGTGCACTTATTAGGGGGTGTACGCTTATTACGTCGAATACAGTAATGCGTAAACATCACCTCAAATTTGTAATTTCTAATCAAGGGAGACTGGGGAGAAATATACCCTTATGAAGTTTGATTAATTAAAAAAAACAAACATAAAAGGTAGGGCTTACCCTTAATTAAGATATACATAAGATTATGTGTTTGTTGAGAAAAGCTGGTTTAATGTATCATTTGAGAGTTTTAGCCTTAAAATGTACCCCTTTTCCTCCAAAATTGCCTAAAAAGCAACCCTTTTTAAGGGTCCTTGCGGGCCCTTGCTTTGGACCCAAAAACATACCCTTTCGCGTGGAATTGTGTTTAAGCATGGTCGGAAAGTTGCTGAAATTAAGGCACCCAGGTCACCCAAAGACGCTTATTTAGACAATTTATACTACAAAATTGTATTGCCATCTCCCCCCCCTACCCCCCCCCCCAAAAAAAAAGTGGCCAGGTCGCTTGAATTATTGTACCAGGTCGCCAGGTCGTCTGGAAAACAGCCCAGGTGTCCAGGTGGCTTTTGACCCACATGCAGGAACCCCCCTACCAACTCTCCACAAACACATATATACACAGCCACGCTGACATCACGCTGCTACATGGCCATGTCATTTATTATTTAGGACATTTCAAGGTCATTTTTAAAATCGGAATTTGCAAAACAAAATCGCGTATAAGCCGCACCCCAACTTTGGGCCGATCCTATAAGCCGCATTGGCGATCTGACTCATCTACTATAGGGATAGACCCCTAAATTCCACACGGCGATATGGCCTTCACAAAAAAACGTTATACCACATTTGATAACGTTATATAACGTTTCTCTAAGGCTCCTTACTATGGCATAACGTTATCTGACGTTTTAAAACGTATTTTGACGTAAAGTAACGTTTTTTGTTAGCTGGGTTTTCTTAAAATCGACATGTGAGATGGGCCTAAAAAGATAGTGACGGGGACATGGGTATTTCTTAAAATCGACATGTGACACGAGCATTATAAAGCGACATAGACATCCCAGGTAACAAGAAACGTTAAGTGAACGTTGATCAACGTTCACTATTAGTTAATTAGGCTAACGTTTTTTCATTTGCATTCTTTCAACGTTGACTTAACGTTTTTGTGGATAACATTCTCTTAGACACGTTGGTTTAATGTTAGAAAACATTTTGCAAACTAACGTTTTCCAGGTAACCTATATTTAACATTACTCAACGTTTTTTTGTGGACTCAAATCAACGTTTATTTAACCAATTGGCTCAATGTTGATCCAACGTTTTTTTGTAACTCCAGTCCAACTTAACAGGTGGCAGTTCAGTATGTAATGGAAAGCAAGTGATGGTTGCACAGCAGTATAAGCTACAATAATGATACTTTATTATATGTCTATCAATATTAATGACAAAATTTAATGTTTAGATATCTAGGCTAAATGTGTTGGACAAATTATGATATGATGTGTTTATTCACGTGGGGATTATGTTAGACACCCATTTTGTAGCATTGTGAGAATTATATATAAAAAATGCCTATACATGCCTGTGAATCAATACACTGCTTATAATGGAGTAAAGGCTTCGTGCAGCTCTGTAAAGACTATGTAGCACACATGTACATGTGCGGATGTATTTAAGACATAAGAAACAAAGTAAAATAAAAGTGAATACTAAATAGCTGCATGGACCTCTTTTTGCTTTATAATGTGTGTATTAACTCAATGTTTTTTCACTCATAGCTCAACGTTAATTCAATGTTAATTCAACACTGAATTGAGTCAACGAAATGGAGTTAGGCTAGATGCAAGATAAACGTTGTCTCACTCTGTAAATGGCGTTAAAATAACGTTGAAACAACCTCAGTTTGCTACCTGGGATGTGACATGGCCATTTCTTAAAATCGACAAGCAACATGGGGACCCCCCCCCCCCCCAGCTATACCCCATGTACTATCTGCTGCTTCTAAGGAGGTGTTGCGGTAGATATAGATATAGATAAATAGTTCCACCCCATCATCCTACGACCAAACAAAATGCCTACATACCTGTATATACTGCTACAGAAATGCAGTCCTTTATAAGCTTGCTCCGGTAGAAAGTAGTGGTGTGTGGTCTGCTCCAAATCTGACCTCCACACCCTCCACAACACGATACAACTGCTGGTCACCCAGAAGGCCAAGGAGAAGTATAATCCTTGTGGGTTCAGACATGCTTATATCCACATGTACAGTTCCGTATCATGACAGTAGCTGGATTGACCAAAATTGAGAAACTGGTAACTCTACACCCCACCACATGTGGTGGGGAGGAGGGTAGCTGAGCAGCTGGGATTACATAAGAACTTGTAACACAACCATGCTCTCCACTATCAGAGGGGGATGCAGCAATAGGCTCTTTTTTTTGTAAAGTCTCCTTGGATGGAACATGATTTCTAATAATGATGAAATTATTTATCGAGGGGGAGGGGGGCAAAAAAATTGAAGAGGGGTGGGGCAATCCCTCTCAAAATGAAAATCCACCAAGCCCCCTCCTCCCCCAGTTGTTGAATAATGGGGGAATATTGCCCCTTTTCAGCATGTTACTCTAGTGCAAAGAGGGGGTTCAGAAAAATTCTGAAACCCCCTCCAGGGGGGGTGGGGGTGGGGGGGGGGAATCCCCCCTTGATAGAGGAATTTCCTTTTTCTAAAATTGTTTCATTAACAGCACAAGTGCTCATTTTTTAACAATAGGGGGGTGGTGGAATTGGGGGGGGGGGATACAACTTGCATTATTATGGTGCAATGTCTAAGTAGAATCATCTTTTATAATATGCTTGATTTATACCTTTTTCTGTGGATTCCTGTGGAATTCATAATTCTTACCCAAAAAAAGATATGAAGCTTCTTTTGGTGCTCTTTTTCTATTCCCCTTAGCTTTAAACCTTTTCCAAATAGCATCTATAGCCTAAATCACAGTAGATTTTTACTGATATATGACGAGTTATCAGTACTAAATAATATCAAAATCTTTTTTGAAAGTTACCACCATTTTTATATATTTTATTCAGGGTCTAAAAACGGCCATTTTGCGGCCGGCTACGGCCGCTTTGGGGAAATAAGACACGGCCGTTTGCAGCCGTTTTGGGGTCTAAAGGGTTAAACATCATTATTAAATCTACAGTCCAGGATCATATATGTAGGTGCAAGTAAGTAGACAAGACTAGGCTGGAGTACTGGAGGGGTGCAGCCAGGAGGTGGGGAGCCCCACTGCCACCCCCCCCCCCCCCCCACCCACCCACCCCACCCTAGCCCACCCCACCCCACTCCCGGCACCTGGGATTACATCACGGGACCGGGGCCGGGGAGAGCCCCAAGAGGCGCCGTTCTGTCATGATACGGTACTTGGCTTTTTCGCAGAAAAAGGTGTGAAATCCTTTTGGCTCATTTAGCCAGTTTTCGCACCTCGCCATGGTGTGATGTTAGGCACTTTGACAACTCTGTTATGGGCCGGCAGAAAAGCTGTCGGAGGTGTGATAAGGTTTTGGTGGGAAGCATGACGGCTCCAGATTTCCGCATCGGCGGAAAGCCTATAGAAGCGGGGGGGGGGGGGTGGAAACACAATCAGTTTTATAATTATGTTATACTGTAAATCCACAACACACACACACTCAGGTCGACATGTAGACAATTAGGGGCATTCTCCTTGAGCAGCGGGTAATCACAACAATCACTAACACATGATTACTCTCTGCCCCAGGCACCAGATTACGACCAAATTCGTCCATATTCATACTCATGTTTACCACCCTAGCTGAGTGGAAACAGTGGCATTTATGCAATATGATATACAAAATGTGGCGCGTGTTCAATTGTCCCCCATGCCCCTTTTTACATGAATTTGCCCTGATTACATTCAGTGTATGGTCATATACTAGCGTAAAACCTCACGTTTAAGCCGCGGCTAGTACGCGAGTCAGACTCAGCTTTCCTTTGATACCAAACATGCCTATATATAGGGTGCGGCTTACACGAGAGTTTTTATAAGTATACTCAAGTTCCAAATTAACAATTTTCAGACACCCTCAACGGCTTATATAATCTGTCAAAGTTAGGGGTGCGGCTTATACGCGAGGTTTTACGGTACTCTAGCCTGGGCACCTGGCAGCTTTCTTTCCTTACCACGTGTATTCTAGTTATCGTCTAATTCTCAATAGAAACAGCATTCTGCAACTTTTGAGGTACATTGAACTACAGGAAATCAGGTTATATGAATCATGTCTAGATACGATAGAATTGTTGTTTGGCCTGTATTTGGTGCCATGCCATCTTTAAGAGGGAAAACCAAAACGTAGAGAGGAGGATCAGTGTCTGTGCTAATACCCTATATTTATATAGTAAATGTACTAGGGGAACTGGGTGGATTTTATTTGCACCTATTTGAAGATTGTCTGGGTTCTATGATAGATAGAAAGAATATTTCAAAATATTTAGTTTACATCTCTCACATTCTTCATCATGGAAGAAATAGAATTGATCATTTAATATTTCTTAATTTCCTCTGGAGTCCCCAGCTGGGGCTTTAAACTATATCAATGTATGCCGGGGAACAGGAACCCCACGTTGGCAGCTATTGAACCATAACTTGCATTACAGAGTACATTGGTCACAGAGTTGTGTCGTAATGAGATGCATGAGCCATTGCATTTGCAACCCAACTTATAATTAATTTGTGATCTTTATAACAAAGTAGTGAAATAAGTTACTGTTATAATGTAATAGATTGATATTCTCTCTAAAGGCCTGTGGATGTACCTAGTCGGTGCTGTGTTGCATTGAAGAGAAATTCAAGGTTAAACTTTGTCTCTGCCAGGGGCCTTGTATTTACTATGGGTGAGCCCACCTCCCCGCCGCACCTTAGGCCAGCTTTCACAGTCTGTGACAGTCACAGGGCTGTAGGGCGTCGCGCTATCCAGCTACGTTATATGTTACGCTGGCTACCTGCGTGTACGTTTACACGCAGGTGTAGAGCAATTAGCGCTGTGAGCCAGGCGGGATCAGGCCTGGCCAAAATCTGACGCATAGTTCTGCTGTCCAGCCACAGGTGGCGAATTGCATCATGTAAAACACAGTGAAAAACAGAGGTGTCACCTAGCAGAAAGGGCCTGGACCTGGATGATTGATAGGCTATATTTTAGCCTTCACCTGCGGGCATATTACTACCCGGCGTACTGCATCCAGCGTACGTTATACAACATGTATGTCTTATATGTAGAGACGGTGTCTGCACTAATATATCCGTGGACCGTAACTACCTCGGGTTGGTATACCAGTCTGGTTCCTGCGGGGGAGGCCTACCTACCTGCGGGGGGGGGGGGGGGCTGGGACGAGTTTATTCACATCAGGTGCTGCTGCTGGCTTATAAGTTATATAAGGGTTTCACAAGTACAAGCGCAGTTGTACTTGCCATAACATCGGCGACTATTTATTCAAGGTATAGCTGGTCTTAGATTAAGACCTCTATTTATAACTTGTATTTTTAATTCTACACTGTATGTTTGATAAAAAGAAGCTGCTGTTACTAAGCCTTGACAAAGACGAGATGAATCGACGAAATACGAATACTAGTACTTATTCACACGACAGTTGAACTGGAAGTGACGCAATGGGACCAGACAAATTAAAGTATGTATCATTGGTTGACATTTACATGGGTAAAAAACGACACAAGCGACACATCCCTTTTAAAAATCGACGGACACAGAAAAATCAAGGATAAAAATCGACCTGCAGATATCTTTCTCTAAGTTCTTATCTGGATAAAATTCGACACAGCGACACGGACCTTTTGCTTAAATTCGACATGGCGACATGGTCAAAATTGTGGGCACCCATGTAGAAGCTCCAACCTGCATGTAAATTGGTTAATCATACCACTATTAATATTATATCATTGTGAGGATGAAGAAGATGATATCTGGAATAATGTGACTATTTTGCTGTGTTGTGGCTGAAAAACTCTGGACAGCTCTGGAGTCTGTAAGGTCGTCCTACAGGACGACCCTAGGGTCTTCTAAGTGAACAGCATAGAATCAACTAGCTTCAACTTGTCAAATTGACAACCTGCCAGGTTACCATCCCACAAGACGACCCTAGACTTGTCAAGGTTGTCAAACTAAGATAGTTGATGCAGGCCTACAATAGCCACAGCTGGGGCTCATCATTGCATAATGGTGGTAGGTCTAGGGTTTCAAATGTATGAGTTTGGTCTGGTTCCAGATGACAAGATTATTTTATCAATTTGTTTAAATACATAACATGTATTGTAATACTCAGTATTATATCAACATAGGAAATAATCAATTTGTTCCCAAGGGTACATATTCATGCTAGGTAATGGCCACCTGCAGGGAGAATGGTGAATCACTTCTAGACAAGTTTAGGGCTGGCATATGCCAGGTAGCTCTAGATGGGTCTTCTTACTGAAGAGTTTTGCTTGCCAATGCCAGCCCCTCTCCTTGTCAAATTGACAAGGCAGTGCCAGGTTTGCCGACTCTGGATTTTTTCTGTGTATTCGAAAGACTCTACTAGGGCCAAAATAAAAAAATGGTTGGTTTTCGGTAAAATGGTCGTACAAACCAGACCCGGCCAGCCGATTTTGTTTTTGTTTTTTGCATTTCCCCCATTTTAGGGGTAGTTTTGGCGTTTTTTCTCTAAAATCCTTAAAAATTGTCCGATTTACAAACCGTAAAAACAGGCATGTAGCAAAGACAGTGAAGAAGTGAAAAAAAAGAGGGTGACCCGGCACTGTTTTGCTAGATCCGGTCGGGTGACCGAAAACAAACCCTTTTTTTTTAAATTTGGCCTAGATAGAGGATTATGTGCCAAATAAAAGAATGTCAAACTCAAAACTCAAACTCAGACTTGAAACGGTGTATTCTGATGCACTCTGCAATACTTTTTCTCATTTCACTAAGGCCCATGTCACACAGTCACGGACTCCCATACAACACATCTCCGGTCCCCTCTGCTGAGTATGGGCTGGGAGCAGAGCTTATCTTTACTTGATACCGATTTGCGCCAGATCAGTGACAGATTCTTATGTATATCAAAGGGGCAATTGAATTACCTGGGTGCTACTGTGTATATTACACCTATAGTTGACAGAAGTAAATAGAAGATGTGTATTAGGGTAAGATTGCTGCCACATGTCGAATTTAAGAAATGCCCCATGTCACTTGCATGACCATGTCCCATATCGATTTTTAGAAATGGCCATGTCGGATTTAAGAAACGGCATGTCGCCATGTCACATTTAGGGGTCCAGGGTCATATATAGACGCTGAGCCAATAGTAAATATAATGTACCTTCAATGTGTCTGTGCTGTCAGTGCCACCTGCTCTGCTGCCAGTCCTGGATACCTGTGTGTGTGTGGAGTCAGCCCACCATGTACCTCTGGTTGTCAGGAAGGGGTGGCGGCTAAATATGTATGGTCAGTGTTCCATGTGGATCTGGCAACTGTATGACGCGTATGGACGTGTCGGTCAGTGGCTGGGCTGGACTTACACCTAACAATAGGCAGCAGTATGGCAGAGAGGGTCGTAATATACATTTGTACTGGTACTGCGTCCTCACCTTCAGTGGGACCGCGGCGGTGGTGGGTGGGTGGGAGGCTAGGCTTATTCGATGGTGGTAGTGGTGTGTGTGTGTGTGGGGGGGGGGGGGGTGGTGTTCAACTTAGGATTAAAGGCATAGAAGTTGCTGTCCCGGCAGCAACAGTTGGATTGCAGGCTTTCACACTACGGTGGCCCAGCGGTCTAACCTGACGAGGAGAGGACGACCCCCCCCCCCCCCTATGCACACACACAGCTTTCAGAATGAACGTGAATTAACAAAGTATATGAAACTGACTATCCAGGTTTGCTCCGGAGGTTCGCTGCAAAACATGAAGAATCCTTTGTATAAAAAACAACAACTATTGACCCTCGTTTTGACTTGAATGCTGAAAGAGTTATAAGACAAGCCGTCTGTGCTGTGGGCAGGCCTAGGTGTAGAGGGGTAGGTGAGGAGGCAAGTTGGAACTGAATGTTCCTCCTGCTCTACATGTAATACGCCGTGTTTTTGTCCCACCCTAAAGAGGGTTCTAGATTTTTTGATTTTTTTAACATGTAATAAGCCACCCTGCTGGAGGTGGGGCACAACGTTCATCGGTTATCCCTTTAAGGGCGGTATAGTGCTTTACTACACCGTGTCATTTTGATAATCATGATGTATAGATGCAGTCTTAGTGAGATCTATATTCAGGAAGTGTACCTATCGTATTGAATTGGTACTCTCATAATGGAGTGCTTGGTAATTACTCGCTGGCAAAGCATTGGCGCGTCAGCGTAAAAACTAGTCATGGAGACTTGACGCCTCATGTGCTCCTAAAGGGGTTTAGCCTGCATGGGGTGCCCCATATGCCATTATATGAGGGGCTGAATAAGTATGTGAAACCAAAGGCATCACTGAAAATCTGAAAATAAGGCAATACAACATAAGGCCACTCAAAAAAGGCGGTTGATACTAAATATGTCAATATTTGTCCATTTGTATCCTGTTTTTTTTCATAAAAAATATGAACAAAAAAAATCCCACAAAAGCTGATTTTTATGATGCGCACGGTGATGAGAGACCTTTTTTTTTTTTTTTTTTTAAAGTGGCCTATTAAACCAACCGTTTTACTGTGCTGATTGAAGTATTCGCAGCTAGTTTGTTATGTCACGCAATTTCGGCGGTCATTTCCTGGACATGGATTTTACAGTGTACAGCTATTGACATCGACACTACACAGCCAAAAGTTTTCTTGAAACTAGTCATTTATCCGCCAGTCAAGTTTATTTATCTTACTTCCTTGAAATAAGAAAATCATTTTTGGCTGTGGAACCTTCAAGGCGACTGTACTATATGATAAGTATAGTAAAATAGAACGAACTTTTCTGGTCTACTTACAATAAATATTATCCTTTTAGAAGTTCAAGAGCCTGTGTACAACCGTGATATGCGGTAACTGACGTGATCTGCAGTAGTGCAGATAACGGCAGACCATCCAAACGTGATCTGCATCAAATCAACGTGACCTGCATCAAAATAACGTGATCTGCTAAAACCATCCAATCGCTATCTACCTAATTTTTTGTAATTTTGGATACCTTTCTCGTCAAATTGGCCATTGTTAGGAAAAATTTACCTTTTTTGCAATTTTTAACACTTTTCTCATCAAGTTAGCCATTTTTAGTAAGATTTAACTTTTGTCTATTTTTAGGAAAGAAACCCCCCAAGTGGACCATGGGCAATGTAAAACAACCCCTAGTATTTACTTTCCAGATGCCCCAGGTTGCCCTTGGATTATGTGAAACAACCCCCGAAATACTTTGTAGATGCCCCATATGTTCCTCTGCATAAATAAGATTAATTACCTCCAGATACCCCTAGATAATTACCACATAGGGCTGCATGTTGTGATGCAGATAGCATCAGGGAGAGGACGAGGTCCCTTGATGCAAATATAGGAATTTTGCGTCACATAAATTGATGCAGATCATGTTATTTTGATGCAGATCACGTTTGGATGGTCGGCCATTATCTCCATTACTGCAGATCACGTTAGTTACTGCAGATCCCGGTTGTACAGCCTGTGCACAACCGTGATGTGTATCAAAAACGTGATGTGTAGTAACTACACAGTTACTACACATCACGGCAGACCATCCAAACGTGATGTGTATCAAATGAACGTGATGTGTAGTAACCATCCAACCGTGATGTGTAGTAACAAACGTGATGTGTAGTAACTTTGGGCTACCTGAATTAAGGCACCTCCAACCGTTATCTGTATCAATAAACGTGATGTGTATCAACTGGTGGGTCGAGGCAGGTCGAGAAAAGAAAATGCAGAGGAGGGATTATTCTATAATCTTAGGGTTTGGGTTTGGGTAAGGGTGTTGTTAATATTTTGTATTTTTAAGATTATTGACTGAGGATTAAGATGATGTTTAAAGAGCGTTTGTTCATGTCTGTGGTTGAAGAGATGGTAAGTTCCAGAAAGAAAACATGTTTTGATACAGATGAGGTCAGGAGAATTATACAATTCCTTAATACGGATCACGTTGATACAGATCACGTCATCTTGAAACAGATTACGTTGTTTTGATACAGATCACGTTGTTTTGATACAGATCACGTTCCCATAGTCAGCCCTGATGTGTAGTACTACACATCACGTTACTTGATACACATCACGGTTGTACAGCCTGCCACTCTATCCCTGCCCACACAGTTATATGGGACTTCTGGTTGAAGTTTGGACACTATACGGGACTAGTTAGCACATCCTGATAGCTCAGGTAGTCGGGGGCTGAACTCCATCTCCTTATCAGGCTAATCCCCTCTCCTCACACCTAGAACAAAGGTGCACTGCTCTGGAGTCGAGGGCCTAACCACAATGCATTGCTCGGAGCCAAGATGCCGGCCCCCATAGCCTAATGCGCTAGTCCCATATATAAGGGAGGATAACCTACATGACATGGGAGCCGCCATTTTCTTTCTGTCCCCTGACTCAGAGCAGTGCATTGTGGGTAAATCTGTTATCAGCCACTGTTCACACCTAGGAACAATGGCCACTGATAACACTGATAAGACTGATGGTTGACTTCCCACCCCTATCTTAATCACCTTAATCACCTCCCCATTGTCTCAGGTGTGAAGTGAGGGACTTAGCCTGATTGAGAAACAATGCATTAATTACACTCTGACTGACTGACATGTGGTCACCCACAGTGGTGTTAATGCTCTATTTCTCAAAGATTTGAAATATTCACATTGCTGTAAGCTTATCTAATTAAAGACCATGTCATGGGGAAAACATTAATTTAATTCATACAGAATATAAACAGAGAGTAAATGAGAGAGACTCCTCCAAAGTAAACTACACAAAGGGGGAAAATGGAGGCTTGACACACGACTACCTGAGCCTCCTGGTACATGCCTCTGGAACCAGCATAGGCTCTCCCCTGTATAGGTAGGGTAGGGGATGGCGGGGGGAAAGGGTACTCACGGCCCCTGAGCGGGCTGTAGAGGTGTCAGACTTCTCTTTCTGCTTTTATTAATGTTGTATTCATGTAGCAAGAGTAGACACTAACCCTGTCCCGGGAACCAATGGCCCGTAATTTTGGGTCCGGGCCCGTAGTTTATTTCAGAATAACTTTCCCTTGGGCCCGGTTGGCCCACAAGAAATTGTGCAAACAATATTTGGTAGGAATATATACTTGATAAGTATAGTCATGTATGTCGTTGGAAAGAGAACAATGTAAGCAAATGAGGCAATTTGGTCTGCTTTTAACATAGATCAATCAGAAATATGTGCAATTTTCTCATTGAAAAAAGTAAAATTTGTTTTCTGGCCCACAGCTGAAAGTCCGGGCCGATAGATTTTTGGAGCTAGCAACTTTTTTTAGTACGATTTTTGGGTAAGGGAGTACAGTAAATACGCTTTTCAAGCAAAAAAAAGTGTTGAGGTTGGCAGCTCTACCATTCTGACTAGTAGAAGACTACTATGCCTCAATAACCTTACAGTAGCTCAGAACCCCCTGTTTTCCTTTTTTCCATTTTCAAAGGATTTAGGGTAGTTTTCCAACCAAAAGCTGTGAGATTGTAATTTTGGAAGCTTTGTAGACGTCAAAACATTAAGGTTTACATACGTTCAACTAATGTAAACGTCTGATTTACGTTTATCTACCTCATTCAGGCATTAATCTATGTAATAAATCTACGCAGATCTACTTTAAAAGTCGTAATTTTTCAACTTCAATTGAGTATAAGATCTCTCAGTGTCACACTGTCAACATTCAGGGAGTCAATTCTCATTTATTATGAATGCAATATTATGCAGATGAATCATATGCATTTGAATATTCATTTATAAGGGACAGTAGATGAAAGCATTGCACATTGATATGTGCATTGTGGCACTTCACTCAGCGGGCACCACGTTGGTGGTAGTGGAAGAAATACAAAGCCTCTCTGCAGACAAAACTACACAACACATAAATACTTTCAGGCTGTTCAGTTAAACTACAAGAATATACTATATGAAATGAAATGAAATTGAAAATTATAGCAGCCATCGTGTATGAATATTGTTTGTTAATGTAAATTTGTCTGCAATATCATCCAAGTCTTTGTCTAAATTCCCCAATGTAGAAATATATGTAATGTGTCTAGACTCCAAATGAAGATTTATGTCTGAGCTATGTAATTCAGACCTGCAGGTTTGAAATTGGTAAATATACCTTAACATTTTGACATTCATAAACCTTCTAAAATTACGTAGTTCAGACCAAAACTCAACGTAGAGCTACGTCTGAGCTACGTAATTGTATTTACTGGGTTGTGTCTGTAGACAGCCTATGTACCACAGGCTGTCTGCACCGCTTCTATTCCTGTCCCAGTATATCTACACCTTATAGCTAAGTCCCATATGTCAACTTGAAGACCATTCAATGAGCAGCTCGGTGAGCAGCTGGTAAGGAGCTCCACAAATGGTGGTCAGTCATCTAAATACCATATACTGCTGGGGGTTGGAGAGACCAAGGTGTACCTAAAGAACCGCATTAGCCCTCAGTGTCCAAGTTCATTTGTTATCATGGATACATGAACAGATGAATGCAGCACTACACACACAGAAAAGTGAGAGTCATTGTCGCTAAAACTACCCTCACCTGAGGGTCAGGCACTGCCTGACTCTCAGGTGAGGGTGGTTTTAGTGACAATGACTCTCACTTTTCTGAGGGTGTAGCAATGTACTCAAATACCAAGGCTGCCTTCATGCTTCATGACGACAGATACATTAAAGTACTAAACGGCCCTTAACGGGTTAATAAATGCCTTTGGCAGCATTGTCAGCTGGTCTTCATCCAGACTCCGGACTCACGAGCACGGTCAGGTACCATCAGGTGCCTTCCATACTGGTGAACACACATGGACAGGACGACGAATGGCTCAAACCTCAGCTCAGACCGACTAGAGGTGCTCAGTGTCAGTAGGGTAAACCTGTTTTGTGCGGCAACCACAGGGTAAACTTGTGTTGTGCGGCAACCACAGGGTAAACCTGGGTTGTGCGGCGACCACTGATAGGGTAAACCTGTGTTGTGCGGCAACCACTGATAGGGTAAACCTGTGTTGTGTGGCAACCACTGGTAGGGTAAACCTGTGTTGTGCGGCAACCACTGATAGGGTAAACCTGTGTTGTGCGGCAACCACTGATAGGGTAAACCTGGGTTGTGTGGCAACCACTGATAGGGTAAACCTGTGATGTGCTGCAACCACTGATAGGGTAAACCTGTGTTGTGTGGCAACCACTGATAGGGTAAACCTGTGTTGTGCGGCAACCACTGATAGGGTAAACCTGTGTTGTGCGGCAACCACTGATAGGGTAAACCTGTGTTGTGCTGCAACCACTGATAGGGTAAACCTGGGTTGTGTGGCAACCACTGATAGGGTAAACCTGTGATGTGCTGCAACCACTGATAGGGTAAACCTGTTTTGTGCGGCAACCACTGATTGGGTAAACCTGTGTTGTGCGGCAACCACTGATTGCAATTTAACAGGAGGTTGAGCCTGTAGGGGCTTCAGAGGTCTAGTTATAAATCAACGTTTATACATGTGAAGTACAAGTTTTCATGTAAAAATTCCGACCCACAAGAAACAAGATGCTAATAAATAATAAACATTTTGAGGGATATGTGTAAATTTGAAGATATTAGCATAGGTTATTAAATTTATATTTGTTAGTATTAGTGTAAGTTGTTAGATATCGCTAAGCATTAGCGTAAGTATTTTTACGCTATGTGTTACGCTGTTTTCTGTAACAGCCCCCAGAAGCACTAAATATTGTTACTTGAATTAAGGGGCATTTGAATGAAAAGTAGTCCAGTCGATCCACATTGATCAACCGGATGGCAATGTTGATGTAACATTGAACTAGTGTCAGTGCCCAGTGGTGTGCCTGCAGCTCATGTAAGTAGACCAAACAGCTGGTGCAGCCCCCAGCCTTACTACATGGGTTGCTCTTTACAAGTTGAGGTTCATGTGTCTTGGAGGTAACCCTTTAACAACAGCATTATATTGCTGTATTGCACTATGCTCTTTCATGGCCACATGAATTCAGTCATGACGAGTAACTCACCAGTGCTGCATTCATGCATCATGGTAATCCTACAGGGTCGGTATGATGCACTCATGAAGCAGCATTGCTGCATCAAAGAGACACAGGGATGCACAGGGACATGTAGACCTGAAGGCATCATGCTGTCGTTAAAGGGTTAAAAGGTCAGCAGAATGTGCAGCTCTTCTTATGGTGTGAGCAGCTGCTAGTTACGGGGAGCAGCCCGGCCCGCCATGTAGGAGCTCGTTTACCCCCTTAACCCTTTAAGGACGGCATGTCACTAAAAGATGACAATTTGTCGTCATGATGCACCAAAGCAGCCGCGGCAAGTTACTCGCTGGTGCTGCATTGGTGCATCATGCAGACCCTTCGGGAGTGTCTGGACTTCATAAGGTCGGGATGATGCTTGAATGCAGCACTGGCGAGTTCAAGTTCAAGTTCAAGTTCAAGTTCAAGTGGGGATCTCTCGATCGTTCAACAGCGTTATATCCTTAGGAGCGCCAGTGCTTTCTGTACTGGGACCCCTAGAACGTACTGATGTGGGGTGTAAAAATGGCCCTCAAAACGCCAGTGCTTTATGCCAGGGGGCCCCCAGAACGTACTGATGTGGGGTGTAAAAGTGGCCCTCAAAATGCCAGTGCTTTCTGTAATAGGGCTGCCAGAACGTAATATGTGTAATGGATTTTTCAAGTTTTTGGCTACCTGAACGTAATGATGTGTATTCAAGGACTGATTTTCCTCTTTATTTAATGTAAATTGTGATGCTCAATACACATTGTCCTACTCTGGTAGGTCTAGCCCCAAAAGCAAAACTCATTAAAACGTTCTGGCATTTCTATAACAAATACACATTTTTGGGGGAGGGTCAAGCCCTATTACACTTGGGCACACTGTGGTAGATCTAGTTCCAATACCTAAAAGGTTTTGACAGGTCTGATATGGGTTCCAAATACACATGGATCCACTATGGCAGAGTGGTTGCAAAGATAAAACGTTTTGGAACGTTTTGGCACTTCTGTCATGAAACATAGTAGATGTACAATATCTGGTCTGATATGAGTTCCAAATACACATGGGTCCACTATGGCAGAGTGGTTGCAAAGATAAAACGTTTTGGAACGTTTTGGCACTTCTGTCATGAAACATAGTAGATTACAATATCTGGTCTGATATGAGTTCCAAATACACATGGGTCCACTATGGCAGAGTGGTTGCAAAGATAAAACGTTTTGGAACGTTTTGGCACTTCTGTCATGAAACATAGTAGATGTACAATATCTGGTCTGATATGAGTTCCAAATACACATGGGTCCACTATGGCAGAGTGGTTGCAAAGATAAAACGTTTTGGAACGTTTTGGCACTTCTGTCATGAAACATAGTAGATTACAATATCTGGTCTGATATGAGTTCCAAATACACATGGGTCCACTATGGCAGAGTGGTTGCAAAGATAAAACGTTTTGGAACGTTTTGGCACTTCTGTCATGAAACATAGTAGATGTACAATATCTGGTCTGATATGAGTTCCAAATACACATGGGTCCACTATGGCAGAGTGGTTGCAAAGATAAAACGTTTTGGAACGTTTTGGCACTTCTGTTGTGAAACATGGTAGATGTACAATATCTGGTCTGATATGGATTCCAAAATACACATGGGTCCACTATGGCAGAGTGGTTGCCAAGATAAAACGTTTTGGAACGGTTTGGCACTACTGTTATGAAACATAGTAGATGTGGTACGCAACTAATAGGCCCCTGTCAATCAGGCCCTTGGTAATCAGGCCCCTGTCCATGAGGCCCTTAACCATTAGGCCCAGAAAAACATTAGACCCAGGTGGACACTAGGCCCTTTTACGCCATAGATACGTCTTATTTAGGTCATATTACGTCATATTTACAACATATTCCATTCACAAAAGTGTCCATCATTGTACGCCATTGTACATCATAGAACATCATTTTTACGTCATTGTACATCAAATTAACGTCATTGCACGTCATAAATACGTCATTGTACATCATATCTACATCATCTGTACATCATAAATACGTCATATGTACGTCATACTACATCATATTTACAACATATTCCTTTCACAAAAGTGTACATCATTGTACGTCATTGTACATCATTGTACATCACTTTTATGTCATTGTACATCAAATTTACATCATTGTACGTCATATTTACGTCATTGTACATCATATCTATGTCATCTGTACGTCATAAATACGTCATATTTACGTCATATTATGTTATATTTACAACATATTCCATTCACAAAAGTGTATATCATTGCACGTCATTGTACATCATTGTACATCATTGTACATCAGTTTTACATCATTGTACATCAAATTTACTTCATTGTATGTCGCCAGGGGGCAATTGTTAGAGGTGAGGGTGAGGGGTTAAGTTTTAGGGTTAGGAAGGGTACAGCATACCTGTAGTTACGTTGAATATTGCTAGGATGATCATAATTATATGATATAAATACTTATAATTAAGAATCCATTAGGTACCAATAGAATCCATTAGGTACCAATAGAATCCATTAGGTACCACTAGAATCCTATAGGTGGGGGTATAGATGGGGGGATCCCCATGTCGCATGTCAGTTTTAAGAAATGGCCATGTCGCTTGTCCATGTCGCGTAATAATCCCCATGTCCCATGTCGATTTTAAGAATTGCTCATGTCCCCTGTCACTATCTTTTCAAACCTCATGTCCCATGTCACTAAGCCTCATGTCGCATGTCGATTTTAAGAAATGGCCATGTTGCAGTGTCTAATTTAGCCATCCACCCCCACATAGGTACCAATACAATCCAAAAGGTACCAATAGAATCATATAGGTACCATTAAATCCAATTGGTACCAATAGCATCCAGTAGTTACCAACAGAATCCTATAGGTATCTATATGATCCTATAGGTACTAATAGAATCCAATAGGTATCAATAGAATCCATTAGGTACCAATAGAATCCATTACGTAACAATAGAATCCATTAGGTACCAATAGAATCCTATAGGCATCAATATAATCCTATAGGTACCAATAGAATCCATTAGGTACAAATATAATCATATAGGTACCAATAGAATCTATTAGGTACTAATAGAATCCATTAGGTATCAAAAGAATCCTATAGGTACTAATAGAATCCAATAGGTATCAATAGAATCATTTATGTACCATTGAATCCAATTGGTACCAATAGCATCCAGTAGTTACCACCAGAATCCTATAGGTATCAATATAATCCTATAGATACTAATAGAATCCATTAGGTACCAATAGAATCCCATTGATACCAATAGAATCCATTAGGTACCAATATAATCATATAGGTACCAAAAGAATCCATTAGGCAGCGCATTTTGGCATTCCTTTGGGGCAAACAGAAAATGGGATAAAGGGAGAACCGGATAAAGGGAGAACGGGATAAAGGGAGAACAGGATAAAGGCAAACGGGATAAAGGGAGAATGGGATATAGGGACAACAGGATAAACAGAGAACTGGATAAGGGGACAACGGGATAAACGGAAAAGGGATAAAAGGAGAACGGGATAAAGGGAGAACGGGATAAACAGAGAACGGGATAAAGGGAGAATGGGATGAAGGGATAAACAGAGAACGGGATAAACGGAGAACAGGATAAATGGAGAACGGGATAAATGGAGAAAAGGATAAACGGAAAATGGGATGAACGGAGAACGGGATAAAAAGAGAACGGGATAAATGGAGAACGGGATAAATGGAGAACGGGATAAACGGAGAACGGGATAAATGGAGAACGAGATAAATGGAGAACGGGATAAACGGAGAACGGCATAAAGGGAGAACGGGATAAACGGAGAACGGGATAAACGGAGAACGGGATAAACGGAGAACGGGATAAACGGAGAACGGGATAAAAGGAGAACGGGATAAACGGAGAACGGGATAAACGGAGAACGGGATAAACGGAGAACAGGATAAACGGAGAACGGGTAAATGGAGAATGGGATAAACTGAGAACGGGATCAACAGAGAACAGGATAAACAGAGAACGGGATAAACGGAGAACGGGATAAAAGGAGAACAGGATAAACGGAGGACGGGATAGACGGATAATGGGATAAATGGAGAACAGGATAAAGGGAGAACGGGATAAAGGGAGAATGGGATATAGGGACACCTGGATAAACAGAGAACGGGATAAAGGGAGAACGGGATAAAGGGAGAACGGGATAAAGGGAAAAGGGGACAAAGGGAGAACGGGATAAAGGCAAAACGGGATAAAGGGAGAATGGGATAAAGGGACACCGGGATAAACAGAGAACTGAATAAATGGGGGACCGGGGTAAGGGGAAAAGGGGATAAAGGGAGAACGGGATAAAGGGAGAACGGGATAAACGGAAAAGGGGATAAAGGGAGAACGGGATTAAGGGAGAACGGGATAAAGGGAGAACGGGATGAAGGGATAAATGGAAAATGCGATAAACGGAGAACGGGATAAACGGAGAACAGGATGAACGGAGAACGGGATAAACAGAGAACGGGATAAATGGAGAACAGGATAAACGGAATATGGGAAGAACGGAGAGCGGGATAAACAGAGAAGGGGATAAATGGAGAACGGGATAAACGGAGAATGGGATAAACGGAGAATGGGATAAACGAAGAGCGGGATAAACGGAGAACGGGATAAATGAAGAACAGGATAGACGGAAAAGGGGATAAAGGGAGAACGGGATTAAGGGAGAACGGGTAAAGGGAGAACGGGATGAAGGGATAAATGGAAAACGCGATAAACGGAGAACGGGATAAACGGAGAACAGGATGAACGGAGAACGGGATAAACAGAGAACAGGATAAATGGAGAACAGGATAAACGGAATATGGGAAGAATGGAGAGCGGGATAAACAGAGAAGGGGATAAATGGAGAACGGGATAAACGGAGAACGGGATAAACGGAGAATGGGATAAACGAAGAGCGGGATAAACGGAGAACGGGATAAATGGAGAACAGGATAAACGGAGAACAGGATAAACTGAGAACGGGATCAACAGAGAACAGGATAAACAGAGAACGGGATAAACGGAGAACGGGATAAAAGGAGAACAGGATAAACGGAGGACGGGATAGACGGATAATGGGATAAATGGAGAACAGGATAAAGGGAGAACGGGATAAAGGGAGAATGGGATAAAGGGACACCGGGATAAACAGAGAACGGGATAAAGGGAGAACGGGATAAAGGGAGAACGGGATAAAGGGAAAAGGGGACAAAGGGAGAACGGGATAAAGGCAAAACGGGATAAAGGGAGAATGGGATAAAGGGACACCGGGATAAACAGAGAACTGAATAAATGGGGGACCGGGGTAAGGGGAAAAGGGGATAAAGGGAGAACGGGATAAAGGGAGAACGGGATAAACGGAAAAGGGGATAAAGGGAGAACGGGATTAAGGGAGAACGGGATAAAGGGAGAACGGGATGAAGGGATAAATGGAAAATGCGATAAACGGAGAACGGGATAAACGGAGAACAGGATGAACGGAGAACGGGATAAACAGAGAATGGGATAAATGGAGAACAGGATAAACGGAATATGGGAAGAACGGAGAGCGGGATAAACAGAGAAGGGGATAAATGGAGAACGGGATAAACGGAGAATGGGATAAACGGAGAATGGGATAAACGAAGAGCGGGATAAACGGAGAACGGGATAAATGGAGAACAGGATAGACGGAAAAGGGGATAAAGGGAGAACGGGATTAAGGGAGAACGGGTAAAGGGAGAACGGGATGAAGGGATAAATGGAAAACGCGATAAATGGAGAACGGGATAAACGGAGAACAGGATGAACGGAGAACGGGATAAACAGAGAACGGGATAAATGGAGAACAGGATAAACGGAATATGGGAAGAATGGAGAGCGGGATAAACAGAGAAGGGGATAAATGGAGAACGGGATAAACGGAGAACGGGATAAACGGAGAACGGGATAAACGGAGAACAGGATAAACAAAGAGCGGGATAAACGGAGAACGGGATTAATGGAGAACAGGATAAACGGAGAACGGGATAAACGGAGAACGGGATAAACGGAGAACGGGATAAACGGAGAACGGGATAAACGGAGAAAGGGATAAACAGAGAACAGGATAAACAGAGAACAGGATGAAGAGAGGCAGGGGGAGTATCACAGGGCGGATTATTGCAGTCCCACTGTAGTACCATGTGACGTTATCTAGTACCATGTGACATTATCACTGTATATACCCCCCTGCCATAACGTTCTAAAACGTTTTATTTTCACATTGTAGTTTAAGAATACAGTAGATGCCCTACTGCCATAACGTTCTAAAACGTTTTATTTTCACCTTGTAGTATAAGAGTACAGTACGTTCCATACTTCCATAACGTTCTAAAACGTTTTACTTCCAAGTTGTAGTATAAGACTATAGTAGATTCCCCACTGCCATAACGTTCTCAAACGTTTTACTTCCAAGTTGTAGTATAAAAAACGTATCAAAACGTATTAATGCTATCTTATGCATATCACAGGCAGAAGTGCCAAGTCCTGATAATGTGTATTGGAAAAAAATGCTAATTAGCATGAAATTCATGATATCATATCATATAACTGTTGAAATCTTGAGATAATGCTCAACTAGAAGCATTAAACTGTACTGACAACTCAAAATAATTAGAATGGAGCTATTATATCATCACAAAAATTACTACTATATTTACCATGTTATTTGAAATATTGCAAAATTAGGATATCATCGATTTTCAAGGTTAATTACTTCTAATCAAGCATTAAGTTATGAAGTACATGAAGGCAGTAGTCATTGTACCTTTTATCATGCATTTACATTATAAAAGAAATAGTAACAATCTAGTATAATCTAG
This sequence comes from Harmothoe impar, assembly GCA_947462335.1. Taxonomy (NCBI): domain Eukaryota; kingdom Metazoa; phylum Annelida; class Polychaeta; order Phyllodocida; family Polynoidae; genus Harmothoe; species Harmothoe impar. The sequence goes on from OX381714.1 coordinate 21,389,050, forward strand.
GCCTTATATATTGCATTGAAAGGCTTGAAATATGTGAAATCCACTGGCGTTTGGGGCCATCATCCATCTAAATCCCTGGCTTTTAGAGGGCCCTTTTTACACCCCACATCAGTACGTTCTGGGGGTCCCCTGGCATAAAGCACTGGCGTTTGGAGGGCCATTTTTACACCCCACATCAGTACGTTCTGGGGGTCCCCTGGCATAAAGCACTGGCGTTTGGAGGGCCGTTTTTACACCCCACATCAGTACGCTATGGTTGTGCTAAGGATATGTGACAAAACGTATACAGAAAATTGCCTTCAGGGTCAGATGCCTCACTAAATTGATGAGTCACTCCAGGACTCCGCATTATGCTGCCCTTATACAGCGTTACGCTCAGTCACCACACAGAGAGAAGTACAGGCGTCGCCATGACTCTTTTACCATAGTCAACTCTAGTTGACTCTGGTAGCAGAGTCATGATGGCTCTGGTGGAGGGGTCACAGCTACTCCAGTCATACCCCTTGCTCCTTGTAAAATATGACGCTCCCTCTTGACTCTATCACCCAGTGGACACAACATTCAGTTCAACATTGAATCAACATTGAATCAACATTGACAATCATTCATTGACAATCATTCATCAATGTTGATTCAATGTTCTGTGCCCACTGGACAGTGCAGAGTCAAGTGCAGTTGACTCTGCCCACAGCAGAGTCATTTGTACTTTGACCCTTCATGAAGAGTCAAATAAAAAATGTGTTGACTCTGATAATAGTTGCATATGAAACCACCTGGTGGGGCAACCAACATTAATTTGGTACCAGTGGCAACCACAAGCCAGAGCCACGTCATCGAACGTTATGGATAGAATAGGCTAGACGCTATCGAGCTCGGCTCCTGCATCTACGCTGTGTAAAACTGATTTAAATAGAGAGTAGAAGAAAATTCCAGCGGAAGAAAGATCAAGCTAACAAAGAGGAACAAAGTGGTGAAAAAATCAAGAGGAATTTTTCATTATCTCCGGAGTTAGAGAGTTTTTAGTATCACCGCGATAGACATCGCGGACGTGAGCGATATTTAGGTGAGTGGCCCATTGGCTTAAGTGTTGCGCGCTGAAGAAGCGCTAACGGTCTCTGAAATTCAAAAAAAGATTTGCTAAAAATGTCTCAAAAAACGCAAACTAAAGCTGAAAAGGCTGCTGAAAAGGCTGCTGAGAAGGTACTTAAAGCAGACCAGAAATTGGATAAGTTATTAGAAAATAACAAGAAGATTCTGCAAGATAATCTAGAGATGAAAAAAAAGTTGGATGATCTGTCCGGCCTCATCCTGAGAGTAGGAGAGTTGGAAAAGAAGATTGATCCTATCCCCCAGAAAGTAGTTGACATTGAGAGAGCTCTGGAGAGACATGATGTATTATTTGCCGAAATCGAGACTGCTGAGGCACAGAAGAAACTCCACTTTGGTGAATTAGGGGATCTTGTGAAGAAGATTGATGATGAAAAAAAGGGGATGTCTAAAGAAGAGATCAGATCATTGGTGAAGGAGGAAATTCAAGGAATAGTCAAGGAAGAAATTAAAGAAATCAAGGCAGCTATGGCCAAAGAGGAACAAGTGTATGATAGAAAAAGGAATTTGATTCTGCAGAATGCACCTGAAAGGTTTCATGAGAACTTGATTAAGGACATAGGCGATATTCTATCCACGTCGGGCAACCAATTCTCCCCAGATTTGTCTGATGCCAGGAGGATAGGAAAATTCAGAGGGATCAATAGGCCTAGGCCTATTCTCATGGAGTTCAAAACAGTGAGTAGAAGGAATCTAGCATTATCTGGAGCAAAAAGGATGGGAGATAATCCATTGTGTGTTAAATTTAAGTTGACAGAAGATCTCACTGAAGAAGAGAGGGCGGAAAGGGAAGTGGCTCGCGGGATTGTAGATCTGGGCAAAGATCTGAAAATGAACATTCATCTTTCTGGCGGTTGTGTGGTACTTAACAATGAGAAAATAGATGTCAAAAAAGACCTGGAGAAGCTGCCTGAAACATTGTCGGTAGAGAAAGCATTTGTGAGGGAGTTGAGTCATTCAATCCTCTTTCAGAGCACAAATGCCTATTTGTCTAATCACTTTAAAAGGGATATCAAGTTTGAAGAAAAGGTATATTCCTCCAATGAGCAGGCCTACTTCCACAAAAAAGCCGAAATATGTGGGGCAGTAGAAGAGGGAAGCAAGATCATGAGATTAACATGCCCAAAGGCAATCAAGAGGATAGGTGATGGGATCAAGTCAACAGAAGTTTGGGAGGCAATGAAGTTGCAAGTTCTCAAGAGTGTGAATAGGATTAAATTTTCTGACCACCATGATCTAAAGATGAAGCTGCTGGCAACAAAGAAGCCCTTGGTTGAAGCAACTGGTGATAGATTCTGGGGTAAAGGAAGTTATCTGTTGACAAAGGAAGCAAAGCAGGGAAAAGGTGATGGTCAAAACAAGTTCGGCATCATCCTGATGGAGTTGCGTGATGAACTCCGAGCATAAAAACTTAAATTCTGAAGTAACCCCTCGTTAATAATTTCTAAAAATTTCATACGTTCAACTTGAAGTGGTAAGCTACTTAAATAGCCCGAGATTGCATACTAGAAAAAATAGTAACGTATATTGACACCTAATTTAGAAAAGCCGGTAAAGTTTATCGTCTAACCGGAAGTGGAACGCGGCCATATTTGTTGACACGCGAACGGTAACCAAGCAACGGGATTAGTTTCGTAAATTCACCAAAAATGCGGTAATCATGACAGTATTAATACGTCAAATTGCTGTGTAAATAGTCTTATTAAATTTATCTGGTGTTCTAAGTAAACTTTATAGATTATTTGTTCTTGAGAAGTAATAATAGATTCAAGATGTTCAAATACGTCTCGGAGTGCCGGAAACGGTTATGAATTCAAAATGGCGACGTCAACATCAACATCAACAAAGTCCATCGTAACGAGTAGTTTTTCCTAGATCTGGTCGTATTAAATGGACTAGAGGGAATAAGCTTGTCAGAATTAAGAAGACGAATAGTTATACGACAAAGCTGCGTTCAGACGTAATTGATGTCAGTTGTTAGAGGGCTTGGACTGCTGACGTAAAAAGCAACAAGGGCAAGTTGTCACTCGAGTGACAGTGACTCAAGGTTAACCATGGATGCATACCAAACGCATATCTTCTCAGATGAAAGACTCACAGATGAAGTTTATTACAAGGTCATGGAGGATGGGGATTTTATAAACCCAGTGTTAATACATAATTTTGACAAAGGAAAGTTTTCATACGTAGTAAAGAAAGCTTTGAGCCACTTGAATGCAAGACCCCAGGATTATGTCATAGTGGACGCTGGCATAAATAATTTGATAATTAGAGAGGTGGATTCATTATCATCAGGAGATAGAGTTGTCAAGCTCAAGTCCTCACTAACAGATGTTCTAGTAGGAGAAATGGTTGAAAATATCAAGTATCTGGATCTTGAAATAATGAACCGTGAGTTCATACATAGAGCGATTAACTTGAAGTTTAATATTTCATTGTGTACAATGTCAACAGTTGCATTGCAAGTCTACTCTCCAAATGCTGGACTTGACTTTGATAGGAGCCAAGAGGTACTTGATGATGCAACCATGCTGATTAACAACAAGATGGTTGAATTCAATAAGCGCAGGGGATCACCTACCCCCTGGTTGGGTAGTAATGTTATACATGTCAGGAAGAAGAGGAACAAAAAAGCCAACACTAGGGTCTGCTATGATTTGCTGGAAGATGGATATTTACCTGGGGACTACCTGAAAGCGTGCTGGTCGAAGAATTTGGTATCAGCGATTGATAAATTTGAGGAGAATAATGGTTAATACCTAGCCTGGCAGTAAGAAACATTGATGTAGGGGTCATATAATATGAGTAGGAAATTTGTATTAAAACAGTTTCTGAAAATGAAGTGATTGCAAAACTGCTGATGCTGCTGATTATAGCATTATGAGTGGGTTAAATTTATATACCGTGATCAAATGTGTATGGAGTGATATCATATGTTATGTACAGAATAGTATGGTTATTGATAAATTTATAAATTATTAAAATTAATAATCCAATTTATATTGATCTAAATACATGAGTATAGGTCATCATTTACAGCTAAAATTAATGATTGTAGATTTTATTATATGTTAATATAGGTAATTCGATTATTCATATATTTTTATATTTAAATGTAAATATTTAATGCATTTAATTCATGTAATATGTAAATGTAAATATGTATGTCAGTTTGATAGGTAAAGATGAGGGTTGCCATAGCTTATCGATTTCCAAACGTTCAACATTACAATCGATATGTCGATGGAACCAATTCATGTTAATATATTCCCCAAACCCCCCTTCATTACACATAATTATCATCAAAGGTATGTAAATTCTTATCAAAATGTAGTGGGATCCACATTTAAGGATCCATTTACGATGGTCAAACTTTAATGTCTGCTGTCATGAAGGGTTTCAAAAATATTTTTTGGAACGCACAAACTTTAATGTCTCAAAAAGAAGTTAATGTGCAGGATTTTTTGAGTGATCTAAATGCTAATGTCATTAACATATGTGAAACATGGTTGAAAGAAAAGATGGGTGAAAATATATTTAATTTAGAAGGTTATGTAACGCATAGATTGGATAGATTGTATATGAATCAGGAAGGGGTAGAAAAGAGGGGTGGAGGTCTAGCAACGCTGGTGAAAAACGATATACGTCATGAAGTTATGCATGATGAAGAATTAAATGTAATGAATAACAATTTTGAATTATTAGTGATAAAAGTTAGTTTACCTTTCACAAGAAGTATATTTATTCTGAATTCATATAGACCTCCATCAGGTAATTTAGATGAATTTTTCTTACATATGATTAAAGCGCTGGCTAGGATTAAAAAACTTTTGGGAAAGAAAGATGTTGATATAATTTTTGGTGGAGATTTTAATATTGATTACAGTAATAATTCTAAAGCTAAAGAAAGGCTAAAGTTAATTGAAGCAGCATTTGGTTTAGAGCAATATATCAATGAGCCTACTAGGCCCCTCTATAGTGATAAAGTGATAGATTTAATTTTCTCAAATATGAATGATGTGGCTCAGAATGGAGTTGTGGATTCTAGTATAAGTGATCACATACCTACATTCATTGTTAGGAAAAGGATTAAAAAAGGGTCAGTAGGCGCTGATTTCTTAGGAAGATCTTATAGGAGATATCTCAAAGAAGATATGTTGAGACATATGAAGAGTCTTAATTGGGATGAATTCTTTCTAAGTATAGATCCTGATGCAGCTTGGAAAATATTTTTTGATCATTTTATAAAATATTTGGATGAGAAGTGTCCTATCCGTAGAAACATTTTTAAAAAATTGAAGCCAGACTGGCTTACACCTGAAATTGCTCAGCTTATGCGAGATAGAGATTTAGCATTGAAGAGAGCTAAAAAGACAAAAAAGCAAGAGGATAAGGATATTGCCAAGTTGTTAAAAAACAGTTCAAATATTCAATCTAAGAGGGCTCACGATGTATATGTTAAAAATAGATTAGCAGCTAATTTTAAAGACCCCAAAAGTTTTTGGGCTGAGTTGCAAAATTTGTTACCAAAGGGGGCAAAGATAGCTAGTCTAAATCTGAATGATGATAATGGAGATGAGATAGCTACAGCAGATGCGTCAGAATTTATAAATCAGTTCTTTGCAAATGTAGGGAAGAATTTAGCTGATAAAATTATTCCTCCAGCAGAAGGATTTGAAGTAGCTGAGGATGAAAATTTTGTAAATCAAGTATTTGAGTTTAGTCACATTAAATTAGAAGAATTGAATAAAGAATTGATGGCAATTGATGTAGAGAAGTCATCAGGCTTTGATAATTTGTCAGCCAAGGTTCTAAAGGATTGTTTAATAGGTATGAATGGCCATTTTCTTTATATTCTAAATACCTCATTAGATACGGGCACATTTCCAAAAGATTGGAAAAGAGCAAAAATAACCCCAATTCCTAAAGTAAACAATCCCTCAAGTGTTACAGATTTGAGGCCTATTTCACTCCTACCTATCACAGGAAAGATTTTAGAAAAATTTGTCCATAAGCAGTCAATGACTTTTGTTGAAAGTAATAAGTTGTTTACAGATTGTCAAAATGGTTTCAGATCTAAAAGGGGAACTCAAGACACGGTACTGAGATTAGCAAATGATGTTTATAAAAGTTTAAATAGTGGTAAATATGTGGGAGCAGTATATATTGATTATCGTAAAGCATTTGATACAATTAATCATGTTAAGTTATTAGAAAAAATGCCCAATTTCGGTTTCTCAAATGCAGTGGTAAAATGGTTTAAAAACTATTTAACAAATAGAGTACAAAAAACTATAGCAAATAATGTCTCCTCTCAATGGTTAGATGTTTCTTATGGAGTTCCTCAAGGCTCAATTTTGGGGCCTTTGCTTTTTATAATGTATGTTAATGACCTCTCAAAGCTTAATTTAAATAGTAAGATCTTACAATATGCGGATGATACTGTATTATATTTGGAGGGATATTCTATTAAGGAGATATCTCAGGCAATTCAGCAAGATTTAGATGTTTTAGTGACGTATTGTGATAAAAATCAACTAACTATTAATGCAGCAAAAACAAAAGCAACGCTGTTTACATATGAGGCAAATAAGTCTTTAGATAATATTGAGGTCAAAGGTAGTATATTGGAAAGTGTAGATTCCTACAAGTATTTGGGTATTACTTTAGAGAGCGATTTGTCGTTTAAGAAGGAATTTAATAAGGTTATAAGTAGAGTAAATCATAAAATCTGGATTTTAGGGCATTTTAGAACTTGCTTTGATAACCAAACTGCTGTAATTATACTAAAAGCAATGTTGCTTCCTTATATTGATAGTAGTATATTATTTTTATCAGGTCTAAGCCTAACAGATCAGAAGAGGTTACAAGTATTGCAAAACACTGCTCTGAGAGTTTGTTTCCAAGTTTATGACCCAACTGAAATCTCTGTTAAAAAACTTCATGAGAATGCAGGTATATTGCCCGTAGATTTAAGGAGGAAATATTTACAAGGAGTTCTATGTTATAGAATGATTAATATTGGTGCTTTAGATCTAGTAAATGATAGACAAACTCGAGCAGCTGATGGACCTTTATTATTAACTTATTTAGCACATACAGAAAGGATAAGAAAGTCCCCTCCAGTTAGTGCCATTAGAGAATGGAACATGATACCAGTAAATATTAGGTTGTCCAATAATAAAGAAATTTTCAAGAGGTCTTTGAGGAAAGTAATTAAAAGATTTTTCGATAAAAAATGGTTACATATAACTCAATTCACAAATGATGCGCCTAATAATATTTATATTAATGCTGAATAATACTGTTGTATTTATATAATTAATCTTATTTCATCAACCAACTTGTATTAATACAGTTGCTTGTTTCAAATATAAATATGTTGCTTGTATTAAAACAGCAATATTCGAATATTTGATTAAGAAGAATTTAATTGCCATGTTATAATTTGTAATTTAATTCAAATTTGTCATGTAAATCTTGCGTATTCTGTATAACTCTATAAAGTAATATATATTGATTGAAATCTTGCACAAAAGTAGCTTCTGATGTAAAAGATGTAATATTTAGTTTGCGATATTAGAATTGTTAAGAAACATATCTATCATCTTCATCTCCCCCCCCCCCCCCCACCCTAAGTAATATCATCAAAGAATTATTTAATTCTTCCAGTATATACCAAAGCTAAAAGGAAATGTGTTGCAGAAATAATGAATGTTACTATTAAGGAATGATACACATTGACTTATTTCCGAACTGAGGAGGCTATTGATATCTGCGTTTGTTTGTAGACAGCTCTTTTCAGTATAATAAACGATTAAATTGAAAAAAAATTGAAATTGATACTTTAGATAATTGTTACATGCCACACAGTTTTGATTCTTTATAGATAGGTCCACTGTGCCTAAAGAGTGTGGTTAAGGGATGTCAATGGATAAGCTTTCCGGTTAACTTACCTGAATCAAATGTGATGACAAACTAAACAATACATTCCAAGAACATCAACAGTATAGAGCTTAGTCACCATATTTGTGGGTATGGGAAATAAACATAAGTCTGGGCACTAACTGTGTGGGATATAATGTGTGGCACTGCTTACTACTTCATATAGATCTGATATTGGCATCTAATATGTGGCCAATGGTCTGTAGAATGTAGTGTGAGGCAGATATAACTTAGCCCTTTCACACAGGGGGAAGTGGTGGATATTACAACATGTCTTGGTATTGACCTGTCTTGGGCAATAACCTCACCTACTCACTTCTCTCACAGGCCTCACCTGGCCTGCCCACTAATTATATGCACCTGTTGCCCCCACTCTACCCTGGCATAAATACACAATCCACCTGACCTGCATGCACTCATGTATTCGATTTTGACTCCCCCTCTTTTGATGGGTCAACTGCTGTTGACTCTTCAGGAATGGAGAATCAAACTCATTGGACTCTCCTCTACAGGTGTCACGTGGGAGACAAACTGTGACTCTGGCTGTCAGAGTCATGGCGACTCCTTTACTTTTCTGTGTGCAAATGTGGCGCAGTGTACCTCTGTTGAATGAAGTACTCATTCTAGAGTATAAGGGAGTGATCTTTTTTTTAACAACAGAGGGGGGTGGTGGGTTTTCTTTTAAATTGTCTACACTCCGCCCCCAAGGGTTGAAAATCGGCATGTGCGCGAGCCTTTTGAAGCATAGTAATGTGCAGGCTTTTTGGCTCAAAACAGGTTAAATTCGTTTGACCCCCACCAGGAGAGGTCGGGATTTTTACAGCCACCCCCCCCCCCCGGTCAAGGGGTTGTAATATTGTTTTGTCCCCCGCCCCAACCCCTCCCCCCGTTGTTAAAAAATGATCACTTCGTAAAGTGATATGGCGTACAATATGTCATGGCTAATATTGGTAACCTAGCATACCAAATCATTAATAAAATATAAGATTATTATCATGCCGGTAATATGCCTATATATGTATGCCTATATATATATATATATATATATATATATATATATATATATATATATATATATATATATATATATATATATATATATATATATATACATATATATACATTAATGATTATACTAGCTGCAAAAGTCTGTGCTGAAACCTGGTGTATGTCAGAAAAACGACATTACATTACACGGCTTGTGCTGCCCTCTCATGGCATATGTCTATAAAATAATTATGTATGGTACACTATCCCACCAGCTTAAAAAATTAACACAGGAGTTGGTAGTATAGTGGTTACCAAGTCTGCCTTCAAATCAGAAGGTTGGGTGTTCAATCCCAGCAGGTCCCAATAGAAGAGGTTAATATTTTTTCCAGAAAAAAGGGTTGGGGCACATCTTGTCTACATGTATTTTGAATCGTCATATAGGCCTAGACTATAACAGGGGACTATGATATGTAAGTGCTAGCTTAAATGACATGGGTTAGATGTATAGAATCTATAGTGAAGTTCTTTTTTTCTTAAAATGAGTATTGCAGAATAATGAACACAGTGACATTTGATTTCTTTTCCATTTCCTATTTGATTATGTTTTCAACTAGTATAATCCAAAGTGATTTCCAGATGGCAATAGAACAACATGTTCATCTGACCACCAAAGAAAAATTCTCCCATAACCATAGTTAGTTTTCATGTGGCTTTCCCATAGAATTGAGCACCGTAACATGGCATTTTTTTTATATTTGTTACTTCCTGATATGATAATTACAAGCAAGTCACAGCTGGTGTGTGAAAGAATAGAACGACTTAGTCCCTGTAATAACACTGGGCCTGGGATCTGGAGTTTGCTGATCCGTAATGGATGGTGAGCAAGCAATGCAAAACAGATTTTGTCTATTTGTAATGTAAACACATCACAGAAAATATCGGGGGTTAGTCAATGCTAATATATCTTAGTCAAAACCACTAACTTATCAGCACTATTAAATCGAACTAAGAGTTCACTAAACTATGGCTAACTATGATATGGGGTGTACCTTAATGTATGTATGTATCTACTTAGCCAAATCTTTTTGTAAAGACAGATCAACCTATTCCAATGAGGTAAACATTTTTTGTGTTATTGAAAAATGGATATATCAAAGACAGACTCAAGTCTCTATATGACTGCTTCTACAGGACAATAATTGTTATGTAGACAAACTGGCTTCAATGGATGGAGTTACCATTGCACAGGTAATTCATGCTGTGGTTGTTGCACATTAACCAGGGCCATGCCACTGACTGGTAATAGATGTACTAATTATAAATGAATGACCCCCATAAATTCCTGCATATAATCTGTGGGTTGTACTAGAACCAAACCTCTAGTGTGGGTTATACAATATTCTCAGGTCTAGTGGTGGGTAATACAAGGGTTTTTGAAAGTATAATACAGTACTAAAATCACAATTTTCAAGCCCCAGGTAGAGTTTATAGGATTCTCTCAAAGTCGGGTAATACATGGCTATAGCCACCAACACATACTTTTACAACGGTCAGCTCCCTCTAAATACTGTGCAATCACCCCCTGTAGTTTTGCTACAAACACAGCCATCCACCATTGCGGATCAGCTAACTCTAGAGTGTTCCTACAGTGTTAGTGGTTGTAATTATTAAGGATTACTAGTGTATTTTAGGGTATGTGGCGCGTGTAAGCCTTGTGAGAGAACAAGTTGTGACGAATTTTGTACTGTAGGAAGAGAGACTCTGAGAGAGGAATTAAAGCAATATCCACCAAGCAGTCAAATGGATATGCATCTGTGTTTCTGTATTCCTATCCCATCCAGAACTCTTAATTCTACACCTCTTTTCTATAGTCCAGATGCCATTGCCTATCACTATCAGCACACAACCTTATCAGCGCTCCGACATAACTGTACAGGATATACCATTGGGAATGCAGAACCCCTAACACCTAGGTTAGAGTTGGCTAAGGGCTGTGAGAGCCCTTTGAGGCTGATGCTACTCACCCTTGGTGACTTACTCATCACTGCATCATGCGTTACACACCACTGCAACATGAGGACAAAAGGCACGGCACATCAAGACAATATGCGGCCCTTAAAGGGCTAATTAAGCACCACACAGTGGGCAAAGAACATTGAATCAACGTTAGTAATTGATGGTTCAACTTTGATCGACCCCTCTTCAATATTGATTCAATATCGAACTGAGTTTTGTGCCCATTGCATGGGTATTAGTTTCATTTTGGTACTACACTGAAAACCTCAGGGTCGTCATCTTGACAGTACCAAAATTGACAACCTAAAGTTGTCAAGGTGACTACCTTAGGTCATCATTGTGACGACCTAAGGTAGTCATATCTGATCCATATAGACCAAAGTTGTCATAATGACGACCTTAGGTAGTCACATGCATTGGGTAGTCAGAATGACTACCTTAAAGTTGTTGTTTTAGGTATTGTAAATTTGAAGACCTAAACTCATCAGTAATGACAACTCTCAACACCATTTTGTAGTCATTGGGACAACCTAGGGTGTATCTGGGTGTTGGACATGGAACATTCCCTGTCACGTGCTGCCACCCAAGGAAAATGGATTGAAGTAAATTCTCTATCATGAGATATAAACTGGTGACAGGGAGCAGAGTAGTCTCTATACCTTCGAGGCCATCATTGTGCCTCTACATGGGTACCCACAAATATGACTGTGTCGCTGTGTCGAATTTAAGCAAAACAGGCCGTGTCACTGTGTCGATTTTTATGTATATAAGTACTCATAGAAAAATTCCTGTGTGTCGGATTTTAGCCCCGATTTAGCCGTGTCCGTCGGATTTTAAAAGGGCCGTGTCGCCCGTGTCGAATTTTACCCATGTAGAGGCAAATCATTCTCAGCCATACACAACTTATTTGTAACAAGTAAAGCTACTTAGTTTAATCAAGAGTAAACCAAATATGTGAAAGGGATGCCTCTCGTTAGAAGGGGAACTAATTAGAGACTATGTTCATACACAATTCTCCAGAGCACTTTCCATTAGTCATTATTACAACCTAGGTCGTCATAATGACTAGGAACCTTACTCTGGGTTTTCAGTGTAGAACTATGAGTGGGATACGCTCGGTTATTATGCCAGTTTAAGACATGTAGATATTGTACAAAGAGATGGCACCATCCATTGAGATCAGCAAACTCTCTGTACGGATACGGCCATCTTTATCTACCAGTGCATAATGTACATTAATTAATACAACTGGGTTCTATAGGCATGACCATGAACTTGCTAGGAGAGCGCCGCTCTGTTTGAGATGTGAGCTTCACAGAGAGGCCTTCTGATGAGTGGATCTGCTGCAGAATGGTGCTGGACGGTACCGACCTGTGTGCACCTAGAAGTGGTTCTTAGCCCCCCCCCCCCCTGTGTACCCGGGCTGGGGACCATTCTGTCATACAGCAGCACGCACTAACTACACCAACCCTTACAGGACGCACCCCCCCTGTGTACCCGGGCTGGGGACTATTCTGTCATACAGCAGCATGCACTAACTACACCAACCCTTACAGGACGCACCCCCCCTGTGTACCCGGGCTGGGGACCATTCAGTCATACAGCAGCACGCACTAACTACACCAACCCTTACAGGACGCACCCCCCCCCTGTGTACCCGGGCTGGGGACCATTCTGTCATACAGCAGCATGCACTAACTACACCAACCCTTACAGGACGCACCCCCCCTGTGTACCGGGGCTGGGGACTATTCAGTCATACAGCAGCACGCACTAACTACACCAACCCTTACAGGACGCACCCCCCCTGTGTACCCGGGCTGGGGACCATTCTGTCATACAGCAGCATGCACTAACTACACCAACCCTTACAGGACGCACCCCCCCTGTGTACCCGGGCTGGGGACTATTCTGTCATACAGCAGCACGCACTAACTACACCAACCCTTACAGGACGCACCCCCCCCCTGTGTACCCGGGCTGGGGACCATTCTGTCATACAGCAGCACGCACTAACTACACCAACCCTTACAGGACGCACCCCCCCCCTGTGTACCCGGGCTGGGGACCATTCTGTCATACAGCAGCACGCACTAACTACACCAACCCTTACAGGACGCACCCCCCCCCCCTGTGTACCCGGGCTGGGGACTATTCTGTCATACAGCAGCACGCACTAACTACACCAACCCTTACAGGACGCACCCCACCCCCCTGTGTACCCGGGCTGGGGACCATTCTGTCATACAGCAGCACGCACTAACTACACCAACCCTTACAGGACGCACCCCCCCCCCTGTGTACCCGGGCTGGGGACCATTCTGTCATACAGCAGCACGCACTAACTACACCAACCCTTACAGGACGCACCCCCCCCCCTGTGTACCCGGGCTGGGGACCATTCTGTCATACAGCAGCATGCACTAACTACACCAACCCTTACAGGACGCACCCCCCCCCTGTGTACCCGGGCTGGGGACCATTCTGTCATACAGCAGCACGCACTAACTACACCAACCCTTACAGGACGCACCCCCCCCCCCTGTGTACCCGGGCTGGGGACCATTCTGTCATACAGCAGCATGCACTAACTACACCAACCCTTACAGGACGCACCCCCCCTGTGTACCCGGGCTGGGGACCATTCTGTCATACAGCAGCACGCACTAACTACACCAACCCTTACAGGACGCACCCCCCCCCCCCTGTGTACCCGGGCTGGGGACCATTCTGTCATACAGCAGCACGCACTAACTACACCAACCCTTACAGGACGCACCCCCCCCCCTGTGTACCCGGGCTGGGGACCATTCTGTCATACAGCAGCACGCACTAACTACACCAACCCTTACAGGACGCACCCCCCCTGTGTACCCGGGCTGGGGACTATTCTGTCATACAGCAGCACGCACTAACTACGCCAACCCTTACAGGACGCACCCCCCCCCCCCCTGTGTACCCGGGCTGGGGACCATTCTGTCATACAGCAGCACACACTAACTACACCAACCCTTACAGGACGCACCCCCCCCCCTGTGTACCCGGGCTGGGATCCCGACAGAGTGGGATCCAAAGGCCTCTCTGTGAGGCCCAAACCCTAGCCCAGTGGGCACAGAACATTTAATCAACATTGATAACTGGTTGTCAACGTTGATTCAGTGTTGATTCAACATTGATTCAATGTTGAACTGAATTCTTTGCCCATTGGGAGGAGGCAAATATCTAGCATAGCAGAGTCTAGACTAGAATCCAACTGGATGAATTAACCTGGAATTTGTACAATGTTGCCGCAGTCTCCTGCATTGGTGCCCCCCCCCCCCCCCCATGTAATGTTGATCTGCACAGGCACGGTCACAGATACAAGCACAGGTACAGGCACAGTTACGATAGTTAACCTTGTAGGGGCAAAGGGCTTCATTCATTCATCATGATGACACCGGATATTAAAGTGCTATCCAGAGTTAATGGTCAGATGTATGCAGTGCACCTGTGCAACCCATGCTGACCTCAATAAACTCTTGGAAGCAAACGTTAGTCAGTGATCACAGGGAGGAGGTGATTAGTGTGTGCCATTGTCTGTGCATGGCTTATTGAAGACAATGTGTGTATCAGGTAACGGGCGTCACACAGAGACTGTCCCACACCCATCTCTCACATTACAGCATTGTACAACATACCACGACACCCATACCGTCCCAGCAAAAATGCCATCTTGGGCAAGCCCTGTGTATACCCAAGGCAACCCAATTCCAAGGGTTGCCTTGGCAATACTCAATGTGTATGCAACCTCGACTATTTTGTTGGGATATGTTTGCTTATGTCTGGCTATCAAGGGACATGTTAAAGCGGCATGCTCAACAAGGGTTCACATGTAGTTTCTCTGGTATTGTTGTAGTCAGATAACAAGTGGCATGTACATGGTGAGAGTTAAGCTTCAAACCACTCCCCAGCGAAATAGGGTGAGCTTGTTAAGCACTGGGGATCGCCAATCCAACGCGTACGCTATAGCGACAATTCTGATGGCTCCATAATATATGAGCGGCCATCTTTAACAGTTCTGTCCATGGAATCCCACAGGATCTAGCTAGGTACCAGACCCTCACAGCACACAGCATCATATGCCAGGAACAAGCTACGTTCCGTGGACAGAACCAAGATCTCACAAGAGCTGCTTGTGTCAGCCTACACGTGGTGCCCCCGGGAACAAGTTCCTTCCCGTTTTATCGCTATTGGACTGGCTTGGGGATGCCCTCGGGAATCTTGAGTGAGACGTATATTCTTTGTTAGAGTGAGCTCAGTGATGGCCACACCCGTGGTAAAGTACATAGAAGGAAAGCTGTGTTTCTAGTCATCTCACTCCGTCCAGCAAAATGGGGCTAAAACCTTTTTTTCCTGAATGTTTTGTGATTCAAACTTCTTTGGGGAAGTCAAAAGTAGTGAATATTCAAGTTGTTATTATAAAAAGACAAAGTGTTACAAACCTGCCTAACTTTATTAGTATCTTAATGGAGACGCCCATTTATATTTATTTTGGCCTAATGAAAGCCTTTGTCAGTTTGTATAACCATTTGTGATCCATCTTAACGAAATGGGTCGGAAGTCGCACTTTAAAGAGTCTAGATGTGGCCTGTTCAAGTGGCATAGGGTCGGAAAAATATTACTTTTGAAAAATGAGTTTTGGGCATTTTTCTCACATATGAATAGTTATCTCCTGGCATACTAAGTTAAAACCTGATTTCAACCCCTATTATTCCCCAAACGATGGCCATGGAATTTAGAATTGTATTGTATGATATAGTTAATATCTAATTTAAATGTTGATTTATATTTCATTTTAATTAATTTCCATTTAAATCAACAAGTGTCAACAAATATCAGCTATAAGAGTGAATATTGGCTAATATACTTGTGATATACCAAATGAAAGCTCATGTTGAGCTGTACACGAACCCGACAATATCACAACATGTTATATATATGCGACTTCCGACCTATTTTGTTAGAACGGGTCACATTTTGTATCTGGGCAGGCAGCATCTGGTGATGGTTAGTGTGTGGCACCCACCCGGGCACCATGGACACACCACAGCACAGGTCAGTTACCGCCGACTTTAACTTTTCTATTTGTATTTTCTATTTGTATTTTCTATCTTAATATCAAGATGCTAAGTGGAAGCATGTTTACAGAACATAATTACTCAAGATATTAATAACAAAGGGGGAGTTGTAGAATTTGTTTCGAAATAACTTCTTGGTTTTCTATTGCCAGGTCATTTTGTTCAAACCTAGTCGCAAAGTGAGCCATTTATGCTGTTTTGTCCTGTTCTGATGAGAATGGTTCAGTTTATGATTTACCTTGTACTTACAACCAGTTTTATACTTATTTAAATCCTGAATGTATACGTGTCATATTACCGAAGCAGGACTATTCTCTTGACATATGTTTTGGAAATAGACTACACGGAGAAAAGAAACAGCATCAAAAGGGAGTCCAGGTTGCCTCCAGAATCATTTTGGCTAATGTTGAAACACTTAATTTGTGTTATGAACTTTGTGCCAATACAAATTCAAAACTAAAACTCATTGCTGCACGTCTATGATATATTAAATATCCCCTCGCGGCTGTGGTGTTGATCCATCATGGCAATTCTGTGTGTAAGTGGACATTCATTACATGTGTATTCATCACATCACTATATTACTATTAATTCAAAACTTTCTCTTTGTTTAGAGTCACTGGGATTCTCCTCTTAGTGGCAGCCATGGGTGCTGCCACACACGGTGAGACAATGTTTGTTCTAACAACAGAATAATTGGATAAAACCAACATTAGATCCCAAAAGTATTTCCAATAGAATTTTCTAAGTTGCTTTTTCAAAGTTATCTTTTTGAAAATCTGTTGGCACATCACCTTTACATGACAGGTGATGTGGACCACATGCATGGTTGATGGGGGCGGGGCTTTACCCAGTTAAATGGGGACAGGCCCTCTTTTCAGTTAAACAATGCCGGAGCGCTCTTACAGTTTAAGGTGGTCTGATTGCAATAATGTAGTTTTTGTCAGCCGTAGGTCTGGCATAATGCATGAATGGAGCATTGGCAAGTTAGTCACAATGCTGCATATATACATCATGATGACCAAAGGGATAATGGTTTAAGCAGTTGGTCGCCCTTGGGGGTTTAACTGGGCACCTGCTGTCACTCACATTTTATTGTAAAACACAAAATAATTTGAATGCCTGTATTAATGTGACTCAATTTGCCATTAACGCTTAAAATACCATTTTCAAGAATCTAAGTGGTTAGCTTCAAGCTATCATCTTGTCAATCGTCAATATTTAAAATCTAGAATTTGTTTGTATTAACCCTTGTGACCACGGTAGGAAAAATTTGGCGTAGCCTATAAACAAGATTGTGCGCCTTTCCAACGCTACACTTTTTGTTTTAAAACTAATCACCCGGTAGGAAAATAATATCATCTGTTTCCTCCTAAAAATAATTGTGTCGAACTGCACGAAGAGTGGCTAAATCTGGCAAAGTTATACTCATCGTCCGTGGTTAAGCGTGGTATCATTTTACAAAATAACACAAAGATCTTGTAATATGTGTATTGTCGTCAATATCATGTTTATTCACATCATATACATGGCATCAACTCATTATCCACAGGAGGAAAAACACATGTATGCAGGTCATTATTGTTAATCTACACGCAGAACTTGTGGGAAATAAAAGCTGAATTTATTCCTATTTGCTCCAATACAGCATCTGAAACAACTGAAGCAACCACCGACCTGTCCATGCCGACTACTGAAGCCATGACAAACCTGTCCATGCCGACTACTGAAGCCATGACAAACCTGTCCATGCCGGCTGCTGAAGCCATGACAAACCTGTCCATGCCGACTACTGAAGCCATGACAAACCTGTCCATGCCGACTGCTGAAGCCATGACAAACCTGTCCATGCCGGCTGCTGAAGCCATGACAAACCTGTCCATGCCGACTACTGAAGCCATGACAAACCTGTCCATGCCGACTGCTGAAGCCATGACAAACCTGTCCATGCCGACTACTGAATCCATGACAAACCTGTCCATGCCGGCTGCTGAAGCCATGACAAACCTGTCCATGCCGACTACTGAAGCCATGACAAACCTGTCCATGCCGACTACTGAAGCCATGACAAACCTGTCCATGCCGACTACTGAAGCCATGACAAACCTGTCCATGCCGACTACTGAAGCCATGACAAACCTGTCCATGCCGGCTGCTGAAGCCATGACAAACCTGCCGATGCCGGCTGCTGAAGCCATGACAAACCTGTCCATGCCGACTACTGAAGCCATGACAAACCTGTCCATGCCGACTACTGAAGCCATGACAAACCTGTCCATGCCGACTACTGAAGCCATGACAAACCTGTCCATGCCGACTACTGAAGCCATGACAAACCTGTCCATGCCGACTAGTGACGAGGAGAGGGGCACGTTCCCGCCAGGTGATGTACTGAATGACCCGGTGTTTGAGGCGATCAAGTATGTTTTCCCACGCAATGAAACAATATTGGTAGGTACTTTTAATGAAATTATGTTTTAAACATAAAAATAGTAAACAATATAGCACATACTTTCTAGAAACTATAATGTAACAGTTTATAGTGCGACTATTGCTATGATATTGAAATACCCCACTTTTCAAGAGATTCACAAATCTTCTAATCCTATGACGACCGATGGTATATAAACTAAAGCCCTCTGCGGTCATTAATTACTAGAGTGGGAATGCTCCTCCATGAGTCCGTGGTAAAAGCAAAGTAGGTTGGATGAAACGGGTCTTGTCTTGTTTTGGGGTGCTTGGTGATAAGACACTCTTTTTTAGGACATTTAGCGAGTGAAAAAAGTAGGGCATCTACATACTGTCTTGTTCTAATTTCAGCAAGGGATCCGAAATGCCTTCCCATACTATCAATGGATCTGGGAAAAATACGCGGGCAAGGATTATGTTTTTGTAAACCTTCAGCTGTCTGCAGGGGATATTGCACTCGACCCTACTTTGCGTTTACAACTGTACTGTGGTATGGCGGGGTTCCCGGAGGAGGGGGAGTGGACTATTGGATGTATCAGCGGCACAAACCCTCATTTCTCAGACCTGCGGAGGAACTCACCCCTCGGGATGCTGCAGTTTAATATACCACTGTCTGTCCTGAATGCACTGCTAGCCGTCCTCTCCTTGCTGTGTGGGTTATTCGGTGAGTTATCAATTAATTCATCAAAACTGTAAACGTCTCGAATATGTTCGATTTGAATAGTCCTGACCATACTTAATTCCACAGGCACATGCACATTTTTTTTTTTGGGGGGGGGGGGGCATTTCTTAAAATCCGAACACAGTGGGCGGGGGGGGGGGGGTCGAGATTACTTTCGGTTAATTGGTGGGGGGGGGGGGGGGGGGGGTGGGAAATATAAATTGCCAATTTGTGAAAACCCACCAAGCCCCTTAGCTAGTAATAAATGACTTATATAGATCAGTAACCTGAGTTTGGCATCCAGATTTGTAATCATTTATGCTAAGATGCCCAGGTGTTTTTTTTCTTATATTGGTTTATGATAAACAAATCTACTCTATTTCTTTTTTTTTGCTGTGGGGATATCATTCCTTTCAAACTGCACCTGCAACTATATATTTAAACTCTGCGTAGCGAACTAGGTCATAATAATTGCTTAATCTGAACATCAATATATATGCGATGGTCAAGTATCTATAAGTATTTCTCCATCGTTTCCCCAACATTTTATAGAGATCATACAAACCGACAAAACCATGCATGAAAGGAAAGTAGTTGTCCTTGTCTTACAGGAAATATGTTGATTCTTGTCGTCATAATGACAAAACGGGAGTTGAAGACGTCAGCCAATCTTATCCTGGCTGGCCTGGCCGTGGCTGACTGCCTCAACTCTGTCATGGTGTTGTGCCATGTGGTAAGTACGCAGGGGCAGACACTAACTTTTGAGACCATGGGCCACCCGGGCCCGCAGTCTCAAAAAGTTGTGGGCCCGGAATTCAAACTGTGGGCCCGGGAATTTCAATATCAAAGTGACATGGTCCGATGATTAGGGCTCAAAAATGTATTTTGCTACATTGTACAAATGACCCAGAATGTTGCCTTTGGGACCACGTATTTAGGTTCAAATCGCCCATATAGAGGACATTTTAGTGTGCACTGTCCTTCAAATATGATATTAAACTAGCATTTGGAACACATTTGAGTAGAATTTAAATTATGGAAAAATATCGGACCTTGTCACTTTTAAATGTGTATATGCACAACGGAGGATAAGCACTGCTTGATTGATACCTTACGATTGATGTTCATTTGTTGTCATGATACACCAAAGCAGTGACAGTAAGTAAGTTGATAAGGCTGCATTGGTGCATCATTCTCAATTTAGGTAGACTGTATTCACATTCATTGGATGACATTGTCACTTATATGATACTGTAAGAGTGTGTGGAACGTTTTGAGTATTTATAAAAGTATTGTAGAAATAATCTTGTATAGTACATGACATGATGTGTTTGATTTGATAGTTGGCACCATTAGGATTTTCCCTTTCCAACGATATATAACATGATATACTTCCCAGTATAGGGATTGGATTTATGTCCATATTTACCATTATATTCACATGAAAATATGAGTGCACATAGCTATGGGCCACCCGGGCCCGTAGCTATGTAAATATCCAGAAAACTACGGGCCCGGGCCAAGAATTACGGGCCATTGGCTCCCGGGCCAGCGTTAGTGTCTACCACTGAGTCTGTACGGTACTCATACACACACATACAACTAGTGGCCACACTCAGATACTGTGTACCTTTAACACGTTAGTTAGTAGTGGCTAACCCATGTTTGTCATAGGAGTATTCGTCATTTTATGCAAAGACTAAGGTGGGTTAGTCAGTATTGACAAACCTGACCGTATTGACTGGATATACTTGTTTTGTCATCCGCGTACAGGAGCATAACGAGTGCACATCATCGTAATGATATAGATTGCTAACGATTAGTTTATAGCATCAGCATATCTATTCGGGTTCCAGTACCAGTGCCACATATAGCTTATAAAGGCAGATTGGGAAATCTGTGTATAAATGTGAATTATTGAAAATCATATCAACGAACCATGATGAGGTACAAAAGATAAATGAAAAAGTGGACCGCTTCCCCACTGAGCAGGCTGTAGCTAGCGTAACTAATACGGAGGTCAGCAGAATAAGTAGAAAGGGAATACATGGAATACAAAGCTTAGTACTCTCATCATCTAACAGATCACTGATCCAATGACACCTGTGTCCTTTTCATCACAGTACATTGATACCTTTCTGTGGACAATCACTAATCCATGGTTAGGTCCTGTGGGTTGCGCAACTATGAAGGTCCTCAAGGAATGGAGTCAGGTGGTGGCTATATGTCACTTGATAACACTTAGTTTCGAAAGGTGGGTATGGTCATCCTTTTAGAACGAATTTAAACTTAATTGGACAGATGTAGACATCATTTACATGAATGTACATGTACATGGTTTGCATCCAAAATTTTACAGATCGAGGTATAAACTATAGGAATTTTAGAAAATACATAATAATTCTACTTGATAACTAGAATGTCAATGGTTAAGCTAGAAACGATTGCTCTATCTATCTCTATCTATCTATCTATCTATCTATCTATCTATCTATCTATCTATCTATCTATCTATCTATCTATCTATCTATATATCTATCTATGTATCTACCTATGTATGTATGTATGTATGTATGCATGTATCTATCTATCTATCTATCTATCTATCTATCTATCTATCTATCTATTCATGGATCTATCTATCTATCTATCTATCTATCTATCTATCTATCTATCTATCTACCTATCCATCCATCCATCTATCTATCTATTATATATATATATATATATATATATATATATATATATATATATATATATATATATATATATATGTTTATAGTCAATTCTGAATAGAAGTTCAATTATATTGCTTTTTTTAAATTTATCTCAGATACTTTGCAATATGTTGGCCTATGAAAACGAACCTCAGATTTACCAGAAAGAAGGTTATCTGGATTATAATCATCAACTGGATCATGGGAGCCGCCCTAATGTTCCCGATATGCAGCTTCTACTTAAAGCAGGCAGTCCAAGTAAGTTTCCCCCAGGCCGACATAGAGAACAGAGACTGAGACCTTATTCATTACAAGGTCTCATAAAACTGTGGTATGTTTGGAAGTGAATATGTCATGCTGACATTGGTTCTTGGAATGAATCACATTCTGGTGACCCTTGTCGGCTTCGACAGAAAGTGCAATATCTACGTTTCTGAACTTGTAAACAATTTATTTATTAAGTATTACTTGTATGTATGGCAAAGATTGATTTATTGTAAAACTTCATATGTAATAAGATGACTTTGCCAAAATAAAAATATCAACAACAACAAAGATTGATCTTAACATTTTATTCCATGTCCTACAGATATGTCTAGAGATATTACCGGTATATCTGATCATAAGGGCTATAATGTTTAATGACAGTCACTGGTTATTTGTTTTTGATATGTTTCGTTCAAACACCAACGTGTTTCTTTTATGATTTCTAAGGATACAGTTTTTGTGGACGGAGAAGATTACACTTGTTATTGGCAAGATCATGAATTTTCCATCCCAACTGATACTGTTTGGCTACAAATCTACACAGTTGCCGTCTATTTGGTTCTGCCAGTACCCATCATATCGTTCAACTGCATCAGTATTGTAAAAACACTAGTGGCTAGCATTGAAAGGTCCAGACAGATGACAGGAGAAACAAGGTAGGGTTAGTTTACTAATGAGGCCTAGGGGCCTTCGTTTTTTTGCTTGGAATGATTGAGAATGGTGTTTTAACTCATGAGGGTTTAGCTGGTCTTTGACACCAATAAGAGTATCGTATTAACTTCCTGTGATGTATGCAGTATTACTAGTAGTATATATTGTATCGGAACGGGACTATGCTTAAGTACTGTTTATTACTCATTGGACCTGCAGCCAATCAGAGGCCTCCATTTGACCGGAAGTGACCGTTGCCATGGTAACTTGACCTAGTTAGGGTCTCAGCCAATCAGAGGCCAGCATTCTGGTAACTATGGTAACATGACCTAATTAGCATGGTAACGTGACCTACTTAGAGGTGGCGGGGAAATTCAAATTAGCCAATCAGAGGCCACCATTTTGGCGGGAAATTCAAATGGTCATGTGACCGGAAGTGACCTACTCAACATGACCGGAAGTGATGTCACTTGACCTACTTAGGGGATAAGCGATGACTGGAAGTGACAGAAGTAACCCAATTTTAAAAAATGTGGTCACGTGACTGGAAGTGACCTAATTAACATGTCTGATTATCACCTGCTGTTTGCTGTATGAAGTTTTTTGTATACGCTCTTTGAACACCTTAATCTCCTAATGACACTTAATCCTCTTATATATGTAACACACCTCCAGATCAAAAACAAGATTTGAATCCAGGGTGGAAGGATCCAGCTGAAAACAGGATAAGCTCACTCTCTCTTAAGCACCTGCTGTCCAGACCCCCTGTGATGTGCCTGTTGGGTGTCTGTTTGTCTGATTATCACCTGCTGTTTGCTGTATTGTATACGCTCTTTGAACACCTTAATCCCCTAATGACCTTTAATTACTCCTCTTATATATGTAACACACCTCCAGATCAAAAACAAGATTTGAATCCCGGGGGGAAGGATCCAGGTGGAAACAGGATTAGCTCACTCTCCTCGCCCTCTTCCGCGTCTTCGTCCTCTGTCTCCTCCTCCTCCTCCTCCTCCTCCTCCTCCTCCTCCTCCTCCTCCACTCCTGAGTGTCCAAATCAGTGTTATATTCATGTTTCCCCTGATCAATAGTATCGTAAATTCTCGCGTATAACCTGCACCTCGCGTATAACCCGCCCCCCGACTTTGAGAGAATCCTATAACCCGCAATTGAGGTCTGAAAATAGCGATTTTAGTACTGTTCTATACTTTCAAAACCCCTCGTATTACCCGCACCTAGACTTTGGAAATATTGTATAACCCGCACTAAAGGTTTGGTTCGCGTATAACCCGCGGGTTATACGCGGGAATTTACGGTATCTATTAACCTGATTGCAAATATTGTATCGATAATTTGGATCTTAACATAATGAAGAAATGAACCATTTAATATATTTTCTACTATGATATAAATAGTTTTACTAATTGGTTAAAGACATCACAACAAAATAATGGTAGTACCGTAAAACCTCGCGTATAAGCCGTGGCTTGTACGCGATCAGACTCAGCTTTCTTTTGATACCAAACATGCCTATATAGGGTGCGGCTTATACGAGAGTTTTTATAAGTATACTACAGTACAAAATTAACAATTTTCAGATGCCCTCTGCGGCTTATAGGATCGCACCAACCTCGGGGTGCCGCTTATACGCTAGTTAGGCTTATACGCGAGGTTTTACGGTAATGGTAAATGAACATGTATTATGTTTTACCGTACCTCATTGGGTCAGACTATAATTATAACCAAATCAAAATAAGATTAGTAATTATGGTGTTATAATTAAAATAAAATGAGTGATATAAAGTCACTGATTAACATTTTCCACCATTTATATCTTCATCTGCCCTAAATAAAGTGTTTTTCCAAGCCAGTCATAGATTGCACCCAGTCATAGATTGCATCCGGTCATAGATTGCACCCGGGCATAGACTATCAACTTGGCCCGATTTCGTGAGACACAGCCTCCTAAGGTTTGAGAACCAAAAGGAGTAGCAGCTAGGACCAACTTGTATTATTTATACATTTACAGCAGGCAGACCAATACTGAACAGGCTCGTCTCAGGGTGAGTAGCATGCTGACCATACACACACCAGAGTGTCATAGTATTATGTCTATATTATCGACCAATCAGAAGCCAGCATTGTCTACTGCTGCTGAACCCTTACTGAATAAACAGAGATGGCTTGCACTTCATGGAGTCCAGTGTGTGTCTATATCTGTATGATATCTTAGTAAAAAATTCCCTAACTTTACATAGTGACAGCGCTTAATCGGCTTGGTTAGTGGAAGAACTAAGCCTGGACTACATTCTGGACAAAGATTGAAACAGGATGGTCAAAATGGGAGGAGATGGAGACGGATTATGATTTTGTTGAAATTGGGTAGGAGATCCAACCTGCTGTTGTTAGTGTTCAGTCAGGACAACACAGTCTACATCATATCTGTCATAGTGACTGAGGAGAGACTTTGAGAGTGACTCTTCTTCAGAAAATCCATCCTCCAAATCAGATTAGTGGTGCTCCAGTGGGTGCCATTACTGAATTAGGTCCGTCATCCAAGTCAAGTCAGTGCATGGTGCTGCAGAGTGTGTGTGTGTGTGTGTGTGTGTGCAGTGACAGTGAGCAGCAGTAGGACCCTGTACACTTCCTTCAGCCTTCTGGATGATTCTGAATCATGGCAAAGTTTAGTCCTCCAGACCCATTCACCTTTGAGGAGCCTTCCCAATGGCCTGAATGGAGAGAGAGGTTCATAAGATTCAGGTCAGTGTCCAAGCAGAAGAATGAAGATGGGGAGGTCCAAGTGTCCACACTCATATACTGTATGGGAAGACAGGCAGAGAAAATTTTCAAGTCATTCAGTTTTGATCCTGTCCCAGCAGCAACCGAAGCCGTACCACATCCCATAGATCCGAAAGAGGACTTCGTGACAGTGATGAAGAAGATCGATGACTACTTTGTGCCGAAGAAGAACACTATTCATGAGCGAACTAAATTATATTATAAAATCTAAGAGCCTGGAGAGTCAATTGAGAGCTTCCTCTGGAGCTTGTATGGGATTGCAAAACATTGCTGATTTGAGGACAAGGAAGATGAGCATCTTTGAGACAGGTTCATCAGTGGCCTGAGTGACAAGAAGATGTCGAAGAAACTTCAACTCAAACAAGACACCCTTACTATTGACCAAGCCGTCCAACAAGCGCGACACAAAAAGCTTGTCCAGGGCCAGAACGAGCCAGCCAAAGCCGTGAACTCTGTGAGAGACGGTGGCAGGAGACGAAGAAGAGGAGGGTCTGGTGATAATCCTTCTGGGTCAAATAACGAAGGTCAAACCAAGGTCAAAGGTCAAACCAAGGTCAAAGGTCACACAATCAAAGTCAGAAGTCAAAGACCAAATGTGGTGACTGTGGTTATGTCCATAGATCTTCTGAGCCAGGATTGTGTCCTGCGATTGGTAAGACATGCAAGAACTGCAGCAGAAAAGGACATTTCAAAGCAGTCTGTCACCAGAATGTCCAAGAAGTGTATGAAGATGACCAGCAGGAATCTGATTACTTCTGAGGATCTGTCAACTGTGCTGATTGTGATCCAGCTTGGAGAGTCACTCTAGGCATTGGTAGCAGTCAACCTATAGACTTCAAGATTGACTCTGGTGCAGATGTTTCTGTGATGTCATACTCTGTCAATGAAGCAAAGACCGGTGCTACGTGAAGTCAAGGCTAATCTGTCAAGCCCTGGAGGTCCCCTCAGCTGTGAAGGAAGGTTCATAGCTAGGCCCCAGGTAAAAGGGACACATTACAACTTCAGAGTCTTGGTAGATGGATATGAGGTTGAATCCATCCTGGGCAGAGGAGTCGCATCCAGAATTGGCCTCATCACCAAGATAGACACTTTAAAAGATGGTGTTGGATGTCTCAACACTGATCCCGTCACGATAGTGCTGAAAGATGACGCTCGTCCTTTCTCAGTGATAATTGTCGGAAGAGTATCCGTTCCACTCCTGCCTAGAGAAAAGGAGGAACTGGATCGACTGTTGGTATCAGATGTCATTAGGGAAGTAAAGAAACCGACCCCATGGTGTGCACCGATGGTGCCAGTCATCAAGAAGTCGGGCAGTGTGCGTTTGTGTGTTGACCTGAAGAAGCTTAATTTCAATGTCAGACATGAGAGGTTCATCCTACCAACATTGGAAGATCTCACCTGTAAGCTTTCAGGAGCCACAATGTTGTAATGTCCAGATGCTACCAGTGGATTTTACCAAATCCCACTTGAAGTGGAAAGCCAGGAACTGACAATGTTCTTAACCCTATTTGGGAGGTACTGTTTCAAACGCTTACCTTTTGGTATCACGTCAGCACCAGAAATATTCATGCGAAAGATGATGGAGGTTCTAGATGGAGTAGAAGGTGTCTTCGCCTACATGGATGATGTACTCATCTATGGCAATACTCTTAAAGAGCACGATGATCAACTAGCGAATGTGCTCGATGTTCTGAAACGAGCAGGATTGGAACTCAACCAAGAGAAGTGCCCTACAGACAGAAGGAACCGAAATTCCTTGGTCAAACATTTGCCAAGGATGGGATCTCAGCCGACCCTGAAAAGGTCGAGGCTATATCCGAGATGCCTCCACCGTCTTCAGTGACTCAGCCGAGGCAGGTGCTAGGTATGGTACACTACCTTGGATTATATCTGCCAGATCTACATGTGATCACCCGTATGCTGAATGATCTCCTGAAGGCCAATGTGGAGTGGATCTGGGGGTCTGCATAGGTAGAAGTCACTCATCTCATCAACCCCAGTGTTGGCCTATTATGACGTCAATAAGCCCAGGTAAAAAATACCATGGTTTATCATGCGTTGTAAACCATAGTAAATTTACTGGGGTACTTTGGAACCAACCATGATTTCTATACTATGGTACACCCTGATATATATCATCATAATATGATAGAGTACTTGCAAGACCATGATGTTTACCATGGTGTTAACTATGATTTAATATGATATATCATATCATTTAATGACATCACAATAACTATGATTTACCTATATACCATGATCTTGGCATGTGGTGCACTGCAGTAAATTTACTGTGGTACTTTGGAACCTACTATGGTTATTGCACAATGGTATTACCATGATTGTTATCACAATATACTATGATATAGATTATCAAAGCATGTTCAAATGCAATTCATGGCCGATTTGGTTTCATATACAATTCACAAAGCATCTTAATACCAAGATGCATTTGTCAAATGCTGTCATCTCATCACATAAAGTGCTTCTAGGCACTTTAGTACTGAGAATAAACTCCAGGTTTGTTACAATGGTACAACTGAAACAGTGTGGCTATATACTTATCCCATTTACAACAGATGGGTGTCTGTATCTTTTCAACTAATTTCTTAAGTATATTATCACTTTATGAGGCTGGTTTTATCAAAAGTACCCCTGGATTACATTGTTAAAGCGTGAATGTCTAAAGAAATTTTAGAATCATCATTAATTTGTACTTATAGACAACATCAAAGATTAGAACCCCATCAGAATAGTCCTCAAACATACCAGACTGCTACCTAGTGTGAGAAAATTAAACTATATTACTATAGTTTACCATGGTATACCATGGTATACGATGGTACCATGTGCTTTCTATATCCCCTATTATCAACCAGTGCCCATTCTATTTCTGCTGTGTGCAAGAAATCTACTGTATTATATTACATGACATGCAGCAATATTATGCTATAATCTTTACATTTTATGTATTTTATATTATCCAGCCCTATTTCTGTCCAGATAATCCATAATATGAACAAAATCGTCCTACAGTGTTAATCCCCATAGACAGACCGAAATGCTGATTATTACTTAAATAAGGATCTAAATTTAAATATTTAGATGTCCAGGTGGTGCCTGGTTACTTATTTGTTTAACAAGGACAAGTAAATTTGAGGATTTATGGGTCAATTAATTACTTCCATCAACTATCTGTTTTGGATTATAACTACCATGGTAGATATAGGACTTGCTATAGGCTGTCCTTACTAAGACTAGACTGATTGCTTGTTTAGGCATTTATTAGGCATGTTGTGTAAAAAAACAACATAAATTAGATTGTTGATTGTTTGAAATTATTTAGAATTTATAATTATTTCTACATTTATTTATAAACGTTTTACTTGGCATAGACCAGGGTGCCACCTAGTGTGAGATAATTGGACTAAAGTACTATATTTTACCATGATATACCATGGTTTACCATGATACATGAGTGGGGTTAATTAGCCTGGTTTATTCTGGTATGTCCTAATAAATTACGGTTATAAGGGATGGTCTTACCATCATACAAAGAAAGCATGGTAGACAATATGACTATAAAACCACGGTAGATCATCATAAATATCTTAGATGTAAATATCACAATTTATTCTGGTATATCATGGTTAACTATAGTATTTAAACCGTGGTTTACCATCAGTTCAATGTACCATAATAAATGTGAGTAATGGCTATAATAATATTATCATGATATTGTGGTATCTTGATAGATTGTGGAATACTATGATCTTAGAATCACTGTACATCATGGGTTTGGCATATCACAGTAAACTATGGTTATGTATACCACAAAATAGCAGGGTATACTATGGTACATTACGGTATACCATGATGTATTCTGGTTTACTAGAGTAGATCATGATATTTACCGTGGTATTTTTTTACCTGGGAGGCCACAACAGTCAACGCAGATTCTAGTTCCTATGGATTGGGAGGTGTATTACTAAGACCATGGAGGTATTCTGAAGCCAGTGGAGCAGAACAACGCTACGCACAGATCGAAAAAGAGTGTTTAGCAGGTGTGTGTGCATGTGAGAAATTCGACCGGTTCCTATGTGGACTGGAATCCTTCACACTGGAGACTGATCACAAACTGCTAGCCCCTCTCATAAAGTCTAGAGACCTGGATAATATGCCCCTGAGGTGCCAGAGACTTCTCATGAGACTCATGAGGTACAACGCGCAAGCAAAGTACGTACCTGGGAAAGACATGTTTCTGATGCCAATGTCAACAAAGGCCTTAAGCAGCACAGCTGAGGATGTTGATCTCTATGTCCAATCTGTCATAGCTGGGTTCCCTGCGACACCTCAGAAAAGAGACGATCTGAGAGCAGCAACGCAGAATGACTCAGTGTTACAAGCAGCGATAGTCTTTACCCTGACAGGATGGCCAAAATATCAGAAGGATGTGCCTGAAAGTTTACACGAGTTGTATGCTCATAGAGCGATGTTATCAGTAACAGACGGTCTGTTGGTGTTCGGCGACAGGATTGTGATTCCAGTTGTCATGAGAGCAGGATTCATGATGGACACCAAGGCATTACAAAGTGTCTAGAGAGGGCCAGACTTGGAGTTTGGTGGCCAGGCCTCACTGCGGATGTGAAAAGGATCTTTAGCGTACATGAGCACTGCCAGATAGCCTGACCAACCAAGCGAAAGGAGCCACTGCTTCCTACACCTTTGCCGCAAGGTCCTTGGCAGAGGGTTGGGGCAGATCTCTGTCAGTTCAAAGGCAAGGATAACCTTGTGTTAGTTGACTATTACTCAAGATGGATAGAGGTCTTATGCCTGTATAAGACAACAGCAGAGTCAGTGACGAGTAGAATGGAGGATGTGTTTGCTAGGTTTGGGTCACCAAAGGAAGTGATTTCAGACAATGGTCCCCAGTTTATCTCTGCTGACTTCAAGAAGCTGGAGCTAAAGCACAAGTTTAGTCATATCACCTCTAGCCCATATCTTCCGAATGCTAATGGGGAGGCAGAGCGTGCCGTGCAAACTGTCAAGCGGATTCTCAGCCAAACAGACCCTTGATTAGGTCTGATGGTCTACAGAGACACAACGATAGCAGCAACTGGATGTAGCCCATCTCAGCTTATGTTGGGTCCCCATTTCCAGACAACACTACCAGTGCTTCCAGCAACCCTAGAGCCTAGGTGGCCCGACGAGAGACTGTTCTCCACAGAGATCAGGCGACTAAAGCGGTGATTCCACCAACGCCACGTGACGGATCCGTCCACTTTTTGGACGGATTCGTCCACTTTTTGGACGGATCCGTCCACTGACGGGTTGGTGGAAGTCATTTTCCCCGTCATCAGCACGCCAAAAATGTGACGGATCCGTCAGAATGGCTTCCACCGGTCCGTCCGTCGACGGACGGACCAGTGGAAGCAGGAAAATGGAAATCCGTCCGTCAACGGGTGACGGATCCGTCACCATTTTGGCGGATCCGTCAAGTGACGGAAATATCTAAATATTTTGATATTTCCATCCCTTGACGGATCCGCCAAAATGTGACGGATCCGTCACCCGTTGACGGACAGATTTCCATTTTCCTGCTTCCACTGATCCGTCCGTCGACGGATCCGTCGACGGATCCATCGACGGACGGATCAGTGGATCACTTTTTGGGTCCTTATGACGGCTAATTTGGCTTCCACCAATCCGTCCATTGACGGATCCGTCCATTGTCCGTCGACGGACGGACCAGTGGAAGCAGGAAAATGGAAATCTGTCCGTCAACGGGTGACGGATCCGTCACCATTTTGGCGGATCCGTCAAGTGACGGAAATATCTAAATATTTTGATATTTCCATCCCTTGACGGATCCGCCAAAATGTGACGGATCCGTCACCCGTTGACGGACGGATTTCCATTTTCCTGCTTCCACTGATCCGTCCGTCGACGGATCCGTTGACGGATCCATCGACGGACGGATCAGTGGATCACTTTTTGGGTCCTTATGACGGCTAATTTGGCTTCCACCAATCCGTCCATCGACGGATCCGTCCATTGACGGATCCGTCCATCGACGGATCCGTCAAAACAGGTATCTAGTCTATCAAATATGGACGGATCCGTTGACGGATGGAATCAGTGGAAGCAGAAACTGGACGGATCCGTCCAAAACGGACGGATTTGACCAATCTGTTGACGGACGGAGAGGACAGGGAAGTTGACGGATCTGTCAAGTGGCGTTGGTGGAGTCAGCCCTTTAGGGGACTTATGCAGAGCATTACAATCATCGACATGGCGTTCGTCCCCTGCAACCATTGCAGCCGGGCGAGAAGATCGTCATGAAGGACGACAACCAGAAGGGCTGGAACCGGCCGGGAGTTGTTAGCGGTGCAGCTGACCCACCAAGGTTGTATGTCGTGCAAACAGAGACTGGAACAACTAGGAGAAACAGAAGCGATCTCCAACCAGCTATCCCAACTCCGACTGTGACACCCAAGAAACCAGTTCGAGACCCACAAACATATTGTGCGAGTCCGATGCCAGATCCTGTAGAGACACCTGGTGCTTCTGGTTCTGTTGATTAAGGCACAAATCAATCAGCTACTTCTGCCACACGCTTGATAGTAAATAATTAGTTTCTGAGTCATAGTCATAACAAACAGTCATGAAGAACAGACATATTGAAAAGTCAGTTTGAAGTGTCATATCAATAAAAGTTATATAACAGAAAACTATGAGAATGTCGACAAGAGACTTCTGGTGTTAAAGGGAGATGTCATAGTACTATGTCTATATTATCGACCAATCAAAAGCCATCATTGTCTACTGCTGCTGAACCCTTACTGAATAAACAGAGATGACTTGCACTTCATGGAGTCCAGTGTGTGTCTATATAGATCTGCATAATATTTTAGTCCAAAATTCCGTAACTTTACAGAGAGTATAATATTATATAATATAGTAAGCAGTATGGACGTTCATAATAGTCATTCATAATACAAAAGATACATAGTAGCAATGTACAGTGTGCATATGAAAAACAGCAGATCTGTATAATGATACAAGGTGGGATAAGATGAACAGCTATAATATTAGAACTAGAAGCTAGTTACATGATGTACATTCATAATGATACAAGATGGTAATCAGTGAATATATGAATTAATAATTACACAAGGCTTAGCATCAATAACAAATCAAGAATCAATGATACAAGGAAATAATGACTATACTATTATGACAAGTTGTTTAGTTGGGAATACTGCTTGTCAAAGATTTGTTGATATTCTATTGATTTTGCATTTAACTCGGGATTATATTAGTTTGATTTATTATCAAACAGACAAGAGAAAAATGCAATGTTACCCTGAGAACTTTCATGATACGACCATTTGAGCGAAAGAATCTTGTGAATGTGTAATTCATATCTATACAAACAGAAAAACTGCTGGGACATTATGGGCTCTTTACACTACAAATCAGTCTTTAGACTACAAATTGATACCAATATGTTGCACAAAGACAGTGAACGGGTCTTTATGCTACAGATATAGCTTTAAATCACAAATGTCTTTAGATTACAAATGTCTTCAGGACACAAATGTCTTTAGGCCATACATTCCTTTAGGCCACACTTGTCTTTAGACTACAAACAATATGTCCAAGTGGGTACCTGAGACCACTATATAGGATGTGTTGCGCGAAGATACATTGATCTGGGACTCAGTCAGCTACCTAGACCACTATAAAATATCTTTTTTACAAGACTGACTGATCAATAAGCCAAGGTTTGTTACTCAGATCACTGCATAGTATTTGCTGGATAAAGACAAACAATTCCAGTACATAGGGATTGTTGCATAAAGACGTTTGTGGCATAAAGACATGTGTGGTCTGTAAACATGTGTAGTCTTAGACATTTGTGATTCTAAGACCCGTGGAGTGTCTTTATGCAACAAATTGGTAACAATTTGTAGTCTTAAGGCTTCTTTGTAGTATGAAGACCACACAGACATCGATGAAATGAAATAGATGACTTTTACAAAAGACAATTAGCATTTATCTTCCTTAACTATGGTGGCTAATAAATGTGATAAATACCAGTCGATTTAGGGAAAGTACTGTCTGTAGGAACTTTAATCTGGCTAAAATAATGCACAATTTGGTAATGCTGACTTGGTATAGCTGAATTAGTGTAATAACAATAAAAATACTGACATCATTCTTCTTCTTCTCACCACAGTTGGCGTACATGCTGATAGCACTAGTGGTTATCTACGTCGTCACCGTAACACCAGGCCAGGTTGTTGGTATCTTAACTAAGCACCACATAATAGCTTGGAATGATGTGATTATCAAAATCTATGAAGGTTCTATTGACATGCTGCGCGGCATAAACAGCTGCACTAACGTGGTGGTGTACAGCCTCATATCGAGGTGAGTTATTTAGTGTGTGTTACCCCTGTAAACACAGATACGTAGGTCAGACGTAAACCTGCATTGATTCGGAGTGTAATCTACGTATTTTTACAAGGTTTATGGACGTCAAAACGTGAAGGTTTATGGACATTCAATAGACGTTTCAGACTGATTTACGTTTTTCTTCGTCATTCAGATGTAAATCTATGTTGAAATGATACATAATTCTATATAAAATTTACCTACATTCTATGTGCAATAGCTGTATTTAGTGATAGATCTGTGTCTTTGGTGTATATTCCCGTTCCCAAACATAGATAACTGCATGATGTGATTGTATATCCCCCATTTCATATTTTATTAGACACGCCACCATTTCTAGGTTATGCCAAGAACCTAAACACATCTCTAAGAGTTCTTGGCTGCAAGGAGGCTTTGTATTTCTTTCATCACCAACAATATGGTGTTAAACCAGTAAAGTACCCTAATACATTATAGTACATGCAGTCTTTTCAACTATTTCCCCTTAATATGAATGTCCAATGATATGTGGCTAACTTCCATGACATTTATTTAATGATTATCAAGAGTTTACTTCTTTTCAATGTGTACAATTTTATCAGGTGTTCTTAGATTCTCTCCATGCCTGATAGTGCTGGTACCTAGTGTGAGACCAGAGAAGTATTACAAGGCTTATGCAAAGAACTTTACCTCATTCAGACATAAATAAACGTAGAATCATTGCGTTTATTTACGTCTGAATGAGGTAGAAAAACGTAATTCAGCTTAAAATGTCTGTTGAACGTCAATAAACCTTCACGTTTTGACGTCCACAAACCTTGCAAAAAAACGTAGCTCCAACCATTGGTTCAAAGATTACCTAGATAAACCTCTCTACTACGTGGGAGTCAGGTAGCGTGTTTACAGGGACAATTAGTGTTGTATATGGGGGGGGGGATGCAGAACAGCACCAACGTGTTCCAATATTGATGTGTGTTGTTTTATGTGTGACACAACAATTATTGTCTGTAGTACTATATATATGCATATATTTAGCGTAATGCGCAAGATCTGTCTGCCCCCCCCCCCGAGCAAGACAAAGATTGGGCAGGTGGGGGGAGGGGGGTTGCACATGCCCTTTGACTATTGTAATGCAGTTTTACTTTTTGGCCCCTGCCCGAAAAGGGGCCGAAATATTTTCCCCAGAGCCACCCCCGCCTCCCAGCCAAGAGCCAAAATATCTCCCAAATCCACCGCCACGCCATCGCCCATTCATTGTTAAACGACGATCACTGCCCTAGTCATGGTGCATTAATGCAGCCTCGCTGAGTAACTATAACAAGTATGCCGACCATGATACATCAAAGAAGTGTTGACAAGCTGCTTGCCATGGATGCTGTCAGACATTATATATGAAGGGGATTATTAGTCAATAATGCTATTTATATGAAGTCAAAGCAGATTTAAATTGTGTAAATATCAAATTATGATTATATTAAGCATTAGCATCTTCCCTATAATCATGGTTAAACCTAATAGATACTTATTTATTTACATTTCCTGCTGATGTTTCAGACAGTTCCAGGCAGCGTTTAAGGAGATGCTGTGTGGCTGCTGCAGGAAGCGCTCCGCAGCAAACTGAGGATACCATTGTAACAGTCAGCATACCGGGACTTAGACATGCACAAAAACTGGAAACCATGGCATCATTCAGCATATCGGGACTTAGACATGCACAAAAACTGGAAACCATGGCATCATTCAGCATATCGGGACTTAGACATGCACAAAAACTGGAAACCATGGCATCATTCAGCATACCGGGACTTAGACATGCACAAAAACTGGAAACCATGGCATCATTCAGCATACCGGGACTTAGACATGCACAAAAACTGGAAACCATGGTATCATTCAGCATATTGGGACTTAGACATGCACAAAAACTGGAAACCATGGAATCATTTAGCATATCGGGACTTTAACATCCACAAAATCTGGAAACCATCATTTAACAAACCCCGGGTCAAACAATTAACATTCGCAAATACGGCCTAACTGTATCAAGTAGAACAGTAAAAAGAGAATTTTAGGGATTATGAAAGCACTTGAAAGGCCCTCATAGTGTGTCCATGCACTATATACTGCATCGGTGTATCATGGCGGAAAATGAAAATGGAATGTAAGTTATAATGCTGCCTTTGGGTATTTTTATTTAACAAATCGAGCCTCTTACACTTTTCACAAAGACACTAATTGTACCTGTGAATGTATAAAAGCTGAATATATTGGAAGTTTTAGTTTCTCTAATATCCATTTTTCGAACACAATGCTATTATATCATATTTCTGTTGTTTGTGCATGGGAGTGTGTCAATGGACATGGTAAGGCGCAATAAATATATTCGACTCTAGTCACACAAGTTTTGTCATGTAAAAACCTCGCGTATTAGCTTAACTTGCATACTAGCCGTACGTAGACTTTCTCCTGATTCTATAAGCCACACTGGCGATCTGATCATGGCAACTTTATATTGTAGTATACATCTAAAAACTGGCGTTCCAGCCACACCCCGACTCTGAGCCGATCCTATAAACCGCACTGGCGATCTGACTCGGCCTATACGTGAGGTTTTACGGTATCTTCTCTAATGGACACAGGCCCAGGTACAATTCATAGAGTACTTAAGGGACCTTAAGTACGATGTACTATTGCCTTCATCTTCATGATGCTTGAAGGGTTGCATACATGTGTAGTGACCCAGCTTTCATCCGAATAATATTCATCTAATAATATACGATATGAAAGAACAAGGTGCTAACACCTGACGCCGGTCTGAAGGGTTCGGACAGAGTTCGGAGCACGATGTCCAAGAGAACCCAATTACAGCATAATAATATAATACCGGCCCCTACATATGCTTTGCGAGTGTTTTAAACCTATTATGTAGTAGTGTCATGGTACTTGAATGCATACAGCAGTGGCGAGTCACTCACCAGCGCTGCATCCATGCATCTTACCGACAAAGGACATTATCAAAGTACTAATAGAGTTTAAAGCACTAATACAGTGAATGGTCAGATGTATGCAGTGTGTACCTGTTCATGATTGTGACCTCAATAAACTCGTCTGTACCAAAAAAAGAACAAACTCCCTCGTCATATGTTTCATTGTCATTTTTTTTAACAAGAGGGGGGAGGGAGGGGCCGTGAAAGTTTGTGCAGGGTTGGCGAAATTTACTTTTTTTGGTCAAATTCCTTCAGGGTCCACCCTCCCCCCCCAAAAAAAAGGAAAAAAGAAAAGAAAGACCCCCCCCCACCCCGTTGGTAAAAGATGACCATTCCCTTTAGTGACAGTTCAGTGGTACCTGCCTCTTTTAACGTTTGAGGGAAGTATGATGCTTCAAGTCCCCTTTGTCATTTGTTGCCATCATGCCCCAACGCAGCGCCCTATAAACTCACATGCAAGTGCTTCATTGTTACATCATGCCATACCGTTGTGGGCGTATCAGCAGCATACCAACAGCATGATGCATTCATGCTGTTGATATACAGTCCTGGTTAATTACTTACGGGGACTGCATTTATAAATGCATTATGATAGCAGAAATACATAGATCATGAAAGTACTATGCTGTCCATAAAGAGTAAGACCTGTCATGCATTTACCCTCAGGAGACATGCATTAACTACCCCCCCTGGAGGACCGGGGCTCACCCAACTGGTACATGTCGGGGGACACGGCAACATACCGTAACCGTAACCTGAGGGTTCGGCCCTGGGGTAGCTCCTGGTGTCGACATGCCATCGTGTTGGATAGAGCCCTGGAAGGAGGGAGCATTGCCACATATAGGCTAAAATATGGTTCACTATTTCTTTTTGTAAATCGTATTTCCGCGATGCCTTTAATTCTACAAATGCAGCTAGCCCAATCTAACTGATTTTGAGCAAAGTAATGATGATTAAAATGATATGTCGTATATTTAAATTTCATATATATTAAACATGGGTCTATACCTTTTTTGGACCACACATCAAGTATCAGCTAAGTTGTGATTTACCAGTTGCAGTTCTGGACAAATGGTGTGTATTCTGGCTGCAGCATAGCGCTAATGCCCATTCTACCCTCTAAGGGCAGCGTTATAGTGGAATTCACTTTGCAGCATGGTGCATGACAGTGGCGGATCCAGGATTTTCCAGAGGGGGGGGGGCCCAAACCTGGCCAACCATGGAGTGACTGATTGTTCCAGCGCACAGAGCAAGCAAAGCGTAGCGCAAGAAAATTGCAGCAGCCATACTAGGGGGGTTTGGGGGCATGGTCCCCCTCAAGAAAATGCTGATGGTCTGTGTCTATATGG
Organism: Harmothoe impar; assembly: GCA_947462335.1. Lineage (NCBI taxonomy): Eukaryota > Metazoa > Annelida > Polychaeta > Phyllodocida > Polynoidae > Harmothoe > Harmothoe impar. Next base: position 21,427,561 of record OX381714.1, read on the forward strand.
TATTGTTTATTATTTTTATTTATATATATATATTTCTTTTTTTTTTGGCGGGGGGGGGGGGCCAAGGCCCGTCGGGCCACCCCCCTGGATCCGCCAATGCATGAAGGCAACACTTGCGACCCAGTCAGCGTAATCAGTTAATGGGTCTCATCTCGCTCCCAGGTGGGCTGCCATTAGTAGCTAAAAAAGCCATCTGGACAAAAACTTTTAGACCCTTGACAGGGGGGGGTAAAAAATATCGATCACTCTTGCAGAGGGGCAAAAACGAATTCACCTGTTATCAGCACGTTAGTATGCTTCAAAGAGACCGCACAGAGACGAAAATCTATCAGTCCCCACCACACTGATAAAATGGAGGGATCCAAACTTGTCAAATAGTCGTCTTATAAGAAGAGTTTAGGGTCTTTTAAGTGACGGTCATAAAATAAACGAGTTAAAGGTTGTCTACCTGAGGACCTACCAACTTACCATCCCAAAAGACAACACTAGACTCATCTAACTGACAATGTTAACCTGGGTGGTGGCCCACTCCAAATGACGAATTTAGGATTGTCAAATTCACAACCCTAGAATAGTTAACCCTTTATTGGCTGCAAACTACTTTAAATATGCTTTAATTCTTTTGTCAGCATGATGCATGAATGTAAAGCTAGTGATTCTCTTCATCAAGACTGCATTCTTACATCACGCCAACCCTTTGGAAATGTATTAACAGTTAGGTGAGTATACTTACCAAGGCTGAATTCATGTATTATGATCACATAGAGCATAGCACCTTAAAGCACTATGCAGCCCTTCAAGGGTTAACTTGTGCACTGTAACCTCTACTTCACTGCAGGTGGAGCTCACTGGGTTCTGAGCCTAGGCATAGTTACTGTCCATGTCTCCAATTCTCAGGTTTGTAATAGCTAATTCATAGAGGCATGTAGGTTAGGGGAATCCCTGCCATGTCATCAAAGTCTGTATGAGAGTATTTCTAGTCCTCAGTAACAGACTGTTAACACATATATATGTGGGTGTCATACCAATGAGAGTTTCCTTGCAGCTATTGTACTATTGAAATAAACACAAAAGAGGTGTCTATACCCTACACATGTTTGTTTTGTCTTAATTATATCAAAACTTTGAATCTTTTACCTTATCTAGCATCCCCGATAGGTAATTCTCAAGATTCTCCAAAGCATGCATGTGTATTTCCATAATTATGATTAAGATCAACATAGAAATTATGCAATTCATTCCCTCACTTTATACATAATGCATTCTATACTAACACCACCTACAGGGGGAATCCTGAATCAGGCCCTGGTTGACGTGTCTAGGGCTGGCATACGTCAGGCTTTGGGCTGGCACAGGCCAAGTAGGTGCTTTATCTGACAACTATAGTTAGAACACCCGCTACCTTGTCACATAGAATAGTCTTCAGATGACTTTATTTTTTGAGTGCACCCCTGCTGTTAAAAAAAGAGCACTCCCTTAAGGCAAGTTCTCTATTTTACTCAAGCCCCAACCCCAAAGTGAAAAAGTCCCTCGTATTTTGAGCTCGGGGAAAAGTCTTTCTGCTTGGCCTGTACGCCTGTGATTGGGTGTAGGGTATGTGGGGAGGATGTATGTCGGGACAGGAGGGGTGAGTAGGGGTCAGGCCCTGGAGGAGGCAGAGTTTATTTATACAACTCACAGTGCGGGTCGCACACGTGCCGCACGTGGCACCCACTGGAGCATGTATTAGCGGTCCCTGGAGGAGCACGTGTACGTGTGCACGTGTAGGGTGCACGTAGAGGGTGCAGGGGGCGCCCTGCAGGAGGGGTGCATGGGAGGGGCAGGCCAATACACCCCATTAAACCAGTCTCAGGACACTGCTCACAATGCACAGCAACCCTGATATATTGGGCGCTCGACTCGTGTAGCTGGGCGGCAATCATGTACATATAATGGTACCATGGGATGGGTAGCATGAGATTAAAATGTATGTGGACACCTCGTAATAATCCAGGACTGCACCTGGACTGCTGCTGAAATATACTTAGGTTCCATAGACTGCATCCTCTACGTATTCCTATTCATGACATGAACGAGACAAAGCAGATGGTTAATCATGAAAATGACTTTCCTCCAATATCATTGGTTCAGTATTGTCAATGTCCGCTAGACTATTATCAGCCTAGGTTATATAGGATATGTGTGGGCTCATTTGATTGAGGTTCCCAAAGGAGGGATGGCAATTATGGCTACAATGAGCAGATGGAGTCTACTCTTCTCAAATCATCCCTGCTGCTTGTCCCCATCAGCCATCACTGCATGAACCATCAGATTTAAGCAACATTAAGCAAAACTTGAGTTTTTTGGTTTGGAAAGGTTTTTACTGTCTGCCACGATATAAACAAAGTGATGTCAAGTTGCTTCAAGCTGCTTAAGGCCGGACGGCCATTGATCAACATTAAGCTGTCCCTGAATTTGCTTAAATCAGATGGTTCATGCAGTTAACGTAGCTAATACTTAGTATGCATAACGGCAACCCTACCCCTCAGTCCTCCCTTCTTTGAAAGTGCATGCCACGCCCCTGGTTTTAAACACAAACGTTTTCTAAGTTTACACATTTTGATCAATAATGTGCTATCCCTATAAGCTAATTAACATCCAGGGGTGTGTCAAGTCTAAATAGTCAAGAAACGGAACAAAAAGGGGTCTGAAACGCTCTACTTTTAAAACTGCTCACGGCAATGCCAGGCCCCTGACATCTAGAGCTGGTTTGGGGCATGGAGCGTGGACCACACCCTGCTTGATGCCCGACACAAGAACTACGTGACGGGGTTAGGGGGACGTCTTGTGGGGTCGCCATTTTAGGCATGTAAACAAGACACAAGTCATGTTGGACAGGAATTAAAGCCAAATGCGAATGCTTTGAAGTTGAACATTTTATCCCACTTGAGATAAGGTTATAGGCACATGTTAAAGTTGCATGTTTATGTGGTTAACTACACATGTCTGAAGGACTGACTGCACATGTCTACCATGATTGCCCGTTTAAGCGCACCTGTGCTTATAGATTTCAAGTCTCACTTACCCCCTGCGCAGGAATCTGCGCTTAGATGAGTCATTTAAAAAACAATTTCAGTGTCAGGAGGGTCCTAGACCTGCGCTTGTTTGAGACCTGCGCTCATCTGAGACTCCTGCGCTTAAAACAGGCCATTACTGTAATTTATAAAGGACTGGTTGCACATGTCTAAACTACTGACAACACATCTGTAGGAGAATGGCTAACGCATCAGCCTGCATGTTTGAAAACAAGCACCTTAAAGCCACTCTACCTGCTGCTATTGTTTCCCCATACAACGTTTACCACGTACCATTAAAGCTGCTTGTATTAACGGTACTCAGCCCACAGGTGAGCGTTTCCTAACTACTCATCAGAGACCAAAAGACGAGATGTTTGAAAAGTCTGAGGCTAAACCGCGCCTTTAAGGCCAGCATAACTTGCCGACTGCTATACTGTATTCATGAATTACCCCAATCAGGGGTCGACCCTGTGGGTTGATATCCTCCCGTAGAGTTGGCATTACGCACGAACACACTGCTGGTGTGAAGGGGGTCGTGACAACCAAATGAACACCAACCACTACCACTAACTGCTGTTGTTCCACTATCCGGGAACAAAATAAAACTGTAAAAGACCACAGGCTATTTGTGACTGCCTCTCAGTACGTGACCCACTTCTTTCAGAACGAATGACAAATGTGATCTAGCCGCCTCCTCATGAGACGGTTTATGTTGCAAGTGTCCACAAAGGGCTGAAGCCACCACAGAAGCCACTGCCTCTCCCGCTGCCTGCCGGCCCTGCGCCGTCCCGGCCCGGTCTGGGCCATACCCAGACACCCCTCCCACACCCCGACCCGGACAGCAGCCCATGTCACCATGGCTGTGATTGGTTGTCCCCACGCTCACCCAATCAAACGGCTGCTGTCAGTCAGGCTGCGGGAGGATGGCGCTGGGGTCGGCTGGTGGCGGCCTGCTGGGGGCGCTGCATGCTGGGTGTGTCGCCGACACGTCGTCCCTCCCCGGCTGTACGACTGGCACTGACTGGCGGCCTGTGCTGCAGCAGCTGAGTGTCCTGTGTGTGGAGGCCTGCATGTGGCAGGGGGAGGCGGCTGGACGCTGCTGACTGCTCAGCTGCAGGAGGAGGTCTGGCTGCTGCTGGTGGATCACAGGATCACAGGGGGGCAGTGGCAGGCATGGTGTGCACAAACTAGTAGTGGCGGCAGTGCTCAGACAGTGAGTGAGGAGTGATAGTAGTGGTAGCAGTGCTGGAGGAGCTGGTACTGTATAGGAGGAGTCTGCTGCTAGTAGTGGTGGTGCTGGAGCACTGTGGCCTGCCCTGTACCTCACACCTCCTGTACCCCACCCATACAGCCCCAGTACCAGGCTAGAGGGCACCCACTGTATACAGCCCCCACCCACACACACACACACAGGAGGAGGCCGTCCTGGAGTAAAGAGCACCAACTGGAGTACAGGCCCAGGAGAGTGGTGGCTTCCTCCAGTAGTACCTCCACACACACACTGACTGACTGCTCAGCCACTGCTGGAGGAGGAGCAGGAGGAGGAGCCCTCTCCATGTAGTAGCCCCCCCCCCCCCCGCCTGCCTCCCACCCCCTGGAGGAGAACCACAACCACTTAGGTCTGTTCACGCCTGCTGCTGCTATCGGCTGCACCCCGGGTGCAGGAGGAGTGGGGGCCTGTATGCCTGCAGCCGTGGAGGAGGTTACATACGGCAGGAAGCCACTCTGGAGGACTTATCTACTACTTCCTAAACCTGTTAAGCACTCACTGACTGATACCGATTGAAAAAGGCGAGAGACCAAAACAAAAAGTGGTCTACCTTTTTGCTGTTGTTCCATTCTCACTCACTTCACCTGGAGCTATTCTTTTCCCGATGGAACGAACTAAAGTGTGATCCTGTTGGACGTATACAAGCTCACTGAAAACATGCACACCCCACTCCCGGCCGACCTCGTGGGCAGCCTCATAGTAGTATAGCACATGGCATGGACATAGCCTCTGCTGGGGGAGTGAGGAGCAGTTTTCCTCCAGTGATATATTTTGGGCTGAGACTGTGCTGGGCGAGTGAGCAGCATTTTTAACCTGGATAAGAAAGATAGCCTCTCCGCCAGTCGGTCAGAATGAACCTGGAGACCACAGTAAAAGTTGAAGACCACGTGGGAAGTTCCCAAAGCAGGCCTTGCCAAGTTAGGGAGTCTGTTGTTTTGTTCAACATGGATATCATGTAAGCAGCTATCATTGCCTTTTCTATGACAACAGTGGGAAGGTGAGTCTAGTGGTAGAATGATTGAACTGTGTTTATCATTGATATGTTACTACCATTCTGACTTTGGGACTGGTTTGTTTGTCGGTAAGGACGCCCAATTATGAGACATCCCAGGACTAGCTACGGCTTTACCGAGGTTACTATAACGTTTAGTTTGCCGCTCCAAGAATCCATTTATAACCACAGTGTGTGTGTATAATCAGTATATCTCATAACACTGTGGACTCTCCACAGATAATCTACTGAGTCAAAAGAGCCTCTGGAGAAGGAAGAAGATCCAGTATACGACAACACAAGCCTGCATCGAACCAGTTATAGGAGATATCACATGCCATTCAGAAAGGGAGGTGTTACAACAAGAGAACCCTGAGATAGACATAATACAATAACACCATCCTGATTCAAACCAGACCCAGGAGGGGTAAGCCACATCTTCCTATCTGACTCATCCCCGAGTCAGAGGTGAGGTGTCGGCAGGTGAGGTGTGCTAGCATCCTCCAGTAGGTGACAGCAAGGTAGCCATACACACCAGAGGTTACTGGAGGTCTACTTGGTATTTATAAACTCTCCTCTAGACCTGCAACCACCTGGCCCCTCCCTCCTCCACGGTGAGCCAATTCCCAGTATCTGCACCCCTGCCAGGCTAACACTAAGAGCAACAGGAGGGGAGGGTAACACCTGGATGACACAGGAGTCATAGCAAGGAGACTGCAGCTATACTGAAAGTGTCTCAGGACACAGGAGATACGGTGTACAGTTAGATACCGGTGTTCAGAGGGAACACAGTACAACTTATCACCAGGATTAACCTGATCGCTAGTGTAAACACTATACACAGAGCTTATACAATCTACATTACCTCCTGGAGGAGGTGAACAGGATTCATAGTGTAGTCCTACTACCTGTAGCCCCACAATACACAGAACCAACAAGGTTCAGAGCCTAAATAGTAGGAAGTATCGAACCTCTATTACCGAGCACAAGGGCAGTGCATATTTTTCAAAGGAAGGCCAGATCAGGATAGACAGCACCACCTAGTCTAGATACCTAAAGACGACCTCCATGCATTATAGAGAGTAAATCACTGGTCATTCCTGGGCAGCACCCACCACCATTGGAGTAGCCCTGTCCTATCTGATAATCATCCTCATCAAAGTTTGATCTCTGTACTACATATATAATGAAGTTGTCGCCTAGACTGCCCTTGGTGACGATGGAGTACACACACAGATACGTCCTACAGGGGGTGCTGGTCATCCTGCTGGCCCTCCTACCCTCAGTGTCATGGGCTAACCACGATGCCAAGAGACTCTACGATGATCTTCTGAGGAAAAGTAACTACAACAAGTTGATACGGCCGGTGGGAAATAGCAGCGAGGGCCTCACGGTTCGGCTCGGGCTGCGACTCGCTCAGCTCATTGATGTGGTGAGTGTTGGAATTGCTGTCCTACTTCTTTTTTGTTAATGAGTCTCTTAACCCGTTAAGGCTAGGATAGTGTTTTAATTGGTACATCTTTGGCCGACACGGTGCATGGGTATGGGGTGAGCGAGTCGAGACGAGTCTTTGGGTGTGTATTGACCCTGAAGCATTGGCATGATGCTTGAATACTGAACTGGTGAGTTACTCAGCAGTGCTGCATTCATGCATCATGACAATATAGGTCATAACACGTTAAATCACTATGCCATTCTTAAAGGGTTAATTGGAGGCACTATTTTGTTTGATGCGGGCTGCAACAGGCACAGTCTTCATTTATTAATTTGAATCAAGAATATCATCAATGACTCAACAATAACTGGTTTGACTTGGACAGTCAACACTTTTTGTCGTAGCTTATCTATAAACATTGCAATAGAAAGGTTTTAATTGGAATAGATGCTGGCTTACATGACTTGGCTGAGGCTATGTGCATTTAGGAATGGGCCAGGGCGATAAAAGCATTTGATTACATTGATGAAGATATCTCCTTTCCGACAAATTCAATGACTCTCTTGAATTGCAACTGCTTCTGCACTCCAATTATTGAAGGAACCCTAATGTATCTCCCCTAGGCTTGCACTCTCGCTGGTCCCTTTTAGTACCCCTGGGCAGATCATTGCATCTCCTCCACGAGCTCCTTATTAACTAGTTTAAGGATATCATGTTGCCTCACTATCAAAGCTTTATATCAAGTTTTGGTCAAGCTACAGCGTCTGTGAGTCCAAAGTCTCTTTGCATTGGTGCATCATGCGGAAACCAAGGACTCTGTAGTAACAGATGAGAGTCACTCTCTCATAAATAGGTCCCTACAGACAGTGTCAGTTATTAGTGCGTCCAATCCACCTCTGGGGGATTAGTCCCTAATGAAGCACACCAGCTAGTCCTGATGACTTCCTGCATTTACCATGAATCGACCGGTTTAGGACCTTTGGTCGTGACAATGCATGGATGCAGCATTGGCAAGTAATTCATCAGGGATGCAGATCTATGCACTATAACGGTAAAGGTGATCAGCACTAAAGCACAATGCTGCCCTTAAAGGGGATTTAGCCAATAGCCACTAGAGCCACTCTCAAAAGTTGGGGTGTGTTTACATCACTCATATAATGACATTTCTGAAATGATATTAGTGATGTAACTACTACTGGTAGCCCAAGCTGTACTCTCATCGACACTGATATTCCAGGACCGAGGACACCCCAATACGTGTGTATTTCATTAAGAATATGAGACCATTAGAGCCAATTCGCAATTACTTAAGGTAATTCGGGCAATTATCCCATACCATGTATTCTCCTCAAATTCTAGTCGATTATTTTGAGAGTTCTCTTAGGATTAGAATCTTCGATAGAGAGTTCCCAGTCTATAATTGGTTTCTTCTCCAATTTGGCACTCTTATCCTAGAGCCCCCTGGGCTTTTAGCAGTAGGTTTCCCTTTAGCTGCTCGTTAAGTTAAGAGGCACTCTGAGCAGTTTGTGCAGTTTGTGTGGGTTTACAGCCAGCTCACAGCGCACAAATACACAGAATAATAAGCGCTGCTGTAACAGCTGGTACCAGCCGTATGACTGCTGTGTACCATGTGAGTTGCGCTGGGCTCTGCCCGCACTAACATCCTTGATCAATATATCTATACTCCCAATTCATTTGTAGTTCCTACTGCATGTTCTGTCCTAGAAATTGAATACGCAAATAATGCAGATCTGGAATTTGGGAACATTTGTAATTTGAACATTTCGCTTAGAACCTGTGCCTTGCCTAGAATATTCACTGGTTAGTTCACCATTTTATCTTCGCCCTGACCTACTCTTAAACCATTTAAAGACAATTCTGTACAAGGACGCATCATGCCAACTCCAATATTGTGCTGGGGGCCAGCATGATACACAAATGCAGTAACGGAGCCCTTCAGGCTTTAACAGTTTATCATGACCATCATCGTCATCATCAGAACCGGTAAATTAACCTCGCCAGGGAATGATTGGTGCATCATGACAATAAATGAGCATGAGGACTTGAGGTAACATTATGCTGTCCTTAAAGGGTTATGCTAAGCGCCCTACGAGCCACTCTGTGGAGTTTGTGTGAGGTTAGCTCATACCGACATACAGAGTAATAAGCGGCACGGTAACTGCCGTTACCGCTAACCAGATGACCAGGTAACATTTAAGTTACTCAGAGCTATTTGGGGCTGCTCACAGTAGTAGATAATCTGCCACATCTATAGGCCTGTGCAGCAAGTTACACTTAGAGTGGTAGTAAACAATAAGCTATATCGATAGGCGTCTGCAGCAAGTTACGCTCAAAATTGCAGTATATAGGCCTCTGCAGCCAATTAGTGTCAGAGTTGTAGTAAATAATTAGAGCTATAGGCCTCTGTACCGAGTTAAAATTAGGGTCAAAATGGTAGTAGATAATCAGCTACATCTATAGGCCTCTGTAGCAAGTTAGGCTCAATGGGGTAGTAGATGATCAGCTACATCTATATGCCTCTGTAGCAAGTTAGGCTCAATGGGGTAGTAGATGATCAGCTACATCTATATGCCTCTGTAGCAAGTTAGGCTCAATGGGGTAGTAGATGATCAGCTACATCTATATGCCTCTGTAGCAAGTTGAAGTTAGGCTCAATGGGGTAGTAGATGATCAGCTACATCTATATGCCTCTGTAGCAAGTTAGGCTCAATGGGGTAGTAGATGATCAGCTACATCTATATGCCTCTGTAGCAAGTTAGGCTCAATGGGGTAGTAGATGATCAGCTACATCTATATGCCTCTGCAGCAAGATAGGTGGAGACTCCAGGAATACCACAGTCTTGGCCTAGCCTGCAGCTGACTTAAACATGTAACCATGTATTCCCCAAGAAGGTGATAATAACAATAACATCAGGTACACTGGCTATTTAGTCCAAGAATCATAAGAAAACAGAAACCACAGGTATACTAGCTCAAATAGACATGGAGATTACAATTCTCAGAGCACCCTAACTAACCTTCAGATCCAACTAGTTGGGAACTAAACCATTTCAGCGAGTAACCCTATCGATAGTGGTTGGGTTGGGGAGTGGCAGAGTGGGGTTGTAGTAAGGTTTATGACACAGCAGCCTGAGCCCCACATGTGGGAGTCGGTAAAGGTGAGTAGGAGGTTGGTTGGAGCTGCTCCCTGAGCTGCTCACCCCAGGTCAGGCGGGCCGGCCGAGTGGTTGAGTAGAGCTAGTGGTGAGAGCTAGACGGGTACCAGGAGAAAGTTAGTTACTTGTACTTGGGTTTAGTACTTTGTTGATGTTGGGTGCGTATCCTTTTTCCTTTTATTTGCTCTTCATCACCCTTCCCGTCTAGGAAACATTTTTACATTTTCTTCTAAGTACCTTGGACATAACACAGTGTGCGGATCAGTAAAAGTGATTTTTAATACCAGTAAATGGTCCTTCAATAAGTGAGCCTGATTATAACATAAGTGCAAGTCACAGGGAGGTATCAATTGTGTTTAGCTTGTTTCTGTAGGTTTGGTGTAGCGGTTGGGTGGACAGGTGAGGAAGAGGGCAATAATAGGTTATGAAGTGTATGGGTGGTGGCAGGGTACAGGGGAATAATAGGTTATGAAGTGTATGGGTGGTGGCAGGGTACAGGGGTAGGGGTATCAACAACTTGAATTACCTGTAAAATCGCTATGGCAATAACTTACTACAAGGCAGTAATAGCAGTTATAGTACAGCAGTTGTGTGTGTCATGGTGGGAGGTGCTGGGCATCATGACAGCCCGTGTGCTGCGCCATGTCCACATGACATGATACAGACCCTAATCTCACACACACATACAGTACTTTTTACGTACCGACGCTATACCACACTGAAATAACCCTGAGCAGCAGTGGTAAACAGGTACTACGGCTAACCACACACTGCATGCAGTATGTGTCAGGTGTGTTGCTACATCCATGGGGGTGGGGGTAGCAGCACACCTGACACACACTGCATGCAGTATGTGTCAGGTGTGCTGCTACATCCATGCGGGTGGGGGTAGCAGATACTGTATTCTATTATCATGTCAAGGCATGATACCTGAGATAAGCCTGTAGGTGTTTGTGAGATAAAAGGCTTCTAAATGATAAAGGCATTTATTGTGAGATTGCGGCTTTTGTGCTATAACGCCGATTCTGTGAGATAAGGGTCAGATGTAAGCCTTTATCTCACAAACTGTATACAATACGTTGGGATAAAGGCCATTTGGTAGAGGGGCCGTGCTAGTGCGGGTAAGGGAGAGATGATGGGGGAAGGGAGCTACTCGGGGTGAACTAATTTGTTGATGAGTGTGTCTGGCTGGTACTTAGCTTCAAGATTAGCACACCCTGCACAAAAGGAATAAACCCTTCATGATGAGAACATGATAATAATTACCGCATTTACAAGCATTCTGAGAACAACATGCACCCAAGTGCAGAGGGAGTAAGATCCTTGGCTTTAGTAGTCACTGGTGGGTGGGTGGGTCTGCCGTGATTTTCTCTTATCCTATTTCTTCTCCATCAGATTTAGTTCAGTATGGAAAGCCAGAAAGCTAGAAAAAGCTCAACTTGAACAACATGTATGTACAGTAAACACCCACACAGCATGTGGCCCTGAATAATTCCTATTAAGAACACTGCATGGGAAGTGCACACATGGGATATATTGCGATGCCGGTTGTAGGCATGGTGGTCTGGTGGTTCCAAAAGGTGTAAGGAGGGTATCTATATAGGTTATGTGGGGTTTCGACTGCTGGGTTTAGGGTAACCTCAGAGAGTCCTGAGTCTAGATCTAGTCTGGAAGCAATTTCTCCTAGCAAGGAATTCCACTAAAGGGAGTTGCAGTGTAGTCGGTACTACTCCAGACCTGATTGACTGATAAGGGTAAACAGAGCTATTCATCTTCACACAGTTATAATCTGGTACTCCTTTATGGAACTGATAGTACACCTAACTGGGTTCCCTTTGCAGCTCCCCCCCCCCCCCACCGGGGTAGGGGTGGTTGAGTAGCTAGCAGGTGAGCCCAGCAGGTGAGAGAACAGGTAAGGGTAGAGGGGGAATATAGGTTACTCGGGTTCACTACTCAGTATGGCTGTGTGCTGGTCTAGTCTGGAAGATATGTTTCCCTTTTGCAGGTATTTAGCCAACAATCTGTTACAAGTAGGCAGTATAGAAGGGTTTAGTATTAAGTAATACAACTGAAACCGACACCAGGGTACACCACTGTTGCATAATCAGTCTTAGGAGTGGCAATTAACCGACTCTGGGAGAAACAAATTATCTCATTGGTCCGGAGGGGTTAAACAGTAAATTGGAGACTGATATGTTTATCACCCTGGCTCAAGGACGCAAAAGCCTTCTGTGCAACTTCTCCTAGACGTTCAGTACTCCATGTAGTATACACAAAAGTATTTAGGGTAGACTGCCCATGAGATGACTAGCTGGTCTGTTGGTACCTTGAGTAGACCAGTACACGGATCAGGAGCCCTGTGGACAATAGGCCCTATGGTGATTGGCCCTGAGGATGATCAGCCCAATGTAAGTACTATAGACTAAGTAGCCCTGTGGAAGATTGGCCCCATGATCAATGGTACCCCAATTGAAACATACCAGTCTACTCATGGTACCAACAGACCAGCTAGTCATCTCATGGACGGTCTACCCTAGGTGTCTAGGTTGGGAAAGCCTTGCACTCTGCAGGGTCACTGCATGAACTGGGCAGGGTGCAGTCAGCAGAGGGCCATGTGTATGTGTGATGTCACTTCGAGGCAGTATGGCTTCATCTAGCATGTAAGGTAAGTACTATAGACTAAGAAGGGTTTAGGCTAAACCTTGCATCATCAAGCTATCCTCTCCATCGGCCTAGTTCTACTCAACACAAATCCAGGCTTACACCCTCATTGATGTTGGCGATAATTCTTATACTCGTGTACTCTCTACCACCAAGCAGCAGCATCATATAATATGTATGTAGTAGCATCCCCTACAAATCTACATACCAGTGATGTTGCTTGGTAATGATGACGAGGAGGCGCTAGTTTGGCATCTGTTGCAGCATTAAACACAGCAGTAATTATTTTGAGCTTACATAAAGAATAGCTGATGGCAATGGTTGGTAACCTTGATCTGCCGAGCAGATGTACGAGATGTAAATAACTCGGGCTTCAGATTGGTTGTCATCTACCTACTGCACCTGTAGGCATGCGTATAGCTTACAGGTGTGTGCAGGGGACAATAGACAATACCCAGCAAAATTGTGTTAGGTTATGCAAGGCTTGTTTTTATAGAAGCCAGCTCAATTGGGTACCGTTGTGTTTACACAAGGCAGCCGCAAGCTCGTGAACACTAATTTGTTGTGTACAGGCTTGTGTGTATACCCCATGTTCCTGGTTCCCAGTTCCCCACATGATGGTAGACCCTCTGATATGAGGTACACTACTGTACATGATGGTGTTAGACAACTCTAAAGCAGCAGTTACAATTTGTATTGTCCAAATATTACACAGACAACAATGGAAGCACTCTAATGTGCAATACACAGCAGTAGTATAACCAAGAAGCATATAGGGTATATCTTGGTATTACAACATAGGGCGGGGGCGGTACCCAGTGGTAGTAGTAATGGCAATTCACTATAGTGTAGGGATAACTGATGTACAGTACACATTGGTACTAGTAGTGCAGCATAGCGATACTACTGATATATAGTATACACTCATACACACCAGCAGTAGTACAATATAGGCTAGGGGGGTCGGGGGGGGTATGTATCCAGTGATAATGGAATGGTAGTGGTAGGGTGTTCCATCGAAAATGAATTATTTGCCGTATGCAGTATTTAAATAGTAGGTCCTATACAGAACACTTGTACCAATTCAATGTAAGAAAAATGATAATCATATATATTCACCAGGAAGTGTGTGAGAAGGATTGAAAGTTGAAGAACCTGCTATAATTTTACCCCTGCTGGTCTATATATATCCTACCAGCCCGGTGGCACCCATACTCAAGGTACAGTGGGGGCCTGGACCATATTGTGTAATCACCCTGCGTGCAGCCACAGGCACAAGGAGAGGGAGATACATTAAGTTCAAAGTGTAATGGATCAAAGTGTTTTTATGCTAGGTACATAATTATTTCACCAATTTAATATTACATTCATCGTTGTTCATTGGCTATATTTTTGTATTGACTGCTGTAAAGTTTTAGTGTTGCTAATTTGAGATCCACTAGGTTTAATTTCCAGGGGAAACAATAATGGATAGGTAGTATTTTATCCACTCATTCTGTTATTGGATATATGCATTAAAATGTGTATGGTCCCCGGAATTGAAATGATTACATTATATACATATTTTGCTACTTGCAACCCTATTTTTTACCATAATTTCTAAACTATTCATCATAGAAAGGGCGGGGATAGTCTGCGATATGCCCCTGTGTGTATATAAAATTCCTATGTCTTTAATTATAATGGGGGATGAACAGCAACCCCCGGAAATTGCATAGACTGACATGTTGAGGGGCCATTCCTACTGCACAGGTCAGTGCCATGGGCTCACTATACCCACAGTGGTAGCGCTGGGGACACGCACTGCTGACTGGATGGAACACCCTAGTAGTGGTAGTAGAAGTAGTAGTAGTAGTAGTGGTAGTAGTAGTAGAGTATGGCCATAGTGTATGGGTGACTGATATAGTGATATATACAATACACAGCACTACCGTATAGGATGTAGGGGGGCTGTACCCAGTGGTAGTATTGGTACAGTATATGGTGGGCAGAGTGACTGATGGCCCTAGACGTTATCACGGTCACAAGCCCGTCCAGACAGGGTGTGAGATTATTGACCATAACTCTTCTCCCTCTAACTACCCCCTCCCCACCCTAACTACACCGTACCCCTCCCACCTTCCTCCCAGCCCTAGTCCGCTGTCTCCCTTAATTCTGCTCAACCCTCCCACTTTCTCTAGAGTCAACTCCTATTGCAGTCATAATACCGTGGTGACTCATGTAATCCTTTAAGGGCCACATAGTGATGCAGGCCTGGCTAGTACACGTCCGAGCTGCACTCATGTAGGCCTATCAAGCTCACCTTTTGGGAGTGTATCAATCCCGAAGGATCGACATGGTGCTTAGCTGCAACCCTATGTAACAATGTACAACGATTACAAAGGTCATATCCATATTTAGTTATTTCAATACCCTATATCATCTGTCCGTATTCATGTATGTGCTGTAGATGGATCTAATAAAATTATATCAAACTGACGTAGACTGGTAGAGGCATATCTATACCTAACAATAAAATTATACACTAACATGAATAAGCCATTAGTCCCATTGATTAATTGTTTTATGTATAGCTTCACTGCATTACGTTCTATCAGTCTATCGCACATGCGGGAATACATCATTGTCCTGATAATGCACGCATCTACATAAAATTTGGTGCCTGGATAATTGAAAAGATTAAGTGGAAATTATTTTGGTAGTTTCTTTCGCCTTTCCTCCTCGTCAATCGATTTAAATGTTAACTGCCATTATAACTATGGAGGCCGTATTAAATGTTTGTGGTCTCCCCTTCTAATTTATGACATACTCTATTTATAATATGTGCTTATGTCACATCAAGAACGAATAAGGGGGAAAAAAGACTAGTCTACACTTAGAGCTTGAAAAAAAAGCAGTAAGTTAGTCTCCTGTCCCTAAGAGGCCTGCCTTATTCATACTACACAGGGGTATCTCAACATCTAATCTGTAGGGTCTAGGCCTAATAGGAAACACAAACACAGTCTTACAACAGTGTTAGCACAATACCTACTCCAAACCGCCTGTAACCTTTTAGGAACCACATGTTGCCTCCATGTAAATTGGTTGTCCTGATACACCAAGGCAGTGCCGCTGAGCGTTGGCATGATGCATCAATATGGCCTTATGCTTTATTTACCAGGTTCCCTGCATGCATCATTTCGACAGGGCATATTGCATAAAATAACTATGCTAACCTCAAAGGGTTGACAAGTGCCCTATTCTAAGTGGATAAGAGGAAACATATTTGTACAGCTTTGTCCCCCCCTAATGCTTCAAGTAAATACAGTGTGATCAAAGTAGTGATTGTCGTTTGAACCATGCTAATACACTAAATTATGTTTACAGCATGAATGAACAAGCATACAATCACCCAAATATGTTAGTAGCAAGCCAACAACTTTTTATAAGTAGTAGTAATACATTTGGGGAACTCATTCTCTTTACCAACAGATCTCAGATTGTCCTCTACAGTATAAATAGGACAGATGGCTTACTAGCATCTGATTACTTGAACAATGAAATGTTAGCATGAAATGTTAGGTTTATTCATCTATGCTTTAAATATAATCTAATCACTACTGTGGTCAAACCCAATATATTCAATATACTATGGCCAAATATGCTGACCTGGGTCAGAAAAGCGGGCTAACATATTCAGGTCAGCACCAACCAGAAAATGTAGTTATACTGGATGACTACTAGTTAATTGTGAGGGAAATTGGTTCAAATTGACAGTGGTCCAAAGCTGATTGTCTTTAGAAGATGAATTGGAGACAACCGAGTGCCATCAGATAACCCTTCCCAGTGGTGATAACTTATTTTGATTTCATCGGATTGTGTTGGCGACCATCGTACTCAGCACCCTCTAAAGAAATTGTAGATTTTCCTCAAATTTCCACTTTTCCCTCATCTGCTCATCGACTTGGTGGAATAGCTGCTTTACTGAGATGTATAAGATGTGTTGTAACCCTGAGACTCTGAACTGCCATATCAGACATCAGCACCCCTGGTGAGGGAGTGGTGTACACTACTCTCCATATCAGAGACTCGTACCTTATCTCTGCCTAAACATATAGGACCATAGGAACTCTTCTGTGGAAGAAGGAAAGAAAATAGTATTACTTCTGCTCTCCTATCTACATCACACACTGTCAGTCTGCCTATGCGAAGCATACCTCCCAGGGCTATCTTTAATTTTAACATAAAAACCTGCCCGATTCATTTATACTTTGTATAATCATAAATTTCTATCATATATATGAGGAATCAGATAGTTGTAAATATGCTTATCTTTCAAGAACAGTGGCGGTTAGTTTTCAGGGTGATCCACTGTATTTTGGCAAAGATATAGTAGTGGAAGTAGTAAGCGATTGAAGGCGAGGCTGGGAGAGTGTTTATACCACTAGCCACTGCAGACACCACCAGAGCCTCCCTACCCACCCCCTCATCCCCCACTCCCTCAGCCCCCACCCCTTTGCCCCTCCCGTCCCCTCAGCCCCCAGTGATATTTGCAACATCTAGATCCCTACATACAGTGGGCAGCCATATGGTCGGGTCGCGATAGGCCGGACGGCGTTTGATCCTCGCGGGACAAGCATGTGGGTGTCAGCGGCAGGCGCAGGTACCATTAATCCTACCTTAATCCTACCCTGTATAGATACCCCGCTACCCCGCCTACCCACCTCCACTGACCATACTCCCTGCTACCCACCCCCCTTACCATACTGCCTGCTACCCTGCCTACCCAACTCCCCCTACCATACTCCCTGCTACCCCGCCTACCCACCCACCCCCTTACCATACTCCCTGCAACCCACCCCCCCTTACCACACTCCCCGCTACCCACCTCCCTTTACCACACTCCCCGCTACCCACCTCCCTTTACCACACTCCCCGCTACCCACCTCCCTTTACCACACTCCCCGCTACCCACCTCCCCTTACCATACTCCCTACTACCCTGCCTTCCCACCTCCCCTTACCATACTCCCTGCTACCCCGCCTTCCCACCTACCCGTACCATACTCCCCGCTACCCACCTACCCGTACCATACTCCCCGCTACCCACCTCCCCTTACCACACTCCCCGCTACCCACCTCCCCTTACCATACTCCCTGCTACCCCGCCCACCCACCTCCCTATCATCTATACACCTTACCATACTCCCTGCAACCGACCTCCCTGCAGCTACCATCTATGAAAATATCAAATCCAATTTTCTGACGGATACAAAATAGGAGTCAAAGAAATCGTGTTGTCTGCATAGTGCTACTTCATAGTTGTACCATTTCCAATACCATAGAATGTTTGCTGAGCACACCCTTTGATATTATGTGGAAACTCATGGGAGTTTCCACAACTAGTCTAGCATGGCTTTTACCCTACTCCCTGCTATTTAGAAGAGTCCGGCCAATTTTGGAAGGAAAGGACTGTGCTGAGGACAGAGATTAGCAATAACTGACTCAAGCGGGAGCCAGGCAATGCTAGACTCTCCCTCAAACTCCCAAACTCAGACTCCAGCCGAATCCCAAGAGGTATAGTCGCTTCAGGAACTTGCCGAGTATATTGCTTTATATGCACCATCTCACCAACACCTGGGAATGACACAAGAAAATGTGTTGTCTCTAGAAAAACGTTTTCTGACACAGGAAAGTCTTGAGTTCCTCGCGAGATTTAGATTGCAGGGTAGTCGCTTTTTCTATGTAGCCTCAGTGGCCAACCTAAGATGGCAGTGCCTTTATCTAGGCTTGCAGTGATGGCATCAGATGCATTTACGGCATATATCTGAACGATAACTCATATGCTACCATTGCAATTCCACCACGATCTGTATCCGGCTACAGCCTGCATGGCCACTGCTGCCGGTGAGATAAGGGTTGTGGTATGGGCACCCTATCTGTGTTAACAGTGATATCTCCAAATATCACTTACACAGCTGGTAGCAGGTCTGTAACTCCTCTCTACACCCTGTCCAACAAATTCCCCAAGCTGTAGGTGAGTTGAAGTCCAATTGAAGGAACGAAGAAGGGACATGTGTGCCATCTGCAATTGCAGTAGGACTAAAGTGCCTCTTCCAACAAAGCTATCACGCTTGATATTTTTTGGTCAAAGTTGAGCATTTAGACATCTGCATATTGATGGACAGTTTAATTTCTGCCTTTTTAATGGAACAATGTTGTTAATCTGTGAACAATAACAACTGAAAATAACTCATCAGGTATGAGGCTCCCTCAGAACCTGTCCCTCTGACATCAGGCCTCATGGAATTGGGGTCCCGGGAAAACATTACTGTTACTGGTGGTACCGTTTAATCAGGCACTAAAATGCAGATACTGAACTCTTGCACCAAGGACCCAGATCGAAGGTCCATATATCTGAGCATCTAAGAGCCTATAGGCCGTAGCTTGTGTTAAAGTGTGTTGTTTTCACTGGAATGGCCAGTGTGGCTGGTAAGGTTATAAGGCTGTGTAAAGGTGAGTAAGGTAACACTAGACAGTCTGTAGGAGGCAGCTGTACACATGGAGATGGATGGTGTGTAAGTGATGCAGCATCCTGCCCGGGGGGTGTTAGTATTACCGTATTGACATGTAAAAGCACTGCTCAGTGATTTCAATTCCCCTTACACCCCCGGCATTTATCTGATACCAGCCCTTATAGGTACACTGTAAAAAGTAAATAATAATACAGCAAATTCTACTGTACATGTACAATTTTGTTACTCTAGATGCAGCTTACGGTAGTGACTTGTAGATCTACAGTACTTTTCCCTGTAATATGTACATGAGAGGTTGTGGGATCGATCCTAGGTCTAGCCACCTCTCATCAGGGATCTTTAGCAACAAGGCTGTAGCTCATTTAATACAGACATAGTAGAGGTAGCTTATATCCCAATATGACCATTTGTAACACTGGCTCTGTGGTGCAATGGATCAGCGCCTGTCTCCAACACCACAGGTGGTGAGTTCAATCCTTGGTGAGGCCACTTTTCTTGTTTTACCTACATCCACCTAAAATTCGTTTTTCCCTCACATGGATGACTAGAAATATCACCAGCACCGGGAGGCGAACCCCTGACCTTTACAAATTATTAATCAGTTGAGAAATAGAATCGAGATATATCCCAAGAGTTGAGAAGTAGAGTAGGGATATATCCCAATATTTGTAACAACGGCACCACAGGTGGTGAGTTCAATCCTTGTTCTCTTGTTTCACCTACATCCACCTAAAATTCGTTTTTCCCTCACATGGATGGTTAAAAATATCACCAGCACTGGGAGGTGAACCAAGGACCTTCAGACTATGATTTACAATCAATTTTGCTGTACAGTAACAGAATATTCTGCTGTCCCTATACAGTACATAATGCTGTAAATATACAAAAGCTCACTTGCTGTAGGTCTACAGCACAATCTACTGGAACCAAAGTTGCCCCCAGTATTTGGTGTACAGGAACACTACTTACTTCTAACAGTGTAATTAGCTCTTTTTGGAGAGCCAACTTTTTTTAAATTTCAAGACCCCAGTAGCCATGGCACTTATTAGAGTCAGCCGCTTATTTGAGACCCCAGAATGCATACAGGCCAATAGGGGTTAAGAACCAGATGATATCTCTGTTTAAGGTTCTTATACATGTGTTGGCACGAGTGCAGTGCTGGTGGGTCATTTAGCGACCCTTTATAAGTGAATTGTACTAAACCTTCATGAGTGTAAAAGCCCCAAAGCGTCAACATGATTTAAAACAGCCCGAGTTACTCACTAGGGCTTCAATTATGCATCATGGTCATAAAACAAGACCATAGTGTGTTAAACCATTCTGCTGTCCTTAAAGGATTAAGTATCTCCACTTCTTGATACGCGTTAGTGTGAAGGTCTGGAGGTATTTAAAAGCCAATAAGACAGAAATTGGAAACCCAAAGCACTCGAAGCACTTGCCTTCTTAGTATACCGATTTGCCAAGGACGTCCCGTGAAGAGTCTATTTTACCAGAAGAATTACTCCATGTACATCATTTGGACACGTTTACTGTGCTGCCTGCCCTTCTGGTAAACAACACACAGTACCCCTGGTGTGTGGTTAAGGGGTGCCACAAATTATCGGTATTTGTTTCAGGCCTCCCACTCCCTATCACCACAGGGTGTTGTTTTACCTGAATAATAGCCTTACACAGGTCGCAGATCAATATATCTGTTAAGCTGTCTGTATGCCATTCTCATCCCTGATTGAAATATACTGTTGACGATGCAGCAACACATCAGAATGGCCGCAAACTCTATACAATGCCTGATAAATATTCTCACAACTTCTGTAATGACCATCGATACTTAAATTACTGAGGTTAAATATCCATGTAGTCCTTGAATGCCGGGCTCTTAAGAGGAGAGTACACGACATGACTCTGATTGAGATAGATGGAAAGTGTGTTGTTCTGAAGAGATCTCCGGCTGACCTTCAACTTTTTCTCTGTGAGTTGTTTACTCGTTAGGTACTGCACTACCAACTGCGGCCATGTCCCTGCAGCCTGTGCTGTCCTGGGTGCACTGGGTGCACTTTGGTACTGGATAGGGCCAAATGGCCTTGGTCAAGCTCGGCCCCTCCTTCCTTAATGATGGCAAGATGCCTCTACAGGGTCGTCAAGGTTTCATGTCCGTGTGTTGTCATGATGCATGGACTCAGCACCAGACCAGCGAAAATCTAGTCAGTCATGCTTTGGTGCGTCATGCTTTTTGAGAGTATGATGCATGAATGCAGTGCTGGCCAGTTGCTCACCAGGTATGATGACGAATTTAAACACTCTATATACTGCACTTAAAGAGTTAAAGCCCAAATGGCCTTGATGAGGCGGCCCCTTGTAACAGAGACAAGTATTATTGTGTACCTTTGACAGGGGGTACCTGTGCAGCCTTGCAGAGCTTTTGTTTGATGGACCCCTTTGTGCCTAAGTGCACACAGAACTACAGTCATGGCATTGTCTAACCTCCCCATGGCCGCATAGTGCTTTAATGTGCTATGCTCTTTGACGTCGTGATACATGAAAACAAGCCTGATGAGTCACCTACTAGGCCTGCATACATGCGTCGGGCTGACCCGTCAGGAATGCATCAACCCAGGAGGAATGGAGTACTAGCGAGTTACTCACTAAAGCTGCATTCATTTATCATGATATCAGATGGAGATGTAGCTAGCCTATATAGGGTAAAGGGATCAGGGTTAATGCAGTATTCCTGCGTTACATCAGTCAGGTAGTAGACGGTTATATCAGGTGTTTGACAGTTACAGGTGATCCAAGGCCATTCAATAATGTTACCTGTAATATCAGACAGACTGCACCGATATCTTTGTGCCTCGACCAAAATGTGCTTCTTCTTCTTTTGTTAGGAGGATGTCGTCGCACACAGTATAATCCATTTCCTTTGGTTAACATAACATGGGGAACAAAATGAATCCAATGTATATCAAGTACCGGTACTACAAGGTGAATTAAGGCGCTCCCAATAATACTGATTTACTGCATTTTCAAAAGCAGGCTACAACGAATAGGTACCAAGTGTTTATCTCCATACATAGAATCCACTACAATAGCAAGAACGCAGGCAAATATAGTATAATTATACAAACTGAAAACGAAGTCCAAGATGCTCTTGGCATTCCCTTCAGACGGCTTACAATAGCAGTGAGTAGCTGCAGTAATTACTCCATGTTCTACATGTTAATACACCAGCTACTGGCTGTACAGAAGCCCCCGGTAGGAGCCCACTATGATATACATCACTGCCACGTGCCCATCCCTGCACGAGTTATCTTTACTGGTATGACCTTAAGTCCTTAACCCTTTAAGGACTGCAAAGTGCTTTGATGATGCAGGCCATTTGTCTTCCTCGATGAGTCAATAACGCAGTACGGCTGAGTATTAGAGTCTGATCCAGAAAGTCTGAATGCAGCACTGTTCACAAGACTCGCAAAGTTGTCATTCATGTATCATGATGCCAAAGGGCTGCATACTGTATGAATGCATTACGCAGGTCGTAAAGGGTTAAACCGTGCCGGGCTTTATTACCCTGACCCGGCAGCAGCCCGGGATGGGGTGCAGATAACTGGAACCGTCCGCACACCAGGGGCTGATGGAACCATTCTGCAGCAGAAAGAGCCATTAGAAGGCCTCTCTACAGGATCTCCAGCAGAGCGGTCACTCTGATCGTAATCTGGACTCGAATCTGGCTGCATATAGAAAGATACATTATCCATCTATGGATAAAGATAGCTATATCTCTACAGAAGGTGATCAACCTTAATGGGTCAATGCGCTACGGAATGTGATAGAACAGAACAAGTAAGGGCCAACAGAAGTGGTTGGTAGACCAGCAGGGCTTTTTTTCACACAACCACTGCTGTCTCCGAGTGTGTGCAGTGCTCATATAACACTGTGCCTTGTCTAATGTATTCAAATAACAGCTGATAAAAGAAAGGCCTGATACTGTTAGTAGTAGTATCACTGGCAATGTTCAGTGTTTATGATGGAAAACGTAACTCAACTATAGTTATATAGATTACATTTTTACTTACTAGCCTATGACTACTATTATTTTGCAGTGGATTCCTACCGCTATATTTGGCAGCTTTCTATTCCAAAAAGGACTCCAACAGGCATTTCAGGTCACCAAAGTAGGCAGAATCCGGCCTACTTCGAGGCTCTGTAATATTGAGGTAATATAGAGCTGACAGTATGGTAGGGTACTATGTTTAACACACCTCAACTGCAACGCAAATACACTCTCACAGACAAGTAGGAAACCTACATCACATTTTCTCAGAATGTTATCTGAACCACACCGTGAACTCCTTAGTAAGAACGTCCCGCTCCCATTGCTGAAAGTAACCAGTTTGGAAAGGCCCAAGCTGCAATAGCCAACCGCCAAGCTTAAAAGTAAAAACCATCTTATAAAAAGGCAATCTCTGTTGTGCAGATCTCTAAAATGGTGATGGGTGTTTGATAGTAGTAATAGCACAGAGCCTCAACTCCCAATGCTGAGTGGTGGAGGTGGTTAGATTGATACTACCCGGGATACTTACTGAACACTACCCCAAGGGTCCTCCTATAGGAAGCAGTAAAAGTGGCAGCATGTAAAACGTCACATGATGAAGGCCACGCTAGGAGGCCATAAGGCTGATCAAGGTCATGAAGACGACAGGAGGTAATGGCTGCAGGGGCACAGGTATATATCGGGTAATCCTGAAGGACTTTGAGGGACGCTGCCTCAAAGTACCAACACTGCATTGGTGCATCATGCCAACACATTTGGAGTGTTCAACTCCATAGGTCGGCATAATGCATGAATGCTGCCCTGACAGTTTCTCACCAGGAATGCCTTCATGCATCATCATGATAAAAGGGTATGATCACTAAAGTACAACGTGCACCGTAAAGCAGTAAGTATCTCCACTTCTCTCCACACGTTATATTGTGAGGGTCTGAAAGTAGTTAAAATGTAGGATGGAGAAACCTCACGGAATCACTTTCTTAGTATGCCAACTTGCTAAAGACTTTCTCATTTAATGTATGCTAAACCCTCTTTCATGAAAAGCAGGTGGACGGGCCCAAGGCAACATGCAGTTATATACAGAGAGAGATAGAGACAATAAGACCGATAGCCACAGAGATCGAGGCAGGGAGAGAAGAAAGATGAAGTAGGGTGTAGCAAAGACATAGAAAAGACTAACTGATCATGCAAACAGAAGGCTGAGGGGGTTGGGGAATCCATTAGTGTTGCATGAGCTCCTCACAGTGGCGCCTCGTGCTGGTCACCACAGGAACCTCAGCTTTTTGTCCTAAGACGCTGATTAGCAGACAAGTAACAGTGAAGAGCGTGTTGTAAGTATGAAGTGAGTGCATGTCAGCACTCTCTAAGCTGAGTGCTTTCAAACATATTTTTCCTGGCATTTTCTTGAATATCAACCTCACACTAGAAACTGAAGATGCACTAGAAATTCATCCCCATGTACCTATTGATGAAGACATTGGATAACTTTGAACAAACAGTAAACACGTAGCCTGCAGCAGAGAACCAAGCAGTGAAACACAGGAGAGTGCTTTCCTATCGGGATGGGAATAAAATGAAGAGGAGTAGGAAAGTTTGTAAAATAAAGTAGTAGCAAAGTCTGTAAATTACTAGTAATACATGCCTTTATCTTTTTATAGAAGACACGCATCTGGTGCTGGTTCAAACTTTATGTATATAACATAGGGAGATGTCCTGGGGCAGTCATTCCCAGTGGGATCCAATATGATTCATACTTCTCTATACTAATACCCCCTGTCACATTGGGACACATTCCCACATATCATCTATTTAGTATCACATAAAACTCCCTTAAAGGGCCAGGGTAAAAAAGTACATAAGTCGGCCTCTGGTGGAGCAGTGGCAGCTGCCTCTGCGGCCTCATTGACTCCAACATTGACTCCTGCCACGACATGTTGTTTATGATGCTACTTATACCATTCACTTAACCCTTTAAATATGTCATGATGTCCCAAGGCTTCATGTTCATTTGTCACTATGATGCATGTAACTTGTCGGTGTTGCGTTTGTGTATCATACCGAACCTTCCAAGATGCACCAACCTCTTAGGATATGCATGACGTATGATGACATGACCAGTGCTGTATTCATGCATTTTGTTCACATCAGGGAACAGTGCACTATGCAGCCCTCAAAGGGTTATAATTCTACTTATAGCATTGCCTATACCAGCAAGAGAGTGCCCCCCAGAAGCCAAATTCTCATGTCGGCCATCTATATCCTGATGATGAAGTCTCTCATAAAGATATGGAAGAAGTTCATTGCCAAAGTGGACTGCTGCTGCAGGGGGAGCTATATAACTGAGATGGATGGGGTCATATCTGGGATGGTATATGTGTATGTTCATTGTGTTCACTCATAAAGTAAAAAAAAAGTTAATAGGAAAGGATAAATACCCATGAACGGTATATATGTGTATGTAGGCCTAACATATGAGGAAAGGTGTTCTAGACGAATGCAAAGATTTACAGCGATTGAAAGCGATCAATTAAAACCTTGATATCATCATAAAGTGATACAACAAAGAGAAAAATGATAGTACTTATCATTTGCTCTTTGGTTTAAATTGAACAAGTGAAAGGTTTCAGCAATCAGTTATAATTGATATAATTGGCTTTATCATAGACCAATATATTTCTTATACGCTAAGCTAAGTAATTGCAAACCTTATTGCAAAATCATCAGAAAAATGCCCTTACGCTTATGGAAAAAAAGAGTGATCATGGCATGCTTGATCAAGGCAGATAAACTGGATGATTGCTAAACTAGATAATTGTGAAATTGTCAGAAAATATCCTCACGCTGATAAGAAATTGAGCTGTTCCATGCTTGGAATATGGAATTAATGTGATAATCAAGTCTGCATCCTATATTGCATTTACTGCTGAGAACCAGGGCTAGAGGGAATCATTTCTCAGGCTTCGTCCTGTTCCGGGTTGGGTTTGGGCCCCCTATTGCATTAACTCGACCTGTAGCTCAGTCTTGGGCTTGAACCTGTGCGCTGGTAAGCGAGTTATTCCGCTGTTCGGTACACATTCAGTTGTAGCAGGCAGTGTTTACTCAGCCTATAGGCTAGGATCCACTTCCAAATGTCTTCACTGCTCTGAAGATTTTGTGGAGGTAGTGTCTTCAAGGGGGTCGGGAATAGACACACATCCCCCAGCCAGTGCTCAGCAATTTCGACCTGGAGCCTGTCGCATTAAAGCAAGAGAATACAATATTTTTAAACAAGTGTCAGAACGAGCAAGCCTAAAACAGATACTGACTCTGCCCTTGAGTGAACTCAGCCGCACAGCTGAGGCATACAAGGGACAAGCCACTGCTGCTAGTCCCATCCTGCCTTTTACTGTATGGGTAGCAAGATTTAGGTCTTCAAGGGCAAAATGAGGTAAACTCTCAGCTCAGGCTCATTCGGCCTGGAGGACCACCGTGTAAACACGGTGCGGGAAGTCGACCTGCTGGACAGGAGGAAGCTACATTAACTAGGCTGATTGCCTGAGTGGCCACTCCCAGCGTTTGTTTGGGACCGGCCATCTCTGCCAAGGCTGTGTGGACTATAGGCGAATTGAGCAAGACTGGGACACCTTTTAGAGAAGCTCCTTTCTTGTCATTTTCTACGGTTTGAAAGAAAATGTATTTTCAGTTATATTTTTTACATTAATATGCACTATTCCAGAGATAATTACATTTTGAATCTCATGACATAACTTTTTTGCATATGTAGTCATTGTAAAAGAAGTAAAAGAAGGAGTATTCCTATAAACACAACATTAACAGATCCTTGCCCCATGAGTCTGTAGAAAAGCCACATGTAGCTGGGGTAAGAGACCACGAAGCTGGAAAGGAAAGCTTTGTAGGTTAAAGGTCAGTAGGTCGGAGCTATATCCAACCAGTTGTAATATGAGAAATTACAACCATATTTTCCAATTCAAAACGCCGGGCCTATTAATACCATATTCTCAATTGCCTGTAAACTGTGTAAATGGGACAGCCCTGTAAACAAAATGGAACATTGACTCTGGAAGTAGGTGATATATAATTCACATATTAATCCATCTTCTTTAAACGTTGACCTATAGTATCATATAACCCCCATGAATTACATTTAATGCATTTGGTTTCTATGCCCTGCAGGCTTATATCAGTTGCCTCGTTCGGTGAGAAGCAATAGAAGCAGGAGAAATATGGTGTGCATTTTTATAAGGATTTACATATTGCCTTTACCCCAGCACAGACTGACTCTGTAATCTGCTCCTGAAAATAAACATAGTGTTCTTATGTACACAGTCCCTTCACTGACGCAATGCTTCTGCTACCTAGATTACATTATCCCCTTTCATAAGAATCTATTGGTAAAGTTTCATGATGTTAGCCCTTCAAAGTTGCTGCAAGGCATTGTAACTCACTGGTGCTGCAATTGTACATTATGCTGGATTTTCAGGAGAGTATCGACCCGGTACGGTAGGCATGATGCATGAATGCACCACTAGTGAATTATACTCATGTTTCTGATGTTAATGTTCAATCTTGATCACATAAAGAAGGATAATCACGAAGACAACCACAGTGAAAAGATTCAAAGCGATTCTGAATTCGCGGAATATGCCTGAATATCTCTAGCTTGTACCAACCTCCTCTAATTCCTATCTTGTGGACAACTCTGCCGATAAAACCAATCTTTTCAAAGGTCTGCGCTATTTACCACTGTTTACCTAGTCGCCAAATACTAACAACTATATCAGATGTCTACAGCCTTCTGCCAAAGTTCAAGCCTACCCACCGAGCTATTTCTTAGTCTACTGTGTCAAATTTCAAAAGCAGCGCTTGGTTCCATGCCAGGCACATCAACAACAGATAGAGACGAGAGATAGGACTCAGTTCTTTATCCCAGAGCAAGGTTGTTCTAGGGGATCACCAAATGATCGTCCGGTGTTTCAGATTTCCCGCAAAAATGTTTGCTTTGATGTGCCTTGATTGCATCTGGAAGCAGAAGTTGATCTACTTGATAGAGGCGTGCTCTGCTGATGGTGGGGTTGATATTGATGAATAAAATCAATAGGCCTCTTATAAAATCAGTGTGTCTACTTATTCTTCTAATGTATCATGCTTTAATCCTTTAAGAGAGCATGGTGCTGCTTTTTGGCGACTGGGTTTGGTGCCCTCTAGAAGGGTCGGCATGATGCACCAATGCAGTACAGGCGAGCCACTCGGTAGGGCTGTGTTGGTCCTTGATCGCAAGGCATCATGCTGTCATTAACCTCTATTTCTGCTACAAAAATCCCTAAGATAAAGTTGGATTAACATTAAGAAGTAACTTGACCAGCATAAACAACCTACTTAACAGTGTAGAATGGTTGGTCATATAGTTTCTGTACCTTTTGTGGATTGAATGACACACACCCATTGGGACAAGGGAAAGATTTAGAGACACGTCCCACTATTTCTGACGTATTCAGCATTATCCATGTGCTAAGCGTGTAAATAGTTTATCCAGTATGGCCAACTCCAGGATGAACGTAAACACCAGCACGCGCTGCAGGAGATCATGTGACAGATGCACAGACAGACACCTATTGGGAGCGCCCAGGGTGTCTGGTGGAATATTTTACTCTGTGTTTTTATATCAGTTATGTAGCATAACACGCAAAAACAGCCATGTGCAATGTTTATAGACCACCATTACCTACCCTAGCCCATTTAAACCATTTCTAATACTAAGGAAATTATCTTGGTCCTCCGCCTGGTTCTTGAAACTGACCACTCTCATAGCATAGCAGAGAGAATACCCAGGTCCCTGGTCAGGTATGCTAAGTACTGGGTGCGGGGAGGTGTGGAGGTATGCAGAGCAGTCAGAAGACCAGCCGGCGTCTGTGCGTTAACCTTGAAGGCCAGCATACTGCTTTCATGCACAACCTTGGTGGTCATATTGCATAAATGCCGCCATGGCGAATGACTCACTAGAGCTGGATTTGTGCATTTTGCCGACCAAACAGATTTGATACAAATGGTCTTCAGTAATGGAGCACTGATGACTACTAGACCAATGAGTGTGAAGCTTCATGCCATCATTAAAGGGTTAACAGATTTGGCTAGAACGGCTTCCCATAGGGGTGTGTCCGTGGAGGGGGTCTGCCTCCAGGAGTGACGGCCGTACAGCGAGTCAGCAGCAGATGGGGTGTAGACCGCTCAGACGGTAGTGCCTTCTTGTAGCGCCCGAGCCGATTCAGAAGCACTGTATCAACACGGCCCACTGCTTATACGACACCTGCACTTTTTCAAGACCAAGTTTCAGTAGATAATTTGTATTTCAATTCCACTAACCCTGGTACCTATTTGAATTTTCCGAGTTTGAATGAGCCATTGCGGCATATACATCTTGAATTTGGATGATTATATATGGCTTCTATCGATGGGTTGTATATCTAAGGTATGTTTTGGTCTTGAATTATGGACTTGGTTATTATGGTAGCCTAAGTGTACGATCTTAATGAGTGAAACATTGGTTTCAATAAAGGGGTGTAAGAATATTTTGATACCGCTTACACCTGGTGCTTACTCAAAATTACAGTATGCCCTTTTGGTGTCATGATGCATAAATAAATCCTTGACATATTATAGCTCGCGAGTACTATCGATCCTAAGATATGGTGTTGATACACTCTCAAAGGGTCCACATAATACACAAATCCAGTGTTAGTGAAATAATCGCTTGACCTAGAAGTAAGAACCTTCCTTGTCCTTCGGTGTAGGATGGTTCGTTTAACATCTAATAACAAGCACAATATGTATACAGAAGGTTTTAGGGATGGATATCTAGGGAATTGATGGGTCATCCCTTTTAGAATTCTTTAGACGTTTTTATTATGTGGCAATACTGGTACTGCTTCTTTCCAAATTGCAGGTTTGGGTCTTGTTAGTGACGAGTAAGCACGTACCCTGTCTGGGCGGTTTGCGTAGAATGGGTGGTTCAGGAGGCCCAGAATGCCACACAGCTGTGTGAAGGCAGCAGCAGATACAACACACTCGTACATAGGGAGAGCTGGCAGCCAGGGAAAGATGTGCAAAAATTGGTGTTGTCAGGAAGATTAGTCATAATGGAAGACATGCGGCTTGTCTGTCAGTCAGACCGTCTCTGTATACAGACCACCTATACACCATGGTGGGAGCAGAGCGCCCATGGGGTCAGCTCTATTCACATATTTGTTGACACATTTGAGTGCTGAACAGTTTAGTCCCATCACCACAGTCAATTCGCAAGACTCTAGATGGAGAGTACAGGCTTGCCAGACACTCTTTGAAAGACAGTCAGCTAATTCTGGACCTCCCCCCCCCCCCCACACACACATCTACCCCTATCTCGCTCTGTCCCTGTCTCTACCTATCACTCTTACTCTACTCTGTCTCTCTAGTTCTCTCTATGTGCACCTCTCTCTCTGCCACTCTAACTCTCTCTCTCTCTCTCTCTCTCTGTTACTCTCTCTCTCTCTCTCTCTCTCTCTCTCTCTCTCTTCTATTTATTTCTCCAAAGGGAGTCTTTGGCAAAATGCCTGAGCCTGGAGAACGAGTCAGCAGACTATTCTTCCTTGCAAAGTTCCTAGAACAACCCATCTATTGTGGACTTCCTGCAGACAGTACCACCCATATCGCACATCTATGTAAACCATCTGGGGCGCACATAACTCCCGCAGCCTGCCTACCTCTCACCAAAAGCCAGCTGGTCATGTTGCAAATTTAAACCCTATTTCATTTCCCTCCCACCTAGACTGGCCGTATATCCATCCTGTGTTTCAAATCTGAATACGTGTTTTGACTAAGAATGAGTATAGTGATTCAAGCCAGTAGGTTTTGTACATAGTTTACAATTCCGCCGAGTTTTTTGTATAAGCGATGAATATCTCTCAGTAAAGTTATCTTTTGATGTTACTCTACATTTTCTATTTGAAATATATATCCAGTACATTTTGTAATAAAATATGCTTGGAGCAATAGTTCCATGGTCTAGTCACTAGCTTCCTCGTTTTACATCGGCATTAGGCCTGTGTCCACTATACGACAAGGAAAGTGGAATATATAGCCGTTTTGACGTCCAGCAATATGTACATATCTGGGCAAATATTTTGTAGATATATTCTGCTTTAACTACAGGTATACTGTGTCCACTAGGCATTATAAATTGCTGCCCAGACTGCCCAGGGTAAACATGGACAAGTTATTATAATAGAATAAAGAGAACATTGCCCAATTTCTGCACTAAAAATCAAACATGTTAGATTTCTAAATTCTCACTTTTGTCGTCCACTTGTGGCACCCCCAAATTGCTATTCCACTTTTGTATTTGAGAATTTTGTCGTCCAACTGTGTCCACAGGGAGACAAAACATATATTTCATATTTGTATTCAAATTCAAGTTTTGTATGACGACAAACAGCCTGATATATGCTAGTGGACACAGGCCTATTTACAAGTATACTAAGGGCACTGCTCCTGTGACATTAGGCCTGTGTCCACTAGCATATATGAGGCCGTTTGTCGTCCTTTAAAACGTGAATTTGAATACAAATATGAAATATATGTCTTGTCTCCCTGTGGACACACCTTGACTACAAAATTCTGAAATACAAAAATGAAATATCAAAATGTGGACGTCAAAAGTGGGCGTTAAAAGTGGACGTTAAAATATCTAACATGTTTGATTTTTAGTGCAGAAGTTGGAATATATGCTCTTTATTCTATTGTAAAACCTTGTCCATGTTTGCCCTGGGCAGTCTGGGCAGCAATTTATAACGCCTAGTGGACACAGCATACCTGCAGTTGAAGTAGAATATATCTACAAAATATATTCCCAGATATGTACATATTGCTGGACGTCAAAACGGCCATATATTCCATTTTCCTTGTCGTATAATGGACACAGGCCTATTGTGTATTTAAAAAGATAAATGGGTTTGATATATATACATCCAATATAAGTCCGTGAACTGTTGAAGTCAACGGAGAACAGACTGAATGTAGGAGGTAAGCATACAGAAGTGGAAATGATCACAATATAGATAAAGACAAACTAGAATAACGATAGCAACAGGAGTGTTGTGATTGGCAGCTGAAGTGAGCAATTAGGCTGGTTGATGGATGAGGGTACACTGAGTACTGGTGTAAGGGGTCCCAGCAGTTAACACTGCATGCAACACCTGGTAACCCTTTAAGGTGCTTGGCGTTTGGATGTGTTATGCTCTTGGTCATCATGATGTATCCGTGTATCATACTTGCTAGAGCTGCATTTTTGCATCATGCCGATCCCTGACTTAGGGAGGAGTGGACCTACCACAAAGAGTCCGCACGGCAGCACTATTCCAATACTAGTAAGTTCAAGAAGGAATCACCATGTCACTGGCATCGACAATGGCATATCCCTTTAATGCACTATGCGGCTCTCAGAGGGTTGAGATACCCCTCCACCATCACCTGAACATAAGGATCCCGGCCTCCAGGGGCGAATGTATGATCCTGGTTAGCACTATCATACCTTGCTAGACTCAGTCCAAAGCAGAGATGGGGTGGTGGTGGCATAGCGAACACAAATTATACACTCAAAAACAGTACTGAGGGTTGTTTCAAGAGATGACCGTTGTGAGGTATTCCAGTGCTCCTTTTTATCTATGCAATGTGATTTATTAATACTCCGTTTCATTGAGATAAAAGTGCTATTATATATAGTGATTACATGGTTGATTATGACGATATCACAGGATTCTCTATTAGTGACTGATATACGGCCACTCCTTCACATGTCGAGAAGCAGACTTTTAGTGTTACCGTGTTGTTGTCTCAGAGCTGCATCTCCAGTCTAGACTCTCCCTCATTCAGTAATGTCATTCAGTCTAGTGGTGCCATTCGAGCCAAATATATCTCTTCACTAATACAGTCACCTTCAGCCACTGGCAGCTAATATTCATTCATTTTTGCAGTTAGGGGTTGAGTTTAGACGAAGAATGTGCTCAGAGAGTGATATATCTATGAAAGAGATAAACCTCTCAGAGAGCACATCCTGAGTCGCCCTCTGTCCTAGAATGACCATGTGTGTGTGGCTCCCTGTGCCTGTCAGTCCCTGCTACCCCTCATCCTCCAGGCTCCTGGGGGTTTTATATCATTGCGGCCTGGCTCTATCTTGAGCTACTCACTTATGGTGAGCACTTTAGTCATCACCACAACGAGCTGCTCTCAGCTGCTCTTACTTCCTGCTGTAAAGACACAGTGTGAGCAGATTACCCATGTTCGGGGAGGTTTTTCTTTTTCAGAAATTCTTTCTTTCCAATAGAAAATGCCTGAAAATTCAAATTCAGAAAAGGCAAAGAAGGACTTTTGTAAAAGTTTTGGTATAAGAAGGTACTTATTGGCTGATGTATAGTTGAGAATCATGCACTATCCACTGTCCATTCACTCCCTTCTTGCTTTATTGATCAGTGAATCATGTTACGTGCAAACGTGACTGGGATAGAGCCGGTAGCATGTGCTTAATAGGTGCCATAATGCCTACACTGCTGCATAAATATGTGCTTGTAGACCGATGTAGAATTGGTAATGTACTGACAGACCTACCCCTTTAAAGGAGCCTTTAAATGGAGCACTGGCAAGTAACTTCTCATGGCTGCACCCATGGCGACCCTAAAATATTGATACACCCCAGAAGGAACTGCACAATGTAGCAATGCAGCCCGGCCGAATAACTGTCCATAGTTGCATTTATGCATCATGCTGGCTTTACGGAATCGACACACTACCAAAGTGAGTAACTCCTTGGCAAACCCAGCTAACAAAAAACGTTATTTTACGACAAGATAACGTTTAAAACTTTATATAACGTTATGCCATAGTGAGGAGCCTTAGAGAAACGTTATATAACGTTATAACATGTTGTATAACGTTTTTTGTTTATTGGGAAGTACTAATCACGACAACAACTCAATATGAAGTCTGAAAGTACCAACATACCAGCCAGCCCTACATTGTACACACATTGCCCAGAACACGTACAGCAGCAGTAATCTGCAGGATGCATGCCTGACCAGCCAGCACAGCAGCAAGGGACAGCCCCTCGTATATAAATAGTCTGCTGCAGCGTATAAATAGTCGGCTAGAATCTCAAGTATTGGCAGAAAAACGCGGCAGTAGATGTGCACAGATGCCGCCACCTTCCGGCTGAGCGGACATGCACTGCAGACAAGGTGTCAGTGTATGTGAGTCAGGGGAGACAGGGGAACAGACGGGTATAAAGCGTTCTCGGAGGTAAGCCAAACTCAGAAACATGTTTACATCCGGATGGCA
The DNA here is from genome assembly GCA_947462335.1 of Harmothoe impar. Taxonomy (NCBI): domain Eukaryota; kingdom Metazoa; phylum Annelida; class Polychaeta; order Phyllodocida; family Polynoidae; genus Harmothoe; species Harmothoe impar. The sequence goes on from OX381714.1 coordinate 21,462,067, forward strand.
CGTTCGATAGGTCGGCTTGGTACATATGAGCTATGCATGAAGAAATGTAGTTTATTTTACACAAATCGAGATGAGCCAGGTATAATTGGATTAATACCTTTTATGTTAGATTTTAAAGCTTTTGATTTCACTACAGTGACAATATTTTTGTTCTCAATATGACAGTGCAGAGAGGTAACGGGGGGCAAGCTGAGAAATGTAATTTTTCATACTTGGGGTTATACGTGCAGGGACCCGTTCACCCTTTATCTCCACCCCCCTCCGCCGTCCTGCCCCCCTCCCCCTCCTGTCCCCTTGTATGACCTCTGCTGGAGCAGATAAAGCCAATGGCCTTCTGCTGGGGGCCCTGCCCACATACCCTACAGCATGTACCCCCTACACTCCCCATTCCCACCACCCCAGTCCTGCAGCCCACCCACTCTCGGGTAGCTTGCACATCCAAGGATATAATCCTGTTTGGGAGGGCACTATGGGAGCGGCATTTAGCCACCTCCCCTTAAAGATAGATAGAGCACAAAAAGCAAAGAAAAATATGCAGACACAAACAAAACACCACTAGCACTAGTAGCAGTCAGACAATTTAGTGCAGTGCTTCTTCGATCAATCCCAAATCCCTCATTGCAACAAGCCACGGTTCTCGAGGTCAGCATTAGTGGGTGGGGGCGATAGGGGGGGGGGGGGGGGGAGGGGGGCGGAGTGGGGAGTGGGTGGGAAAGGGGTGAGGTGCAGGGGGTGGTGGGGGGGGGGGGGGGGTAGAGGGAGTGAGTGGGTCCATTGAGGCAAAGTTAATCAGATTTGTTCTTGTTTTATTTGGCTGCTGGGGTTGGGGAGCAGCGGTGAACAAAGCGCTGGGGCAGGTTTAGCTAGGTTAGGGTGCTGGGAGATGTGTATCTACCAGTGGCTGCTCCATGGGGTAACTACATTAGGTGAGGCCAGAGGAAAGAGAGGAAAGGAAACGTTTCACTTTCAGGCTACTTTACTCCATCTTGCAACGCAGTGTGGACCAATTGGTGGATTTGTGTCCGACCGCAAGAAATGTTGACCTTTTTGCTGAAAAGGGATGACATAATATTATTGCATATAAATAGAGGTCGTGATCAAAGTCAACAGGCAAAAACCAAGCAGGAAATATCATTATGGATAATATTTACTACCCAGCCTTGATATTCTGTCCATGCCACCAAAAACAAGCCATAATTCTCTTGGGCTGATCAAAGATGAGTTGTTACTTTATCTTTGCCCAGGATTTATGCAATATAATAATATCCTTCGCTCAATCATTTTTTTCATTTCTTCCTCTGATACATAAATATTACCACGCATGGATGGGATCAATACATGATTAACTGAGAGCAATTTGATGTGATTATGTTTTTGTGATTATCGTTTTTTACTCAAGCATAATGGTAGTCAGGCATAATATTTATCATGGGCAATGTCACAAGTACCGCCTTGTCAGACATTTTATAAAACCGGTGTGGCCCGTAGAGGACCTTGGTTCTGGGAAATGGAATACAGATTTGTTTAGGAAACAGGAATTCTACCACCGCCTACATCTGATCAGAATCCTTACCTTTGAAAATGCATCAGGTGTTTCCTATACCAATCACTCCATCCCCCTCACCCCCTCCCCCTCCATCTCATCAACAACTATTTCCCAGTGCTGGAACAACAACTAAAAACTAGCCCTAGTGGCTACAACATGCGTGGCCACTATTCAAAATGTTTTTTATTTATCTGCCTCATTTTTCACGCGGGTGTTTTTCCGGCGACAGGCCCAGAGGACGGGGCGCCGGGCCTGCTGTAGGCGGGTTGTAAGGGAGATAGTGGGTCTTCTACTCCGCCGCGTGCCTCACAAATAACAGCCACCTGAGCCGAGTTCAAACAGGTTACTCTGGGATGTGGGGCGGGGAGACTAACCACTCTCGCTGAGTGAGGCTCGTGACTGATCTCTGCCCAAACCTATACAGCTATAGACTTCCCAGAAAGATGGGTAAAAACATACATTTCTGAGGCCTATTCAAGAGGCTCAATATACTTCTGTGGATCTCGCACAACTGCATGGGAGGCGATGTGGGATCTAGGTCATGGCCGAGAATAAATATCTACTTGCTGTGCTACTGTCAATCTCAAGATTACCACAAAATCATGGCCAAAAAGTCACATAATCCTTCCCCATGTATACCTATAGATATCTGAAAATGTTTATATATCGTGGAATATATGGATAAAAATACCCTTTGACGGTGATTTGTTGTGATTCTGCAGAGATAGAAGTAGTGGTAGTGTTGGAAGTAGCGATTGAGGTATCTGCTGGGAGAGTGTGGCACTACCCACAACACAGACCCATGGGCTGCGGGCTATAACCAGTTGCACAACGATTGATCGAAGTTTTTAGATCAGCTCTTTTTAAATGTTTACTGTTTCACCAAATGTTCAGTCGACAAGTGGCTAGTCTCGTCTGAAGTCACAGTTTGTCTGGTACCTCAGCAAGACCTATTTCCGGCTACCCCAAAGAAGACATAGACACAACTAACTCCGCGAGGACCCAAAGGTTGAATCTAAACAACTTACAACCATGTGATGACAGTGCTTTTATCCACTGCCAACATATTGTGATTATTCACCACTTAAACTGGATAATTGCGGTTTAGCCCAGGATCTGTTGATGTCAATAACCATACTATCACTCCTTCACAATTTCGATTCAGCAGGTGCCAATGGTATAGTACAGCACAGAGCCCAGTTAAAGTTGTCCAAGTGACCAATATTGTCCAAGCTTTGAGCCGACGTCATTGGGTGTGACGTCATGAGTAGCGACAGGTGGTCACATGGGAGGATGTTCACATCTGGGGTCGGGACTTCCGGTTCCATGTTCAAACTCACTTTCAGTCACATGACCTATAACTCGGCCCCAGGGCGCCAACACTCCCTTCAAACAGCCTCCTCTCTCTGCGCCATAGTCCTCCTCTCAGACACCAGACGGACTGGCTGCAGTCTGTCACGGGGTACTTGCTGCCATCTTGCAAGACATTGACTACCCTACATTGACTACAGTTGTTTTAGGGGAAACTAGAATGGCTTGTGAGCATGTACACTTATAAACTGATTAGGTTTCCATGAGAGCTTACCATGAGAGCTTACAAATATTGGGTTACCTGGATCGAGTACACAGGGAGATTCTAATATCTGTTTGTAGAAGTTCTATTGACTAGACTCTCTTAGGCCTCCAATGGGGGGGGAGTCATATTGGCTTCAAGTCTGAGTCTGGTCAAGCAAATGAGTCAGGCTGCACTGTTTTTTTTTCTCATAGTGTAGACTGATACTCGCTGTAAACACATCAGGTAGTTTGGCCTGTTACAGACTAACTACCATCACCACTCTCACCCCGTCCCAGCACCATCCAGTCCCCATCCTAACGTCCATTCCCATCTAACCCCACTATTCCCCAGCCTGCCCACCCCCACGGGGGGACGGGGAGTTTGGGTCGAAAACCATTAAAGAGTCGCCCTGTGTGGCACTGCCTGGGGAGCTCGGGCTGTCTGTGGGGGGCGTGTCACGTCCCCCACGACCTTAGTCACCGATTGATCCGAGAACCCCGGGGACACAAGGAGAGGGGTCAGGATTGGGAGGTCCTAAGGGGAGTAGTGGTTGTAGAGAGCAAGGGGAATGGCAGTTAGAGGTGGAAAGGGGGCGGTGTGTCCATATCGAACTGAGGCGAGTCACTCTGTGTAGGCCTCCTTCTTGGAAACTGACCCAGACAGCATTCGCTACCAACTTAATTTACCCTCATTTCATTTTATATTATGCTGCTTATATTGGGGGCATTTTATCCCATTCATGTTCTAAAACGTGTGCTAAATTCATTCTACCCATTGAAAAAGCACAGTCAAAGATAAAAGATTGAGCCCCATATCTGAGCTTTTCAATGCTATTGGTTGGACGTTGGATTGTTTCCAATCCCCTGAATATCTACCATGCATATTGTTCTGGTGCCCTGGTGCTTGTAAATTCCAAAAGTGCCGATTCAAGAACCTGACCCTTTAACAGTACATTATGGAGAGTTGAACCATATACATAGAGAGAGAATTCAGCTGTCCATCCATGTCAGTCGCCCACTGACAGCCCTGTTTCTTCCTTATAGATAAAGCGGAGTAAGATGGGAGTGGTTGTGGTGGGATCCCCCGGGTTATACAGGAGGCGGACTGTCTGTATCCGTCCTGGTATCCAGCTAGCTGCTGCTTGGTGCCCGGGGATCCAGCCCACAGGCAGCTGCCACTCCCTCACCCTGTAAGGGCCGCACCGTGCTGCAATGGGCGCGGCACTAGGTAATGATGCATGCATGAAGCCCTGGTAATTTAACCAGTTGTTCTTTCATTCAGCATTGCCAGACTGTGGGATGAGAGTCAGACATTGCCAGACTCTCATACAATTTGAGAATGCTGGACCAAAATGATAGTCAAGCATTCTATAAGGAGATTCCAGCATTGCCTGACTATTGATATATTGTTGTTTTGGAGACGGTATCCACATCCAGGCTACAGCGCTCGCATTTTTCTCTGTGTGGGCAAGACATAAGCTAGCAGAGTATCCTGGGGATATGGACTGTTCAGAGCGTGTCATCTGTAGCAGGAAGTTTCCTGTGGTCAGTAAATAGCCCCAGGAGCATGCTGCAGGCCCGAATATAGATAGCATTAATGCAGGCCCCGGTGTATAGGGAGGGGGTGTATAGGGGGGATTCAAGTGAAAGGGTGCTCAGATATAGTGTGGACGATAGCAACGGCAGGATGAAAAATACATATTTTGTCTCTGAGAGGAAGTTTCAGGAATAGCTGTATACATATCCCGATGCACAATGGTAGGCTTTACATGATGAATACTTCATGGAATCTGCTAAGAACATCCTAACATCACCCTTCAACCTTGGCAAGAATCCCAAAGGATTACAACAAATGTTGTGGTCAAACAGCAATAACCCAGCACTTGCAGGCGTCCCCGTCTGATTCTTGTATGCAATAGTGAAATACCATTAAAACACCTGATCGGATTTGAGGCCAACCCAATTCTCACTTCCCTTTGCCCTCTCCTGCCCTTTAAACTCTTTTCTCCACCAACCCTCCTCCTTTCCTTTGTAGTGTTGCTCAAATCGATCCTCAGCCCCTGTACTCTCACAAACTTTATTAGTAGGATGTTATACTTTTGGCAAATCCCTTTTCCTTCCCAAACCATTCCCCCTTCTTCAGACATGTTCCCTTGCTCATGACTACTTTTAGTTACAGTCTTGTCTATTTTGCCGCGCAGGGTCCACCTCCACTTGTCATTGGATTGCAGATTGCTGGCCTTTTGCAATTTGCGATCTTTCCATGATTTGATCACAGTGCTTCCGCCAACGATGTACTCTTCCTCGGTTATTGCCATGTCTTAACTCTTGGTCTATGTGGTTGTATGCCCCCTACTTGTTCTACATGTATGGTTCCCCCTTTCCTTCCTTTCTGTTTCTAGATGTGATCCCTGCCTTGCCCTGCCTCCATGTCTGCTTTTGGCCCTGTTTGTATGTCTTGATGGATTCCTGCCTTCTCCTCTTTCTTAATCATTCTCTCCTTCCCTGTTCTCTCTGTGTCTCTCTGAGCCTGTATGCTTCCCTCATCCCCAGCCTTCTTGTTTTCATCCATTCGCATGCCTCCCTGCCTTTCCCTCCTCTGGCCCCCTGCTATACACACCCTCCCCTATTCGCCCCCTCCCCCTGGTCCGTCCTCCGCCCTGTGCCTTGTAATCCTCCATACATCGATCTGTTGTCCGACATCTGTCGCCGGGAGGCAATCTCTTCTTGTGGTGTTGCCCAGAAGTGGCCGGTACCCATCGTGCGGGGCCCATCTCCTGGGACCCGAGGGTGCTTTAACTGTGCGCTTGTTACCGGCGATAGGGCGTACAGTGGAGGGTCTCTGGTGTCAAGGTCATGGGGGAGGTATGATCTTCAGGGAGGAAAGTTGTGTAGTTGGAACCAAGTTTCAGAACTGCTTCTGTATTCTGTTAGGTTGATACTATAGCTCTGCTGCAATTTACAACATGGCGCAGATAGTAAGAACCGTACATCATATAGCATGCAATACACAGGATGGAAATGCCTCTATATATTAAATGGATTGTTTCGGTGAAAGAAGCCTGACCAAATCCGGGAATGGGACCTAGCCATTCATGGTATATATTCTATCCCTGTGAAGGCACAAATTGGGATATTATTTAGAAGAAATGTGTTATACTCATTGATGTAACTCGGCATATTGTCCAGTAACACATAAAATAATATGACTACAGTTAATAGACAGGCATCAAACTGCAGTTAGTAGGTAAGCATCACACTAAAACATGTGCGGCAATTACCCATTAGCATCTTTGGCCAGCTATATCAGCTTTTCTACCATCCGGGAATTGGTTTTGGCAGCCATAACCTGTAGCTGCAGGATGTCACTTGGACCGGAAAAAACTAAAATCTGTAGCCAAGGCTTCTCGACCCATCCCCATCTCAGACATCTCGGATGCATACCCGTACTGTATCGATCAGCACACATCGTTTACATACGCCGTCACCTGCTCAGTGATGCGTGTCCGTGCCACCAGATGGCGCCACTGTCTGTCACCGGAAGCGGAAGGAGATGCCGCTGTGTGAGACCCCACTCTCTGTGCATGTCCTTGTTCCTGGTACCCACCTATCACATCTCTGCCTCAGGCTCACAGCTTAGCCCTTCAATGGCCGCACAGTGTACTGCAATGCGCCACATCTTTTGTCATCATAATGCAAGAATAGATCCCTCACTCACCATTGCTGCATTTTTACATAATGCCTGCGTTGATAAACGACCAAAGTGTCGGCAAGATGCAGCACCGCAGTGTCAAATAGTGATGTTCCCCCTTGCCCCAGTGCATCATGACAACACGGTTTGAAAGGATTATAACATCATCAAAGGGTGACTCAAAAATAGAGAAGAGACTACTTTTCCGTCTCCCAAGCTGCATCACACTAATGTAATTCGCCTCCACGCAAAGGTACTCTCTTTATACTTGCGAAGACTTGGATCTGAATTTTCTTTTATCCCATCAAATGTCGCTAAGGCTGAAACTTGTCATCATAACATTGATTAAACCCACTGCGCCCATATTATATATATATGGCTGAGTATCTGTCGCGGCTCCACTTGGACTGTCACTAGAGGGGTACCAAGTTTTGCACCTTTAAGTCTCATTGAACGGGCCTGTATTGTATACCAGTGGTGTTGTATACTATACAGGCTGCTGGTATCGGGTAACTCTGAATGGCCATATTGGATTAACACGTGGGTAATCACAGATAAGCTCCCAGGTATTACCGGCGGGTTGATGTAGAAGGTCAGAGGCTAAAGAGGAAGGGGATGAGTGACAACCTGATATGATCCATGAACATTAAGTACTCAGATAGGAATGGATTGGAACCAAGTGGCAGAGGTGTTAGGCTAGTCATACATTCGTGTACTAGGACAGTGGCACACATGTACAGATGTCTCTTACTAGTTAAGGCAGAAATGTATGTGCTGTGACATCTAACTGCTTCCACAAAGGATTTAGAGGTCACTGCGGAGAGTTGTCTCTCTCCTCATGTGGCAAGATTAAGGCAACCCTCTCTGTCCTTAATCCTTTAGGAGAAGCATAGTGCTTTGGTGCACGGTGCCTCTTTGGTCGGCCTGAGGTATGAGTACAAAAAGTATGAGGAACTCTCAGGGGCAGCATTCATACAGGGGTGAAATAATCGAGAAGGGTCGGCATGATGCACCAATACAGCGCCGGTGAGTTGCTCATGATGATGAAACGACATAGTGCATTAATGTCCTATGCTGTCCTTAGAGGGTTAAGGGAACTCCCCCCATCTTTAGGGTGTAATTTTCTCTGGCCCGGCTGACACGGCAACGATCTGCCTACCAGGCTGGTATTTCTACCACAGACACGTGCTGCAATTATTCTAAAGGCACAAGATTGCCTGTGCCGCCCATTTAACTACCCCCTACCCACCCTGCCAGGCTACAGCCAGGAACTCACTGCCCACACACACAGCAGCTTCTGTGTTAGGTCAAGACTGTACCAGCGCCATCTTGTATACCTCTATTAGCATCCCTTCCAAAGTTAGGTCATATTAGAAGGAAGTGAACCCCCTCCAACAAATACGTAAAAAGGCATTTTTTTACCCACCCTCCAAAGGCTTCGGACGACGCTGATCGCTGTATGGTAATAGGCAAGAAAAATGAGTGATGAGTGCCGTTCAGGGGCAGACAAGAGACTGAAAAGGGCATTCTCACCACTCACACTTAACCACATAGTACTATAATTGTGAGTGGGGTACGCTTGGTGATTTTGCCACTTTAAGGAGATAGGGGGCTCTTGTCAACTCCTAAAAACTGAGAAACGGCATGGCAGGGGTTGAGGCGGATGACGTGGCAGATTAAAATGTCATCATAATCTTCCTCTTTTTCTTTCCCTATGGGTTATCTTTAGGACCCATGCCTCATGCTGTCTCAGAGCCCTGCCTCAATAAGGCGTGTAGTTGTGTTAGAGCGCCCCCTGCCGGTCTGTAATGGTCACTTCTAAACCCTCCCGTCGTTACCATTAGCAGCTTTTGTAGGTCGCCGCCAGCGGGCAGGGCAGTGCTGCTTGGGCTAACCCTCTAAGGACAACATAATGCTTTAATGATGCATGAGTGTAGCCCTGGTGAGTAACTTACATTCATGTATCATTCTTGGCACACTCCCAAATAAGTTATCGTTGGCACACTAGGGAAGGATTGGCATAATAGGCCTACATGAATTCAGTCCTCGCGAGTCCACTCGCCAAGGCTGAAAGTATTTATCATGACAGCAAAGGGCACTTTACATTAAAGTACTACGCGCATTTGAAGGGTTAATAATGGTGGCAGAGCAGGTCAGATGTCGTCTGCTGGTGCATTCTGAGCAGCCTGTGGTAGGGCATCCTGTACAAGGGTCTGTACAGGGGCAGCAGACGTGGTGGTAGGTAGGGCTGCTTGAAAGACCTGCATTCTCAATCATCTGACATTATCAGATTATTATGAACACAAGCTATCACAAGTTAACCACAAGTATTTCAAGATATGAAGTGTAATTCAACTGTTTGTGCTCTCAACTGTTTGTGGATAATGTTTGTGAATCCAATCAAGGCAGACTAGATAGCATGACCTTTCAGAATTTAGGTATGTAATGACAATATTTTGACTGTATATAATTATTTCAATGATGTGCATTCAAGATGTGAAAAGTGCAAAAAAAAACTTGCTGTCCTTCATTGGTGAAGGTTGAAACACTCAGATCTACAGGAAGCTGAGATGCACCTTTCTTTTAGGGGTGAACCTTCCTTGACCCATTTGCCAGCTCAGCACCGGTCCAGTAACGAATGCATTCATCCTTTGAAATGCTTAATGACACATAAACAGTATAGCGGCCCCCACCATGCCGCGCACGTGTTATACCGGCCGGCCACGCAGCGGTATGCAAATGAGGCTAAGGGAGGAGAGGGGGAGGCTACCACTTCTGACTCAGGTCGAGGATAAGCTAATCGATCGTTCTTTTGTGGTGGTGATCAAGGCTTGTTTGCACATGCCTAGACTGAGGACCGGCTGATTATATAACGTATGCAGACGTAAATATTGTGATAATGATAAATGCCTTGCAGGGAAGGGTGCAGCCTGCCCATCTTCCACTGCCTCTCCCAACACCCCCACCCCCTTCCTCTCGCGCTGTGGTCTCCCTATGATAGGGCAGGCCAGTAACTTTTCACACAAGTGCAATGAAAATGTTTCCATCCCAATGATATAAATTTGCGTAAATTAGATTTCAGCTGCTTAAGGAAGGCCATGACCCAACTTTAATATTAGCTTAAAGTTGTTTAAATCAGATGGTTCATGCAGGGATGCAATATGTCCATGAAGTGTGCAGAGTGAAAGAATCCTTCCCTTGGTAATTAATTGGTACACGTCTGATAGAGATACTTCTAGAATACAACTCAAATAAAGAAATGCTTAAGATCAACTGGATGGATTTCCTAAGACTTCCTTAACTTGAGAGAATTCAATTAATTGAATTTGATTAGAAGTTCTCCCCAGCCTCCCGAGTACCCCTCTCACTGGCTGCACAGCCACCTGCCCCAAAGGCCGCTCTTCTAGTACTACTAACACATCCACTTTGATCTACTCCACTGAGAAGGGCACAACGCTGTCACTGCTACTGGGGGGATTCTACGGGACAGCTCATGTTAGATTATAAGGGCAGTGGGTGGAGGTGGTTGGTTACATTATAGCTCCACGATAAAATGGAGATATGTGCGACATTCAGATTCCGTGCGAAAATCGCATAGTGGAGTTCAAGCTAAAGGGCCATTTCATCCAGCGAGTCCCCCCCCCCCACCCCCACTCCCACCTGCCGGATTTGACATTAAATGGCTGGTCCCTCACAGTGAACCCCTGCAGGTCTCCTCTAACACGGCAACACATGTACCATTAGTAGAATCCTCCAGGCATTTTGTCACACGGAAACCCTTTTGTAAAAATACCCTCTACTCGTTGACAGAGGGGCCCTAAATGCATGCCTGGTGAATCACGCGATCTGTTAGCGTAGACTCGGGTCGTGATGCTCTGTGCAGCGCCACTATGGTGGTAGTGGCATGGGGAGGAACTATCATGTAGAATTAGAACCTATTGATAATAGTCTGGCTTTCTGTGCCTTGTAAACTAAGAATCTTACATAGAGGTCATCCCCCTCGTCTCCTTTTGCACCATACCCCTCTCGCCGCCTTCTGTCCTAATCTCGTCCTCTTTATGTCAATTTATCTATCATTCTTTCCCTGCTTCCGTCCGTTCTCCCATCGAGTTAAATTTAACATGACGTGTGTTTTACTCCAGTATCAAGGTTGAGAATACCCTCTACCCTTACCCATTCCGGCACTTCTCCTCAATCTCTGCCTCAATCCTCATCTCTTCCAATCCTTCCAATCCTGCACATACTGGTGCGTATACAAGACAGGCTCTTGTTCAGATATGTTTATACCACTGGACCCTGGCGCTTATAAAGTCCAGACCGGCGCTTGATGGAAGGCCTGGCACTTTATCTTGCCATAGCTGTAGCCTTCCCCTGCTGACTACCCACCCCCCTCCCCTTCCCACTCTAGCCTCCCCCTCCCCCCCACCACGATGATACCAACTCCCAGTGCTGTGCCCAATGGACCGTGACAGGGTAAATAATGGCCGGGGGTACTCGATATGCTCTGCTCCAGCTCAGGAGGCCCTCAGGTTAATGTAGCATGGGACAGGGCTCCATGGCTGCCCCGACCACGTGATGCACCCAGCGCCATGAGTAGCGGGCGTCTGTGAGCAGCTCATGGAGGTTCAGGCAAGTGTACGCGACTAATGCAGCCTGTGAGTTTATCTCTCTTATTGCGGGTTTGATAATTGAGGATACTATTCCGTAATACTCGCTCTATTAAATACACCCCGGGGACTGGGGCGTGTGATTTGATTGGTCGGTTGATTAACCAGGGCTGGGACAGTATCATATATGAACGTTGTAGCATTGCATAACTGCATTATCAGTAGTCTGTCTGTCTGTTGGTGAACGTCCATATTGTCTATGGTACCCTTGATGAGGGTTAATTCAAATATGATGCGATCAATATTGCCGATTTGCAGTTTATAGGCAATCTAAGACTAATACATTCAACTCAAGAGACTATAATGATATAAGTATCAGCATATTCCCTGATTCAGTACATAATGTACATATTTATCCGGTCTGAGCAGAATCTGTCATTTTATTAATTCCTGTCTCCCTGGTTGATTTTGAAGGTAACAGGGGAAGCAGTGGCTCATTGACACAATGTAATCTCATCATCAGAATGCCGGAGCCCATTCGTCACCTGCCACCCTTCTAACGCCCGTACTGTATGCTGCAACTAACCTAGAGCTCCCAGAGGTGACACCATGGACGGGTAACACTGGCCAAGGCCAGCACCACAAACTTAAGTTAACCCGCTAATAGAGGAGGTGAATCGCCAGTGATGCCTTGGTGCTTATTACCAACCCTTTAGGAGTGCATCAACCCCTTGGCGTTGGGATTATACATCAATCACTGGCAAGTTGCTCACCATGGCTGCATTCACCATCCTGACCATCGGTCATACGTCCTTAAATGGTTAAGTATCTATACTTGTGGATTTTGTAGCTCTACCCAGGGAGGCGCCCAGCTTCAAGACAAACGCGGCCTGAGGCTGTATATATAGTCTGCAAACATGCCATTTGTCCACCAGGCTACCAATGCTGTGGTGTATGGTCTTGGCTGCATCAGCGCCATCTAGCCTTCAAGTTTCCACAATTGGAAGCCTGGAAGCATTTTGACAGTAGTCATTTTTGTAACAATATGGGAACGAAGCAGTGTATCCCGTAGTCCCAAGAACAGCTACGGGTACATGCTATTAGGCATATTATGTAGCATGTTTCCTCAATAAAGATATATATAATATAAAGGGTATATGGGGGGCTGGGGTTGGGGTAAGATGCTATGTTATTTGCATATGATAGTTATCTATGGTGTGTTATGGTATTATATAGGCTGCTATCCATGAACACTATAAAGTGATAGTGACCACAGATTGTTTCTGTAACCAGCACGGTACAGACTGCGGTCGTCAGGTACAGGCAGGGGTCGGCTCTGAAGGCCAGACCCATCTAAAGACTGGCTTAAGACTTCAAAGCACCTGGGAATAGTGCCTAACACCCTGCTCCCACCCTACCTACCCACACAGGCCGTATACCTGATCCCACCCATAGTCCATATATCTAAAGGCTGTTTGTCAAGGCGACTGGTCAACCTGCAAAAGCGGAACCACTGAAGGCCATCTCGTCCTTGGGATATGTTGCTTCTCTGATTGGACTAACAGCCCAGTCTCACACATAGCATACCAGTAAAATACCAGTGAGTGTGAAGTTGATATTTAGAAATCAGGGCGATAAAAAAGGAGACAGTACTAGTTCTTACAGGTCACTTCAGGTGGCGCCACATGCAGACCCATGTGACCATCTGTCAGCCACACAATGGGCGCGGTTTGGTCACGTGACAGGACAATCCAGCCCTGGTGTGGGGAGACTACTGAGAGGGTGATTACAGGGGTGGGAGAAGAGCAGGGAGGAGGATTGAGAGGGGAGGGAGGGGGCTATTAAGGGTGGGGCAGTATGGTGGACGTATGTCAAGGCTAGAGGGTATGCATAGGTTAGAGAGAGATGGGATGAGAGGTAGAATGTATACAGGGAGATTTGGGTAGAAGTGTAGAAGTGAAAGAGGCAGTGGGTAAATGTGTCAGAGTGCACATATCTACTTTACTTTCTTAGACTGAATAATTGTTAGATTAGTTTTTTTCTTTCTCTGCCTCTTCCTAAGATTCAAACATACAGGTGCTCGTCTTCATGCCTTATCAAATCAGAGTACTCCGGGTCTAACACTTCATGTTAGTTTACACACACACACCCCTGCCCCTACATAGCCCTCTTATCAACCCTACTATTGTCTAACTGCTGTAGGTTATGGCTCAGCTGCTCAGGACTCAAGATCACTCCAAGATGTACCCTGAACTACTCATAGCCTTTACTCTGAGATAAAATGATGTATAATTTATCTTTTAGTGGGGTAGACCCTGATGTAAGCCAGCAATGTTAAGAATCTGTTTACAATGACATACCCTGGTGATACATGATAAAACATTTATGTCAGTGTCCTATACAGCATATGCGTTATACTGTAATATTACTTCGTTTGCATAGATAGCATTCATATATCTTCATAATATCCAAAAGGAACTATTTCCCTCAGTTACCAAAAAGCTTGCCATGTGCGACCTTTATCTTTACAAAGACAATTCTCTTCCTTCTTTTGTTGCCTTAGAGACATCCATCCGACTGTATTGATATCAAGACAATACAACACCCCAATAATGTACCACCATCAAGGGTCTCCCAGCCGCACCCTTAGTCTTGTATGGAGTAGGAGGTGTGAGGATAGGGGGCAGAGGGTTGGGGGGGGGGATTCCAAGGTTAGGTGAAGACTTCACTTGTATGGTCTAATATGACATGTACAGCCCTAATTTTGACGGCCCTCTCCATGTAGGAGCTTTAGGCATAGTGTAACATTACATAAGTTAATGCATTTGATTAATAACCTCTATTTATAGTCAACCCACCAATCTTCCCTTGAAGCTCATTATGTTAATTTATTCAAATGAGTAGTTGACCTCAGTTAACTGTAACACTTAAAATAAATGAATAACTCTACCATCTCCTACCCCCCATTCAATAATCTTATATCACTAGTCCATACGGTTTAGTCGAGGCCCCAAGTTTCTCATAATCAAGTAATGCCCGGTACCAGAGAAACAGGTTCTTGACAAGTTAGGGATGTCTAAGATCACAATACAGTGGCTGTCCAGCAGCCAGCAGGAGGGACCATGGGAGATGTAACCTGGGTGTCCTAATCAGATCATCTACCACGGTCTACAGCCTGCCCTGGCCACTGCTTATTGGATGGGGGTCCTCTGGATAAGGACAACTTGCTCCTGAGGTTTTATAGGTGTTTCACATATTCCGTGATAGTTATTTGCAGCAACAATGGATAGCTTGTATTTACATCTGTTTTAACACATGATGTTGTGTGTCTGCATCCCGTTAGAACTTGGACAAACGATCACTGAAGAGTATGGAAATGTATGTTACCTAAACGAGCTATATTTTTGCCCTCTAGTCCACTTTGAATGAGCCCGGTGCCAACAGAGCTCTTAAAGACTTCCCAGCATCGGCTGATGCTATCTGCACGCCACAGGCGTGCGAATAGCGGCCGCTATTAAACGTGTTATTGTCACACTAGATTCTGAACTAAGACTACTTTATAGTGTCTGATAAAAACTAATACTTTCATCTTATATCTTTTTATCCCCCCCCCCCCTTAAGCACATGTACGTTTTTGTAAAGGAAAAAAAGTTGACTGCTTTGGGAATTGAACCCTGGCCGCCCAGGCAACAGCCAAATGCCTTACCTTTTGCTCCACACAGACTCATGTTGATGGTCACTACTTTTTATATGTGGTCTTTCCTGTACCCTACTGAGTGTGGGAATGAGAACCACTAATCACACACCATGGGGTGCGAAATACGATGTTTATGTGCACGCCTGTGGCGTGCGGATAGCGCTTGCCCCCAGCATCCTAGACAAGTGGAAGTGCTAACAAGGGGTAGTTACTGACCAGTCCTAAGTAATTGTTAGAGGAAGGTGGACACACATGACCAGACTCAGGGGCCATTAAATATTTGCACTCAGAAGTCCTTTCCTAACCCAAAGATAATACATGTAAAAGGTATTTTCATGAGAGATTGTTGGTAACAGTTGTGGCAATGAGGGGAAACCATACAGCTATGTAGAGAATAGACCGAAAATTAATCTAGACCAGAATACCTAATAAAATAGCAATTTTTAATAACAATGCATTAATACTGAGGTGTAAAACAAATCCTCTCTAAATAAACATCCAACCCCAGAGAGCTCCTGGCTGTGGTTTCAACAAAAGTACCTTTTCATTCAGACATTTTCATGAGCACACACCATGTAACCAGAAAATAACACTCACATCAAACAACATGAGCCCAAAGCATTCTCTCCTTTGAAATTCATTCACATTGAAACAAAGTAAACCTAGCCTGAAGCTGAATATGAAGTAAAATTGAACTGAACTTTAAAAAACTACACAGAGCTCATCTTTTTGACGAGCCAAAAGCCAATACTAAATGTGTAATGAACCAGAGCCTGTGCCTCTGTGGTATGCATGAACATGAAACCTCCTAAAGCAGCCATCTCAAGAGCAACTCAACATTCAGTGAGAGTTTAGGATGAGCACCCTCTGTTGGCTGAGCCTAGAGGGTTTCCATTCACAGAACAGACTCCAACAAGTCACACATAATCTTCTAGATAGCATCAGGGCCATACCATGTCATTGCGCTCTTGGCTGTACTGGATTTCAAACTATCCATGTTCCAATAATCATTGAATAGAAGTATTTTTTTAACCTCAGCACTGTCCGTTACTTCTCAACAAAGAGCTGACAATGTTTGTAAGTGAAAATATCTATGAACGTTTTTTAAGGTGCTCAGACGCCTGCTTATTGCAAGGATGTTTTCTCATTGAATAGTGAAAAGGGGGTGTCCTTGAAATACCATACACAGGATGATTCATTATTTGCAGCAACCACCACAAGTCCCGAACCACATGGCCTGGCAACCTGCACAACCCTCTGGACCCTTACATAGTGTGGCTATGGGCTAAACCACTATAGGCTGGCATTGAGAGGTGGTTTTGAACATTTGATAGCAGGATGGTAAAGGAAAAACACCCTGGCTAAACAGATTACATGCGCTGCATTCATCAAGAAGAGTCTATTGATTACCTAATTAGTTTTAAACACCCGGAACATAAGAGGCCTAGCCCTCATTGATATGGGGAATCAGAGGAAATTATAATTGTGGATGTTCTGGTGGGTGGGGAGGGGGCTTTGGTGTTTGCTTTTTGAAATGATATTTGGAGGTAGCGGAAATTTCATCTTTGTGATGCGGCTTTGGGTTACACTTGAGTTGATGTTCAGAATAAAGTAGGTTGTGCGGTTGTATGAGGGGATCTCTACTTCAATTTCCAATGGGAATGTATTAAAGTTATGATATATAATATAGTGTATAAGGTCAGTTGATTATTCGTGCTGTATTCGTGTTGGGCTTCATAATCAGCCATAATGTCATGCCATCCATTTGAATTTGCCTTGATGATCACTCCATTGATTGCCCTAGGTCAACACAGAAAAAGAGAGTTCACATAACTGCCCTTTTAGGCCTTAAATGCACCCTGGTACAGACCATCCTTGAAGTTAGTACACCTTTTGGAGCTGTATCTACTGGTTACGCTGGTTCCAGCAGGATAACCCAGATTCCAGGCAGTTTACCAGCAACCAGCAGGTGGTCCACACTCCCTAACATCCCTCCCCATGCCAGATCCCCAGAATACATTCCAAAGGTCCAGCTTATAATCTCTGACACAGAGTTATGGGACATCTCAGACTGGTTGCTTTATTAGTACTGAGTATGATACCTCATTGTCAAAATGCATGGTGTTAGTTGTTTTTTTTTTGTTTTTTTTTTTTGTTTTTTTTTTTTGGGGGGGGTCATTTGATACTGATTGTTTTATAAATCACCCCCAGAAAAGGAACCTATTCAACTCTATCTTATTCACAGATAAAATAACAGCCATGCTTGTAGCCGCAATTCTACCTCTAACATCTAACACCATTTTCAAAATCCTCTAAGAAATATTATCTACCATTGAGATGATAGCAGCTTGGGTAAGTCATTTGTTGCACTAGCTACAGCGTAACATACATCCAGCTAGGGCCTCATGTCTTTTGGTCTCTGAGGAAACAACAATGCTTGACTCACAATATCAGTGTTTAAGCCCTATTACCCTGATGTTAGGTTAACTGACAAGTGGAAGGAAGGCCAGGGCACCCAGATGAGGAGCTAAACAGTAGGCAAGGCTGGGCCCTATCGAGGGCTGATGGCGGTCTGCCAATCATACAGCTGACGTAGTTCTTTGGCGGTTTGGAAGTTATCCTCCCAGAGACGCCTGATATATCTCCTTAGTCACGTATGTTTCTGCTCTAATCCATATGTATATTAATTTTTTTAAATACATTCATTTGGTCAAAGATAGTGATTTTTTCTAAAATACAATAATATTGTTATATATATTTATTATACGATCTGGGCTCTGATCGTGCTTTTTAGGTGATATTCCCGTTCTGATATTCCTGCATACCCCACACTTGTGAAGGTGAAATCGTTCTGATATTCTGGATATCAGAACGATTCTGAATTCCCCATTCAGAATCGTTCTGATATCCAGAATATCAGAACGATTCTGAATGGGAATATAGATTCTGATTTGGAATGTCGTCAGCCATAAAATCCGAGGTTTCATGGAGACTCGAACACGCTACATCAAGACTTGAAGTCCGATGTGCTAACCACCACGCCGTGGAGGCGCTGGTAAAGGGAGGTGGCGAAACAAGGAGTCTACAGGGGGATTCCGAGCCCTGTAGGACCATTATTTACTGAGTTACAGAAGAAAAGGCATTTTTTGGTATAATTTCTTTGAAAATCAATATTTTTTTCTTATTTCTTTTTTACTATAAAGGTAGTAGTTGGACTTAACTTACCTATTCGTTAAAATAATTTTCGGAATTTTTTTTCACATACATATAGGCACTTTAAAATTGGTACGTTTCCACCTGACCTCTCTCAGGTTCGAACCGGGGACCCCTGGCGTGTGAGCCAGAAGCGCTAACCGCTCGGCCACAGTAGACATGGTACAAAGCAGGGAAAACGCTGGTTAGGTTCTAGTCTATCTAACGAATGCGCCCCGCGCTCAGGTACCAAAGCCTTTTTGTATCGCGTCCTCTCATTGGCTGTCCCGTTTTAACTCCACCAATTAGCGAGCAGGTTGGTGGGATGTCAAAATCAACATGGCGCCCACCTTGCTCGATCTAGTCTGCTTAAATATCCTTCAAAATGGCGAAATTAGGATGAATTTAAGGTAATTAAAGACATTTGAATGGAAATATCGTATAATAAACCTAATAATATATGGATATGGCCGACCTTGGGGTGTGTATAGATGAATAACGACCTCGGTGCTACGCACCTCGGGTTGTTATTCATCGATACACATCCCGCGGTCGGCCGTATCCATATATTATTGGTTAAATAACTGAGTGATATATTATAACTGAGTGAAATTCAGATATCATCATGTCTTGTCTCACATAATCGCCACATAGGGGTGCTTGCAAAATCCAATTAGATGTCTGACTTAAGGTGATAGCGGGGTACTAGGCAGACTCATATAGGTAACTGGTAGGTATACGTGCCTTCTGGGAAAATAACCTAGTATCAGCTGAGCATTTCCAATTTTTGTCACGAGGCATAACCATAAGGATGTGTAGCATAGCACACAGAGACATTTAGAGGGAGTGAATACTGTCTGTGAGGTTTCATAGACAGGGTCTTTTTATTGCATTTTTATATCCACACCCCCATTTTCTCTTACCATTAACCTTTCTACTTGAAATGGGTTCTGGGCTAAACCCAGAATACTAATGGTTTAAGAGGGATTTAAAATCGATTATGGTCTACACATCTCCTACTCTCTTGGGTACGAAAGAAGGGGAGCTATTTTTAGAGTATCAATCTAAAATGCTGAGCTCCTTTAAAAGTGTTGTACCCTTCTTCCCACTCGTTAGGGAAAAGCTGGAAAGGAAATCAGATTACACTATTACTTTCCACTACAATAGATAGAACTGACCATCTAAGCTAATATACAGATGCAAAGGCAGAAAGAGTTTCCCTTGTTACCGCGGCCAACTCCACCCAATTCCTTACCTCTTGTACTGTCGAGACAGAATAGAATTGTGAATACAGAAAATCTGTGTTGGGTTTCTCATCTCATTAGCAGGCATCTTCTTGTTATACATCTTGTTATTCAGTGCAAATCATTTCATATTTAGGAACAACTTGTCATCAGCTGTCTTAATATATTTTAATAAATTGACATTAATGTGTAATTTTCTATATTTCAGGTAAGTGTCCATTTCCTGTTCATCGTGTATAGGTGTCATGGTAAGTATGACTCATCTGAATCAAGACTAATATTCTAAGTTACGTTACCAACACAATTGCTTTTAGTATGATTAAAATGTCATGAGCTGATTTCTCTCTGCAATTCATTTCAACCTCCGGTCGATAACTATGTTAAATTGAAATATGTACAACAAAATACGTCAATCTATGAAAATATCTAATGATCCACTTGTAACTGAGGGGAATTAGATATAATAAAATCCAAATCAACTGCATAACTGTCAAACAACCTTGTAGCAAACAGCACGAACAGCACAAGGGGAGGTGCCTGGACCCTGGGTGTTGAGGAGACCTGACATTCTGCACGAGCAGTGCACGTGTCTACAATCACTCACAGAGCCAGACCAAACAGTGAGAGGTGTGTTATTTTATAACATGATCACAACATCTCAAGTAGGGCTGAGCACTGTTGATTGCTTTCCTTTCTACCTGATGTTTTTGAGAAGAAATTAGCCAATTTTGGGATTATGTGTTTAGTTGGTCAAGTGCTGGTAGCCTCAAACACACCACATAATAATATTCCTCTGCCTCCCTCCCCCTGGTGGCGAACAGTGGTGTTGCGAATGTGGGTGCTATCAGTAAGGACGGGGTTGTATAGTCTGACGTATGACCCTCACCTGATGAAGAAAAAACATGTGCAATAAATACCTAGAGCAATGTGCAGTGTTTGTTGTTCGTAATGTCTCATTGGAGTAGGGCTTTATCTATTATCATCATAGGATGCTAGCGTGTAATCATGCACAGAACTAGCCATTCTGTATATGGTTCCCCCCTCCCCCATCACAAACATCAACAAGCTGAGAAACATCTGTTTGCTAAATATCCAGCAATGAGGCAAAGTGTTGGATAGGGGGTTGCATAACTGTTATATCTCTATATGTATGTAGTTAACAACTGGCAAAGGCTTTTCTTTACTTGCAGTCCAGAGATATCATCCCATTCAACTATTCACCGCTAACATTTATTATCTAATAATCTAAGTGAATACCAGCACTCAGTTCTCTAATATTGATATTCGTATTCCCTCATATTGTAGCAGTAAGCTAGAGAAGCTATTCCTAGTCTGTCTAGACTATTTCATTTCTCTGACAAATTTCCAAGGTACTTACCACCAACCTATGACCCCATATGTGACCTGGTCCTGGGTCAAGGCAGACATGTTGTTACATGTTGTTACTTTATGCAGGCCCTAAGACGTGGTGTTCACCAGCATTTCCTTCATTACTTTTCTTTTAATATTAGAACTCAGAGTCAGAGTGGAAATAATGTTTTAATACTATAGAGACCTAGACTATTATTTGAGGCAATGCAGGGAAACATTTAGGATGGACCCCATGTTCACAGTAAAATATGTATGGGTGTAAATAGTCTAAAAGTGACAATAGCTCTATCAGCATTGGTTATGCAACATAAAGGAATCATTCTTCCAGGCCAATGCTGTCTTCTATTCTGAGGAATAGAGGGATATAGGGGAGCAGCGAGGGGGGCCCTCAGGAGTGACTTAATGCACGAAAATACTGATGGCTAAAAACTTTTTTTTTGTGTTTGGGAATGTCTCTGAATACAGAAAAGTGAACTTGTGCTATCAAATTCATGTGCCGTTTTTGCAGAATTAACGCTTTTTTACGACTACCTCTTCTAATCCAGGCTCTTTTTCTGGGGTCTCAAAAAGTAGAGGAATCAACTTCTCCTGACATAAATATTGACTGTAGAAAGATTTCAATGACACCTACCCCCCTAAATCAGACCCAAGGAATCCATTGGTGCTATTATCTCATTGCTAGGACAATTGGTTGCTTAGCAACGGCTGTTTTTCATAGCAATCGACCCGATCAGAGATTAGATTATTGGTCAATTATAATCCCAGAGGAATTCCATGATCATACTGATGGCTAAAAACTTTTTTTTTGTGTTTGGGAATGTCTCTGGATACAGAGAAGTGAACTTGTGCTAACAAATTCATGTACCGTTTTTGCAGCATTAACGCTTTTTTATGACTACCTCTTCAAATCCAGGCTCATTTTCTGGGGTCTCAAAAAGTAGATAAATCAACTTCTGACATAAATATTGACTGTAGGAGGATTTCAATGACACCCAACCCCCCTAAATCAGACCCAAGGAATCCATTGGTGCTATTATCTCATTGCTAGGACAATTGGTTGCCTAGCAACACCTGTTTTTCATAGCAATCGACCCGATCAGAGATTAGATTATTGGTCAATGATAATCCCAGAGGAATTCCATGACCATTTTAGTTTCACTACTGGAATCCATGCTTTGAAGGTTACTGAATGATACAGTATGACTGTTCTAATGTAAATTTCAGTTGATGCCATTTCTATGTAAATAGATATGAATACCCTAGCACATAATTACAGTTAATGGGCTGTGGCTTCACAGGAAATAGAGGTATTGAAATTCTAATAATACCAATCCCCCTTAAATTGGATCCAATGAATACTTTAATGACAATAGTTTTCTGTGTGCCCAATGGTTGCCTAGCGATATCCTCAGTTTGCTACTCTTGCATAGCAACCATATCTATTATGTATAGCAGCCATAGTAAAAATGCATGGTAGTTTAACGGATGAAACAAAGACATCTAATTCATATCTAACAAGCTGTTTCAGGACTGTTTCTAGTCATAATACTTTAATTTTGCAGAAATTACCTAGCAGCAGACATTCTCTTTCTCGAGAAACCTCATGTGTATTGGACAAGAATCAGGTCTAGATAGGTGCCTGTCCTATCCATGTTATCAATTCACACCCCCATACGTCCCCAGCTGAACACCAGTATCATGACAGATAGTGAACATATCAGAAAACTGGAGTACCAAGCCAGAGTACCTTTCACTGTGCTTCTCATGATCCATCTAATTGTTCATATTGTTCACCTTCAGAGACCTCTCCTGCAGTTCTTTCACCCTTTAAGGGTAGATGTCACTAAAAGATGACATTTGTTGTCATGATGCACCAATGCAGCCCTGGCAAGTAACTTGCTAGTGCTGCATTGGTACATTATGCCGACCCTTCGGGGATGTCAGAACTCTGTAGGGTCAGGTTGATGCTTGAATGCAGCACTGGTGAATTACTTGCCAGGGCTGCATGTATACATCATGATGACCAAGGGCATGATGCATTAAGGCATTATGTCGTCCTTAACCCTTTGTGGGCGAGCATCAACTATAGTTGATGCCATGACAGGGCGAGCATCAACTATAGTTGATGCCATGGTAGGGCGAGCATCGACTATAATCATCATAACTCTATGGGATTCAGCAAACCCTCGCCCTTAGGGAAAGTTCCTGCAAATAGTCTCGTCCCCATAGCTAACCATAGCAATTTATGGTCGTCCTTAAAGGGTTAAAGGGGTAAATAATTACCCTCAAAGTCCCATCATTTTACTTACTCATACTGTCTCCTTCACCTTGTAAAACCTCCAAGAGACAAAATCATACACTCTTACTTACCTCTAGTGCTTGCCTTTGGTGAACAACCTCCCAGTGTCATGTCCTGTCCTCTGAACTGCCCCTTCTGCCTCCCCTTCTGTAGGGTGAGTAGGAGATTTCTACTCACCTTATTGCCTGCTCTACATCTAAAATCTCCCACCATGGCCTCCCACAGACATGGTATGGTTAGTGCTATGGTGTATACACAGCATTGTTATATGTTTATCCTTGCTGATATATCGAGAGCCGTACAAAGGATACTAACTGAGATCCTCTAGAGGTGCGTGTCCTGTGCAGGTCCCCTGTACTCTTACTAGAGAACTCCAAACCTCTCCTCATATCAGGGAGGAGGAGGTGAGCAACGTGGAGGGTTGGCAACAGCCACTGACTGTCAGGAAAGGCTAACATCACATAACATAACCCTTTTTCTGTAACTCTACGCTGTACTGGCATTCTCATTAGGTTTTGATGGTCTACAGATTGATTATCTCCCAGAGACATGTTCTGTTGCCTTCAGATATGTGCATAACCTTGCAGAAACATCTTCTCCTCACCTCTACTGCCTGGATGTAGATTTACAACCTCCCAAAAACATTTCTTTCCCTCCTAATATTTGATAGCAGGGAAGGGAACTACCACAACAACTACAGGAGGATTATACAGCCATATATTGCCTTAGAGTAGTTATTGGGAAAGTCCCTATTGGTAAAGGTTGGAGCATGCTGCTGTGAAGAAAACAATATCAGAGGAAGAATCATTATGTCCCAATATTTGCAAAGTTTGTAAATATTGATGAGTTGTGTCTAGAGGAGAGAACTGTTATAACAAGCAAAGATCTCCATTCCTATCATAAGGGCCTGACTGTTCTTGGATTTAGAATTATCTCTACAGGGGATGATGCCTTTGCTGAGGCCAGCTTTGAGCAGCATATCAGAGGGAGAAGATGTATTCTCAGTACATTTCATGGGCCATGCTCTATAGAGAAAATGCATGGTCTGGATTGTGAGTGTAGTGACAGACAGGAGTGACAATAACAATTGTACTTGCACCCAAACTGGGATTCCATCACAGAAGAATACTTCAACAAATTTACTGAATCTGTCCAGGATAGTCCCTAATTGTATAAAAGGAGAAAGCATACACAATATAAGTATAATCTTTGTGCTGTATTTTATATTGTTATGATCTGTCAGTAAGGGGCATAACTTTCTCCATAGTTTACAGATACAGTCAACTCCCTCCTAGGGGCCACACCTCTAATGCAGACACCTCATGGCCATTTTTCCAAAGTCCCTACCATTTTCCCCATTATTTTGATGTAATAAACTCCCTCTAATACAGCCACCCCTTTAATCTGGTCACATGCCCCCCTTGCAGCCACTCATTTTCCAGTCCCAATAGGTATTTTATACTCTATAATGTGGCCATTTCAACACTTCAAGAGTTGTCACAGGTGGGTTTACTGAAAATCAACCTGAAATCTGATCAATTCCCCTTCTCTCTGCCCCCCCCCAATACCTGCTCTTATACTTCAAATAAAATACATTTGTATATCCTGCCGGAGCCTAATACCTATTGTATTGTTGTGGGTTTGAGAGGTGCTGAAGAATGTATTTCCCTTGTGACATCTTTGTGTTGCTATTTGACAATAAGCAATACATGTAGCACTAGAAGGATGCAAGAGAAGCTGAGTGGAATGTGCCAGTGGAAAGCCAGACTGGGGTATATCCCTGGTATACCACTAGTTGTAGCTTTAACATCTCACCTATAGCCATAACCCCTTGCCCGACAGCTACTCCACACACACATGGACAGAAATATGACCAGTCAGCATTCACACATTGCCTAACAAAACAATGGGGATGGACAACTAAATTCTGCATGCCCCTTTTATCCAGGGCCCTAAGATTCGGAGAGGTTGCCTGGGATAGTAGCAGTACATCCAGGATACTGGTGGTTGGAGGAGGGGGGCGGTGTTATAACTATTGACAATTGACTCCCTCTAATGCAGCCACCTTGCTAATGTCGCAATTTCTCATTTATAAGTCACAAGAGTGGCCATAAACTAGAAAGTTGACTGTACAAATGATTTAAGTTGTAAGTTAAGTATAGGATCTTGTACCAATTGCTGTTATTCTGTAGCATGGGTTTATTACTTGATATTCTTATCAGAGTACTCCTCCGTCATCATTGTCTTAATACTCTTGCAGCAGAGTTAGAGTAACTTTAATGTAAAATACACAAAATGTTATAATTTGCTAGATATTCATTTGATGTCTTTGTTTCATCTGTGACACTACCATGCATATTTGCTATTGTTGCTATGCAAAAATTATGGTTGCTAGGCAAAATAAAAACATTGTTATGCAATCATTGTCCGTAGGGGAAACCTATTGGTACTGCAGGTTTCCTTAGACTCAATTTAGAGGCTGGCTAGGTATTGAAATTTGACACCTCTATTTCATGTGAAACTAGAGTTACATTAACTTTTTTGCTATAATGATCATTTTCATTCCTAGAAATAACCTGAAATGTGGAATTGTAATCAGAGCAGTGTGACTTTCTTATTTATGACCCTTTAAAGTATGGAATCTAGTTGTAAAACTGAGATGATTACGGAATTCCCAAGGGATTATAATTGGCCTATAATCTGCTCTCCGATGGGGCCGGTTGCTATGAAAAACAGGCGTTGCTAGGCAACCAATTGTCCTAGCAATGAGATGATAGCACCAATGGATTCCTTGGGTCTAATTTAGGGGGGGGTAGGTATCATTGAAGTCTTCCTACAGTCAATATTCATGTCAGGATAAGTCAATTCGTCTACTTTCTGAGACCCCAGAAAAAGAGCCCGATTTGATAAGGTAGTCGTAAAAAAGCGTTAATTCTGCAAAAACGGCACATGAATTTGATAACACAAGTTCACTTTCCTGTGTCCAGAGACATTCCCAAACACAAAAAAAACGTTTTTAGCCATCAGTATTTCCATGCATTAAACTCCTAAAATATGGCTCTTTTGGAGGGTCTGCTGCTGCCCTAATAGCTCTGTAGTTCAAGACGTCTCTCTTCCTCTACCTGCCGTTCTAACTCACAACTCCCACATAGTACTCACAGTAACTGATATATGCTAAACATTCACTTCTAAATATCATACTGACACTCTTAGAAGAGTGGGACTGTGTATTCAGGAGGTGGTCTGGAGTGGACTAAGCTCCCTCATATCAGTAATACATATATCTATTTCTTTGGAAGTATTGAGTATGTGTAGCAGTTCTGGACCTCAGACCTGTGGCAAGGGTCATCTTGTTTCGAGCTACTTTGCAAAATAACTTTGCTAAAAGTAGTTGTAAGCTTCTACTATTTTGGGAAGGTGGGGTGGGTGAGTAATGTTCACATGGGTTTGGTATAGATGTGATCTAAAGTTAGCATGTCACAACATGATATGTTGCAGGTGTGGTGAAAAAGGGAGGGACAGACAGATTTATTTAGTTCTTTATTTAGTTACAGGTGGCGCCACACACCATCTGTCGGCCACACAATGGGCGCGGTTTGGTCACGTGACAGGACAATCCAGCCCTGGTGTGGGGAGACTACTGAGAGGGTGATTACAGGGGTTGGAGGTGAGGTAAGAGGGGCTTCGAGAGGGGATGGAGGCAAGGAAGGTAGTACATTGAAAGTTGATTGAAGGGAGTAAGCGGGAGAATAAAATGGATGAGATGTTAAAGAGGGTGAACAGACAGCATGTGTGGGACCTAAGTGAGAGGTAGAAAAAGAGGAAGAATTGGGATTGTGTAGAATTGACAGGAAGAGTTAACTTCCACCACTTTCTGTTCACTTTGCTAAAAGCAAAGGTGCAGATGATGCATTTCCCTATACCTAATCAGGTCAGAGTACGTACTCTGGGTCAAACGTCTCATGTTAGTACACACAACACACCACCCCTGACCCTACCTAGCCCTCTTATCATCCCTGATAATATTGTCTCAGTGCTGGGTTGTGGATGGCCTGACTAAACAGGACCCTTGGTCACCCCAAGATGTACGCTGATCTATCCCTAACCTCCACTCTGAGATAACATGATGGGGCTGGGGCTGTCACGGGGGACAGGAGGCGGGTCTGAGTGGGACATCTTGCTCTGAAGGTCAACATCTAAATGACCACAGTATTACAAGGATCTTTTAAGTGAGGCCTCAACCAAAGGCTATTAAAAATACTTTTCAGGTAGATATTAATCATTTTTGGGTTGAAGTGCATGATTGTCCCCTTAGCAATCTTATACCAGTTTTACATCAGCAGATGAACGCAGATGATCCTTGATATGATAGTCAGCTGTGGTAATACACCATCTCAAACCTGACACTTTGCCTACACTTCAATTTACCTGAGTACTTGAACTTAAATGGTGTTTCTCATTAAGGCCAAAGAGTCTACTTTAAATAATTGTAATAACATTTAGAGGCAATTTTAAAATCTTAGAATTGAAGGGGAAAAGGGAGAACTATAACTTATTTTCTGACCACTATATCTGAAGTACATTAAATTCTTCTCTTTGTCAACCTTGATGAGCTGAATAACAACCCTACCTGTTTTCCCACCCAATTGGTTTTTAGAGTATTATCTATATCACATGATATTTTTTTGATTTAATGGCAGCTTCTGCCATCAAATGAATAATTAGATTATATTGAATGCTAATCTGAACCTGTCCCCATTTTCCCGACTAGGTGGGTAGAAGTCAGGGTGGGTGGGTGGCACTGGACCACATCACTCTTGGTTGTATGGGGCCCGCACTTATATATGGATTTATCTCTACGGGTTAATGGTCTGCCTGTCTACAGCGGTTAACACATGGGCTATGGATAGGGTCAGCATGTAGTGAGATGTCGCACCCTAAGATACCAATAGTCCCTTATACCTGCCATGTCTAGCAAAGCTGGTGGTGCTTCTATTCTACACCGTTGGAGCTGCTCATACATGATTTACTGATATTACTATTTTCCACATCACAATAACCAATTGTGTGCAACCTTTCACTGAGTAAGGGAAACTCCCATAATGTCATATACAGCAACTATAGCAAAAACAACCCCATACACAACTTTTGCCCTCCCTGTATTGCAATAAAGGAGTGGTCCTCACAGTATAGGTGAAGTCCTACATACCTTGTAAGTCTTTCAAAGTAAAGTGTCCAAGGGAATGGGCAGTACTGGTTCTTGACAAGTTAGGGACGTCTGCGATAACAATACAGGGACTGCCCAAAGGCATGAGGGAGGGACAAGTGAATGTGGGGAGTGTAACCTGGTTGTCTTTATCAGATTATCCACCCCTGCCCACAGCTTGCCGTGTGCACGGTCCACGTCTATAAAGGAAGGGGTGACCTACCTCAGGGTTAAAGGCAAATTCCTCCTGAGTCATTGCAGATGTTACATAATTGTCATTTTCATGTGCATGCAACAAGAATGGGTGGCCAATATTTGCATCTGTATTAGCATTATACCCTTCCCAACTAATAATACAAAGGACAAAAACACAGTTAAGAGGCCTACTAAAAGCAAAATATGTAAGAAAAAGACACCTCCATGAATACCACCCTACAGTACATTTACCCCACGCTGCCTTGCTCAGAAGCATGCTTTGTATGTCCAGACTCTCATGCTTGAGTAGCCTCAGTCTCAAACCTGTGGATCACATGATGAATGGGGCCTCCCCCTACGGGTGGTGGCCACCCTTAGGGATGCTACATACCCACATCCAGACTACAGGACCAATAGCTTTTGACCAATATAGGTGTATGTAGTTAGGCAAGACAGTATATTTTCCAAGCTAGCTTCTTAAGGGTAGTGATTAAACTTCCTTCAGCCATGCGCTGGGGCTTCATACATACATCTTCTTCAGTTTTTTAACTACCCCCACCCAGTATTGTAGTGGGTCATTATTCATTTACTAGGCTCCGTTGCATATGAACTACAAATACCTGCAAGGCACTAGACCCCATAGGCATATATTCAACCATGCAAAAACATACTGATATGAATATACTAGAGTTATTTTCTAAAGAAACTTTGAGAGGTACGGATATGTTACCTGAGCCAAACGGAATTGTTCCCCTCTAGTCTAGAGGAAATGACCACAGTGCAGATCGGCAAATAGTAAGTAGACACAAGTCCTGTTTAGAACCAGAGGTACTAATAAGGGGTAGTTAGTGAGAGGTCACTAATGATGAGACTGAGGGACCACTAATACTTTGCACATTTCCGAACCAAGTAGAGCATTTCATGTGTGTCTATCTTTCAGAAATACACCCACATAATCCCATTTCAACCCATGGGATAGTGCACATCTACCCAGGGCAGATTTTGACTATTTACTACACCAGGATGGGGATTGATGGCGATCATAATTGACATAGCTTCTTGGCATTTAGTAAAGCTGCATCCCTAGGTAGAGTTCATGCAAATATCCATACCCAACCGGAGAGCATGCACTATTTTTGGTTGCTCTTAAATGGTTAATAACAAAGCAATAATATTTAACTGAGAACATCCTCAGCTAGGCCACCCTAACTGAAATACACCCCAGGGGTCTGCCTTGGTGTGGTTACTCAGACTTTTTATAACCACAACCCAGTAGGGAACCAGAAAACAACACTACACATAAAACAATGTGAATCAAAAGTATTCTCCCCTTTGAAATTCACTCACACTGAAACAAAGTAAACTTAGCTGGAGGCTGACTGTGAAATGTGACGAAAGGAAACAAAATACACAGAGCTCATCTTTTTGATGAGCT
Organism: Harmothoe impar; assembly: GCA_947462335.1. Lineage (NCBI taxonomy): Eukaryota > Metazoa > Annelida > Polychaeta > Phyllodocida > Polynoidae > Harmothoe > Harmothoe impar. Next base: position 21,492,104 of record OX381714.1, read on the forward strand.
GAAAGCCAAACCTAAATGCGTAATGAACCAGAGCCTGTGTCTCTGTGGTATGCATGAGCATGAAAACCTCCTGAAGCAGCCATCTGAAGAAGGTTTCCACTCAAACAGAATTTAGCATGAGGAACCTTTGGTGGCCTAGTTTAGAGGATTAGTATTTACTCACCAGACTCCCAATAGTCACATGTGTATTGTACATTGCACCCGGGCCATCTTATTTGTTGGTACCAATGTCAGACAGTTAGCCTTGAAGGCCTGCATGTTGTTTAATGCATTATGCCATTTGTTGTCATGATCCATGAATACAATCCTTAGATGTCTAATTGCCAGATCTGCATGCACGCTTCATGCCGACCCTTCACGAGTAACATAGGCATGGTGATTCATTATAACAGAGGTGAGTTACTCACCAGGGCTGTATCACTTTAAAGGCCTAATAGTCCTGAGGACATTATCTTGTACTGTGATGTGGGCTAAAATACTGTAGGCTGCAAAGTTGAATGATTTTGAAATTTGATATCAGAGTGTGAAAGGAAAAGGACAGCCTAGCTAAACAGATTACACGCATTGCATTCCACAAGAGTAGTCTATTGATTACCTAATTAGTTTTGAACTTGATACTCAGAGAGGCCTAGCTCTCATTGATATGGTAAACTACAGTACATTATAAGTGTGCATGTTGTGATGGTAAAGGGTGCTTGGTGTTTGCCTTTTAAAATGATATTTGGAGATGGCTGAACTTGCATTTTTGGTTTAGGTTCGGTTTAGGTTATCTGCTGGTTATGCTGGTTCCGGCAGCATCAGGCAGATTACAGACAGTTTACAACCAACCCACAATTGGTCCAGACACCCCTACCCTCCTCACTCTGAGCCCCCATAACGTGCACTGAAGGACTGCAGACCACAATGAGCCACGGTCCAGATTATCATTCAGGCAGCTTTGTGATATTAGCTCACTTTCCCAATACTTATATTATTTACTTCTGTAAATAGTATAGAACTGCCTTAACTTAGGTGAAGGTAGGTCCATACCTGTCCAACTCTATTTCCCGCCAAATCTGAAACCTGTTATGTTTAAAGTCTTACCAAATAATGGTAATTGTATTATCCAGATTTCGTGAGATTATTGGCCGATTAGTTTTTCATATGTTGTGAATAACCAAGGTGGGGTTCAACAGACTTGGCCTTATATGGCACAATTTATTCCCTCATACCCATTTCCCGGTGCCATTGACGTTCTACCTCATTTGAGTTCTAGGCTAAATCGATCACTGAAATGGTTTACGAGACCTCAAATCGATTCAAGTCTAGACTTCTCATATTTTCCGTTTACAAGGGTAAGAAAGCTATTTTTAGTCTGTCTAAGGTATTGATATTTCCTAAATGACCTACCTTTCCTTCCACCAGAAGGAAAAAAACAGCATTGCTTCCCCCTGTAATATAGCATCAGCTGTTTGATTAAGATGTAAAGGTATTTTTGTAAACGTTTGATCATGTGCAAACATATTCTGCAATTTTGTTTCATAAAATCTGGGGTCTATCATGCTTTGATGCTAAATAATTTTCGATACAATACGAACTGTATGTATCATTTACTATTTCATAACAGAGCCATGCAAAAATATGTCACACCATTTTGGCAACAGCTGCCTAGAACTGAAAAACAGCAGGTGACTGGTGAATCAAACAGTGAATACTTTTCTGGGGTCACATCAGAGCCAACATGGTTGCGTGTACACAACCCATGCAGATTGCAGCTTGGCTACCCTGAATCCCAGGGTTTACCATTGATGTCATAAGCTTACTAGACTAAGGTAAGTCTAAATAGAAAAAAAGATCCAACTCAACTGTCAAACATTCTGTAGCAAACAGCACAAGGGGAGGTGCCTGGACCCTGGGTGTTGAGGAGACCTGACATTCTGCACGAGCAGTGCACGTGTCTACAATCACTCACAGAGCAGACCAAACAGTGAGAGGTGTGTTGCTGATAACCTGACTACAGAATTCTAGATATGCATGTGTGTTCTTAGTGGTGGCTCCTCTCTGTGGTGTTGTTTTCTCAATGTATTGTTAATCAGAAATACATAGCCAGTTCTGATGTGTTAACGTTGGCTCATGCTATTTCAGTATTTTCACAAAAGTGATAAACCCAGCCATATTTTTTTGAGCGAAGACTGATCATCTGAAACACACTATATCTTCTCCTGTCCCACAGTGACTGGCAGACAGTGGGGGGTAGGACATAGGTGTTTGTCAGTGGGGAGGGGGTTGTGTAGTCTGATGTCTGACTTACCTGGACAAAATAAAACATGTAGCTCTACAAATATACATGAAACAATTAGTAGTGTTTGTTGAGTACTGGAGAATTACTTGGGATGGTGACTTATTTCTTCGTACTATGTGGTGCACAGTTTTATGTTTTACATCTATCCCATGAACGTAGATGTTTTATACCATGAAGGGTTGTTTCAGAGAGGTTAGGGTAGATTGACCTAAAGTCAACCACGTACCCTAAGATGTCCATCCCAATTTTTGGGTATCACAGTACACTCTAAGTGTTACTCTTCCAATCAAGGACAAATGGAGACACTACAATACATGAATAACTACATAATTAAAGTGGACGTGATTGACTCTAGGTCGATCTAACCTACATGTGTTATTAGATAAAGTTCCTTGTACTAATCTACTCCTAATGCCCTTGCAGGCTAGAAAGTAATTCCTCAAGGATTTGAAGGATGTCTAAGAATAGGCTTCAGTTTTACCTGTGAAATCAAACAACCATCAAACAGGGGAAAATATGAATTACCTATATAGGAAATAAAAATAGAGAAATCTAACAGTGGACAGCAATTTACTTAGGTGTTCTCAAATATTGATATTTCTATATGCATTCATATTCAATCAGTAACCTGGAGCAGCTATTCCTAGTCTGTCTAGCATATCTCTTTTTTTTTCAGACAAAATTAATTTCCAAGGTACTTACCACCCGCCTATGGCCCCATATGTGGCCTGCACCTGGTTCCACCCCGGGCAGACATGTTAGTACACTATACAGGCTCTAAGCAATAGGGCTCACCAGATTTTTTAAATTTCCAAGAGGAAGAAAGATTAAATTGAGGGTAAACTCTGTCATTGTCATATTTTCCAATCAAGCAGAACATGATTTCATAACTATATATATATGCACAGTTCACGTGAGTGACTGCTTCGGGTGACTTGAAGTAACGACACATCTTTATGAACCCTGCACTCTTCAGACATCCCCATAAAACTCAAGGAGAAAACAGGATAACACTATAGCAATGTTCAGGATTCTTCCTTCCCCTGCAGGTCTATCTAACTCACAACTCCAACACATTTCTCACAGTAACCGATATACTACCCAAAGACACATAAATACCATACTGACACCTTTAGCGTGGTAGAACTCTGAGCTTATAGGAGACAGGCCATTGCGGGCTAAGTTTACTAGCAGTAGTAATGCATATATATATATATATATATATATATATATATATATATATATATATATATATATATATATATATATATATATATATATATATAATCATTTTTATTAGAACCAGTTAGATCTACTTTCTTATAAACTAAGCCTGCCAAAATGATTCGGTATACTCATGTTATCAAGACCAGGTGAGGTATAGTAAAGGCTGAAAAGTACTCATGAATGGTGCTAGCGCCAAACGGGGAGTTATTTATAAACAAATTGCATAGAGCGGTACCTAGGTCCTAGGAGCAGTGTCTCTAGGTTCCTTATTGGTTTCACACATCTCTTCAATCGGTCACAAATCATGTGTGTATCATCGATATGCTCTGTCATTATAGTCTGATATCTGACCCTCTCCTTATCAGACTAAGCCGGGTTGGATGCATTATCAGCTGATACATCCACAAAATCATACTAAAAAGTACTACATTGGGCCTGTTTGTTGAGGGTATATTGGCTGATAATGCATCCAAATCGGCTAATGGATGTTGACCCAAAAGAAATCGCATGTTAATTATATACATAAACTAACAGTCGGTCTTGTTTGTATAGTGGCATGTATGAGAAAATGGCTTCATTTAATGTTAACATGAGGGTAATCAGTGGCAATAGATAGGCCTTTTGTATCTGGTTTCTGACTTCTAAATATACATACAGATTTCATATGCTGTTTTGTAACCTATTTCTACTGATAAAAAGGAGAGAGAGGCAGAATTAGGTCTTACATGTCTTTCTAGGTGGCGCCAAACGCAGACCCATGTGACCATCTGTCAGCCACACAATGGGCACGGTTTGGTCACGTGACAGGACAATCCAGCCCCAGTGTGGGGAGACTACTGAGAGGGTGATTACAGGGGTGGGAGGGTGGACTCATTCTCCCATATCTCTACTCCCTAGGGCTCATCCTAGATCATTCATGTACACTATTTCAAACTGCCAGCAGATCTTTTATGTTAATGATGTGCTAGAGACCCAAGAATCCACTAGGTGCGCCCCTGTGCACAGTGCACACAGCAGGAGGGTATTTTGGTGCGGCTATCTATTTAAGAAACAGGTGAAACCCTATGAAGTTATGAATGGCTCTTGTTGGCTCTTGGTATGTAATATTGTCTAATATGTTATTATTATGGTGTTAGAGAATGGAAGCAATCAGAGGATGCTCTCACCTGCTCCTAAGCCCAAAACATCAAAATGATAATGATTGGGCCATTAAGGCAATTTTCTACTCTATACTTACCCCCATTGAAGTAATTTGCAGTATATTGGGTGATCATGTTAAACCCGCAGATCTTACTGCACGTCCAGTAACAGTCAGAGTGCAGTCGGGACAGGTACTCAGCTCTATATATATATAGGGGCGCTGGGCCTTTAAGAGGGTCTGTTAATCATGGCCCAGCCTGGCCAGTACTTCAGATGTCCTCCAAACCCGTTACATAACTACCTCCCACTCACCTGCCTGAGACAAATAGGCACCACCATCTTGCAGACTGACTCCAAAACTGGATATCAATTATATAGAAGATGTGCAGGGGGAACATATCTGATTATTTCCCAGGCTCTGTGATAGATAGGACGAAAATTCCAAAAGATTTGCATTATGTTATGTTCTACATAATAGAAGAAAAGAAGTTGACGTTTTAATAATTCTCATTTCTTTCTGGAGTCCCTAGATATGCTGATTTTTGGAATGTCATAATGGTTATCATGATTATTTGATCCTTTGTTGAAGAGCGTCCACTCCAAAGTGTCCACTGCAAAGCGGGGCCTTCTAGGCTCGGGAAAAGGAGAGGATATAGTGTCAGAGCTAGAGGTATTAAGGTTATTAAGGTTAGATAGAGGCAGGAGATGAAGGGAATGAAGCTGGAATGAAGAGAGAGTAGAAAAGGGAGAATGTGTGGGGATGAACAATTTTGGAAAAACTGAACTAAAAAAACAATGTGTGAAGAGCAAGCGGCAGTGTGAACTTCCTGTACTTTCCCAAATATCTCCACCCCTGCCCCTACATAGCCCTGTTATCATCCCTACCATTGTCTTAGTTCTGTAGGTTATGGCTCAGCTGTTCAGGACAAGATCACCCCAAGATGTACCCTGATCGACTCACAACCTTCAGTCTGAGATAACATGGTGGCTGGGCTGCTCTGGGAGAGCAGTGGGAGGATAGATATCTGAGAGCAACATCATACACTGAGGGTCGACTAAAAAATATAGTCAAAGTACTATATCAGGATCCTAAAGCAGATTTTGCTTGTTTTACTAGATTTAATAAAGGGCCCAGATCTCTGTTCCAATGATTGGCTCAAATCTACTCTGGATCAGATGTTATTATAAATTGTAGTTCACCATGTTTAAGAATAAATAATAACCTCGGGTGCCTCTATTAAATGGCAACATTAACATCATACCTGACTGTCGGCTTGCCTTATCCAGACGAGGTAGAACGGTGTGAGGAAGTGTGGGTGGGCCCGGACCATGTAAGTCTTGGTTGTCTGGGTTCGCTGCTTATGGATTTATCTCTGGGGGTAAATGTCCTCCCTGTCAACTATGATTAATGAATGAGCTATAGATAGGGTCAGCACATAGAGAGGTGTCACAGCATTGAGTACAGCCAGTCTCCCAGTATGGAACCGGTATAGCAAGGTATAGATCTTGCCGGTCTACACTGAATTGACGAGTCGCTTTTGAAACTGCCAACAAAACTGCCAACAATAAACCGGAGGGGGATACATAATAAATCATCTAGGTGTCTTAATAGTATCATATCCTTATCCTAAATGTATAGCAAGGCTTGCTTATGTTATGATTGGTTACATAAAAAGAAGTCATTGGAAAAACAGCACATGTATATAGTTGGTTTAGTCCTATTCATATATGTTCACCATAATACTAAGGAGAAACTATACAGTTGATGTCCTAAAGACCTTTTATGTGCAACCTTTTTATGAGAATAATCCTTTATAGCAGGAATGGCAGAGAGGAACCCACATACACCTTATTCTCAAGGGCAACTCTCCAGAGCATGTTCCACCACCCAGGTTGCCCCGACAGGCCCTGATTCCAGTATGGAGTAGGTGGTAGGGGTTTGTCTGGGGAGCGGTTCATTAGAAGGTGAGGGCCTGACTTGTATCAGGAAGGAACGATAAAGGATGAGTCATTTAGTAATGTAAAGGGGACCTGGAGAAGTTTGGCCATTCTAGCACATAATGGCTTTGAGAATTGCCCCCCCCCCTCAGAAGTCTTGCATCTGACCAAATTCTGCCTTAGTAACACCAAAAAAACTGTTATTGGAATCATGATAATAATGACAGTGGATGCTTGTTTCATTACACACACAACTGTCATAAACTATTTTCACATTTCTAATCTTCTTGCGTTGTTCCGTGTCCTGTTTTTTGTCTTTTGATGAATTTATGCCTCCCCTCGAGGTCTTGAAGCTCATGATGTGATTCTGCTAAAATGGGCCATTGGCCTCATTCGATTCTGACAGTTTGATCAAATCTACCAAGCCCCTTTCCCTCCCCTATCTGACACTGAATGATGGGTCCCAACGGTATAGTTGAAGCCCCAAGTTCCTCATAAGTGTTCCTAAGTAAAGCGCCCCGAGGCCAGTACCAGGGAAACTGGTTCTTGACAAGTTAGGGATGTCTGAGATAACAATACAGTGGCTGCCCAATGGCCTGAGGGAGGGACAAGTGAATGTGGGGGGCGTAACCTGGTTGTCTTTATCAGATTATCCAGCCCAGCCCAAAGCTTGCCGTGTCCACTGCTCATGTAGATGGACTGGCAGGCCCTAGGGTAAGAGGCAACTTCCTCTGTAGGTCTTGGAGGTGTTTCATAATCTGTGATAGTGATTGTTATGTCCATGCAGCAAGAAAATGTGGTTTGTATTTTTTTTCTGAAGAATCCTCCTGATAATAAATACTTTCATTTATCTCTAACACTTTCAGCCGATTCAGGATATTGCCGTCCATTGTTGAGATTTCGAATTTGGAAAAATGAGATAACTTCCCTGTATACACAGTATTTGAGTAGTAACAATTACCTGTTGCCTTTGGTTGCTTTTGATATTTCATAATAACTCTACTACTTACATATAAGAATGCACTATATACAAAAAAAGGAATCAGTTGTCAGATTCTTAAACATCTCCCTTTACCCCCTCCACTACCCAACCAGTGTTCCTTGAAAGCACGCTGCACATGTGCAGACCCTCTCGCTTGAGTAGCCTGAGTTCCGACCCTGTGGATCACGTGATGAATAGGACCTCCACCAAGCCCCCTCCCCCCAGGGCAGCCACCATTAGGGATGCTACATACCCTCATCCCAACTACTGCACCCACAGCCTTCAGCCAACTTGGGTGTGTAGTGGGGCAAGAGGGGATTTGGCAAAAGCTACTTTTTTCCCCTGGGGGTAGGAAGTATAAAGTGTGACTTATAGATCAAAATCCCCTCCCTTCCATAGCTTCAGCCATGGATTGTGCGCATTTATTAAGTACATGTACATTAAATAATTTTCCATCCATTTATTTCTCCCCACCCCACTTCACCCAGTAATCTTGTAGGTATTCAATCATAATCTACTAAACTCGGTAAAGTTCCTATTTATAAGGTCCTTGACCATAAAAGGTCTGACGGGACAACATATTATGAGCTGTTGCTGTTTGGTGCAGGGTGTACACTTAGGTTATCTGGTGAGCGTGGTCCTGCCGTGCACAGTGCCAATAGGACCTATATAGTCTCCCCAGCATCCTAAACAAGCGGAAGACCTCTGACTAGAACCGGAAGTGCTAACAAGAGGTAGTTAGTGACCAGGAGCATTTGTTAGAGGGTAGGTTGGAAAAAATAAATCAGCTGCAAACTCAGGGGTAACTAATAGTTTGCACGTTTCTAAACCAATGAGAGTCCATGTTATTTGTGTTTCATTTGCAATATTGCAGCTTATTTCAACAATGCACTAAAAAGTCAATAAAAGACACCTTTGATAATTAGAGTCTAAATCAATTGGAAACTCTTTAGCTAAGGCACCCAAAAGAAGCAACACCCCAGCCATATGTATAGTACCTGGGTGTGGTTTAAACAAACCTGGCTTTTTATTCAGACCTTTTCATGAACACAACCCAGCATGGAACCAGAAAACGACAGTCTACATAAAACATTGTGAAACCAAAGCCTTCTCCCCTTTGAAATTCACTCACCCTAAGACAAAGTAAACTTAGTCTGAGGCTGGCTATGAAGTGCAATGGAATAAAAGCTATAAAACACAGAGCTCATCTTTTTGATAAGCTGAACCAAATCAGTAACGAACCTGAGCCTGTGACTGTGGGAATGCATGCATAATACAGCTATTTTGACGGAGACTTGAAAACCAGAAATTAGGATGAGGAGCCTCTGTTTGCTTAGCCTAGAGAGTCCATATTAATTCAGGAGACTCCCAACAGTCACATATGTAAGCTTCGGATAGCATCAGGGCCATTCCCACACATTGTAATTACTGGGGCACAGCTAGAGCTATAAGGGAGTAGAAAAATCAAGATGATATGACTTTCACCTAGAAACAAGCCTGAGCACCTTAGCAAGCTGCAGTGCCCTTTCAAGCCTAAGGGCCATTACCAGCCTCAAGTCACTGAAACGCCCAAGAGGCCAAGCTAGCTTCAGGACCCTCTACGTGTGGTATGTTGCGAGCTGGACTACTGCATGCTGGCGGTGTGAGGTGGTTTTGAACATCTGATATCAGGCTGTGAAAGGGGAAAAACCTCCTAGCTAAACAGATTACATGAGTTGCATTCCACAAGAAGAGTTTATTGATTTGCTAATTAGTTTTAAACACACAGAAGCTCAGAGGGCTAGCTTTCATTGATATGAGAAACCAGAGGCCATTATAACTGTGCATGCTCTAGTGCATTTTGGTGTTTGCTTTTTCAAATGATATTTTGAGGTGACAGAAATTTCATATTGTGAAGCAGCTTTGACTTGATGTTCAGAATTAAGTATGTATAATATTCAGGTTTATGGCTGGCTGATGAAATGTCTACTTTGAATTACAATGAGGTAATATCATAGTTTTGGTAAATTTCAGTCTGACAAAGTTCTTGTTCTGAAGTGAAAATAAGGTTATTGATTTGCTGATTTTCTTGATTACACTGTACAACGACGGAAAAAAAACGGGGGCAGACCTACCTGACTAGACTAATTTGAAGTCACTGAATCCAAAAATGGTAAAAACTGCCCCATAAGTCTCAATTTCAAGATATTCCAACAATGATTATTTGCCTGTCTACTACTGAATATATGGTCCGACCAATATACAGCAATTGAATAATTGAAAAAATACCATAAAACATATAAGTTTATCCTAAAGCGATATGATATTTTTTTAAGCTACTAAGATCAGGATTGTGACCCGTTCTGACAAGAGGTACCTTCAGAGAAGCTATTAGTACTGTTTTTAGCCCTCACCGGTGCCAGAATCCCAATAAGAGTAATAAATAGACAAAAAATTGTTCGGATAACCCTTTATGCAGAATACAATGGTAGATCATTGGTGCTACATCTTTAGTATAAAACATTCTATATCTATAATGTGTTTTTAGACATAAATGGTACAAAGGCCAGTTACCAGGTTACCATGGCAGCCATTCACAAAGTCAAAATTTTGGATATTGGCTCTAGTATATTGCAAATGTCATCAATATCGCAAACTCAAAACAGGCCTTGCAAATTCCTCTTAGAACCAATTTTCTACTAAAAAGTATCCTTGTATGAGGCTATTTGACCATAAAACCTAATTTTACATGAAACATTAACCAGGTACATTGCTTGAATATGATCAGAGGTGGTCCCGATGAGGAATAAAATAGGAAGACAAAGTGACCCTTTTTTAAGCACTAGTTTCATGTTTCAAAGTGTTATTTTAGTTTTACATAAAAAGAAGCATTTTCCTACTTTTTAATCAAATAGTGTGTACATAAGCTCCAACCGGTTATACAAAATAAGACCAAGAAAATCTGAAAACTGAGACTTACCACACAGTTTTAAGTGCTATTTTTGAATTCCCCATGTCAAAATACATAAGAATAATTGAGTCTGGTCCCGGTTTTTACAATTTTTGAAAATTTGTTGTATCTAAATATAGACATGATACTTTACAATCCACTCATGAGCCTTGTTTCATTTAAGAACATGTCCAGGTTAGATTAACAAAACAATCTCACTTTTATTCTCTACGTCCTGATGCATACCACCCACGATGTTAGTGCACCCTTAATCTGCTGCTCACGCTGGTTCCAGCAGCATCAGGCAGATTCCAGGCCGTTCACCAGCAACCAGCAGGTGATCCACACTCCCTACCATCCCTCCCGACTGCTGCACTCCATCCCCGCTTCCCTTAACGCAGATCTGTAGTCTCAACAATGGTTTTGGTTGTATCATCTGATGCAGAATTGTGAGAAATAATACCTCGATAGACTTAATACCTCACTGTCACAAAAACATAGTGCTAGTTATGGATAAAATACTAATTTTATTGGGAAACTTAATTAGGCTGGCTAAAGCTAGGCTCACTACAGGTGTTATAACAGCTATGGTCGTACTTGAGATTGTATCTGCAATGGTCTCCCATTGTTATCATAATAACTATAGAAATCCTACCTACCATGTAGTTGGTAGCAGCTATAGCATAACACACATTTAGCTAGGGCCTCATAGCCTTTTATGTCTGGGCAGACTACAATGCTCAACTCACAACACCAGTGCTTAAGCCTTATTACCCTGATGTTAGGTTAACTGACAGGCGGAAGGAAGGGTCCAGCAGGCCAGAGCACCTGGATGAGAAGCTAAACAGCCAGCAAGGATAGGCTGCCAAGAGGGCTGGGGCCCCTCTGCCAATCATATCTCAGATGGAGTTTTGGAGTTTTGTGGGGGATGGACATCTTGCTCCGTGAGACCCCTGACTTCCTGTAATTGTTGTTCACTTAGCTTCATCTCTGCTCCAACAAGCTGGTTCACATTGGTACTTCTCAGCCCCAGACATACCAAATAATTTAACCACATTTAATGAGATAAATGACAAATGGTATTTGGTAATGAAATTCCAATTGAATTGACCTCAATAGGTCTCATATTGCACATCCTTCCACAGAACAGAACAATGTAATTAATCCAGTTAGAGTCAAGGTTACAGGCAAACTCATAATGTGTGCTGTAGTAAGTGTAAAATGATACACATACAAGAAATAACTCCAGGGCAAATGGGTAGAAAGATGATGTCTGCAGATAATAACACCTACTACGTACCCTTACCCCTATTAAAAAAGAAAGCATTGATCTAAATATTTTGATCTGAAAAAGTAAAGGCATTAGAGTAAACCTCTACATTTCCCTATATTATTATTTATCACCCCGTCATCTAATTTAATTTAAAGGTGCAAATGTAAGTAAGTAGTATATTTATTTAAGTAATATGCTGTTCTTCTTACCAACGACCCCCAGTCCATCCCAACTGCTCATAATTTGCAGACATAGTTTGTAATGTATATTGTTATTCAGTATATATTTATACTACGTTTTACTTTCAGTCAGCAGGTAATTTATTCCACTAAATGTGACATTAATGTGTATCCTAATTTATTTCAGGTAAGTGCCTATTTTCTGTCGAACATGTCTTCGTATGTTGGTAAGTAAGATAAGCAAATCCACATAGTTATTCTAGAATCTATGAAACAAGTTAACAGCCAAAAATATATATTCAGGGCGTCATCCTTGACCTCCATCTTAATTGTGTATGTCTGAAGCTCTCAAGCTGTCCCCCTCTCTGTCAATGAATATGTTTTCTGAAATCTGATTAGATATGTTTCTATAAATATCTTAATGCCAACTTGTAACTGGGAACTGGGAGGGGGAGAGAAACACTTCAGTGCAGACCTGGTGGAAAACAGCATCATTTACTGCCTGACAAGGGCAGGCACTATAGACCCTCCTCGGTGAGTTTGGACGTCTGCACGTGTCTAAAATCGCTCACAGACCAGGCCTTGTTGTTGGTAGTAAAATCAGAGCTCTCACCCATTTACTAGAATAGTCTTGACTTAAATTCCGTGACTAAGTTAAGGAACACAGGCAAAGTGTATGGGTAACAAGACCTGCACTTTTCTGAGACCCGTGCACTTAAACAGGCAAGTATAGTATAACACTGTTAATACGTTATATGCTAAAAGCTCACTGAAACATATCATAAAACGATTTGAATATAGCCCTAAGAATGATGGGTCCTTCCTTATATTGTTGAGCAAGATCTAGTGACTTGAAGCACAGCCATATTTCCTATTGCCCACCCCTCCCAGCATCTGGCAGACAGCAGGGTAGGGGGGGGTGAGGATGTGGGGCTGTCAGTGAGGATGGGGTTGTGTAGTCTGATGGCTGACCCTTACCTGGTCTAGACAAACACAAAAGCATGTGAAGTAAATACCTAAAAACAATGTGTAGTGTTTGTGTGGTTGTTATGAGATACGTGGGATAGTGGCTCCTTTGTTACTACAGTGGCATGCTATGGTGTAGGCAGTGGCAAGGAAAAGGGTGAAGACAATGCTTGGTATAAGAGTTACAACGTGTTACTATTTATCTATTATTGTGAACCGACTTTAAATGGGGTTTCATGGATGATTTCTTTCAAATTCTCAATGGCCACCATGCACATAATTCTTAATTAATTATTGTGAATCCATGGCCACAAAAGTATCCTTCTCCAGCTTCCAGACTAATATCCATCCACATTATATCGGTTAGCAAGAGCAGCAATTGCTGAGCTGTTAAGGAGATTTCATTTCTCTGACAGATTCCCAAGATACTTACCACCCACCTATGCACTTGGTTTTACTTCAGTCAGACCTGTTGGTACTCTCTCTCTATTACCATCATGTCATTTATTGTTTGTTCTTATCATCAATAATTCAAAGATGAAAGGTTGTATTGATACCTTTAGAATGGCCTATAGAGGACCGACTTATATCAATGTCATAACTTGAGATAGTATTACAAACATATCAGTAGAGACACGATATAAGCCCATGTTTAATGATGCACAATCAAACATCAAGAAAATGTTCTTCCAGGATACAGACCTCTTTTCTGGGAATATCCGTACTCAGTAAGAATACAGGGCAGCACTGGAGTGCCAGACCTCCTCTACCTGTCTATCTAACTCACAACTCCTATGACGTGTTCACAGTAACTGATATACACTAAACACATACCTAAATATCACACTAACACTCACAGCAGGGTGGCACCCTTTATTTAGGAGACATACCTCATTGGTTTCAGTTTTCCAGTGTCAGTAATGCATATTCCCATTTTTATTTGGAAGCATATATAGGCCTGGAATTAGGCTCGCTAATAGGTGTAGTCAGTTCCAGACTTGTGGGAGAGTCTGGTAGATGTCATATTCTATTAGAACCTATTTACAAACTAAACTAGGTGAATAGCACGGTATTGGACGGTGTTATAGATAACATACCATATAAACTGGGGAGTTATTCATAACTGAATAGCATTGGGTGATTCCTAGACCCCCACTGAGCAGTCCTGACAACTTTACAAGCTGTCTACAATCAGTCTGTGTGTGGCAGTGATTGGTTATGGCAGTCAGCGGGTCTTTCAGAGCTAGACATCTGAGCCCCTCCTGGTCAAAATAGCCACAAACAGATCTCGGGTAGATACATAAATAAACGAGATAAGCGTGTTTTTACATTGTATAGGGTGTATATTAGAACCGGCTCCAGTTGTTATTAACAAATTACCCTATGATGTAATCAGTGGCCAGACATAGTCATTTAGTATCTCATTCCTCCTCTATAATCCATCTCATACGGTTTTTAATACTCCCTTAGATATGATATAACTAGAGCATGTCATAAAATGATGCATACACATACCACATACAGGTGAACATATCAGCCACACAATGGGCGCGGTTTTGTCACGTGACAGGACAATCCACTTCTCATTGGGTTAGACAGAGGCTAGGGATTGAGGGTATATAGGTGAGTAGAGATGGCAGGACTGGAGGGGGTGTTGACCCCTAAATCAGACCTCCATGTGTAGGGTATGTTAGGTGTGGTGGTCTGGAATCAAGGTGTGTAAAGTTCACCATCACTTACTGTCTGACCCCAGGCTATAAGTTCACCTTGGGGCGGCTGAGGAACCGTCTCCTGCAGGGGTGAGGTGGGGAGTAGCTCAGTAGACGGAATGGAGAGACAGCTGATAAATACAAGTCGATTGCATGCATTGGTCCCTTAAGTTAAAGCTTGCCTATATCTCGAAGGAAATGTCCTATTGACCACTCAAACATTTGCTTGTGATCTCTTGTGTAGAACCAGCAATGAGGTGGTTACTAATATTCTGGCTCCAGGGCTGTACCAGAAAACTACCACTGTAGTCGAATTCCACTAGAAATTCTAGACAAAATGGCAGCCAGGACTGTGATTGTCTAGTGTGGGGGTCCGTGCTTTGTACCCCGGGTCTATCCCTTATTCTAGAGCTCCACTCAACGGAAACCAATTTTGTCATTTTCATCGATTTACGTCGGCTCACATTGATTGGTTATGGCACCAATAGCATGGTAACGGCTTGACATCTTAGTGCCCTGCTGAAATACTGCCGTATGAGGTCTGGTTGTTTCCGAGATAAGATCTGAGATTTGTTGTCCTGAGGAGACATGCGACTAGCATAACATCCAGTAGAGCCTATGCTGTTCTGTAATTATCACAGATTGGTTAAATATGTAGTATTGGCATCATAACTATCCAAAGTTAACCCTTCTAGATGTTACAACGTTGTCTTACTTTGTGGCAATGGGATACGTCTGTATTCAAAATGATAACCGGAAACAGAACTGTGCATCCCGCCATCTTTGACCCATTACTCCGTTGAGAGCAAATGTGAATTTTGAACACCAGTTATTCTATAAACTGTGCCACCACTTCCTCTATTACCCTGAGGCAGAATAGTACCTCAATGTGCATGGATGCAGCACTCACAATAAATGCAGTCATGCATCATGTTAAACCTACAGCTTGATACACTCCTCAAGGGTGGGCAAGATTTATAAATGCAGTACCTTTTCTTGCAGCATTGCCTTGATACTTGCCATTGATAAATGAATATGAAGCCTTGAGACAGAGTCATGCTGTGCTTAAAGGGTTAAGGGCTGATTCGCTCAGTAACCAATCTCTCACAGGAGATAAATTCCTCTCAGAATTGCCACTTTACCCGTTCAGCATAACATCCCGTGCAGGATAAGTGGGCAGAAGGGTAGCAGATGTTCAATTCATCCAATCCCCAAGTATTTACTCTCCTCAAACTCTCAGTGCCCTGAGGTACTGGGTTACTCAACATGGGCTATTCATAAAACTAATGCCAGGTTTGCAAATCAGGATCCGGAACCATTGAGGAAACATTATCTAAAGCTTGTCTTAGATTGACTCTAGCTAATAATTTGTCTCATTCTAAGAAAAGAAGATAACTCATCTAGTGACTAGTGACTACTTTTAAGTAGATTTTAAGAAGAATATTTTTCTTAAAACCAGTCATTTGTCCGCCAGACTAGTTTATTTATCTTATTCCCTTGAAATGAGACAATGGTTTTTAGCTATAACAGATTTGATACGGAATGCCTTTTTGTCTGCATGATGCAGTACCGCTGAACCATCTGTGAATGACTTACTGGTACTATAGTTAGGCCAAATTAAAAAAAAGTTTTGTTTCAGGTAACATGGGATGAAACTCTAGGGTCGGTAGGTCGGATTTTTTTTTTTTTTTTACTTTTTTTATTTATTTACATAGCCTAAAATTGCCCCCAAAAAAGTGTAAAAATGGGAAGATTTTTTCAAAAATGTTGTAAACCAAAATTTGACCCCAAAAAAGTGTAAAAATATAAAAATGTCTCCAAAAGTGCATAAATAAACGTAGGGTCGGCCCTGTTTACATAGGGTCGGTCGGGTGACCTGAAACAAACCTCTTTTTTTTTTGGCCTTATGCATCATGCCAACCGTATGGAATTGATATGCCCCCAAAGGGTCGGCGTGCTGAATTCTAAAAGTGTCCTTCAATTGTGAACTTATGTCAAATCTAAATTTCAACCAATGATGCAGGAAAACAGCTCCGGGAAGTTATGCCGCGCGTAAACGATAAATGTTTGTTTCACAGCAAAATATGGCTTCCAGATTAATCTATTTCCGAATAGCTACATGCATCTAATCCTGTTGAGGGCTGGGGATCATTTCCTAAAGGTGAAGTGGTTGATATGGGTGAATGGGAAGGGATATGTCTTACCACATGGAAGCTATCAGAAAGTGCATGGTGTTTTCACAATGAACTTTCCATAACAGCATACATCCTTCCCTTATGTATATAGTGGTAAATTCTAACGTATTGGTTGATATTACTTTAGCCTTCTTGGGCATTAATCTTGCAAACATCACACACACTTATCTTACAAGGTTTCAGGGCACATGTAGTTACTTCATTATAGGCTACGAATCCGACATGTCAAGGATGGGGATGGTTATCTTCGGCGAATTGTGAAGGCATCATTAGATAACCAGAGATAAGAGAGGTGGTTAGTGTTAGGTAGACGTGGTGGAATAGGTTAGGTATAGGTGTCAGACTGCATGTGCCAAATCTCTCACCTGACACAACATAAACCCTTCATTGGTTCCAAGTGGCAGATTGGTACATGTTTTAGACCCCGTATTAAGGAGAGTTAATCTTACTCACTGACAGGGGTAGCTAAGCACCTGACCACTAATTTCATCCCATATACCTAGCACTCCTGCATCTTCTGGGAACATAACGGTTCACTGACGGAATAAACCTCTGTTTTTACTTCCCATTTTGGCTACAACCATTTCAGAGCTATGGGTTATGGGATTCAGTTTTTACATGCCCTACCTAATTATACAGACTGTTGCTGTACCAGCATAGACTAGATGGGATGTGGGAGAAAGTAAAGTTAACTTAAAGCAGGGATTTGTGGTCAGGGTATGTGGGTAATGATGTACACACAACGCATTGATCTTTATACCAGGCAGTTTGAAGTACAACGGACATCCTGACGTGCAGGTGTAATAGTTAGTGGAGGAAACACTGACACTTCTAATGGTCCCGCTGTCTCTCTCCAAGCTTGAATTAACTCTCTAGCTACTTACCAAGTAGTCTTTGAACAGAAGAACTGTACAGAACTGTACAGAGAAACGGACAGATGCAACATGTTTACACCAGACATCCCTTAGATAACTTCCTTCAGGATGTGTATCAGCTTTGAATAACCCTTTTGCTTTTATGCTTTTACTTGTCAATAGTGTTTTAGAAACAACTTCCAGATTTATCTATTTCCTATGGCTCAAGGGCTCTACCCTCGTGAGGGATGGGGACCATTACTAAAAGGTGGTTGATGCGGGTGAATGAAAATGGATATTTTGCAACATACAGAAACCATCAGTAAAATGTGTGTAGTTTTCAGAATTAGTTCGCCTGAACATCTTACATTGTTAAACATGTATCACTTTTTTGGAAAATGATAGTTTTCAGAATTAGTTCGCCTGAACATCTTACATTGTTAAACATGTATCATTTTTTGGAAAATGATCAGCCAATAATGCGTTAGGCATTTAAAAAATATTACCACTAGTCAGAACTCGAATCAAAGGCTAGTTACTAGAGGAATCGTAGAATTTAAGGTACCTGAGAAACTTGAGGAATGAGCCCCGTGACTATCAGTAGCAAGTAGCAGACCCCAATCTGAAGGCCTCACTATATCTGCTGATAACCTGAGTGGGGACGTCTCCCTCCCCACTCCCCTCATCACATGAAGCTGGCCGCCCCTAACGTGTGCCGGGAGGAGAGAGATGGTTGCTGAAGGGCGGACAGACAGGTGGGAATGGGGTGAGTAGGTGGTACAGATATGGGGCTGTACCAGGTAATACCTGCAGGTTAATGGTTTTAGAACTAGCCGTGAGACGGGTTTATAGTAGACGCTGTAGTCAGTGGTCTATATCAAGCCGTGCTGTATATCCTTGAGTACAGTGATGTTGCATGTTTCGTCACGAACATGAGACGGAGAGTAACCAAACATGAACCGAAGTGGACTAGAAGTAGTACGCAGATTGCCCACCAGATGGTGCACACCACTTCACTACCTGATCAAGCTCAGTCAATCAGTACACAGCTCAATACAAATGGGTCGCGTGAACCCCAGCTATATGTCTGGTTCGGTTTATCTACACAGAAACTAGGGTCAGCCTGTGCATTGTCAGACTCTCTTGCACTATGAGAAAGTGGGCCAAGGGAGAGTTCAATATTGCCTGGTTCTCGGTAAAATGCCTGCCCGAGGAAAGAATCTTGAATTGGATGCGTCTTTAGGGTCTCTCTATCCCTCTGTCTGTCTGTATTTGGACGTATCCCTCTCTCTTTCTCTATCCCGCTATTTCTATGTCTTTCTATTGTCTGTTTCTGTCCATCAGTCTGTCTGTCTCTCAGAGACTCTGTCTCTCACTCTAACTCTCACTCTCACTTAATCCCCTTTTCGATAGTCTTATTGCACCGTTACCACCCCCTCATCCCTCTCCAGCCCTTTATCATAAAGACATTCAGCTCTGAGAAATGCAGTGTCTTTGTTGTAAGATTACATCCAAATTGAATAGTACTGCTCACCGATAAGCCGCCCATCGTATTATGACATCCCTAGACCCCCTGTCCTGGCCGGCCTCTACCTGACTCGACCTGTGGCCCCTGGGGTAGGTGGGCGATGATAGGGGGTTCTGCAGGGTTCATTCCTGCTGACAGGCTGGTAATCGAGTTGACAGGGTTAACTTCAGCTACCACCGCTAGGTGGCCGGTCACTCTCCAAGCAGAATTTCCTGCTGAGGCTTTGCAGTAAGCTATTTTTACCATTTTCTACACACAGTCAGGTATGTGATACAACGGGTGGTTTTCTCGGCCATTTGAATTTAGGATGCGGATCAATGTGTTACCATATTCAGGGTAATACCCTGACCGATTCTACATACGGCACCAGTACTCATCCACTCGACTTTTCCTACTATAGGCAGAGATTCTAAGTTGTGAGTCAATCTCCGAAAAGAGTGGCATTGTCATAACAAAGCATTACATATATATAATTCCCAAACTCGGGTCAAACCGTGGCATGGGCGTGATGGCAGAGTGGACCAGGAGCTGTCTATGCCAGCCTCCTTCTGACGTTTGCCTCCTTCTGGATTCACCGATGGCGCCCCCTGGTGAGCAACTAGTGCAGGAAGCCCCCCCCCCCCCCACTAGGCGTCTGTGCAGCTAGCCAAGGTCATTCAGGGGTTGCGAATGTGTACGGGTTATTGGGTGTAGTAGTTTAGTTCACACGACCTTGGAATGAACTTGTATACTTAGCAGTGAGCATGTAAACATACAGCTCCAGTCCCGGCTCACTACATGATCCTACATGCTGTACCTCATGGAGACAAGTATATATTTCAATATTAGCAAGTTAGACAGTGTTATATTCTTAGAAAACGGTTGTTATTGACATACTTTAAAGTTAGTATCCCAGCTGGGGGGTCTGGATGGGGGGGTCCTAATTTCCCCTGTCGATTTTAAGAAATGGCCATGTCGCCCTGTCGATTTTAAGAAATGGCCATGTCACCATGTCGATTTTAAGAAAAGGCCATGTCTCATGTCACTATCTCTTAAATTCCTCATGTCGCATGTCACTAAGCCCAAAAAGGCCCATGTCGCCGTGTCGAATTTGGTGGTCCACACCCATCAGCTGCTGCGGTGCCGAATTTCGGTTTTCTGTCTTGTGATAAGCAAGATAATGTTCAAATTCATATAATATTGTCAAAATATTAAATATCTTCAATCTTCAATCAGTCATTCCAGATGAGATACTAACTTCAAAGTTGGTATCTCAGCTGGAATGACTAAGAGCCATATTGTACTGTGGCCTTTGCCGTCATGATACATGAATACAGCTCTGGCTATGTTAGTGCATCATGATGACAGATGTTGCTTCAACTACAAACCTATCGTCGTCATGGTACACCAACACGGTGCTGCATGGGTGCATCATGATGCTGGCTTGGGAGTGTATCAAGCCCATGAGATCGGCATGTATAGCCCTGTTGATACATTACTGCAGCAAAAGGGCAAAGTACAGTAAACTGCTTTGCTGTCCTGAAAGGGTTAACGCCTGTACAAGCCGACAAGGCTGACTCTACACCAGCACTGCTACATCAGGCAGCCCGCATCTGGGGCTATCTGAGAGCATTAACCCGTTAAGGATGGCGTAGTGCTTTAATACTTTATGTCCTTTGGATGCAGCCCTAGTGGGTAACTCGCCAGAGTTGCATACATACATTGTGCTGACCCTACAGGGTTCCTGAAGAGTTGACAACATGCATTATTGCAACACCAGCTTGTTACTCGCCGGTGCTGTATTGATCCATTTTTGGTGCTTTAAGGTAAGAGGTGGTCCTTATAGGGTTTAATGGTATCGATTGGACGTACTGCTATAAGAGATGTAGTGGGGAGATAGGATCATGGCGGATTGGCAGTCAGAGGGGTCTTATCTGGATTGGATCCGTCTCAGTGTTAGGGGTATGGGTGGATGGTCAGGGGGGTTGAGGAAGGGGGAGAGAGGGCCGGGCGCAAGTGGGAAAGGAATGATGGGGGGGGGGGTAAATTGGACGGGAAGGGGTAGGAAGGGGTGGGAAGGGTAAGGAGAGAAAGCAGGTGTGAGCTTTAAAGGGAGAGAAGGGGAGGGAGCTAGATATATTGAGGGATGTACTAATAGAAGGAGGTAGGAAGGGAGCAAATGAGCCAGCAACTGAACGATCCAGGGAGTGAACCGAGCGGGTGAGAAAGTGAGTAATGCGGAGGAAGGTCGTGAATGGGATGAGAAGGCTATAATTATGGGAGGTAGAAAGGAGAGGAGGAAAAGCAGGAGGCTCAAGGAGGAGGACGGAAATGGGTCCCAAAAGCTAGCAAAGTTACCAAAGGAGAGAGCATGCATATCTGTAGGGAGGAGGGTTGCCGAAATGAGGCGGTATTAAGAAGCGTTGGAAGTTGCTTTCCGGGTTCCACAGTCATAACCAGAAAAGAAGGGTTATCTACATGCCAGTAGATTACTTATAAAGTCATATATGTCAACTCGCCCGAAGCTGCGGAAATTGCCAAATCTAGGTTATTTTTCTTTCACTGCAGTCAAATCCCCGAATACAACGATGGCTACATAGCATTGCTATTTGGGTTAAGAGAAGAGAGCTTCTGAAGGTCAATGTGTCTTGCAGCTCTGATACGAAGATTAAACCACCACCTTTAGGGGCGGCACAATGCTTTGATGTGTCCGTTGTTGACATCATGCATGAAGCACTGGCAAGTCTCCTCAAAAGTGCTGCATTCATACATCATACATACCGTTTTGGCTGATGCACTGCTGACGTATGGATACAGGCACTGACAGCTACTCTTTAGAGCTGCATTCATGCATCAAGACAAGAAAATATCTGATTATTATTGTTAGAGAACACAGGTATGCTTTTTCCTCTAAGCTTTTTGAAAAAGTGGTGTATTCCGCTAGTGGCGATCCTTTAAGGGTATAATAATGCCTCAAGCATCATGTTTATTTATTCTTGTCATGATGCATCAGTGAAACCCAGGAAAATAACTAGATGGAACTGTCATGTGGCCTCCTTGGGATGCATCAAACCAGAGGGGCCTTCATGATGCATGAATGCAGCACTAGCGGGTGACACGCCAGGACTGTATCTATGCAGCATGAGGGCTTAGTGTAGTAGAGCACCACGTTGGCAATAAAGGGTTATGGTAAAAGTCAGGGAGTATGGATTACACACCTGCAATGTAAATGTATCATCTGTGTACAGAACCTCAAGGGTTGACAAACTCTAGCACCTGACTACCGGGTGAAGTCTACCCTGCTCTAAAACAAAGGCTCCGCTCTGCTGTTTTTAACCTTGTAAATATTCTAGTAAGAGTACACCCCCTCACTCCTCAGCTAGGCTCTGCCTCAGAAATCATAAGAATTCCTCTTTTTTTAAGTCACCTAGTAGATAACTCCCTGCTCCCCTCCCCATCTCTTTCTCAACCCTTTGATTCATTCAGCAGTTGGCGTCTTCAGGGGATCCAGGCTCTTGTCCCAACTTATCAGGGAAAGGTGGCGAAATGATCATGACCTCTGGCCTCCGAGCCGCCTGTCTGCTGTGCCATTATCACCATTGTCTGCCTCGTGTGCTTCTTATCATCGTCCAACATGTGTGTGCACTTCCCACCTCCTGTATCAGTGTTGTGTAGAGTATCGTATCCTGATCTGATGATAGTATAAATATACCTTTGAATGTACATACATGTAATCCTTTAGGGATGGGATGATCAATACATCAAGCTGGTAGTGTTTCAACTAAGTAGGGTCGGTATGAATCAGGAGAACAGGACTAGCAGAGTATAATGCATGAAAGGCACCATGCTGCCTTTGAGGGTTAAAGAGGCCTCAGGTACTATGTTTGAACACACCCATCCCTACAAGAAGGATTTAATTGATGTTAGCTTCAGGTCATAGGCACATAGAATCTCATAAATTGCCTAAATACATGGCTTGATGCCTATAATGGAGCAATCCGTCGTGTAACTCCATGGGGCCAATGCAATAGATGTGGCTGCAGACATCATTCGTTCCTTATGACCCTATAGACATTATTATAATATTGAACAGGAATATAACTGTGTATATTAATTACATGCTGATACAGCCATCTTTGTTCCAAAGCATAACAAACAGTGGTGAATAATGTAAATGTATCCCACCATCTGTCAGCTGTCTAATACACTAGTACTGTCCTGAAGTGAAAAAGAGAAAATGTGGAAAGGCATTCGCCACCCACTTTGGGCTCGATGCATGACTCCCTTAGTGACTCAGTCGCCATAGAGAGTCAAACAATTGGCTAGTTGAGAGTGAGGAATTCTCACAAATAGAAATTCACAATAAAATGATACCCACTGGAGCATTGTCCAGTTGCATACCTAAAGCCACTATGAAAGCAAACAGCATCAGTAATAAAAACATTGAGTGTGATCAACTACCTTTCTAGTGTATATCAGTTCTCTGATATTATAGTGGTTGGATAAGTGCCTGAAAAAACCGTCTAGTTGATCGATCTGACAGGGCAGCCAAAAAGATCTTGCAAAACAATTAGACCTCTTGCTTCCTGGTCATGTGATTGAGCACTTGGAAGTATGGCCCGTGACTTGCCACCATTTTCTCCAGTGCACTCTGAGAAGGAATAAAAATGATTGACCTTCCACATGCAAGGTGACGGATGCTGACAGTGGAAATAACTTACTCGAAATAATCACAATTCACAGAATTTAGAGAGTATGATGAACACGCAATCTATCAATCGTGAAGTAAGTCTTCAAAGTATATCAACTATATACTCATGCCCACAACTATATGGGAGTGTGTGCCATTCTTTCCTACAGAAAAAACAAGACACGGTGTGCATCCATGTAACATATTAGCAGAAGAACTGCCATTTCTTGTTCACTCAATTACATCATGCCGAAAAAACACTGCACATTAAAGTGCTATGCGGCCCTTAAAGGGCTAACCACTCTTTATTTGGGCCCTAAATACAGGATTAGTACTTGGCATGAGAACATATCCCTTGGTGAGCAGCTTTTCCCACGACCAGTACTTCTGTAGGTAGTAAAGTGCCGTGAGGCTGCCAATAAAACTGTCCCACTGCCAAGTGGGCTGTTTACGGGATGTGTTATTGTGGAGAAGCTGTTTACATGGTTTTGTACTTATACTCGCCAATAGTACACAGCAATGCTAGCAGATTTAGAAAGCATGATTATTAGTGATATTCTCCATCTCTATCTCCATCTCTATGGACGTTTATATGTGTGGTCTTTTAAAGGACATTGACCATCTTATTAATCGTCCATACAATCATAAATCTCAGATTACATAATACTAGTAGATGGGAATGGGAGCGCTTAAGAGGACTTACATGCTGCATCTCTAATCCTAAGTATGAAGCAGGGCTGCATGCACTCCCCACCTCTGTCAGCCCTATGATGAAGCCTACTACATTCACTGCCCTTCTCTCAGTGCTATTATGTATAGGAGTGATATGCCTCGCCCATCCCCTGCTCCACTTCTCTCAGCATACAACCCTCTACTATATATCCTCTGCTGCCACATTGGGCTGGGCGCCCATTTGTCTTCCATGCTTCTACTCATACCATTCCACTGCCTGGCCTTACCTATAGTGTATATGTAAAGGTGTCGGTGCCCCTGGACACATGTTTACTCTACCATACTATCATCCTATGGCATTCATCACTCATTTTAATGTCAATTAAAGCCCACCCAGACCAGTGCCGTGCTCTCTCTCTCTCTCTCTCTCCATATTTAAAATATATCCACTAGGTCACTTCCAAGGTCCCATGGAATAACTCTACTAATACTTTCCCTCCTGCCCAAGTAACCAGCTTACTGATACTTTAAAAGCATCCAATCTCCGACCACTACCTGCACATTACAGTAATGATGAGACGGTCGCTCGGCGCTGATCTGCGGAAACTGATGACATAGTACGCAGGATCGGCGCTCAGGGAGTGCAGGTTGTGGGCGAGAGGTGACAGCACCGCGTTGGCGTTCCCGCGTTGACTGCGGGTAGTGAGGAAAGACTCTGTGTCTCTCCAGCATTAACGATCGATGTCCCATCTCTCTCAATGGTCCCCACTAACCCAGGACACCTCACTGTAGTCTGATAACACATTACTCTATGTTACAGTGTACCCAGAGCCATCTTCAACTCAATCTATGCTGGTCCCAGTATTGTGTAGGTAACATGTTCCTAGGGATTGCCCTAGTGATGTTGAACTAGTAGAAAAGCGAGGATTGTACAAATTATGACAGAAGTACACATTCCCTTAAACTCCTGACTATAACCAAACAGCAAATAATGACAGCAGGAAATTATATGATTCATGTTGGACCCAGTGAGTGACACTAGAGGAGCACCGCTGGTACAACCCCACTTATAGAGGCAGTGGATGTAAGTGGTTTCAAACATTCTCCCATCAGACCTTGTAAAATAGTTGAGCGTCTGCCTACCCTCTCTACCACTGTGTGTGGTGACTCTGGTCTTGTTTTGGTTGCGGCCAGTGTGCTACCACATGGTGAGCATTTATCACACCAAAGGTCAGCTGATCAACAAATAGTATGGTGTGGAGTGTGGCTGATTCAGTCTGGTCCCAGAGTTAATGTTGCTCCTTTGTTTGTTTCTCTGCTCAGAGAACCTGTTTACATCGTGGAAATCAATAGTGTTTGTCCACTCTGTTATCATATGGAATCCATTCACAGTTCAAATAAGCAAGAATTCAAAATGCTCTGGAGGTAAGAGAAGTAGTCTTTATGACTCTCCCTTTCTCACCTCCACTCACTGAAGATGCCAGCTTGGGGCAGAGATGAGGTGAGGATGCAAAAGCTGTATGGAGATTAGGGCTGATATTTGGCTGTGTTGGGGGGAAAGGGGAAGGTGGTTTGTAACTCACAGCTCCTCCCACCTCACCAATTTGTTGTTGTTACAGGTCTGACCAACTAATGTGTTGTTGCAAATACTATTCTATTGTGTCAGCAAAGCCACATTTTGCTTGTAAATCATTCTGGTAATAGTACTTTTGGGGCTTGGTTGGAAATATATGCTGCTGTTTATCTATTATGTTGTGTGTAGAAACACCTCAGATGATTGTATGCTCCATCAGAGGAGTGCCTTCTAACCCGTCCATCACTGCAGCTGTGGGGTACCTCAGGGGTCAGTGTTGGACCAGGAGGTTTTCTCTCAGATGGTAACAGCCTTGAAATCTGAATCTAGTTTAAAAACAGGGCGAGGAAAAGTACCTGGCATAGACATGTCCGTTACCTGATGGAGAGACCACTTCTCTCGTTTTATACACATAACTGGTTCATGGTGCAGACAGTAGCTGAGATAGACTCAGGGTTTTGCCTCAATTTTAGGATTGATTTATTATGTTTTGCCACCAAACATTTCAGATGCAGCAATTTAGTTCTAACACTTATGTTTAAGTATTAAGAACTGAACAAGAGTAGCTGATAAAAACATGTTTCGGAATACATCCATATTTCTATTACTACTGACACCTGGGAAAGGTTTTCTGTCATTAAAATTTGTTCAGACTGCCAGAACATGTGTGCTATGACAGGAACCTCTTTGAACGAAGTGGAGGTCTTCCTCCTACATGAACATCACTTGAGGTATACAGGAAAACAACTTTGAGTGATGTCTGTAGGTAGCAGCTAGAGATTGTATTTCTAGTGCACAACATGAATAAGGTATAAACTGAGTATGGGCTGATTTTCAAGACATTGGAATTAATAATATTGCAACAAGCATTTGCTTATGAGCTTTCAATTAATTATTTCGATGTCAGGATGACTATGATTTGAAAGATCTAAACATTAGATCTAACCATTCAGTATTGCTCACTACTCACGTAACTGAATGGTGTTTGATAAATGCAAACTAACACTAGGGGTTACCAGAAGCTGGGGCTGTGGTCATTGAAATGTTGTTACCGCTGTAGGCTCTAGACACCATTTTATGCCTATGTTGTAATCTTCATAAAGGGGTGCGGTGTCGTTAGGTTGGTTTCTCATTATAAGCTCAATGAGAGCGAATTATACTGGTCACACTGGTCCGAAACAAATGTTTTGTAAAACGTTTTGTAAAACGTTTTGTAAACAAAAACAATTGTGGTGGGGAGTCAAGAATAATGTTTGGCTGCAGGACATTTTTTGTCTTGGAACACTTTCATCTTGGAATACCAGTCACACCTGTTTTGGGATCAAAAATAGTTGTTATGCAAAAATTGTCTTGGATTTACAAAACATTCATGACCAGTGTGACTAGGCCCTTCCTCTACCGTACACGCATTATTGCGAGTTTACAGTGCAGGACCGTACACGCATTTATGCGAGTAACTCGCCGATTTTCGGCCGATTTTGGCCGATTTTTGACCCCCTGTGGTTTACTTAGAAGTTGGTAGAATCCCCTAATTTCTCTTGACAGTACTCTATGGCATATTGTCTCTGCATATCTTAATCCATTCTTACACACATCCAATATTTTAGAAATGCTGGGCATCTCAACTTGGATGATATTTAACTTATTTTCAATATGATTTGAGCAATATTTAAGGCAAAAATTGTGAAAAATGTCAAACAATATTGTTTTTTGGGTGAAAAATGGTTTTGTCCAACTTTTCATGCTGAAACAGATGGTACCAAAAGTTAAGGTCCATTTTAATGCATTCTGGCCTAAATGTAAGTTTCAATGGCAACATATACACTTAAAAAAGCTATATTTAATTTAAAATAGGGCTTTATCTCCCTAATTTGAACACTTAGGGCGATTTGGGTATCTTACTTTCTGGTTATTCAATAATGTATATTTTGTCATACATGTACTTCTAGTTTGAATATTTACAAAATTCCTTCAGTTTCTGAAAGGTTAAGCCATCCCCTAAATCCGAATATCCCATTTGAATTTAATCTGAAAAAATCTGGTCTTGGGAGGGGTGTCTTTATGTGGAGCCTGGTAAAGGAAGAGTTAATTAAGGGCGTAGGCATGAATCAGTAACGCACCTATACATGCTGCATTAATGTATCATGCCAACTGATACTGTTAACATTACATTTGATGAGATGCTGCTTGTATATCTGCCCTGTTTTGTAACCAGATTCAGATATCACCTTCAGAAAAGCAAAAATATATATGATGACCCATCAGCATGACACTTAAACACAAACTTCATTCATGCATTATGTGAAAAGAAATAAAGCAGTATAGAGCCCTTAAAGGTCAAGGAAACCGAGACTATCAGTACTTTACAGTATATGGACATGACAGCAACAAAGCAAGAATGCCCAGCAGCAAGCACTCTACATAACTAAGCTGGTGCCCAATCTCAGCTTCTGCAGTGTGTGGTATCTGGACAGACGCCCGGGGCTGAGGCCCCCCGAGGCAGGCACTAACAGACTAGTAGATAAAACTGGTGCAGCTCTCGGGGATCCAACCACTCAGCTGTCTGTTACCTTATAGAAACACTCTGGTTCCACTGATGCAACAACACCTTGATAATTATCTAGCCCTTTAAGGATGACACCTTAAGGGAAGAGTGCATTATAAGCACTATGTGTCCACACTAAGCTATGAACAGCACTAGTATTTGTTGTCATGTCTAGTGGGTCGCACTGCCATCAGCAGTAGAATCTGTAAATATGTTATGAAGAAAGATTAACTGTATACTTGTTTCGTTCCCAATGGAACTCAAGCATAAGGTTGTTGATTTCCCTGGAAAGGCCCCCAGAGTCTAAGAGATAAAGCAGTATTTGGGGTTTAGCTGTGGACATCCAGGGGGCTGAGTAGCATGTGATAAAGGTAGGTGCCTCAGGGAGGCAGGGACAGCAGATAGACGTATGGTGGGTCAGCCATTCAGTGTTCCGCCAGTGCTGCTACTTGCTTTACTGCTGTCCAACTTATACTTGTAACAGCAACACATTATAGTTGAGGTGCCGCTAGGACTACCTTAGGTAGTTGAGGAAAGTGTCCAGGCAGGATAGAGCTATTAGTGTTGCTACTGACCATTCGGCAGACTTACCTACACAGCCACTTTAGCATACATATTGCCTGGAGCCGGTGCTGTATGTGTGCACTATGCCATATAAGAATGTATAGGTGCAGGTGAAGCATTGCAACTTTAGTGAAATACTTACCAGTGTCTACTTCTGACATAGCTTGGTGGTAGACAAGCTGCCTATATCTCAGTAGACACACAGAGTAGAAATTGATGGCCGCAGAATGAACTTGCCCATGCTACGATATTTCTTATCATCCTTAATTATTGTTTATGCCTATAAGAAATAATGATTTCCATTCTGTGTATCGTGGTTCTTAAGTTAAGAGTGGCTTTTGGAATTTGTGCGAAATAAGTTATTTCTTGAGGTCAATTTTTCTTAATGGCAAGATTTAAACAAATAGGTCTATAGGGCAAATACAGTCTCGGGTGAAAAGTTATGGTTTAGAACAACAGCAGGATTAGTATCCAGGGAAGGAATATAACCTGCATTAGATGGCTAAATGGTGTGCTGATAAGTAACCTACACCATCAGCGCCATTATGAGTCGAGCTAAGAAAACTTACTTTGGTACACCACTGGCTTTACATAATTATGATATAGTGGCATTTAATTGTCCAAGAATATGTCAGTACATGAGCAGTAATCTGTATCTAAATCATTGAGCTGTAGTCTACAGAACTCATATTATAATTGAACTTGATAGCTGTAGATTTAACTCCTATACTGTACCCATAACACGTCCATCATGGGGCCCACTAGCACAGCTGTACTGTCCTTATCTGCTGGTGCCCGCTGGGACCGGGGTGTCTTGGGGCTCCTATACAACCACCACTGCCTGCTTATCTAATGCAGGATACCATGATTGAACTAATAAACTATATTTGTCCCATGATGCTTACAATGTGCCATCGTTTTGAAGCATTCCCACTGATATGTTTGAAAATTGTACCAAAGTGAATGAATATGTCAAAGAACGACTACTACTAAGAGGACAATCCTTACTGCACTGATAGTTTGCCTCATTTGTTGGCTTTAAGCTAAGCTGAGTATGCAGTAATTAAGTGGGTGTTATTATCACTATCATGTCAGATATGTTAAGATATGAAAAGTTGGGGGAAAACTGTGTATAGTGCATTCCATACACGCCTTGCCAGGCAAATAGATGATTCGCATTTCACCCATGACAGTAACCTGATATTAATCAGTAGAATTAGTTCATTAATCCTGTCAATAATTATGGCCTACTTTCTTAACTCTATCCCTACATTAATGAGATTTGTAATTAGAGTTGTATCTAATCAAATCCATATTTACATCAGCATCTCCTGCCGCCAAGTAAGGGGGTGGCTGTATTTGACAACAGGGGAGGGGAGTGATTGATTTAAGGACACATCGATTGTGCAGTACTTACTTGCAAAGGACTTGCATAAATCATTTGAGGATTTTTGAGTTATTTGAGACCCTTTCCCCAATATGACTATAGTGACGTCTATTTAAGTAGGTTTACTGTTTTGTTATGCTTACCTCGTTCATGCATGGTGACTACATCAGGAGTGTTTCTGGCGCTATTTCCAGCCATGTAACACACATGAAAGTCACATGGGTCACAGGACCATCCCATAATTCTCCACTGTCCTCTTTATATTGAACGGTTGGGGGAAGGGGATATTGAAGTGAAATGCGGGTGGGTACAAAAAAGCTACCCGATGGGAAAGATCAGTATTGCTCAATTCTCAAATTTCAACTTAATTTGCATCCCCATATGGACCACAGCTCTTTATTAAATGTCTAAGTGCCCATAGAGTCCTATAGTTAAGAAAATAGGAATTGTTTGGATACATTCATAACTTTTTCATTTCAACCACAACCCCCTATTTCTTTTCTTCTAAGATATAGAAAGATATCCTCCACACACCAGCAAAGTTTAGTATATAAATCAGTAGAAGATGACTCATCATATATTTAGTAAAAGTATACTGCTTTCCCATTCATTTCCATTGTTAAGGCATATTTTGTTTGAATGGCCATACCATAAAAGTTAGCACCGTGACATGTGGATTTTTTTACATTTTGTATTTGGTAAGATGCCAAAGTAATATAATCCAGAGTTACTAGACTAAATCAGTAGGACAGCATTTGTCTTTAATATCAGAGGACAAGGTGGGAGGTCCAGCAAAAGTGTGTTTTTGTTACTCATCATCGAGGGAGATAGCAGAAAGATAGTGGAAAATTGGCTGATACGAGGGTGCACCGTAGAGAGTGTAGAGGGAGTAGTGCGGGGTACAATTAATGAGAATTGCTGTGGGCGGAGTTGGGTTCTCACATTTAGTTCCTAAAGAAATAACTACACATCTTTATATACACTATTGCTGACTGACTATACAGTATGCCTTAGATGGCAGTATAACTGGACTACTGGCATATTATATATATATATATATATATATATATATATATATATATATATATATATATATATATATATATATATATGTATAATGAACCTACATATTCCATGTGTGTCCCCAATGCTCAGTCTTTTTGGAGCACACCCTGCCTCTCTGGTTTGAAATTACTGGCTATAGGGTTGATATCCCAACCGTCTCCAATATTTAACTACTAACCACAGACAGCAACATCATCCAGAACCCTGCTCCACAGGGTTGCGGAGGTCCTGACAGTGTGAACGTATGGTGGAATAGAGGGTGGGGCATGAGGTGTGTCAGTGTAGGGGGTGGTCTCTAGGGGTAAAAGTTGCAACAAAGTGAATTATGTAAAAGGGTGTGATGTGAATACAGACACTATATAAGTAAGACACTAAACAGGTCTGCAGCTTAGTCGTGTGCTCTCTTGTATTAAATGTGCTGTATGGTCAATAGCGTTGGCAATTTAAGAAGTGCCTGACCACAATTGTGAAGCTTTTACAACAAGGCAGAGTATGACGTGTGTTTTACTTCTAAAATTCTAAAAAGCCATACTGCTCTATGTAGACATACATGATCACTGATCTTCATCTGGAAATATTATGTTCAAACTGTATGGTTAGAATATAGTGCTGTATCTTTTTTTATATATCCTCAAGAGTCTGTAGAGCACTTTGTTGGAATAGACTAGAAGATGGATAAACTGACGATTAATTAATTAATCCTTTTGTTGGGCCAAGCATCGACTATAATTGATGTCATAGCTAGCTGAGCATCAACTATAGTCGATGCCTTGGCTGGCCGAGCATCGACTATAGTCAACATAACTCTATGGGAATCAGCAAAGGCTCGGCCCAGGGAAAGTTCCTGTGAAAATGTCTCGCCCCCATCACCAGCAAATACTTCTTTGGTCAGCAACACAACTATATAGCTATACATGATTAAACTGCATATGTCACAGCAATGTCCCCTATAGAGAACCTGGTTAAGGCATGTAAAGTACATTGTCAATCTGACCAGGTCTTACCCCAGCATTACATCTGTATGTGTCGGGTTGTCCCGACAGCCCCAGGTCAGCCCACACAGAGTGCCGTAACAAAGTTGGCAACGGACATTCACTAAGCTGTAAGACTATGGGGTCTGCTGCATATCCAAATGGTGGCACAGTGGTGATCTTTTGTGGTAGGGCTTGTGTCTTGCACACATTATTGGCAAGTAACTCACAAGAACTGACAACAAGCAGTACCTCAACCTTACATAGATACGTAGATAACATAGTCAGTCTGATGATCCAAAGGGAGTCTGACTTGCATTACAGTACAAAACACAGATAACTTATCAAGCTAGCACTGGCAGATTCACACTAGGGGAGAGGTGTAGGGTGATTTATAAGGTCAGTGTCTCGGGTTTGCGGTGAATACCAGGCGTGTCTTGTAGTGTAGATGACAGGTCCAATAATCTGCTTTATCCCTCCTGTATGTGTTCCCAGCATGACACCATGCATTCTATCCTGCTTGGTAGAGAACACCTTACCATACTGGCCTGTATAAATTCCTGGGCACGTAACGATTCATACGTGGCTTCTGGCTGTCTGTATAGTCATATTCAACAGAGGAATATCAATTGTGACTAGATGAATTATGGGTATACCATTATTATGATAAGAAGTGTTTACTGTATTGTATTACCATTAATTATAAACCTGAAGATCAAATGCACTACCATTTCAATTCCCTGCAAAATAATGAATCTCCATTAATTGTTAACATGTAATAAATTATGTTTTTCCTTCTTCTTCCAGGTAAGTGGACTTTAATCTTCTGCAGTGTCATACCTCAAAAAGTAAGTACATGTATTAGTTGTTCATCAATATGAGATGTGAATCGCGAAAAGGGCTACATTCATACTTTCTGCCAAACCTCCGTATTTTTTTTGTTTTGGATTATGTGCTAAACTAAATGTTAAAGCTTAGAGTAGGATATTAAGCTTTCCACAGCTCTACATATATGTTATTATGACAGCAATATTAAATGATAGTTTAAATAGAAAATATTCGAAGAGAACGAGGCAGGGACACATGAATGCAGGAGGGAAATTGATGTAGGCAGTAAAGGAAAATGTACGTTATCAGTCCTGGGTATTGCCTTCTGCACTCGGCGGCAATAAGAGCAGGGTTATCTACACGCCAGTAAAGTCATACATGTCAACTCGCCCGATGCCTTGGAAATTGCCAATTCTGGGTTATGTTTGTTTCATTGCAGCCAAATCCCTGAATACACCAACCGAAACGTACCATTACTATTTGGGGCAAGGGAGGAGCTTCTTAAGGTCAACGTGTCTTGCCGTTCTGATAATAGGATTGGACCCCCTAAAGCAGGGCCTCCATCCAAGCAGATTAATTAATTATTTGTAGGCTGCACAGCATTTTTGTCTCAAAATGTTTTGCAAAATATTTTGAGTTTCATATATTACATTGCATTATGTGTCAACCCAGGTGGGTTGGCATCAATGCAGAACTGGAGAGTTACTGGTCAGGGTTGATCACATTCATACATCATGATGACAAACATGTGTAGAGCATTCAAGCGCAAAACCTTCCGAGTTAAGGCACTATTCAGGAAGTATAGATTACATACCTACATTATAGATGTATTGTCTGTATAACCACACGTCATACAGTGAGTGATATAAGAGGAGCCCCTCTGGTACGACACCACTGAGTGGCAGTGTAGGTGGGTAGTTTTACCCTAGTGCCACCTGTGTTGTGTCATTAGAGCTTTTAAAATGGCAAAACTTCCACCCTTAACTTAATGCTCCTGTGTGTGAAGGCCTTGTTTTGGTTGCGGCCAGTGTGCTACCACCTGGTGAGCATTTATCACATCAAAGGTCAGCAGGTCTGCAAATAGTATGGTGTGGAGTGTGCAGAGGGGCTGATCCAGTCTGGTCCCAGAGTTCATGGTGCTCATTTGTTCTGGGTAGTTGTTTGTTATCTCCACTCAAGCAACCTGTTCATATCATAGAAATGGACAGTCTATTGTTTGGTGTTTAAAGACCATCTAAATGGCGGTGAGGTATACAGTTATATAAACATTAGACAGCCAGTTTGATGACTAACACTGATAGTATGCTCCCCAGAATAGGTGCCTACTAATGCGGGTTCTATTACGGTAGTGGTGGGGTACCTCAGGGGTCGGTGTTGGACCAGCAGGTTTACTCTTAGATGGTAACAACTCTGAAACATGTATAATAAGGTGGTGAGTAAGAGTACCTGGCATAAACATGTTTGTTACATGATGGAGTGGTATGGCCACTTTCTCTGGTTTTACCTATGACTGGTCCATAGTATAGCCAGGAGCTGATGTAGACTTTGGCACCTGTCATGTTTTGCTTAATAGACTGGGAAGTTCCAGCTCCAGCTTGTACCTGTTGCCTGTGTGCTGGCCAGCAACAAGCTATCATTATCATATTAAACAACAATGAAATGATGTATGTTCACCTGGAAAAAATAGTAAAATGGCATCACATCAAATATCAGGATCCTAACCTTGTTTAGGAGCCAGATAGGGTAGCTGGTGAAGATATGATTATCTCAGAATACTACCGCATTTCTATCACTACTGACACATGGAGGAAGTTTATGAATGGGTTTTCTTTTATCAGAATTTGTTCAGACTGCCAGAATATGTTGGCTGTGTCTGGAACCTCTTTAAACAAAGATGAGGTCTTCCTCCTGCATCAAATTCAAAGAGGAAAACAACATTGAGTGATGTCTATACTGAACTAACTTTAGTTAATTCGAGCTCTTCATCTTAGTTTGGTACTTCTTGCACACCAGCAATTCTTAAAGAGGTGAATAGCGTGATGAAAAGAATATGGTTACATCGGGCATCTTCAAGATTTGAACATTCATATTTCATTTCTTCACAAGCTCTCTGCTGATATATAGAGGCAAATTAGCACTGAGAATGACAAAATGCTGGGCTTGTGTCATCAATCGGTGTCATTAAAAGGTTACTACCTGTCCTTTATTGCCAGCACCTGCGTAGTAATCCTCATTAAAGAGAGATGGTGTTATTAGGTTGGTTTCTCATTATAGACCCGGGAAGGGTGAAAGACATGAATCAATTCATGAGCATGTACACTAATGCTCTGTTCACACTGCCACTAATGAGGCTTTTTACCCCTATAAGGACTGCATGGTGCCTTAAGTCTCATGTTCACTTGTCATTACACCACACCAGTGAGAAACAGGTCAGTGCTGCATCTGTTCTATCAGAGTCAAGAGACTAGATTCAGACATTTACAATCAAAATTATATAACATCTCAGTATAGCATGTCTAAGACATGGCCATTTTCATATTAGTGGCAATTAACAATTAGTCTCCTGCTTAAGAACTGTGGATTAGACAAGGACAAGATGGCAGCTTAGAGCAGGTCACCCTCTAACAACCTCTTATCCCACACTCAGTGCTGGTGGCGCCTCTGGTGGTGATCACATGAATCAGGAATAGGTGGTAGGTAAAGAAGATGGCCAATCATCATGCCTCCTCCCTACTCTGTGTGAGCAGCCCCCAGGGCCTCATTTACCTGTTTTATCACCCACCCATCACAGACCATCCCAGCTGCCATGCGTGACTGTCATAAAGGCATTGGGACCTGATAGTTACAGCCTGATCATCTACCCATCTGGTGTCACGATATCAACCTCTTTATGCTTTATTTGATAGTAATTATTATCAATATCTATACCTGATTTAGACATTTAACTGATAGGACTTTCTTTTCTTTTCAAAGATATGGCCTGTGCTATCATAATGCATGCATGCAGCCCTGGCGAGTAACTTCCCAGGGTCACATTTATTGAGTGCGTGGACCCTTCAGCAGTGTAACAACCCCTGAGAGTTTTCATGGTGCTTGAATGCAAGCTACGTTTATGCATAACGTGGTCAAAAGGGTTAAGGACATCCAGGATATCAGTGATGTATAGTATGGACACGACAGCGACAAAACAGTCATGCCTTGCAGTAACAAATCAAGAGGCATCATGCCATCTTTAAAGGGCTTGTTAATTGCCAACGCATTGTCACAAGTTGTATATACGGTAACAGGCAACCAAGTGGCTACCTTTCCTAGAGCTGCACGAGTTTTATCTACTAGACTGTTAGTGCCTGCGCATATACATCACTGTTGAGAAATTTGATGGCAACCTATTGCTGTATAGACTAACTCTATAGGGTCTACATTTATGCATCATGAATCCCAGAGGATATAATACAGATAGGGCTTTAAAGGACTATTTGTTCAGCCTTCAGCAAGTGAACACGTGCACATAGTAAACCAGTGATACGCATACATTCATTATACCAACAAAGGACAGTTTACTGCATAGCAACTGGTGCCATATTACGTTATCAAGCAGGGTTTATGAAGTATTTGATTGCAGTGTTCAAAGCCATCAGCAAATCAGCTGATTGGTCTTGCCTGATATATTTGGGCGTTTTCCATGGAAGCCATGCATACCATTGTTGACATCCTGGGGAAGGCCCTGACAGTCTATAGATAAAGCAGTATATGGGGTTCAGCTGTGGATATAATATAATTATATATGTCACTATGACCATTATATAGTTGCTAAGCTATTGGACCAACTGCAGCTGAAACAACTCATAAAACTGTACCCATAACACGTCCATCATGGGGCCCACTAGCACAGCTGTACTGTCCTTATCTGCTGGTGCCCACTGGGACCAGGGTGTCTTGGGGCTCCTATACAACCACCACTGCATGCTTATCTAACATAGCCTAAAGAGTTTGGACACACAGCTGTGTTTGTCCAATTGTTCTGACGATGTGCCATTGTATGGAAGTATTCTTTCTGAATTTTGTTGGAATTTATACCATTGTTTGGTAAATGATGTTTGTCATACATGTAAAAACAAAGAGCAATCCTGGCTATACTATAGGCAGCTCATTTATAATCTTTTAGCAAATTTATCAGTAACCAAACTCTTCTATTGATGCATACTAGCGCAGCTATGCAAAGAGAGTTTGTACACCACCCATGACAGTGACTCGATCAACAAAATTAGTTCACAAATCATAGAAATAATTTGTTCTGCCTTATTAACTCCATCCCTACATTACCGGTTATTAGATTTGTAATTAGAGTTGTATCAAGTTATCCAATCAAGGTTGTGTTTACATCAACATCTGCCAGCTGCCTCCTAAGGAGGCAGCGCTACGAGGCTCCACTCCAGTATATACACATATAAATGCTTACACCCTTTATATAGATAATAAACCCTCACAAGCCGCATTACCACCCACAATAATCTTACCCCCATTCCCCTCTCAAGGTGTGCTTCTATCCTGTCTCAGTCATGCTATGCCATAGACCCTCCTAGCTGGATATAGTGACTACCACAATGTAGGCTTTTTTCCTCCCTCGTTCCTGCATGATGACCACTATGTGACCAGCAGGAGTGTTTCCGGTGTTACATCCATACATGAATGTCCCATCGACCACAGGACCACCCCTCTTTATGTGGGGGAGGGGGAGGGGGAGGAATTGCAGAGGCATGGGTGTTCATATGAGATGGGAGTGGGGCTAGATGGGGGTGAAGAGGGATGGTCAGGATAGTACACTGTTAGAAGTAAGTAGTGTTCCTGTACACCAAATACTGGGGGCAACTTAGGTTCCAGTAGATTGTGCTGTAGACCTACAGCAAGTGAGCTTTTGTATATTTACAGCACTATGTACTGTATAGGGACAGCAGAATCTTCTGTTACTGTACAGCAAAATTGATTGTAAATCATAGTCTGAAGGTCCTGGGTTCACCTCCAAGTGCTGGTGATATTTTTAACCATCCATGTGAGGGAAAAACGAATTTTAGGTGGATGTAGGTGAAACAAGAGAAGTGGCTCCACCAAGGATTGAACTCACCACCTGTCGTGTTGGAGACAGGCGCTGATCCGTTGCGCCACAGAGCCGGTGTTACAAACATTCATATTGGGATATATCTCTACTCTACTTCTCAACTGATTAATAATAATTTGTAAAGGTCTGGGGTTGGCCTCCCAGTGCTGGTGATATTTTTAATCATCCATGTGAGGGAAAAACGAATTTTAGGTGGATGTAGGTAGACCAAGAGAAGTGGCTCCACCAAGGATTGAACTCACCACCTGTGGTGTTGGAGACAGGCACTGATCCGTTGCGCCACAGAGCCGGTGTTACAAACATTCATATTGGGATATATCTCTACTCTACTTCTCAACTGATTAATAATAATTTGTAAAGGTCTGGGGTTTGCCTCCCAGTGCTGGTGATATTTTTAATCATCCATGTGAGGGAAAAACAAATTTTAGGTGGATGTAGGTGAAACAAGAGAAGTGGCTCCACCAAGGATTGAACTCACCACCTGTCGTGTTGGAGACAGGCCCTGATCCATTGCGCCACAGAGCCGGTGTTACAAATGGTCATATTGGGATATAAGCTACCTCTGCCATGTCTGTATTCAATGAGCTACAGCCTTGTTGCTAAAGATCCCTGATGAGAGGTGGCTAGACCTAGGATCGATCCCACGACCTCTCGTGTACATATTATAGGGAAAAGTACTGTAGATCTACAAGTCACTACCGTAACCTGCATCTACAGTAACAGAATTGTACATGTACAGTAGAATTTGCTGTATTATCATTTACAGCTTAAGTACTGTACATATACAGCAAATTTTGCTGTTCACGAACAACAACTCTTTACAGTGTAGCCATATATCCTGGTTGTCTGGGAGAGGCAGAGTAGCACAAAGCCTCACTAGTACACATCTTTCTGCATCTGTTCTCCCAATATCTTCGTCTAACCCTTTAAGGACCAAATCATGCTTTTTGTCATTGTGATGTGTCGCTACCAGTTCTGCAATGGAGCATCATTCTGACCCTTTGGCAGTGTATCAATCCTATTCTGTCGGCACAATGTTTAAATGCAGCACAGGTAAGGACATTACGACAATGCAATGCACTATGCTAGTCCTAGGCGGTTAACTCCAATACTCCGGTCCACAAAGCATACACCACCTAGTCCATCCTATCTACAGACTACTCACTTTCTATGACCAGCTTTACACAGCTCTATGTTCTACATTGACCAGACCTGGGTTGTCCACTGACAAATCCCTTTTGCTATCGGCACCGAGTGCTTGAAAGCTATCGGTGTATGAGGTTTTCTGTCCAAAATAAAGGAAACTAGGCTACTATCCATTGCTATGAATGGCTGTTGCCATGGCGATTTTAATATATTCCTGTGTCAAAGACCGAAATTAAATCAGCTAGAATTATCAATATCAAACAACATTTCTACTTAGCTAGAATCAATACTGACTGCCTCACCATGGAGGCTACCTGTACTTTGACTGTGGATCCATGTCTTAACCCGCTAGACCCTCAGTGGTGTGTGAGACGAGACCACCTACCCTGACCCGTGCCCATCCCTCCCTCAACCCCTTCACATTACCCACCCCACTCCCCCCCACTTCTATCACCTCTGCACCCTACCCTCTCAGCCTAACTAAGCCTATTGTTGATAGCCTCCTCTAGGCCTGCTATAGGTTGGGCTGAAGCTGCAAAAGCCCCGGGACGTGAGTGAAATGACAAGCAGGCACCGCTGCTGATGGGTGGCTGCTGGGGACCAGGGTTTCCCATCCTCTATGATCATAATTTCACCTCTTCCTGTCAGCCCAGAACCATGCAGAGTGATGTTTCACTATCTTTGTGACTGGGGACAAGTTTTAGGACTGAGAATTTGGACAAAAAATGAACATAATTATCTCAGTCAAGAAATATGTGTTTCACATTTTCATTGCAGATGGACTTGCTGACAAATCGACTGCTTTTTCGTTTTCGTTTATTTAGATTGTTTTAAAAGTTGGCGAATACCACAGAAACCCCTTCAATAGTGCGTACACTATGGCAACAGAAATTGTCCTGATGCTAGCAGGGTTTGGATTTTTTATGTATGCGTCATGGCAACCCTACATGTTTTCTACGCTTCCAAAGATTAACATATCATATTCCTTAGAGAGGGAGATTTGATACCCAAGCAGTCTCTAACAGTTGACTGCTAACCATCTACAGCAACAGAACCCTGCTCTACTGGGTGGCTGACGTGCTGATAGTGTGAAGGTATAGTGGGAGTGGAGGGTTGGGGACAAGGTGTGTAGATGTATGTAGGATGGTCTCCCGGGGCTGAAAGTTGTGGCCAAGTGAATCATGGAGAAAATGTGATGTGAATACAGGCACTTAATAAGGAAGACACTAAACAGAACTGATATTGTCCCTGTATTTAAGATGTCATGTATGATGTATATGACTGTAACCCAGTGGGCACAAAATTCAAGTCAACATTGAATCAACGTTGTATCATAGAGATATATAAGTCCTTGGTTGTATCAACATTGAATCAACATTGACAACCATTTGTCAATGTCGATTCAATCTACTGTGCCCTGTGGGAAAGGCCAACTGAGGTGGCATTGTTTGGAGCATAAAGCTCAGAGTGTGGGGATTGCCTATATTAGCGAAGCTATTCTCTACTAGACAAATTGTATGAATGTTATTTATTATAGATCAAAGCTGCCTTCCAGTGTAATAGAAACAACCAGTATGTTCTAAGGAACAGGTTGTTTATTGGTTCAGTTTTCTATGGTCTTCATTTGTAAATTTAATTACTCCCAGGGTATACCTATGTGTGTTATGTTCATAATGAGTTTCACGGTTAAATAGAGTCACATATGATGGAGGAATCTGTGCAATGAAAAAGATGACCAGTGAGGCATTGCAACACAGCTATGGCACACAGAACGCAGGTCAAAGGACATAGAACCTGAAAGTGTCACAGCACTGTCCCTTAGGGAACCTGGTTAGGGCATACAAAGGACATTGTCCATGTGTGCAGGTCTTACCCCAGCATTACATCTGTATGTGTCGGGTTGTCCCGACAGCCCCTAGTCAGTCCACACAGAGTGCCGTAACAAAACTGGCAACGGACATTTACTAAGCTGTGAGACTATGGGGGTTATGTTGCACAACCAAGGGCAGTACAGCAGTGGTATATAGACGTCGCCTCAGTATACAAAGGTCGTAAGTGGAAAATTCATGTTTTGAGATATGAGCAAAATAAGAAAAATCAATGTGATCATTAGTAGGGGAGCAGCGAGGGGGGCCCTCAGGAGTGACTTAATGCACGGAAATACTGATGGCTAAAAACTTT
Source organism: Harmothoe impar (assembly GCA_947462335.1). Lineage (NCBI taxonomy): Eukaryota > Metazoa > Annelida > Polychaeta > Phyllodocida > Polynoidae > Harmothoe > Harmothoe impar. Next base: position 21,534,022 of record OX381714.1, read on the forward strand.
TTTTTTGTGTTTGGGAATGTCTCTGAATACAGAAAACTGAACTTGTGCTATCAAATTCATGTGCCGTTTTTGCAGCATTAACGCTTTTTAACGACTACCTCTTCTAATCCAGGCTCTTTTTCTGGGGTCTCAAAAAGTAGAGGAATCAACTTCTCCTGACATGAATATTGACTGTAGGAAGATTTCAATGACACCTACCCCCCTTAAATCAGACCCAAGGAATCCATTGGTGCCAATATCTCATTGCTAGGACAATTGGTTGCTTAGCAACGGCTGTTTTTCATAGCAACCGACCCGATCAGAGATTAGATTATTGGTCAATTATAATCCCAGAGGAATTCCATGATCATACTGATGGCTAGAAACTTTTTTTTTGTGTTTGGGAATGTCTCTGGATACAGAGAAGTGAACTTGTGCTAACAAATTCATGTACCGTTTTTGCAGCATTAACGCTTTTTTACGGCTACCCTTTCAAATCCAGGCTCTTTTTCTGGGGTCTCAAAAAGTAGATAAATCATCTTCTGACATGAATATTGACTGTAGGAGGATTTCAATGACACCCAGCCCCCCTAAATCAGACCCAAGGAATCCATTGGTGTATTATCTCATTGCTAGGACAATTGGTTGCCTAGCAACACCTGTTTTTCATAGCAATCCACCCGATCGCAGATTAGATTATTGGTCAATGATAATCCCAGAGGAATTCCATCACCATTTCAGTTTCACTACTGGAATCCATGCTTTGAAGGGTTCTGAATGATACAGTATAACTGTTCTAATGTAAATTTCAGTTGATGCCATTTCTATGTAAATAAATATGAATACCCTAGCACATAATTACAGTTAATGGGCTGTGGCTTCACAGGAAATAGAGGTATCGAAATTCTAATAATACCAATCCCCCTTAAATTGGATCCAATGAATCCTTTAATAACAATAGTTTTTCTGTGTGCCCAATGGTTGCCTAGCGATATCCTCAGTTTGCTACTCTTGCATAGCAACCATATCTATTTTGTATAGCAGCCATAGTAAATATGCATGGTAGTTTAACGGATGAAACAAAGACATCTAATTCATATCTAACAAGTTATTTCAGGACTGTTTCTAGTCATAATACTTTAATTTTGCAGAAATTACCTAGCAGCAGACATTCTCTTTCTCAAGAAACCTCATGTGTATTGGACAAGAATCAGGTCTAGATTGGTGCCTGTCCTATCCATGTTATTAAATTCACACCCCAATACGTCCCCAGCTGAACACCAGTATCATGACAGATAGTGAACATATCAGAAAACTGGAATACCAAGCCAGAGTACGTTTCACTGTGCTTCTCATGATCCATCTAATTGTTCATATTGTTCACCTTCAGAGACCTCTCCTGCAGTTCTACCTTCTTCTTTCACCCTTTAAGGGTAGATGTCACTAAAAGATGACATTTGTTATCATGATGCACCAATGCAGCCCTGGCAAGTAACTTGCTAGTGCTGCATTGGTACATCATGCCGACCCTTCGGGGATGTCAGAACTCTGTAGGGTCAGGTTGATGCTTGAATTCAGCACTGGTGAGTTACTTGCCAGGGCTGCATTTATACATCATGATGACCAAGGGCATGATGCATTAAGGCATTATGTCGTCCTTAACCCTTTGTGGGGGAGCATCAACTATAGTTGATGCCATGACAGGGCGAGCATCAACTATAGTTAATGCCATGGTAGGGCGAGCATCAACTATAATCATCATAACTCTATGGGATTCAGCAAACCCTCACCCTTAGGGAAAGTTCCTGCAAATAGTCTCGTCCCCATAGCTAACCATAGCAATTTATGGTCGTCCTTAAAGGGTTAAAGGGGTAAATAATTACCCTCAAAGTCCCATAATTTTACTTACTATTACTGTCTCCTTCACCTTGTAAAACCTCCAAGAGACATAATCATACACTCTTACTTACCTCTAGTGCTTGCCTTTGGTGAACAACCTCCCAGTGTCATGTTCTGTCCTCTGAACTGCCCCTTCTGCCTCCCCTTCTGTAGGGTGAGTAGGAGATTTCTACTCACCTTATTGCCTGCTCTACATCTAAAATCTCCCACCATGGCCTCCCACAGACATGGCATGGTTAGTGCTATGGTGTATACACAGTATTGTTATATGTTTATCCTTACTGATATATCGAGAGCCGTACAAAGGATACTAACTTCTCAATTAGGATCATAAATACCTGATAACTGAGATCCTCTAGAGGTGCGTGTCCTGTGCAGGTCCCCTGTACTCTTACTAGAGAACGCCAAACCTCTCCTCATATCAGGGAGGAGGAGGTGAGCAATGTGGAGGGGTGGCAACAGCCACTGGCTGTCAGGAAAGGCTAACATCACATAACATAACCCTTTTTCTGTAACTCTACACTGTACTGGCATTCTCATTAGGTTTTGATGGTCTACAGATTGATTATCTCCCAGAGACATGTTCTGTTGCCTCCAGATATGTGCATAACCTTGCAGAAACATCTTCTACTCACCTCTACTGCCTGGATGTAGATTTACAACCTCCCAAAACATTTCTTTACCTCCTAATATTTGATAGCAGGGAAGGGAACTACCACAACAACTACAGGAGGATTATACAGCCATATATTGCCTTAGAGTAGTTATTGGGAAAGTCACTATTGGTAAAGGTTGGAGCATGCTGCTGTGAAGAAAACAATATGAGAGGAAGAATCATTATGTCCCAATATTTGCAAAGTTTGTAAATATTGATGAGTTGTGGCTAGAGAAGAGAACTGTTATAACAAGCAAAGATCTCCATTCCTATCATAAGGGCCTGACTGTTCTTGGATTTAGAATTATCTCTACAGGGGATGTTGCCTTTGCTAAAAGCTGAGGCCAGCTTTGAGCAGCATATCAGAGGGAGAAGATGTATTCGCAGTACATTTTATGGGCCATGCTCTATAGAGAAAATGCATGGTCTGGATTGTGAGTGTAGTGACAGACAGGAGTGACAATAACAATTGTACTTGCACCCAAAGTGGGATTCCATCACAGAAGAATACTTCAACAAATTTACTGAATCTGTCCAGGATAGTCCCTAATTGTATAAAAGGAGAAAGCATACACAATATAAGCATAATCTTTGTGCTGTATTGTATATTGTTATGATCTGTCAGTAAGGGGCATAACTTTCTCCATAGTTTACAGATACAGTCAACTCCCTCCTAGGGGCGACACCTCTAATGCAGACACCTCATCATTATGGCCATTTTTCCAAAGTCCCTACCATTTTCCCCATTATTTTGATGTAATAAACTCCCTCTGATACAGCCACCCCTTTAATCTGGTCACATGCCCCCCTTGCGGCCACTCATTTTCCAGTCCCAATAGGTGTTTTATACTCTATAATGTGGCTATTTCAACACTTCAAGAGTTGTCACAGGTGGGTTTACTGAAAATCAACCTGAAATCTGATCAATTCCCCTTCTCTCTGCCCCCCCAATACCTGCTCTTATACTTCAAATAAAATACATTTGTATATCCTGCCGGAGGCTGATACCTATTGTATTGTTGTGGGTTTGAGAGGTGCTGAAGAATGTATTTCCCTTGTGCCATCTTTGTGTTGCTATTTGACAATAATCAATACATGTAGCACTGGAAGGATGCAAGAGAAGCTGAGTGGAATGTGCCAGTGGAAAGCCAGACTGGGGTATATCCCGGGTATACCACTAGTTGTAGCTTTAACATCTCACCTATAGCCATAACCCCTTGCCCGATAGCTACTCCACACACACATGGACAGAAATATGACCAGTCAGCATTCACACATTGCCTAATAAAACAATGGTGATGGACAACTAAATTCTGCATGCCCCTTTTATCCAGGGCCCTTAGATTCGGAGAGGTTGCCTGGGATAGTAGCAGTACATCCAGGATACTGGTGGTTGGAGGAGGGGGCGGTGTTATAACTATTGACAATTGACTCCCTCTAATTCAGCCACCTCGCTAATGTCGCCATTTCTCATTTATAAGTCACAAGAGTGGCCATAAACTAGAAAGTTGACTGTACAAATGATTTAAGTTGTAAGTTAAGTATAGGATCTTGTACCAATTGTTGTTATTCTGTAGCATGGGTTTATTACTTGATATTCTTATCAGAGTATTCCTCCGTCACCATTGTCTTAATACTCTTGCAGCAGAGTTAGAGTAACTTTAATGTAAAATACACGAAATGTTATAATTTGCTAGATATACATTTGATGTCTTTGTTTCATCTGTGACACTACCATGCATATTTGCTATTGTTGCTATGCAAAAATTATGGTTGCTAGGCAAAATAAAAACATTGTTATGCAATCATTGTCCATAGGGGAAACCTATTGGTACTGCAGGATTCCTTAGACTCAATTTAGAGGCTGGCTAGGTATTGAAATTTGACACCTCTATTTCATGTGAAACTAGCTATAGAGTTCCATTAACTGTTTGCTATAATGATCATTTTCATTTTCCTAGAAATAACCTGAAATGTGGAATTGTAATCAGAGCAGTGTGACTTTCTTATTTATGACCCTTTAAAGTATGGAATCTAGTTGTAAAACTGAGATGATTACGGAATTCCCAAGGGATTATAATTGGCCTATAATCTGCTCTCCGATGGGGCCAGTTGCTATGAAAAACAGGCGTTGCTAGGCAACCAATTGTCCTAGCAATGAGATAATAGCACCAATGGATTCCTTGGGTCTGATTTAGGGGGAATAGGTATCATTGAAGTCTTCCTACAGTCAATATTCATGTCAGGATAAGTCAATTCGTCTACTTTCTGAGACCCCAGAAAAAGAGCCTGGATTTGATAAGGTAGTCGTAAAAAGCGTTAATTCTGCAAAAACGGCACATGAATTTGATAACACAAGTTCACTTTCCTGTGTCCAGAGACATTCCCAAACACAAAAAAAAAGTTTTTAGCCATCAGTATTTCCATGCATTAAACTCCTAAAATATGGCTCTTTTGGAGGGTCTGCTGCTGCCCTATAGGCTCTAATTTCTAAAATATATGGTATATTGCCCCAGAAATCATCCTCTATGTAAACAGCAATAACTAAAAACAAATTATATGAATGATACTAAAATATCTTATCTAATTCCTTAGTTAATATGGCAATAGTTAGGAAAAAAAGAGGAAAATTGGGTCACTTACGACCTTTGTATACTGAATTGCATGTATATTTTTGTACATCTATTCAGAATACAAAGGTTGTAAGTGATTTCCTCAGTTCAAAATTGTAAATAAATGCCCAAATATTTGATTAATTCAAGCCTAATGGTCACTAAATGAATTGTTTAAATTTTTAGTTACTTATATCACTTAAAAGAATTATTTACAAATTGCTGTTGCCTAGCAACAGTGAAATTTCGGCTAAAAAAAGCAATTTTAGTCATTTTCCCATAAAATTCACCCCCTTTACACTTCAAAGTTAGCATATTTTTTGTAAAAATATCAAAAATGTACCTATACAATAGGAATTATATAAAATGGTTAGAAAAAACACACAAAATAAGTTGTTTTAATGATAAAATACATTGGGGTTACAATTTCCACATCACTTACGACCTTTGTATACTGAGAAAAATATCATTTTCTCAGTTTCGCCCTTTGTATACTGAGCTATAACCTCCAAGAAAAAGGTCATTTTTTAAAAATTCCAAAAATTGTCGAAAATTTAGTGGATAAAGAAAAATATAAAAGAATAAAAAACAAATTCATTTTTTTCACTTACGACCTTTGTATACTGAGGCGACGTATATATATATGAAGTGTACAGCATGGTATGTCTAGATGTGCCATTCTCTTTTCTCAATCATAAAAGTAGACCGATAGACATCTTCCACACAAATTCAATCATATATACATTTGTATACAGCAGATTCACACCCACTGTAGATGATAGTGGGTGGAAGGGGAAAAAGAAATGTAGGGAGATTAATATGGTCAGTGTCTCGGGTGTGCACTGAATACAAGTCATGTCTTGTGGTGTAGAAGACAGGAGGGATAAGGCAGCGCTCAGCTGACCACCTGCGTCCAATAATCTGCTTTACTTATCTACGGCTCGGCAAGGGAACTGTATTTCTTCCACCATTTGGCAGAGGATTGCTGACCATACTGGCCTGTATATGTGTCTGGGCAGAGGATAGCCATCGGTATGGGCCTGTATAAGCACCATTGATTTATAAATATTAATATGTGAAATACACAGGTACAAGATCTATGACAATTGTTCAAGACCAGAATCTAGTACATTATTAAATTTCAGTACCACTATACGCACCACCACTGGCTGATATACAATATAACTGCAGTGTAATATGTGACTTATAGAGCACTGGATCACGTGTATTAACACATCTAGTATTCATTGACCATACACCACCGCACAGCTTTGGTGTATTATGGCTACAAAGGAACATGATGCCTCCATGAGGATGGTCTTCCTTAAAGGCCCAGCGCCCCTATATAGAGCTGAGTACCTGTCCCGACTGCACTCTGACTGTTACTGGACGTGCAGTAAGAACTGCGGGTTTAAAGGGTTATACAATGACCAGTGTCTTAGACTGTGAGTTAGGGGTATTAGAGCACATGGCCCCTTACGGAGACCATGTGACCAGAATACACGTGTCCCCGTACCACCATACACATACACAGTGACACCTTATATCATCCATGAATCCCCGCCCAGCCTTAAGGTGGCTCGATCCCTTTGTGGTTCAGCAACATACCATTAGGGTGCATCCGTCTTAAATTGTCACATGGTAGTGAGTAAGTTGGTAAAATCCTGGGAAGTGGTCTCAGCATGACCAGAACCCTCAACCCTAGCGTTGTGAGACAGGCAAAAAAGCTCTGGGCCACTTTCAATTTCCACTTCTCCACAAAACCTTTGAAATATGTACATGCAGTAGAGTAGTTAAAACACTGCCAGACCGCTGTCCTGAGGATATTGGCGACAGTGACGGCTGGTCACGAGTCGCAGAGGAGTGTAGTCAGCCGTGATTAAGCCCTTATCCTTAGTGCAGGTGTCTGTCAGTGGTTTAACTGAATTATGCCACACCAGTGGTGAGTGTTTTCTCAGTGTGGGTATACATGTTGCAAACCACCATATTCTGTCTAACCCCATTTCAGTGGGCGGCTTTTGTAACCAGTCCCCTCCTCCTGCCCTGTTACTATGGATTTGGCTAGCATCATTTATTTGAGAACATTGTGCTAGAACCCTAGAGCCTCTGACCCTACCCCATGTGTGGCCCTGAGAGCAGCTCCTGGTGTGCAGCAGGCCCCACAGTCTAACAATTAAGTAAATGTCCGATACCAACTTTGTTACGGCACTCTGTGTGGACTGAGCTGGGCCTGTCAGGACGACCCGACACATACAGATGTAATCCTGGGGTAAGACCTGCACACATGGACAATGTACTTTACATGCCCTAAAGTTAGGTTTACTAATGGGCAAGCGCTAGTTTTATGTCCTATTATATAGCGGGGCGGCATAGTTACAGTAGACAGATGGATTGTGCATTTTTTGCAGAAGTATCAATCTTTTGCACACATGTAGACTAGCATGTAGAGAAGCAATTTTCATTAAGAGGCGATTGAGATCTTCCCTAGGGGGCCCATGAGCCCCCTGAGAAAGTCTATTTTTAAAAAAGGTTCTCTCGTCTAATAAAATGCCTATGTGTAAGTGAATATTGACTTAATCTATGTATAAAGACGCATGGCTTTAGTTAAGATCAGTCCCTAACAAGACCCACAAGGACAGGAAGTTTGCTGAAGGTCAAGGTCATTTCTCAAGGTCACCCGTGGTAGAAAAGTTAAAGCATATATTTCCCAGAGTTAGTGTTTCATGTTATGGTCAGCTGGTCAGCTAAGATATAAAAATACTGTCCATATTATATATTTGGTACAATCAACAAGCTTTAGAATCAGAAACCCCCTCCCCCCCCCCCAAAAAAAACAAGAAAACTCAAGTCGCAAGTATTTTTCACTTCCATTAAAATCAAAAACTAGGTGTGTGTGCGGGGGGATGGGTTGATATTTTGAGGTGAGTGGCAGAGGGGGGGGGGGGGGAGGTGGCCTGCCATGCTTTTGGCTGTTTTATCTATCTTTGGTCCTTGGTTACTTAGGAACCTATTCAATTGAATATACAGTATCAGTAACATGACTTGTATTTTGCTTCTGTTTAATCTATATAATGTTATCTTAACCAAGATATGTGTGAGGACCTTTTTAAGAGGTTTTTCCCTCATGGTGAATCTCCTGAGCTTTCCAAATCTGAGAGGTTGTTGTTTATACTCCAATTATTAGTTAAACCATGAAGGATCAATGTTAACTATATTGCCTGAAAAATCAGAACCCTCTAATTGAATAGACAAAGTAGACCAACTTATGACATCTTATATGTGACATCCTGATGTTACAATTAGGCTGTATCCTGCACTATTTGTATTGCAATATCTTTTACACAGAAACTTGAAATGAATTTAACTAAAAATTATTCTTAAGAAAAATTGAACATTTTGTATATGACTGTCAAGTGGTAATTTCCGTTACCATGGCAACCAAAGTCAATGAAAAATGCTATTTCAGAATGTTTTGTTGCCATGGAAACAGGGATTCTCCCCAAAAAATCCTCAAAAAATGCCAAATATGCTGATTCCATCATTTGGCCTTAATATTGCTTTAATCATAGCTAATATCTCTAATTTTTTTTTAAGACACATGATCTAGATCACCCGAAGTACTAGGTTTCATAGATCAAACTCCAAACTCCAAGAGGCACTTATCAAGTTGTCATCTGCACCAAAGACATACCTGAAGAAGTCATGATACCCCTTCAAAGGGTTTGTCATTCTGATGTATGACAGAACATGCATGTGCAAAGATATAACAAAGGCAAGGAAAAAACTCTTTGCGGAGAAAAACAATGTGAATCGAATTCCCCCAACCAAGGCAGCTTTAGAGGAGCATGTCAATAGGGCTGCCTTCCAAGCAGGACACATTTGGGGTCAGGCATGCCTACTTCAACCAGAGCTACCTCTTTTTTTAAAGTGTTTTATTGGATTGAATAATAACATATACATTATACAATGAAAATGATAATAAACCTAGCACTTGTGCATTGCATTACTTATGCTAGGACCCCTTTACTGTTCTGTATGTAGGTAGCATTGAAAAACACAGTATGGCGGAAAAAGGTCAATTATATTTATCATTACTAAGTAAAACATAAAGATTTCTCTATTGAATAATGCAATTATGCGATGAGATGTGATGAGATAACTTGGGCTGGACCCAAACTGATGATGGTCTGTATGTGCCACTCTGAACTGTACTACCAGAGGCAGGCAAAAATTGCTATGAGTTGACATCATGCAAGTGCCAGAAGGGCTGTGTTAGGAACTGAAAATGCAGAAAAGCCAATCTTCTATGCACAGCCCTCTGCATATGTGAGGGGGAATACTCACAGAAGTGAGATAACTAGCTGTACCACTAAAGTGTATGGATAAACAATATTCTAGACCCCTATATTCATTTCAATTGCAAGTTTTGTATTGCAGTTCATTTTCCTGTGGGAGTTATTCATTCTATTGAACACAGCGTTAAACATGCAAATCATGCTGATCAATTCATGTGAATAGTACGTGTGTGATGGTTAGATTACCTTTAACTAACATTTTGATGCTAGTTAATTACATTAATTAATTATAAGCTATTAGGCTGATTAAATATGAATAAAAAGTATTTTTAAGCCACCCCTTGTTTAAATATTGTTTGCGTATATGTCTGTAGATGCCATCAAGATGACTAGGTGAAAGTGACTGCAATGTACTGCTATGAAATACAATATCATATCAAGAATCGAAGTGGTTTGAGTTGTCATGGATACCATACTTAATCAAAGAGCATCTGCATCTCATGAAAGAATAACTACTGCTGAGATGAAGATGATATATTGTCCTGTTGAATGTTTCTAATTTGCAACACCTAGCATATATGTATAGAAATAAATAAAATCCATCAGGAAATTCCATTTTGCTGGTGTTTGACCTTGACAAATAACCTTGACCTTGCCTCTGCTCTCAATCTTTTGGAAGGTCATTAGAGGCATATCTAAGCTATCTTGTTTTGTTACTGCAGTCAAAGAAATGGGATATTTACATATCCTCAGCAGTTAAACTGGCTAGAAATGCAATCATGAGTAGCCCTTTTTAAAGATGGCTGCCACAGCCTTCATACACCAAATCTGAATTGCCTCTTAATGAAAATTTATACCATATATGAGTCTATGTCTGTGAGAAATTTGGTAACTTCTGCCAAAAATGCACAATGGATAAGCTATGCCGCCTTGCTATATAGCTATAGCAGAGCTGCCCTTTGCTCTGTGCAAGACCGTCTCAAATGGATAATGTCCTTCATGAAAAGGTATACATTGCAATGGTCAATGAATAGGAAGAAAAGGTGTTTCAGGTACAGGCAATAAAGTAGTACAAATTTTGCTGTGAAGCAGCTTATACTGTGAGAACAGCCTCTTTGTTTCAAAGGGAAGTGTGTTTGCTCCCTATTTAGGCAAATGAAGATCAAGGATGATTGGGAGGCATCAGATGCATAATGTGCCATTGCAATATTGCAATGTTGAACTGTTTTAACATTATTAGAGGCACCATTATCCATTATGCATTACCCTTAAATAAATGATATACTATAGTCCGTGGCACCAAGAAAGGGACTATTGAATTAGGCTTGTTTTCTATGTGAAATAACACGTAGAAGCAACTCAAATGAGGACAACATATTTCCCGATGAAGAGCTAAACACATACACATGAGAATAAATGTTTACAATGAGGGAAATTGTTCATTCTCTTGCTTGTAAAGTGCAGTTTCATGACAATATTGGCAAGCACTTGTTATGGCACACTATAAGTATAGGGAATATCATCAAAACTTCCCCAAAATGCTGATTTTAAGCAATTTTTGAATATTTTGATCTCACTTTGTGGAAAGGCTCACATTTGCATTTCTTTAACCAGAATGTTCTAAATGGTACCATTGTGAAGATAAAATTGTTCAATGATTTATTTAATGACTAATTCCATCTCTGACAGTGTATTTCAATTTCTATAGGTGCTAACGCAAATCAAAGTCAACAAAAATATTACATTTCAGAAATGTTTCAAGGGTATTTACAAATTTCACAATTACCCACATTTCTCCAGAGAAACATAACATTGTCATTACCTTAAACTACAGAGTCTCGGCTAAAAAACGTTTTTTACATGAAGATGATGTGACTACTAGTGCCAAAGTAGTGGATCATGACGTGAAATGCAAAAGGGCAAACATAGTTTGGCAGTCCCTTTCTTGGTGCCACGGACTATACAGACTCTACAACTCACAAAAGGGTATTAATAAATATATATTGTATTATGTGAAATTAAATAAGAATAAAAATGATTGGGAATGACTAGAATTTAGAATTAGGTTAGCAAAACTCAATATTAGTATACAAATTGTGTCATGGGTCTCATGCTTTTATGACCTAAAGTCGAAAAGATAGTGCAACACTACCCTGGTGGGGGGGGGGGGTCTGAATATGACAGAAAGGGGAGAAATTATGATCATAGAGGATGGGATTCCTCGCCTCCTGGGCAGCCACCCATCAGCAGCGGTGCCTGCTTGTCATTTCACTCACGTCCCGGGGCGTTGGTGGCCTCCATGTAACCTACAGCAGGTCCAGATGAGGCTATCAACAATAGGCCTCGTTAGGCTGAGAGGAACAGGTGCAGGGGTGAGGGTGGGGTGAGTCCGCACTGCCTTCCCCTCCCCCAAATCACTGCCCATCACATAAGGAGGGCAGTGCAGAATTATGGGATGGTCCTGAGGCCCATGTGACCTTTATGTGTTTCATGTGGCGGGAAATAAAGGTGGAAACACTCCTGATGGTCACATAGTAGTCACCACGCATGAGCCAGGCAGGCAGAAAAAAACCCATAAAAAAGCACATACCTTATATTACAGTAATCACTGAAGTCACAAGAGGGATCGCATTTAGGGCACAGCCTGATCCTATCGTAAAATGAGATTGCATAACCGTGTATTTGGTTTCATCTAAGTAATTTAGTGACAGTAGTGGCAGTTTCCCCGTAGTAAGCCTTAAACTTTAATGTGTTTAGCCTGGGCTGGGAGATGAGAGTCTATGTCTCTACCCTCCCTAGGGGGTTGCATGGGAGGCTCCATCCAATATGTCAACTGTACCAGCAGCAGAGCCGAATAGTGCTGATGGATAAGGGTGACTACTCAAGAGTGCTCAAACTTCCTGTTTTGTCAAATCGATAAGTTGTTTGGTTGGTTGTTTTTAGAAAACTGCTGCAGCTAAATAGGAAGATGTGTAAGTACGAAGAAAAACTTTGCTCGCGGTGCCCAAGTTTCCCAGATGAGGCTAGCCCAAGTGGTTCCTTGTGCTATTCTTATTCTATAGCCCTGGTTTTGGGGTTCAAACTATTCAACCCTCTGACTGAACCCATCCAAACTGTGGGTATTAGTAAGCAGCTGGCAGATGTTGAAGACTGTAAATATGGCTTGAATTAGAAAACCTGATGCAACTCTAATTACAGGGTAATTTATTTAGACACACACAAGAAGACCAGCATGATTAACAACAATTTTAATTGAACTAATCCTGTTGTTCGGTTTCAAGTTACTGCTGTTATGTTGGTGAAATACAAACATTCGCCTCTTCTCTACTTGTCAATGATTCGAGCACAGATGAATTGTATCAATCGATTCCTTTAATTAAACAAATTGTTTCAATTAAAGTGTACTGTATTAATCAATATTGACGATTCTATAATATATGATATTACAGTTAATATCAGATTTATATAGTTTTAAATCATAATATCGTTTGTTGGATCAACATGTTTTGCATCAGTTATAGCCATCATGGGGGTAAATCAGAGCAGCAATTTATCAAGGCTACTTTTTGATATTGCAAACAATGATTAAACCACTTTAGTAACTTTATATGCAAAGCTTCCACATTTCAAATCCATAGAGAACCTTTTTGGTGTGCTTTGCATGTTAGTTGCCATGGAAACAGTCTGATGGAAAAATTGAGGAAATGAACATATAGATGAGCTTACAAGCTATTGGCGATATGTGGAGTTCATATATTCACAGGTGCACCACATATCCATACACAATCCACTTGGCCAGAACTTTGACCCCCTGTTTATACATAGCCAGTATTGCATGATTAGGTCACGTACAGCCCGTACCAAACCAAGGGGCATCTGGCTTTATAAGCCAGATGCACAGAGGCTTGGTACGGGCTGTGCGTGGCCCCAGCATGCAATACAAGCTTTATTACACGACCAGCACACAATTTTCCAGCCCCCCCTACCTTTAAGTTGTTGTTTACATCGCCAATTGAATTGTTTATATCGTTAATTTGCATCGTTCACATCGTCGTCTGCTTTGTTTACATCGCCGCCATTGTTATATCACGTGACCAAAATGCTGCCCCCTGATTGGTCTAGAGCAGCAAAAAGCGTACCACACACCCGGGTGGTATGCTAAAAACGTACCACAACCCAGTGTGGTACGTTTTTTATTGATTAAACAAACACAGGATCGTACCAATACTGTTAGGTCGTGTAATGAACATATAAATGCCAACGCCCATTGATACCATCTCTGCTGAGTGGGATATGCCCCAGCCCCCACGACTGAAATACGGCAGAGAGGTATCAATGTAGTTTTTTTTATTTGAAGCCATTTAATGAAGAAATCCAGCTTTTTCTCAGGCCATTGAATACGGCCACATTGTATTCAATGGGGGGCATTAAATACGGCATTTCTTATAGTTAAGCATAGTACAGCTTGTATTTCTAAAAAATAAATGTTATTACCAACTGCTGTATCTAATCCCAAACTGGACGAGTCTGACTGGGTCCTCACAAAGGGGTCTGAATCTGACAGAAAGGGGAGAAATTATGATCATAGAGGATGGGATTCCTCGCCTCTCGGGCAGCCACCCATCAGCAGCGGTGCCTGCTTGTCATTTCACTCACGTCCCGGGGCTTTGGTGGCCTCCATGTAACCTACAGCAGGTCCAGATGAGGCTATCAACAATAGGCCTAGTTAGGCTGAGAGGATCGGGTGCAGGGGTGAGGATGGGTAGAGGTTATTTCATGGAATGCATGTGAGTAAAGGACTACATCATGAGGGGAAAGGAGCTGGGCAGCATGAGCGAATCAGGGTAGGTGGTGGTGTCATCAAGCATGGTCTGGACAGGCTGGGATCCAAGTCTGCCAGACTGACGGCAGCAAAACCTGGATGCTGAGGCCATCACCGGTGATATTTGTTTTGCTCTTTAATATTCATGGAGCTAGTTATAATATTTTTATCACACGAAACCCAACACAAGAAATTTTATTTTTCGATTTTTATTTTGAAGTCTTAAAAGTTGAAGACATTTTCAGATTTTTTTGTAGTTTGTTGTTGAATGATCTTATTCATGGAGTTACAAACCTTAAAGCATCCCTGAATGATTAGATACGACTTCTGATTACCACTTGGCCCTTGTTACCATTGTGTGGAATTATTCTGCTATCCTGTACATTGATTATCTCTACCATAAATAGGATGGTTTGCTGCCAGTCAATATCAAACATTCATATCATATAATAGATGCATTATCTTATGTAACATGTATAGCACAACCTGATCTACAATAACCATGACTCATCAAAAGCCTCCATACCACACACGCCGACACTGCCTTCACTTTCGCCCAGTGAACAACTTACCACATAAGGAGGTCGGTGAGGAATACTAGGATGGTCCTGTAGTTATTTATGTGACCTTCATGTGTCACGTGACCGGAAATGACACTGAAAACACTCCTGATGGTCACCATGCATGAACGAGGTAGGCAGAAAAAACTAAAAACCACTACCCCATACATGGTAGCAATCATTGTAGTCAGTGAGGGGAAGGCAGTTAGAGCACGGCCTGGGCCTATGGTATAGTGAGGTTGCAGGCCGGGTGGGAAGGATCGAAGCACACCTTGAGAGGGGAATGGGATGTCATGGGTACAATCGTTGTGGGTGGTAATGGGGTCTGGTGCCACGACTTGTGGAGTTTATTGACCCATCGTGTAACCCCCCACCTTCTGCTGTCCCCAACTACTGAAGACTGTTGACCACCACCAACCTTCCTAGGTAGTCGCACCAGATATCCCCTCTACGCTCCCTGCACAACAAATCACCTTCATTAGTTCTCTCAATTCTCCCATCTCACTTCTTTACTGAATAGACCGAACATCACTGAGTTTCATGGAGTTCTATATGATTAAAAAGACTAATCACCGCACAGAAAATTTAGATGTCCTGGCCCTCCGTCTGAGGTGACTATCCCAGGTTAGTCATGGGACATTGGTCAGGCATGACCAAGTGCTATTCAAAAATAACTGAGCCATAGCAAGATATGACTAATGCCTCAAACTTGGTTACGCCTTATTGACTGAGGGATTGGTCGTTTAGGGAGCCAAAAAGATGTCAGTGTGTGTGGGGGAAGCTGACACTCATCCAATTCTCTCCATGAAGTCGAATGTTGATGAACTAAAGATTTTATGTCATACAAAGTCATTGGTTTGTCTTAAAGATATGTAAAGCAAGTGGAAAATGGTATGTTTAGTTATGAGCAGTATCTGACGAAGTAGGGAAAGTTTCGGCAGTGGTGAGCATTAAACTTTAAAGTGTGTAGTGAGGGCCGGACGATGAAGGTCCATGTCTCTACCTCCCCTTGGGATCTGCATGGGAGGCTTTGATCACTAGACCATGACTAGCCAGTAGACAGATAACCACCCAATAGGTCAAATATACCATTAGCAGAGCCAATATAAAAGTAGTGATGGATTAGAGGTGACCGTGTGGGACTGCAGTAACTTCCTTTCTGACTACCTGTTTAGTGCCAAGCGCACCGAAAATGCATTTTCGTCCTGTTTTAGAAGTGGAGAGTATTTGGTTTTGAAAATCATTAAGAATTTGGACTTTCTGGAAATTGACAAAGATATGATGGCTTGTATATTGATAAGGGGACTCTAATGTAATGGCATACAGTATGAATATAGGCAGGTTCAAAGATACTTGGAGAACACCCCTGGATTCTAGAGGTTAAAATTGTGGGGGATTTGAGAATCGGTACTGAACTGTGGACTTCATGGAACTACAGATGTCGTTAAGGCACACACTAAGGAATAAATATAAGACCAGCATAAAAAATAATAGGAGTAATGAAATAATCCATTTGATTACATTAGAATTAAGTTGTTATGTGAGCGGGATACAAATGTAATAGTCTTCTCTACTTCTCAACATTTTGGGCAAATGGAAAGTCAGGAGGATGACTGGTAGAGGTGGAGAGAAAGGAAGGGAGGAAGAGGCAGACAGAGCGAGGCAATGGGTCATTCATAAACCAGCTGAAAAATTAAAATAGAAAAAGACAGATATGAAATAAACATCAATGAGATAGACAACGAGGGCACATACGAGACAAATTCATCAACAAGAACTCATCGGAGGTGCAACTAAACACACCAGTCACATGAGCAGTCGGATCCGTGAGATTGTAATTGACCGATACTTTGTCAAAGCCAACACAAGCACTATTTTCTTGCCATATGGGTTCATAATGAAGTGTGCTTGTTTCAATTTAAGTTGATCTAAAAGAAAGGCATACAGGTGTGGGTGGGCCTTAACTGACATGGCAGTGAGGGATATATGGCAGGGGTTGGTAGGGTAGACATAGCCCCGGGCAGGCTGGGCACCAACACCTTTACATACAGACTAGGTAAGGCCAGGCAGCGGGTCAGAAGGAGTAGAAGCATGGAAGACAAATGGGCACCCAGCCCAATGTGGCAGCAGAGGGTATATAGTAGAGGGGTGCCTGCTGAGAGAAGATCCTAAACCCAAGCCGCACTATGGCTAAAGGTCTAGAGGGCATTCTCAGTGTTTGGGAGATGCATAATATTGGCTGATATTTGCACATGACCTTTATTTTCTAAACATTGTTGGATAGGCACCAGGTGTCATGCAGTGTGCATGGGTATGGGCACAGTCATTGACTGACGTTTCCTTGCATTTCGTATTATTGAATATACCAGTGGCCACTATGCTCAGAGGCACAATAACACCCTCAATCAATGTAAAAGTGCCAATAATATTATGTTCTCTTTGTTCCTACTTTGTGTGAAGGTTTTTGGGGAAAGGTAGTGTATTAGATTCAATTGAACACTTAATATTTTTGTTGCAAATCACATCATAACCTACATTCCATGAGAGACAACAATATCTGAATATGAAAATGAGGGAGGGGGCGGGGGTCAGGCTCTTCATCTTGAGGCTGGGCATAACCTCTCTGCCATATAGATCAATGTGGCAGGTAATGTCTCAAACTGTCATAGTTTCAAAGTGCCCCTGAATGTACATACCTGTTTCTCAGAAATCAATTTTGGCTTTCTTCGAATGAATTTGAATGAGAGTTCCTATCCCGCATGATGTTTTTTTTCTGCAATGTCTTTCGAAATATCAATATAATTCTCTCGCTGTTCTTCCATGGTCGACCCTTCAGACATAGCACTTAGACTTTGAGTGTTTTTAGATCGATGTCAAGGTTATAATCATGACAGCGCTTTTAGCCCTTATAGCTAAGAGAAGCAGAACACCTTTTCATATGTATATGAACGTTATAATTTAGAAGCTATTGTGAGATTAAGGTACCGTGGAAGCCTTTTAGAGCTCAGGACAGATAACAGAGTCATTATGTACTGATGCCTTCTGACAGAAAGAAGAATACTGAAGTAGATAACGGGTTTCAAGTTGAATCAACGGTGCCAATAAGTATACATTCAAGTCTGGATGACTAATAAAAGATTGTAAATTCATGTCATGTTCTCTAGATCCTTGGTATTACGATAATCCACCATCCTGACTACACTGAGTGCACTGTACTAGATTGCGAACTTGTTCTTTATTTCTATATCTAAGAGGAATTTATACACAGTGAGCTGTCCCAAACAGTGGCTGTGCACACAATTATAATATGAACACCCCAGGCTACTTTTATCCAGCATGGTGACAAAGGGGATAGTTTAAGAATCATAATTACGATGTCCTTAAACGGTAAACAGCAGCTGCTACATTCAACATTAGACAATGAGCTATAGTTCACTGTTAGAAACAAAAACTATGAGAAAAAGCGACCAAGCTGCAGACCTGCTTATGGTCTGCCTTATGGATTCAGATCACTTTTTTTTACATAATTCACTTCGTTACAACGTTAATCCACACCAAACACAACCATCCCTACTGACACCCTCATCAACCCACTACCTGCCCCCACCCTCCCACTAATATACTTAAGCATTATGGGTATGTCAGCATATATAGGCAACAGAGTTCTTGGCCCTGTTCTTGTATGTTATTAGGAACTGGTGCATCGTCAGATGGTATATATGGTCACCCTCAACCAGAACTGCTTTGGTGCATCATACTAGTCCGAGGAGAATTGACCAACCCCAGTAGCATCTTGACGACATAGGGCCTTGAGTATCAATAGAAATAAGTATTTTTTAAAAGATGGTGCAACACCACCCTGACACGAAGGGGAGAAATTATGATCATAGAGGATGGGATTCCTCGCCTCCCGGGTAGCCACCCATCAGCAGCGGTGCCTGCTTGTCATTTCACTCACATCCCGGGGCTTTGGTGGCCTCCATGTAACCTACAGCAGGTCCAGATGAGGCTATCAACAATAGGCCTAGTTAGGCTGAGAGGATCGGGTGCAGGGGTGAGAGAGAGGGTATATATATGAGGGAGGAGAGGGGTTATTTATGGGACAGAGTGCTGTGTAGCATTGGCAGGAGCCTGGGTAGGTGGTCTCTTTGTAAAATCTTCCATGATGCAGTGAGGTTGCAATGCACGTTGATCCATGTCTGTCAGCCCAGGAGCAGTGGGATCTTGGTGACAAAGCAACCACCAATGATGTTTGTGTTCCCATCTAGCTGGAGTCCCCCCCCCCCTGAAAGTCTAGCCCAAGTCCACAATTCATCACCTTGAAAAAAAATCTGACTTTATATCTACCAACCATGCTAGTCTGGTGCATGAATAAGTTGGAGTTCTCTACGTCGTATTGTATCATTCTGACACAATATTGTCATACCGACTACCAACTACAGGACAAATAAGAGGGGTTATAGTCCCCATACCTACCTCCATATGCGTGTTTGCCTCTCTTCTTTACTGCTCCCCCACTCTCATATGTTATCTTCCTCTATCATCCCTTCTAGTCTTCCGAGCCCAACACTTATCCTCCCACCCCCCAACACTGGAGACACCCCTTTCCCAATGATCACCCATCCTGTAAAGAGGGCAGGAGAGAATAATGGGCCAGTCCTGTAGCCCATGTGACTTTCATGTGTGTCACGTGACCGGAAATAACACCGGAAACACTCCTGATGGTCACGTTGTAGTCACCATGCATGAACGAGGTAGGCAGAGCTACGCCTTTACTATAGTGGTCAATAAAGCCAACAGGGGAGGCGAGGAAGCCATTTAGGGCATGGCCTGAGCCTATGGCGGTCTGACATTGCAGGATGGGTGGGAATGATGGAGGCGCACCTTGAGAGGGGAATGTGATGTCGCGGGTACAATCGTTGTGGGTGGTAATGGGGCCTGGTGCCATGTGTGGTAGGGTATTGACCCACTCCCACCACCCCCTTACAGCCAACCCCTGTTGCTGCAGCCTCAGTTGACACCAGAGCTCCTCCATCAGCCTTCCCTTCAGCTTCCAGCTTCTCTCTTCTTTACTCCATATACATTGAAGAGAGATATCAGGATACCATTGAAGTGAGTGCTTAACATCAGCATTAAACTTCTACTATTTTACGGACATGTCACCTTAAAACAATATTTGTTGTCATGATGAACTATCAGTGCGCTGGCAGTAACATGATGACTGGCAAGTTACTCACCAGTGCTACATTCAAGTATTTTCACAATGAAAGGCACAGCACGTTCAAACACTGTGCAGTTGTTAAGGGGTTAATATGTACCTGGGCTGGAGGATGGAGTTTGATGTCCCTTCTGTCTCTAGGGAGTGGCATGGGAAGCCTTGATCACTGGACCAGAGCTCGCCAGTAGACGGCTATCCATCCAGGAGGTCAATAGCACTAGAGGCATAGCTGATAGGCCATGTAAAAAGCAGTCACGTGTAGGGTCTGCTGGAGCAGGCACACTCTCTATTTCTTGCCCATGGTAAAGTTATTGGTATCTTTGATCCAAATTTAGCATGAAATTTGTGCTGAAATTTCGCACTGAATTGAGATGCTGAAAATGTACTATTCAAGATAATATACAGTCCCTGGTTCAAAGGATCAGGGAGCCCGCTTGTGCACACGCCCCTTATCAGGAACCAAATTTAAACGAACATTTTGAGAGCTTCATATAACTGTCAGGAAATCAGGAAGATGCTGTAATAAATTTAGACTTCGGTTTGAACACTTGTTACAACTTTAATTACAGATGCCATTAGTTTAGGCACACATGTAGGACGGTAAGACCTCCATAATTAACACCACACACAGACATATATAAGCGTCACTGTCACCAAAACCACCTAATGTTGACAGTTATGCAATACCCGAGTTTCAGAATCAGGTGGTTTTGGCGACAGTGATGCTCACTTTTCTGTGTGTGAACAGAATGAACTAATCCTGTTGATTGATATCCAGTTACTGCACAGAATTAAATAATAATGATAGATCAATGATAGTTATAAAAAGCATAAACCCTACTTCATCTGCATTACTTATACCATGTGTCCCTGACGGTGCTACAACCTAAACAGCAGATATCAACACAAAAGAGAAATAACATCTGAAATTGCAAAGTACCATAAAAACACTGGTCTTGCATCTATTGAATTCCTAGAACCAGACACAGTTTTGTGAGTCCAAACTTGGTCTCCTATGTTAGATAAGCAGGCAGTGGTGGTTGTATAGGAGCCCCAAGACACCTCGGTCCCAGCGGGTATCAGCAGATAAGGACAGTACAGCTGTGCTAGTGGGCCCCATGATGGACGTGTTATGGGTTTTATGAGTTGTTTCGGAAATGAACTAGTTGGCTGAAATGCACTGGAATACACATAGCATCCACCAGTTTTATATTGGGCATGCTCTGAACCATACAGATATATGAGTAGTATTTGCGATTGGTGATATCTAGGTCATTTTCTGACTTGCACACATATGGGAACATACTAATTGCCCATGTAAACCATAATACTCGTACATCTGAATGTTTCCCAGACTACAGAATTTGAAGCTGAGCATTGCACGTTATTTGAACATTTCTGGGCGTTTCCAGCCATTAACTCGTCATTCGCTTGTCATGCTTTTCTTTGTGAGGGCAAGGATTGTGTATATTTTAAGCATAATTGAATGCCCTCATGGGGAAATGAGGTCTAGTGGCACCTAGCTGTCAGCTGAACAGTGGTATCAATGTTTATAGGATTTATGACATTCTATAGATAATATGATGTAAAGCATTGTTTGATATATTGGCTAATATTCCTCAGCATATGGAAGCCTAGATGAACAGGCTCTATTTCTTTCTTCCACTTTATTCTAGTCTGGTATTCTTGACCGTAATTATATCATCTTACCACTGAGAGCTTTGCTGAAAGGCCCAACCATCTCTTTATATTGGCCATGAGCGTAGCCTCAGATGGTTCTTCTCACGTGATATCTCATCAGACCTATGATTATAAGCAGCAACCTCTCTTGGCCCTACCGAACCTTATTTTCCCCCTACTGCCCAACGCTAGCCTTAATTTGATAACACTCTATCGTTACACGCAAGCCTATTTCTCTGCATCAAGAGAAACTAATTTCTACGGAAATCAGTCCTTGAACATTTTCCAAGTATTCCCAGCAGAGGTCAGAAGGTCATTCTTATAAAAGTTCATGAGGAGAAATTGCATAGGTTCTCGACTAACAAGTCTTAAATCATTTTCTGTTTTTATAAAAGCATCCGTTGCCCCTATTGATTTTTCAATTGCCTGGGTCACCTGTGTCGATTTTCTATTTTAGCATTTGTCTCTATCCATTGATTTATAAAACCTGGGGTGACAAAAAGGAGTTTCCTGCTTTGATAGAGGACAATCTCAAATGGGTACAAATATATAAGGCACCATTCATGGCTGTCCGTGACACAAAACTTCAGTCTCTACAGTATAAAATTATCTATAACATTGTACCGACACGCAAGTATCTCTGTACGAGAAAGGGGATAAGTTCTCCGGATTGCTTATTCTGTGGCAGGGAGGACAACATTTTCCATTTCTTTTTTACTGTCCATCAGTCGAGACCTTCCTTGTTAGTGTCTCGTCATTGACCAATTAGAGCTGCTCATGGCCGATGTCAGCCAATTAGAATTTGTCTTTCTTCATATAAAATTTTACATCTATAGACAGCGTCTGTTCCATGAGAACAAGTTGGATTCCATGTGGTGGTTGTTTGAGTTCAGGTATTACTTACTAAGAGAAAAGCAGTTTTGCAGAGCAGAGTTAAAACCAAGCAAGTTTTCTAAATGGCAAAATGCCCTGCATAATCTAAATGGTTATTAAATAATGTGGTACTTTATTGCAGCATTGGCATTCGCTGTGGTGTCATGTGGTGTCCTGTGGTGTCTTTGTAGTTTATATATACCAAAGGGTCTGATCAACCAATATATCATAGATAGATCACTTACTCATATATACTCCAGATTTCTATACATGTTTAGTCTTAATACGTATGTTATATGTAGAGATAGAAATATTGTTTCTATAATTGTTTTTATAATCACATGTATACTGATTTATATAATCCAGATATCTATGTTTTGATTTGCATGCATATCTGTAGTGATAAACCACTCAAGATGACCCATCAAAAATATTCAGCAATGTAGATGCATCATATAACCTGTATTAAAGAAATAAAGTGAGCATTGCTCTGTTTAAAAAAAAACAAAAAAACCTTGGGTGACACTTGTGCCACCAATGTCACCAGGGGTGATTTTTACTTTTGTATAGTCACACTGCTCAACTAGGCCTTACTTACACGAAGCACCAGCCAACCACTGAAGGGCTGACCCACCATACGTCTATCTGCTGTCTCTGCCTCCCTGAGGCACCTACCTTTATCACATGCTACTCAGCCCCCTGGATGTCCACAGCTAAACCCTACATACTGATTTATCTCTTAGACTCTGGGGGACCATCCCCAGGAAGTCAACAACCTTAGGCATGGCTTCCACTGAAAATACCAAAACATATCATGCTAGAGAAATCAGTCATCTTGCTTATGGCTTTGAACCCTGCTGCAAGATATTTCATAAAGACTGTAATTGATTGCTTCTGACAGTTACCAACAGCTAACAGGAACTAAGCAGTTTTAAAGCTAGTTGAATTCCTTGTCCTGGTGCAAAATAGTGAGTATTCAGTAAGAGTGGGATTAGGAAATCCACCATCTATTGGACATGAGCAAGTTCCCAAATGCCATCCTTGCTTTGCTCCTGTCTTACCATAGACCCCCTGGGTAGATCCTGGTGTATGTCTAGCCAGCAGAATGGTGAACTAATCCTGCAGAGTGTAGTTGCTAGCGATATTAATATTGCCCTAATGTGTAGACGTCACCTCCTGAAGTACAATAATGGCATCACATCAACTTGCACATTTGGGTTGAACCTTTAAGGGAGACATAGTGCTTTAATGCACCATGTCTTTTGGGTATCATGAATACAGCCCTGCTCGGTAATCTGCCTGTGCTGCATTCATGCATCAGAACAACCTTTACATATCCCTCAAAAAGTCATCTAGATGCACCAATTCAGTGTCAGTTAAGTGTTCAGGAAGTGGTGTGTTTGTGCAGCATGATACTAGATGAACTTGAAGCCTTGAGGCATCAAGCCATCCTTAAGGGCCAGATAATTGTCACAGCTTTGTCACATCAGTGGGACCAGAGTGTTTCTATAAGGTAGAATCCCCTAGAGCTGCACCAGTTTTATCTACTAGACTGTTAGTGCCTGCCTCCGGGGGCCTCAGCCCCGGGCGTCTGTCCAGATACCACACACTGCAGAAGCTGAGATTGGGCACCAGCTTAGTTATGTAGAGTGCTTGCTGCTGGGCATGGCTGTTTTGTTGCTGTCACGTTCATATACTGTAAAGTGCCGAGATTCTGAATTTTCTTAACCCCTTTAAGGGTTGCATAGTGCTTTAATGCAGCTTGCATTCAAGCATTCATGTATTTTTTCATGATAGATGGCATAACACACTAAAGCAATATCCAACAGTGAAGCTTAGAGGTGTTCACCAGGGTTCGGTCAATTCTACTATACCAACAATATGGTTTTAGGTAGTTTGCATTTTTTGCGGCCAGGTGACCATGCATAGACCCTGGCTTACCCCTTTAATTATATAAAGTACCATGCACTACTGGTTTCTGAAGCCTCTGAAGTGGCGAACTTGTTATTGACATATTCAGCAGTTTTTTGTTATTTGCTTAGCAATACTTCTGCTGTCTAGGGGAACATTGTCGTAAATGCTTCCTTCGTTTCAGTAAGTTAAAAGGAGATATAGATGTATAGATTGAAGAGATTGATGACCAAGCGCGACTCAGACAGGTTCTTTAGCTGCAGCTCTGTTCTCAAAAAGAAAAAGAAAAATATCAGATTAGACAGAATATCTAAATTTGGGATAGTGTGCCTATTGATATATTCCTCCCACATAAAACTTTACTACCAGGGATGGGCAGAGACTGAATCTCTAGTCACGACCCAGGGCTAGTTCTTCTGTCTGACAAGAAGTCCTCATTCTAATCTGTCACGATATACCCGATGCCATCTTGAATACCAAAGAGATTTTCGTCAGAGCTGGCTCCAGCTCACTTCCAAAGAGGAGACTGTTGTATTAATGCTAGTTGGGTAGGCTTTTACAGGCTGTAGCTAGCAGGTCCTATAGCCTCTTACGACAGTCGCAGCAGCCAGGCAGGAAGGTCTGTGATGGGTGGGTGATAAAACAGGTAAATGAGGCCCTGGGGGCTGCTCACACAGAGTGGGGAGGAGGCTCGATGATTGGCCAACTGCTTTACCCTCCAGCCTCCTCCTGAGTCATGTGATCACCACCAGAGGCACCACCAGCACTAAGTGTGCGCTTACAGAACTTTAGAGGGTGCCCCAGTGTGAGCTGCCATCTTGTCCCCGACAAAAAACATTAAGAGCGAATTACCATTAATATGGGAACATTCTGGCACTTCAGATTTACCATAGGCCTACAAAGATAGTTTACTGTAAATGATAACATTTGATGAGTAAATTTACTAAATTTCTCCCATAAGCCAACCTCTTTGGGTGTTAAACATCTAAAACACAGAACCTTGAAGCACTACGCTGCACATTAAATTATGGGTGGCAGTGTGAACAGGGCATTAGAGTGGGCGCTTAAAAATTGATCCATGTCTTTCACACTCATGGAGTCCATAATGAGAAATGAACCTAATTACACAACATCTCCTTAATGAAGATTACTACGCAGGTATGGGGTGGTGCCTAGAGCATCAAGGTAATAAAGTCTCAGGTAATAACACCTTAATGACACCTGATTGATGACACATCCCAAGTTTCTTATCACCCCTGGTTCAATTTTACATCTATCAAATGGCATTGATTGCAGAACAACTAGATAACAGCGTGCATTCGATTATCATTATTTTAATCTAAATATTTACATCAAACATCAAATAGGTTCTAGGGTGTATTTTGATGTACTTAAATTATAAAATTATAGTGAATGCTTAATAGATGATCATCAGGATATCTACTTCTGATTTATCGTTTTGAAGGTAACACTATAATCAGTTCTATATTTAATACATCTGAAGTACTAGAAATGCCAACTAATATAAAGAACGAACCTATACTTGTTAGTCAGTATAGACATGTCTCAAAGTTGTTTTCCCATAGACCATAATTGACTTTGATCCAGGAGGAAGGCCTCCATTTTGTTCAAAGAAGTGCCTGTCACAGCCAACATATTCTGGCAGTCTGAACAAATTTGAAAGAAACGTGGTTGTTTTCTTAGTTGGAAGCATTTCTTCAGCACCTATTCCTGCCTGGTTCTTATAATGATGTAGGGGTTTTGAAAGTTGCTGCAATATTTCCCCATTTTTCATGGCAAAAATAAATCATCTCATTATTGTTTAATGTGGTGATGATAGCTGGTTCCTGGTCAGCACTCAGTTAACAGATACAAGATGGCACCGATACTTCCCAGTCCCAAAGGTACCAAAGTCTATATCAGCTCCTGCCTGCACTATACACCAGTAATGTGTAAAACCAGAGAAAGTGGCTAGTCCATCTTGTAACAGACATGTCTATGCCAGGTATTTTTCCTCTCCATGTTTTTATACTGGATTCAGATTTCAAGGCTGTTACCATCTGAGAGGAAGCCCACTGGTACAACACTGACCCCTGAGGTACCCCACAGCTGCAGTGATGGAGTCCTGGGTTAGGAGGCACTCTGCGTAAATCACTCATGTAGGGGTGGGTTGGTTACTACCAGCAGCAGGAGAGTGATTAACCCTTTAAGGGAAGCATAGTACTTGAAATAATGCAGTGTGCCCTTTGCTCTCGTGATATCTGAATGCATCTTGCCAATCTTTTCGCCAGGGCTGCATTTATGCATGATGCTGACCCTACGTGGTTGATATCAAGTACATAATAAGTCAAACGATGAGCTTAGTTTGCCTAACGATCCCCAGAGGTCAGTGCAGTGTGGGGTCTTGCTGACACTGACAACAACATGTTAGGTTGGCCAGCCACAACATGCACAGATTGGTGAGGCGGGGGCAGTTTGTCATTACAAGCTACAACCCTGCTCCACATGCCACCAAAGATCGGCCCCACTCTTTATACAATTCCTACCTCTTCACCATGTCTCTTCTGCTATTTTTTAAGAGTAAACACTTTACTTTTCTTAGTCTCCATACACAACATAATAGTCATGTTGAAAAAACTTTATAATCAAATTTCTGTCCTTTATTATATAAAAGGTTACCCTCATTTATGATTGGGCATTTTTCACATTTCCATGAAGCATTATTTTATAAGACAAATGAAATATCTTAAATAGTGCATGATAGATGTTAGCTGTTGACTTCTGATGAGATCAGATTGCATCACTACGAGTTGCTTGATGCAGATGTATAGAACCAAAACATATTAGATAGTAAATCAGGGTCAGCCACCCTGCAGACTTTGCACCATCTATTTGTAGATCAGCTGACCTTTGGTGTGATATATGCTCGCCAGGTGGCAGCACATTGGTTGCAGCCAAAACGATGTTAGAGTCATCACACACAGGAGCTGGAGAGGATAGGATGAAAGTTGTGTCATTTTACAAGGTCTGCAGGAATAGGTTGGGAAATGTGGGTGGATATATCAGATAAGCACCTACACTGCCCCTAAGTGGGGTTGTACCAGAGGTGCTCCTCTAGTGTCACTCACTGAGCCAAAATGTGTCGGGATCTTCTGGGTATCTCCGTTGTTATACTATGAGGGGTTTTAGGAAATATGTAGTTCTGCTGTGGCCTACACTGTGCCTTCATCTTGACAATCTCTATGTACAAGCTATCCGCAAGTGAATTGCACTCAGCTTGTGTCTGGAGTTTCCTGCATGGCCTTCAATACATCATAACAGACTGTGAGCACAAAGTGGTGCGGGATGTTACAACACAACAAGGTGTGAAGGGTTAGTGGAGTGGGTTAGGAGATAGCATTACCCTAATGTGCAGGTAGTGGTTGGAGATTGGATGCTTTTAACATATCAGTGAGCTGCTTAAACATAAACATGATGGGAAATGAGTACAGCACCTCTGATAGAGGCGTAGTGGTAGTAGTGAATGGTTGAGTGTGTGGAGGGCGGAGGGCAGGAGACAGGGACACGGGGAGAAAGAGGCAGAAACGGAGAGAAACAAGTAGAGAAAGGAAGTGGAAAACAAAGAGAGAAGGGTCAGTTATATGACTCATTTAAATGAGGTTAGCTTTATCTTTACAAAACAAAAATGTAAGAAACAAAGCTATATCCATCAGATCAGCTATATCCATCAGATCAGACCATGTTACTACAGGGTAAACGTTGGGGCATAGTAACATATATAGGTGTGGGTGGGCTTTAACTGACATGGCAGTGAGGGATATATGGCAGGGGTTGGTAGGGTAGACATAGCCCCAGGCAGGCTGGGCACCAACACCTTTACATACAGACTAGGTAAGGCCAGGCAGCGGGTCAGAAGGAGTAGAAGCATGGAAGACAAATGGGCACCCAGCCCAATGTGGAGAGAGATGGGGAAGAGGCATATATCCAATCTTCATATTAATGTTTAAAACCATGGAAGGGATATCATATAGCCCTTCCTGCAAACTATAAAGGCATCTGTCGCGAACAAATCAATGGATTGACACTTGTCTGTCAGAGATTAATATACAGTAGTAAAATTTGACAGATGAGTGTAGTGGAATACCCTCTAAAGACTTCAACGAAACGGGGGGTTGGGGGTACTAGAAATGAGAGGGGGGGCATATAGCCCTTCTTTAAACCAAGCTTGAGAGAAGAGGGGCATGTATTATCCTTCTTCTATAGCAGAAAGAAGAGAGCATATAGCATTATACCCAAATCCACTGAACCAATCATTTAACCAGGTCCATTCAAGATAGCTATTTTTGCCTAGACCTTTCATTAACATGACCGACCTCAGCTGATATCTCATTTTTGCATTCTGTGCATGTTTCTGTTTTCATACACCATAGGATTTAACACTTAAACAAGTGATGAGCACTCGAATAATACAGAACTTCTAAAACCACATCCCCTTTTAACCAAGATCTCAAACAGACCAGCTGGCATTGGAAGAGTTTATTGGCAGCTCCAAATAATTCCACCTACACTACTCAGGTTCTGCTGGTCGTGGGAAGGCTGCTTACTAGAATACCATAGGCTATGTTCTCATGCCAAGTCCTGAAGTTGTACTTGAGCCCATAAAAGGCTGTGTTTTTTAGGTTTAGGTCTGGAAAAGGTTCATTTACCATATATACCATAGTGAATAAGCACCCCATTGCTCATAGAGTCGGAAGGCTCTTTACCACGACGTTGCGAGAACAAAAGCAGGCAAATACACAAGGTGCATTGGCGGATCCAGGGGGGTGGCCCGACGGGCCTTGCCCCCCCCCCCCCCCCAAGAAAAAAAGGAAAACAAAAGGAAGAAAAGAAAAGAGAAGAAAAGAGGAGAAAGGGAGAGAGATGGAGACAATATTATATAACATGACCTGGAGGGGGGGAGGGGGCTGAGTCTTAAAATATTGCATCCTAAAATGCATGAGAATGCATCATTTCACATCCAGACCATCAAAATTGTATAGGGGGCATGCCCCCAAAGCCCCCTAATATAGCCGCTGTGCTTCACTCGTGGGAAACAGACAGTCACTCCAGGTTGGCCAGGTTTGCCCCCCTCTCTAGACAATCCTGGATCCGCCACTGAGGTGTATTTTTAGTGATAGGTTAAGATTCCCCACCCCCGGTGGTTATATAAGAATGGCGCTTGTTCAATACCCCATGGCGATTTGCGTCATTTTGCATCATTCTTAGTTGATGGTCATTGGATGAAAAGGTGACTAAAGAATAAGAGAAATCTAGGTAATAAATACTGTTATAGTCACATTGATAATAATGATATAACTTCATGATATTAAAGCAAATTATTTTTCTCATCGCTCATAATCAGAAGTTTAATATCACTACTGGTTGATATGCAGCAGTGTTTCAGTGGGAAGAACAGCATCTCCAGTCTGCCTTCACAAAACGTATTCCACATATTTCTCTGATCAATGCTACTTAGATAGTATCTCTAATTTTAAACTTCCAGATTTTCTAATTACCCCTAAGTATGACATTATCACTTTTCCCAAATCAATTCACACTCTCCTGATATGGATTTCGAGGGAAAATCACCAGGAACTTTTGACGTTGTCAATAATTTCTCTCCCTGTTCTTTCATGATGCACACTTCACACGTAGCACTTAAACCGTCAGTGTTTTTAGATCCATGTCAAGGTTGTAATTGTGACAGTAATTCTTTGCCTCAGAACCCAGAGAAGCACATCGCTTCTCCATTTACGAAAGCTATAATTCACAAGAAGTGAGATTGAGGTGGTGCAAAAATCTCACAAAGCTCAGGAAAGATCACAGAGCCCTTTCTTGCAATGGCTTCTGAAAGAAAAGACATTCTGAAGTAGATATAGATTGACAAGTTGATTCGATGAAAAGACCCTCAAGTCTGTATGCCTAATGATAGATTGCGTATTCATCTCCTACTCCCTCAATTCTTCCTATTGCGATTTTATCACGAAAGTCCCATTTACCACTGTAACCATCCGGCAACTTGCATGTGCAAGGTCAATCACCCTTACTTTTTATTTCTTCCCAGAGTGCACTGGACAAAATGGCGACCAGCCATAGCCTGCCCCTCAAGTGCTCAATCACGTGACCAGGAAGCAAGAGGTCGCGTTGTTTTGCGAGATCTCTTTGCCCGCCCTGTCAGGTCGATTGACTCTAGGTTTCAGGAACTTGCCGAACCACGAAGTACAATAAAAAAGAACCAAATAATATATAAGAGAAACTATACACTAGAAAGATCAGATAAAGAAGCTATATTTTTTTTATGTAATTTCCTTTGAGGTATACAACTGGACGGTTCATTGCTCCAAATGATTTTTCCTCAAGTCATAAAACACATGATGTTATAATTATGTAGCCACGACTGTTATGAACTGCCCAAACCAAGCCATGCCAATAATGATGAAGGAGTTTATAGTATACTTCCTGGATTCATCCGTCATACATGTAGAGAGATTGATATTGAATTTTAGGGACGAATGAGTCTCAAACGTACTAAAGACTAAAAGTGTTGTGGTCATAAACAGTTATCAATATCCAGTCAGGTAAGTGGATACCTTCTAACCAGAGTCGTGTAGATACTCAGATATTCTCTCCAATATGTTAACATCTTATAGAGTGCTGTGGGGTGGTGCCCAATAGTCATGACTCATCCCTGCAGGCCCCGTGCAGAGAGTGCATGCATGGTGCACGATAAGAAGCTCATGCTGCAGATAATGACAATAATGGCGCTGCAGACTGGCAGCTCCGGGGGCAGAGGTCATGATCATTTCCCGCCTTTCCCTGATTAGCCGGGACCAAAGTCTGGATCCTCTGATCCTGATCCTCACTGAGAAAAGACGCCAGCTGCTGAATGAGTCAAAGGGCAATGGGAGACGGTGGGAGGATGGCATGGAGAGGATGAAGGGCTTAAGGCATAGAACATGCTGCCCCGGCAGCAACAGTTAGAATACAGGCATGGCAGGTACTCAGCCCTTTATATACGGTGGCCCGGGGTTTAAAGGGGCGAGAGAAAGATGTGGCTAAGGAAAGAAGGAGCAGGGGTGATGAGGAAATGAAGAACACGGGAAGAGGGAAAGAGAAATACAGACAGATATAGATAACCAAACAGAAATGGATAGAGAAAGCGAGGACAGGGGTTGGTATATTGAGCTGAAGTTGGTGCTTAAGGGGGGGGGGGCGTCAAAGTGAACGGCCAGGAGCAGAGAGGGTTGATGAGCAAGAGCACATAGTAGATTTAGAGTAGAATTGAGAGGGTGGCAAAGAAGAGGGAATGAGGTAGGTGTGTATGGGGGGGGGGGAGAGAAGGGGAAAGGTAGGGGGAGGGGGGGGATAAATATAACATGCAGGAAATTGTCTCCTCCTATTTCAGCCATGATGTGTAGATTTGCCTATGCTGTAATTATCCAACACATGTTCACTGTAATTGTTCTCCCGATTCTAAACCCCTGAGGACAGCATGATGCCACATTGCACGGTGCACACATTCTGTCCCTTGTTCACTTTTGACGTAAAAAAATAAGCTGTTCGAGGTAGAGTGAGCCTGGGACCGAGCTGTGAAAGCATCGCGCCTCTCACGCAGTCACTTTATACTGGAATGATGGCGTGCTTGAAAGAATGATTCCAGGTGCATTTGCCGTCATGATGCAGCAATGGCTCATGGTTCACACCCGCCCTGATAGCTTTCTCACCAGGACTGCATTTTTCTCACCAGCACTGCATTTACGCATCATGATGACACTGATGCTTTAAAGCACAATGCTACCCTTCAATGACTAAAGGCAATGCCACTACAAAAAATGAAAAATTAAGTGTTGATCATTAGTGATAGTAATTTCTCAGTGGGCTCCTTAGAGAAAATGGAGAAGTCCTGTTCAACTTCAAGACTGTAAAACAAAGCCATTAAGTTGCATGTTTCAATCAGAAAATAAATGGAAAGGGTGTTATTTAAAGCCGATTTGGCGATGTTAGTCAATTGCATTGAGCAGCAACGATCGGCGTGTTGTCATGCATGAATCGATGTTTTAATGACAGATTAAGGTTGAAATGTCATGACCTCTGAATTACTCAATCATGTGATATTGTTTCGTAATTTGCGTACTGAGGAACACATCATGATTTCTTCATCCAGGATAATATATAATAGAGACATCGTTTGATTATAAATGTTACTTAATACATGTCTTTTTTTCCTTGCAGGACGAGCGCAATGAGATTATAACACTAAACATGTGGGTAATACAGGTAAGTTGACTTTATATACTATTTGCTAGAATTAGCCTCTAGTATCTCTGACTCTGGTATCTCTCACACCACATGTTTTAAGTGATTACCGAAGACGGGGTTCAGCATCAGATCTCATATATTCAAAGTTATGATTCACAAACACAACCTTTATCATGGATACTAAGTAAAAATAATGTCCATTACAATTCGCCGTAAGGTAGCTTTTGTGAAGGTTAATTAGTCCCTGTGAAGTTGCTGGTGAGAAGCTCTCCTCGTGCCACAATCCTCGGCCACCAATTAGGGATCAAGGGTCTCCCTGTAGGGACAACATGCTGCCTTAAAGCTCAACGTGTGCATGTCCTTCTGGTGCAGTACAAGTATTAGGTGCATCAGGGCTGTATCAGTCAGCATGCATGAATGCAGCTCTCGAGACTACTCACTAAGGCTTCATGAATGCAGCATGATGACAAATGCACAGGATATTTAAGCTCTACTCTGCCCGTAAAGGCTAAAGCGCCTGGGTACCCGACCTTCCCCAGCATGTCATCCCTCCAGAGACCGTCAGGCACTAATTGCATCCTCTTAGTGAGCTGTACCTGTCACAGAAACAAGCACCTAATTAGATCAAAGGCACACGATACATCCACATGCAGTGCTGTATGGGGTTAAAACGTTATGCCACGTGTTCCTGCGATCACCTTGTGTACCTTGACGATCTTGTGAGATGTTGGCTCTGATCTCAGAGTGCAGCTTTTTGCTGGCAAACCAGGGTATGTTTGAGTCTGGTACCTGCCCGAAATCACACGAGATTGAAGGTCAAGATGGCAGCCCTATCCAGAATACAGTGCCGTATTGCCAATCGTTGATGTTTATAAGACATTTTTAAAGATATTTCAATGATGTTATAAGTTCAATTGCCTCCAAACTTTAATAGGTTGGGTCTAAATATAGGCCCCGAAATTGGGCCATGAAACACCACCCCCAAGCACCGATATATGAAATAGTAACACTTGCTGAATATTTCTAATATACAGAGAGATATGAATAGCGCACTAATCATTCATAAAAGTCTAGTGATCTATAACCACGTAGATATCACGGCTTAACCTTATAATAGTTACACACCGGCACTGTATTGGTACATCAGGCCAACAAATGGCCATGATGCGTTGAGGCATCAAGGCATGCTAAATAAGATATCAGCCCAACACCAGGCTTCAAAGGCACAGATAACTAATCCAATCAAACATAGATATTAGCTCCTCTGTGATCTGAGTTGTACATTATGCATCGCGTCATCCTACAAGAACTAGGAGTATTACCCCTCTCGGGACACCACACACTAATGGGCATCCCCTTTAACAGGCTGTGACAAACATGGACTTGATACACTGCAGTGACAGGACACAGCAAAGTGCTATTGGGATTGAGATTATCATGGGGAAACCAAACAGAATGTATATATGTTCTCATGTTTTTTCATATCTTCAAACCCAAACTAATCACCCATAGATGAATAAATACTTCACACATCATCACAAGAGGTATTTGATCTTTGTAGTACTGATCAACAAACTCTTGAGAGACATCATCAACAAAGATTGGGACCCAGCTACCAGCCATTATAGACTCAAGAGCCTAATCCAATCAATCAAGGATATTAGCTTCTCTCTGATCCGAAATATACATTATGCATCATGATGGTTGGCAACAAACACAGCTCCCAAATCCGAAACTCCCTTCAGGGACAGTGAGTTCCCTTGCAAATCACCATTAACAAGAGGGGGAAATTCTATCATCTCATCTCGTATACATGATGAAACTAATTCACATTTGCCAAAGTACTTCTATGTTGTCATTCCAGTTCATAGGCAAGAGGCTAGATGAGACAAGTTAGCCCAACTACCGGGCCAGGGTATTTAATCAGATATCTTAATGTTCTCTGATCAATCATAGTTATCCAATTTCCCCCAAATGACATGATAGAATAAAGAGGATTCCCTAAATTAGATCATAGCCAACAAATATGTATCTTTCTAGTTTCTAGCTGATTTTGGTGAGGGGTACCAATCTCAGCTTCTTTGAGAGATAAAGCAAACTAAATCCTCTTACAGAGCCATAGTCAACTCTGAGGCACAAGCCTTATTGCATCAAACACCCTTAACATTTCATCCGGTATACATAATATAAGCAATGTAGTATGCTCAGTGTACTGTGAGTGGCCAAATCCGGCTGATGCCCGGAGGAGTGCAGGATAGCAAAGTGATCATCAGAGGCTGTGGTAATGGTGTGAGGGATGGTGGTGCCCCCTGGGGACAGCAGGCAGCATCAGCATGTCACTGATCCTTATCACGGAGCCTCCTTGAGCCTTATCTCACATCTCAGCCACCATTAATCAGACAGGCACGGGCTGAGTGTATGTGTGTGTGCAGGGGGGGGGGAGAGATGCTAGTAGTCTTAAGCTTACGGGGAAACATGCCAAGAGAGCAAAGAGGATATGGTGTGTTTACTAATTAAGAGGCTTCTTCTAAAGCCTTACTGCAATAAGAAGGTAAGAGAACTCTTGTAAACTGCTCTTTCATACTGAATTTAAGCATTCAGCAAACAACTGGTGGATTCAACAAAAGAGATATAGATAGGGTGTAGATTCCGTCAGGCTCAATTGACAGTTCCACAAGATTCCTGTTGCTTAAAAAATTAAATTTGACACCACTAGACACATGCTAGCACAGAACCAAATTCTTATTGCATCAAACACAAACAACATCTCTGCCTGCTTTTATGTACTGTGCCTTTACAGCTGCATGATACTTCAATGCTTCAGCATCCATGAATCAACCAGACCCCAAGAGTGAATACCTGTAAATGAGCATGAGGCTTTCAGGTATCATGCCATCCTTAAACATAAGCTACTAGTCCTACGATCCATGCTGTGTTTTACCATATGAAGCCATTACCCATACATACCGCTGATTGCTACCAGTCCGTGTGGATCTGCGAGTAGCATGCTCTCTGACAAAACATACCCACATATGCTGTACACACGTGATGGGCAGCCCTGCACCATGTGCATATCTACACTAACCCGTTAAGGGTAGCATAATGCGCCATGCATGAATGCAGCCCTGGTGGCATCATGCATGGCGACAACAAACATAGCACATGACATTATTCTGCTTTCGTCAAAGGGTTAACTCTGACAGCCACATGCAATATGCACATAACGGTGCCCTATTGCAGAGAGTGCTTCCTGACGTCCAGGCACTAAGGGTCTGATCTGTGTAGTGGGTGATCTGTACACAGACGCCACAACAATGAGGCCAATCACAACTTGTTGCGGTGTCATTACCTGTGGGGGCTGTTTGTGGACAGAGTTAGTTTAACCCGTTAAGGCCAGCTGAGCATAGTGCTTAAATACACTAGGCCCTTTACTATCACGAGTACTGAACGCAGTACCAGCCATTGCTGGATTTCATGTGTCATGACGATAAAGGGTCATAATACTCATAATACATTAAAACACTATGCTTCCCATAAATTGCTAGGTGTGGAATGAGCAAGGCAATATAAAGTGCTTGTATGGAGAAGAGATAAGATGAGCAGCAACAGCTGCAGTCACAGTCTGTGTATAACAAGTCTATTTTGCTACCGATTTATATCGAAATATTTTATTTTATTATTACAGGACGCATATCCTAGAGCTATGTATTCACACAAACTGAAATTTTCTTTAAAAGCCGACCTTTTGAGTCTTAAAACTAATCAATGTAATTTGCCAATAGAAACCAATTTGAATGTTTGCCCCAGCTTTCTATTTAAATAAGGAATGATTTAGATTTAGGTTTATTAATGTCGCTAAATGCAATAGGTTTTTCAATTTTTATAAAAGTGGGTATAATCTGCAGAGGTCTGTTTCTTGTCCTGTTCATGGGTCTGTTTCTGTGTATTTGTCATCATGATGCAGCACGAGCAATCAGCTTGTTGCCACTAAAAGTCCCCAATCATACGATCTCTTACTTAAGGTGGTTAATATATATCTTACCTTACTACAATCTGGTGTGACTTGTAGCTGAGGGGAGGCAGGTTGATGTCATTACCGAGTCAGGGGGAGGTGTTATAAATAGACCTGTCTCCTCTAGGGCCTCCATCATTTATCTTACACTGTGTTCAGACGTCCAGTTGTGCTGCACTCACAGGGGGCCCAACGCACTGACAAGGATATAGCCAGACTCCCATTGCAGAGTCAAACTTGTCGCCACCACGATGACTACCTTCAGAAAGAGAGTCCAGCATTGCCAGAGTCCACTTTATAAAAGAGTCTGACAAGGCTGGATTCTACGGTGGCCGACAAGGCTCACTCAAAAAAAAGTAGTATGGAAAAAAAAGATATTTTTTTTCACTATGAAAAATGGGGAGAAAAAAAATTTATAATATTTTTCAGAAGTGAAATTCTTTTAAATATTTTTAAACATTTAAAATAGTTGCTGTCAACTGTCAACAGCGAAAATCGTTGCTGTCAACTGTCAACTTTTTCAATTTTATCATTTTTTTCAGAAGTGTAAAAAACATTTTTATTTTTTAACATTGAAAATAGTTGCTGTCAACTGTCAACAGCGAAAATCGTTGCTGTCAACTGTCAACTTTTTCAGCATTCTGCTCTCCAAGCACATTCTGCCATCAGCAAATAAGATGAGCCTTGTGATTGGTCCTTGGTGGTGGGTACTTGAAGTAGGGGCAAAGAAATACTTGAAGTAGGGATTTTCGGGCGGACTATTTTTCACTTGTCCTGTTTATGACCGGTCATAAACAGGAACTTTCCTAATGTACTACGACTTTTCCATGGCCCAGCAGGGTAACTGTGTTAAATTCTTGGCCAATTTGTTACAGTAGTTTCCAAGAAATCACTCAAAACGTAAAAACACAACAATCTTCATTCCCATATAGGCCTATGGAGCAAGTTAAGCCAGCATAGAAATCCCTACTGCAAGTTTTTCAAGTACCCACCACCAAGGACCAATCACAAGGCTCATCTCATTTGCTGATGGCAGAATGTGCTTGGTGAGCAGAATGTTGAAAAAGTTGACAGTTGACAGCAACGATTTCTGCAGTTGACAGTTGACAGCAAGTATTTTCTATGTTTAAAAAATTCCAAAAATGATTCACTTCTGAAAAAAAAAAAAAAAAAAATTCTCATGTTTATAGTGAATCTTTTTTTTTTTAATTTCAAAGTACTTTTTTTTGGAGTGAGCCTTGTCGGCCACCGTAGGATTCGCCCTCCAGAATCCATCATTGCTAGATTCCTTTGAAAGGGTGGACTGTTTTGCTGAATTCTCTTCTTTTTTTGCATTTTCTTGGCTTTCCAAAAGTCCCCCTAATCCGCTACCCCGCTTCTTCATTATTGGCCTCTTTCCCATGCTCCAGAAGTATCTCATTAGTTCAGTGGCTACTGTACAAAATAGTTTATGCTTGGGAGAACCAGAAGTATCAAAATACACAGACACCTACAAACACCAGATATTCTGACTATTCACGTAACAACCCTTACTCTAATGCAGACTTGATGTCAGTCCGCAGCGGTGATGTGAACACAGTCTTGTCTATTTCTGGAAGGCTTCAATGTGCTGGGTATATACGAGCCATTATTCTGAGTCTTGGCAGCAGCAGCAGCCGAGTGGAATCATTAAGGCCGTATTAACCCTTCAAGGCCCACATGATGCTTTAATGCATTTACCTCGTTGTAGTCATGATACAAAGATGCGCCCTCACCAAGGCTGTATTCATGCATATTACAGACCCTCCGGGATGTATATACCCCCTAGACTCGGCACGATGCATACATGTTGCGCTGGCGATTATACTTACCAGTGATATTTTCATGCATGATGACGATAAGGGGCATATCAGTTAAAGCACGATGCAGCCCTTAAAGGGTTAATGTGAGCTGAAGTAGGCAGGATGTGATGGATGAAGTACAGGGGAGGAGGAGGATTAGTTAAATACGATAAATGATAAATGTGTATTGAATGGGGCTGCTTACACGTTTCACTATATATTAAGTTAATCCCATCAGACCTCTTTATCATAGATCCCATAGTTAAACATGTAGTTAAAGATAATATTATAATAGAACAATAACATAAGACCATGTATTGTTTTGTTCACAATCATGGTGATGGCTTAAGGGCCACCTGTTCGTAATTGTAAATCAGCCTAATGTTTCTATTAATATTTTTATGAACACAGGGAAGATTTGGAATCACAGAACTGATCACAGCTTTATGGTGAAACATATATCCAAGGTTACCATTACCTTCTCACATGAATACAAACATACATGTATACCTCAGTGGAATCTACACCCCATCCACACATTCTTGTTGAGTCCACCCTTTTTTCTCTAAGTGTTTAAATTTAGTATCACATCGCTCTTGATACTCTCTTACTGCAGTATATGGTATGGGAATCAGGATTTTGGCTTACTTACCATAATAGTATCCTCTTGGCTCTCTCTGCATCTTTATCCATAAGGCTACATGCACCCGCCCCCTCACCCCCCAGGAGACATACCCTCGGGCCGTGCCTGTCTGATTAATGGTGGCTGAGATGTGAGATAAGGCTCAAGGAGGCTCCGTGATAAGGATCAGTGACATGCTGATGCTGCCTGCTGTCCCCAGGGGGCACCACCATCCCTCACACCATTACCACAGCCTCTGATGATCACTTTGCTATCCTCCACTCCTCCGGGCATCAGCCAGATTTGGCCACTCGCAGTACACTGAGCATACTACATTGCTTATATTATGTATACCGGATGAAATGTCGAGGATGTTTGATGCAATTAGGCTTCTGTTTCTGATCTGACTGTTGCTCTATAAGAGGATTTACTCTGCTATATCTCTCACAGGAGCTGAGATTGGTCGTCCCTCACCTGAATCAGAATCTAAGAAATGCATTCATGTCAGCCATAGTACTGTTTTACTAATCCTCTTTTTTTTCTGTGCTGCCATTTGGTGAGATTGGATACATGATTGATCAGAGAATATCCAATGAGAAATCTGATTAGATACTTTGGCCTAGGAACTGATTTAGCGTATCTCACTTCTTCCCACTCTGTATGCTGCTGATTGGATTGATTCACAATACACAAACTTGTACTTTGGGAAATGTGAACTAGTTTCAACATACATGTATCAGTATGAGACAAGCTGGCAGTTGCGTCTCATGTAACTAGTGCTTCGTGAGGGGGCTATGGTTGTGTTGGGATTTGGGAGTTTTGCATAATGTATAGTTGCTATGAGAGAGAAGCTAATGTCTATGTTTGATTGGATTGGACCCTTGAGTTTGTAACGACTGGTAACTGCACCATCATCTGTGTTGATGAGGTCTCTAATGGGTTCATTGATCACTAGTCATGGACATGGGATATATTATGTTGTTGGGATGCCATACTCAAGAACAAACTGTAAGCTCAAAGTGTTGAGAAACTTGGTGTTATCTCTCATTGCTTTGTCATTATTATGTTCTCAGATTTTACATACATTATGTTACATTTGTATTTCTATATTTCAGGAATGGGAGGACTACAGTTTGAGGTGGAATCCTACGGAGTACGGAGGTGTCACCATGATCTACGTACCGTCAGAGTCCATCTGGCTACCGGACATTGTACTGTATAATAAGTAAGTGTATCAAAACATGTTTCAACAGTTGACAGATGAGCATTCAGTTAAATATTCAGACCTTGGGAGAGCTTGGTAATGTTAGGAGTCTTGGCAATGTTAGGAGTCTTGCAATACTGGACTCCTCTCGGGTACCCGGATACCTGTCAGAGTCCGGCCAGGTCAGACTTTCCCTCTGGAGTATAGTAATGCTGGACTATGGATCCTCTGCGACTCCAGCATTGTCATTCAGTGGGTAGTACTCTAATTGAGCCATAGAAGGTATAGAGGACATTGTACTCGGTTAGTTCATACACTACATCTATCTTTATCAAGATAGCAAGACAATTAAGCAGCAGACAAGGACCTAAATCTATCAGAGTAAACAAAAGAATTCCAAATCAAATCACTACACAACCCCCACAGATGTAGGCTGATGCCAGCTTGTGGCATTGAGATCGCAACATGGCCAACCCTGGCCAATCACAAGCGGTGAACCCTTTAAGCATGGTATCATGCCTCAAGAGTCATACTCATATGTTGTCACTGTGCACTGCCATCGGCGCATCATGCTAACCCTTCAGGAGTGTATCAACCTCATGATGCATAATGCAGCACTGGTGAGCTACTCCAAAGGGCTGCATCCATGCATCATGACGACCAAAGGGTGTATCACATTAAAGTGCTATGAGGCCCTTAAAGTGTTGACTAGCACTGCTCCCCGAACCACCACAGCTGCAGACACAACTCCCTCCATGTGGACTTCAAGCCCCATAGAGCCTAGCGTGCACAGCATTTGAATGTGACTCCGATAAATAAAAGCCGTGGAATCAATTCCACCCGACGCGTTCTCCGCGCCCCGATTGGCCCAGAATGTGTCTTCAGGGAGGGTGAGGAGGGGGAGATATATCATCGATGAGGGTGGGTTAATGGTCCTGAAACCTGCCTGCCCTCCCTCCCACTGCCTCCTCCTCTCAGCTTGGGGTCCCCAGGACGCCCAGGGACGCTGGGGTTAAGTAGCTTCATAAAACGTGCCTTACATGCTGAGCAACTCACGGGGGGAGTCTCAACACTGCCGCAATAAGACTATTGCAGCCGAACAGCTATCGATTGGTAATTAACCAATGACAAGGTCAGCACGGTTCAAGTAAAGTGTGATTGACAGTGCCTTATTTAAAGCATCGTGAAACATCATTATTGGAATGTCAGTAATAAGGTTCTAACCCAAGCCTCTTGTAGCTTGTGTAGAACACAGGTCTAGGTTAGATTGTCCCGCTAGCCCCTTGGTATAACAAGAGGGACAGCTGCATGTGACCAACGACACCAGTAGAGACATCCTAGGATAACACAGTAAGGTTAATGATCCGCCCGTTACGCAGTACTAAGTAGTAGCATTAAGCCGCCACTAACCAC
The DNA here is from genome assembly GCA_947462335.1 of Harmothoe impar. Taxonomy (NCBI): domain Eukaryota; kingdom Metazoa; phylum Annelida; class Polychaeta; order Phyllodocida; family Polynoidae; genus Harmothoe; species Harmothoe impar. The sequence continues at coordinate 21,575,895 of OX381714.1, forward strand.
GTTACTCAGTACTAAGTAGCAGCATTAAGCCGCCACTAACCACGTTAGGCTAGGTAACGACCAGATATCCAGTAAGGGAATCACTACAACCTACAAGGTAATGATGCATACTGTAGATATACAAACTATTAGCAACCCTTTACATTATTATTTTCCCATTGTCATACTCCTGGAACTGGTGTCATATAAAGCTGAATTACAAAAGGAAACAATGATTTAGTGCTATAATGTTATGCTGTATCGTAGATACATCCGATCGGAATGATACGCCACTGCAAGATAAGGTCTCGCTGCAGATACATCATGAGTATTGATGCAGTGTTGATGCGTTGGCCGAGAAGAGAGTAGATCTTGAAGTAGCAGAACCACCTCCATGTAGCCTCACTAGAAGTTGGTATAATAGATGAGGATACTCATCTATTCTTCTAGTCCCTGGTTCTGTATTATTCAATAGAGACACAACACTAGGTGCTAACCGTCTTAACCCTTTTATGCATTATACATGAAGTTTATTGCATGAATATACAACCATCGTGAGTAACACGCCAGTGCTGCAATCATGCATCATGTCTGCCATATGGAGGTGATACACCCCTAAATGATGGGCATGATACACAAAGGTAGCATCATCTGTTTTGAAATATCTTAGCAGAACAAAACATAACGTGTGTCCTGGAAAAACATTGATCTTTCATGGATTATTAGATTCCTTCAAACATCACTTAACCCGTTAAGGACGGCATACTGCTTTAATGTGCCATGCACTTAGTTACCATGTCAGCTCTGGAGTGTAACTCGCCAGAAGTGTCCTATGTCCATACACCATGTCGACCCTACAGGGTTGATTCACTGAAGACTCGGCATGATGCACCAGTGCAGCCATTAAAGGATTAACAAGTAGTCCTCGATCTGTTTCTTCCTCTGCATCTTGTGAATTAATGATCAGAAGCACAGCAACACATAACGACCATGAATCAAGTCACAAAAGCTCACAGTCAATTTGCCTTGATGATCAAAAAGACAAATTACTCTGTGGGAATCTGTCAATGTCTGCTAATAAATAGGCCAATGTAATTAATTACTTATTTAGCAGAGAAACATCAAAAAGGCTAGCGGGGAGTCGCTGTTAGGGGACTATAATGTTTGTGTTGGCCCACAAGGCATGCAGCATGCATAATTCCCTCTCAACAAGTCACCAGAAAAACACCCAGCTACTTTTTACACTCAGTCAGTCACACATGAGGCAGGGGGGGGGGGTAGGTGGCAGGGAGGTGGGGTAGGGGGTGTTCCGTTAGTTCTGTCAGTAAACTCTGTAGGCGGCATGATGCCTTGAGGTATCATGTTTATTTGTCGTCATGATGCATCAGGGCAACACTGCTGAGCAGCCTGCCAGGGCTGCATTGGGATTGTATCAATGCACTGGCGAGTTACTCACCAGGGCTGCATTCATGCTGCATCATAACAGCCCGTTGTCATATTGCAATAATGCAGCACGTTAGCCAATCTCGCAGACAGCTCCAACATCAGGAATGCATCCCCCCTGTGTGAGGGGCCATGACCACTGTGTCCCAGTATGAGGCGCGTATTCCTACTCCACGCACACCGTACATGCTGGGTACTTCTGTAGAGGAACTACTTGTCTCAGAGTACCTGTATGTCAGCGATCGGTCACAGTGGTGGTCAAGACAAACTGCCACTGACTCTGCGTGCAGTGTACTGGTATCACCGGTTCAACCACCATTCTAATGTGTTGCATGTACCATTTGTCGTAGTGATTTATGAATGCAGCCCTGGCCAGAAGTTATTTCTTATAGCCTATAGTCCTTAGCTGACAAATTTTGTCCAAATCGGAGCTCTAATCGGCCACTAGTCGACCGACAGAGCTTGGCGGATGATGGGCTTTAAGGCAACATGCCAACATATTGAAGAGGTAACAATGTTGGACATAATCAGCAGCCATCACTAGACTACATAATGCACCTCAGCAGTCTGCTCACACTCTGTGTAATAGTATCTGGCGTTGTGTCAACCCAACAGATGATGCCACATATCGCAAAGCACATTTTGCATTAACAAAGCACTTTTGCATTTGTAATAGAGTCGGTGAATCTGTTCCACAGCAAAAAAATATATATGACACACAATCCTCCACCATGGACCTGTGCGATATCTTCTCAATCAAACCGCCTAGCTTGGGTCTTCAAATATAAATTTGGTTACTTTTAATGGATTCGCACTTCAGGTACATGGAAATAGACTGTGGCATGCACAAAAATGGTCATGACTTCCAACCCCATTGTGCAACGCCCCCCAGACAACACCCCACCGTGGTAACCAGGTTTTGGCCGGGCACCAAACCACATTACTGATAAGGGCCGCCAATACTCACGGGTACGACAATCCATTGCCTCCAATACCAATCCCCATTGACAAGGCATGGTATGAGCAATGCTAGTCCGTTAAGCACCCACCGAAAGGGCCATCTTGTACAGCCACCATGGGGTGAGGTCTGTTACGGTGTACCCAGTGTCACCTTATACAGCCACCAGGGGGTGTCAGGTGAGGTCTGTTACGGTGTACCCAGTGTCACCTTGTACCGACACCAGGGGGTGTCAGGTGAGGTCTGTTACAGTGTACCCAGTGTCATCTAATACAGCCACCGGGGGTGTCAGATGAGGTCTGTTACGGTGTACCCAGCGCCATCTTGTATAGACACCAGGGGGTGTCAGGTGAGGTCTGTTACGGTGTACCCAGCGCCATCTTATACAGACACCAGGGGGTGTCAGGTGAGGTCTGTTATGGTGTACCCAGCACCATCTTATACAGCCACCAGGGGTGTCAGATGAGGTCTGTTACGGTGTACCCAGCGCCATCTTGTATAGACACCAGGGGGTGTCAGGTGAGGTCTGTTACGGTGTACCCAGGGCCATCTTATACAGCCACCAGGGGTGTCAGGTGAGGTCTGTTACGGTGTACCCAGCGCCATCTTGTACAGCCACCAGGGGTGTCAGGTGAGGTCTGTTACGGTGTACCCAGCGCCATCTTGTACAGCCATCGGGGGGTGTCAGGTGAGGTCTGTTACGGTGTACCCAGCGCCATCTTGTACAGCCATCGGGGGGTGTCAGGTGAGGTCTGTTACGGTGTACCCAGCGCCATCTTGTACAGCCATCGGGGGGTGTCAGGTGAGGTCTGTTACGGTGTACCCAGCGCCATCTTGTATAGACACCAGGGGTTGTCAGGTGAGGTCTGTTATGGTGTACCCAGCGCCATCTTGTACAGCCATCGGGGGGTGTCAGGTGAGGTCTGTTATGGTGTACCCAGCGCCATCTTGTACAGCCACCAGGGGTGTCAGGTGAGGTCTGTTATGGTATACCCAGCGCCATCTTGTACAGCCATCGGGGGGTGTCAGGTGAGGTCTGTTAAGGTATACCCAGCGCCACTTTGTACAGACACCAGGGGGTGTCAGGTGAGGTCTGTTACGGTATACCCAGTGCCATCTTGTACAGCCACCAGGGGTGTCAGGTGAGGTCTGTTAAGGTATACCCAGCGCCATCTTGTACAGCCATCGGGGGGTGTCAGGTGAGGTCTGTTACGGTGTACCCAGCGCCATCTTGTACAGCCACCGGGGGGTGTCAGGTGAGGTCTGTTACGGTGTACCCAGCGCCATCTTGTACAGCCACCGGGGGGTGTCAGGTGAGGTCTGTTACGGTGTACCCAGCGCCATCTTGTACAGCCACTGGGGGTGTCGGGGATTGACTATGCCATATACGGAAGTGATTGACTATGCCATATTGAATTTTTTTTTTAAATAGATCATTTACCCCCTCACAACAAAGGGAATTTCCAACGGTTCTTCAAATGTGACACCAGTTTCTCAGGTTAAATATGCAGATGGCATGGATGATACTTAAACATAGCAGGGGGTGAGCATGCCTTAGGTGTGAAGGCAGACAATGCCAAGTGATAACTAATGGTCAATACACAGCCTGAACCGCCTACTTTATATCCAGCCTCCACGGGTGTGCCCCAATCCAGCTCCCCCTGTTGTAAATGACAGAGAGCCACTCAGCCCCCGCCTTGTTCCCCGCGAGGCGCCTCCGTTTAATACCAACACAAATCAAAGACAAAGCCGCTGCCACACAATGTTTGTATATGCACCGCTGGGACAGGATTAACCCTTGAAGGACCGCACAGGGCTTTAATCACCTACCCCCTTAGCCATCATGATATATGTATACAGGACTGGTGTCCCAGGGCTGCGTTCATGTATCATGCCGACCCTTCATACATGTATCACCCCATATGGGCAACATGATGCTTGAATGCAACACTGATGGGTGACTAACTAGAGCTGTATCATGCAGAATAATGGCATAATGCATCAAACCACTATGCGGCCCTCAAAGGATTAAGTGCTCTGTGCTGGCAGTGGGTGCTGTATAAAGCGGTTCCCATTCCACTCACCAGGGGTCTCTCACAGTAGCTGTGGATGTAGCCTGGCCACCTGACCCCCTGTATTTGAGACGGGTACTGGCAGTTGCTGGGTTTAAAATGGTTTTCCTCCTCCAAGCTTGGTGTCCCGATTTCACTGGACATACTTACCCTATAGGTAATACTCTCCTGGTTTCCCCTCTTCGGACTATACTCGTGTTTGAATGTTCAACTGGTAAACGATGAAGCAAAGTGTTGACGTGTCTACCCCTAGAGAGCAACAAAAACCTCCTTATTGCTATTAACTTTTTTTTCTCGAATTAGGCTCTCTTTATGAACGGCTGTCTTTGTTCAAATTTAGTTACATTGGGAGGTGTATTCATAGGCTAGCTAGTCAATTTCAATTCAATTCAATTCAATTTTATTCACACACAACCCTTTTCAGGTCAAATGGAACTGGCAAGTTACTCGCGAGGGGTGCAGAGCAGGGTCACTCGTAACACCAACGATAACATTCAAGACTGTCAGGCCGCGATTATACTGCTCCTGATGGGTTTCAGCATCTTTTACAAACTTGACAGACTAACCTGTCCTGACCACAAAGTTCCCACAATGGGCCAGCCTCCCAGTCTACCTGATCCCCCTCCGAGTGGCTTGTTGTGGGTGAGAGCTGTGATCCTGTATGGGTGAGTGAGGGGGTCCTTGTCTCTACCCATTCCATATACAACAGAGATGTACAGGATCAGCCCCAGACTCTTTTATCCCATCTTGTCTTTATTGACATAATGCATGAATGCACCCCTAGCGAGTAACTTGCCAGTGCTGTATCCATGCGTCATACACTGCGGAGGGGTTGGCATGAAGCCCGAGTCAGCCCACAGTATAGTCATAGTAAAGGACTTTTTGGCTGTCAAAGGGCTAACCATAGCTCTCTAACACCAACAATCTGAGGGCCAGCTGCACAAAGTATAGTACTGTACAAAGTACTGTATAGGCATTACTCACTTAAAAATTATATGATGTCTCATTGTTAATCTGCCATCATGATGCAGCAACACAGCGCCGGCGGATACTTCACCAGTAGCGTCTGGCCTCAAGGAGTCTATCAACCATATCAGAGTGTGGACACGATGCATGAACGCAGCACTGACGAGATGCTTGCCAGTGCTGCATCCATGCACAATGACGACAAAAGGACCTAGGGTATTAGTCTTGCATGCAGTACACCAGTAGTCCAATCCCTTGATGGGCCTAAACAAAGACCATATAAACCATGTGATGAAAGGACGTGAGGATTTTTTTTTTTAACTAACTTTTGTTATCGGACCAGCCAATATAACAGTCTTTGGACCCGTGCTGAGAAAACCCCGTGCCAGACACCCCAGGGCATTGACAATACAAACACCATACAGATCAAGCTCAGGGCCCGCTTTTTCATTCATTACAGCCTCTTTTTACATAACCCTATAAACTCTAGGGGGTAATGTTAATCTAGGCAAGGTAATATACAAGAAACCTCGGTTGTAAACGACTTAAAAACTGTTTGGAAGTGGAACAGGACAAGAAAAAGTAGACAATGGGCTTAATAAAGCATATAAAGTGAGATGGTTATAAAACATGCATTTAATTCGGATGACTAGCCGTGTAAACATAACGCGCAGGTGCTCTTATGGGAGGCAGGCGAACAGCGGCTTTTTATTCTACAGAACTCTCGGAAATGCTTTGAGGGCATTCTGCAGCAGAGGGAGTGATCAGAAGGCCTCTCTGCGGGGTTCAAATCTCTGGTAGAGATGTCACTCTCCTAGCAGATGCTTGGTCTAGCCTCAAATCTAACTGCATGAATTAAGATACATTATCCACAGGTTGATAGGATGGCCGTATCTTTAGGGATGCTACAGACCGAGGTCGGCAGCGCTGTCTCTCACTACAGAATGCTATGGGGTGGGTCCTTGGTGGCAGATAGATGAACTTATATAAAACATACACTAAGCACCTTAAGGGTCGCATAATGCCTTCATATGCAACACCCTTTGTCGGCATGATGCATGAATGCAGCCCTGGTCAAACTACATGCCAGCCACCTGCGCTGCAATTATGCATCATGTCAATCATTGACGAGTGTATCAGACGATGCTGGTGGTGATCCACAGGGGTGAGACATGTGAGACCAACCCAAAGAAAGTTCAGCCAATTTCTACTTGCTTTTTAGAAATGGATGGGAGATCAGAATCGTACGATTCTAATCTTGAAAGGGAATTTAAACATTTGAGAAATGCTATGTCACCCAACATCATCCAAAAGGCGAGGAGAAACGGATTACACTTCTATCCTCTACTTTTCACAACCACTGAATGCCTGTTGACAGGGCTCACTATGCTGTTGGGTACCTTGGTTACCTGATCCCTAGGCCAATCAGAGGGCAGGGATCTAGTCTATGACATCACTTCCCAAATGCAGTAGGACACACTCTCACAGCAGAGTGTTAGATAAAGTCCTTATATGGAAACAATCTTGTAGCAGATGTTTAGTACTTAGGAAAAAGATGATGTATTAGGCCCCAATTGAATTGGGTTGGGGCTTATAGTTTGACACACAATTGTGTCACATGAAAGGTACAGATAAAGTGGTTTCGACTTAAATGTCTCATCAGGTGTGAATTGTTAGAAATAATTAGTTTGACAAGTTCCTTATAATTATTTCAGAAAATGTGATTTAGTTGAACAATTAAATATTTAGGCTATATATGAGTTTTTAGTTTCAAGATAGCCATGAAATAAGATACTGATCCAAGATTTGGCATTTAGCATTAAATTCTAAATTTTGTGCAGGAGTGCATTTTAAGGGAAATTGGTCAGTATACTGTGTTCCGTGTGGTACTAAGTGTGACTAAGCAAGGTACTGAGTGTTCATATGGCACTCTCAGGCTGGTGTAGTTCAGTCTGAGTTAGGCCCATAAGTCATAGGAAGTATGGGCTAGGACTAAAATTAACATTTTAAATCCATTGTGGCATAGAAAGGGCATAGGGCCTGGCGGTCGGACATTGTCGACATGAGTATAGTGTCATGTAGCTTCCTGACTCAGGTATGTGGGACCCCCTGGGTTTTTGATCTTGCGATTTAACGGATAATTGGGGGTCTGGGGGCCTGAATCTAGATTAGTCTAGCAAGTTTAAGCCATTTGGTGTGATGCTGCAAAGACGGTGCATCCACCTTCTTTCCTCCAGGTTTAGTTCCAAGATACCGGCTGGGGATCTTGGGGGGTTCTTGATAAAACTGAGAATTGTTATATCGAATCCGCTCCATCTCGATGGTTTTGCCGGAGGAGGGGGACAGTTGTTAAAGTGACGGCCTACAGGTTTGTCCCTGTTGTTGTCTATGTCCCCGCTGTGACCTTGGAAGCGATCCATTAGTCGCTCCAATGTTTGTCCAACATATTGGATGCCACAGTATTTACATATGATGGCATATATTATGTTGGCGCTCTGACAGTTAACTTCGGTCAGGGCTCTAAATTTTCGGCCCGTAGTGGTCGATTGGATGCAGCCGCTCCTGTTGAGTTTGGGGCAGTATCTGCATTTGAGTGGGGTGTTGCATGGATATTTTCTAATGTGGGGGACCTTGATGTTCGGTGGCTTTTGGCTGGTGGATGCTCTTACTAGCTCGTCACCTAAGCTCTTGTTTTTCCTGCTGCCGAATACCAATTTGTGATCATGGAACTCCCGGGTGGTTTTCGATTTTTTCATTTGGTCCCAATTTTCAGTAAGGATCTTTTTGATCGGTGGATTGTGGGGGTTGTGGGTGGTGATGCAATAAAATGCTTTGTTTTCACCTTTAGGATTTTTGGTTTTTGGTTTTATTAGTTCTGACCTTATTTGTAGTTTGGCTCTCGCTAGTGAGTCTATTAGGAGCTGTCTTGGGTATTCCCTACGTATGAAGTGTGTGCAGAGCATTAGGGAATTTCGTAGGAATTCGGATTCCCTGGTGCATATGCGTTTGACCCTGAGGAATTGTGAGTATGGGATGGCCCGCAAGACATGTCGTGGGTGCTCGGATGAGAAGAGCAGGTAGTTGTGACTGTCGGTGGGTTTACAATAGAGGGTAGTTTCTAGTTTGCCCATCGAATTTTTGTGAATTGTGATGTCAAGGAAGTTTACCGTTGAGAGGGAGTCTTCCATTGTGAATTTTATTGTTTTGTGGCAGTTGTTCAGATGGTGTAAGAATACATCTAATTCTGCCTTGCCGTGTGTCCAGATGATGAAAACATCATCAATATATCTTTTCCAAACTAAGGGTTGTGTGTGGTAAGGGTATACAAACCTGTTTTCAAAGTCTCCCATGAAAATGTTGGCATACGCCGGTGCCAACTTGGTGCCCATAGCGGTGCCGCTGACTTGGAGGAAATCTTTGTCGTCAAACTGAAAATTGTTGCAACTGAGGACTAGATTTAGTAGGGCACATATGGAATGGTTTGTGGGATTGAGGTTGTAGTGTCTCTGTGAGGCGAGTGCTTTTCGGACCGCGCTGATGCCTTCATCGGTCGGAATGTTTGTGTATAGACTAGTTACATCCATGGTTGCTAGAATCGCGTCTTCTGGGCAGTCTAGGTCTAGAATTGTTCTAATGAAATCCCCGGTGTCTTTTAAGAAAGAGGGTAACTTTGGGATTATGGGTTGTAGGAAAAAATCCACAAATTGGGAAATTCTCTCCGAAGGACAGTCATTGGCTGAGACAATGGGTCTGCCAGGAGGGGGCAATTTATTTTTGTGGATTTTGGGTAAGAGGTAAAGGTTCGATGTTCTCGGTTTTTCCGTGACCAAATATTCAGCGGTTTGAGAATGTATTTCACCCTGTTTGTACATTCTGGAGACTTCCTCTGAGATTAAATTGTTGTGTACTTCTGTGAGGTTTTCCTCCTGTAGTCTATAAAAATCTCTGTCATTTAGTTGACGTAGGCCCTCTTTTATATAGTCATTTCTATTTTGGAGTACTACTGCTGAGCCCTTGTCGGCCTTTTTTATGACTATACTGTCATTTTTGGCTAGTGAAATTTTGGCTGTCTTTTCTGAGTGGGTAAGATTACATCGTTGTTTTACTTTAGGGTAGCTACTTTCAATATCTCTCTGGTTTAGTAGGGCCATATGTTCTACTATCGCTGGAGCTGGAGGGTTCCATTTTGAGGGACGTTTGAATTTTTGATGTTTAAAGGGAGCCTGTATTTCATTTAGGTTCGATTGAGTTTCTACCGCTACTTTCTCGTCAAATTTGCTGATTGCGATCTGGCGTTTAACACTGAGATGGAATTTGCTAATGTCTTCCATTATAATACCGGGATCAGGGGCAGATGGGGTGCTTACAAATGTTAGACCTTTCTGCAATAGAGTGAATTCTCCATCTGTTAGTTGATGATCTGAAAGATTGACAACACCGGATGAACAGTCTAAAATATTTTTATTCTCAGTATTAATCATTGCGTTACCATTGGAGTTTTGGTGTGAATACAATGGAGGTAGGTAGTCAAGGCAGTATGTCTCGAACGCTGCAATAAATATTTCATCTTCAAAAGGATTGTCATATTTGTTATTGACTAGTGAGTGAGTCTGGTGGCAGGGTAACGAGTCTGAGTCTGGTGATAGGTTTACAGGTGGCCTGCTTGGCGGAGCAAATCCACCAAGTCCACACGTGGACGGCGCGGGCGTGACTGAGTGTCGTTGCTCCGTCTTCTGCCTGACTGGGCTCGGGGCTGATTCTGGGTTTGGGTTGGTCTTCTCTGGTTGTTTGGGTTTGGGTTGCCACCGGCCCTGGAGCTGCGAGGGCGGGGGGCTCTTTGGGCGGTGCCGCGGTTCCAAGCCGCAGAAAAAACCTGGTTGGGGTTCTGGGGCTGATGTGTTTCCAACCGTGCTCTGTTCTCCGCCGCTAGGATTTCCTCTAGGGTGAGTGCCATTGAGGGTGCGGTGGGTGGGGCGAAGCTGGTGCTGGCCACCGGAACCGGGGGGACCAGGGGGCTGACCTGTGCCAAGGAGCGTGGATCGCGTGGGTGGTTGGTGTTGGAGGGGCTGGTTAGGGTATGGGGGCTGTAACCTGGCCTGAGCTCGACCGGAATGCCGGCCCATAGGGCATCATGGGCACCGACTTTCAGGTCGCTCACTTCTTTGTTGAATTTTGAGTTTAGTTCAGCCGACTCACGCTCTACTAGTTGGGTAGCTAGGGTGACGGCTGGTAGAAACTCATAATAGTTGGCACTACCTGCTCTGGCTGTTTGTCTCTCGTAATGTGACTGCATAGCAGTATAGTAGGCATCAACATTGACCCTCAAAGCTTCCGCTTTGTTGTCAAGGATGCCTGCCATGGTGTTGAGGGTTGAGACAGCTTGGCCTTTTCTCATTGTGACTAAGGTGAGAGCAGCTTCCGTGGTGGTGATGAGGCCACTGGGTGGGAGCACTCCAGTGGTCCAGCTGGGGAAGCGGGAGGTAGCTGCCAAGTGGCGAAAGAAATCTGCACGAATGCGGGATTGAGCGCACTTTTGGTAAGTGTTGCGGTACAATCTCCAGCTTTCTGCGGCCTCGGGGAGGATTCTGGCAAAATAGGCTTGCTTGGCACCAGAGTTCTCGAGGTTGATAGGGGTCAGGTGTGGGGCTGCTACCTGATGAGGGGCCACTGGGCTGGCATTTGGAGTTACCAAGGGGGTGGCATTGGTGGACTGGGGAGATTGTAGTAATTTCCTGATTGTCTCCTGTAGATAGGCAGACTGTGCTTCAGCGGACATCTGTGCGAAGCCGGGTGCCGGGCCGGTAGGTGCGACGGGCACCGGTGCCGGGGTCGTCGGCATGGTGACCGGGGCAGCCTCATCTGTAAGGATGAATGAGGCGTCCACGGGGTTTAGGCCACTAGCCTGGATTGTGTTGTCAATCTCCATGGGGATGAAAGAACCTTCTCTGGTGGCGGATGGTCCATTCTGAAAGAGGACAGTGCGTGGAGCGGTTAGTTCAAAGTCATCATCCATATTAAAAGATACTCTTAGCGGAATTCTATTGGGTCTCGAAGGGGAGTGAAAATGGGAAATGACAACAGGGCTGGTGGTCTTTCTTAAATCCTTAAGGGGAGTAGGATTGACCGAGGTACTAGCCGTGGTGGTGCTTGCAGGAGCCAAAAAAGACGTGATCGGTCTTTGCGCGTCTTTTGAGGCAGTGACTGTAAGTAAATTAGTTGTTTTCGGCTGTGATACAGTGGTAATCGTTCCCAAACGGTTGGTAGGGCTCGTGCTGGTTAAAACAGAAGCATTACGAGGGGTTTGGTTGGTTGAATCGTCCGCAAAAGTGATATTTCGGACTAAATTTGTGTTTTCGGAATCGACAAGGACGATCGAGGGGGTTTCCCGGAATGTGAGGGGGGGATTCCGTGACGTCATCTCGTCGGTTCTCGCGCCAATTCTCGCGCCCCGCGAGATTTCGCGAGAGTTGGCGCTGGAGGGGGTTCCCCCGGCGGTGAGGGAACTCCCTGACGTCATAACGATGTTTTGACTTGAAAGCGAGGCTCGGGAAGTCGAGCAAGGCAACATGTCGCTGTTTTCACATAAATCGATGACGGTAAGACTCAAATTGTCGCGTTTAGGGGGGAATTCATGTGTTATCGTGTCGCTGAAGCCTAGTTTGGAGGTTTTACTACCTACATAAGGCTGTGTGAGGGGTGGAAACTCTAGTTCGTCGCAGTACCAGTCTGCGTTTGGCCGATCGATTTCGGCAAGGACGAAATTGGTTTGATCGGCGTCGGCGGAAATTATCGGCAAAACCATCGAGATGGAGCGGATTCGATATAACAATTCTCAGAATCATCCAAAAGGCGACATGTCAGATGGAATAGAATGCAAAGTTACAGAGCCAAATCTCTCCTATCTTCATATAAAACGAAGACAGTATAAAATCAAGCTCTGAGTGAAAGAATCAGATGAGTCACGACAAGAGACTAACTGCTGTACACGATAGGTGTAGTCCTCGTACTGACAGCAGCCGCGGAGGGTGGTGTCGAGGAACTAAATCTGACCTGTGTGTTTAAAGAGAATTGAACGCAAGGAGGACCCACATGTTAGTCCTTTAACGGCCGCAGAGTGCTTCATGATGCATGAATGCAGTCATGGTGAGTTGCTCACTATGCATTGTTGTTTTCAAGCATCATGCGGACCCTACTTAGCTGAAACATTTCCTAATGATGGGCATGATGTATGCGTGCAAACTTGCCAAGGCTGCATCATGCATCATGACGACGAAGGTCAGACTACAGCACAATGCAGCCATTAATGGTTGGTAATAATGTGACATGTAGAGGTGACAGAGTAGAGGTTCCAGGTACAGCGGCACACACACATCCTCCATACCCAGATGAAAACCAGACAGCAAAGAGCACGGAGACAACCCAGTCTAGTCTGTACTAGGAGGGTGTTGGACTGGGTGAGACAAATGACTCATGACGGGACAAGGTCGCGACACGCCGCGATATAACACCAGCCCACACAATACACAGGAGGTGGTCAATACACACAGCCGGGTGGTGTATGAGCGGCTGTAAGGACACGCTGGTGTCTGCAGCCAATACACACAGCCGGGTGGTGTATGGGCGGCTGTAAGGACACAGTGGTGTCTGCAGCCAATACACACAGCCGGGTGGTGTATGAGCGGCTGTAAGGACACGCTGGTGTCTACAATACACACAGCTGGGTGGTGTATGGGCGGCTGTAAGGATACACTGGTGTCTACAATACACACAGCCCGCTGGTGTATGGACGGCCGTAAGGACGTGCTGGTGTCTACAATACACACAGCTGGGTGGTGTATGGGCAGCTGTAAGGACACGCTGGTGTCTGCAGCCAATACACACAGCCGGGTGGTGTATGGACGGCCGTAAGGACACACTGGTGTCTACAGCCAATACACACAGCCGGCTGGTGTATGGGCGGCCGTAAGGACGTGCTGGTGTCTGCAGCCAATACACACAGCCGGCTGGTGTATGGACGGCCGTAAGGACACACTGGTGTCTACAGCCAATACACACAGCCGGCTGGTGTATGGGCGGCCGTAAGGACGTGCTGGTGTCTGCAGCCAATACACACAGCCGGCTGGTGTATGGGCGGCCGTAAGGACGTGCTGGTGTCTGCAGCCAATACACACAGCCGGCTGGTGTATGGACGGCTGTAAGGACACACTGGTGTCTGCAATACACTTAGCTGGGTGGTGTATGGGCGGCCGTAAGGACACACTGGTGTCTACAGCCAATACACACAGCCGGCTGGTCTATGGACGGCCGTAAGGACATGCTGGTGTCTGCAGCCAATACACACAGCTGGGTGGTGTATGGGCGGCCGTAATGACGCACTGGTGTCTACAGCCAATACACACAGCCGGGTGGTGTATGGACGGCTGTAAGGACACACTGGTGTCTACAATACACACAGCCGGGTGGTGTATGGGCGGCTGTAAGGACACACTGGTGTTTACAATACACACAGCTGGGTGGTGTATGGACGGCTGTAAGGACACACTGGTGTCTACAATACACACAGCTGGGTGGTGTATGGGCGGCCGTAAGGACACACTGGTGTCTGCAGCCAATACACACAGCCGGGTGGTCTATGGACGGCCGTAAGGACGTACTGGTGTCTACAGCCAATACACACAGCCGGCTGGTGTATGGGCGGCCGTAAGGACACGCTGGTGTCTGCAGCCAATACACACAGCCGGGTGGTGTATGGACGGCAGTAAGGACACGCTGGTGTCTGCAGCCAATACACACAGCCGGGTGGTGTATGGACGGCTGTAAGGACACGCTGGTGTCTGCAGCCAATACACACAGCCGGGTGGTGTATGGACGGCCGTAAGGACACGCTGGTGTCTGCAGCCAATACACACAGCCGGGTGGTGTATGGACGGCCGTAAGGACACGCTGGTGTCTGCAGCCAATACACACAGCCGGGTGGTGTATGGGCGGCCGTAAGGACACGCTGGTGTCTACAATACACACAGCCAGGGGGTGTATGGGCGGCTGTAAGGACACACTGGTGTCTGCAGCCAATACACACAGCCGGGTGGTGTATGGGCGGCTGTAAGGACACGCTGGTGTCTACAATACACACAGCCGGCTGGTGTATTGGCGGCCGTAAGGACGTCCTGGTGTCTGCAGCCAGGGGCTCTTGAACCAGGAGCCACCTGGACCAGTGCCCTAAGTGCAGGTGTCTGTTTGACAGTTTAACCAAGGCTAAACCTATCAAAGTGAGAACCTTTTTACCTCCTCGCACATTCCCTGCACTGGTCGACTGTTTGCCAATATAGTTGCCTTTGTTACAATCTAAGAATCTCCATGTCCAAAATGTTATTCAAATATATGTAATTTAAGTTTATTCTCTGAATACTATAGAACTGTGTGCATGCCTGGCTATCTAGAGAAATACAGTGAACCCTGCTGAGAACCGCCATTTACCTATACTACTATGTCAGTATGACTACCATGACTAAGACCGTGGGACTACATCTACCACAGTCCGGTAGGAACCTTAGCATCGTACTGGGACGTGTGTACATGTGTCTTGTTCTGTAGGGGACGGACAATAGCCGTTTAAGGACGGCCTTCATTTTAATACACTTTGCTCATTTGATCTAATGATGCATAAAAGTACCACCGGATGTATAAAAGTATACCACCGGCACTCATCAGTGCTGCATTCATGTGCCATGCCAACTATATATGAAATTGATACACACCCAAAGAGGAGGTCTGATGCACCACCACAGGGCTGCATCAATACATCATGTTGTCAGATGAACATGAAGCCTTAACCCATCATGTCTGAAAAGTATCAAAATTAGATGGTTAGATGTACCTGTATGTCGCTAGTAGTATAGTATGTATCGGAACGGGACTATAGTTAAGTACTGTTTATTACTCAATCGACATGCAGCCAATCAGAGGCCTCCATTTGGTCACGTGACCGGAAGTGACCTACTTAGGGGATTAGTGGTGACGTCACGTGACCTAGTTAGCCAATCAGAGGCCTCCATTTGGTCACGTGACCGGAAGTGACCTACTTAGGGGATTAGCGGTGCATTCTGGGTAACCCTGAAGCCAATCAGAGGCCTCCATTGGGTGACCGGAAGTGACCTACTTAGGGGATGGTGCATTCTGGGTAACCTACTGACCTACTTAGGGGACCGGAAGTGACGTCACATGACCTAATGGCCAACCGGAAGTGACCTCATTGAGGATCACGTGACCGGAAGTGACCTGATTGATCACGTGACCGGAAGAAGAAGAAGAAGAAGAAGAAGAAGAAGAAGAAGAAGAAGAAGTGACGTCACGCGACTTAATGAAGAGATGAGCGTCTTTAAGGGGTCACGGGCTTTAAAATGTGATATCTTTTTTTTTTGGAGGAGGAGGCGAGTCTCTTATTTTTTTTCGGTAAACTAATAAAAAACACTACGATATAAGTTTTTTTTCATTTTTTTTCATTTTTTATTGTTTTACGAGCGACTGGAAGTGACTTATTGAACTAGGTAGAAGCGTTCTTTAGAGTGTATAAGGGGGGGAGGGGAGGGGAGGGGGGGAGGGGGGCTTCTTTAAGATGCATGGGGAGGGGGGCGCTTTTAGGATGCATGGGGCGGGTGGTGGGGGGGAGGGGGGGAGGGGGGAGGGGGGCACTCTAGGGGGGTGGGGGAGCACTCTAAGGGGCGTTTGTCTCTTTTAAGAAAAAAAGAAAAGAAAAAGATTTCAATCGAGAGACACGCTTCTTCCTCTCGAGAGGAAGAAGCGTGTCTCTTCGTTTTTTTTTTGTTTATCACGTGCTGCGATGAGGCGATCAGCTGCGACTGGAGGAAGTGACACTTTAAGAGATCGCGCGTCTTAATTGTTATGATATTTTTTTTTTTTTTTTTTTTACTTACTAATAAAGAAGACGTATGAAAATAAAACACAACAATTCACATGTCCGTCGTTCTCGTTGTTTCTTGCTTGATAAAGTCAAGTAATATCGCGATGCCGAGGCCAAACTTTCCCATGTCCTCAGTCAACACTCGAAGGAGTTCAAAAGGCGTACCGCCGGCGCCGTCAGCTTCATCTTGCCACATTTTCAACACTCGGAAGGCCCACTCAGCGGGACTTCCTCCGTATTCGCATTCTTCAGCGATCTTATCTAACCTCTCAGGCGACAATTTTAAATGGTCCCCCACCTCTTTCCACCTGCTACCCAGACGTCTGCCGAGGGTGCCCAAGTGCTTATGCATCGCGCGCGAGTCGGGGTTTTCGAAATCCAACCCCTGTCTGTGGAGAAGGGCCATCCACTGAGCCAACAGTTCCATGCGTCTTATGCGGGTGAAGACGCGACCGAGCTCGCCCCATCTATGACGATGCGGGGTTTCACCCCACCACACTCGGAACATCGCCGTACACAGCTCCTCCGGTGTCTTGACACTGCGCTCTACTAGAGCATCCATACGGGCGGCGCTGACTTTTAAGCTACTGCCCAACTCTCTCCAACAGCCGCTCAACTCTTTACCTAGTTGACGAAGCAAGGCGTCGCTATAGGCTAACCGCCGCTGTCCTACCTGTCGGGTCTCCCCATCATCGGTCTGCTGCCTCGCGCCGCGTCTCACGTCGTCAAGCCGCATTAACTTTTTTTCAGGCGCACCGGGCGGTGAAGGCGAGCTTGAAAGTGGAATAGCTTGAGCCATCTCGTCTCGTCTTGGCGGCGGCGGCAGCGGCGGCGGCGGCGGCGGCGGCGGTGGCGGCGGTGGTGGTGGTGGCGGTGGTGGTGGTAGTAGCCGTTACTGGGGTCAGAGGTGATATGTTTTTTTTCCAACAGAAATGAGAGCTTTTTATACAGAGGGAGTTTAATCCCATTTCCAACAGCGCTCCAGCTGTCTAGCACCCTGTCCGCATGACGCTTTTTCAGCCGCTCCGCTCCTTAAGAGCTTAGATGACGAGGGGGTGTGGCATCGCTATCCGTGGAGACCAGCTGAAAACGGTGTTTTTTCCTCACTCATAGCCTTAATACCTCCTACCCCCTACCCGAGGACGTCTCCCTCCCTCTGACATTCATTGTAACAAACGTCAGAGGTCAGGTGAAAATCGGATTTTTTTTCATGCACAGCCTTAGGCAGCTGTCACCCCTCCCTATTGAACTAGCCGGCCGCCCGCCCGCCTGGCCGGCCCGGTCTACTCACCACGGCAGGAGGTGGCGATTTTTGTCTTACACTTAAGTCGCTCACCACATGCACACGCCTCTACTCACAGACAGACACGTTCGTCTTAGGGGGGTCCTGCTTCACGCCACACGCCTCCTGTAGTTTTTTTTTGTATACACACTGTAAGCTCATCACCGTTACCGTTAATCCTTTATACAGCTAACGCGCGCTGAATGGCTGAACAGGGTGGTAAGCGGCTTAGCTCACCACAGTGGATCCCTCAAAAAGGGATCCAGCTGAAAACGTCATACCTTATGTCTTTGTGAATGGCCGCCGCCGGTCAGTCGACGGCAGGCAGCAACCGCTTAACCCTTTATACAGCTAATGCGCGTTGAATTGCTGAACAGGGTGGTAAGCGGCTTAGCTCATCATCACAGTCGATCTCTCAAAAGAGGGGGGGGGGAAAGGGATCCAGCTGAAAACGTCATGCCTTATGTCTTTTTGTTTCTCTTTGTGAATGGCCGCCGGCCAGCCGGCGGCAGCTGAACAGGGTCGGTAAGTAGCTTAGCTCTAGAAGCGAGAAGGCGTATATAAGGGGCTTGGAAACCTCCATTCACTCACTCATTCTTTTTTGCTGCTCTCTACAGTCACCACCATGAGCAAAAGACAACAGCTAGCGGCGTTCAAGAACAAGAAGACTACGCGGAACAGCGTTCGTTTAGCGTCAGTGCCTGCTCTTGCTACTGAACATGAGACTACCGCCGCAGCCGGTTGGTCTTATCACCCTCCTGCTGTAGCGAGCGCTCGCGGCAGTAGTAGTAGTAGTAGTAGTAGCAGTAGCACTAGTAGTAGCAGTAGTAGTAGTAGTGGTAGTAGTACTAGTAGTACTACTGGTAGCAGTCGTCGTGCTAGCGACGTTGTTACACTCGCGACGGTACACGTTGCTGCTAAGCGCGCTGCCGCTGCTACCGCCGTCCCGCCTGCCGCTGCTGCTGCTGCTGCTGCTGCTGCTGCGCCTGCTACTGCTGCGCTTGCTACGGCTGCGCCTGCTGAGGCTGCTGCTGCGCCTGCTACTGTTGCGTCTGCTGCGGCTGTGCCTGCTGCGGCTGCTTCTGCTGCACTTGCTGCTACTGCTACTACTACTGACGACAACGCTCCTGGCACAGCGCAGTACTGGCAACCGGGTTTTTACCTCCCCACTACTGTTGATGACTTTGATGACCTGCCGCACGTTGCACAGCCCCTCTCCTCCACCACTACATCGACGGACGCCCTCGACGCCGCTCGCGCTGAGAGTTACAGCTATTCGGACACTCAGCCCCTGAACCGAGAAGAAGAGGAGGAGGAGGAGCAGCAACAGGGTGAGACAGAGAACGACGCTGACGACGAGGCGTACGAAGAACCCGAAGGGCAAGGGGTGAGCGGTACGTTTTTCGGCTTCCCTCTTCGACCTTTCGACCTCACTTCCTCCACTGCTAGCGCCCCCCCGTCCGGTCCGTGGCGACTGCCCTCACCGCCACCTTACGAGGGCGGCGGCGGCGCTTCATCTTCTACCGCTACACACAGCACGGACGGCGTGTGGCTGCGCTGTTCCAACAACGAGACCTCCGATACCACCAGCGCTGACGCTGCTCCTGCTATCGGTTCTGCTGCTGATTCAGCTCACGCTGATGGTGTTACTCATCCTGCGGGTGTGAAACGTTCTAAGGTGAGTTCCAGAACAACAAGGCCCACTAAGAAGAGAAAAATACAAGAAAAAGAAGGAGATGGACGAGAAGAAGCAGAGAAAACACTCGGGTTAGAGTTCTGCTTAGACGGAGCTTTGACGCTGGAGATCTGGGAGGACGTGGCTAGACTGTCTAGGAGGCCGCGCTACACAAAAGACGGCCAGGTGAAAGAGGCGTCTCTGACCAGAAGCAAGCGAGTGCACTTCACGGCCGACGCGCTGCGCGAGCTCATAGCACGCATCGCCGATATCCGCGCAGTGGTGCGCATACGCGACACAGCGGCCGCGCAAGGAAAACCTAATCACACCCCCTGGTTCGCAGTGCTGGATGAGGCGGGCGAAGTGTACGCAGCTGTGAGCTACTACAGCGGTAAGAACCTCGTCCACGTGCGCAAGTACGAAGGTCCTGACAAAAAACCCACACAGCAGGGGGTGACGCTGTCCGCCAGAGCGCTCAAAGAGTTGGATGACAAAACAGAGATCATTCTGAAATATCTCGGCATAGATTCGGAATGAGAGACGCTCAACGCTCACGCGCGCACACACACACACAGCGTTTGACGTACGCTGTATGAGACAGACAGACAGACAGACAGACAGACAGACGGATACACAGACAGCAGACAGAAAGATAGTTACATAGACGACAGATTGATAGATGGCTAGATAGATAGATAGATAGTTAGACGGCTAAGTAGTTGGTAACCGAGTGAAAAAAAACATGACACAGTACGTATGCGAAAAGTGTTTCAAAATGTTTAAAAGAGCGTACAACCACGAGAGACACGTAGAAAATTGTAGAGTAGTAGCTAAGTTTTGCCCTCTATGCGGCGAAGGGGATTGCCGAAAGAGCGCTTGTCGACGCGAATCTCTGGACGGGGTGACCGTCCCTCCGCGCATATGTGCTGTACCGAACGGGGAGGAAACGTTCACGGCGAATTGGCCTGCGATACAAACGGGCGTCAGGATGCACGGGACTCGCGTGAGTGTAACAAACTTCAGGCTACCAACCGGCGAGTTGAGTGACGCTGTAGATACTATGCGTCGCATTCACTTGACACAAAGATTCAGATACAAAGTGGGTTTCTCGGTAGGCTTACTGTTACAACACAGAGAAGACAAGAGCAAACTGCGCTACTTCCATGCCTCCCAGAACAACGCAACTCTCATACAACCGCTCCCTACTGTAACTAATTCAGAAACTTTGGAAGAGCTCCTCTCAAAGATGCAAAACACCGTCGCTTGCGAGGAGGTACGGAAACTTTGCGACGCTGACACCAAGTGGCACGTTCTTTTTCCTACCAATTTGAACATCTGCGTTTACATGGGACCGGGGGAATTCCCCATAGGCGGTAGGATCACTCAGGCCGGTCGAGTTGGAAAGAGAAGCGGCGTGTTAGATTTTCCCAACAAGGACAACCTCTGCATCTTCCGCTGCATTTCCTTTCACTTATACAACACCAGCAAGCGCGCTTCAGATTTGTTACGTCAGTTCTGTCCCGCTGCCACACCTGAATCCTTTCCGGGTCTGAACATCCGCGACTTACCCGCGTTAGAGAACTTGTTTGACGTACAAATAGCGGTTTACACCGCGTCGCGTCAAGTGCCGGGGCGGAAGTTGAGAAGACGCGTTACTCTGATCAGACCGCCTTCCAGAACTGTGGCCGCCCGAGGTAAAGTCAACCTACACCTGACGGCGAAAGGCGGTTTGCACGTCTCTCTCGTCACGGACTTCAACGCGTACGCGGGCATATACGAATGTTGCAAGTGTAAGGCGGCGTTCACCACCGAGTTCTTGCTGAAGAGACACAGGAACCAGCTTTCCTCTTGCCGACAAGTCAAGTTGCGCTACGTAGGTGGCATCTACCAAAATTCGAGAACGATTTTCGAAGCGCTAGCAGACTTCTCCATTTTTCCCCCCGACGGACATTCCGGAATCTACCCTTACAAGATCGCCTTCGATTTCGAGGCTTTCTTCAGACCGTGCAAAGAACCGTCGACGGAGCACGTGTCCCTGCTGTGGGATCACGTCCCTTTGTCGGCTAGCGTCGCATCCGACTTTCCGGGGTGGGAGGGGCCCGTCTGCTTCGTCAGAGCGTCCGACGCAGATTCCGACCCCTTGTTGGACCGAGTTTTAAATCACATAAACGAGAACGCCAAAGCGATCGGGGAAGCTGTGCTAGAACTTTACCGACCGACGTTAGCGAAGTTAGATGCGGCGATAGGTGAAGCTCTCCTGCTGGAGGAGGCGACGTTCACCACCCCTTCTCCAGGCGGCTTCGCTGCGGCTCAGACCAGACACCCGTTAGTTCAACTGAAGAAGCGTCTTCTGAGATACATCCGTCAAGCTCCAGTGGTGGGCTTCAACTCGGGGCGTTACGACTTGAACCTGATCAAAATACGCCTTCACTCGTTCTTCGCCTCCGGAGACCGAAGAAACCAAGAATTCAGCGTCATAAAGAGAAGCAATCAATACTTGGCGGTTTACACACAGCACACGGTTTTCTTGGACGTAGTCAACTATTTGGCACCCGGTTACAACTACGCGACCTATTTGCGAGCTTTCACCAGGAACGAAGAGAAAGGTCACTTTCCTTACGAATGGATGACGTCTACCAGGAAACTGGCAAACAGAACGCTGCCGCCGAGATCGGCTTTCGACAGCGAGCTGACGGGCGTCAAAATGTCCGAATCCGACTACGCCGCATGTCAGAAAGTTTGGTCCGACGAGAAGATGCAAACTATGGAAGACTACTTGATCCACTACAACAACAAAGACGTGAAACCTTTCATAGAAGCTCTGAAAAATCACGCTAAATTTTTCCAAGATCGCGGCATCGACATGTTGAAAGACGGAGTTTCTCTCGCCGGTTTGACTTTACGCTTCCTCTTCCAAAACCTAGAAGACGCGTTCACAACGTTTCCCCAGTTCGACGCCGTCCTCCACGCTCTGATCAAAGAGAATCTAGTCGGCGGTCCTTCCATCATCTTCCATAGATTTCACGAGAAGGGCACCACGCGGATAAGGGAGCACAAGTACGGCGAAGAAGCGAGACCGTGCCAACACATCCTAGGACTAGACGCTAACTCTCTGTACTTGCGCTGCATGAGCGAAGCGCACTGCACGGGCTATTACGCGGTGAGACGGCCCGAGACCGAGTTCAAGCCCGAAATCAGGCAAAGAAACTCTCACAGCGCTTTGGAGTGGTTACGCTTCGTAGAGCACGACCGCGACGTGAAACTGCGCCACGCTCTGAACGGCGGCGAGATGGCGGTAGGCTGTCGGAGAATTCGCGTGGACGGATTTCACGCGGCCTCTAATACGGTTTTCCAGTTTCACGGGTGTTGGTTCCACGCTCACGAGTGCATACCGTCGCACCGATATCAGTGCGCTTCACTGAGAGAGGAGAGACGCGACAGAACGACCAGAGTAAGCGCTTACTTGAAAGCGTTAGGTTACAAGCTGGTCGTCGTGTGGGAGTGCGAATGGCGAGAGATGAAGCGTCGAGATGAGCGGGTCAAGGCCTCCCAACAACGCTGGAAGGTTGACGCTTTGAAAGTGTCTCGAAACGCGATGAGCGAGAGCGACATCCTTTCCGCTGTGAAAGAGGAGAAAATGTTCGGTTTAGTTCAAGTGGACATCACTACGCCGCCTCACCTACGAGAGTACTTCGAAGAAATGACCCCCGTTTTCAAGAACGCGACCGTTTCAAAATCGGACATAGGCCCTCACATGTCAGACTTTGCGCAGGAAGAAAAGCTGTTGAGCACGCCTCAGAGATGTCTGATAGGGAGTTACCACGGAAAAAATATTCTCTTGGGAACGCCGCTTCTCAAGTGGTATTTAGAGCACGGTTTGATAGTCACCAAAGTGCAGCTGGTGGTAGAATACCTACCTAAACGCTCCTTTGCCGGTTTCGCGGACGAAGTGACGGCGGCGCGAAGACGTGGCGACGTGAACGAGAACGAGAAAATTCTGTCAGACTGTTACAAGTTAATGGGAAACGCTACGTACGGTAAAACAATCTGCAACAAAGAAAAACACACGGCGGTGAGATACACTGACAGTCGGAAGTTCGAACTATTGGCCAATTCGTGGCGCTTCAAAAAGGCGTCCGAGTTGACTTCCGATCTGTTTGAAGTCGAACTACAACCGAAAACGGTCAAGAACAACCTCCCTATTCAGATAGGGTTCATGGTATACCAGTACGCGAAGTTGAAAATGTTAGAGTTCACATACGACTTCTTGGATAGATTCGTCGATCGGCGCGATTATGCCCTTTGTCAAATGGACACCGACAGTCTTTACATGGCTCTCAGCGGTGCCACGTTGGATGACCTAGTGAAACCTCGCCTGAGAGAGACGTACTTCAGAGAGAAACGAAAGTGGCTTCCGACAGCGGTGTGCGACGAGCACTTAGAGCTTTTCGTGAAGACAAAAACGGAAAGAGTGCGAGAATGGTGTGCGCCGCCCGGCGGATGTTGTGAGAGACGGTACCTTCACGATCTGAGAACTTCGGGGCTCATGAAAGCGGAGTGGGAAGGTGACGGGATCCTAAGTCTCAACCCTAAGACTTACATTTGCTACGATCGAGTCAGCGACACCGGTGAAAGAAAATCCAAAAAATGGAGTGCAAAAGGCGTACAGAAGAAACAAAACCCCCAGGAACCAGACGCCTTCTTGGATGTTCTTCGCCAACGAAAAACTCTCATTGCTGTAAATAGAAATTTCAAAGTGGTGCGAAACAAAATGGTCACCTACACCATAGAGAAAGACGGCGTGCGCTACTTGTATTATAAGCGTCGCGTGCATTCTGACGGTGTGACGAGTCCTTTAGAGATATGAAAAAAATAAAAATAAAAATAAGCGTGTGCATCTTTTCAAAAATAGAGTGTTTATCAAGATTGAAAAAAAAAAATAAAAAAAAATTAAAAGAAAATATTGTTGTGTTTTTATTATCATACGGCTTCTTTTACTAGTAAGTCGCGCAGTCTCTTAAAGCGTCACTCATGTGACGACGTCGCTTCCAGTCACGGGATCCTAAACAAAAAAAAAACTTCTTCTTCTTCCGGTCACGTGATCAATCAGGTCGCTTCCGATTGGCCATTAAGTCGTGTGACGTCACTTCCGGTCACGTGACTCATCAGGTCACTTCCGATCACGTGATCCTAAATTAGGTCATATGACGTCACTTCCGGTCCCCTAAGTAGGTCAGTAGGTTACCCAGAATGCACCATCCCCTAAGTAGGTCACTTCCGGTCACCCAATGGAGGCCTCTGATTGGCTGCAGGGTTACCCAGAATGCACCGCTAATCCCCTAAGTAGGTCACTTCCGGTCACGTGACCAAATGGAGGCCTCTGATTGGCTAACTAGGTCACGTGACGTCACCACTAATCCCCTAAGTAGGTCACTTCCGGTCACGTGACCAAATGGAGGCCTCTGATTGGCTGCATGTCGATTGAGTAATAAACAGTACTTAACTATAGTCCCGTTCCGATACATACTATACTACTGTCGCTAAACGGTGAGTGTAGATTGGTAGGGAGTGAGCCCCTGAGGGTTTGACCTGACCTGAACCCGGACCTGATCCATCAGCCTCAGCCGCCACACGGCATTCTTTGAACTGATGCTTGCTGATTTATTTGTGAAAAGAGCCAAGTCATCTTTATTCCAGATAGTCAGAGCTGTGTATGTGTTTGATTGATCGTCCTGAATTATGTATAACATGTGTGTAGTGCACACCGTGCTGTCTACTTGTACGGACGTGTAGACGCATCCGTAAAGATAGACCTACTTCTGATGGGAGTCTATTAATATGAGATGGTATTAAAATATAGGCACAAGAAATAGCGTGTAATCTCCTGCAGATTGCATGTACCAGTGCTGATATATCGTCTGAGCAAAACAAGAGCCCACATATCAAAACAATATTTCTTCTGAGGAAGAAATGACCAACAACAGACTTCAGTTTAATAGTATATAGATATTTAAGCTACTTATGTATGGATTAGTAGGACATACAGAACGTGCATGCACATCTAGAACACTGGTAGGACTACATTAGGAACTCAGAAATTGGTCCTAAAGTCCCGTTAGACATGCCAGCTTCTAATGCACTTTACTGCCTTCATTTTCACAGTGTTGTTATGAAACATGACATGGCTGCAATTTAAATGTGTCCTTCTGCTAGTATGCATAGGGTAATTATTAGTACGAGGCGACATCATACAATATAACGTGATGTAGAGCTATGTTGGATTGTGTATGCAGATAAAACCGATTAAGATGCATGCAGTTTCCATGTGAAAACCGATAAGCCATCTTTGAATAACGACACATCACCTGCTCCTTCCAGAGAGATAACCTGCTTAGTCGCTGGAACTGAAATCCCCACTGGGTCAATGTTTTGCGAATTTACTTGATATAACTCAATGGAATGTTGTATTCAACTAAAACAGACGAACTCATTGCAGCATTATCCATATGAAGATGCTAAAGTTGGCAATGTGCAGAATGAAAACATCAAAAACCCAAGATCACTGACTTGAGAATTGATATAGTCTTCATAACAAGTCATGATGGTAAACCCTGCTATAATGAGGAATTTTGAGATATGGCACTACAGTTATAGTGCCTGCTGAATGTTGCGGCACGCTAGTTTAATTAGACATGACGCAAAAGCCATTTTGAAACAGCCTTAATTTTCAAATGAACTGAATGCACCAAATTCTGACAACCCAGATCATTAAGATACACGAAGTACTGTGACTGATATGGACATTACTGCAGCCTCCTTAATATTGGTCTAATTAGTGACAGAAACAGGAGACTGGGGCAGCCTCCAGTGTGGTGTAACGGACAGGCAGAAGCTGTACTTAATACCAAGGTCTGGTTAGCCTCATTGTGGTACTTGGAGCATCCAGCTAACCCTCTAAGGGCCGCACAGTGTTTTGGTGAACTATGTCCTTTGGTTATCATGATGCATGAGTGCAGCCCCCCCCCCCCGGTGAGTAACTCACCAGGGCTGCACTCATAAAGGGTCAACACAATACATAAATGCAGCATTCACAAGAAAACTCGCCAAGGTTGCATCATGCATCATGACGACAAAGGGCATAATACATTAAACTAATATGCGCCGAGAACGGATTGAGGGCCACATAGGTCTTTAGTACACTATGTATATGTATGCAGTCCTTGTATCGGCAGTATTAGCCCTTTAACGGCCAACGAGTTATACACTGTAAGAAGTAAGTACTGTACACCTACAGCAAAAGTTGCTGGCAACTTTTGTTCCAGTAGATTTTGCTGTAGGTGTACAGCAACTGACTTGCTGTAAATTTACAGCAACTTCTACTGTAAATTTACAGCAACTTCTACTGTAAATTTACAGCAACTTCTACTGTACATCTACAGCAAAAGTTGCTGGCAACTTTTGTTCCAATAGATTTTGCTGTACATGTACAGCAACTGGGTGCTGTAAAGTTACAGCAACTTCTACTGTAGGTTTCATATTGTTGTTCTCATCAATTTATATCGATTAATACGCATGCATGGAAAGTACTTTCCTGCATAATAGTTCAATCTCAGCTAGGATAATACACACTACACAATGTAATGGTTTAATCCTGCTTCAATACAGCTGAACCGTATGTGATACCAGCTTTTCCCCAGTCCGAGCACTTAAGCATTTAACTTTTCCCACCAATGTGATGTCTATTCTATACTTTTGCTGTTTTTTTGTATTATTCAACACAATCATGCAAATATCAATACACTTTATGATAACTGCATTCAGTATCTCTCATCCATTCTTATTTTACGATGTCTTGAGAGTTTGTGAGGCTTTATTTGACTCGGGAAAGGGTTGGGTGGAATAATTAATACAGAAATGGTCTACTGCTGCCACCTAGCGGCGGAAATCTACAGCACAATGTACTGTAAATGTACAGCAACCTTGCCGGAGACCCAATTTACAGTACATAATGCTGTAATTATACAGCAAATAGTGCTGTAATACCAACTACAGCAAAAAGTGCTGTAAATGTACAGCACATTGTGCTGTTTAAATACAGTAACTTCTTACAGTGTAGATAGGGCGGATGGTGACTTTAGGGCTGCATAGTGCTTCAACCAAAGCCTGATGTAAACCTATGATCCTCTATACTACTAGCACAGCTTGTAGCTCACCTAGCAGTATACAGAATATGGACACCAAGGGGCACCTGCTGCTAGGTTCACTCTGCTTCTAACTGTAGGGGAAGCAAGCGTTCGGCCCTTGTACCCCCACATCCCATATAAAAGGATTAAATACTATATAGTCTTCGCTCCACTCAGCTCTTCTTTTTTGAGGGACAGCAAGACTTGGGCTTTTACGAGGTGGGTTACTGTATGTCCGTGAGGAGGTACGTTGGAGTGCTAGTGTGGGGATGGGGAGGGGGGGGGTCCATAGAGAATTGACCTGGTCTGGCCCTTACATGATTGAATGGCCCCCACTGCCACACGATATCTTGATCCCTGATAGACAGAGCTGCCGCGGTTTGTGATTGATCGTTCTGCAAGATGTTCAACAGTGTGTAGGTTATGTAGAGGGCAGCAGTAGAAACTAAACCGGTCACCCCACATTACTTGTTAAACAGCTAGACCAGGGCTATATGTACGGCAAACCATAACCCTTTCAGTGCGAGATGCTGCCCTTAATGTAAATTTGTCTTGATGATGCACCAATGCAGTACTGGCGATTGACTTACCAGTGCTCTACTGATGTATCACGCCGACCCTTCGGAGTTATGGCACGGAGTTGTATCAATCTTGTAGGACGGAATGATACAATGCATGTATGAATGAAGCTTTTGTGAAGTCTCTCTCTGCGTTATACATTGCGCCAATGCTGATTTCTGCCAGCGGACAATAATTGTTTATTATGAGAATAATTATTATGCTCTGAATATTCTCAGCAAGGTGATCGATACTGACAACATCCAAGTGAGTACAAACATCAGTTCAACGTTGAATCAATGTTGAAAAGTGGTTGACCCACGGTTATCAACCATTATAGGCCTATTAACGTTGAGTCAAGGCTCTGTACCCACTGCGATGGACCAACTAATGATCAACATTGATTTCAGCATTCACCTATTTAGTTAAGACAGATTAAGATAACTGTTCTGAATATGACAACTCAGATCATTAAAATACACGAACTGACATGGGAATCATTAAAGTTACCATAATATTGGTGTAATTAGTGTCAGGGCGTGAGGCGTGCGGCCTGAGCAGCCACCAGTTTGTTGTAATTAGCCATCTATGGGCCGCATAGTGATTTAATACAATATGACCTGTGGCGTTATGATGCGAGCAACTCATCAGCGTTGTATTTATTCTAACCCTATGTGGGTTGATATACTACCCGTGGGTCGGCATGATAGATGAAAGCAACTCGGGCGAGTAGACTTGGTACTGCAGAATCTTTAGCAATGGGCATGCTGCATTAAGGCGCTAGGCGGCCCTCAAAGGGTTAACAGTAAGAAGGCGCAGGTCTGGATGTTCTCAGTGAGCAGCACATTGCGGGACTCAGCGCCCCCTTCAGGGCCAGCTCCTGGGGGCGTGTCACAACCTATATATATCCGGGCGGTGGTCAACATGCAGGCAGCAGGTCGGCGGTTCAATTCCCAGTCTGTGTTAGTCATAGACATTATATTTCTCAAGAATAACAGACATAATTCTTAGCTCAATAAAATGACCCTTTCTCCTATACACTACACATGTCAAGTTTGCAACAACGGTTAACACATTCCCATGAAATACTCTTTTTCGTATTTCGACAAGATCAACAACTACTATCCTACTATACTTTCTGCAGCTTGCCAAATAAAGGACCCCTGTACAGGGTGAGCTCTAGGATGTGGCCAGTTGGACACTGCCTGTCTGAACTTCTAAATGGAGCTATTCCCCGTCAGGAGTAGATCGGGAGTACAGCATCAATGCATGCCGACCGCCCGAGGATATGACCCTGTAGGGCTGGTATGTTACACCAATGCAATATGACCCTGTAGGGCTGGTGTGGTACACCAATGCAATATGACCCTGTAGGGCTGGTGTGGTACACCAATGCAATATGACCCTGTAGGGCTGGTATGGTGCACCAATGCAATATGACCCTGTAGGGCTGGTACACCAATGCAATATGACCCTGTAGGGCT
Source organism: Harmothoe impar (assembly GCA_947462335.1). Lineage (NCBI taxonomy): Eukaryota > Metazoa > Annelida > Polychaeta > Phyllodocida > Polynoidae > Harmothoe > Harmothoe impar. Next base: position 21,605,416 of record OX381714.1, read on the forward strand.
GGTGTGGTACACCAATGCAATCTGACCCTGTAGGGCTGGTATGGTACACCAATGCAATATGACCCTGTAGGGCTGGTACACCAATGCAATATGACCCTGTAGGGCTGGTGTGGTACACCAATGCAATATGACCCTGTAGGGCTGGTGTGGTACACCAATGCAATATGACCCTGTAGGGCTGGTACACCAATGCAATATGACCCTGTAGGGCTGGTGTGGTACACCAATGCAATATGACCCTGTAGGGCTGGTGTGGTACACCAATGCAATCTGACCCTGTAGGGCTGGTATGGTACACCAATGCAATATGACCCTGTAGGGCTGGTACACCAATGCAATATGACCCTGTAGGGCTGGTGTGGTACACCAATGCAATATGACCCTGTAGGGCTGGTATGGTACACCAATGCAATATGACCCTGTAGGGCTGGTATGGTACACCAATGCAACATGACCCTGTAGGGCTGGTATGGTACACCAATGCAGTGCCAGCAGACCACTCACTGACACAGCATCAGTGCATCATGATGACTAAGGGACATGAAGCCTTGGGGCAGAAGGTCGTTCTTAAAATGAAATGGTTGAGAAACAGACCCCTGAAGATTAAAGCCACTCCTGTCAAAATTGCTAAAGATAAACACTGCATTTAGCGACTTTAATAGGGCTAAATGTAAATTATGCCTCATTTAAAAGCAAAATTGGGGCAAAATATTCAGATTGGTTTCCGTTGACCAATTACATTGATTAGTATTAGTGGCCCAAAAGATGTGTTTTAAACAGAATTTAAGTGTGCGTCGATACATAATTCAAGAACTACTCAAGGTGTTTGTCCTGCAATATCCAAAAGAGGAAATCTCCTGCACCCATTTCCCCATAACTGATTATAAATCAATAACCGGCCAGCATTGTATGCACACTCATGCCCAGTATTTCTGCTATGAGGACCAGTTGTGAATCAGTTGTGAATCACTGCTCCTTCTTTTACTTCTTTCAATATTTCCATCATGCGGTAGGATATGGAAGCCAAGCATATATAATTTTTACATAAAAAAAATGATTTGAGCATCAGTGCCGCTAGCCCACTGTCCTCTTTACGTACACACACTGCTTTTTGCATGCCAGAGTGGATACACTTCCGTGGGCTCAGCATGATGCACTAGTTAGCACAAGATTGACTGTTTAAGGATCATATTTAAAACCTTTCAAGAGTAGAAAGTTCAGAAACAGAAAGTTCAGGCACGTGGAATGAGCTTGGAATGAGCTAGGATTACCCATAATGCGCAGTGTTGTATTGTTAGCTGGTGCCCGGAAGAGACTATTACATGGGGATGCCACATGCTGGTTACCAGCGGATCTCCATGTATCCCATAATAATAACCGGGATGGCGCCTGGATGGTGAGGCCCGCATCCCAGTAAACCTCGCACTGCCTCATCTACATTCTGTGGTAAAGCTTGGGGTATTCAGGTACGGGAGTATGTCCATCTCCGACTGTCTTTCTGTCTGTCTCTCCTCACTGACCCCCCCCCCCTTAACAACCCCGCCCCCCATGCCTCTCTGTCTCTGTCTGTCTGTCTGCCTCTCTCTTTCTCTCTCTCTCTCTCTCTCTCTCTCTCTCTCTCTCTCTCTCACTCACTCACTCCCTTTCTTTCTTTCTTTCTTTCTTTCTTTCTTTTTTCTTTCTTTCTCTCTCTCTCTGCCAAGGTAGACATGGGGCCAGAGGGAGAGGGAAAATCAATTTATAGGAAATATGGAGACACATGGACTAGGTAAACGAAAATGAGAATAGCTGACATGGCAAATCATCCCCATTCATTTACAATGATTTCAAGGCAGTCGTCTTACCCTTCAATGACATCATAATGCGTTAATGAACTTTGCCTCCTGATGCAAGAAGGCAGCCCTGACGTGACGTGTGGGTTAACGTGTGGCGTGTGGGCTAACGTGCGGCGCGTGGGTTAATGTGTGGCGCGTGGGTTAACGTGCAGTGTGTGGGTTAACGTGCAGTGTGCGGGTTAACGTGCAGTGTGTGGGTCAACTTGCGGCATGTGGGTTAACGTGCAGTGTGTGGGTTAACGTGCAGTGTGTGGGTTAACGTGCAGTGTGTGGGTTAACGTGCAGTGTGTGGGTTAACGTGCAGTGTGTGGGTTAACGTGCAGCGTGTGGGTTAACGTGCGGCGTGTGGGTTAACGTGCAGTGTGTGGGTTAACGTGCAGTGTGTGGGTTAACGTGCAGTGTGTGGGTTAACGTGCAGTGTGTGGGTTAACGTGCAGTGTGTGGGTTAACGTGCAGTGTGTGGGTTAACGTGCAGTGTGTGGGTTAACGTGCAGTGTGTGGGTTAACGTGCAGTGTGTGGGTTAACGTGCAGTGTGTGGGTTAACGTGCAGTATGTGGGTTAACGTGCAGTGTGTGGGTTAACGTGCAGTGTATGGGTTAACGTGCAGTGTGTGGGTGTGAACCTGAGTCTGAGTGTCTGTGGGAGCAGCTCCCGCAGCTGTCACATGACAGGTACATGTGTCCACCAGCTGCAGTCTGGCCAAGTTTCCTGCTGACAGACACAAAGTTTAGCTTGGCTCCCAGAAAGGTTCCTTTCAGATTACATGGTCTGACAATTTGGATGTCTTGGAAACACAGGCAGAGCCTGGGAGAGAGACTTGTGTTCTCACCCGACACAGCCAGCTGGTGGTCTGCTCCATTCAGCAAAACCCTGGCCTTTGCCGGAGAGTCTGCCTCACTGTGAGAGGGGTCTGCCTCACCCTGGCCACACACTGTAAGGGGGGTCTGCCTCACCCTGGTTGCACACTGTGAGAGGGGTCTGCCTCACCCTGGCCACACACTGTAAGGGGGGTCTGCCTCACCCTGGTTGCACACTGTGAGGGGGGTCTGCCTCACCCTGGTCACACACTGTGAGGGGGGTCTGCCTCACCCTGGTCACACACTGTGAGGGGGGTCTGCCTCACCCTGGCCACACACTGTGAGGGGGGTCTGCCTCACCCTGGTTGCACACTGTGAGGGGGGTCTGCCTCACCCTGGTTGCACACTGTAAGGGGGTCTGCCTCACCCTGGTTGCACACTGTAAGGGGGGTCTGGCTCACCCTGGTTGCACACTGTAAGGGGGGTCTGCCTCACCCTGGTTGCACACTGTCAGGGGGGTCTGCCTCACCCTGGTTGCACACTGTAAGGGGGGTCTGCCTCACCCTGGTTGCACACTGTAAGGGGGGTCTGCCTCACCCTGGTTGCACACTGTAAGGGGGGTCTGCCTCACCCTGGTTGCACACTGTCAGGAGGGGGGGGGGTCTGGCTCACCCTGGTTGCACACTGTAAGGGGGGTCTGCCTTACCCTGGTTGCACACTGTCAGGGGGTCTGCCTCACTTGACTGAAACTGTCATTCACAATCTTTTGAAAGGGATTCAGACTTGTACTATGCTGGACGATACAATACATACGATCTAGACCTCTGTCACTGCCCCCAAACAATCTTCATTAACAGTATTGTCTTCTTGTCAGTTTATGATAGACAACTCATTTTATGTTGTATTGTATAGGGGGAACCAGGGCTCACTGGCAATTCCGCTGTGGCAATTCCTACTCGGCGATGCACACCCAATGATTATCAGTGGCGCTAGCTGTGTGTCGGGTACCCAGGGCTTCCTGCCTGTTTCATTATATTGTGGGGACCTATACCCAGCCTATCTACCATATTTACTCCCACTGTTGTCTGAGGGACCGTCCTTGGGGATCTTTATGGTGGATATATGACACCCAGGGCATATAGTTACCTTCAACGTCATGGGTCCAGAGGATTGTAGGGGCCACAGCATACGGGAATTTTGGAGGTTTAGAAATTCGGTGGTGCTTATTTGGGGAGGGGGAAACTGCTGTTGTGAGAATATCCACCAAACCCCTCCCCATCTGGGCTCATGCTTATCAGGCGTGGTTAACTTTATCTTTAAATGAGAATGTCAAGGAATACAAGTTCACGTCCCATGTAGCGAGTCATATCTGTCCTTATCTACGTCTCCTGACATGTCTTGACATTTCCAATTTCCCAGGAAATATAATATCTGCCGGTACTGACATTATCATTATAAAGAGGACTGTTGTGCCATAGCAAAGGCATTGCCTGTCGATGACTTGAATGTCTGAATTAATTGATAAGGCACAGTAATAAATAGTAAACTGACTACTGATTGCAAGTTAGTTCATTAGGCAATATTTTATGCCTTACGCCTAACATATAATGAAACTAGAATGAAGATTACCATCCAATGAAGGCAAAGCTGTCATCCAACACTGTACGACAAGTACGCCGTCCACCATGTTCATTTTTAGAAATACGTTTTATCGGAAAATGTGCCAAAACAATCATTGAGGGTCTTTATGGGACGGGACCATAGAATATGACTATAGATACCCATAGTGCCTTGAAGCACTAAGATGCCCTTAAAGGGTTAAACATAGCTTATCCTGCATGTATACAGATGTCCTAGGTTGAGGCAGCAGCAGATCCCCACCATCAGACTGATCCACCACTAGAGCCACTAGAGCTGCTCCTCCCTCTACCGACCACCTCACTACATGTAGACTTGTCCCTTATACATGATATATATAGCATACTCTACTCCTGACAGTTGATACAATTATTTCAGTGTCATTACATGAATAGCATAGCAATACCCATGAGCTGAATTAGCATTAGATAGGTTAAAGCAAGACAGTTGGATAAAAGCTGATCAGGGCAAGACGGAGCCCAGAGACAGTGGGCACAACAAGAGATGGAGAATGCAGTGGGTCTGCAGTTTGGTGTCCAGAACATAGGTCTTTATCAAAAGTTATCCTTCCTGGGGCACATCATATGTGAATGGAGTTTCAGACCCCAATACGTATAGCAAATCTATGAAATAAAGTGTATATCAAATGGCGAGGCAGGATACCAATGGAAAATGACATTATGGATTGTTGAATCAATGAAGAAACAAACAGACATAAAGTTTTATATATATAAACACAATGCTATACTAAAATACATGTCCCTTGTAGGCGTGTCTACTGCCGCCCACCACTCAGGGTGACTCAGTAGTAGGTAGATCAGCGGCCAGGGGGCAGCACCGGCCGTGACGGATTTACCAGATCACAGATGATCCTGGCCGTAGTTATCTTAATCCTGTAAGGGCCGCATAGCGCTTTAATGCATAGTGCCCTAACTAATACATTATGCTCTAACTGATGCAGAACTGCTGTTGCAGAACTGCTGCCATGGTGGGTTAATTACTCGCCAAAGCTGCCATGTTGATACTCTCCCAAAGGATCGGCATGATGCAAGTTACCCGCCAGGGCTGCGTCTGTGCATCATGAGGATGAAGGGCATAGTTTAGCTATTAACATATTCTGTGGTCCTTAAAGGACTAATCGCCTGATTCCCCGGGGATGTGCCTGTCAGACAGCCCTGATTTATTTCAGCCCGATCCCACACTAGCCCGGTCCGGTTGTTAGCACGGCGGCAGATCCAGCTTGCACTCTCCTGTCAGAAGTTTGGGGTTGTGTCGGGGGCTCACATCTCTGCTCCACCTGCAATATGTAACGAGAGATGGGCTTACTGAACTTCAGCCTTCTCTATATCTTCACGGACATGTTACCCCACCAGTGTCAGTTCCTTGATCTGGTCAGCATTAAGACTATACAGTGGCGCATGATGTGCCAGAGGCTTGTAACGATAAATTGCTCCACATGCTTAAAACAGAATACCTTGTTAATCATGGAAGCAGACACTCAGAAAGGATACCTTATGCAAAGGGACAGGGATAATTTTTTCCGCTTGGCTGTTGACTCTATTGAATTATTTCATCAAATGACTGTGCATAACTACTTAAACCACAGCGGAGGGCCAAAACAAAGGAATTCACACCTTGGTTATTTCCACTTAGACTCACATAACATTCTAGCTGTGGTTTAAAATAGTTAGACTATGGTTATGAAAGGGTAGGTAGGATTAGCCACAGCTTATAAAGCTGTGGTTAATTCTATTTACCCTTTCATAACCATAGTCTACCTATCACTAAAATGCATATGAAAAGAAAAGTGATCAGTAATGCAGGGAAGCACCACGCTAAGCCTTGGTAAACGTTTCGGGTACATACTGTGTCTTCCCGTTGGCCAAACAGTTTAAAGACCGGTGTTGTACACTCATGTGATTGCATACGAAATCACGGTTTTTAACTTCAAAAGCATTTGTAAACGTCTGTATAACTAGTTGGATGTTATAAATCAGAAATCTAGGTAAAACTTGAAGATACGTTTTAGATCCCAGCCCCGGTGCAGAGTCACAGCGGGATAAAACAGAAACTAGCCGCCATGTTGGAGATTGCTGATATCGATCGGCTTCCTGTGATAGAGTAACGGACCAGGACGTCAGCGACACCGACGAGAAATGATAAAGTTGTGGAACCCCAGGGGGGTGTTATTGGTCATGTAAAAAGTGTCTGAGTGAGGAGAGGCTGGGCTGGTGGGTAAACTCTGTGGGAGGGGTGAAATTGAGCAGTGTACGTGTGATGGAGGGGGGAGGGTGGCAGGGGAGCACTAGGTTGGTGCTGTAGTGGGGGGTCTGACGTCCGACTGCTGAACAGGGGGAGGGCACATACAAATATGACAAGTCACAATGAGTCCACTTTTTGGGCTTACTAAGTTGCTCCTCCCGAAGTTTCTGTAGTTTCTGCAAGGATCTGAATAACAGATGCTATGATATGGCCACTAATGATCCATAGTGCTTTAATGCATCATAGGTACAGCGATCACTGAGAGAAGCTTGGACTAGAATCCCTTTATATACAGGGTCATGATTGTTTTAGATATATGGGGACAATACCGTAAATTCCTGCGTACTACCCGCGGGTTGTACGCGAATCAAACTCAGCTTTCATTTGATACCAAACATGCCGAGATAGGGTGCGGGTTGTACGAGGGTTTTTATTACTATTGAACAGTACTAAAATTGAGATTTTCGGATCCAAAAACGGGTTATAGGATTCTGCTGAGTTGGGGATGCGATATGCGGGTAATACGCGGGAATTTACGGTAGTTATAGTAACACCATATCATGTAAAAAAATCCGTTTTGAGAAATCATGATCTAATGACTTCACTGATGATTCCACGGTTCTCCAAAGATGTACTTTGTTGCTCTTGGAAATCGTTCGTCGAAGATGTTCAACAATTTGTACCCTCTGTCAACTTCTGTAGTAGGCTTATTCATTGAAGTTTCTTGAATAGCTGAGGGTATTGTTTGGCTACTATGTGGCTCTCTTTGAAGTTCTTAATTAACCTCTGTGTGCTTTCCCTCTGCAGTGCTGATGGGGACTACACTGTGACGCTGATGACTAAGGCCACACTGAACCACTTTGGTAAGGTGGTGTGGGAACCCCCGGCCATCTACAAGAGTCACTGTGACATTAACGTGGAGTTCTTCCCCTTTGACGAGCAGCTCTGTAAACTCAAGTTCGGCTCCTGGACATATGACGGTACCGCGGTGAGTAGCATTAAGCAGTTAGTTTAGTATCATTTAGTTTAGCATCTGTTAAGATTCTGAAAGTGTCAGAATTGATTGATTGATTGATTTAATTGATTAATTCATTGACTGAATGCAAAGCTGTGGTATTGGCTTCCATATGGAGAGCTCCCTATGTATATATCCATGCATGTAACTAAGTGTGCCAATAGTTATCTAGTAAATATGACCTATAGTTAAAATAACATTGCATGTACACAACTTATTATAGTGTACATATGCTTAGATCTATTCCGAATTGTTTTCAAAATAAACTGTACATAATTGATAGTCAAAATCCCAAAGGGTAACCCTGGTATTAATCCTTGATCTCTGCATCTTGACCTTTAACCACTAACCTTAACCGTACACTAACCATGACCCGCTATTAACCCCCACAGGTCGACCTTCGCCATATCTGGGCAGATACGCTCGGGTTGGGTGAGCTCGATGTGATCGATATTAGTATGGATATCAAAAACTACTATCGCTCTGTAGAATGGGACCTGATAGCTGTGCCTGCCAAGAAGAATAACAAATATTATCCCTGCTGCTCCGAACCCTACCCCGACATCACCTTTAACATCACCCTGCGCAGGAAAACCCTCTTTTACACCGTCAATCTCCTCCTACCATGTGTGTTTATAAACATGCTGACGGTGCTGGTGTTTTACCTGCCGTCCGACAGCGGCGAGAAGATCTCATTGTGTATTTCAATTCTACTCTCGCTCTCTATTTTCCAAGTGTTGTTGATCGAGATGATCCCAGCGACGTCGTTGACTATCCCGCTCATGGGGCGGTATATCTTATTCACCATGATCATGGTCTCCGTGTCCGTCTTTATATCGGTCGTCACGCTCAACGGCAATTTCCGCACGTCGGCCACCCACGTGATGCCCGGGGTGACGCGGACTATTTTCCTGGGTATCCTTCCGCGGTTGTTGTTCATGAAGCGGCCCCTGGATGAGGAGGAGTACAGGATTGACGACCCGGAGGGCTGTGCCTGGTTAGAACCTAGCAGTAGCAGCGATGGCATCCGGCGGCGTAGCAAAGCCCTGAGCGAACAACCGACCAGTGCTGCCGGGCCTCCCTCCGAACAGCATCAACCCTCCAATGACAGCGAGTCAGTGTATGGGAATTATGCAGTATCTAGTAGCTTTGTAGGTGCCCAGAATCTCTGGGGGAACACAACGGATTTAAGTAATTTCTGTAACGCCTGCTCCAAGCGGAAGCTGAAAATCTACCCAAACAGTGCCTACAAGGCCATGGATGGGTCCATATACGTCGCCAAACATCTCAAACAAGACGACAACTGTGCAACGGTAAGTCAGTTCTCCACCATTTGGTATTACTCAGAACAGAAGTAGCGGTAGAAGCATCATTAGTCATTGAATTTTGAAAAGCATAATTATACCTATGATAACCGGGTGTTCAATTCTTGTTATTAGCCTAAAAATAAGAGTTGTACATTTTTCCTGACCCTACCTAGCAAAACGCGGCCAATCCCGGACGTTTTTATCTAGTCTTTACTGAATAAAAACTACTCACAGGGTTTTTGGGGCCGTTTCTGAGTCGATTTTACGCCTGCTGTAAGCACAATTCGATCAACCCACTTTTAATATCCTGAGATGGAACCTGAAACCTTGATATCAGTTGTACTAGTTCATGCATTGATCATTAGTATAGTTGTTTCATACAATACACTAGAGAAGTGCCATCCCCGCCGTTCGTGGGAAGAAGTGTTATAAGGTTTGATCAATACTTACGGTAGAAGAAGGGGAATTAGCTGTTGATAAAAGAGGTAAAGCGTAGAACATTTTCCAACACTGCAGACCAGGATGCATAGGTCGTGTACTCAGAGCCAATCATGTTGAATTAGCATGAGCATAATATGATAACCATATCTGAGAAACAATGGCTTTAATGTGTAACAATATACAGTTAAGGTCAAATTTTCTTTTTAAGGGAATATTTCAGGTTACCCATCCCTACCTAACAAAACAGGACATCCTAGACATTTTTATCCAATTTTGAGAAATTATTCATATTTTAAGTAATTTTTAGGGCTATTTCAGAGTCATTTCGGCGAGTCAGCGCTTAAGTTTGGGAGTCAATTTTTGGGTGCTTTTCAGGCCAAATGTTTTTAAAAAATCAAAAAGAAAATCCGACCTACCCTACCTAAATTTTAGACCATGTAACCTGAAACACACCTATTTTTGGCCTAACTTCTTCTGTATGTGCATTTAGGGATAATTGTGTATCGCCATCTCCCTATCTACACATATGTGTGTGATTCTACAATATGCCTAAGCTCTTCTTTGTCAATCACCCTTGTGCTGAAAGAATATTAATAATTTATAACGTTATCTGAAGAATAAGAAAGGCTACAAATATATGAGCTACATTTAACTGTGTATCCAGTTTCAACGCGTGTGTACATACATGCCCCTTAAACTAAAACCACCATGGTAAAATGCATCAACCTCTGTGAAAGACACAATGTCCTAATGGAGCCAAGTCTGCGAAGAGTTGTCACTGAACAATACTTTAAGTCAAATACAAAGTATGGAGTGATAAACAATGATCCCATAAACCAATCGGCCCGGGGCCAAGCAGGCATTATGGGACCAGCCCGGGGATGATTGGATAAAAAGCAGGGGGTAGAACAGGGGGTGGGGGTACTGGGCCCCCACTCACTTCTGTCTGGGAACCTCAGATAAGGGCTAAGTCCCCAGTCGTTTTGTTTTCTATCCATTTCCCCAATTTCATGGGTCGGGGAATTTAATATAGAAGTCGACTCGGTTCCAGCATACGCTGTCGCCGATACACAAACAGTCGTGCTGAAAACGGAAATTGGAATTTCTTCTCATCTCCCGAGCACAACATCTTGTATTGAGCCACCCGAGAGCAGCTCCCCCTCCCCTTGAGCGGCTCACACTAATGTGTTAGCCAAAGGAAGCGGCTCTCAACTTATTTAAAGTAGTTCTCGGGAGGAGAATGGATATTGAATCAATTGGTTTTCCTCAGCTCTTATGGACATGTTTTGGGGTTGGTCGAGTAGGCAGAAGGGATAAAATTACAGTTGTCTTTCTTTTGCTCCTAGTCACTACTTAATCTAGGTGTGATTACTGCACAGGAAGCTGAGTCTTGGCTTATTTTAAGTGGATGTTATAGATCCATGGAACTTAAGCAAAGAGCCTTCCATATCTGATATGGCAACATTCCTTTTACTGCATAATTCAAGACATGGGTGTAGTATGGAAACACAGTATTTCGTATTCCGTTATCTCAAACTGTAAATAAGGTTACAAAGAGTCTTTTAATTCATACATTATCAGTGTTCCATGCGTGGGGTAGATGTGGGGTTGGTGTTAGTATAGTAAGGGGTGGTGACCAAGTGGACCTACTGTTCACTGGTAGCGGCAATTATGATTTCTTGGCAAAGGAAGCGGTCATTCTCTGGGGTATTGGGATAGGGGGGAAACATGTTTAGGTCTCTGAGAGAAAATGCCCCCTGCTCCCATCATGTTATCGAAATAATGACCACTTAGTTCCTTGCCATGACTATGATGATAAATCATCTGTTGCTGAATGACCTTTATGTGGCTTTGACCTTGTACTTATGTACTAGCTGTATGAGCTTGTTGTAATGACCTTGTGTTGACCTTGTAGGTGCGTGATGACTGGCGCTACATGGCCCTGGTGATAGACCGCCTGCTGCTCTGGATCTACGTGTCCACCTGCCTGGTGGGCTCCTGCTCCATGCTGCTCCGGGCCCCCATGCACTACGACACCAGGACTCCCATACAGGAGCAGATGGCCATGTCTCTGCCCTAGTCACGTGACGTCATACGTCATAGGTGACGTTGGTTACACATACATTCATTATGATGGTACGTCACCATAATGATAAAATCGTTATGGCGTCATCATATAATCATCCCCTTGCGTTATTAGTTGTGACGTCACAATCACCTTGTTATGCTATTCCATGATGTCACACGTCAGTCCTTGATGTTTCATGACGTCAACCATTCATGACGTCAATCATTCCGTGACTTTACAATATGTGATTTTACTGTCACAGCATGACGTTCTGAGTCATTCTGTGACGTCACAAGTCAATATGGCCGACACCTGTGCAGTCCCATAAACCTGAAGGACCCTATGTAGATTTATAACGTCAACACCAGCCGTTTATGTCATATACGTCATGTGTACAGCTGTACATGCTGCTGTACTAAAGGGAGTCCTCTGGTCCAGCCTTGCTCGGCTTGTGTCTGTCATTGCCATGTATATACTGAGATCCATGTACACATTTTGGTAAGGTGCATTTTTAATGAGCAAGCTGGATTGGGTGAAAATATATGCAGGTGCGTGTTTATATTTATGTGTACATGTATATATTTCCTTTATCTATGTTAAATTAGGCCCTGTGTCTGTTATTTGATTCGTTTTCTTACACAAATTGGTTTTATGTAGGCTCTGGTTTTATCTATCTAGATAAGCCAGCATAAGAACCAGGGCAATCAGTGATAATGCATTCCAATATTCCAGGCCCAATACAGTAGTTATTAAACTTGAAACTTAAGCCCCCCCCCCTCTCACCAGTAGTGGATGGTGCTCTTTAGTGACTGAAACAACGACTCATAGACCCTTGGTATGGGGCCTGCTTTAAGTTTTATCCGCTTTTCTTAATCACAAGTTAAACACTGTAAATATATTTATACCATTATGTCTACTGCCATACCCTATAAATAAAACGAATACAAGAAACTGTTCCTACTTCAATGTGAATAAATTGATTGTTCGCAAAAAGACTTACAGCAAAAATGACCGGTGCATCTGCAGTAATGTTACCAGGATAGACAATGGTTGTTTGAACCTTGATATTCTAGACAGAAGTATTGCAGATGGGCGGTCCTCAGAGAATGTATATATACTATTTATATTGTATAGAATACTAACAGGGAACTTTCATGTAATATACGTAATAATGATGTCATATTCAGGAAGGTAAGGTATTATGGCAACCAGCACTCCTCTGCGGATATTCCATACGATACAAAAAACAAAACCTGATATACTCAAATATAGCTATCATTTATTGAAGAAAACAGACTCGATGTATATAGTTCCTTACTTGGTAATGCATGTATTTCTTATTATGTCCACTTTTCTACATTAGGTGAGCTTTAAAGCTCTAATAATCATATTCTAGTCGTTTTCATGACATTGCTATCTCCATGGCATTCATTTTCGCCAAATGCACTGCTGATGTTTATGGGGATGTTCTTAACCTATCAAGGGCAGTATGGCTCTGTAATACATTATGCCCGTTATTGTCATGGTGTAGGAACTGTCCCTGGTGAGCGACTGAGCTGTATTCATGCATCATGTTGACCCTAAAGAAGTGCATGAACTCCGTGGGTGGGCATGATGTATGAACACAGCACTGGCAAGTTGCTTGTCAGGGCTGCATTCATGCATCATGACGATAAAAGGAATAATGAATTAAAGTACTATGTGGCGCTTAAAGGGTTGAGGTTATGATTGTTAGGAAAACCTATCGGAACATATCTATATCATCTTCCATTGTAGGTTCTTCGGTTATGCTAAGAGCCGATGAAATCTTCTTTGGATTTATTGTTTCCAATTCCTTGTAAATAGAAAGTATCGGTAATTGCAATGTCCGAAATGATGCCATCCAGAAAAGAAGAATCTCCCATTTAGGAGGGTGTCTTTGGGCTGCCCCTTCCAGAGTCACACAACACTTTGGATAATGAATACCAAGAGTGATGGAAAACGGGCATACATATTCAGGAATTGCGTGTGTTCAATGAAACTTCACGAAATTGGAAAGTATTTCATGAATATCAATACATGATGAATATAAAGTGATGCAGTGCAAATACAAAAGAACATAATCAGGACATAATGTGGCCAATTGAAAATGAAATATTCATACACCAATGAATTAGTTAGCAACAATCATTGTTTTGTGAGGTTTTGGAAATCAGTAAGTTCCAGTTCGACAAAAGGTTATTATTAATTTTGATGTCAAGTGCTGATTTCACCAAAGCCTTTTCATCAGAGAGGGGTTATCATTATTTTTAAAAAGTAAACCTAAGACCATACGTACACAAAGGAAAGTGAAGACTCATTGTTTAAAAACAAATCTAACTCAACCAGGTCTATTTTGAAAATAATATCTTGAATAATTGCAATTACGCATTTTGATTACTTTTAGGTCCATGGTGTAGTGATATAAAGTACTATCATCTTTGCCTCGAAGCATGAACATGGCGAGTAACTCACCACTGCTCACCACTGCTACATCCATGCATCAAAATGACAAAGGGCATAGCTCAGTGTTGCACTATGCGGCCATTAAAGGGGCAATTATGGCCACAAGTTGAGCACACAAAATGGCCACCAATACATTCCAGTATCTGGGATTTGTATAGTTTTCCAACCAAAGAAACTTGCCTTTTTACCTTTTATATTAAGAAATTGAGTTGTGTATTATAGCAAGGTCTGTAATACAGGCCGACTACTATACAACCCTACACTCTATATTATGTCAATAACACGATATCAGTGATATTGTGTCAGTAGCACTTTGGGGACGTCATTAAACCCCCAGCGCCCCTATATATAGGGCTGAGTACCTTCCCGGCTCCGCTCCGACTGCCGCTGGAGGGGTACCGAGACCTGAACACATTATACTTTATATAGCCATTGGTGAGAGGGTATAGTCCCATTAACATTAACATGTTCATTTAGCCATGAAGTAAACATGAGAAAGCTTTGCCTCTCACAACGTTTTCCTGATTATCTTATCAATACATATGAATGACCCGCATAAAAAATGAATGATTGACTTACTTGGATTGATTAGGAAACGATTGAATTACTTGGATTGATCAGGAAATATTCAGTAATTATTAAAAACCGATTTTGGTAGTTGGGGCTAAGATGATCATGTTTCAAATCTTACATGTATATTTATGATTGGTAATAATGATAAGAAAAGATACATGTCAACGATATATTGAGTGGATGCTTGAGAGAATATGATATATACCTTGAAATTATAGGGCTGTATTGCTGGCTACCGTTACCATATTAAAGAATGGATTTTATCATATATATAACTCTTTTTGGTACCGCCACAAGTATTACATACACTTTGTTGACGTATGAGTGTGGCTGAACATTCCTCAGAGGTGAAGACCAAAGGAGCATTGTCAATCCAACTTGTTCCATGAACTCTTGTATCATTGACTCTAGACATGAAAATAAAGGTAGTCAAATATCTTCTGTGTCAGCTGTTTTTTCCTCTTCCTCCACAATTCCAGCTCTATCTACACGAGGATATTTCTTTTTGAAAAGTCACAGTGTTGTATGAACATGGTAGGCCCTATTAGCTAGCTCACCAAATGACTCATTCCTATAAACTCAGATAAGGTACATAAGCAAATGTATATTGATTTTTCCAAACAAGTCAAATAGGTCTCAGGGTGAGAGACTATGCCACCTGTACTCTGGACAAACCCCAAGAATCAATAGTGCTGCCACCTAGTAGATTGCGTACACATTAGCGTCAATATGATCGCTAAAACACAGAGATCCTCGTGGTGCGTTATCACTACAGTCATCACAATGTGGAAGTGTCGCGGTGGTTTTGTGCACTGTAAAGTGTCAAGTGTACATGGCTGCTCGGTAGTACCAGTGGTGCAGTGGTAGAGCACATGCATGGTCGAAGAGAGGTCCCGGGTTCGAATCCTGGTATAAAGAACAACACTTTACATCCATCATTGCACTGAGGCTAGTTTAGGTTACCAGTAAGTATATAAAAGTAGGGATCTAGTCACAAGAAGCAGATGTAAGCACAAGGGAAGTAGAACAAGCAGTAATAACCTTACACACGCAATACTCTTACTGTGGGTAGGCCTATTGCAGCATGACTGCACAGAATCACAACGCAACAATAACCTCAGTGGCCATTGTTGCTCAGTATACGACTATTAAAATGGCCCCTGCATACATCCCTCCGTAATACGCACTTTGCACGCTATGAAAGTGGGATTTTGTAGAGATATATGTTGCCCTACAGGTTCTCCCGACTTCCCATACAACAAAATGAATTCACTACCATAATGTAAAGCTTTCTTCTAAGTATTTTACACACACATCATGTCGAATATAATATTGTGTGAAATTTCCTCTATGAACAGACCTGTAGAATGGTTGATTAGAACATTCCCACCAAAACAAGAAAATAAATAACAAGTTGGTTCATATAAGGGAAGTCGGGCTGCAGTGTTGCAGGCGTAGCCCACAGCAGCCTTAGGTCTCTGTTCCACTAGAGCCGATTTCAGTGTCTGTTCTACTATAGCCGATTTATGATACTGGCCATTTCTAGGTGTTCTATAAACAATTTTTCCAATATCTAAAATAACCTGAAAAATTCGGCTGTGCAGAGTAACTACATTTTAAGTTATTTCATGGGGCAACTATTCACCAGCAGGTATCCTTAACATTGGTACCTAACGAGCTGTTTCTCTTCTCATCTCTTTTTTTTCTTCTTTTTTTTTTTGGGGGGGGGGGGGGGTATCTGCTGAAGAAAGATTGGCTATAGTAGAAGAGCTGCTTTAGACCTTGTGGCTTAGAAGCACAACACCTACCCACTACCACCCTCAATACACATGTATGCTTCATATCCCCCCTTCCAAGAACACCATGCATATTGCCTCCCACCTTTACAATTCAAACACAACCAAGATTTATGAGCTATGCTCTATCTCATAATAAGGCATTCTCTATAGACCTAACAAAAATGCAATACAATGAAAAATATATATGTGTGAATTTTCCAATTACTTAAAATGGGCATTTTTTGTGATGCTATTTGCAGCTACAATACTATATGATCTGAGTATTTGAAAACATTTTTGATTATCATGTCAATTGTTATATTTGTTGTAAATAGCTCCACTATGATATGAAGTGCTGCTTTTGATATTCTAAAGATTATGTCAAATTGTATTTATTCAATTTTTGCCTTTTTTTGGTGTACTGTTGTTATATACCGTTGTGTCCGCTTTGTTACAAATCTTAAAATTCGACTAGACTTTTAATCTTACTAATTAGTAATAATAGCTAATAACTAAATTTCGACTAGTGCCTCTTCCTAACCACTTTACATTGCCTCAATGAACCTTCCTTAATAAAAAAAACTTTTTCCTTCACCTTACTTCCAACTATAGTCCATTGTAGTAAGACAAAGACGGTCAACCGAATTCTGTAGTAAGAGGTGGCACCACCAGTCAGGATCAATCACCTCTCTGTACGGATAGCATCATCTTTATCCACTGATGGCTAATGTAAATTGTGTAGTGGGATTTGAGTCTAGACTAAGCATCTGCCCAGATAGTGACGCTTCTAACAGAGATGTGAACCCTGCTGAGAGCCCCGAGAAAAGAAAGTCAGAGTCACTACATCAAATTAAGCTGGCAAGCAAGCAGTATCAAAGAAGATAATGGAATGAATAAGGAACCCAGGGGGAGGTGAAGATAGATAAGCTACCAAACTGAAAGGATGGTCCATGCAACCCTGCATGGAGTACCCTCTTTGCGTGGCTGCTGATAATTATGATGGTAGACCTGGTGGTAGTGACCTTATCTCACCATTGAAACGTGTTTAAATTAATCGATTTTGCTCTTCTCTCAAATCAGAATTTACCATTCAATGATATCAAATATGTTTATTGGCCCTGTTTGTTGGTTTTATTTGTGATAACTATGATGGAAAATGCACTTGGAAATGATTCACTACTTACTGCTTACTGCAGTGGACAATATGCCTACGGTATATAACCGTTCTACCTTCCCTTCTTCACCTCTCCACCCTGCTCCATTTATGTGGTCCACGCCCCAAATACCATATAGTTTTACTCCAGCAGTTTCATTATGTAGAGACTTTATTTTAGATTTCAGATAATATCCCTTTAAGGGCTAAATAGTGCTAGAGATTTGATGTTTGTTTGTCATCATGATGTACTAATGCAAAGCCCACGAGTAACTTGAGGGCACTGTATTAGTGCATCATGCCAACCCTTTTGGAGTGCATCAACACCATGTAACATGGTGCCTGGGTGCAGCACTGGCAGACAACTCACCAGGGCAGCATTCATGCATCATGAAGACAAAGGGGCATTGAAGCACTATGCTGCCCGTAAATGTTAAGATATACCTTTAGAAATGTTGTTAGTAATATGGAAACCATCTAACCCAATATAACTGCCTGTAGTTAGGTAGAATTATAATTTCATTTAGCTTTTTAGGTCAATAACATTAATAATAGAATCAAAGGACACAGGTTTTCAGCAGTCGACACAGCCTAGGCTATTACCCGTTTGGGAAACCGCCCAGGATATCCTAGTCCACTTCAGGGGTAAGTCGAACAGCAATATTTACAAACAGCAGCTAAGATTTCATCTAGGTTGAGGTCCAAATGCCCAACTAGAGTTGTAATTTAGGCAGGAAAGAGGGTTATTGATTGATAAAATAATCCACACTGGTAAGAATAAGTCCCCAATTTTAATTATTACTCTTCAATCTACAAAGTCACAAGGGAAACCCCGGTATTGCATGAACTCCACTCAATCCCCGTGCGACCTGGCCCTATTTCTAATCATCTCTACTGTACTGTACTACTGGAATGCTGCAGTCCCTTTATTTGGATGTATTGCAAGAGCCTTTGGATTTAAGCAACTTAAGAAATTAATTGAATAATGGCTTTCACTCAACAATCTGAAGCAACTTCATGAAACTGAACTTACATTTGCGTTAAGCTGCTGTAAGAAGTAATGTTTGCTTAAAGTTTCCTAAATACAAAGGGTCATGCATGAATGTTCATCTGAAAATCTCCTCCACATCTCCACGCCATGTCCTCCTCTCCTCATCTCTCCTCATACAAACTACCACATACTGTATGCTGAAGTCTCAAAATACACTACTTTACATATTGGTCATTTCAATAATCAATTGTTCACTTTGTAATGTTAAGCAGGTATAACATGTACAGTAATAATTGTGCTATAGTCTGACATAAGGGATTTGCGCTAATTGCGTTGAATGCAGTAAATCCTTTTTTTTCAAATATGTAGTGAAAAAATTTAAGCTCATCAATACTTAACCAGATATGGGTACACGGCCTGAATCACACCTTGTTAGTCTACATATACAGTGACGTATGTTAACTTATTTAAGGGATGTTTAGTGCTAGTGCTATTCCCTAGGTCACTATGGTGCAGCCCTGGGGTTAAAATCGTTTTTAACGTCGCATGTAAAGTTTATCCTTTGTATTGACCAGGTGGACATGCGGCATCTGTGGAGCGAGCGTCTTGGGCTGGGGGAGGTGGACCCCATTGAGCACTCCATCGATATCAGAAACTTCTACAGGTCCACAGAGTGGGATCTTATGTCCATCCCAGGCGTTAAGAACATCATCTTCTATCCATGCTGTACAGAACCCTACCCAGACATCACCTTCAACTTAACCATCCGGAGGAAGACCCTGTTCTACACCATTAACCTACTGGTGCCATGCCTGTCCATCAACATGCTGACGTGTCTCACTCTCTACCTGCCCAGTGGTGGTGGGGAGAAGATGTCGCTGTGTCTCACCATCCTGCTGTCACTCTCCATGTTCCAGATGTTACTGCTTGAGCTCATCCCGGCCACCTCACTCAAAGTCCCCTTAATGGGCAAGTACATCCTCTTTACAATGGTGTTTGTGTCATTTTCAGTAGTGCTGTCTGTGTTCACATTAAATGCCAACTTCCGCTCATCAGCCACCCATGAGATGCCCAACTGTACACGGAAGCTCTTCCTGGACATCCTCCCACGACTCCTGCTCATGAACAAACCACAGTGGTATAAAGACCCAGATGAGGATGAGGAGGAATACTACTCTGAATGGAACAACCCTGAGAATGATTTAACCCGATTTGATGTCAATGCCCATGTTCAGGAGAACCACACGATGAGATCCCAGATGGATGCAGATTTGGAGGGTCCATACCAGAGACGGTTCCCCCCTGTACAGAGTACCTTCATCGGTGCTGACCGGTTGTGGCAGGACACCAACATGTCACCCTTCTGTGAAGCCTGCGCTAAGCGAGAGGCAGGTGGCAAGCGCTATCCACTCCAGGTAGAAAAGGCACTGGAGGGTATACAGTTCTTTGCCAAGCATCACAAGGATGAAGATGAAAATACCCTGGTGAGAGTTTTTTGTTATATTGTCATATTTATAGTCACATTATAAAGAAATTTGTGGCCATTATTCATATTCGAACAGGACCAAATAAATTTATCCCGTTTTTAATGAAGAATCCAGCTTGTTACGCTGCCAGCCATCATAGTTTGAACCCTACTGGATGCTGTATAGTGGGAGGGGGACACACAACATTTGGCACAATCATGTCAAATTCCACCAACCCCTCCTCTTACCTTATGTGAATACAGATGCTTTCTGTGTGTTTCAGATAGTGGATGAGTGGACATACACAGCGCTGGTGCTGGACCGCATTCTGTTCTGGACCTACCTGTCAGTCTGCACAGTTGGCGGTGCCAGTATCCTGCTTAATGCACCCATGCTTTACTCCTTTAAGGATGCTCTGTAGGCCTGTATAATAAGTACAATTTAAAAAAAAAACACTGGTATGGTTTAAATTGGATAAACCATATCCATCGGGTTGCAGGTATGATATTGGCTTAGTCATGGCTGAGTACACTTGTATGTGACTCGTGATCAGCCCTGACTGTCACCAAGATAATGCATGCAACCCGATGGATGTGGTTTGACTACTAATGTGGTTTGACTACTACATACATGGCACCTACTGGCGCTAAACACCAGGTGGTGCTACAATTGGTTTTCATGCTAACCCTTAATATCGCCATATCTTGGACGTTTGCATATCGCAACAATGATATTAACAGATATAGTTGGCCCCATGGAAAGCAGCCTCAAATACTCACATGAATACCATTCATGCTCTGGCCATTTCAACTTGGGTCTTGATACAAGTCCTCTTGTGCAGCCATGATCTGTACGATGTATACATACAGAGAGATATAAAACAGCTACTTCTGCAAGGGCACTAGTGGCAGTGGCATGATATAAAGATACCAGTATTGTAGGAAGGGAAAGGGGGGAAGGTCTGAATATTGGCTGCTGACCCTCCACAATAACTGCCTTTGCCCTATGTAAGACATTCAGACAAGGGTGATAGTGCCAGAGGGACAGGTGTAGGCCAGGCCCTCTAATCAGTGCTCTATGGGGCCCAAACACTTCTTTTCTATACATAATGCTGTCAGTACCAAATAATGAAATTAGCTTAGGTTGAAAGAAAGTAGGTCAGTATGGCAGATATATTTTTATCACGAAAGCATAGTGTAGTGGTATAGTGACATGAACTATGGTCATCTTACCTGTGACAAGGAATGTTCCGGAAACTGTACTACCGTAAAACCTCGCGTATAAGCCTAACTCGCGTATAAGCTGCACCCCCAGTTAAGGCCGATTCTATAAGCCGCACTGGCGATCTGAATGTGCCGATTTTAGCACTGTATCATAGTGGCAAAAACTCGCGTATAAGCCACACCCCGGCCCTGGGCCGATCCTATAAGCCGCACCGCCGATCTGATTCAGGTACTAGCCGCGGCTTATACGCGAGGTTTTACGGTAAATACTATATATTGATAATGAATGTACCATCACCCCGATGTATATAATAAGACTTACAGGAATTCATTGTTGGATTTGATCTCAGAATATTTTTTACTTTATATCAAGCATTTAATCAATTTCTTTTAACCTTATAACCATTAAGGACTCAAGGCGTCTTGTTGATTGTTCCGATGGGAGTGTATCAACCCAGTATGGGATCACCGTAACAAGTCACCACCAGTTAGAGCGATATAGTACATACTATGACATCCTTAAATGGTTAGGCATCTCCAGTATTATCCAGAGCAGTAACCCTTGTATAAATTGATATTATTTCTGGACAGTAACACCATTATGTTTGTCTTGTGTCTTGTGTGTATTGTCTATATTTCATAAGGATATATTTGAAATGAGTAGTAGTTTTCCAATTGGGTGTGATCGCACAGTTCTTGTTATTGAGGTGTTTCTAAATGCCACTCCTTTAGGTAGGTCCTTATGTGTTTAGTGGACCACTCTGACACCAGGATCCCAGGGCACCACAAGGCTTATCATGGTTGCCCAATTTCTTTTGAGCGATAGAAAGCTTCAGACACCTTACATTGGGAACTAATATGTATGTATAAAAATGTATGTCTGCAGTTATATGAGACAACCCATGGATTAATCCCTAAATGATGACATGTATGTATTGGAATTGTATCAGTCCTCGCAGGCTTGGTATGGTATTTATGCAGCACTTGCTGTATTCACAGTCGTGATCATTGTGTCCATGAATTACCCTCCTAGCATGTATTCTACCACACCTATGTATGTTACAGTGACCCTAGTCGATGTGCTAGTGTCTACAAGACTGTTATTTACTGTTTGTATGATGACATATCTTTTCCATTGTAGTACCTCACCATGTACTAATAAAGTGTACCAAAAAAATAAACGGGGCCTTGATTTCATTTTTATTGCTCTATTGGATGGAATGTGTATGCATCTGTTGTGGGCTTTTATTTATTATATACTCCTTTTCATTCATTTTGTTGTTTTCAGTTTTCATGCCATAATTGAGATTTCATTCACGAATAGAAAGCAGAGATGCATGCAATGTGTTATAATCAAAAATGTATTAAATGGTATTCGTTGTCATGTATAGTGGGTAAGTTACATGACATTCATCTTTTATTTGATAGTCTTTCTGTTTCTGATGGGGGTGTCATAAGATAGGCCCTCGAAGGCCCATCTTTAAACCCAAAACCTATTCTATGATGAAAGAGTATTAGATACTAAACAATAAAAAATAACCCATACAGTACATCCTAACGAACCATCCATTGACATGAAAATAAAACACATTTTAGAAAATAAAAGACTCAATTAATCAAAAGTAGGAAGATTTATTGACTTCAGTGGCTTCTCCCATAGCACCTAAACCACCATGAAGATTCCCAACAAGTGTTTGCTGAAACAATCAATTTTCTATTCAGAAGTGTTAAGCGATAAAATCAAGATTGCGAAGTTGTTTGAAATGTCGTAGAACACTTCACTTTAGTTTCATCAAGCATATGTTGTGATTCTTGCTCTTTTCTCCTGAAATGATATAATCTCTCTCTCCAAATTTAAATGTGATTTTTGTCCAATTCGTGAGGTTTATCCTACCTTATGATGTAGAAATTATAAAATCCGATTCCAGAGTTGGATCCTAGTGAAAGCATTTCATGTTCCATGCTTGGGGCTTTCTCGATATCCTCCAGAATATCAACAGTTAAGATAAATGATAAGATCAAATTGTTCCACAACTATACATGGGATATGAAATGCTTCAAGGTATGGTATTAGATATTGGTGAGATAAGATTAACTATTTCCCCCTCTTCAGTTGATTCACTCAATTCAACAATTCCCAATCATAAAAAAAAAATTAACGGGGTCAGAAATAATGGCTACATTTTTTCTGGTCCCACCACACTTTATGATACATCTGAAATTAATAAATTCATGGGATGGTCAATGTAAATATGCGCTGTGGACGTTGTCTTCGATGTTATCACCTGCCGCTCTTGAAAACAGCTACGACAGCTAGTAATTGATGGCTATGCGGCTTTAGGCCTGTTTATTTGGCTCTTGAATGATCAGATCTAACCAGTCAGGAGTAAATGGAGCTGGATGTCTTGTCTCTCCTCGGCCCCTTTAAAATATGCTATATTTTCATTACCTCAATTATTATGCTATAGTATTATCTAGTGAATAAAACATTCATTTTTACTAATTTCTT
Source organism: Harmothoe impar (assembly GCA_947462335.1). Classification (NCBI taxonomy): domain Eukaryota; kingdom Metazoa; phylum Annelida; class Polychaeta; order Phyllodocida; family Polynoidae; genus Harmothoe; species Harmothoe impar. The sequence continues at coordinate 21,628,957 of OX381714.1, forward strand.
TCTCTCTAGATATATAGTTTCATTAAATTAGTGGTATACTTTGGTTAGATAGAACTACATTCTAATTCATAATGTTAACTCTGTTTATTAGTTAATCTTTTAGTTTCTCAGTTTTCATTTATCCTTTTCCTTCTCGCCTAGCCTAGATTTCCTCTTTAATTTGCCTTTCAGCTTTCTAACTCATAACCTACTGGGCAATGAGTCTATACAATCATTAGTGGTTCAACTATTACATATGTTATTATTAGATACATTTAGTATGTAGAACCCTGAAAAAGAAATTTGCTAAAGCCCGTTGAGACCCTACTCATTGAAAATACCAACACTCGACATCAACTTGACACTTTCCCCCCGTCAGACATACAACAACGGATTAGGATGTCTTAACAAGTAAGTCCAAAAGCACCCTTTTCAAATTCCAATAATGATAGATATGATTCTTGGTTGGGGCTCAGTCCTGCCAAAATCCAGATATTAACATAATCATCTACACTTTTAGTAAATTAAAGATACCCATTCCACAAACAAGATATAAACTGCCACCTGGCATGATTAAGTTATGCACAAATCAGTTGAACACTGAAAGTCCAGCAAAAGCAATGCTATCAAAGCTTTTACAGATTAAAATTGAATGCACTTGTAACCCTTCAATAACATTTCTGTGGTAGTATGTTGAGGAGTGTTAACTATTGAGCTCTGCGGCAAGAAAGGGAGACTTAGTCTGGAAGTTGTTGAAGATGTTTCATAAAATGAATGAGCATATTGCTGGTAGAATTCAGAATGCAACACTTTGAGAAAAGTTACCCTTATATGCCGAATTGGTCTATAACATTCTGGTCTTCATATGTATCCAGGTACATGTAATAATTATATTGTTTCTGCTGCCTATTTCGGCCAGGTGGACTTGCGACATATGTGGACTGACAAGCTTGGCTTAGGCGTGCTTGACTCCATCGAGAAAGCAGTAGATGTTAAAGACTTCTACCTGTCAGCTGAGTGGGACCTGATAGCAGTGCCTGCAATAAAGACTGTTGTGGTCTATCCCTGCTGTGAACTCCCTTATCCAGACATCACCTTCAACTTGACGTTCAGAAGGAAGACGCTTTTCTACACCGTCAACCTAATCATGCCGTGCCTGTCCATCAACATGCTGACCTGTGTCACCCTGTACCTGCCCAGCGCCAGCGGGGAGAAGATGTCGTTGTGTATCACGATTCTACTCTCACTGTCCATGTTCCAGATGTTGCTGCTAGAACTGGTGCCTCCAACCTCGATAAAGATCCCCCTGCTAGGGATGTACATCCTTTTCACTATGGTCATAGTGTCAGTGTCAGTGTTGGTGTCAGTAATAACGTTAAACGTCAACTTCCGTTCCACCGCCACACACAAGATGCACAAGTGCACACGGAAGCTCTTCCTGGAGATCCTCCCCCAGCTGCTGCTGATGCACAAACCACAATGGTACAAGGACACTGACGCCAATGAGGAATCCTACTGGTCAGAGTGGAACGACCCTGAATCTGACCTAACTCTGCATGACGGCAATGCAAGTGAAGAATACGATAACCTGCCCATGAGGTCCCAGATGGATGCTGCCCTGGAGGACCCCTTCTCTACCCCGTACACCATACACAGCACCTTTCTGGGTGCCAACCGCTTGCTGCAGGACCTCAACGTGTCCATGTCCTGCCAGGCCTGTGCCCGGCAGCGCGCTGAGGGCCGCGTCAGGTTCCCAGTGCAGACTCAGCAGGCCCTGGAGGGAATGCAGTTCATCGAGAAGCACCACCAGGACGACGATGAAAGCAAAATGGTAGGGAATATTATTCTGTAAGGGGCAGGTTTCTAAACATATCATGCCCTTATAGTCTTGCGATCTCTTTATCACTATGGTGAATAACTTTACTCTGAGCTAATTGTTATTGTATTGTCTTTTTCTCAACAAGACCATGATGTATGATTACCCTTGTAAAAGAGAATAGCAAATTCATAATAATACCATCTGCAAACCCAAATCATATATAATTCTACCATAGAGTTAAATAGTAAATAATATGCCATCATTCCCTGAACAAGCATTCTTTACGTCTTTCAGAACGCGATGGAGTGGACCTATGCAGCACTGGTGATAGACCGCATCCTGCTATGGACGTACGTGTCAGTGTGCACAGTTGGTGGGGCCAGCATCCTCCTCAATGCACCAGTCCTATACTCTTACCACACGCCTCTACACTGAAACTATGGCTCACCAAGGCATTATCCCATTGATGAGAATTGAATCATAAAACTCTCCTATCTATTGCAAAGCCTTATTTCATTTCCCGAGACAAAGTACCCTGATCATCGAACAATTCCTGCACCAACCACATTCCCCTTGCGTGTGATATTCTTGCCAGCCACTACCTCTCCCCATGCCCACGTACAGGGGAGGTACATGATAACATGTACCATGGCTACTTATCTCACCTGTGGGAATGAAGTTTAATGCTACCACTATCCTCCAGCTTGAGGACCTTCTTGTATGAACCTTCGAAGAATCTTGTGACTCTATTGTTTAATTTGAACCTATTTGTTATACTGTGTTATTGAGATTTGTGTGGTCTTTATCCATAACCTTCCCTGATCTAAATGTCTTATGATATATCATAAATGTGTATACCCCACCAATGAATGGTTCGGACATTTCTGGTTATGAGTTTTGTTTGATTTGGAGTCTTTTTTATCATCTTTCAAGAATCTTAAGTTTATGGTGTTTTTTTACTTTTGTTTTGTGACCGTGATTTCTATCTCCGACTTATTGGAACAATTAATTGCCAAATTATGTTTAAGATGAGTTGGATATTTATTTTCCTAATATCCCCATACGTTTCGTTCAGGAGTAGGTATAAGTCCACCAGAATTAAAGTGTTGCTTATGCAGAGTGATATAGAATTTGCCATGGTCTAAACATTATCATTTGGACATTTGTTTTATTTCATTTGCTACTATACCGCCTTGTTTGGCCAATGACCATATTCAATAAGTTAAGAATTCTTTCAAATGTGTTACTTAGAGTTTGAATAAACAGGAAAATGCAGAACAAATGCAGGACAAAACTAACAGATGACACTATCTATTTGTGTTAATATATTCATCCGGTAGTTGTGTTGGTAATGTTCATTTCAATTATGTTGGTCACAATACTCTATTAAACTGCTGAAATACAATAATTGTACTCTCTCTTTTTCATTCACTTGTTATCTGACCATCGCAAGCAATGATTCCAAAGGATGATGGACGTCTTTCATCAGGACAGTTCTTACAACATCTCAGCTCACTGTATGACACTGTTCTCATATTTTATACTTTCCTTACCCGCCTCTCTTTTTTAGATCTATCCTCCTCATGTATCCGTAGATGTCTAATGATAATGATTATGTTTAGAAATCTGGGATGCAACTTCACTGAGATTTAACAATGGCTTTGACCGAAGGTTTTTGTAAAAACCCTTGACTTCATACTACTTCTGATATAGAACAACTTGTGTAGCTCTCATAATCAGATGTAGGAAAACCACTCAATAACATGGAATTTCTCATGCGTCTATTTTAGGACAGTGATTATTTAATGAAATACTTACATTATACTGCATAAACCCCAATAAGGCAAACAAGTACATTTTCATTACCAGTTACACATGAAAACATAGCGTGGGGAAATTTTAGAAGTAACCAACAAAAATGTAGTTGGGTTGATCTGATCACCAATGTTGACATCCATGCCTATACAACATAAAACCTAATGATACAAGTGAATGAAATAATGCAACATGTTTATATTATGTTATCGCTAATCAAAAGTGATTCCTGTATGGCATCTCATGTATATATAAGAGAATACATATTTCACTAGGGCACATATAATATTTTCAAGTATAACTCTCATAACACTCTTTTAAAATTCAAAATGTGTACATTTGATGCTGTAATGATAGGTGTTTTATATGTGTGTAGTTAATGTAGTCTAGAAAGCCATGTAGACTTGTAGAAGACAATGTGCATCTTGTCGAAAGCTTGCTGCTAGGCAATAGTGTGCATGTAAAACATCATGCTGTTTGGCGATACGTATGGCTTCCCAGTGCCTTGGAAGTCATAGATCTATACACATGTATATGCAGATATAATGCAAGGATTGTATAATTCAGTGACCTTCTGGTTCATGTATATAGGGAATGTTCCATTAACTCTTTACATACATAGAACCACGTTTAAGGTAAGTTGTTTTCTGTGTGTAATAATGTATAGTACAATAATGATCTGACTAACACGAAATTTACATACTGGCTTTCCTGAAAAGTAACCTGTATCTAAACTATTATGTAAGACCTTCCTTATCGTCCTTATCGTGAAGATAAAATACAGAAATTGAATAAATTTACTTCACAGGAATTCAGCAATCATCTTGCATAATTATAGAGTATTGTCTCATCTCCAATAGGGATGCCATGTGATAAGCATTGTTAGTCAACACTACACAGTATGGAATTACCTTAAGTATCACCTTTTCCCATTGCTGTAGTAGAGTAGAGTAAATACAATATGGTATGATGCTTGTCATTCCTCATTCATACAGTATCTATCTTGTTGTGTACACTCATTGGGCAGAAAATGGAACCGGTTGCAACACCAGATTCAACCCCTTAAAATAGCCAACTTGCTTTTGGATATCATACAAGTAACCCAGCCAATAAAGAAAATGTGTTGTTTTACGTCAAATAAAATTTTTAACGGTATACAACATTTGGCCATAATAAGGAGTCATCGAGAAACGTTATGAAACGTTTACTGTGTGTTGTTTACACATTGTTTCGTTGAATGTCACACTGTAAACATATGCACTCCTTCTAAACTCAGCGGGGGGGGGGGTGTCTCTTTGATGAATTAGTGACAAGGCTATTAGAAAGGAATGTTCATAATATATATTTTGGAGTCAGATTTGATGGTGAAAGCTGTACATAAATCTGTAGGTGAACTGGGCTACTCCAAATTATAGTAACCTTGTAACATAATTCAGCTTTGAGGCTACTTTGGGGTGTTTCTTCTGGTTCCACTTTCACAACCCAAGCAGACCATTTATTTGACTTACTACCCCTTGTAGGTGGATCTGCGGCATATCTGGACAGACCAGCTGGGGCAAGGGGAGCTGGACCAGGTGGAGTACTCCATCGACATCAAAAACTACTATCGCTCAGCTGAGTGGGATTTGATTAACATTCCTGCGATTAAGACCATTGTCTTCTACCCGTGTTGTAAGGAACCCTACCCGGACATCACCTTCAACTTAACCATCCGGAGGAAGACCCTGTTCTACACCATTAACCTACTGGTGCCGTGCCTGTCCATCAACATGCTGACGTGTCTCACACTCTACCTGCCCAGCGACTGTAATGAGAAGATCTCTTTGTGTATCACCCTGCTGCTATCTCTCTCCATGTTCCAGCTGCTTATGATGGAGTTAATCCCAGCCACATCCCTCAAGGTGCCCTTAATGGGAAAATACATCCTGTTTACCATGGTCAGCGTGTCATTGTCAGTGTTGTTATCAGTAGTGACGTTAAACGTGAACTTCCGTTCATCTGGGACTCACAAAATGCCTCACTTCACCCGTAGGATCTTTTTGGACATACTCCCTCGCCTTCTGTTTATGAACAAACCCGAGTGGTACAAAGACCCTGATGACACTGAGGAATCTTATTGGTCAGATTGGAATGACCCTCAGAATGATTTAACTGAATATGAAGTCAATGCCCATATACGGGAGAACCATACTATGAGGTCCCAGATGGATGAGGATCTGGAGGACCCTTACTCCCAGCACTGTAATATCCGGAGCACCTTTATTGGTGCAGACCTCTTATGGCGGGATACCAACATGGCTGACTTCTGTCAGGCATGCGCCAAGCGGCGAGTGGCAGGCAGGAAGTACCCGATACAGGTGAACAAGGCCCTGGAGGGTATACAGTTTGTGGAGAACCACCACCGGGAGGACGATGACTGTCGCTTGGTATGTGTTTTCACTTTATTTTCAATTTATTGTGGTGACTTGAAAGGGCACAGTTTTCTCAAACAGGTGGAGGTCTTGTATAAGAGTAGGGTAAATGTAGGCCATTGCTTTATATCTCTAAAAAGTCCAGATCTAGCATAATTGAAGAACATATATGATGGCATTTTAATGAAAATGTAGGCCATAATATATGTGTATGAAATAGGTGTAGGACTTGTATAAGCGCAGGGTATACACATGTACAGGTGCGCTACTTTACTCATATCAGACCGCTGAAATTCTAGCTATTGCTGGGATCAGGGTCTTTCTAGACAATTTAATTAATGGTTCTTGACGGCCAATGGAATTACTGAAGCTATTTTGACCAGGACCTTTGGGACAGGGCTTCCTTTATTCAATAGCCCATGGTCACAAATAATTTGAGGACCTCAAAATGATATACAAATTCACCAACCTCCTCCCTCTCACCCTGTTGTTTAAAAGAATTACTACTCCCTGACTAAATCTATATACTTGTCCTATATATCCTATTTTGGTTCTTTCAGATCAAAGACGAGTGGAAGTATGCGGCGTTGGTGATAGACCGCATGTTGCTGTGGGTGTACGTGTCTATCTGTACAGTGGGTGGGGCCAGCATCCTCCTCAATGCACCCATGCTGTACACTGTGGACAATGCTCTCTGATCCACGCCTGCAGTTTGAACATGTAAAGCGGAATCCTCTGTCCCCATAATGCGTTGATGCAGCCCTGGCGAGTCTACTGGCCATAACGCATGAAGGGATGCTGGTTACTTTGTATTGTATCAACCTCATAGTATCGGCATGATGTTCAACATGAGCACTGGCAATTACTAGCCAGGGCTGGATTTATGCATAATGACCACAAAGGGAATATGGCACATTTAAGTATTATGTGTTCCTTAAAGGATAAAGGATCTTCACCTGTCATTTACACTAGCTCGCGGACTGAGGCTCAATTATTGATCATGTTTAGGGTTTTGCCAAATTGCGACCAGGGAGACAGTTCCAAGCTGATCCTCTATAGCACTACCCAGAGTGAATGGCTGCTGAAGATCCACATTAAAACGACTGCTTCCTGTGATGAATATACACCAAATAATGAAGTCACTGCTCGATGTGCAAATTCATAACCCCATCCCCAAATCTGGTTCATTGTCGCCTCGAAAAGAGGCGATAACTGTATTGTTTGAATATTGACAATAATTGGTGTAATTAGTCCAGTGGTATTGTTATTTAACAAGAGAGAGGCTTGAGACCGAATATCTTGTACTACTTTAAATTTCTCTCATTCTTTCTCAACTCTATATATTGTGCATAGTGTGTATATATCTGTAATTATTGGTGTATATATGGACATTCTGAATGACAGTGCAGGGAAGGTATATTCTTTTCAAATAGTTCATTTTAATCTATTAATCATTGCTCATATAAGAATGACAAAAAGCTATTATTATATCATCATTTTTACAGCAAGGATAAATCATACATGGATGTCAATTCTGTGGAAAAGCAGTATTACGTCCTAAATACTTTTGTATCCGAGGCTGAAAATTATCTTTTAAATTTTCGTTCAGCCAATATTAAAAATATGCTTAATAATAAGTACAAATGACAACCCCAAGCTATATTAACACTCATTCTGGGGCATAGGCAACTGTAACCTGTGTTGGATTACCTCACGTGAACCTTCTGAATATGCTCTACTCTTTGTAAACAGCACAGGAACCGGTAGTGTACTCCCCCTACAGGGGTTTGGTGGAACTAAACATAGGACGGTGACGCCCTCTGCGTATCTATACTGAACTGCTAGCTGTTGAGTAAGCTATATACATGTATTAACGGTTTAGACGATTTATAATGAACAAACTGAAGTTGTATTAGAAACACGATGTATTTTATTGGATTCGGTATGAAATTGATCTCTTGTACATATATGTATATCATGCCATGAAATAAAATGGCCAATATCAAACTATGTGTTTCCTTCTTGAATAATATCCCAGAAATAAATGTCCTTGAACAATGTATACAGCAAATATAGTCCATAAATATCTGTTTGACGACCTGCATCAAATTGTAAATATTATATAATAATAAAATAATAGACTCATGTGTAAATCCTCAGTCCTTCATGTATACATTGTATCACACAATCAGCTAAGGCAGCAACGGTGCATCACATGGAATATAACACTGACTTTTAGTTCACGTTGCACAACCTTAATAGAAAAGATTGATTCTTGTGAAATCAGTGCGAGGAAGGCACAAAACGTATGCCTTCTGCACTGTACTATAATGTGGAAAGCTGTAGCCAATAATACTGAAGGCCAGGTAAATATAGTCATCAAAGGCAATCACCAAACAAATAAATGCTCTACGAACGGGAACGGCCCATTTCAGTGACGTTGTGAAGAAACATTAATCTACTGGAAGCATTTCAACGACCAATTTATGACGAAATTGTTCTCATCATGTCTTAAGCTTTAGCTTATAAAGGGTACCAGATACCACAACCCCATTATTTGTCTCTTGTCACCTTGTGAAGTCCAACCAGAAAAAGGACTAAGCATTAGCTCTCCTGTGTCATCTTCTCTCTTTCCAAGAGGCATGGTAAGTCACGAGGATAGGTGTGTTCCCTTCGGACCACAACTACAAAAGTCAGGCATTTTAAGGAGAGCCAGTCAGTACTCTTCTTCCAGAGTTTGTCAATGCTGGAGTCTGGCATTGACAATCCAGGATCGAACATTGCCAGTCTAGGAATGTTGGACTCATCTTCAAATTACGGTGCTGGAAATGCTGGCGGATGAGGTTCCATATTCCAGCATTGCCAGACACTGGAAGGAGAGTCCAGCATTGTAAGACCCTCTTGCAGTATTAGGAATGCTGGTCCCCCCTTAAGGTGCTTGATGCTCCATGTTGACTATAACATCTGTGTAGGAGGGAGGTGAGTTAGCCAAGGCCTCCTCATAGTCAGGAGGACTGTAGTCTAATGGGCCTTGTACACCCACACCTCCCTCACCCCCTACACAGCCCCCAGAGCCTACATGGCCTACAGGGCCTACAGAGGTCGTGTTCTCTGGGCACTCAGCATGGATGAGGCCTTCGGAGGAGTCCCCGGATGCAGTGGAAGAAGAGTCATGTCCTGTCCGCGTCCTCTGATTCTTACACTTTCCTGTGGAAATTGAGTTATCATTAGTATTATACTCTATTGTTTCTATAGTAATAGATTCACCATCATTCAGGAGTAGCCTAATCAAGTACAGGTTATATCAAATTGTATACTAGTGTGTAGTAATGAATCAGTAAATGTTGTGTATTATATAGCTAGTCCTTTGGTGCAGTTTTCCATTGTTATATTTGAACATGTCCTAGCTGTATTACCATATGAAGTTATTAACATATTTATTATTCTCTGTTACCTTTATCAAAAAGACAGCAATGGTGATTTTTAGAGATAAGGATCGCTGTACAGCAGAATTAGCTTATGACGTAATTGACAGCAATAGTAAGTAGTAGTATAGTATGTATCGGAACGGGACTATAGTTAAGTACTGTTTATTACTCAATCGACCTGCAGCCAATCAGAGGCCTCCCTTTTGGCGGGAAATTCAAAAGCAGCCAATGAGAGGCCTCCCTTTTGGCGGGAAATTCAAATAGGTCACGTGACCGGAAGTGACCTACTTCCGGTCACGTGACCTTTGGGCGGGAAATTCAAATAGGTCACGTGACCGGAAGTGACCTACTTAAGAGGGTCACGTGACCACCATGTTGGCGGGAAATTCAAATAGGTCACGTGACGGGAAGTGACCTACTTAAGGGGGTCACGTGACTACTAGGTTGGCTTTTCAAAATAAGTCACTTGAGATTTTGATGGATAAATAAATTTAAAAAAAGAAAAAAAAAGCAAGCTGAAAAAAGCTTGCTAAAAAATAATTTAAAAATGTGGCTCTTTTTTTCTAGGGGGAGAGGGGCACTCTGGGGGGCACTCTTTAAGATGCATGGGGGGGGAGGGGGGGAGGGGGGGAGGGGGGGAGGGGAGGGGCAGGGTTTTTTAAGAGTGAGACTCGCTTCTCTGCCCTCTCTAAAAGAGAGGGCAGAGAGGCGAGTCTACTTACTATGAAAGGTATCATGATCGCGTTTATGATGATGTGCATCATGATGTGACTATCTTACAACCCTATGAGAAATAAGCAAGACATGGGCGTACTTACACGGGCTATTTGTAAACTAATTTCTCTTGAATCTATTAACAGCTCACATTTTTTTTTCTTAGATGACATCTGACAGCTGCTTGCTAGGCTAAGATATTGTTAAATAAACAACTTGGAAAGCTAATTACAGTTTTCTGGCTTGAAATATAGTCTTTCAACAGACTTTTTTTCTCATCTTACACAGAGGCAAATATCAGAGACACCCAATGGCGCTTAAACTGCTCTCAGCCAAGGGTCGGGCACTGCTGGACTATAATAGACGGGTCAAGGACCGTTCTACTGTGGGTCAGGCTAGGTCGGACATTCAATAACGCGACTTTAGCAAAACTTGCTTGAAAGTCTGACCATGCGAGATCCTTATGCCCCAGTCTGTCAATGCTGTCCAGACTTTCAAGCAAGGTTGTCAAAGACCTACCTGTCATTGAATGTCCGACTTAGCCTGCCTGACCCTCAGTAGAACGGTCCTTGACTCATCTATTATAGTCCAGCAGCGCCCGACCCTTGTATGAGAGGGGTATTGACACCATTGGCTGACTCTGATAATTCGCCTGTGTGCACGAGGGGAGGAGAGGGTTTACAGCTTGCGCTTATAGAGCACTACTAGTGGAGGTTTGGATGAGGAGGCTATGACATATGATGTTTGTCTTAAAAAAATAGCCATGGCGCATGTCGATGTCGCTTAATTATGCTCATATCTCATGTCGATTTTAAGAATTGCTCATGTCACCTGTCACTGTGTTTTTCAAGCTTCATGTCAAATGTCACTAGGCTTCATCTCGACTTTAGTGGTCCACACTGCTGCTGCTGCTGCTGCTGCTGCTGTCGGTGCTGCTGCTTGTGCTGCTTGTGCTGCTCATGCAGCAGCTGCTGGCTGCTTGTGCTGCTGCTGCTGCTGCTGACAGATGCTACTGCTTGTGCTACTGCTCGTGCAGCAGCTGCCAGCAGCTGCTGAAGCAGCTGTCAGCAGCTGCTGGCTGCTTGTGCTGCTGACAAGGTCATGGGGGCTGCTGCTGACGATGTCACGGATGCTGCTGACAAATGCTACGGCTTGTGCTGCTCGTGCTGCTTGTGCTGCTGAAGTCGCTGCCAGCTGCTTGTGCTGCACGTGCAGCTGCTGCTGAAGCCGCTGCTAGATGCTGCTGCTTGTGCTGCACGAGACTGAGTAGCCGCTATTCGGCGTTTCACTCCTTATGTACCCTGTCCTAGTTAATCCTCTTAAACGGCTGAAAAGGCTCTCTCAGCACAGAGACTCTACTCAATGTAAGAGATCAGTTAAGTAAGTTTTCACATGCCACCTGACTACTGCGGGAGGGTTTAGACTTAAGCAGCTTAGTGCACACACGTGTCTGTTAGAAAAGCTACCTGCACACCTGCCTTCCTTTTTCACTAGTATTTACCCCCTGCCGACTTATAAGACACCTATACACGCCTTCTTGCTTCTAGAGCTAAGCTGACTGGTAGCTATTTTAAAAGAGAATACTCGTTACCTGTATAACGGATAAGGGGGTTATGAGATTAGCGTGTGTATACAAAAAAAAACAAAAAAAAAAGCTACAGGGGGCGCGTGTCTGTCTGTGAGGTAGAGACCATGTGGTAAGCGACTCAAGTGTAAAACAACAGCACCTCCTCTTGTCGCAGTGAGTGGTGTGGACGGCGGCTGGCTAGTTGAATTTAAGCGTCAGCTTGAAAGATAAGGCCAAATAAAAAAAAAGGTTTGTTTCAGGTCACCCGACCAACCCTAGCAAAACAGGGTCGACCCTACGTGTTTTTTTTTAAGCAAGTTTGAAGAAAATTTCATATTTTTATACTTTTTGGGTCATTTTTAGAATTTCCACGGAGGATGGCTAGTACTTTCATGTTAAAAAAATAAAATAAAATAAAATAAAAATCCGACCTACCGACTCCAGTCTTTCTGCCCATGTTACCTGAAACATGCTTTTTTATTTTTTTTTGGCTTAATCCGTTCACGGGCTGGCGCGTCACACCTGTCGTTAATCACCCCCTGTAGTCTTTGTATACACAGGTGACTCGGCTTTATCTCTTCACCAGCTATAATCCCATATACATGTAGCGCACGTTACACTCGTTAATTCTCTTTTCATGCTGATGGATTAGGGGTGGAAGGGTTCAGGTGAAAAGCGATTTGATTCTCTCTGGAAGAGGGTTGGAGCTCTAGGTGAAAACAAGCTTAGAACATCCAGATTAGCTGCTCTCTCGGCTATATAAAGAGCTTCATTTTTTCTAATCTCTGCCCACTTCGTCTTGTTGTACACTATCAGTCACGAGGCAGACGCTGGAAGTAGCAGATGTTTGCAGTATGGTTTACACAGAGGTTACCTGCTAATAGGATTTTGTCAGAATAGGGTGAGTTGCTATTAAAATGAACATTTTAAATGGGTTGTTAATATGGTATCTGATGTTAATGAGCTAACACCTAACATTGAGGATTATGACCTCCCAGAGGGGCGTCTCGCCAAATTCTCCAGTCTTGACTATAGTCTTAACTGTCTAAAGACTGTGGAGCACGTTAATGGGTGGTCTCCTTACTAATTTCACTTGACCAGGCCGGCAGGGTCAACTAGGCTAAGTAATTACAACCACAAGGGCGGCTACTCAACATGCAAGTAGACCTACTACTACGAGATTGTCTTTTGACCACTCTGCCGCCGCCTGCTAGTCTGGCGATTACATGCTCTAGTATAGTTCTCCGCTCTTTTCGTCAGATGACGCCACAATAGGGTTTTTGTACATTTCCACGATACTCGCGAACATTTTAAACGCATAATGACCTATAATAAGCAACAAAGCACACTTCTAATATATTGAATATAAGAAACATGTCAACGTTGTGTATTTCTGATAGAATGAGGCAGATTCTTTGAAATATCAACTAAACTATAGTGAGATTGAAAATACTACACCATATCTAAAGCGATATAAAAGCTATATAAAGTCAGAACCTCTGACGGATCGGTAGGATCACTCAACCATTCGTCCTCGAAAGCAACACACGGTTCCCGTCCAACAGGACTTTGAGCCTTGACGCTTTTGAGGAGGATTGATCTCATGCTGCTTAACATGTGGTGTAATTAATCAACACCGCGGCCCCTCTTTAGGGGCCACACAATAAACAAAGAATAAAAAAAGGGTAGGACTTAGGTTTAAAGTGAATCTCCCAGGATTTTGGCGAGGTCGACAAAGGAGGAGATAACAGATTAAACTGCAGGAGACTATACGCAAACCTTGATACTCTCAGAGGGGGAGCTCCATATTGCGGACCTGTGGTCAAGGTAATTACAACCACAAGGGTGGCTACTCAACATGCAAGTAGACCTACTACTACGAGATTGTCTTTTGACCGCTCTGCTGCCGCCTGCTGGTCTGGCCATTACATGCTCTAGTGTAGTTCTCCGCTCTTTTCGTCAGATGCCGCCACAATAGGGTTTTTGTACATTTCCACGATACTCGCGAACATTTTAAACGCATAATGACCTATAATAAGCAACAAAGCACACTTCTAATATATTGAATATAAGAAACATGTCAACGCTGTGTATTTCTGATAGAATGAGGCAGATTCTTTGAAATATCAACTAAACTATAGTGAGATTGAAAATACTACACCATATCTAAAGCGATATAAAAGCTATATAAAGTCAGAACTTCTCACGGAACGGCATCTGCAACAGATCACTCAACCAGGTGTCTTGAAATGCCACGCAGGGTTCTCGTCCAACAGGACTCTGAGCCTTGTCGCTTTTGAGGAAGGTTTGATCTCATGTTGCTTAACATGTGGTGTAATTAATCAACACCGCGGCCCCTCTTTAGGGGCCACACAATAAACAAAGAATAAAAAGGGTAGACCTTAGGTTTAAAGTGAATCTCCCAGGATTTTGGCGAAGTCGACAAAGGGGTAGATAACAGATTAACCTGCAAGTGACTATACGCAAACCTTGATACTCTCAGAGGGGGAGTCTCATTTTGCGGACTTGTGGTCAGATCTATCCCTTCTAGGGGGCAGGTTGCATGTCGTAAATGTCTACTACAGACATTGGGATATATTGTTAATCTTACTCTAGGGTCTCCATAATTAGACCCTGAATCCGTTGTTAAACGGGTGTGAGGGGGTGGTAACTAATACTTATGAGATGTTAGCTTAGTTCATAGTCTCCTTACCAATTTTCACTTGACCAGGCTGGCAGAGCCAACTAGTCTAGGTAATTATAGCCACAAGGGCGGCTACTCAAGATCTAAGTAGACCTACTACTACGAGATTGTCTTTTTGGTCCTTCTGCTGCTTAGTTATTACATCCTCCAGTCTAGCTCGCCACACCCTTTGAGCAGCACCACCATTGCCTCGGTAAAAGTGTAGGGTGTGTGCTTTCCACCTTCAGGTATCCATAGATTCGATCACTATCACCCCCCTTGAAATGACTTCAGCTGTTAATTAGGGCGTAAAGCCACCAACCAAGTCCCTGTCAAAAGATGTGAATAACGAAACGCGCTAGTATAGTTCTCCGCTCTTTCGTCAGATGGTGCCACAATAGGGGTTTTGTACATTCCTACGATGCTCGCGAACATTTCAACGCATAATGAGCTACATAGGCAACAAAGCGCGCTTCTAATATATTAAAATATAAAAAACAATTCAATATTGTGTATTTCTGATAGAAATGAGGCGGTTTCCTTAAATACCAACTAAACTATAGCGAGATGAAAAATACCACACCATATCTAAGGCTTTATAAAAAACTATAGAAAGTCAGAACCTCACACGGATCAGCATTCTGTTTGCAACGGATCACCCCTGACCCACTGGTCCTCGCATGCCACACACGGCTCTGCCGTGTTTGAGCTTTGAGGTATCACCCATCAAGTGATCCATGCTGCCCAACATGAAGCGTAATTAATAGCTGCTGTTGCATAGCACAGTGGCAGCATCTAACTAACTCTAAAGAGTTAGTCGGCCCCTCTTTAGGGGCCACACAATAAACAAAGAATACCCTGAATCTGGGACCTGCGGGCGAGGGCCCCAACTGTGAAGTCATTATTGGCCACATTGGTAATATCAATTAAAACTTTAGACAACACCCACCTTAAGTATCATTAACGGACAATATCAATGAACTCAGCATCCGCCTGGTTACCACATTTAGCACCAATTTTACAACTCACAGGGGCCACACTAGCCTCACCGCGCTTTTTATTGCTCTGCTGATTTCTCCAATCCAAAACATGAGGTATCTAGTCTAGCTGTGAGCTCATTGGGCTAAACAAAAAAATAATCCGTGTTCAGGTAACATGGTCCAAAAAAAAATAGGGTAGGTCTACGTCGCCTAAGGCGACGAAAGCGCGTCAAAGCGTTTACAGGGTTCGAGCCCGCGAGCTGCTCCTTGGGGCTGCAAAAAACGCTTAGACACTGAAATCCCATAGGGAAAAAATTTTGGGTTTTTGGACTTTAGGCCTTAATTTGAGGGTGATCCCGGGCTGATAGAAAAATAATTCTTGGACGAGCGGATAGCTCTGGATCTCTTTTATCTAAAACAGCGAAAAATTGATTATGGTTTCGCCGCAATTCATCCGACGGGGGGTAATCAGCCCCCCCCTCTGCCAATCAAGGCAGTGAATCTTGGCGACCGTGCGATCACTCACGGCCACCGCGACGAACCGACAGAAGACCTCGGCATCTTAGTATGATTCGTGTGACCTACTTAGAGGCTCACACGGTGGAGGTGTGTCCGGCGTTCGGCGCGCTGATTGGCTACTGGTGGGAGGCGCTGTGCCGCGTCAAGAACTTCACCTATTAGGGGCGGCTGTTAAAGGCGCACTGAGTTGAGGTGCACCTTTAAGCAAGAGTGCGATCCGGCCCAGTCTTGCGGACCTCTGTTTGGAGAGTGTAGCGGGCGGCTATGTCGCGCTCTCCAACCACAGGCTTAACAGTGGTCCGCAAGACTAGAGTGCAAGACGCGTGCACACACAGACCGAACAGACACACACAGACCCACACACCCACACACTCCTATCAGTGGGACGTCTAGCAGATTCGGGAGAGGGGACCAGGGAGGTACTCTCGGCTAGCGGCCACTAATTGCCTGTTTAGATAAGGCACAGAAACAAAGGGTGATGACAGACTACGTGTTCAAGCAGCCGACATGTCCTGACACTTGATAATGGGTGTGGACCGCTAAATTCGATATGGTGACATGACCATTTCTTATAATCGACAAACGACATGAGGTCTAATGACAAGTGACATGAGGCCCAAAAAAATCCTAGTGACAGGTGACATGAACATTTCTTAAAATCGACATGGGATATGAACATTATTAAGTGACATTGCCATGTGACATGGTCATTTTCTAAGATCGACATTCGACATGGGGACCCCCTATCCAGAGCCCCTTGATAGATGACAGCTGTTGTGTGTAAGAAAAGTGTATGCCTCACAATCAAAAGATGATAAAAGGCTTTATCCCACTCGATGTGGGTTTTGAATCAAATATCAAGGGATCAAATATCAGATCGATATTTGACGTCGTCAAGTGATATCTGACGTTGTCAATCACTTTTTACTATGTAGTCAAGGTCGTAAAAACAGGGCGCTCTGATTGGTCAACAGCATGAATGAAAGTTGCATCTCAAACTTTTAATACTCGGTATGGGGCCCCGTGGGACTGGGACCAATATTTTGCAATTTTCGGAAATACTGTCGAGAATTTCTAGATGGAAACATCTTGTCTGGGGTAATTTGACCTCTACTCTTCGATATTCAAGTAATACTCAAGCTATTCTGACTCTAAACATGAGTAAAACGGTCATTTAACCAGCGTTATCGGCAGCGCCGACATCAACAACTGCTGATCTCCCTTGGTTACATGACCCAGCTCCGTTTCTAAGGCCTCATGGATCGGGGCCCTGAAGGGGGATCTGCAGAGGCCCTATATCGGGCCCTAGATATGTACATTATATTAATATCTCATAACTTAATTTACTCTAAAATCTTCTGATGGTTCATAACCTTGACCCTTATCTCCTTTTCTCGCGGGATAAAGATATAATTTGGTTGTTGGTGTGGCCTCTCGTGGATATCTGCTCTTCTCCACGGCACCTCTCGAGCCCCCTGCGGGGCCTCTAGGGGCTGCTAGACGTCTCTCTGCTATGTAGTGTGGGATGTAAAAGAACCCTTGTCTCGGTAAAAGGGCCAATAGATTCGATCACCATCACCGCTCTTGAAATGACCATAGCTGTTAACTAAGGCGTAAAGCAACCCACACACCCACACACCCACACACCCACACATTTTTCTGTATGAGCCTTCAGACCTCAAGCTGCTCAGTGTACGGGACTAGGTTTTGTCATAGGCCCTACGGACGCTACTCAAGGTAAAAATAAGAGAGCTGTCTCACCATGACATTGGGCTGGCTGTAGTTTTTTATGTTTCGGTACCTACAACCAAAACAGCCAGTACCCACCCCAAGGCTTCATGTCGCACGCGGGAAAAGTATAACGGTGGCGCCAACTGTCGGAATAGCGGGTACACTACGTCATTAGTTCTTTTGTTCTCCGCTGAGTGACTGGGCGAAATGTAGTCGGTAGCTCTATTTTCTGTGCACTGTTCTGTTCATTTTCTACACTTAACACTTAAATAGACCGCGTGTTTGTACAAGCTAACCGTTTTTATCAGTGCAAAAATTAAATAAGCATCGGATAGAACACTAAAAAAATGAGAAAGTAATCCAGCACTTAGTATAAGGCACCAGTTTTATCATGAGACACCGAAAGTCTGGTTTTTTTAAGGTGGATAAGACAGTCGACTGAGAGCTCCAAACTAACCAAAAACGTACCAGAGGGAGAACGTACCCGACAGGGCAGGGGCCTTCTACACCCCGGCTCTGATTGATGAGCAAGCGACAAGTGCTACAGAGGGCCTATTCCTCTTTTGAGGTGGGCCCGAAATTGAACAAAAGAATAAACTCAAGAAAAAGCCTTAAGCTTAAAAGAGTTGTAGATACCGATTTTAACGAGGAAGTCACATTCATTAGTTTACAAATAGCCCGTGTAAGTACGCCCATGTCTTGCTTATTTCTCATAGGGTTGTAAGATAGTCACATCATGATGCACATCATCATAAACGCGATCATGATACCTTTCATAGTAAGTAGACTCGCCTCTCTGCCCTCTCTTTTAGAGAGGGCAGAGAAGCGAGTCTCACTCTTAAAAAACCCTGCCCCTCCCCTCCCTAGTAGTCACGTGACCCCCTTAAGTAGGTCACTTCCCGTCACGTGACCTATTTGAATTTCCCGCCAACATGGTGGTCACGTGACCCTCTTAAGTAGGTCACTTCCGGTCACGTGACCTATTTGAATTTCCCGCCCAAAGGTCACGTGACCGGAAGTAGGTCACTTCCGGTCACGTGACCTATTTGAATTTCCCGCCAAAAGGGAGGCCTCTCATTGGCTGCTTTTGAATTTCCCGCCAAAAGGGAGGCCTCTGATTGGCTGCAGGTCGATTGAGTAATAAACAGTACTTAACTATAGTCCCGTTCCGATACATACTATACTACTGTAAGTTGTTGCCGTATTCCCCATTAATGAGACGACAACAGTTCTCATGGTCTGGTGTTCTACCAGAAGCTTACCCTTGATGCTGAATGCAGTGAGGATGGCAATAGGTGTACAGAATACTGCCATCAACACCCACTGCCACATGAAGGACGTCGGTGTATCTGGAGACCCGAGTGTAGGGAAGACATCCTCTGTTAAATGGAATTGGGGTTCATTGATGATGTGATGGTTGACTCTGCATTCAACATATTTGCTCATTATCCGAGGATTTCCAGAAGAAAAATTTCCAATCTAAAAACAATACAGTATGCACATATATGTGGTTTGTTATGTTGTTTGCAACAGGCAACTGTAATATTATTACGGCTGTAGGATTTACTAATATGCTATCGCCATTTCACTATCATGCATGGATATAGGCCTGACAAATCATGAGAACAAGGAATCACACACATGCAGGCTTTATGTAGCCGTTAAAGGGATGGCCATGCATGCCTACCTACCTGTGTGTGTGTTGGGGATGGGGAGCGACAGCTTGTCGGATTTGTCATTCGATGGTTGAAATTCCTTTTTTAATTCAGATATCAAATCGTCCTCATGTATGTTCAGATATTTTAGCAGGTGTTGGAGGTGTTGTGAGAGCCTGGAAGAAACAAGAAAATTCATTAAGTAAGGTTCCCTATCCTACTTTAAATGTAAGAAACCACCTAAATTGTGAAAATGGTTTGATGTATGCCATGCAATAGGAAATTACATGCAACAGGTCGAAGATTCAAACTGTGTTAGTCTAGAAGACGGACTTAGACCAACAATTTGCCTCAATTGAATATTATGGTGTTTGGTTCAAAGAACCTAACGTGTCATGTGCCGCGGTGCGGTGGTTAACCCCAGCAAGAGATTCGATTGCAATCATTGAACTGTATGTGAACATTGCTTAGATGTGAGTAAATGACACTGATGTGAGTAAATGAGAACATATTGAAAACCAATACAGTAGCAGGGTAGGTAAGATAGAGATATATAAGGTAGATTTTTTATTATCAATGCTAGTATAAACGGCTTTCCCAAGATGGCAGACAGGAACCCATGAATGTGTTGTACTACAGTTCCCCATGTCATTTCCAGGTGGAGCCACATTATCCAACGTTTAGCCAATAATAGAGAGCCATAGAGAAAGGTTCTGAAACATTGTGTAACGGTTTTCTTTTATTTACTGGGATGTATATCATTACAGTAAAGACTCTAAAGATAATTTTACCTTGAGTTTGATGGGAGTTTCCCCTGGTGTCTTAGTACATTGTCTACAGCAGTAGTTGGGAAGTCCACCGTGAAATGCTGGTGTTGTGTGGAGGTGGGGAGGGTACGTGCCCGGATGTAGAGTGCCGCCCCTGGTACCCCGGTCAGGGGGATGTACTGAGACGCCCCCTGGCGGGAGTCGTACAGAACCTCTCCGTCAGAACTCTGCCCGCCCTGCACCACCACCACAGCCTGGTCTGGGGGCAGAGACATGACATTGACAACATATTATAAACTGTAGACCTGCATCTATATTTGTGATAATTGAAAAGAAATGGCCTGGAATTGGTACGGAGCGACTGTTTTTCTGCAGACCGGTACAGTATATGCAGGGGCGATACAACCTAGCATCATATCCAAGCCAAGCACAGAGGTCAGACAATGTGAGTGTGAACAGTCAAGTTTGGAAAAGGTTTGGAAAAATCCTATTCCCCAAACCTAGCTCTATTGAATGATATTGAAAATAGTGAAAGCATAATTTTTGTGTATGAAATAAGAAGGCTTTAAAAAGAAGCTGGACAGAAATATGTAATTATCTACAGAAAAGCAAATGGGCTGAAGATACAAATGTACACAAAACACAAAAATCCATGTTCGAAATCGTAAAACCGAGGAACATTTTTCCCAAGACAAATTAGAAAGTAGAAGATTAGAAAAGAAGGATGTACATCTAAGACTCACCAGAGACATTTCCAATCCACACGTCCTTTCCCTCCGGTACATGAGCTATCCACACACAGTCCATGTAGCCGTCCAGGGGGACGACCGTCTTACGGTCCACGCTCAGTCTCCCACAACCTGAAAGGGAAAAAAAACCCATTAAGCTACCGGCTTTTGTTGCAAAATTTCATATCAATATTTTTTTTTATAATACAGCATGATATTCAGTGCATTTGGCTGTTCTTCACTTTTTAACACAGAATATAGTGTGCAGCTTATATTATACTAAATCAATATCCGATTCTCATAAAATTCACCGCACAAAGCATAGTTATTGTAAATGTGTTTACCATACCTGAGGTTTTGGGAGGAGTCCATCTTGCGATGCTCTCTTCAAATGAGAAGAGAAGAAGACACTGTTAGTTCTTCAATAGACCAGGTACTGATGTTACTGTTCTTGATGAAACTCCATCTTAACACTATTATATATGTACAAGCTGAGATGATCTTCACGATAATTGTCAAAAAAAAGTTTCTACACAGACGTCGCTGTCACATTGGGAAATTTAAATTCATGTAATTTCAGTTTTTAAACATTATAGAAAGATCAGGTGTATGGCTCAGACTACATGATGAAACAGAACATGACATGAAGTATACCTTTATCAATAAGTCCTTGGTAGGTGGCCCTGTAGCCTGTGTGTGTGGTGTCTGCATGGTGCTGTATGTAGACGGTGAGGTGCAGGGTGTGGGTGCGGGACAGCAGCACGGGGAGGGGGTGGGGGGAGGTGCACAGCTCACCCCGCCCCACCCTGTACAGCGGGGTGCTGTCTGACCCGGCATCACGCACCTGGACAGCCACAGACACAACAGTCTTATAGTTAACATGGTGTTGATAAGGGTATGACAACGGGAGTCTGGGGTAACATGGTTATAAAGCTAAGTGAAATATAGTTGCAATCTCTTTTTTCCTACAGGCGAAATATATGGGACATAGTTTCCAGCTGTGGCAAGGCCTATGATTTAAATCTATGTACATTTTTTTATGTTAAACCAATCTCTAAACAGTGGTAACTGTATTCAGTATTGCTCACAAATAAGTAAGACGACACACCCACGTGTTTCCCTCATCATAATAAGTACGCTAAGTCACCTCTATCCAGCTGCCGCACGGCAGGTCCAGGTCGGAGAACTCGAGTCTGACCCTACAGTCATGGAGGGGCATGTTACCTGCAGCAGGACAGTCAGTAAACCGTTAGGGACATCACAATATGTAATTACCCAGGTAACATAAGTACATTGGGTCATGATTGGGCCAATATACCACTAAAAATTGGGCCAATATTCGCATTTTGATATTGGCCCACCGCTGGTTTGATCGCTGGCCCAGTAATGGCCCATGCTTGGAGA
The DNA here is from genome assembly GCA_947462335.1 of Harmothoe impar. Lineage (NCBI taxonomy): Eukaryota > Metazoa > Annelida > Polychaeta > Phyllodocida > Polynoidae > Harmothoe > Harmothoe impar. The sequence continues at coordinate 21,651,157 of OX381714.1, forward strand.
AAGGGATATTGATTTCATGTTGGCCCAATGGTGGGCCAACATTTCAATGTTTTAAAATTATTCCAAGGTTAGAAATTAAACATCGGGGCAACCTACATATGTCAGCCCAGCATATAATTTTCAATATAGGACCACTGCAACAATCACTAATATTGAACAATACTACTTTTGTGTGTATAATTGAATGTGCAAGCATACTTAATACATGACTGTCAAGTATCATCAGTTTAGAAAAAGCCATTTCTGTCTTTTCAAGCCATCTTAATCTCTATCCCAAAATGGTTAGAAATAATACAAACTGTATTACTATCATTTAGGAGTTATCTAACTTTATTGCCCACACATGAGGCACTTTTAAATATTGAATTCCATCCATGACCTGGAAACGTGTAGAGCACACTGGGGATCACATTTAAAACCCAATGTGATGGCAACATAGGAGCCAACCTGTCAGAAACTCTTCAGGCAACATTGAATCCCTCTGGTGCAGATTACAGCCAATATTGGACCAGTGTAGTTAGAATTGTTGTTGGTCCAACATCAGAAATAATATGATGGCCCTGAAATGTTCCAACACTGGGCCAACATTGGGTCAATATTAGCAATATCAAGCATGGACCAGCCCTGGCCTAGCGGTCAACCCATGCAGCAATGGCCCATTATCAGAATTGCCAAGGGTGAGCCATCATTGTAATTTGTATGTTGAACCAATGTATGCATTACCTACAATGGGCCACGGTTGGTATAACAATTGCGATGGAGTTGATCATTGTCGACATTGGCCCAATATAGGCTACCCTTGCTACCTGGGATATACCACCTTGTCATCATGAGTTGTAACACAAGAGAACAACTGTATCACGTGATGTTTGAAAATGGCAATCTTAGTGAAAATTGCAAATTTGATATAAAAAAGAAAGGTAGCAACTTACAGGTGAGTAGGTAGGTGTGGAGTCCTGTGTGTGTAGGAGCACAGCAGGTCGGGAACCCTGCAGACTGCAGCACCCCCTGCTGGTACGGCAGTACCGACACAAGGGGCGTACTGGGACCTGCAGGCAGAGGGATAACATCATACACAAGGGGCGTACTGGGACCTGCAGACTGCAGCACCCCCTGCTGGTACGGCAGTACCGACACAAGGGGCGTACTGGGACCTGCAGGCAGAGGGATAACATCATACACAAGGGGCACACTGGGACCTGCAGACTGCAGCACCCCCTGCTGGTACGGCAGTACCGACATATGGGGCGTACTGGGACCTGCAGACTGCAGCACCCCCTGCTGGTACGGCAGTTCAGACACAAGGGGCGTACTGGGACCTGCAGATTGCAGCACCCCCTGCTGGTACGGCAGTTCAGACACAAGGGGCGTACTGGGACCTGCAGACTGCAGCACCCCCTGCTGGTACGGCAGTTCAGACACAAGGGGCGTACTGGGACCTGCAGATTGCAGCACCCCCTGCTGGTACGGCAGTTCAGACACAAGGGGCGTACTGGGACCTGCAGACTGCAGCACCCCCTGCTGGTACGGCAGTTCAGACACAAGGGGCGTACTGGGACCTGCAGATTGCAGCACCCCCTGCTGGTACGGCAGTTCAGACACAAGGGGCGTACTGGGACCTGCAGACTGCAGCACCCCCTGCTGGTACGGCAGTACCGACATATGGGGCGTACTGGGACCTGCAGACTGCAGCACCCCCTGCTGGTACGGCAGTACCGACATATGGGGCGTACTGGGACCTGCAGACTGCAGCACCCCCTGCTGGTACGGCAGTTCAGACACAAGGGGCGTACTGGGACCTGCAGACTGCAGCACCCCCTGCTGGTACGGCAGTACTGACACGTGGGACGTACTGGGACCTGCAGGCAGAGGGATAACATCATACACAAGGGGCGTACTGGGACCTGCAGACTGCAGCACCCCCTGCTGGTACGGCAGTACCGACACAAGGGGCGTACTGGGACCTGCAGACTGCAGCACCCCCTGCTGGTACGGCAGTACCGACACGCAGGGACTCGGACCTGCAGACACAGGGATAACACATTGTATCATTGTAATTGCTATGATAAAGACAGTACTATGACATATGGTAGCTATCTAATATCTACTCAGAAACATGATAATATAAATACAGATAATGAAAGCTTAAAAGCTAAAAAGGAAATTAAAGTTGTCGTCGTCCTTAAACACATTGTTTTTTCCATTAGATAAGACTTACCTGATTGCTGGGTTGTATTCAGGGCGGAGCTGGCTACTTGAAAGATTACTACCATCATGAATCGTCGCACATCCATTTCTATCAGGGAATACATGGATTAAAAGTAAGGCTTATGTATAAACATATAGACATGGATTCCTGATGTAAGTGCTTTTTATCGCATTGATACATTGTGCCGATACTACAGAAGCCCCCCCCCCCTACAAAGCAGTACCAGCGAGTCACTCGCCGGCGCTGCGCATCTCGCGGACTCGTGAATCTTGAGGCATCACGCCATGCTAATTATGAGCCTATTAAAAGCCTGAGCTTCAATCAATTATAATGATCAATCATGCATAAACCGGGGTATAAACCTAGCATGTCATATACAGCTATCAGAAACGTGTGTCTGTTTCTGTATACGACATTGATCACAACGTGAAACACAACCTGTATACATGTAGTCTACAGGGACACCTGCTGTGTGACACGTATAGTGATACAAAAGTGTAGGGATTACCCTCACATGTAAATATATATATATATATATATATATATATATATATATATATATATATATATATATATACAATTATATATACACGTATGCTAGGACTATTTATCCTTATACTACTGCTTGACTAGATTATATTAATTATATAGGCATCTTGGCCTTTTTTTTTTTTTTTTTTATTAAGGTCACTACCAACCTCATCCCGCCTTTCCTTCTCACTCTTTGGCCCTCTGTGGCCTTCATCCTCCCTCTAGACTAGGCCTCGGCCCTCATCCCCTCCTGCTGGGAGGACTCCTCCATGTTTTATTTCTGTTTGTTGTGTCCAGTCTTGTCCTGTATCTGTTCTCTGTCCACTACTTCATTGTGCCATCCCCCTAGGGGGAATGGTGCCCTCCTCTTTAAAGGTATCTTTTTAGGGGCTACACTTCCGGCACCTCAGGTGCATTCCCAAACCCACAATATCCAGTAGACCCAGACCTCCTTTTCTCTCCCCCCGGCTCTTCCTCCCCTTCCCTTCTCCATATCTGGTGAATTCCATCTTCCCATGCACTAGCCATAACCGGCAATGTAGTGCTGTCTCTAGATCCATCATACTGGAGGCTTTAAAATGTTTAGATAGATACAAACTGTTTAGATATTATACCAGAATACAGTATACAGTATATATTGTACATGTATGTTACTAAAACTTCAACCTACCTTTAATATCAAGTATCCACTGTATATGCAGCCTTGTTCTGTGTGTGTGTGTGGTATGTCCTCGTGGCAGTACTGAGGCTGCCCCGCCCCCCGGGTACCTTTATCCCCGTCACGTCGTGTTGGGGGCCACCTACATACAGCCCCACCTCACACACAGGTGGGGGGAGGTCCTGTCCTGTAACGGGAGGTGGTGCCACTCAGCTGAACACATCTCTGTACGTGCACAGCCAACAGCGCCTACTGTGTGTATCAAGTTCACATCCTTGTTTTAGTCAAGCAACACGATTCTGCTCCGAGCGTGACGCCTCTGCTAGAGGTTTGAACTAATCAGAGACATAAATTGGCCCCTGCAGGTGTGTGCCCAGAATGTATGTCCGTGACCAGATGTACCTGTGTCATGTCCAGGTGACGTCCCGGGTCGTGTGCAGCATCCCGGACCTACTGGACGACACGAGTTGGCAGGCCTCCCGCCTATGGATCCTATAACGTCAATGGTGACTAGCCTGGGGCCAACAAATATATACATGTGTTTGACGTAACTCAAACCTATACCTAGTAGAACAGTGCCGGACCTAGACATATTCATGCAATCTAAACAAATATGTTTAGTACGGTGGCCATCAAGGATCACCAAAAAAGAAATATCACTATAATACAATGAGATTCTTTTTTCCACTTTTCACTTTTCTCAAAAGGCAATTTACTTGCTGTCAACTACGAAAATTCTTGCTGCCAACTGTCAACATTGGCCAAGGAGGGTCACTGTTTTGCTGTCAACCCTGTGTATTCATACGCCGCCAGAACTACATACGGTCCAAGCACTTCTTGCTTAGGGGAATGGAATGGGGCTTCCTATTGCCTGCAGGAGAGTGTCCTGTTTCTAAGCATTGAAATAGGACACAGTCGGCAGGCATTCCTGTGTGAAGATCCTTTCTTTTTACCTTATTTGATACAAAATATAATGGTGTTCTAAATGTGTTAAACAACAGATTTGAATCGAGCAGTAAGGCTAGGTTAGAAGAAATAACAGACTAGATGCATCACATCCCTGTTAGATTAAGGCTAATATCAATATGGTATATTATATTATCTCATTAAGCCCTTTGAGCTACAGTAACGCGTGGATTTCTTTACTAGAAGGGGTGAACTTTGTTTGATCCCCCCCCCGAGAGTTCCAAATGTGTTTGGTCCTCTCCTAAATACACCAACCCCTCTGTTGTTGAGAAAGCAGTCCCCTAACCGACATGGCCCATAGCAGTGACACATCAGTGATACACTGTGACATCATCATACCCATCAGGGATCTGTCGGAAACCAACTAGAGCAATGTTTGAGTTAGATGAAATAAATAATTGAAGAAGAAAAGGAGCATAAATCGATCACCAATCAATCAATGCATAATGAACTGGTTTAAAGGTATACACCAGGGTCTGCCCATAATATCTCTTAATCACTTGGGATTATATTAGTTTGATATATGGTGATGTAATAGAAGCAAAGAAATCAATACCTCAAAGTGCTAGATTTTGATATATAGACATTTGAAGCTAGGACACCCTTAACTATGACCGCGTATGGGTAAACCCTTATGTTTTTCAATGTTTTTCTATTTTTGAAAGATTGACCCATAATATCTCAACCAAACTTCTCAGATCTTTAGAGGAGATTATTTGCAACATAATCAATCCATGAAAATGAGTAGTCATAGGTGAAACCAAAGAGCCATGACTGATTTAGAGAAAAAACACAAATTTAAAATAATGCTATTTTCTCTTTATTTCGCAACACAGACAATAAATTGGCCAACATTTTGTAATCAAAACCCTAGCCATCTGTACATAGGATCAAAAGATACATAATACTACAAAAGAAAAAGTGATTCATTGATAAATAAAAACAGTTTGCGATTTATTAAAATATTTTCTAGTCAGTCTAAACACCTATAAAAGCTTAGGGCACAGCTTTTCAAAGCAGAGAAAAACAGTGACAAGATGTTTAGAATGCCATAGGGAGGCATTTAAAGGGTTAGTAAATGTGAGTTAGATGATATGCAAAAGGGAGATATGATTTTAGCATGGTTTTAGGTAGTTTCATGTTTTGCCACCAGGTGCCATATGTGTAGACCCTGGTGTATAGCTTTAAACCATGACTTATCGTCAACAGTACGGCCGTACATGGACGGCCGTACTGTGCCAGCCCCCTGTGTGGTACCTGGCTTCCTGGTTTTAACAAGACCTCAGCTTGGTGATATTTAGTAAAGAGTACCATGAAAAGGTGTGCAACCAAATATCCACGGTCATCTTTCACCTTCCAATATACTCTACAAGGAGGGACCCAGCCAACACACCCAAATGGGCCCCATATGGGCGTGTCTCTGGGCACCATGGGCTAGCCCATAACTGGGTATTAACTGGTAATTGTCAGGGCTTCCATATGGGGCCCATCTGGGCTGAGCCCAGAATATCAATATAATACAAAAGGAGTCAAAAGTAAATTACTTGTGAGATAGACGCTTAAGCCATGCTTATATAGAGGGTTACAGAAGGTCAAGGTGTCGAAAGTATATTAGAGAATTAAATGTTAATCTACGATGTGCTACAGCTCCATCGTTAAAAAACAAGCTACCTCACACAGAATCATACAAAAGAAGCTTAGAATACAATATTTCTGTAATTTGGAATGATTTACATTCATCTTTAAGAAACTATCCAGACTTGGTATCATTTAAATTAAGGGTAAAAAGAGAGCTGAGGGATTTAATCCCAAAGCAAGACGACATATTGGTATAAAAGTGTTATCTTGTATAGCAGATTAGTAAAATATTAACATTTGTTTGTAACTTGGTTTATTGATGTGTGGTATTACAATACCTGATACTCCTTATAAAATTGTAACAATTATTCCCAATTGCATCACATGCTATTGTAACTGACAGTAATGCATATAGAATGTGCAAATCTTTACATGAATCTTGTTATCCCTCATACAGATAATACACATTTTATAACAACTATTCTTTTGCTTACCTCCATTGTATTAGTTCATGTATTGTCCTGTTTAGATTTAAGATCAGACATATGTGGATCAACAAGGGAAAAGGGACCTCCGCGGGGGATTTTTAGTACCAACTTTGGCCACCAGGGGGCTCCATATAGCCAAAAAGGATCAAGATATAGCAAAAACCTGTCTATACTACTTTTCTATGTAGAATATGATAGGTCACGTTAGAAAATTCCATTTTTGGTGAAAACATTCCATATTTGAAATGGAAAAGAACGTTTTTGGGCCTAAATTGGTGTTTTTGCACACATTGGTTGCCATGGAAACATGATTTTCATTCTAAATCGAAAATTTAAAAAAATTGAATGAAAGAAGGCCCCAAAACAATTTCTATGCTGAAAACAGAATGTATATACCATTTTTAGATCAAAAGTTGTGACCAATTGTTTGAAAAAGTTTGGATATTTGGTAATTAGCATAATACTAATTAGATAGGAATATCTCTAAAACAAAGGAATATAGAGCTTAATGGCATTTAAGATTGGACAGTGACCACCCATATTCAGAGAGCCAGTACTCAAAAACTAGAACTGGCACCTGCTTATAAAAGATATCACTGGAAAGCTGATGACATCAATTTTATTATTGAGTTTTTACCTTGGAGGACCCTTTTCCCTCGACTGTCCACATATGTTTATTCTGCTGTGAGAACATACACGACTGTTTAATCTGATTGAGGTAGTGTCTCATGATGATATCCAGTCATGTGTTTGTTCAAATTAGTAAAATTTATGGTATGTCAAATAAGTATCTCAAACAGATACATGGGTACATTGATGTAAAAACAAATTTCTTCTATGAAGATTTAATTTGAATAGAAAACTTCAGTTAAAATATGTAACTATTGTGTGATTGAAGTAGAAACATAATTAACAAGTTTATTGTCAAGCACAAATTAAGTAGTGCTAATTATATATATATATTAAAATTGATATTATTGTATAGGAATACCCAAAGGTGGCTGACGAAAACAGGCTTTATTGTCTAGAAGCAGCCTTTTTGCTCAGAAAGCATTAAATGTAAAGTTATGACGTGTATAGGGATGAATGGAAATGGAATACTTTACAACATAATTATTTATTTATATAATGGATTTACGTGTGTACATATTGATTTGATTTTGAGCAAATACATTTTTTAAATTGAAAAATTGAATTGAAATTGACCATTGTCATGTTCGCACTGCAAATCCTTCAATTCATACTCATTTCTGAAAATATTCAATGAATTTACATTTTAAATTGACATTATATGTGTTTTTGTAAAAGTGGGTTTCATCTGGTTTGGAAATGGGCAAACTTGGCGAAGGTGTCCCATGGGCTCAGCATGGGCAGCCAGATAGGGCCCAGGTAGGATGAGCCCATGTATGGAACTTAGTTTTTTAATGGATTTCTTGCACTGCAGATACTTTAATTTATCCTCACTTGTCCCTTTTTTTCTAGAAAATGCAAGTTCAAATTATTTTTCTTATGCTATGTTGTCTACCTGGGTTTCACCTGGGCTACCTGGGTTTCACTTTCATGATCACATTTCAAGGACCTTTCCCCAAAAGAGTGGGGTTCACCTGGGCTAGCCCTGGGCTAAGCGGGCAAGTATTGTTCCTGAGTTTACCACTAGATGTCATCATTGAGAGAACATGGTATTTAATGTCCTATAGACATTTTCTTGTCTTTATCACAATGAGCCATAAATTCACAATTCCTTTAAAACCATTGAAACGCAACAGTTTTCACAGTACGTTCATATTATATAAAATTGTCTACACAAGTTTACATATGAATAGAGAAACAAGGAGCCCACCTGGGTCCCACTTAGATCTGAACAGGGCCAGCCCACTTTAAACCTGGGCAAGCCCTTCTGGGCCCCACCTGATAGTCCCGGTCAAAACGAAGCGGGCCCCAGATGGGCAGCCCATATGGGCCCCATAAGGCAGCCCATCTGTGACCCATCTAGGGCCCACTAGGGTGTGTTGGCTGGGGAGTGCCATCTATAGTGTATGTTGGTCATCACTTATTCAAGACCCCCAGTGTGTTACATTTTGCTCCAACCTTGAAGCATGTACATCCCACATACACACACTCTTGATAGACTATGGCAGCAATTTGAAAGGAGATTCAGTCATTTGGTTCTAATCTCAATACCTGCCCTGTCTGTCCTGTCACCACACCACACTATTACATATTCATCCAAACCGCTAACCTTGTGTTATAAAATCCTAGTTGATAAATCCAAGTTTCTCTTAATCCTGGGTGAAAGGCCACCTAGACAGCCGATACAATATTGACACTGCATTACCATACATGTATTGGAGAAACTATCATAAGACAAGTATGTGTCAATCATGACAGCTAGATAATTGTCTAGAATAGAACTTCAATATAGGCAAACTTTAATAACTAAACCCAAGGATAAGATATTTTATACAGAAATATGGTATTTATTAAACACAGGCTACTAAGTAAGTGCTTGAATAAAATAGATACATAGCGTAATGTTCTGTACACATCACGGCATTGGCCTGAGTAGGATACATCTTATATCAGCAAGTTGGTCAATACACATGAAGAAATCACAAACCCGTAAAACCATGTACCTGTGTGCTTATGGCCACCGTCCACAGAGCATAAATCGGCTGCATATGAATAAGATTGCCCTACATTCCCTATGTAAATTACGTATAGAATGGCCTATACGGCCGATTTATGCTCTGTGGATGGTGACCCTTAACCACTATGACACTTTCAGCACTAAACATGTCATGTTGCTTTGAGTTAGTGCTGCCTTTAGACATCATGCCGATCACAATTATGAGGTCGATACCCTTCCAAATGGTAAGAATGATACATAAATGCATCATGATGACAAAAGAGGCATAGCAAAATCTAGCACTATGCGGTCCTTAAATGGATAGAGTACTGTAGTTCAATGCGAATGAATTGACAACAGACAAAATCAATTACGTTCACCAGGACAGATACTCGGTCTGTGACTGCCGTATTTTGGGTATTTGCTAGTGCTGTACAAGAGGAAATAGCACGTAAAGAATGACTTATCCATGTTTAGATACAGATATCACAATGTTACTTTTTAAGCACTTTAATATTTTCAAGATGAACTTAATGAACACATAGTAATATGTACAGACATATATATTAAAGGGTATTTTGAAATAACTTCACATAGAGCCATTTTGGTAAAATAAAAGTGGTCAGACTGTAACCTGATTAGATATGCTATTCATCATGGCATGGCAAGCTTAAAGGCGCACTCAACCCAGGACCTAACCCTGCCGAGTTTTGTACGCAAATGACGTCATGGGTTCAGTGCGCCTTTAATACATTCATTAACACAGAGAGAATACAATACACTGTCCTGATAAAAAAAATAGTTGTATTCATTCAAACCAAAATGAGATCACATTGCAGCCAAACTATGGCTCTGCTGAACACACAATAATTATTCATAAACTCGTATGATAAAGATACTTGTATATGGGATGAGTATGTATAATTGTATCCGGTCAAACTTAACCACATTGGTGCCCGATGATATGGACATTAGGTGGAGTGCTTCTATCGTTGCAATGATATCAGATATCAATAATCGAGTATTATTTAGCCCTGAGACATCTGAAACAAGAGTTCAGGGTTTTTTAAAAATGTAAAAGAGAAAAGGTCAAAATCAGACTGATTTCTGATTGAGTGCAGACGGACAGTGTAATGGCCATCGTCCACTGGGCTCTAATCTGCCGAAGTTATGTAGGAGATGTAGGGGCTTAATCGGCCGAAGTTCCCCAGTGGACGGTGGCCATAATGACAATAAAACGTCATTTAATGACATGAGGTAGTTGGGGGTGGTAGTCTATTTCATTCTCAACAGTTGAAGGAAACCTTTATATATATATAAAGTTGCTAATACGTTGTAAGGCACAAAGTGCATTCCTGAGAGAATAATTATACAGTCCCTTTCACCCTTGTCCATATACAAATATGTAGTGAGTGAAAAATGCGGAATAGCTGGACAACCCCATAGCTAGATAGTCTAACACTAATATTCCCAGTCAGTCATCACATACACTATACTCTGTAGGCCAGCTACCGTGCTTACCACTTGTTAGATCAGGTCCAAGTCCTCACTGTCATAAGATGACTGCTCTGTCTGTATAATGGCCCTCTGCCTTAATCCTAGTGATAATAGACCTGATGACATTGGGTGACTATAACGCAATACCAATGGAGTAATCATCACAGTTGTTCAGGTCACCATTATATGTCTTTTTCAAAATGGTTATGAAATAATCCTCTCAGTTTTCAGAATATTTATGAATTAATCCTCACAGTTTTTCGGTTTTCGGAAATAACTATAAAGTAATCCTAATATTGTTTATGGCCACCGTCCACAGAGCATAAATCGGCCGCATATGGATAGAATTGCCCTACATTCCATATGTAAATTATTTATAGAATGGCCTTATACGGCCGATTTATGCTCTGTGGACGGTGACCCTCAGATCCAGGATCTTCAGAAATATTGTCATCCAACTTAATGTCGCCATTACAGAGGATATTCAATAAATCTGTCACCAAAGTTTACAGCATAATATTTATCTAACTAACTGTTTACAAATTAGTAAGTAGTTTTGCAATTTGTTGTATTTTTTTAGCAGCGCCTGAACGTTTAGATTGCTTTTTTAATATGTCCATGATTAAGTTAAAAGATGTTTTCCGATCAATATTCATATTTTGTAGGTATTTTGAAACATCACTTATACTTTTAATTTGGTTAGATATACTCCTGTCAGAAGTTTTTGCAGCAGGTTTAGCATCTGTCTTCCTTGGTAGCGGATTGACAGACATTGGTTTTGGCAGAGAAAATGCTGGTTTTCCGTAGTAAGACTTGTTCAGAAGATGCACAAACCTGTCCCTGTTTTCATACACATATTGCGGGAGGTTTGTCTTATCAATCCGAGAGGCTGTAAGTTTTGACTTATCATCAAACCAGAATCCAAGAATAATCAATGTCTTGATATATGTCTCATTCATTTTCTCCGGGTAATCTCCCCAACGAGGGAAGTCTCCATTTTGGGCAGACATCATTTTGATTTTGATGTCCTTAGGGTGGGTGCAGGAGGAGCAGTGCCAGCCCACTGACCGAGTACCGCTCCCCATTACCCACATGGCTACTGTCGTATTCAATGCTGACTGCATGTAGGTATTTAGCCGCTCAGAAGTATGGTGGTCATTAAATATCTTGCCTCTGGGATTCCGTAGGAAGTATACCTCGTAGTTTAGAACATTGCGGACCATAGCTAACGTACATCCTCCATATAACTGGGCCAATCTGGACCTCTTCCAATAGAATGTATAGGTGTGTGTCATGAATGAAAAACCAAAGGGTTCAGGGAAACCATTGTGGTTTTTAAGAAATAGCATCATTTCTTTCTGTGGGATTTCATCTGCATCTAAACTGATAAATAAATCATCTGGTTTTGAGCCATATAGATTTTTTTTTAATCCTTGTTGTCCAATGTTGTTGCGTTGAAGTGCCTCTGAAACCCAGCCATCACTGATGCCTTTAGGGTCAAAGTGATCCAGACATACATAAAGCATCTTGTGTTGGTACTCCTTCATAAAGCCACTGTTAAGGGCTTTGAGTAAGCGCTGTGGCTTTGGGTCACCATGTGAGGAAAAGTTAGACTCACCAAACATGAAGAGATCAACCACATCCCCAAGTTCATGAAGCCGGATTTCTGTCATATCAAACTCATTGTTAAAAGGGGCAGCGAAGATGAGTCGTCTTGGTGTAATGCGTGGATGAACCTTACTCCATACAATTGTTGAATCAGTTGCAATCTGTTTCGGATATGAACAATGCTTTCCCCACCAGCCACGCTTACATATGCACCCTGTTGATGATGCATTCCAGAACCCTCCAATCTGAAAACACATCCCACCTCCCTCAGTCGTAAAATATGTTCTCTCGTCATCGGTCAGGTTGTACCCCATATGTGGCTTGAATCGGGGTGGAGGAGGTGGAGGCTTGCTGGTACTGCTAGGTAGGAGCCATGCCCCCAGCCGGGAGGAGGCCCTGGAGGGAGGGAACCAGAGCCTGGGTGTGCTGTGTGTGGGGAGGATGTTGATGGAGGCCTGCAGCAGCATGAAGACGGCGAGGAGGCCGGGCAGCAGGACGGCCTGGCCGCGCACGGGGCACGCCGCCCACCAGCACCGCGCCCAGCTGCTACACGGCCAGCGCGGCTGGAACAGGCAATAATAACATCAATTCATATAGCCATGATGACTAATGAGCATTAACCGTAGGGCATCAGCCAGTCATTAAAGCATACATCTTTTATGCTTTAATGAAAGGTTGGTGCCTTGAATCTGATGTTCATTTATCGTCATGACGTATATTCTAACTTGTTGTAAATTTAAGATACATGTACGTTCAGGTTTTTATCTGAAGTAAGTCCTGCCGTGACGGGGCTGTATTGCATTTCTGGCCAGAACTATCGGAAAGCTATCGGAAAGCTGATGGAGACACAAATCTGTCATGACAATTCGTCTGTTCACAATGATTCACAATCATTGAAAACCCATTATAAAATAATCAAAAGATATGCTTTCAAGTTGATATCTGAAGATTTGTTATTCTCATGCTGCTTTATATCTGTAATATGTACACCCGTTGAAGTGCGTCACAATGTATAACTGTTCCATTATGAATGTTTATCTCTGCAGAACTGTGCGACATCCCTTAGCCAACATAATGAAATATTCAAAGCTCGAACTCTATGCGCGATGCTCTTTGCCACTATTCATAAATACAGCCCTGGGCACCTTGTACATTAAAACATCACAGTGGCGTAGGAAAAGGGGGGGGGGCAGGGGGGCCCGCCCCCCCCCATGACTAAGGAGGGGGGGCCTGCCTAAGTTTGGGCCCCCCCCAAAAAAAAATTTGTCAAGACTGTAATAAAATTAACACAATTTCCAATCGTTACCTCTCCCACATCGGAAAAAAATGGGGACAGAGGGGCCTGGGCCCCCAATCAGAACTAAAAGGGGCTCAAACACTTCTTTTCTATACAATACAATATACAAGTGTGTATATGATACATCATTCATAAAGGCCGATGTCGAAAGTTGGTTGGAGTGGGCCCCCTGCCCCCCCCCCCCCCCCAATGAAGATTTGCTTCCTACGCCTCTGCATCATTATGCTGACTTTACGAGGTTAATACACTGTAGAGCCTACAGAACCGAATCACTTCAGAATTGAACCCAGAGCTGTGGATCTTGGGCAACCGGAAGTCAGTGGCGTGTAACCATCTCTAAGGAGATAGAATATGCTGTGTGAAGTCGGAAAGGTAATAAGGACTGTGGTGGTGTTGTTACACATTAGCCTATAGAGTTCCACAATAGCAGAGTCCACCATGAATAAGACGCATGCGTGCCGACAGGGGCCGCATAAAGGGGAGAAAGACGGTGCTGGCTTTAGGCGGGGGGGGGGGGGGGGTTCTTAACATGATCAGCTTTGAAATGCTTATTTGTCGTCATGATGCATTATTGGGAACTAACCCGCTGGCACTGTGATGCTGCCAACCATTTGTATAAACCCCGTATAATGCATGGGTGTGAGCATGGTGAGTTACTCACCCATTCATGCATCATGAAGACACAAGGGCTAATTGCTCAGCTAATTGAAGGCATCATGTGCATACTGCTGGACCAGAAGTTGGAGTCCTACAATAGCACGATACCATTTGGGTCCAACTAAGTTGGGCCAACAATTTGTTGTTAAGAAAAGTCATCGAAATATACTACTCACTTTTGTGTTTTATTTCATGGACCAATAATTATTGAGATCTCTAATGTAAAGAACATTGGCAGTTGCATTATTACGAACTCATACTACATGTAGGCGCCTATATGCCATGAGTATAAAGTAATCTATATGCACATGTACTTAAATAGTTTTGCTCATGAGCACACGTTCAAGCGAAAAATGTCACGTTGTTTACCTAGTACTGCTATGCACAATGCTATAATGAGACTTTAATGGAAAAAGAAACAAAAACTAAGTAGCGGGTGAGTGTTGGTGCTTACCCTACGTGGCATGTCGGCTTGTGTGGGTGTGGAGGCTGCTCCCTGACTGGCCGTCCATGCCCCTACAGGGGTGGTGGTAGTGTGAGGTGGCTGCTACTCCATCAGGCACCAACCAGTCAATACCTGACTCCACACTGCCTCTGTACGTAAGGAGCCAGCCGCATCAGGGTAAACCGCCCAGCACACAACCACCTTATACACTGTAAATAGTCAATACAGACATACCAGCTTTCTACTGTAACTTTACAGTAATATACATGTAGTGATACTGTTAAACTACAGTAGATTCTATTGCCCAACTACGCTAGCTATCAACAGTCTCCCTGACTGTTTTCACACCTCCAATATGCAGTACAGCATCCTCATACATCCCTGATATGTGTATTTATATTCTATATCTGTAGCTACAATAAAAACAGGTAGGAATTCTGAAACTGTTCAATCTAACTATGGTGTCATTTCGGAATTGCCCTGCGCAGTTCCGGAATTGCACGGGGACAATTCCGGAATTGTACAGGTTCTGATTCTGTGCCTGACACAGATATCACAGTCTCTATACTGCGCCATGTGTCAATAGAGCGCAGATTGTGTATACCATGGTTACATGAGAAAGCTATTCTACTGTCGCATGATGTATGAAAACTGACCTTGTGGGTTACACATGGGGTTTGAAACCAAAAATTCTACAGTATAACTCACTGTGCAGCTACAGCAACTGTTACTTCTGACTGTGTACTTATTCATGATTGCAAGGTATTTTTGATCTCAGGTAAGAGAAAACACCATGGGCTTTCGGAACTTTTTTTTTATTTAAGGTCCCTCAAGTGTCCACCCTGTCCTCTCAGAGCACCACAAACCTTACCTTTTTAGATTTTAGAAGGTATAATTATGTGTTACCCAAAATATCAAAAAGTCGTTACCCATAAATCTTAAGCCAATTTTCCTTCAGGACCCTCGTTCTATTAAAATGCACCTGTGTAATGCCAAACATATTTCAGCCCATGGGGACGAACAGACCAAGTGATTAGTCGCCGCCCATTTTACCTATAATCTCAAAAAGCCCATTTTCTAGTTATCTTAATCAAACTGGACAATTCACTATATATATATATATATATATATATATATATATATATATATATATATATATATATATATATATATATATATATATATATATATATATATAATTATATATATGGACATCAACCAACACTCTGCTGTAAGAGTGTGTCCCATTGCATTCAGGAAGTATGGTCATAGACTAGATCCCTGCCCTCTAATTGGTCAGAGCTGTCAGGTAACCAAGGTACCCCACAGCATAGTGAGCATTGTCAACAGGCATTCAGTGGTTGTGAAAAGTAGGAGATAGCGGTATAATCCATTCTTCCTTGAATCTCCTGTAATCTTAAAGTTGCATATCCCCCAGTAGTCTTAATGTCTTTCCATTATTCTTAGGGAGTAATAGATGCATTTCAGCGGGCTTTTGATATCATAGTTGGTAATTACTATCTTATATATCGGGGAATATGGAACATATGAATCCTGCAATCTTAGAAGCAAACTGTGTGCCAAATAGTTTGGGTGGATTCATTAAGATTACAGGTAAAATGGGCGGCATCTAGTCACGTGGGCAGTCCCTTGTTGTGTTTCTGATCCATAAAGGTAGCTTTGTCACAACTTCCATATGTTTGGCATTACATATCATTTTGCATGATAATTCAAATAGTATATTATTTTCTAATATTTTGTAGTTTTGATAATAAGAATCTATGATATTATGTTATTAATATGGTTAGCCTCCATCCCAAAACTACATTTTCAAGTAGTAGTTAAACCACTGCCAGACCGCTGTACGTAGGATATTGGCTGACCATGAGTCGGTAGACGAGGGTGCTCAGCTGTGACTAAGCCAATATCCTTGGTACAGGGGACCGGAGCAGTTTAACCAACTTATGCCACACACTGTACACACAAAAAAGAATCCTAGTCGAAATGACTCCTCTCCGTGAGTCATTACTACTTTGACTCTCTTCCTTCCTCATTTGACTCTGCCATGTAATGAGTCAAACCCCATTTAACTCGTTAACCACTATTGACTCACTTCCCATGCAGAGTTATGTTGGTTTGACTCTGACAGTACCTGAGTCAAACTTACTTTGACTCATGTAAATGAGTCAAACTTACTTTGACTCGTTACATGATTCAAAGTAAGTTTGACCCTAAAAGAAATGTAAACAGCAATGATGATGACAGGTTGCTACCCAAACCAGTTCTGCTAAATTGATAGAACTGAAAGGCGGCCTCCTTTACGCGATATTTGTCATGACATATAACTTTATTTTGATGTAACTGTAATGATAAATCGCAAATAAAGGAAATTTGTTCAAAAAAAAAATTGCATTTTGGTAGTAGGACTACAGCAGCAGCAGTACACAAGGGCACACGTAGGCATAAAAGGTTAGTAATATTATTGCTTTGATTGAGGTTTGCATGAGGTATGTGTATTCAGTTTATATCCCATCATTGGTATGGTCATGACTCGTATGTAAGTCTCTGGTTATAAATGGAAAGGGAGAGGGGACAGTATTGATTTGAAAAATATAGCTAAATATGTGTGTGGGGGTGGGGGGGGGTAGGCAGTGTGTCTGTCACTGCAGAGAAACACAGTGTAAGAGTAAGCAGCACAATTTATATAATGTACATGTATACGCTGCATGTGATAGTCAACATTGTTAGGCAGACACCTATATTTTTTATTATTTCAAAAATAGTCTAGTATAGTTTTATATGAAAGGCCTAAATGTGAAGACACATTCTGTATAGTTGCAAAGCCTAAACGAGTACTAATGTACCATTTTACCCTCTCTTCCAGACTGCAAAGCTGACCAACATTATGGATGTTATAAACGAGGAGGATAAACAGCACACTGATCACAATTGATGATGAATAAAGAACCATAGCCCCGATCCTCTGTGCAGGGGATTCAAACATGTTTTGACTCCCCTGCACACTAGAGTCAAACAGGAGTTGACTCACTTCCACAAAAGAGTCAAATATATTTTGACGTAGTTGCACAAACGAGTCAAATAAGTGTTGACTCGCTTCTACAATTGAGTCAAAATATGAGTCAAAAAGTGAGTTATTCTGTTGATAGGCGTTTGACTCTGCAATATGAGTCAAAATGACTAAGATAATTTTCTCTGTGTAGTAAGTGTTGTTCTCACCTTTTGTACGTATTATGCAAACAGGCAGTTTCTTTTGTCTTTCCACCCAAGTGTGGTATAAGTGTTTTACTAACTAATTCTACGATGGAATGTTACTTCTTGATGATTGCAGTACCTTTTCTAGAGATGGTTTTGATACTTTGGTCGACTGAATGGAAGCCATTAAAAAGAAGCATAGGGTGCCCCTACATTATTTAGCCAACCATGTGACAAGATATTGGTGGATGATTGTGGCATGGGTGTTGATGTACGAATGTATAACCCTGGTAAAGGGCAGCTCTTTTTGATGGTAGGCAGGTTTTCACAATATCGGCAACAGGTCTCTGGTGAGTACTCGTTGCTAACAGCCATTTAGACCTATTGATTTTACGTCCATTAAACATGCAACAACCTACCATAACTATAATCAATTATTAATTCGAGCTACCCCCTACCAGTGGCGGAGATCAACGATCCCCCCATTGCAGATAAATGCCTTCTAAATAAATCAGGTGGGCGTCAACACGAGCGACGAGAGACAAGGGGATCATCTAATCCACAAACACAGAAAGCGTAAGGGTAACATTTGACAGACAGAGCTAGTTCTACAATATTGTCATAAAATGTGACATGGTGATATCGCCTGAACTCTCCTAACAAGTGACAAAGTGACAGCCTCACAGAGTTGAGTGCCCAGAGAGAAGAAAGGGAGTCATTGCCGAGTCAGAACCAAGTCAGAACCCAGGTCAGTCTCCCTAGAAGACTCGGATGACTCCTGACTCGGTTTTAAGGGTGCTAGAGGGAGACAAATGTGATCTGGACTATACTACCCAAGGGAGTCAATGTCATGCCTAAGGGAGTCCAGCAGTTGGTTCGAATATACCTAGCTAGGTGGTAGCACTAAGCACAAAGTGGTAATAATCCGGATGCTCACATCTCTATATCAATCTACAAATTGATGGCATCCATGATTAAGCAGATAATTATGAATGATTATAGTGTTTTATCTCTACAGATGATAACATAGTCAAGACAGTCCGAGTTGGGTTGGTTTTTTTGAGTTTATATGTATCTTTATTACACATGGTGATTTTACAAAGATAGCAATATAATTCAATAGGTGCATATAGACCTCAAAGTGTAGTATGTATTCATAAGCACAAATCAACATCATATAAATATGGTGGATGGTTGTGGCATGGGTGTTGATGTACGAATGTACACATACGGGCAACCAGGAGATATCACATCCATATAATGGACTACAGCAAATACATTCTTTTCGGCTAATAGTCTAGTAAAAGTGTGTAAACATACAATCAGGGCGGAGGGCAATACATAGGTATGCATGACAACAACGATGTATGAGCTGTTGTAGGTTAGTATTAGCCTCTTTTATTTAAATGTGACAGTGTATGCGTTTTGAAGGCTCACTCGCCTGTGATCCCGAAGGAGCCATTATGCTCTGAGGTCTCTTCCAGAACAAATGGTCATGCAATTTCATTTAGCAACACAATACTGACGACCACTCATTGCTACTGGTTCAGTGTGTATTGCTAAAAAGGATAAGCAAGAAAATTTAATATCATTTTGACGAGAACCCATGAAATATAATCATCTAATGAATGTATGTCCCACATACTGTAATAAATGGGAATCCTTGGTAATCGTTGTAAAATACATGTGTATTGCTCAATGTTCTAGTGGGGAAAAGTGGTGTAATTGTAGGGACATTCGGTGGTTTTTGTTTTACAAGAAAATATAAAATGTAATATATGAATCTGGTGAAGGAGAGTCTGAGAAGTCCATTGCCACAACCCAGATGAAAATACATTATCTCTGTAAAGAGCAAAAGCAGTTTGAAGGTGCATTTTCAAACCCAATCTGCTTAGTACATTGTAGCATGATCAGTGGCACTCACAACTACAGTATGAGCAGGTCCGGTAAATGGAGGAAAAACCTCCCCAGAGCCCTTATTTACACCAGTGTTAATTTTCACAACGCAGGTAGGTGTGAAAACACTGCAGGGCTAGAATTAGGAACGGTTTTGCTTGTAGCATATACACTGCAGGGCTAAAATTAGCAACGGTTTTCTTATAACCCATTTGCTGAATTTTCTATCAATTTGCTGTCAAATGTATATATCCCATAAGATAGATTAGTGTATGCTCTTGAATCATACATGGGGAATAGTGAATCATACAGGTGATTGCCATGAAATCACATATGAATAAGCTTTTTCTATAGACTTTCCCTCTGTGCTCCTCCATTTCACCCAGTAGGCAGTGAGCCCTGCAGTGTTTTCACACCTACCTGCGTTGTAAAAATTAACACTGGTGTAAATAAGGGCTCTGGGGAGGGTTTTCCTCCATTTCCCGGACCTGGTGAGTAGGGCATTCATGCATGACAGTCAACACTGGGGTGCATAGTGTTTCATAACAACTGCTCATGCATTTGATTTCTCATATTTCGGCTTTCCTTACTACAAGCCTTTCATTGAATATTCCCAAGAATTAAGAGTCATAATGAAAGGCTTGTAGTTATTAAAGCCCCTCTATGAGATTTCACATTAATCAATAGTTTTAATGAAACACTATATGCACCCCACTATTAAAAAAAAGTAGTTA
This sequence comes from Harmothoe impar, assembly GCA_947462335.1. Lineage (NCBI taxonomy): Eukaryota > Metazoa > Annelida > Polychaeta > Phyllodocida > Polynoidae > Harmothoe > Harmothoe impar. The sequence goes on from OX381714.1 coordinate 21,671,560, forward strand.
TTTTGATTTCCTTCAAAGTGAGTGCCCCTCTGAAGTGTGTGAGTAGTGCGTCCTCTGAGAGGCGCCTGTTGGACGTCCCTAGTAATAGCAGAGGTTAGAGTTGTAGATTGCACCCAATAATAGAACAGTGGGGGGCAAACAAAAGCCACGTGGGTGAAACTTTATCGAGTATATGAACCAAATCTCACCCAGTTAGATTGATACACACATAGGAATTATCATAAAAATAGACGTATCTGTCTAAATGAGATTGACATTGTCTTAAACATGTACCATGCATCATTGTAGTGAAGACTGAGAATTATTAGGACCCAATTAAAATATATCAAAATACAGTAAGGCGTAATGGTACTATTATGGTGAAACTACCCAACCACGTGGTGGCCTATGTTTGCCCCCCAGTCCAGGCACTATGACGTAGCAAAGAGGAAACTCTAACCTCTGCTATAGTCAATATTTCAATTAGCCCAACGACTAGCCAAAGAGTGGTGGTGGAGCCTATTTTGTCCCTTGCACAATGTCAGTCGATGAGAGGTCAAAATGTGATCCTAGACTGAATATTTGCACAATATTCAGTGTTTACTTATCAGGCAACGTGGGAAACAGCAAAACAGGGAAACTATCTACACTAGAATACAGTGAGTACTGACTCCCTCTCTTAATGAAGTAAAAAAATGACTCATTCCCTTCCTTTTCTCTGTATAGGCATATGGAGATTATGAGTGCCCAACCATGTATTTCCATGTGAGGCATTTGGTCATCTTTATCCACCATAATTTGCCTGCCGCCCGTTCTAATCTATGACTACCCCGGTATAAAGTAGTATCTCTGCTGAAGAATTGTACTGATCAGAGACTGCATCCCTGCTTCAATCTATACATCAGAATGGCTAGTCCAGTGGCCGCCGCCATCTGGATGGCAGGGAGGGTGGTGGCTGCAGGAACAGGGACGTGATTCCCAGGATCTGTTGGTGTAGTAGAAGGGCCTGGGAACACGGGAGGAGCATTGGGTACGATGCTAGCATGCATCTGCTCCATGAGGTTATGCATGGAGAACATCTGTCCCTTCATGTCGTTCAGTTGCATGTCAGCAGACTCCCTCCATAGTGTTAAGTCGGTCAACAGTTCTTTTTGTGTAGGTGGTTTCTCCTTCAGTTTCTTAGCCTGTGGTGTCTCAGTAGCAGGCAGGGCTTCAGGGGCAGCCCTTTTACTATGTGGAGTATTCTCAGACATGATGCCGAGAAAATAAATCCAGTGGAAGATCCAAGATGACAATTAGCCAAAATCAAAGAGAGAAAGGACTAATTCAAATTTCAAAAGTGAGAGACAAAGGAAACGGCCGCAGGGACGCGGTGGTAGTTCACTTGACCCACAAGTGTGGCAGCACCATACCCGTTGAGTAGGGAGTAGAAGGGAGTAGTCTGTGTTCAATTAAAACTCATGTACCATGAGGACCAAGCTGGCCCCAACTCGCGCTTGGACAAGTCCGAGCGACATCGCTGGTATTTAGGAGGCCATGACCGCATCACTTCCCCCGTATATTGGGGGGGATTCGTACGCGGTACCCATCTGCACTTTTAATACAAAAGCACCAAGCGCACAGGAACTATTTTAACCAGCAACCTTTGGTGCCAGCGATGACGCTCGGGAAACGAGGTCGAGGTGGTGCCAGCTTGCCATGAGGACCACTGATGCGCATAATTCAGCAGGTGTTGGACCAGTGGGCGTGCAGCATGAGAACACCTGGTGAGAAGTAGCAGCATTACAAACTGTCTGTAGACTCAGAACATGGCGATTTATTTTGGGCTAGGACGGTTATCATTTCGATAACAGTATATATTCTGATCACTATTATTCGAGATCCAGCCTTAAAAAAGCCAACAATCATAGATTCCCTTTTCATGTTGTTTTTCACTCATTAAGTATCGCTGGACTTGAGAGTTGTCATTACTGATGACTTTAGGACTTCAAATTAACAATACCTACATCAACAACCTTAAGGTAGTCATTCTGACAACCCAAACAATGTGACAACCTAAGGTCGTCATTATGACAACTTTTGTCTGAATGGATCAGATGTGACAACATCTTGCCTCAGATTGCCTTTCCATGGGTGTCTCAGACGGCGCACATTATAGAGTGATGGTGAGTTTACCTTATTCGTAGTACGGATATGGGTATCCCTGTGGACCTGTCGATTCACACGTTCGTGCATGGTGGACTCAGGTGTGTGTCTCCTCCTACTGAGACGGAGTCTCCTCCACAGCTGCTGAAACAGAGCAGTGTTAGTAAGTTAGTGGATCAGTTCTAACTCAGTATTTCCCACAGGTATTTTCTCATTTGGTCAAGATACTCTCATCTAACTCCCATGAGAAGGGAGGCAGGGGTGGGGTAACCCAGTGGGCACAAAATTCAATTCAACGTTGAACCAACATTGAATCAACGTTGATAACCACTTATTGATGTTGATTAAATGTCCACTGGGAGCGATGCAGCCTGGCAGTCTTCTTCAATTTAGTTTTCTGCTTAACGATATAGCCTTATTATGAAATGGATCATGACTAAGAAGGATGGTCTGTTTGTTATATGAAAGGTATATCCATACTGAAGTTATTGAATGCGCTATGTATGGCTTAACTCAGCACCCATCCTCTGCACACAAGAATCAACAAGAACCAACAGACGTACACTAAGTGTAACATAGCAGTACTCACAAAGATGCAAGAAGAAGACAACAGATTCTCTCAATTCCAGTTTTAACAGCAACAAAAAAGGTTCGCTGCAGCCCCGTGTAAACCGGTGTTGTGCGTGTCAGAATCCCGACCTGTAGACAGAGGGCACCTGGAGTACACACGCATATATATATATATATGGGTATATATATGAGACCATCCATGAAAGGGGCCGTCCATAAAGTATGTCACAACCGAGGGGGTGGGGGTCTTTTTTTGTGTGACGAAGTGTGACAGGGGGGTGGGGGTCTTTGGACTTGTGTGACGTCACATTTTTAAAATTTTGTAAAGAGTATATTAAGTGCAATTGTGGTTCCAAAAGCAGAAATCAAGAAACTTAACATTAATGTAAACAATTTATTATATTTAAAGCCTCATATCTTGGCAATATTAAAACCACTGGTGGATTGATTGACTCCCAGGGCGTCAGTTTTTATTCATTATCAATCAAAGGTTGCTAATATTGTGTAACGTCCGTCAGATCTATTTTCCTAACATAAAAAAAATATGACTATAAAATGCCACAGTCATTCCAAATTGCATGGGCAGGTAGGCTTGATACATAAAAACATATATGACAATGCCAGAACCCAGAGATAAGAATTTTTTATTGTAATGTGTTGGCAAACTTTTTGAAATGGTCAAAATTGTGGAACTTTTCATGACATATCTCCAACTTTACTCAAGTTTGCTTAAAACTACTCTCTTTATCATTAAACTTTCTAAGTATTATCCCCATCATGTATATTTTCAAAATTATGTATACTTTTGCAACCATATACACATTATCTGTATGGTGAATCCATATATAAGGTGTTGAATCGCAATAGATCTGACGGATGTTACATTTGTCATATTACTTAGGATAAACCCAGTTTCATGAGCATTACATATCATCAAACATTTCTACGAGCTGTCCACTTTGACTCTCATTGTATGAAACAGGTTTGGTGTTTGTCCTAAGTGGCCAAACTGATTTAAAACACTCATTTAGGGTCTCTACAGGCTGTTTGAGAACAAAAATATCATCATTTTCACACTTTTGACCTTTTTTGCGAAAGATTGAAGTATTTGCTATGGTCTAAATGAGTGTTTGGTGCAATATAAATACCATAGGGGCCATCCATTAATTATGTACGCACATTTTTGGTCAAAATAGACCCCCCCACCCCCCCCCCCTGATACACCATGTACGCATTTGGACTACCCCCCCCCCCCCCATTCATACATACGTATTTCACTTTAACCCCCCCCCCCCCTCTGATAAAATAACAAGGAATTTACTGAGGAACTTTAGTGTTAACAGGTGCATGTGTAGGGGCAGGAACCGGGTCCTTGCACTGTGCTTGATACATGTACACAATCTGCGTTCCCTCTGCTCAAAAACACCCCAATTTCCATGGATTTCTATATGAGCCATGGGTAAAAAGTCCCATAGTATAAAAACCCACAGTGAGGAGGGGTGGAAAAACTTAATAAGCCTCCATGATGGAGTCATCAAAGCCTAAGTACTACCGTAATTTTTTAACCTCTCTGATAAGCCAACCTCCCTTATTAGCCGACCCCCCCCCCCCCCCCCCACTTGAAAGAATATAATAAGCTGAAAAGAACTCCCTTATAAGCCGACCCCCTTCCTTGAGACAATGCACAGAGAAAAAAGTGAGAGTCAGCTCGACTCTCCCCAGGGTCAGGCACTGCTTGACTCAGGTAGGAGAGTCTGCTGGACTTTCACTCCATTAATGGACAGTCAGGCTGAGCCTCCTTTGATGGTCCCATAAAGTTACTCTTATTTGAGAGTCAGCCTGATCCTTGTATGACAGTCAGGGAAGACAGATGTTCATACCAGAGTCAGGCTGACTTTCTAGCCACAGTCAGGCAATGTCTGACTTTGGGATAAGGGTCAGTTAGCCTGAGCCTTCTTTGGTTGCTACCAGGTGGGGACACAATACAATATTGAGATTTAATGGTAGGGTATAAGACACCATTTTTGTGGATTTTGGAAATTGTATATATTGAGATTCTGGGTATTTCCTCTGACATATGTTGGTACATGTATTATGGTGTTGTTACATACCTAAATAACTGTTGGTCTGTGATTGCACACCCTTTCCTATTCAGGAAAACATAACAATTTTGTATAGGATTTATTTTCACTGATGTCAGGGAGGTAATATATATATATTTAAAAAGATCATTCCCCAATGCAAATAAGCAACTAGCCTTACTGTACAGAAGAGATTCCAGCCATGCCTGACTTTCATTGAGGCCAAAGTCCAGCATTGCTAGACTCACATCCATATGTGAGTCCAGCTTAGCTTGACTCTCGATAGCCAGAGTCTAGCATCGCTGGACTCGTGCTCTAGGTACAATCCAGCATTGCCAGACTACCCTTGAGTATGAAAGTCAGGCAGTGCTGGACTGTGGAAAGGCGAAAGTCGGGCAATGCTGGACTCTCGTTCTCATGAAAGTCAGGCAGTGCTGGACTATCTCTACAGTCAAAGTCAGCTAGACTCTCACATGAGGGTGGTTTTGGCGACATGGGTCTGACTATGGCATGTGAGTCCAGGTGACTCTCACATTTTCCTCTGTATGCTATACGCCGAATCAAGCCTAAGATCCCCAAACTAGTTTGGCTTATCAGAGAGGCTTTACGGTAGCGATCATTGCACTACTGTTTGCAAGTTGTTGGGAGGGGCCAGGGCATTTTTTGCAAAATTTTGGAAAATCCAAAAGAAAGAAGGTGCCAATTTTAGTCTACAATGACCAAAACGTCGGCCCTATGCGTACACAATGCGTATGCCAAAATGGGCCTAGACCCCCCCCCACCCCCCTGTACGCATCTGTACGCATTTGGCCTGACCCCCCCCCCCCCAACACCCCCCCCCCCCCCTCATTCGTATGTAATTAATGGACGGTCCCATAGGGGCACACTTTGTTACAATATGAAGAGGTTGCAGTGAGCAAAAATGGATTTTTTGAAGAATAATCTGACATCTGTCAGATAAATAAAATGTGCCCTAAATTATTGAACAGTGGGTGAAAATAACATATTGAAGGTTCAGGATAGTGATAACTCTAAGCTAGTTGATATTAACATCTCTGGGCTGATATCAATTTTCCGGTGTAACCGCCGTCCGGCTATTCCCAAGAACTTTGTAATCAGTATGAAAGGCAAATTGAATAATGCCTGGATATGTTTAGCACACCAAATCGATTTTCGTCACTAATTTAGCTGTGTCCATCGATTTCTTTATAGGGCCCTGTTGCCCATATCAATTTTCAAAAGGGCTGTGTCGCCTGTGTCGATTTTTACCCACGTATAGGCATAATGGTGTTGGACATGATATGGTAACTCTCACCACACCTGGTCAATGTGCATGTGGATAATCTATCAATCCCACTCAAGGAGTGTAGGACTGGCAGTCTTAATGGCCCAATGGTTATTATAATCACTCAATATATGCATATGAATTGGTAATATTATCCCCTACAATCATGGGTTAGGATGCCTACTGAAAGTTTGTGAGGATTATGGCCTGATTATATATGATCTGTCCAAGAGTGCTTTGGACAAACATACAACGTTTCTTGACCTCCCTTCTGTTTCTAAGAGGGCCATAGAATATAAGGAGGTAAAGCCTCAGTATAACTTGTTATACTCCGTTCCTTATATTGTCTGGAAGACTCCTGGCCCCACGCTCAGCGCCACGTTGGATTGTCCCTCTATACCACACTTTGCGCTGGTGGTTGTATGGTGAACGACTCATTGAGCTGCATATACCCCCCCCCCCCTTTGTGTGACGTCATTTATGGACGGCCTCTCTGTAGATACATCAATGAGTGACACCCAATTTACACCACACATCTGGTTCAAAGCCCTCTATGACATTATTATGGTTGATGTCGCCAAATAATATGCAAGTGAATATTTCTCAGAACATATTTCTGCATTTAAAAAGAACTGTTATGCTACGTAACCTTTACACAACCTATTGTATGGGGTTCAACCTTGCAGCCATCTTGAATTTTTAATGCATTGATTTAGATTTGGATATTAACCTAAATGTATAGTTACCAGCTCAGCATCTTTTACAGTTTCAGTCCTAAATATTTCTCTAAAAGTTCTTAAAATGAAGATATCCTCTTTATTTTAATGATTTTGGTGACCACATTTTAAAATGGCTGAAAAACGGGGATAGCATGGACATTTCTTTTGAAGCAAGGAAAAAAGTGAAAGTTCATGGTTCAAACCATGTGTAAAAAAAATTGGCTCTTTTATCCAATAATAAAGTATTATGCCAATTCGTTCCCTTAATTCACTAGACTATATTATGGTACTGTGCCTGTTGGCTACCATGAAAAGTCTGCCATATGCCTGTGCCTCCCTTCACTAAGGGTAGGGGTCAGCACTAAGTCTTCTTCCTGAGGTTGGGGATTCGTACACCAGGGAGCGGCTCAGGTCTCTGTATAGGACTTCTAGAGGTTTATGTTATGCCAAGGAGGTTCCTCTGCCCATTTGATAAATATGCATATATGTATACATATGTATATAAATGTCTCACCATCTGGACATCTTACCTGTGCCCTCTTTGTACCTGTGTGAATCCCTGACCTGCACTGTATGTGTTGTCAGCCCAGCATAACCTCAAGAGAACTGACCTGTGATCCATGAGCAAGAGAGAGCCTCTGGTCCTCCTCTTGCAGGCTCAGTGGTACTGGGTGCACCCCTAGCCACCAGTGAGTTGAGCCGCCCTTCTACCAGCTCTGCCTGTCATGCTGCCTCTACTGGCAGTGAGTCTCACGATGGTCACCTGGGGAGTGGCTGACTATGACTGCATGGTTTACCAAGGACTAGTTCCCCAAGACTGGTTCACCAAGACTCATCCTTAGACTTCTGTCCCCAGGACTGGTTCTCACAGACTCCCCAACAGGACTCTCTCAAGATCTCAGCTACCCCTCCCTGTATGCCAGCAGGTCAGCCACCCTGAAAGTTACAAAACAGCCACAGCTTGTGCTCTCAAAGGATATGCTCTCAAAGGGGTCTATTTAACTCCTTTGATTTTTGACATAGGGTTACAGCTGGGACCCATCGCACAATGGGTTCCCACACATGTAGCGCTCACGTGTTTGTGTGTCACAGAACCCCATGTGATTCACAGAGCCCTTTCAATACCAGCCATACTGCAATGTCCACTCCCCAGCCCAGTATCACATGTCTTATTGATCTACTTTCTGAGAGTTATTGTTGAACAATCATAAAACCCTCACCCTGATATAAACATACATAGATTATTAATGTTCTCAATTGTATATGTATTCTGAGGTACTGTATACCATTACCATAGTTCTATACATAATTCCATAGTTTACATATGCTTATACATATTTTAACATTTGATGTACCTATGCCCTTACAGTACCCCCCTTCCTCACTGAAAACGTGAGGCCCTCCCACTGTGCCTCCTAATAGTATAGAATTGAAGTGTCCAGGAAGTGCCCTCCATGACCATGAGTCTATCATATATCAGTCTACTGTGGATGACCAGCTCTTAGTCGATCAACACGGCCAGGAATCCAGCGAGATGATCGGGACTCCACAGAGACAACCAGGATTCAGAGACAATCAGGAGTCTACCAAGATGACTAAGAGTCCACGAAGATCTGTTTGTTGTTCATCTGCTCCAGTTGTTGTGGTCACCTGCACAGGCATTCCAGGCCATGGTGGCCATGGGAGGCATGCTTGGGCCATTGCCCCAGAGGGAGCTGCTACATCTTTGCCCCCATCTCAAGGCCCCACCGTAAGATGAGGGACATGAATGAGAACACACACAGAAATGGCTAGCCAGACTAGCACCATCCCTAATCAGAGTCTGACAGTGTTGTACTAGTTGTAGTCAGGCATCACTGCATGTTTTGCCACTTGATGCTTGGTGTACTGCTTCTAGTTTGTTTATGACCCCCTTAACCCTTTTTCTAAGGTTTACTTTTCTTATATTATTTCAAATACTGCCTAAGGTGACCACTATGGAAATAGTGGTCAAGGTCGTTTCTGGGCTCATGTATTACGGTACTTACCACAGATTGTTACCTGCTTCGTAAGTCAGAGTTAAGGTTCAACTTCAGGGAATAGACTTCTATACATTACAATACTTACCTAATACTGTAACCTGTGCAACATCTCAACCAAATATGGGCTGGAGTGCCTGAAATTGACAAGTTCTACGAGAAATGATGCATATGCCTCTTATTTCAGCCCGCCCTATATCTGCAATCAGATAACCTTGTGAATGACATTAGTGCTTTGGAGATTATTAACAATGCTCTGCCCTAACTATCTGTGCGTGACCATTAGCAGAATGGCGATCTCAGTAATTCTCGCCATACACTAGTCTGAAGAATAATTCTTATGTAATAGTATCTTATTATCCGCTACCGACTATACCTCATTGCTAGCTTATTGTGATATCTTACTGAAGATACTGCCAGGTAACTCTAAACACTACATTCTATTCTATGATAAGGAGCACAGGACATGCTCTTATCTGATCCGCTGATCAATCAATGCCAGATATGGGTAGGTTATCAGTCTACCATGGCAGACCCATCCAACCTTGTGATAATATAGAAGTTGTCCTTGCCCCCCTGATTGCCTAGCCTTTGTCATAATTATTCTTTGGGACCTTACCGTTCTCCTTCAGCTTCATCCTGTGTCATGTGTATTCCTTGGGACCTTCCCCTGGTATTGTATTGATTCCATGGGGCCTTACTGCTTTTACTGCTAGCCTTTCCCCGGTCTTATCAATCCCTGGGGCCTTACTGCTTTTACCGCTAGCCTTTCCCCGGTCTTATCGATCCCTGGGGCCTTACTGCTTTTACAGCTAGCTTTTCCCCAGTCTGTATGCCATATGTACTTTGGTTCTATATATATATCAATATCCCCCATCATACTACTGTCCTATCATTCTTGCTTCCATTGCTCTGTGTGATAGCTCAGCTCTCTTAAATTGTTCATTTCTTACCTCTATTTGCAATGTTGCTTTTAAGATAAACTTCAGTTTACACATTACATCTTTCTCCATGGACTGACTGTAGCTTTTGGTTCTGTAGCTATAGTTCAAATGAAAAAAGAAAAAGAAATTGTGTATTTTTTGTTTGTTTTTTGTTTTTATTTGGCTTAGTGCCCACATACCTTTCCTCCTTCCTTCCAAGATCTTGATCCTACCACTGGATCACATTTAACTGGAATTTTCCAAGTGTATTTTTTCTATGTCAGTGCAATATAGTTAGGCATCATATGTAGGGCCGTGATGTGTATCAAAAACGCGATGTGTATCAACTATACATCACGGCTGCCCATGCAAATGTGATGTGTATCAAAAATATGTGATGTGTAGTAACTAACGTGATGTGTAGTAACCTAACTTTGTAGGGTCGTTCTTAAAATTCGTCCTAGTGGGTCTGTGGGGTTCCCCTTTGGATTAGAGTGTGTCAGACCTATGCCTCTAGTTTACTGAATAAGAGACATAATCCACCATATACCCTGCCAGATTCTGATAAGGGGAGTACTGACCGGTGCCTAAGTACCGTAAAACCTCCCGTACAAGCCTAACTCGCGTATAACCCGCACCCCGACTCTAGGGCGATCCTATAAGCCGCACCAGCCATCTGCATGTTCCGATTTTAGTACTGGACCATAGTGGCAAAAACTCGCGTATAAGCCGCACCCCGAGCCTTGGCCGATGCTATAAGCCGCACTGCCGATCTGATTCGCTGACTAGCCGTGGCTTATACGCGCAGTTTTACGGTAACCCTTAAAACTGGTTGTGACTGGGTACCCTTTATACCCTGGTATATCTGGTTTGGTCCGGTTGTCAACTAACCCCTTCCACGTGGTAAGCCAATATATTGCACAAAATTGCATTGAGTTACAGGAAATCCAGTGGTGAAGGGGCTAAGGCTGCTGCAATGTCACCTGTGGCTGTGGTGTGACGTGGGGCTGCAATGTCACCTGTGGCCGTGGCGTGGGGTACAAAGTTACCTGCAGCTCTGGCGTGATGTGAGACTCCCGTGTGACGTGAGGCTACAATGTTACTCGGTGCAGAAGTGAGACTTGACGCTGATGTATACCTGCGAATAAGATGTTACCTGAGGCTGCAATGTCACCTGAGGCTGCAATGTTACCTGAGGCTCCAATATCGCCTGAGGCTGCGATGTCACTTGAGGCTGCAATGCCACCTAAGGCTGCAATGCCACCTAAGACTGTGATGTCACCTGAATCTGCAATGTCACCTAAAGCTGCTGCAATGTCGCCTGGAACTGCTGTTATCTGAGGCTGCAATGTCACCCGAGGCTATAACGTCACCTGAAACTGTGGCAATATCACCTGAGGCTGTTGCAATGTCACCTGGAACTGCTGAAATGTCCCCTTAGTCTACAATGCAACCTGAAACTACTGCAATGTCATCTGAGGCTGCGATGTAACCTGAGGCTGCGATGGCACCTGAGGCTGCGATGGCACCTGAGGCTGCAATATCACCTGAGACTGCGATATCACCTGAGGCCGTGATGTCACTTGAGGCTGCAATGTCACCTGATACCAAGGTGTGACCTGCTATTGTGTGGCCTGAAACTGCAATGCCACCTGGAGCTGCCATGTCCAATTGGGTTGCACTATCTCAGTCAGTGAAGGTGACCTGAGGCTATACTGTTATCTGAGGCTGCAATGTCATTTGAGGCAACTGTGGTGTGCTCTGAGGCTGCAAAGTCACTTGAAGCTGTGTTGTGACTTGAGGCTGAGCTGTGACCTGAGACTGTGCTGTAAGCTGATGCTGTGCTGTAAACTGAGGCTGTGCTGTGACCTAAGTTTATGCTATGACCCGAGGCTGCATGTGACCTAGGTGTGTCTCAAATTGAGACCAAATCACATGAGGACAGACAAAACTCAAACTCAAGCTGTGGATCATAGTCTAAGACATTCTTTGAGGTAGGGCTGACAGTTTCTTAACCGTCTAAGTCGCTTTCGAGGAACTAACCTGATGTTAATTTCTAGGACTGACACCTTTTCTTAGAGAATAGGGAGTCATGGTATATCTCTAACTAAGTTAGACTCTAAGGCAAGATTCAAATATAGCAATCAAATACTGAGGGCTTGCCCAACAAATAGCACTATGGCCTAGCACACTGCATGTTAATTTAGCATCTAATGTAACTTCAAGTATGGAAATAATGGTAGTATAATCTACTGTATTTTTAGAGTATGTTCAACGGTGTTGGTGTATATATTAGGGTGTTAACCTGCACCGCTAAGGGTCATGAAAAGGGCCGTTTCTGTGCCTTGTTATGCACTTTGGCATGGTACTCGGAAACTAAAAGGAGTTTCAGCTATATAATCATAACACCATATAGCTAAGACCTTATACTTAACTCTGATGTAAGGAATTAATAAATAAATCATTTCCCACAGCAGGTGAAGTGCATTAATGAGGAAAATCTCTCTGTATGTGCTTCTGTACTGTGTGGGCCTACAAGTGAGAGTCTCTTTATTAGACACATGTTAGCCCTCTCTATTTCCGTTCGAGATGACAAGGAAATTACTAAATCTAATGTATTGGGAGGATAGAAAACACCTTTTTCTACACGTGTGGCCTTGCTACTATTTTCTATTGTTATTATAAGTGTACTTGCCAATAGAGCAAAGCTGAAATCGACATGAAAATCAAAATAAAGATGGATTGTGTGATATACATCACAAGTGACCCAGGGTGTGTAAGCGGCCAGTAATCAGTTATAACTTTTATATAATTATATTTAACAGCTCTAACTACATTCAATAAAGGTTTAAATCAAGTAACTTTGATGAAGATTGAACGTGTGATTGAGATCACACTAGACTCAGGGTCAGGTAGAGGTGTGAAGGGAAATGTATCATTTATCATAGTAAGAAAGAGAAAGGGTGCACTCTTGTATTAATGGGATTCTTAAAGATGTGACCTTTGACCTTGATTTTGACCTTTTTCTGACCTAGATATCATCCTACACATAACAGAAATGGATTCAGCACCTTTGGTTTACCCTAGTCCACTATCCATATCCATCCATTGCTCCCCCTATTATATCCTGGCTGGACCGTTTCGGATAGCATACCCAAATTGTGCGTCACAAGTCAGGAACTGACAACTACCTATAGGCCTGCACCACACAACCTATAGGTCGCATGACGCAGGTGCCCTAAGAAAGTCACACCGAGTGAGGCAAGCCGCGCAAAAAAAGGGTATACTCGAAAAAAATGTGTACATTGACTTTTTTTTGGGGGGGTACTTGAGCCCAAATTCTAATTTTCATGTCCCCCGATATTGGCTATCTATGTCTTTTGTCCTCTCACGTCTATGTCCGACACACACTGAATAAAAAGCTCCCATGTCCATATTGCAAATAATTACCCCGGTAGAGAGAGGGGGAGGGGGGTACTCACATTTCCATATAGTCTTTGTTGCGATACGTGCATTGTCAGTGCAAAGTGAATCAGGGTTATCACAACACTGATCTGTTACACAAATAATATCATGTAACCTCCCCTGTAAATTACCTCTAGTACTTAAGTGTTTGATAGATGTCTGAAAAAAAGCGTCTCACCTACCCCTCCCATAGAGATAGCATTGGTTGTCACGAACTATCCAAATTTGGGGTTATCGGTTATCTACACGCTCCCATGTTGAAGCAAATTACCAGCAATAACTGCCTAATATTATTTTTCGTTTTTTAGGGGGTTACAGTTGGAATTTGTAAAAAACAAATACACCATTAGATAGATATTGTGGAAAGTGATCTAATGACACCATGCAAGATGCAAAGAGTGAAATATTGACCAAATGGGAGCAATTTCATTTTTTCAAGGAAAAGAGGTGTCCAGAATCGTCTCACTAGACTCAGGGGAGACCCTGAGTCAATAACAAACAGTGTTGACCCTGTATCCAATGTACCTGTACCCACTGACACTGTACCCACTGACACTGTACCCACTGACACTGTACCCACTGACCCTGTACCCACTGACACTGTACCCACTGACACTGTACCCACTGACACTGTACCCACTGACACTGCACCTACTGACACCCCAACCCCACAAGCAATGTACAGGTGGTTTGGCCTTTACAGATCACCTGGTCCCCACTGACCTTCCTTTAGAGTTGAAGCTGCACCAAAATCGTCTCATAAAAACGTCTCACCAACTCTGTAACACTGAGCTCTATGGGTGTCTGTGTGAACGTGCCTCTTTTAAAGTCAGGATTCAAGGTCATTGGCCTATCTTCAGCATTAGTTCACACAGACCTGCTTTTCAGCTTCTTTTTGACTATTTAAAAAAATACTTTTTCATGGGGAAATGTTTTTTTCTGGACACTTTGACCAAAACAGGAAGACAGACATTGTTCCAAAGAATCACATCAGCTTTCTTTTGTGTAGAAACAATCAAAAATAGAAGTAGGGGGAATGTGCAAAGTCAGCTGACCAAACAACAATTTCTGGGGGAAAACCGTCTCACAGAGACCCAGGGTCCCCTGGGTCAACAACAAGTAGCATAGCACATCTTGACACACTATTCCTTGGCTAAAATAAAGGTTTTTTATGTTAGATTGTATCTTTAGTAATTATCAACAGAAGTTAGGATATGTATGCACATGTCATAGACCAGGGAAAACTGTTGCACTGAATTCATACCTACTGTAGTAGTGATCACTGAAACATGCTACTCAATCCTAGTTTGAATTGGCACTGCATACTCTACCCAGAACGACCTCCTCCCAACCCTTTACTGTATAGGAATGTTTTCAGGAAAAATCGCCAACCTTGCTGCACATTTACTCATCTCAAGCAAAAGCTATGGCACATGTCAACATGCCATTTTTATATTTGTATTCCAGACATAATTATCTTTCCATAGATGGGATATATAATTATGTACGGACTGCATTTCATGTACTCTATATAATGTACCCATGCCCTTACATTCTAGCCTGGCTGCCAACCCTACTCCGATCCTACTGCGTTCCTGTAAGTATGGCCAGTGGAACCAGGTTACTCGGGGTTAGGCCATGGGCGTCACCGGGGGGGGGGGTCACTTTGTATATTTAGTTAACAGGGTTGTGTGGCTGGCTTTTTTTTGACTTTTTGAGCAAATCCCTTCACCAAGGGTCCGCTTTTCACCTAAATTCCTTTCACCAAGGGTCACCTCCCGAAAAGGGTCACATTTTGGAGTTTTCGCCAAAGATTTTCGCAACAAGGGTAACTTTTGACCAAAATTCCTCTCACCAAGGACGACTTCTCAATTGCCAAAATTATGGGCACTTTTGTCCAAAATCCCCCTTAGCAAGGGTCGCTTTTGACCAAAATCCCCCTCACCAAGGGTAAGGGTTGCCAAAGGGCGAGCCGCACACCCCTGTCAAAAAATTGTTGAGTGCCCCCCTCCCCCCGGCATGGGCGCATCCATGATCAGGGGTTAGAAGTTCAATCAAGTAACACTAGATGGACGCCTATACACTCAGTACTGACTGAACCCCCGAATAGTAGCCCCCTCTTCTGGGTATATGTAGAACTTAAGGTTCATCACTCTGCTGCCTCACTGAAGGGTGGACTTTTTTCAAATAATACTATAGCATATGCCTCGTTTATATATTCTTATAGCATTGTCCAGCATTGATATTCACATTTCTAAAACTGTCACTATTGCATGTATAGAGTAATTAGGCTAATGCCTATAAGGCTGGTTGTATTTGCCACATCACACTAAATCTTCTGACAGGTTTTCAAATCAGCAAATAAAGCTAGCGCAGTCCCACGTGGCCTCAATAGCATCACATAGCTGCCCCCTACTGATTGAACAGTAAACCATTTATCCATAGACCTGCAGGTAACCTATGCCATGGGGCTGTATAGGTCTCATAGAGGGTAATCCCGCAGAAAACTGAGAGTCATATACGATTCTGGTCAGAAGTGAATACTGCAGGAGCACTGAATGGTCCATAAATAATTTGGAAATGATGCCAATATATTGAAAACATACACACATGCTGCTGGATTTCTGCCAATTTCAATCAAAAAATAGGAAAGGGATTCTCAGTGAGTTTCCATTTTTTTCAAAGGCTAGATTGGGAATCAGTGAAAATGCAATTTATTCAGTGCAAATTCGGGCGAAATTCAGGTGGTTTTACGATACAGACCAGTGTTCTGATTTTCCGTGGTCAGTAGCTAATTTTGGTGGGAAATGTTTTGAAGAAAGGATGTATCTTTTAGGGCAATGGTGATTTTCAGAAATTGTAAATGTCCTGGTTGCAGTTATCAGTTTTCCGCTATATTAAAGTATATAGTAGAAGCATTTCCTTCTCTGAGACCTGTATAGGGAAATATGACTGTGGCACCATCTAGTGTCAAGATTCGAGCTAAAACCCCGAAAATGAGCCCCAGAACACCAGCTGACGCTAGCAGGCGGCAGGCTGTATTGAATCCATTCCAGAAGCATCATATTCAGCCAATATGGATCTATCTCTGATAGTTTACCCTGAATTGCCAATTAACAATTTCTATGAAAACATTCAGTTTTGAAAATAACAATTTTAAGCGCTTTTTCCCAATAATATTTTTTGTTTCAATATTGCATATTGCAGACTCGAACATTACTGCAAGCAATACAATTCAAACAAACAAAAAATAATTTCGTTGTTACATGGATTTGTCATCAACCAGTGCAAATTCTCCCAGAAGAGAAGTTCAAGAGATCACACAATTGTAGAGCTCAAAACAGACTAGAAATATGAAGGTCTGTCAACATTGTCCCTCAGTTACATTATGTAATATAATTCATTATGCTTATTCCAGCCTCTATACGATGGACTCAATCAAGATCTCTTGATATCAACTTACTAAAAGTCTCTATCTGCTCCCTATAGCCAACCTACCACCCTACTGACTAGATACGGGGGCGTGTCGGTGACACCTAGGTGCCCTATAGTAGTAATGGGTTACTTTGGGGAGAAAATGTACGTAGTGTGCTTTTACAGTTAAGTCAGGATCACTGAAAACCCAATGGGGCTCAAAGGTGATCACTGGTGATGACTTTAGGGTGATCACTGTGCATGTGTCCAGAGCGCTTACCCCCTCGTCACTAGGGTGATCATCAGTGATCACCAGGGGTGATCACATATGATCACCTTTCTGACCTGGAATTCTTCTGTGGACTACTGTGTTTTTCTGCATAATGAGATATGATTTTGAAATAATTTCATGATCCCCCCCCCTTCTCCCATCAAGCTGCATCTGACAGCCCATTTTAGCCCTTATCCCTCATCATAGACATAATAAGGTGTATACATAGTGTATATATAACTAATGACAGTCACTCATCACACTTGTAGTTATGATTCCATAGACAAATGAGGTATCCATGTTTACACATACCTATGCCTTTTGATAATTGTAGCATAACTTCTTTTTAATTAATTGAGTCTCTAATGTTCCAAATAGTCTCTATATCCACCATCTTATATACACCTATGATCAAGATCAATATAGTTATCATCCAGTAGATGACCTGGAGTATGTGCTGTAAATTACATTGTTGTATAGTAGGGCCCCCTAGTGGCAAAATCATGTCCTCAAAATGATTACGTTAGGTGATCACAGTAGATCACTTTAGGTCATCAACAAGGCATGATCACCCTAAGTCATCAGCACTGATCACCTGTCTAACAGACTCAGGTTTTCTGTGATGAAGTCACATATAAAGAGCAGTAAATGTTTAATTCTGAATGTAGTTTGCAATCTATAGTTGAGGTCCTTCCAGGATGTTTCACCAATGGATGTCTCTGATAGCAAAATACCTACTGTAGTATTATGGAAAGTATCAGATATATAGAAACAAACTCTGGGTGGAGCCTAAGACAGCTGCTGCTGTTAGATGGTTGTGGCTGCTGCCGTGTGTCTCAAAAGGTCATGTTGCTGGATGGTTGCTGGTTGTAGACCCACGTGTCTGCTCCTGAAGGCTTATTGTGTTCTGCTGTGGAGAGTTGGTGGTAATGCTGTGTTTGAGACCCACATCCAGCCAGCCTTAAGTATAAAGTTTATTAAGATAATTCCTGAGGCAAACACCGTCATTGTTACCGAAAATAGTCATTGATGTCATAGAGCAATGCCGTCAAAGGAATGGCGCGGACGGAATAGCAATAAAGGAAATGAGGTACATTACAATTTAAAAAAGGTCCCATGAAGAAACCCATAAACCCCATGCCCATTATGGTAACTACGCGGCCGCCGATCATTCATGTTTGTACTTCTTTGTAAACTTTCACATCCCGCCTCTCTTGTTAAATAATGACTAGCCTATCCCTTTATTTATTACACAAAACCAGATAAAATCCATTTAAATTACAGCTAGTGATTTTATTGCAGAAAGGTAACAACCAAGTGGATGAGAATGATGTGTGATGATATGAGTAATATCAGGTTGCAGTATGATCAACGTATCGGCTATGGTTGGCCTTCTTCAGGATTTATTTCGACAGGGGCAGCCTGTTTCATCGATTTTTGCAAGACGTTCGACAGTGTCCATCATCCTACCTTAATTGAGAAAATTGCAGCGTTAATATCACCCAGAAACACAAGAAGTGCCTAATGGAACACATGGCTCGTGAACAGTGTACTGTATAACAAACAACACCAAATTCAAAAACTCGAATGCAGCATTTGGCATAGTCAAAAGCTCTATTTTAGGTCCTGTCTTATTATCCTGCTCATAAATGATCTACCATCGTGCGTTGAAAACTACAAAGTCACTATGTGTGCTGATGACTAGGTAGAGGGAGGGACTCCGAGAGAGAAAAGGCTGCCCTACAGGGTGAGATGGGTCACAAGATTTCCCAAGGGACAGAGGGTAAAAAGCATGGAAAAATCCCTCTTTTAGGCTACCAAATGAAAGTATACAGTGTGGGCATATTGTGAAATATCCCCAATTTGAAAGGCCAGATGTTGAATTTTTTCTGGTCAGCATATTATTATACTTTAATATTTTTACTTTTCCTCTTCTTTATTTTGGTGAAATTCTAAATTTAAAAAAAAACCTCTCTGCGAAAGGAAAGTTTTCAATGTTTTTTGTTTGCAAAATACCACAAATACCAGCGGCGGATGATCCGTAATCCAAGTTATCAGAATAAAACAGGCTTACTGAAACTCCCGCCAGCTGGCAGCACTGCGGCAATACACCTCCTCCATAGTACCTCACCTGCCCGCTACGCTCACCGCGGCGCCCCGGTTAGTTTACATCCATGGCGGACGGGGGGAACATTTGAAGCCAGCCCGGAGGCCAATACGCCAAATGTTCTCAGCCCAGGAGTACCAAACCATCCCTAACATCAACCAGACACTGCACAAGGCAAGTAGAATACTTTCCACATAGGGAATAAGTCTCATATCGGCGGGATTGTGAGTTGTGGGCGCGCAAGCGGCGGAGTACGGGAGAGGAGGGAGACGGGCGGGGGAGGCAGCGGTGGATGCCGACGGAGGCAGCAGGGAGGCCGTCCTGGGGACACACAAAGAAACACCTGAACCGTACCGTGAGTGGTAGGGGTGGACACAGGGGTCGTGCTGCCACAACTAAGGGTGTGAGGCTCATGCCATGCTGGAGACTGACCCAAGTGTAATGTCGGGGTATTCTGCTATTGAGTATTGTGCTGTTCAACCAAATATAGCTGGGGTTCTGTATCAGGTGCAGTGCTGATGGTACTGGTACTGGTAGACAGGTGCAGTGCCATGTACTGGTACTACATGCAGTACTATAGTAGTGGTACTGTAGCTGAAGTGGTAAGGCCAAAAAAAAAAGGTGTGTTTCAGGCATCATGGTCCAAAAATTTAGGGTAGGTAGGTCAGATTTTTTTTTTTTTTTTTTTTTTTTTTTTAAATGGTGGAGGTACATTGAATGAGTCGCGGACTGCCATATCGACTCGCGGGTCATCAAGACAACTCACCGATTCTTACTATAACTAGGAATATCATGATATTATTGGACATTCTTGTTAATAAGCAATTTCCTGAGGCTGGACAGTTAATAAGCCATGTGATCTGTTCTTCCTGACCAATAAATTGCTAAAATTTCCGAAAAAATATGAATATTTTGCAAAAAAAAAAAAAAAAAATTCTCCAAAATCGGAAAAAAATGCTAGGGTCGGCCCTTTTTGGAAACTAGGGTCGGGTTGCCTGAAACACACCTTTTATTTTTTTTGGCCTAAGCTGCGGGGGCCTGTCGTGAACTGAGTCTGATGCCATGGACAGGAGAAGGGGGTGTGGGGGAGGGGGTTGGTTACACGCATACCGCCAGTGCTGCATTCATGCATCATGCCGGCACATGGTAATGCACTCTATGAGTTATACCGGAGTTATACTCACTTATAGCAGAGGGTTTTAACGTAATCAAATCTAAAATGATGAACGATCTAAATTAAAATAATTTAGGGTCCTTTTGTATATATTTATATATATGCACATTGTATATATATATATATATATATATTTATTAATATATACTAGTGTGTATATATATATATATATATATATATATATATATATATATATATATATATATATATATATATATATATATATATATATATACATACATATTCCTTTAGTGTTTGATCTTTCCCCATGTTGATGACAAGCTAAAGTATCAGCAACTGGTATACCTCTGGACTGAATGTAGCAGTGCTGTCTGAGAAGACCATCATTGAATCCCCCTCCATCCGACACCTCCTCCCCAGCCCTGTATCCTGCTAGTGACTGGTGGCAGGAACCCCCATTCTGCCCAACCCAAAGTGTGTCAAACCCTAAGCTGGTGAATCATAGCTGAGACCCCCCCCCCCCATCCCCACCTCCACACACCCCGTCTCCACCCAATACCCCATACACACATGAGAGGATCAATGAATACCAGCCCCCCCCCCCCCCCCCCCCCACACACACACACACCGTCTGCCAGGTGTAGTGGGACTACTGACACTGTGTGGTAGGAGTAGCAGTAGTAGGAGTAAAAAGCGGTTTTAACGGGGCCAACTCTTTTTTAAACTAAGATATAAGCACAGGTATAGGTGGCTGCAGATGGGGTCAAAGCGACCTGGCGACCTGGGCTGTTTTGGAGGCGACTTTCGACCTAAGGCAATAATATAAACGACCTGGCGACTTTTGGACAAAATTTACAATAGACCAAAGGGTCAAAAAAAGCGACTTTTCGACCTGGACCCCTTAATTTCGGCGACTTTCCGACCTCAGGGGGGGGGGACCCCTCTGCACCCCCGTATAGGGTAACATGCTATTTTTATTCCTGAAAAGGGTACCCCCCCCCCCTCCAACAACCAAGCACCTCACACACACATCCAAATACATGACGGGTCCCTCTTATTCCCCAGAAGTCTCACCTGTTGTGGTGTATATAGACTAGTCAGGGGGAACCCCAGGGTGTGGGCGTGTCTAGGTGGGTACTGACTGAGTCACTCATCTATAGGCACTGAGTACCACCATATACACACATGGATCAGTCCTGACTGGTCACAGGTGCCAGCTTCGTGCATGTAAGGAATTATCCCTATGATACAATAACAAAAGATCGTATCACATAATGATATGCTGCCCTTAAATGGGTATAGATACTCCAACGTTAACGGGCACGCAACACCATCAATTGGTTCTTGAGTCGCGATCAGACAATCTCTCCACGCAATCAAACATATAATTGTATTGAACACTTAATGAAACTTTAGGGAATATAATTATATCTGAGTTTTACTACTATAAGTTGAGATAATTGAAAATATCACTTTCCTATTTCCCCAGGGCTGCCTCTCGCTGTGTCTGGACGTTCTGCTGACCCAGGATTAAGAAGCACATCGCACGGATTATATCCAGGATTAACCATCAGATTTAAAACAATGGTGACCAACCTGATTGTAAATACTTATTGACTTATTAAAGGTAAAATACTACACAAGTCATCAAACTTGGAGTAAAACTCCCAGGATTAATTTGAGTAAGATGACTTGAAACTAAGCATATCGTTACCATGGAAACCATTACCATGACGTGTTACCAAGGGGATGACGGTATGTCACGTCATGCCACCAACGTCATGAAATACGTCATCATACTGTTGGCAACGCTGACAGTCACGGCCTCAGGTTAGTGTTTATCAGCTTGTGTTTGTGTTTAGTACATTGTTTGTAATAATACATGTATATATTGTAAGTACAAATATGCCGGGGTTCTTGGGAGCAGGAGGCCTCGTTGTTAAGGTCATGCAAAGGGTCTAGCTACGTAGGCAATGTACTAGAAAAAGTCACCTTTTTGCAATTTCCTCTTCGAATTTTGGTACTAGAACATAGTGCATCTCAATCAGAGAGGATATTTTGAATATCTTTCAGATTTTGCAATGCATTTTGTTGTAGGTTAACTAGATCTCTTGTGATAAGGATTTTAACACCTTTTTCTAGGACATTGCTTATGTATCTAGACCCCTTTGGGGAGGTGTTATCTTTGGGGAGATAAGCCTGATAAGGGCCACGCTGTACTGTGTGACGTACGTTCTGCTCCCAAGAATACCTTTCCACCGTTGTAGATATGTAGTAGATACCCTACACAGAGAGAAGGAACAGCGTCAAAAGGGAATCCAGGTTAACTCCAGAATGACTCCCCTCTCTAAGGGAGTTCAGGTCGCACTGCCATAGCGGGCCAATGCGTATAGTAGAAAGGGCCCCCTCAAAGCCAAGATTTTGCGTTTGCATTGGAAACAATACGCTATGGCAGTGCGCCTCCAGAAAGTACCGGGAGTCCTAAGGATATGGGAGCCTAGGCGACTCTCTGGCTGACCTAAGGGGGCGACCTGGACTCCCTTAGAGAGGGTAGTCATTCTGGAGGCAACCTGGACTCACTTTTGACGCTGTTTCTTTTCTCTGTAATACGAGTAACTGAGTGTATGTCAAAATAACCATGACAGACTGACTGATGGCCTTATAGTGTGAACCCATTTGTATTAGCTCTCCACCTTGGTTTAATTGCAAATAATTATGCCGGGACACCTTTCCATCGATGTAGATATATTTCACCTGTCCTCCTATGGCGCCGGTCACCTTAGCAGGATTAGGGGTTCAATCAGCATCATTTAGGGGAGAGGGGGAGATCTCCCCAAGATCGGTCCACATCACCCCACCCGGAATCCATTCCTATTTTATACTATACCAGTGACGAATTTATGTAAAATAACAGGCCTTAGGACCCCTGTCCTACCACACTAAAGGCAGACCAATGCGCGTCAACCAATACAGTATCCTTGTACTACAACACGTACATTGTAATACATCCATACACGCCCATCCATGTCCGCCATACAATATTTATGGTGTGTCTGAGAAGGAATAGCTAAGAGACCGAGGGCGGGCACCTTTATTGTCCATGGAACCGTAAAAAGGGCTAGGCGTGGTTGCATTCATTTAATATTTATACTGGACGCTGTCTTGGTATTATTGAGCCTGTGTACGAGGCGACTCGCTCGTGAAATCAGGGGTAAGGAGACTCGGGTGGTTTGCTGTGCACCAGCAACACCCCGCTGCTGCCGTGTACTGTAGGGATTGTCGTAAGCATATCAGAAATGATGTTGCATGCATGTAAGAAATGACGTCGCAAGCATGAAGGAAATGACGTTTAGAAATGACGTCACGACACGTTAGGAATGATGTAGAATGCATCAAGACCCTTCCCCTACTGTGGGATCAGGACAGGACTTAAGTTAGAAGACTGTGTAGGGTGTGGGGATAGTGGGGGTCTGTGAGTGCATGTACTATTGTAGAGATGGGAGGAGTGATATACTATCTAATCATTTTTACATAACTGCCTCAGATTTAAACAAGGCAAACACCTCAACCATGCCAAATATCCCACTGCCTCGATTAATAACTTATCAATTATGTTTTTAATTTACTGAATTAAATCTTTATAGATGTCTCTTTACAGATGCATGTTGCCAGACAAGCTATACACGTGTGTCTATAAAAGCTGTACGCTGGCGCTGTTTTCTTGGCATTGAACACTTTTATTTCAAAATTGGAAAATGGGGAAAGGGGGTGTATGACATGGTCCAGATGTTAAAACCTTTAGGACGGTATAATGCGTCAATGCGCCATGTTCATGTGTTGTCTTAAATCAAGTTAATGCACCATGCAACGCTGCACCGGCAAGGCTGCATTGGTGCATCATGCCAACCATTCAGGGGTATCAAGCCTCAACGCCTCAAGTATGAATGGAGCACTGGCAAGTAACACATCAGTGCTGCATTCATGCATCATGTCCACCAAAGGTCATAGTCCAGTAAAACCATGTGCTGCCCTTAGAGGGTTAGGTTGATGTCTTTGTTCGGAGAGATGCTAAGTTTAAAACACAACAGACGGTCTCCCCAGACAGCAGACTGCTGCCAAATGTCAGCCACGTAAAAATAACACCAGCCCAAGGAAACAACCAGCCAGCCCTCGCTGTCCTGCCTCAGGAGAAGGGAACCTGTCCCCCTTAACGCCTCCAATGTCACTCGCATCCCAGTGTTTCTGATACACCAATTTCTACCAATGTACAATGGTAATGGCCTATATGTCAGCCCATCGGACACGAATAGCCTGCTCATGCATGACCACAGCTTTCCAACAGCGAAACAATTTTTCAGCTCAGACTATGATACTACAATGAAATAGAAGCAAAATGATCTCCATGTAAGAAATGTTCAATGAATGTCTCATATTCAAACCTTTACAAACATAATATTCATTTTATACATAATTAAAAAAGGCATTGCTTTTGTACGATTTTAATGCCAATTCCTTCAAAATGGCCTATATAATGGCAATACCTACGTGTGCCTGTTAAATGCCCTGTGTAAGATCCCGTGACACACACAGACCACGAATTACCTGTGTTCAGCAAGGGGGTATCAGAGGTTCACCCCAGCAGCATTGAGGAACCATCCCGTGGTCACCACCTCTCCATCCGTGACAGGCATCTTCACCTATAATAACATCAGAATGCACAAGTCAAGCTTATATATTTAAACAATGTACACCGTAGTTTAATACGAAAATGATCTACTGCTAAATCGACTCAGTCTGTTGTCAAAATAGTGACAAAAACGGCTCAAACTACTCGATGAAAGGTACTCTGCTTCCGGTTAATGCTTCAGGTGGCACTAAGTAAAATCCAGCTCAGAACTCACTCATACACCTTTAATATCATTATTTTGAGTTAGCCTCTCATAACCATAGTCTATCTATTATATAATATACCTTCCCACCCGCTGCTGTAACAATAACACTGACCCATCCAAAAAGAAAAACTGAGGATCGGCAAAGCAGCAGAGTTAGCCAAGTCAAACAACCAATTGCAACAATCAAAACATGGCCATGTCTGGTCGGGACGCGTCTTAAAAGGTCAGGTAAGGAGCAGCGGTGAGACCAATTTTCCACTCAGCCCCCCCCCCCCCCCTGCCCCGTGCCACTTCTCTGGTCTCCCAGATGGCAGTGGTTTCTTTCTGTGTGGTTGAGTTTGTGTAAGTAACCCTTTAAGGGCAGCACAGTGCATCATGATGACCCTTTGCGAGTATATCAACTGAGTGTCTCAGCATGAGTGAATGTAGCCTTGGCGAGCTGCTCGAGAGGTAATTTGCCAGGGTTACATTCATGCATCCTGCCTACCAAAGGACATAATACTTCATAACACGTTATGCTGCCCTTAATGGGTTAACACATGCTGCCTCCTAAGGACATGACCGTTAACCCCAGATGTAGGTAAAAGGTCAAACCCATGTCTTTTTTTTTGAACAAATTTAAACTTTATTGACCAGATTTGAATTAAAGTACAATGTATGACATACATGTGTTCGCTTCTCAATTCCTTGCACATAACACTGTTGTAATAAATATTACTCCAAATGTAATAGCACACGGTTACAATATTCAGTCAACAAGTTTATGATATACACCATCAGGTAAACCTGTTTAGATGGTGCAATCATTGAATAAAGTGTACATAACAGTATAAAATTAACGGGTCTTATTAGGAAAATGATTTCACATCTTAACTGCTGTAATAAACCTTACATCTTGATTATACCCCCCTACAAAAATAGATTATTGCCTTCTGCACAAGTTAACTAAGACCAAAGAAAATTAAGTACCGGGTAGTTTAGGTATGGTAGTTTCAAGCACATCTTTCATTTTTTTCTTAAAGGCTTTAACACAGTTTTATCTTGGAGGCAAAGGTCATAATTTTAGTTTTAGATTCATTCATGGTTAATTTATTAGTCGCAGTCCATGTTAGAAAAGAGCCTAAAGCTGTGGTTAATTGAGCAGATAGAGTGTTTATATTTTTTCCAGAGACATATAGGACCGAGTCATCAGCATAAAGCAAAGTTTTATGTTGATCGAGTGGCGAAATGCAATCATTTATGTACAATAAAAAGAACAAAGGGCCTAAAATTGACCCCTGTGGGACTCCACAGGAGAGGGGTAATATATCAGATTTAATATTATTAGCAAGAGTACATTGTTGCCTCCTTGACAAATAATTTTCAATGACCGTCAAGGTCCTGTTGCGTATACCATACTGCTCTAGTTTTTTTATTAATATGGAGTAATTAACAGAATCAAACGCTTTTTTAATGTCTATAAATGCAGCTAGTGTAATATTCCCCTTATTTCTATGTTCTAGGATATCATCTAATAAAATACTAATCGAGTCGAGAGTTGATTAATTTTTTTGATAACCCCCCTGATTTTTTGATAAAATTGAATTTAATTCAAGGTGGGTAGATATAGCAGTATATATCAATCGCTCCAGAACCTTGCCAGGTACAGGTAACACACTAATAGGCCTGTAATTCGACACATTAGTGAGATCACCTCCCTTGGGGAGGGGGGTCACCGTGGCAATCTTCCAAGAATCAGGAATTTCTCCTGTCGAGATGCACAACTTAATTATTTTAGAGAAACGTGTTGGATTTCTGACAACTGCCTCCTTAAATATGTAAGTAGGCAAGTAGTCAATAGCAGATGACTTAGAAATGTCTATGTCCTTGACACAAGATATAATATCTTCGTCAGAGAACTCTAAATCAGGCATGTCGTTCGGACAGCGTTCACCCATAAACTGGAAAGGCACATTATGCTTGTTGGCAAGTTTAGGACCGATCTCAGCAAAATACTTATTAACAAATGCACTTGCATTTTCATTAGATACAGAAGCACCAGCCTCGTCAACCAGGTTCACAGATTTAGTCATATTTTTACTTGATGGTAAAATATCTTTTAAAATTGACCAGAATTGTTTAGAATCCTTAAAATGCGTTTTACTTAAATTATTATAATATTTATTTCTAGCATCATCATTTTCTAAATTTACAATATTTCTAAGTTGACGAGCTCTATGCCAAGTTACAATACACTTCTGTCTTCTAGCTTCTAATAACAAATTGTTTTTATCATTAATTCTTTCTAATAAGTAATTAGACATCCATGTATCTGGTTTCTCCTTGACTTTAAATTCACGAACAGGACATTGCTTATCTAACATACGTTTTAACATGTTTTCATACACGCTCCAGCACTCGGAGGCAGTCTGGCAGGTATCAAAATATTCCCAGTTGCAGGCTTCAACATCAACCAAGAACTTAGCAAGATCAAAATTCCTATATGAACGCCCCTTAAATTTTTTATAGGTTGGTTTTACCCGAACATTTTTACGAATTAGGTGTACCGGTAAATGGTCAGATAAATGTATATTTAAAGGGCCACTAGAAATAATTTCATAACAATTTGTAAAAATTAAATCTATACACGTGTTCGTGCCAGAGGTAGTCGTTATTTCATTAATAAGCTGAATTAAATTGAATTGATCAAGAGACTCGTACAATAGATTCTTGTCAGCAGAATTGGCAAGGACATTAACATTAAAGTCACCTAAAACAAATACATCATAATCATTTAGATCAGGAATTTGAAGCAATAAGGCTTTCATTGAGAATTTGTATGACGAGGATCGGTGTGTCTCTGTTCACTACTCCTTCAGAACTGAATCAGGTGAGTTTTTACCGCCCTGACCTGGGCTAATTAGGTCAACTGACCTCAACATTATACAAGGGGCTCTGTGATTGGCTGGCTGCCAGATGCAGGTTACATCCTGGTGCCTTTATTTTTCCAATTTATTTTAAAATAACTAGTTAAACTTCATAAATGAAATTTAGTAGTTGTGGATCCATATGGGCTCCTATTCCAATTGCTTGGATTTAAATTGAAATACATATTCTGCACATTGCATAAAAATATGTGGGCCAGTCACAGGTCTCTGTGTTAGTTGAGTATGAGTTCTGAGGAGTTTCAGCTGTTCACAGCTTCATCAGGTGTAATAACAGATAAATAATCAATCATGCTAAATGTCATATTTAGATGTGATTTATTTTTATTTTGGTGGTATTGACCACCAAATACTCACATTTTTATGGGACCTGGTGAGTGAAAGTAGGTCAGGACTTAGCAGTCAGGGGGTGCCACCAGTCATAGGTGGGCCTCAGGTAGGTGGGACTCCTACTGTGGGTCTTATTTACTCTTGATTCAGTTTGATTTTGTAGCTTTAGGTTTTGATTCAGGGATCAATCTTAAATTGATATCTTCCTTTACCCTTGGTGTTATTTTACAGAGCAAGTGCTTTTGGTATTAATACCGTAACCTGAACTCACGAGCGTAAAATTGGGTGTCGGGAAAAAAAATGACGTGGCTTTGGGGGGTCGAATCTAACCATAGCGATTTTCCATTATATTCATCCCGTTTGGGATGAGCGATTTCAGCCTTTGTACCCATTTCCATTCAATATTTTTTCTGAGTTTGTTAGCTCTCTTTGACTCGGGGTGTTCGTATACGAACTCCAGGATATAGACTTTCATGTCTTTGTCCTTTTTGTGTCCAGGTCTGTTAAAGTGGTATGCTACTTCACTTTTTTCATATCTTTTGTGTTCCACATCTCCGATGTGTTCTGAGATCCTATCATGTAGAGTACGCTGGGTCTCACCCACGTACCTTTTCCCACAGCATTTGCATTCAATGCAGTATACTATGTTTGAACTCCCACAGCAAATGTTGCTTTTTGTTTCACGGGAGATTTTTGAGTTAATGGAAATTCTTCCACTTTTGTCTGTCTTTGGGCAGACTTCACAGACAGGGTGTTTCTTGGTAGGTTTATGTACACAAGAGTTTATCCTTTTTGGTATTTCACTATCTTCCTGAGTTTCATTTTCAGGATGGTAATCCACTCTGGCTCTTACTAGAAGATCTCTAAGATTTTTGGGTCTTCTATGGCCGACAACCAGCTTCATTCTTTGAAGGCCTCTGGTTGTGCTGGATTCACCTAATTCATCCCACCTTCTTTTTACAATTTTTTCCAATTTATTGTAATTTGGTCGGTAGGTGGTAGTGAGGAAGATTCTTTCTTCTTCCTGTTTATCCTTTTTCTTCCTTTCTAGGAGTTCCATTCTCCTTTTGATACTGGCTTGCTCTTTGGCTTCCTGTATCAGCTTTTCAGGGTAGTCTTTCTCCCTGAATTGCTCAGCTTTGATTTCAGCATGACGCTGAAAGTCATCCTCGTTCCTACATATTCTACGTAGGCGTAGGAATTGGCTGTACGGTAGGCTTCTTTTCACACTGGGGGGGTGTGCTGAGTCATACCGTAAGTAACTGTTTGTATCAGTTGGTTTTGTGTACAAGTCTGTGTACAGTTTGTGTTGTGCATCCCGTTTGACCTTTGTGTCTAGGAAGCTTATTTCAGTTCCCGACCATTCAGAGGTGAATTTAATGCTGTGATGTTGTTGGTTTAAATATTCCAACCATTTATTTAGTTCATTTTCTCCGTGGTCCCAGACGAAGAAAATATCATCTATGTATCTCAACCATACTCTTGGTTTTAAATCATGATTATCTAGAAATTTATTTTCCAGTGTGGTCATGAAGAGATTTGCATAGGATGGGGCAACTCTTGTCCCCATGGCCGTGCCGCTTACTTGCAGGTAATTTTGACCATTAAATTGAAAATTGTTACTTTTCAGAACCATCCCTAGGAGCTCGATCAGAGTCTCATTTTTGGGATTTATTTCGCCGATACGCTCGGTGTCTAACATAGTTTTGATGCTAGCAATGCCTTCATCATTTGGTATGTTAGTGTACAGTGAGGTTACATCTAGTGTACCTATAATACTCGTACTGTTGAGTTTTTCCAAACTTTCAACTTTATTTATGAAATCTGTTGTGTCTTTCACAAAGGAGTCACTTTTCTTTACCATTGGTTTCAGAAAGATATCTACAAAAGCTGAGATCCTTTCTGTAGGGCAGCTGTTTGCTGAAACTATGGGCCTACCTGGGGGGGTAGTCGCATTTTTATGGATTTTAGGAAGAAAGTATATTTGGGGTGTTCTGACCTTTTTGTTTAAAAGGGTCCTACCCACTTTCTTGCTAATCTCCTTTTCTTCCAGCATACTTTGTACCTTTGATTCTACCCTAGCTTTATACAAATCTGTTGGATCTTGATCCAACTTCTGATATGTATTTGTGTCATTCAATTGTCGGTTACCTTCTTTCAGATAATCTACGGTGTCCATTACTACTATGGCGCCACCTTTGTCTGCAGGCTTTATAGTTAGAGATTTGTTTTTAGCTAACTCTCTTATGGCCTTTCTCTGATTTGTATTTATATTGTGGGTTTTTACCTCTTTGGGGTAGCTAGACTTGTTAAGATTTTTGATATTTTCATGACACCAATTTTCTAGTGGGATTGACCCACTTGGGGGTTTCCAGCCTGAATCAGATTAAATTTTTATCTGGTTTGCCCCACTGAAAGGGGGTGGGGGTCTTTTCTCTGTAGAGAAAGCCTCCTGGATAGTTTGCTGTCTAAGACCATCTTTATCTTTCTTACTTGCCTTTTTCTTGGCATCTAGGTATTTTTTACCCTTACCCTGGTTCCAATATTGTTTGGTTCTGAGTCTGTCATGAAATTTATCTAGATCTTTTCGTACTTCAGCTAAGTCTACACTATGTTGTGTTGGACAAAACTTCAACCCTTTACTGAGGATTTCCACTTGAGGATCAGTTAAATCTTTTTTAGAGAGATTTACTACACAGCCAGTATTTTGCAGATTTTTTTGACTATTGTTATTGAGTGACATTTCAGGTACTATGGTATCAGTATTCAATGAAGACACAGTGACAACAGATTCAACAAGAGTATTTTTACTGTTTCTAGGTTCATTTTCATTTTCAATCTCAAGGTCAATGGGCAGTTCAAGGTCAGCATTAAGATTGTCAATTATGACATTGTCATTTATGGCAAAGTTCATCAATTTTCCTTCCCGCGCCCTGGGAAGCGCGGTTTCGGGTTTCCCCGGGGTCGTTTGTTGTTGTTGCGGCCTGATCCGCGTCCACGGCCACGGCCGCGGCCACGGGTGTCGCCGTCGTTGTCAGCGTTCCACTGACGTTTCAGGGCCGTGCGGGCCAGGGCCGGATTCAGGATCTGGGCCCTGGTTGGGTTTGGCACAACTGATTTTACCTGTTGATCTTTCTCGACGTTGATCTTGCAGGTGGCTAGTAGGTCAGCCTGGGTCTTGTTTGCTGCCTCCAGTCTGGCAGCAGAATCGGGGATGCCCTCAGCTAGGAACACCGTAGACTTGTTGTGGGCAGCTCGTACCCTATCCATGGCCTTGGCTCGCGAGTCAAGGCCCTTGATTACCACTTCCATGGTATCTTTTGCCAATTTCTTACGTAGGTTGAGGATTTCCTCGCACACGTCTGGCATGGTAAAGATTATATCAGGGGTGTGATCAATGCCTACCATCCATAGTGGGGTGTGTGTGGTGTCGGTACGCTTGCAGTCAGTGTACCAGTTGCACCACATGCGAGTGGTCTGGGCCTCAATTGCTGCCTTGTTGGACGAGTCCCAAGAGTGCTTGGCGTCCTCGGGCAGTCTCAGGTGTGGAGGCACAGTGTTGGTCTGTAAAGGAACAGGAAATTTGATTTTAGGTTTAGCAAATGTGGACTTACTCAGTCTTTTTGGTGAAATGCTTGATGTCAAATCTATATTTTCGTCAACATCGGCCGCCATGACAGTTTGGCATGTGGCCGCCGGTGAACTTTCACCGGGTTGTTTCGGATGATTTTTATCGTTAATGCCAGACCGGTTTGTTTGCGCCGGAATGTGGCCAGAAATATCAATCTCCATGTCTGAAATGGTTATAGAATCGTTTTCAGAATTTTCCAAGACTTGAAACCTGTTTTCGATAATTAAATCTGTCAAAGTGCGCACATTTTCTTCGTGTTGGCGGCTAGCTTTGCGTTGGCTGTAGCTGGTTGCCGGTGCCTTGCGTTTCACGCTAGGTGAGCGGTCAAGGTTAGCCTGGTTACCAGCGACAGTGTTCCGGCTTGCTGCCTTTGCAAACAACGAAGCGAGTGTTAATTGTTTTAAATGCTTGTTTTTCACACCTGGAGTAACAATGGGGGAATGTACAATGTCTGTACTCACCGGGCTTGGATTGATGGTGTCCTCCACATCGTCGGTAGGTGTGCGGCCGAAGGTGGCCTTGGACTTTCGTCCGTCGTTGAAGGTAACTCCCACAACATGGCCGGAGTTGCCGGCTGTGTCATTGCCGTCTTCCATGGCGGTGACAGTCTTTGTTCTTCGAACTAAGACTTTGAGTGTACGCTCGTGGCTGTACACTTGTACACTGGGTGTACTGGAATGTCCGTAGGACAAGCGGGTTGTGAACTAAACTGGGTTCGGAACACGAAAGTTGCTGATATCGTAATAGAAAACAGAGCGGCTAGTCGTACAGACTGAGAATTTGTATGACGAGGATCGGTGTGTCTCTGTTCACTACTCCTTCAGAACTGAATCAGGTGAGTTTTTACCGCCCTGACCTGGGCTAATTAGGTCAACTGACCTCAACATTATACAAGGGGCTCTGTGATTGGCTGGCTGCCAGATGCAGGTTACATCCTGGTGCCTTTATTTTTTTTTATTTATTTTTTTTTTTCCCGACACCCAATTTTACGCTCGTGAGTTCAGGTTACGGTATTAATACCAAAAGCACTTGCTCTGTAAAATAACACCAAGGGTAAAGGAAGATATCAATTTAAGCAATAAGGCTTTCATGATATTACAAAATTCCTGAACAGATCCTTGGGGTGGTCTATAAACATTACAAATAATAGATATCTTACCGGTACCCTTAACAGATAGTAGCCATTGAACTTCAATGTCCTCTGTGCAACGGTTTAACAATTTGAATTTATCTATGGAACATGAAATGTTTTCATCTACATGGGCACATAGTCCACCGCCTCTGTACACACTTATCCTATCAGACCTAAATAAATTATATTTAGGATACATAAAGAGGCAGTCCTCGTCCTTGTCATTAAGCCAAGTTTCAGAAAACAAAATAATATCAATATCAATATTCATTAACTCAGTTTTAATGGCAGTTGTCTTGTTGCGTATACTTCTAGCATTTAAATGGACCAGAGAAAACCCTTTTTTTAAGTTTGGGACTTCACCCATCAGTCCAGAATTTGACAATATTCCATAGTCCATCATATGCGGTCATACCAGGACCACACCACCACCTTGTACAGTTTATGCTAAGATGAAATATAATACAAATTTTATTTATCCCCAGACCCCCTAAAATACCCCCCTGGCTAGGCATACGGCTCTTATGGCCACCCAGACTAATATTAGATATCGGCACGATTGGTTTTTTTTGCTCCAGACTAGGTTAATCATAAATATAATAAACATACATAAAGTATGTCCATTCAGTTGTACAATTGGGTTTGGATCAGCCCATAAACTAAGACGACAATACCCAATGTCCTATGGTAAGTTATGATATCATCACATGAGTATTTTCAATATAACATACAATTGATATCGTCACACAAGAAATGATGCTACCGGTACTTTAGATAATACATTTAATTTCAAAACACAAGGTTATACCTTTACCTATTAATTAGAACAATTTACAGCAATAACATATGCATTTATGAATCGTCCAAGACTTAGGTTGTGTAAAGGCAGTACCGGTATAAGGTGTTACATTCAGATACACTTGAGCATTCATTCAATCGAACATACAATCACCCCTATCTGTAGAGGCTGTACCGGCATATTACATGTCATACAAATGAATAAGACTACTCTCTTACATTGAGAAATAACCTGGACTTAGATTGAGTCTGAGTACCGGTATATGAATGTCACGTTCACAAGAGCTTACACAATCATTTCATTAGATCTGCTAACCCTACGATTGCAGCACTGCTTCAAACTACCTGATATATTTATGTACCAACCAGGTCGATAATTGAATAGACTTTTCACAATTAATTAAATTAAAATATTTACCGGTAGTTTCTAACTAGATAATTATAGTTTTCAGTCAGCTAAATTAATAATAATTCAACAATAATATTCCACGTTACTATTAAATTAGTTATTGACGAAAAACTTTAACCTTTTGAATTTGTAAGGGTTGGTTAATTACTATGTTAGCAGAAAAATTGAAGACCTTTTAGGTAGATACATAGAAACCACAGTTCTTGTTCTTGCAAGCTAATCAATCTGATATTCAGTCTGTGTTAGGGGCTACTGGAGGAGTCGCCTCTGAAGTGTCTCATCGTCAGATTTCTCATCGCCATTGTCTTTGTCCTCATCGTCACCATCATCACCATTCTCCAGGTCGTCTTCTGGCGGAGGGTCGTCTGCTGTTATGTCGTCATCTGGTTGTTCACCTTGTTCGTCATCTGCTCCAGGGTTTGGAGCATTTTCTCTACGTATCCTTTCAAGGATCAGACCATGTAGATTGGCAGAACTCAGATTTGCTTGTGTGCAATGTCTAGCTTGCCCGAGGTGAAATCCAGCCCCCCACACAGGGTGGAAGCTGGCTTCATACAGCCTTGCGCCCTTAGTGCTCTGTAGGTAAGTGTTCATCTCAGGATCACTGAATTTGATCTTGTTGAAGTGAAGTAAATACCTCTCAGCATCTCGGGCCCATTCTTGATTTGTCGCTATACGCTTAGCGTCAGCCATCATTTCAAAGGGACAGGTTGCTGCCATGATCACGTCTCGTACCTTTTTGTCTCCACATATTTCCGCTTTCTTGGCTTGGAAGGCCTGTTCTACACTGCTGAATGTGACGCCCTCATCCTTAATAGGGCACGGGTAGAGATTAGACAGCCTGTTGTAAGGCGATCTGAATAATATACCATCCGGGGTATCAGTAGTCGTGGCCATTTCCATTGTTAGATGCGGGGAAGGCAGGTTACCCAGCTGGTGATGCTGATATGACACTTTATTGAGGATCAGAGCCCGTTGCCGAAGACGACAGTCCATGTTATTTGCTTTCGCAAGAAAAAACATAGCACGCAGATCTCCAAACTGCCTTCGTTCCAGCTCTGAGAGTTCATCTCCGATTGAACAGCCAAACCAATACCTATTGTCCTTGAGGTTGTTGAGCGACTTCATAAGACCAGACTTTATATTTGGTCTGTGTAATACCACACGGATCGTACGATACTTTATCCTTCGCTGGGGATCGCCATGTTGGTTGTTGTTGTTTTGACGCTGCGCCACTCCAATCCTTTCGGCGGACTCGATCTGCTCGACCCCCCATGGTACCTTAACGTCCTTGAACAACCGCCCAAGAATATTGTATAGATTCTCCTGCGGGTCTTCGGGGCAACCCTCAATAATAAATACCTTCTTTTTATCTAGGGTATCCATTTTTTCCAGCCTGTTGTCGTGTTTGGTGAGGAGTCTAGTCTGTGCGAGGGCGGTGTCAGATATCCTTGACAGTGCAGTCTCCGTCTCTTCCAACGTATTCGTGACACCAGTCAGTTGTTCCTTATGGCTGTCGAGCCTGTCCAATATACTATCCAGAGACCTTGTGGTTTTGGCGTTTGTCTCGGTGATTCCAGTTAACGTATCGTTAATCTTTTTTAAAGTTCCCTCAAACCCGAGAGTCTTTTTTTCCTGCGCTGTCACACGCCTCGCCAGTTGGTTGACGGCACAGACCACGTCAGCGGTTGTGGCTCCCGCCGGTAGTAAGTCATCTTTTCCTCTATTTGGAGTTTTTTTCACGGATTTGCTTGCTTCAGCCATTCTTAGTGGCTGCTATATACCTTTATAAAGGTGTGAGTCCAATATGTCTTGATTCCGTTCTGTTTTACTACTAATAATTCCAAAATAATGCGGAGCTTTTTTCGACCACGCTCTAGCCTTGTGACGCCATTTTTCTTGAAGTTCCTTCTCCCTTTAGAGAAAATTGACAGATGGAGATATGAATTATCATGTTAAATCATTGAAGGGGAAGGCGAGCTCGAGGGAGTGCAGTAAGTACTGACGATAAGATCTGAAGGTTTTATATTGTGCTGTGGAGTGACTAAAAGCCTCGACATCATTACTGAACCCGTACGTCATAAGTATCTGTCATTTATAACTATGAAGTCTATGTTGAAAGGTTTTTTAGGCCACCATGCCCGTGTTAGATGTATGATGCTGTACATTAGTTTGCTTTTATTTATACATTGTTCAACGGCAGACTTATATGATATAGACACACATACAGGCCTACCAAAGCTATAATACTACATTTACTCTCTCGGCACTTCTGCGTACATGTATAAGCCTTTAATAACATGAGCGTTCTCTTAATGGTCGTCTTAGTTTAAGCCCATTATGATAATGAGGGCCCCATCTGTCATCATACATCATGACAATACAGCTTTATCAGTCCCCTCCAGGTAACCTACCGTGACTCACCACAAGCTGCAATCACCCCCACCCCCCCCCCCATCTCCAGACATACACTAGTACCCTGCCCCTACCTCACAATAGAAAATAGACCAGTTAAACAATACAACACTAGCACTGTATCCCCGGCGCTTATTCAAGACCAGATTTGAGGCCCCGCGTTCAATATGTATTCCAGTTGCACCCCACCTTGGGCCTGGCGCTTATTCTGGACAGGGGCCTCTTTAAAGGGAATTTCGACCTGTTAAATTCATCTTATGCCAGAGTCTGTGATATATGAGGGTCTGCCCAGAGTGCCTAGTGACAGTGCTATACTTAGGGGGACAAGATGGCGGCCTTTCCAGAATGCCTAGGCACAGTGCTACAGTGGGACAAGATGGCGGCCATCCCAGGTGGTCAGTTACCGTGCTATAGGGGGTCAAGATGGCTGCCCACAGAGTGTAGCCCCATCACGCCCTATATACCCCGCGCCTGCTGCAGTGAGACTGGGTCTGTACACACAGGTACCTCCTGCCACCCGACTCCACTCAGTGTGAGTTAGTGTGTGTGAGGCTGAGTGAGGGCGGCAGGAGGCCCCAGGTGGGCGATCAATGGGCGGCCAGTGGAGCTGAAACCCACACTAACTCGCCGTGAGCACACCCCAATGCCTCACCTTACCCACACATACACCATGTACATGTAGCACTGTGGGGACAGCCGTAACCGTAAAGGGTTTCACGGTCATCGGCCGACTTTGAGGCTCATACTTTTGCATTGGCACTGGTGTACTGTAAAGCTTTTCACTATTAAAATGTACCATGAAGCATGAGTGGCCTTTTACCGGTGATCTCGAGGAAGTGACAATTATTTTCACTGTTTCCCCTATTATAATATTGATTAACTTACTGTTCCATTAATTAGCTCATGCCTACCTTTCAGGAGTATATCAACCCCGTATGGTCGGCATGATACATCACATCCAGCCCTGGGAGTAAGCCCATCAGAGCTGCATACATGCAGCCATATTTTATTACAATGAAGGATATAGTCCATTACAGCACTATGCGGCCTTTAAAGAGCTTTGGTGGTCTGCCTAATACATCAACATGGTGAAGATTGAGTAGATGACGGAGGAAAGCAATTAATTACAAGCGCATTCAATCCCATTTGCTTCTTACAGATAAAGATCTGTAAGGGGCCTTTGTCTAACCAAGTTATAACATCAACCCTTTAAGCACAGCCTACTGCTTTAATGTCCCCTTTGGTCGGCATGATGCATGAATGTTACACTGGTTAGTAACTTGCTAGTGCCCCATTTATATACCATGCTGACCACACGTGGTTCTACGTATTCCAATTGGTGCATCATGACATGATGTCGTGTGGCATCATGCTATCCACAGAGGGCTGGAGGCAGCTTCAGCCAATACCAACAGTACCACAGTTGGTGTAACAGTCTATAGATCCCATCTCCACACACAGGTTTGGCTGATTACAGACCGTACTTAAGGCTGGTCCCATTAACTAGGACTGTGTGGGGAGACACACAACGCCAAGTGCCCCATTAGATACGGCCAATCAATAAGCAATGCACAATTAATCCGGGCTGCGCTTAAAAGGCACAACTGACGGTATATGTTTCTAGCATTAAGCAGCCCCAGGGCGAGCAGCCATGAGCCTATTAATCTGACATCTTGTCCCCATATCTCTCTGTAACTTTGTGTACCCCCACTAACACTTTCAGGACGGCATGATGCCACATGGCTTCTGTTTCATTTTTCGGAGAGTTATATATCATATATATCCCGTAATGTTGAAAAGATGCCCGGCCGTAGCACTGAGAGTTATTCACCATTGCTGCATTTGTGCATCATGAAGACAAGAAAAAAAAGCTTCCTCGTTGGTCAATATCGTTTTCTTAATTAGAGCCTTGTAACTTTGATGACGAAGTATGTAGTGAATGATCTCTCTCAGTGTAGTAACATTAGGCGGAGCTTGGTGCCGAGCTCGGTGGGTGGCGCATACACAGGGAGCTTTATGGCTTCCCGTGGTTTACCAATGGGGATTTTCGTATTCTCCAATCTATTCACTTTAAATATGTGTATGGGACTTTGTGAGATAAGCAAACAGGAATTACACATTTTCTAAAATACAAAGAGAGTGTGAACCAGGGTGACGGTTTGGTATTACGCTCTACTCACTGACGGGACTCGCTCATACTTCTGAAACAGTGGAACTGGCGGGGAGGGGGAGGTGGTGTAAATCTTTTCATGCACAAAATGTTCAATCATATGATTCTTTGCACATTGCAGTTTCAATCAATCAATTAAAACAATTATGAGATATATTAAATACAGCTAATAATTAATTCCATTTGTATTTTTGTTTTACTAGTATATCAAATACGATTCTGACAGTTATTTGGCCTCGGTGTTTGTCCTAAATATGTAGGCCTGCTCTAATAGTTTACAAATGGAAATATTTAAACCTTTATAATATAATACCAGTTTCAAATATATCAAACATAATTCAGAGAATGTAAGTTATCAAAACATGGCCAATGAAAAAAACTACTGAATAACCTTCCTTTCAATCTCCCATCCCCAACGGTGCCCAACCCCTTGTAGTTATACAGACCTATATACATGTGGTATTTAATGTCTGCCGTATAGTGGTACTTCCGGTGTACAGCCATGTTATCGGGTTGTCCCTCATGTAGACAGGTACAATGCCTGTAATGAGCAGACAGACGCAGCTTACACTGCCTGCACACACTGCACCCAGCAGGACCCCCCCCCCCCCTCACCAGCTGCTGTATCAAAGTGTCATCAAGGCATTGACAACCTCCATTACACAACTAGCATTGACTCAACTACGCATTTTAAACATTATACAAAGTGACAGAAACATGGGACTCAACAAAAAAAAAGGCCATTTACACGACTTCAATCATGGCAGATCACACTATTTGAATTATATATCAGGTCCTTTGTGAATCACACCACTAATGTGGGTGATTCAGGAAACTGGTCGGATGTTTGACAATTTAATTGATAGTCTACCTTCTAACATGCGATGTCGATTATTCAACCACGTAAAACTTTTGAAGGTGAATACAGGAGTTGGCCTTTTATCCTTTGTGCAATAACAATTATGAACTTGATTGTGGACTGGCAGGTTATGATCAAAGGCAGTGGTATTCAGCAAGAGTTAATCACTTTCATATAAGGATTATTTGATTGGGTCTAGTACTGCAGATGGCCACCATAGGCCCCAGTCAGCTCTGTGGTATCGTGCACCATAGGGTTACTGGAGGCCCTACTCTGTATTCATGCCTCATGTTGATGTCACATAGCTGTGCCCGTGGTCATCCCTCACCTGGCTGAGGCTGTACACCAGGTGCCGTGTGAGCTTTGTACATAGGGATCATCTTGTAGACATTGTGTCCTGCTACTGAGCACCATCAATGAACTTGTCATTGTCTGCATTACACATGTATACATTAATACCTCCCTGAATTATGGTATCCAGTTGTATCAAATTATACACAATGAATGTATGTACATAGAAGAACTTTGATTCAGATCTTGGTTCATCCATAGAAAATACCCCACCTATTCCTCCAAAGAAATTTGAAAATAGGTAGGTATTGAAGATGCAAAGTATAGCTAGCTACAATATTGAGCATAACATGAAGATGTGCATCTAATGGCCATGTAAGGATATGGGCAGTGTGCAGTTGTTAGATCCCAGAAGCTAAATCATTAACAATGTGCAGTGTAAAGTGTTCCCTGTACACGACTACTGCCTCGTTAGTCCGGCCGGCACCAGACAACGCGGTGAGGGTCCTGACTGTTCACTGTACTCCCCTAATCAGGCTACTGCCTCGTTAGTTCGGCCGGTCAGTGTCCTTCGTGTTCCCTGCACTCCCCCACTGCCTCGTTAGTCCGGTCGGCACCACAAGAGGCGGAAAGGGTCCTGAGTGTTCCCTGTACGCGACTACTGCCTCGTTAGTCCGGGCGGCACCACAGAACGCCGTAAGGGTTCGAGGGCGAAAGCGTCACTTTACAGTAGGGTACCAGCTAAGGCTATGGCGCTGGTACCGTGTAGCCGTTATGTACCACCAGGTGGGGCCTGGTGCATGGGGAGTGGACTTGTAGCTTAGCTTAATGAGTGCAAGTAATGTGACCCACAAGTCGGTAGTAATTACCCATAATGCCTAGAGATGTCAGTTCCTACCCAGAATGCAGTGGGACAGTTTGTCACATGATCTCCACCTGGGGCCTGCGTCTTGATGTCATTAATCACGGACGTGGTTCCAGCTAAAGCAGCCCTCTCACGATTTAACACGAAATGTTGGGGAGATCCAACAGAGGAAAGACTTATCAAGGGAAGTGGGAGGAATGGGGAAAACACCTCAGGAACTGGGAGGAAGATAGATACCTAAAGAAGTGAGAGGATGGGGAGACCTAAGGATGTGGGAGAAGGGGAGAGGCCTAAGGGATTTGTCTCTCCCAATAGCCGAGAGACAAAGTGAGAAGAAAAGGTAGAATACAAGAGAGGTAAACAACGGAACCACAAATGTAGTAACAGGCTTTGCCTTGCTCTCCTCCATATCTCCATGTAGCCTGACACTAACCGCCTCGTCTCAGCCGTAACTGGACACTGTGCACTACACGTGACATGACTGTAGTGAATCTGAACAATGCTGTCAAAGTTATTACAGGTACAACATAGTGGAAACAGGTCCAGGTCCAGCTATTTTAAGTAGGGAGGACAGCCAGGGACCGCTGTCACGGCTTTGCATCTGTCACAGTGCTAAACAGCCTAAATGGCATATCAGGAGAAAGAGGATGAATGGGCCTCATGTACCATGTTAGTTTGTAGTTTTCCAGACTATAGATAATGAGATTTTAATTGGTGCATCTAATGCAACTGCTGTGTCAGCAGGAGGGTCGGAGCCTCATTTCCAGGACAGTTACTGGTGCTAGCTATACAGCAAGCTCAGAAAGGGCTCAATCCTTCCCATTAATATCTTAAGATAAGGGTTAAATGGACTCTGCTGACTGCATGGAATGAGCAGATGTTATATTTAATATTGTGTGATGATAATTAGTACTTAAATTATGTACAACAGAGATCCATCACTTTTGAAGGCAATTTCTATACCTTAAAACCACCTGGGCCCAACTTTTCTTTTTCAGAAAATCATATAAATTCATTTATCAACAGCAGATCAATAATAGTTACATATCTGGATCCCCCCGTCATATTGAGATATCATATGATAAATTCAGACCATTTTTTAAAATTCGGTTGGCCTACCTATTTTAATGTACCGCACGTTGCACACACATAGCCTCTCATTCGTCTGCCCCTATCACTGCTCCCTGGAGGATACATGCCTTTGTGTCACCATGGTGCATGAATGCAGCCGTGGCAAGTAAACTGCCAGTGCTGCATTCATGCATAACTTGCCAGTGCTCCGTTCATGCATTGTGCCTCCTCTAACAATTTGCTAGACTTGGCATGCAGATACATGTCACTGTAATACTAGCGAGTTACCCGCCAGTGCTGCACTGGTACATCATGGCCAATGTAGTACTAGCGAGTTACCCGCCGGTGCTGCGCTGGTAAATCATGACCAATGTAGTACTAGCGAGTTACCTGCCGGTGCTGCGCTGGTACATCATGACCAATGTAGTACTAGCGAGTTACCCGCCGGTGCTGCGCTGGTACATCATGACCAATGTAGTACTAGCGAGTTACCCGCCGGTGCTGCGCTGGGACATCATGACCAATGTAGTACTAGTGAGTTACCCGCCGGTGCTGCGCTGGTACATCATGACCAATGTAGTACTAGCGAGTTAACCACCGGGCCTGCGCTGGGACATCATGACCAATGTAGTACTAGCGAGTTAACCACCGGGCCTGCGCTGGGACATCATGACCAATGTAGTACTAGCGAGTTACCCGCCAGTGCTACTTCATTATGACGTCGGCAAAAAGACCTTGAGGCATCATCAGGCACTTAAAGGGTTAAAGTGACCCTTTCACTAGAAACATACCAATTATCCCACTCAATTAGGAAACCACAAAATCCATTAAACCATGGGAACTGGCCTGAATCCCCACTACGCCCCCCCCCCCCTCATGCCCCAGGCCCTCTAAGTAAGCCTATAAAGTCATGTGCCAGGAAGACAAATTATGTTTCCTGGCCTAGGGGGGAAACCGTTACTGCCGGCTTACGTCTGTACCTCTTTTTACGTTTAGGCTAAAAGTGTTCGTTTTAGGTTAAACAACTCTACTTACGAAAACAAGGCCAACCTCCCCTGCCACACACACCAAAAGTAGGATTCCACTTTTTATATCTAATGGATGCGAAGAGCAGAGTTTTCAAGAGGACTTCCCTCTCTGTGAAAAACATTTTCAGCGACGCAGTGGAAAAATATGTTAGTTACTCGCCAGGGCTATGTGACTACAGATGGGAACAGTGCAAACACCCTGCTGCCCTCACATGGTTAACAACGGTAGCTTATTTTCATTTAAGTAGTTTCTTTCTGCCTCACAACAAAACTGTTTACTGCTTGGAAACATAAACCCTGAATACTAATCATGTAGACCCATGTCCCAAAGCTGAGATATATGGCTGTACTTGGCACTGCCCGCAGTTAAACCAGCGGACATCTGGATTGTTTCCAGACAAGTCAAAATGATTGATGCATCTTGGCTACCAGTAAAGTAAATATATACTTTACCAAACAAAAGAGAATATACTTCATGTGAGTTGGCATTGCATTTTTTTAAGCAACGTAGATTTTACAGTGTTTTCTGCTCAGTGGGGAAAATGTCTTCAAAGTCTATGTGTACATTTCCCTGATTCAGAGAAATGATTTCCTATATACGCTGATGGTACACTGACTGCTTTCAGCAGAAGCTCACATGCTGAGTATCCTTCCCCTTTCCCTACAGTACAGCTCAATCGCCCCACCATAATACTTGATGACGAAACAGTTATTTATAAACTAGAAACTTTCTCATGGTGTGTTTCTTTAGGGATGCTAATTTGCATACACACATTTAGGCAGGGTACCCACATGTAGCTCCATCACCGTGAGCCCCCAGTGAGGGGTGGCTGTACAGGTGTGTAAGGGGTTCTTGGGGCTGCTGAGTGCCTTGTCATGAACCGGTGAACGCATAGAGAGAACCCAGTGAGATAATTGAAAACTACAAAGCTGCCCCCACCTCCTACCTCTAGCTACCTACCTCACCACCCCGGGGGTACCACCCCGCCCCCCTCCACACCTGTACGACACCTGTAGGAGGCTACAACACCTGTACACCAGCCGACACCATGGTGAGGGGGGAAAGGGGAGATTCACCATGAATCGGCCACATACCTAGAGCCGGATACCTAAACGTATCTGATTTTGTAGTAAGTCTTGCATGGTAGGCTTTCTTAATTATCATTCATACCACTTGACTTGTACTGTTATGAACAGGACTTAA
The DNA here is from genome assembly GCA_947462335.1 of Harmothoe impar. Lineage (NCBI taxonomy): Eukaryota > Metazoa > Annelida > Polychaeta > Phyllodocida > Polynoidae > Harmothoe > Harmothoe impar. The sequence continues at coordinate 21,715,691 of OX381714.1, forward strand.
AATATGTTTGAATAGATAAAAGATGCAAGTGCCCGACCTAAGGTATATATGGTCGGATTTAGGTGAATCTACCCTGCAGTTTTACTGAGATGTATGTTGTACAATTAGGTTGACATCTCAATGTGTCCTCCCTGCCCCATCCTATACGTTGTAGATACATATAGGCTATTGTATAACACCGCTTACCCAATCATCACGGTGACATATAACCTGATTTTTCACACCGCATGAATTGGAAGGCCTGCTGTAATTCCTACCTTAGTCAACACAAAACCGCCATACTACAGTGACTTTGAAAATGCAGTCCATAAACCAGCCCTGAATGAAACAGTACCAAGTTGATGTAATATATCTAGACCTTTTACTTTTTAGTTTCTCTACCTTTTTTCTTAACAAAAATTGGCCTAACTCTAGATATTGTCCGTGGTGAGTGGGTAGCATGTCTGAGCTGTATGACCTGGCACTTCTATAGCCTAATAAGCTAAAACGGCACGGCGGTTGCATACGAGTGCTTTTATTCAACGCGTGTACGCCACGGGAAGCCACGCGTTGGCTTCATAAGCCAACAAGTGGCTTCCCGTGGGGTGCACAAGTTGAATAAAACCACGAGTATGCAAACCGCGTGTTGTTTTAGATTTATTATACCTAGCCTTACAATTTATTGCCGAAACATGACTGGCAACAAGCAAAACGCAAGCAAGCCTAAATTTTGCGGAGCTCTAACTACTAAACTAGGCCTACATCCCGGCCCTAGGCTACATGCATAGCCTACCGTCCTCAACACTTCATGGCTAAAAGTGAGAGGCTAAAAGGGGGACTACACGGTAAACTATGTGTTTAGTTGGCAACAAACATTTATCAAGATAATTCCGTAAAACAAAGATATCAAACCGAAAATTGTAGGCCTAGTTTTACGCCCGGGGACAAACGGCAAATTTCATGACGCAGTTCTAGGCAGCGGTACCATCTCCATGGTTACTGCTAGTCAGTGTAGGGCCTACGTCCGGAACGGTGTAGGGGGGGGGTGGGTGTCTAGTCTGGGGGGTCCCCATGTTGCCTGTCCATTTTAAGAAATGCTCAATCATGTCATTTGTCAGTATCTTTGTGATTCTCCTGTCATTTGTTCCTAGGCTCCATATCGCCTGTCGATTTTAAGAAAAGGCCATGTCCCTTGTAGAGCAGCAGCAGAGGGTACATGGAAATGTGTTTTAATTCATACAATTACTGAAAGCTACAGTTTGTTTTTTCATGATAAGGGGGCCCTACCCATCATGAAAAGTATTGTCGTACAGGTGATAGCTTGTGCAGGCACATAGAAATGAGCAGTCTGGTATAATGTGTTTCTTCAAATTTTGGTCGCTTTTTGAAGGCTTGAAAACATACAAACTCGAGTTTCCTAGGACAATATTGGCCTAAGAAAAATTATGATGGTATCTACCCTCCCTAAATTGAATTCAAGGAACACATTGAAACAATTCTCATGTTGCTAGGATAAGCGGTTGCCTAGCAACAGCCATTTTTGCCTAGCAATGAGCACTTTTGGACCCAATGAAATAACTGCACGAGTGATAATCTATAGCATGGTGATTCTAGAAACTATGTGTTCTTTTGAGGTAGAGAATGTTCATCCAGTGATGAAAGATGATTTTGTATCAGTAATATATGCTGTAACTATACAGTACTTTAGCTGTAAAAGATAATACAGCTACTTTTGCTGTACACATACAATTCAGTTACTGTAGATGCAGGTTTGACTCCCATAACCAGCAACCAGAGGGAGAGAGAGTAGAGAGGTTGGAGGGAGTACCATACTCCACAGCTCAAATATGACCTGATCTGATCAAAAGCCTATTGATGCAGGCTACATATAAGTGATTGCTCCTCTAGCTCAGTTGGTAGAGCAGTGGGAGATGTAGTCTGAGGGTCAGCAGTTCCAGTCCCGACAGGAAACTCTCATACAAACTACATTTCTCCTGATGCAATTCTAAAGTACACTATATTTTGGTACAGTGAAATGTTACTATTGAAAATATGCATAGGATAAAACCAATTTATCTCTACAATCTGCAGGAGAGATAGTAAAACTTACTTTGAAAAACATCTATAGGCCATCAAGATTACACTCCAACTAATGATAGATCAGTGCTTATTAGTATATTACTGCAATAGGGTAATTTTCATATCAACCCTTAAGACATGAACAGTCTAGCTCTAAAATTGCCCCCAGGGATCCTGTGTTGACCTCTTTGCCATTCACACATAAGCTGGAGGTGTTTCAATGCACCTGACATGCAAGATTCACTGGTGTAGTGTTCATGGTTAGGGTCTATGGATTGGAAGCTGGGGGGTTCAAATCTCCAAGATGTTGAATATGTGAGCCCTTTTAGAACTCAGGTCTGCGTCTACAGTAGATTCTACTGTAGCTCTACAGCAGAATTTACTGGAACCAAAGTTGCTCCCAATATTTGCTGTACAGGAACACTACTTACTTCTAACAGTGTAATCATTCGCCAGATCGCCAGTGGTTAATTAAAACTCAATCTGGCGAACCCTACTCCTATTGCATTCGCCAGACTGGGGAATTCCATCAGAGAATGTTATGGAGACAGAATTTGGGATACCTCATGTGGCATATCGTTGGAAAGATAAGATCAAAAGAAAAACGGTCATGATACTCTCATTCCCGCGCAAATATATTCCAAGCTGGAAATTTAATTTGAACGGAGTATGATTTTGAAAACCTCCCTGTAGCTGTAGTCACCTTGTGAGACACAGCTACCCAGCCTAGTATAGTCTATAAACGCACTTTCCAGCACAGACCAAGGGCTATTTTATGTGAAACGGTTTGATAACAATACAAAAAAAAAAGATTACATAGGACACCATTGAGTACATGGGAACTACATATATCATATCATATACATAAATTGGTTGGAATCAGTTGTTTTCTTGAACATTAGGGGTGCTATTAGGGTAATTTTGGAGTTAAATTCTCTTTTTTGGAGGAATCCCATCATAATCTCATCATTTTTTTGCTATGACAACCTGTTGCTTAGCAACAGTGATTTCTAATGTGTATTTGCCTAGCAACACTTCCTAGCTATCCTCCTTCCATTGGGCTCATGGGCGACCATTGAATATAAGCAATGGTCTAAACATCAAGGGGGAGATCAAGTGTTCCAATTCATTGGAACAGGGTAAGCCACTGTGGTCACTATACTGAATACCTGTGCCTCCTGTGCATGGACCCCTGTAATTTCCTTGCTCCCCACAGTAAGTATGCAGGCCATGTGGTTTAATGACCACAGCAATGTTGACACAAAGCAGAGGGGGGACTTTGCTAAAAGTTGCTCCATTTCTAGTTTAATGCATAATTTTGTATTCTGGATCCTGGCAATATTATTTATTATGCATAATCATGAGATAGTGGCCTTTTAATGCATTCAAATGCATGCATTTCTACCAGAATACAATGCTCAAAGCCGAGGGGGGTCTTTGAGTTGACTACCCTGTTTCTGTAAACAAAAACATGTGACGTTCACCCTGAGGTTTAGCTAAGTAGATGTCTGTGGCTCCACCCCTCCTGCAAGAGCTGTCGACCCCCCTGACAGGGTCCCCACCACTCCTGCCAGGGTTTCCCAGGGCTTCTATTCCTCCTCCCAGGGCCTCTACCCTCCTCCGATTTTTCCTGTCAGGGCTTCCACTCTTCCTCCCAGGGCTTCCACCCTCCTCCCAGGACCCCATCACCCATCCTATGGCCTCCACCTCTCCTGCAAGGGCTTCCACCTCTTCTCACAGGGCATCCATTCCTCCTCCCAAGGCTTGTACCCTCCTCCCAGGACCCCATCACCCTCCTAGGGCTTGTACCCCTCCTGCCAGCAAAGCAAATAAACAATTAGAATGGCCAGTTGTCAGAGCAACAAAATGATGAGATTAATAGACCCCTTGCACTTCATATAGAGGGGATAGGCGAGGTTGTAAGTGCAAAACTTATGGTGTGGGGGGGGGGGGGGGGGCTTCTTTTTATCCTATTCTTAGGGGGGGCCCTTTTTAAGGGGTATTCTTTAAAATGTTGTGAATTTAGTATGTTGAAATGTTGCGACATTTGCTTACAGCCTGTGTTTTATTCTACCAAATTATGTCAATATTTTTAAAATGTTCGGAAATCTTTCTCAAACTCCCAGCAAATTTCTCACTGCATCACTTTTCACACTCAGAATTGCCCACCATTTTGCCAGTCTTAATGAAAGCACTGGGGGTACGGGAGCTTCCAATTTATAAGCCCTGCAGCCCTTAAACTCAACAGTATGTAAGTCGAAACAGTGATCGAGTGTCTAAAGTATAGAGGTTTGACTATCAGTATCACTCACCAGCAACTATATCGAGACTTTTACACTAAAACACCTTTCAAAGTAGTAAATTGTAGGTAATAAAGTACCCGGGCATATTAGTATATATGCCAATGTCGTTTTTGTAATAAAGTTAAAAACCATCTAGGGTGGGGGGGGGGCGCTTTTTTCAACCTATTCTGAGGGGGGGGCAATTTTTTTTGATGTACAGTCAACTCTCACTTAACGACCACCTCTCCAGTGCGACCACCTCACCATTGCGACCAAATTTGGAAAGTCCCAATCATTTATCCCTTTGTTTTAATGTAAAAAACTCCCTTGAATGCGACCACCCCTCCATTGCGACCACCTCACCCTGCGACCACTGAATTATCAGTCCCAAATCACAGTTTTCTTCCTCTATTGCGACCACTTGGAAGGTGATTGAGGGGTCTCTGTCCCTCGACACCTCCGACCACTCTACAGTTGTGTGAGGTGGCCTCTCCCCCTCGCACCTCCGACCACTCTACAGTTGTGTGAGGTGGCCTCTCCCCCTCGCACCTCCGACCACTCTACAGTTGTGTGACGTGGCCTCTCCCCCTCGCACCTCCGACCACTCTACAGTTGTGTGAGGTGGCCTCTCCCCCTCGCACCTCCGACCACTCTACAGTTGTGTGAGGTGGCCTCTCCCCCTCGCACCTCCGACCACTCTACAGTTGTGTGAGGTGGCCTCTCCCCCTCGCACCTCCGACCACTCTACAGTTGTGTGAGGTGGCCTCTCCCCCTCGCACCTCCGACCACTCTACAGTTGTGTGAGGTGGCCTCTCCCCCTCGCACCTCCGACCATCATGAGTGTGGTAGCCTCAGCCTCTCTCATCTTCTGACCATTGGTAGCCAGCTATGACCATCCTTGATAGCCAGCCATATCAAAGGTGAAGTCCTTACATAGGGGCAGGGATGTGGGCGGGGGGGGGGGGCGGAATGTGAGGCTGTGGAAGCGGCAGGATAGGTAAGTCTGGTAGGGGGAGTGGTGTCCGAGGGGGGGGGTGTATTTTCTTTGTAGGTATTCGTGATTATGTGATAATTGACTTTTATGGTGACATATATCTACAGGGGGTTTATGGTGACAAATTTCCCACTCATCCCTTTTGACAATATAGAACTAGATATTTGTTAGATATTTAGGTAAATATTACTAAAAATTGTCTATCCCAAATCATATGGCTCTGTTACTTCTGAACAGTAGTGGCGGATACAGGAGTTTGAAACCGCCAAATAATTTACATTAAAAAAACCTTCAAATATTGGACCAAAAAGGGGGTTGCACGCCGGGTCCGCCCCCCTAAATCCGCCCCATGTGCTTAACTCCCCCTACAGCGACCACCCCGCTATTGCGACCACTTTTAGATAGTCCCAAGGGTGGTCGGAATAGAGGGAGTTGACTGTATTCGAATTGCCAAACGGTCACCCCCACCCCTGCCATAAATAATGAATCCTCCCTTAGAATATAATATATTAAGAAAATAGGTGAATCCCAAGCTAGTTTTTGAACATTTCACCTAATGATATAAAGCACGCTAGATTTATTGTTTGAGAATCACTGATTTTGCACCAAGAGGCAGAATTATTCTGGCACACAAGCTATAGTTCACAGAATATATTGTAAATACAATAGGCCTTTTGTCCATCTAAGAACCTTCTCAACATCAAAAGAACATATCTCTCCTATAATGGCCATGCTTTAAATTATCCCTCAGTCAGCTTTTTCCTCGTTGGCGTTTAGAGGGTCATTTCATATGTAAAAACAGCCATTGCTAGGCAACTGCTTGTCCTAGCAACATGAAAGTCATCTCAATGTAATCCTTGGGTCCGATTTAGGGGGGATAGGTACCATCAGATGTTTATAGGACCAGTTTTTATGCTAGAAAAGTCGGGTCAGTAAGTTTTCAAGTCATTAAAAAGAGGATCCAAAATTTAAAGTTTTATCAGCTTAAATGTGCTGAATTCACTATGTCTGCACTATATTTGATGAGTACGACATCACTTATCTCTATCTAGATATGTTGGCAAACATAAAAAAATATCCCATAGCTTTCAGTTATGGCCTTGAATTAAACTCCCAAAATACTGCTCTTTTTAAGGGGCTGCTACTGCTCTATTGTCAATATCTTAAATTATTTCTCCTGTCATTTGTCACTAAGCCCCATGACATGTCGCCTGTCGATTTTAAGAAAAGACCATGTCGCTCTGTCGATTTTAGGAGTCTACCCCCATAGGGGTGCTTCCCAAGTGCTCCGTGGGGCTTAGGCCTACACTACGGTACAAGTTTCTCGAAATCATTGTGCTAGCCCCCCTAGGGCCGGAACCGAGACTTGTACGCCACGCTCACGATCTGTACGCCACGCTCATGGCTTGTACGCCACGCCCACAACCTGTACGCCACGCTCAGATGTTGTACGCCACTCTCACAGACTAGGAGTGGCGTACAACCGACTTTATGCCACAAATACGCCGTCGGCAGCTTCTATAGTTAAGACATAGGGACCCTGTATGCTTTGTTGTCCTAGGTATAATAAGGAAGGCGATGCGCTTATAGGTTAGATATGTATAACCATATAAGTGCAGCAGTGTACTTTAGTGCAGCTTTTCTTCTTGTCGTCATGATGTATGAATGCAGGGAAGTCACTAGCCAGAGCTGCGTTCATTTCCCGTCCCATTCTGATACACTCACGATGGGTCTGCATGGGGTACATGATGCAACTTGCCGGTGCTACGCTGGTGCATCATGACCTTGAATAAACATGAACATTGAGGCATCATGCCGTCCTCAAAGGGTTACACTGATACATGATGGATTCAGAGCTGCAGTCACGGCGGACTGCAGCCTCCCACGGCCTCTCACCGAGTCAGGGATCAGACCAACAGACAGACACACAGCTGACCTAACAAGGTCAAACCTGACCTTACAAGGTCACGCCTGAGGTCACTCACAGAGCGGCCGAGGTCAGGGGTGAAGGTCGCGGGGCGGAGAGTGTGGGCGTCAGACTGAGACGTCACGTGACAAGACGTACACGTCACGTAGAGGCCCGATATACGTCTAAACTTCCCTGCTTCCGGAAACGCTGCTATTTCAGTGCGGCAACATATTGTGTAATGGGATGTGCCTAGTGCTAAAAGAATGTGAATATCAGGCCAAGGTTGCATTTCTGTGACTATACACTTTTGACACGACGACACGGCCCTTTTAAAATTCGACACGGGCGACACGGCCCTTTTAAAAATCGACGGACACATGGGAATAGAGTAGAATCTATAAGATAAAATCGACACGGCGACACGGCCAGAAATGTGGGTCCCCATGTGTAGTCACATTTCTGGGTAAGGAGCTGGAACGCCAAAGGTGTGTAAAACTACCGGTAGTTGTAGCCATTGTTAGGTCCATGTACATACGTGTTATACCACACCGACATGTGCGGCCAACAGTTGACAATACACGCATGCAGTAAGTACGTTAACACAAGCCTGACATGGTTCTACCCCCACCTGAACACACCAGGCACCCCACCCCCAACAACAAGGGAAAACACCATTAACAAAAGTAAAGTTGTTTTCTCTCACACCTGCCTGCTTCCTCAATGTACAGACATGTAATCAGCGTTCTCAGTCTGTCATGTACAGCCCAACCTACTCTCGTTCCCAAATCCTTCCGAAGGAAGGCTCTGGTAACTGCCAAATGGTGGGATTTTGCTGGGTCTGGGCAACCCCTGCTGATAGCTTGGAACCAGCAAACAGGAACAGGAAATGGAACCAGAAAAGCTGATGGTAAAACTACCTAAAACTACCATCATACATTCTGGTTCCATTTCCTGTTCCTGTTCACTGGTTCCAGCCTATCAGTACGCGTATACCAGCAGGGGTTGCCCAGACCCAGCAAAATCCCAAGTTCAAGGTCATTTGGCTGTCGGAAGGATTTGGGAACGAGAGTAAGCCCAACCCCACACAGCATACGGCCAGGTTCACATAGGTCGTGTAAGCTCAACAACACAATGTCATTCTTAGTACCGGGTAAGCTCTTTGACCGCTCTTTGGCCACACCAGTCACCATTGCATGTGAGGGAGTTGGTGTTGAGACAGAGAGTCTTGGCGTGGCGACAGCCAGTCCCAGAAGACCCATCCCCACCCACCGGACGTTTAACCCTTTATGGTTTGCGCAATGTTTTTGGCGTCATAAATAGCTGCAGTAATGTATCATGTCAACCCTTCAGGAGTGTGTCAACTCTTACGCAGGGTTGGCTATTAGAGCAGTGTGCGGCTCGTAGAGGGTTAATAGCGGCGCATTGTGCCGTCTCCTGCTGGGTCCAGGTCACCCTGTAGCGTCAGCTGGCAGGAATGTGCCGCTAGCACGCCATGCAGCCCTCAGTACTGAGTCATGGCGGCCAAGGGAATAATGGGGCTGTTACTACCTTTACAGTTACTGCCACCCCATACCGGTGCACTGTCTGATAACCATGCAAGGGCAGCATAGTGCATTAAGGCATTATGCCATAGGCATATGATGCAATCATGCAGCCTTAGTAAGTAACTCATCAGGGCTGCATTCATGCATCATGCTGACTCTACGTTGAGATACACTCCCGGAGGTTCGGCGCACTTTGATGGTGTATGATGGCTATGATGATGACAAATATGCATGAAGCCTTTAGGCATCATTTAGTCCTTAAAGGGTTAAAACTACATTTTTATCTCCAGAATACTGCTCTTGTGAGGGTAACATGTGCATGTAGAGGGGAGGGAGTCTATTGTATGCCTATAATGGGCACATTCCAAACAGGCATAAACTGACTTTTTTCTCTCAAAGTGTTATCAAATTAATAGCTGGGCATCATTAAACCACACAAGGTACCTGCATGTGGACTAAGTGTTGCTGGTGTTGACATGTTAGAGACATGGGGGGGGGGGGAGGGGGCAGCAGAACAGGTATACGTGCTGTAAGGTGGCACCTGGGTATAGCAAGTAGCCGCACGGTTAAACATGCAGCCCTCTCCAATGGATGATATAGAGGTAGCCCAGAGCCATGTCCTGATGCAGCGATTTCTGCATGTCATTGTGCCTGCTTGGAATACCAGACATCGCTGCCTGTCTGATGGTGGCTGAAACCCCAGTCCTGTATTTGATGTTTTTGTCGTCAGCTGACCAGAGCCACACGTGTACCAATATTTCTGTAGGACCTGATTGGTTTGTTTTGCTGACCCCTGGCCTTGTTTTGTAAACAGCAGTGTTTACCCCATAGGTCACGTGACCAGAGTATACCGGGAGCAGCTCGGGGCCATAGTATCCTGTACGGAGCAGCTCAGGGCCGTAGTATCCTGTATGGGGCAGCTCAGGGCCGTAGTATCCTGTACGGAGCAGCTCAGGGCCGTAGTATCCTGTACGGAGCAGTTCAGGGTCGTAGTATCCTGTACGGAGCAGCTCAGGGTCGTAGTATCCTGTACGGAGCAGCTCAGGGTCGTAGTATCCTGTACGGAGCAGCTCAGGGTCGTAGTATCCTGTACGGAGCAGCTCAGGGCCGTAGTATCCTGTACAGAGCAGCTCAGGGCCGTAGTATCCTGTACGGAGCAGCTCAGGGCCGTAGTATCCTGTATGGAGCAGCTCATTCAATGTCTGGGGTAAAATTATTATTTTAGACTATTTTGGGGCTATTTTAGAGTCAATATTATGGTACACAGTAGTCTGTTAGTCTGTGCCGCAGTTCACGGTCCAGTCAATTTATGGGTACTTTCAGGGTCTTAAAAATGAAGAATCTTACTTGCTGTCCATTGCTTTTAACACCTCACCTGAAACACCCCTTCTATATTTGTGGCCCAGTGACTCAGTTACAGGGTTAGGCCTGATGTCCCACCTGTGGTAGGGTTGTAACGAGGACGTGGGTTACAGGACTCTGACTAGCTGGGTATAATATAACCTATATCCTGATCGAAATTAAAAGTTCTGTTCAATTGTTTTATCAGGTATCCATGTCTGTAGCCAGATCAGATATAAAGCGACCTATACAACCCAACCAAGAGACGGACCTGATATATAATATTAGTATAGACTGTAACCCAGACAGGACACAGTGGGTTATTATATGAGGAGGTTCAGGGCCTACATGTAAATAGAGACCAGTGTGGGCACAGCGTGGGGTTGGGTGCAGGTTGGGTTTGGACTGGGGGTGGTTTATGATGATGTTTTGGGCTGGAATCGGGTTAGAACACACCCAGAATGCTGGGGTGAGTGCAGGGTATGTAACCCAAGCTGACACCTATAGACATGTATTGGCCGCCATTCCTCAGCCAATGGCTCCTCCCAGTCATTCACAAACACCTCTGAGGAGTTCAAGCATTATTACTTGTGTTAAGAGATCTGTGCATTATCTTGAGCACTATTTAAAGTTGGTATAATTTTGAATTCATCGAGAATGTAGAGTTGTTGTTTTAAAAATAATATACCATTTTCAGGCTCAGATTACTTTTCACCATGCACATCTCCTGCAGTTTTGCATGTATCATAGGCCTACATATATGATGATACATCCATCCTGTATAGCCAGTATAACAGTACAGGGTGCAGCATGGAAGAAGGTCTACTGGGACCAGAGATCAGTATCAGGGTACTAGTACCCTGCCGCCTGCATGTACCCTGGGAATGTTACATGCTCCCAGTGGGAGGTGAGGGGTCAAACCCTAAAGCCTGTAACCCTGACACAGATACCCTCTTTAATCTGTACAACATGTATTCATGATCCCCCCTCCAATCCCCCACCCTCCTACCACACCCCACCATCCTGACTCCGTTCAGCACACCCATCCACTCATGTACTCTCCAGACAGACATGTGTAGGAGGGACATTACATTTACACCAGTAAGTCCTACTATTACCCAGTTCCTCGAAATGAAACATTTCTCTGTCAGATTTCTGCACTTGCATCAGCATCTCTTGACAAGAAGGAGTTCTATTGGGTAGACACAAAGAGCCTCTGGTTCTGCTACACAGAGAGAAGAAACAGCGTCAAAAGGGAGTCCAGGTTGCCTCCACTATGACTCCCCTGTTTAGGGGAGTCCAGGTCGCATAATGGAGCCTAGGTGACTCTCTGGCTGACCTAAGGGAGCCACCTGGGAGAGTCATATGACCCAGATAGCTATATGACTCCCCCAGGTGACTCCCTTATGTCAGCTGTTTTGACACTGTTTCTTCTCTGTTTGTAGAAGATTGACCATGAGGCGGATAGACGTAATACTGCTGGATCTGCTTATTTATAAACCAGCCTACATGTTGTAACCATTGGGTAGAGGCACACAGTATTACTGGATCTACTTGGAGCATTGGGCAAAGACACACTTCACGAATGGTTCTGCTTGGAGACTGATTCCGTTTACTATTACCCGGGTGTGTGTGTGTGATGTTGTCATGGCAACCAGAGACATTGGGCTCAGGGTGATGGGTCACTCAGATCCCATCCCTTATAGACCCCCCCCTCCCCCCCCCCCCCACTACTTCACCCCTATCCCCCACACACCAGGCTATCTCATTGAGGAATGTCATGCCTGGCTGTCCTCTACCATAAGATGCATCCATAGTAGCTAACCATGTATATTATATGGAAATAGAATTGTTCAAAATGACACAAAATTAATTTCAACTTAGCTCATAGCAGTAACACAACAGTTTGATATACCCTGTCCATATGTAATTATACACGACTGACGTACCCTGGGCTAGCGTGTATAGGTATTGCATAGCGACACTAAAATAGTGAATACTTGATGGAATTAGTCTATGTTTTGCGAAATATAAAAGAGTCTAGCCGTGAGCTGTAACTTCTGCTGGCTCTCCTATGCATAATAACATAAGCGTTGGTGGTATACATTCTTGTCCAGTTGTAATTCCATAGATTTCCTTAAGCATGATTCAGCTTTGTGAGTGAACCTCCCCCAACATGCTAAGATGCTTGGGGAGCGACCCCGGTAGTCATGGAAACAGGGGCGGGTAGCATGTCACATGACAGGCCACGTGACAGGTCAACCGTCGAACTGAAGATGGCGGATTCCTGAGGGATTCTTGCCATTGATTTCTGGTGAGCCGTCAGAAAAAGTGCCTCTCTGGGGGTCAACTTGCTCGTCTCCTAGCATCTCTCAGGGCATCACTCTGGCCGACTCTGTCCCTCTGTCCCTTGCCTCTGTCTGTTTTTGTCTGTCTGGGGAGTCTGGATGGAGGGGGGGGGGGGTCCCCATTTCCCATGTCGATTTTAAGAAATGACTATGTCGCCCTGTCGATTTTAAGAAATGGCCATGTCACCCTGTCGATTTTAAGAAATGGCCATGTCCCATGTCACTATCTCTGATTTTCCTCATGTCGCATGTCACTAGGCCCCAAAACGGCCATGTCGCCGTGTCGAGTTAGTGGTCCACACCCATTGTCTGTCTGTCTCACTCTCTGAGACATGATATCGGGTATTTCTTAAATTCTACAAAGGACATGATAGGTTCTTATTTCTTAAATCTAAGTGACACGGGATATTATGTGTTTCTTTGAATCAACACGCGACTGCCAACATGAGGAATTCCTTGTCTCTCTGTCTATTTCTCTATATATGATCTATGTTCTGTCTATCACCTGTCTCTGCCTGTCTCTATATCTCTGCTCCTGTATATATCAGTCACTATCTGTGTGTCTGTCTGTGGCTTTATTCCATCTCCTTCCCTCGCAGGGTTTCCTGGGGGAATACTTTAAGTGATTTCTTTTGAGCTATCACCAAGTAAAAAACGCTCTCAAAGGTCAAGCTGTGGTTATTGAATCGGATGGCATTCCTGTCCTGGCGTCCCCCAGCTCCCGCTCCTGTAGTTGATGTTCGTGAATGCCCTCCCTGGGGTCCGTAAAAAGGCAGCCTTTGTCGATTTGATTTTAATTGAAGACGTTTTAAAAGCAAGAGGTTTGACTGAGGCGTCATCTTGAATTTGATCCCTCGCGGAGCAGTGGAGAAATCAGAAAAAGAACTCGCATACAAGTTCTTTTTTAAATTTATATTACTACTGTTTAAAAGGAAGACGATGTCGACTCCTCAAAGCCGTGTGTGGCGGGGGGGGGGGGCACCCTTCGATTCTGTATATGGAAGAATATAGATAATTCGCAGAAAGGGGAGATTCTTTTTTTAGACTGCTCAACCCCCAAACCCCTTTCGTACAGCCGCAATAGCTTGTAATCATTATGAGACAGGCTATGAATAACCCTCTAAGGGCAGCAGGGTGCTTTAATGCACGATGCCCTTTTGTTGTCATGATGCATGAATGAAGCCGTGAAGAGTAACTGGCTGTGCTGCTCTCGTGTATCATACCAACCCTATAGGGGTTGATACCCTCCCGACGGGTCGGCATGATGCACCAATGTAGTATTGGCGAGTCACTCTGGCACTGCTTTGGTCCACCATGACGACAGATCAACACGAGGCCTTGAGATATCATGCTGTCCTCAAAGAGTTAAACTGGATGCAGATTAGCTGGGAGTCATGGGCTGGTTGAGTCTAGTCCCTCTGGACGCTGTTTTAGTCGTGGTTGCCATGGTAACACCAGGATTTATCACGGTAACGGGTTCCCATATTACCCGGTGTGTCAGTGATGGCTGATAGAGACGTCAAACGTCCCGCAATCACACCCCGGGTACACGGGACAGCCAACGGGTTCAGCCATCACTTTGATGGCTCTACACCCCTAAATCCGACACAGCAGCATGAGTATCTTTGGGGCTCAATGACAAACAACAGGAAGAATAAAAGATATAGGCATTTCCTAAGATTGACGGAGCGATATTTTCCCCTCGTGTCACTCATCCTCATGTCGAATTAAAGACATTCCCATGTCAGCATGTCGAATTTAGTAGCCTATAGACTACCCATAATGCTGAGGAAGCGATGAGGGGTCCTGATTAGTTGACAGCGTAGCTGCATGGCCCCTATGGTGTATTGGCACCCTTTTGAGTAATATCGGCCTCAGAAGCACCCCCCCCCTCCCTGCATCACACAGCATTGATACCTCATATTGGGAGTGATTTGTACTCATCATTCTCCAAGCAGATGCAGAGTCAGCAGTTATTTCCTACTGATGGGCAGTTTGCATGCAGATATCTGCTTGGTGTGGGCTATATTACCGTCGTCCAAGTTGTTATGAGGTCATTGCAGCTTTGATGCTACTAGGGTGCATGCTGGAGACATGGATTAAAAGCGACCAAAGGCAAGGCCAACCTCCTCGTGGGTTTAGAGTTATTATTCACATTGTTCACATTACTACCTATCGAGAGTCAGCCAGGTTGAGTGTCAGGCAAGACAATTCTTCGTAGTAGAGTCAGCCTGACTTTCTTTCCAGCATTGCCTGGCCTTCATTGTTGAACCCTATGTGGAGAAAATGCTGGACTCACATTGGCATGGACGTCATGCGATGCTGGAACATCTTGACAGTCAAAGTCAGCCTGACGTTCACAAGCAGGTTGTTCTGGAAACGCATGCCTGACTCTGAGTCCAGGTGACTCTGACATTTTTCTCCGTGTTGTGTATGCGGTGACTAGACAGTGTTTTGTAGGTTGACAGAGAGTAATCATAAGGGCGATACATGTGTACATAACAATAAATGTCTAAGATAACCACGCTCTATTCCATGCATCATTTTACATGTGTTACATCTGTCCATCTTTAATTCCACACGAGAAACTGGGTGCGTGAGGGACGGAAAAGGAGGTTATGATCACTGGTGTGGGTAGCATGCATATCTTAATGATACTGGAGGTATCCCCACTCTCACCTTGATAACCTCACTATCGATGTACCATCCTTCTCCTGCCGCCCCCCCCCCCCCACACTTGCCGATACCCCAACCCCGGGGGTGGTCGCACCAGGTCTTCATCTAACCCCACAGCAGGTACCTGTCTGGGGTACACCTTCACTTACCTTTGATCATGTTGTGGAAAGCTGGATATGTAAAAACACTTCTCATATCAGTTACTCATATCCTTATGTATACACTTCTATACCAATCATCCACAACGTTTTGGCCTGCCTTTGGCCTTCATGGTGAGCTATTTTTAAGGTTTTAAAATAGTTTTATTGATCTTCTTACAATACATGTATACAAAAAAGTGGTTAGGAAAAATCAATATGTATATCAAAAATATCATTCACTATCCAATCATCAGATTAGCATCCTTGGTGAGATTTGCCTTCTTGCTGAGATTTACCTGCAGGGGGAAATTAGCACTCTCTATGGAATCTGCCTTCTCAGTAAGATTAACTTTCTCAGTGCGAACTTCAATAGCATATAGCACAAACCATCCGATGTACAACCTGTCAAATACAATTCAATAAAGATTCGCAGCTAGTGGGATCTCAGAGCGGACATTCAGAAGTGTTACTATTATTGACCACACACTATGTCGACTTTCCCATCCCTGATACTAGTACCCACGGTTCACCATGTTGCCTCCGCTTGTTGTTGTAGATGAGCGGTGTCGGTTCCATGAGAACGAGGCCGTGTGTGACGTCATGATTGCGGCCCGGTTCCCGGTTACCATGCAGGCCACCATCAACCCCTGCAGCAAACCTGTGGATGTCACCTTCCAGCTCCAGGTAAGGCAATTCTATTTGACAAAAAATGAAAAACATAACCTCTATTACTACTTCTTTCTCCCCCCACCCATATTCGTCCCTCACGCCCTGACCTAGTTTTCCCTCTCATTGTGATAGAATTAAGTCTCCGCTGCTTTCAAAATCAAATGTCCAAAATGAGAATTGAGTGAGACGCCAACCCTTATAGCCTCAATCTCCAGATCGAACTGTTGGAGAAATAGGCAATCTAGCAGGCCCCCACCCTATACCCTCCCCCACCAGCACCACAGCTAAGATGGGAGATACACAGAGATGGGGAATGTCATGTTATGGCTTTGTGAGCCGCTCTCATGCAACCCTGATTCCCCCTGTGAGTTGCCGGTGTATTAGGACAGATATATGCAGCTTCATGTGATATGTTCCCGGGTCTACTGTAGAGGGGGGGACTGGTTTGGATAGTATGGTAGTTATGAAAAACACGTCTTCGTGCATAATGCCAACGTTGAAATCCTGCCCGAAGGGTCGGCATGATGCAGGAATGCAGCTCTGAGAAGTGCAGTGTAGTTCATGGCAGTAAATCTACTGTCCAAAATGGGGAAATGAAACCTGACACCGACAGTGTCTGTGGTCACCAGGACATTGAGACAAGAAGAGGTACAGGGGCCCAGTGTAGGTTATATAAGAGGTTGGTGTAAGAGATGAGTTAGATAGGCCGCTCTCCCGAACTAGACTGAAGTAGGCTCACAGGCTGCATTCATGGATCTCATAAGAGCAAAGGGCATAATGCACTATCACTAGCATGCGGCCTTAAGAACGCTAAAGGCATCAGTGTGTGGGTGAATTCATTGAAATCAGGTTATTTCATCCTCTGTCTTGCTCTTGTGTTTGGCTCCTGCGCTGCGCAACACCTAGAAGTTTATTTAATGTCAGATATTGGTAACATACACTGTCCGGACCTCATTAGTTACTGTATGGGCATGGTTGGCAGGCTCCAACCCTCTGAGTACGGCATGATACCTCAGGGCACCGTGCTGGTGCATCATGCCGGGACTACAAGGTCAGCATGATGCGTGCATGCAGTCCTGAATGCACCCTGGTGACTATCTCATCCTTCATGCATCATCACGACGACAAGTGCATTAAAGCGTTATGCTGCCCTTACAGGGTCAATATCGTCAGAGCATTCCTTACTTAGTCTGCCAAAGGAGTCGTTAATGGGTGAACCTGTCCGCCTATAATGGACGGCCAACCTTTATCTTTTTAGCTGTGGGCTAGAGTACAAGGGGAATGTAGCAGCGCCATTTACCGTGAGAAACTAAACCGGCAACAGTCTTTTCATCTACTGCAGAGAATTCTGTCTGAAAGTCTCATTCCATCTACTAAAGACATGCTTATTGACATATCAAACTTGTCAATATGATAAAGATCATATATTATAAATATTGATATAGTGAGACATCCCTGGTATAAAACCGAAGGTATTACACAGCCTCTACATTACAAGACGGTAGCCATAAATAATGTATCAATTTATGTCTGAGTGTCCAACAGGGGGACAAGAGACTGAGTACCAGTGAGGCAGTCAGCAGACTGTCTGCATGGGAGGGAGGACTCATTACGGCCACTGGGAAGCGGCCAGCAGTTACATCCATGTTGTATAATGGGATTCAGCTGAGGGGAGTGAGACGCCCGTTAAGGGCAGCAAGCTGCATTGAGGCACTATGGTATTCGTTATCAGCATGATGCCTGCATGCAGCCTTATCCCACCTGGTTGAGACACCGGATGCACTAAATATTCCTTTGATAAACTATGCCCTTTAGTTGTCATGATTCATAAATGAAGCCCTGCGGAGTAACTCGCCATTGATGCATCATGCCTTAGTACCATACGGATCTGGTTGATAAACTCCCAGAGGATCATCATAGTTACATGTGGTATACTTAGCAGCGCTGTGATGAGTTGCTGCTGATGCTGATGTTGTGTATCATGGCGACACATAAACAATTACCTCGAAGCATTCCCTCAAAGGGCTGTGTACCTCTGTCTGCCTGCCATTATGTCAGAGACAGTAGAAGTACATGTATTGTGTATCTGTATGTCATACAGCACTTGTATAGTTCATCACAAACTAAACTGAATCAACTATGTCACTTAGAGAGGGTCAAATAGGACTAGACACAAGCGCTGCAATGTTGTACATGCACTGCATAATTCCGTATGAAAACCCCATTCCGTTGTTTAGTTATAATTATCTGGACCTGTTTAGATGCCATGGCTTTGAATTACAGCCAGTTGTGAATAAGCACCAGGGGTAGAGTGGGATGTAATAGTGTTAATGCACTTAAACGCTAGTCTCAAATAAGCGCTGGTCTTGTGTAAGTGCTGGGGATACTTGAAAGTATTACTGTTTTTGCACCTCCTTATAACTCCAATAATAGATAAACGTTGTCCGGCCAATGATACCCTATCCCTTTAAATTTGAGTGTATGGGGGGGGGGTACAACAGGCAAATTTACGGTGAGACACTAAACAGACAGTGTCTGGGGTGGGGGGTGGACTGGGGGCTCATTAGCGCGCTGGGAAGCGGCCAGCAGTTAAATTGATGTTGTGTAATAGGATTCAGCTGAAGGTAGTGAGAAGCCGTTAAGGGCAGCAAGGTGCTGGGGGGCACTATGTCCTTGGTCAGCATGATGCTGGTAACTCACCATTGCTGCATTTAAGCAGCATACAGACTGGGTTGATACACACCTGACGTGTCTGCATGATACTCCAATGTAGCGCTGATGCTGCACTAGTGCATCATGACAACAACTGAAAATTAAACCTTGAATATCATGTCATCCTTAAAGAACTGTAAGAGACAGTAGAGCTCCATCTACTGTGTGCCAGTATAGTATACAGCACATGTGGAGCTCATCACAGCAGGCAGACACAGACGCTGCTGCTGGGGCTATTGGACATTATACTGTAATGGAACATGCAGATAGTTCCACTTTTAATATTAATTAGTACACTGGAGCCAGCCATATTCACTATCACTTTACATTTCAAGAGCAGTTGAGTAGATGGGAGTGAACATTTGTAGTATAGCTAGCTAGGAGATATAAAAATGTGTATAGTAGGTTTTAAAAAGTCCATCAAAAGCTAGGATGTTGACGACGGTAAAAAGAATATTATGGAACCTAAAAACCCATCCTCTGTCAGCTCTTCCCGTCACTTCATCCATCTACATAGACTGACTATAAAGCACTCATGTTAATTGACTGCATTACTATGTTCTATCTATCCTGATAATTTATGTCGCTTGATTATATTCTCCTTTAGCTCTGTTGGAGGAAATTTCAACTACTAACAGTAGTGCCTCAGTTCAGGTCATGTCCTCTAGCCCTTCTTGATGCAACACCTTTAAGGACTGCCCACTCCTGATATGGTCTACTGCAGTCCTCATCAAGTCGGTGCTAATCGTGAGACCTGCTGCTTATGCCTTTTTCGTTTCTTCAGATGAATATGCCACAAAGGGGAGATGTTCTATGAGAGTTGGCCCTGGCTGTGGTTGGGCGGTGCCATATATAGTCCGGTATCAGGCTAATCAGCTTGGGGCTCAATGTGCCCCATTTACCCGCTCAGATCAAGACATGGGGCAGCTTCCGACCTACTCGGATGTCTCCCAAGCCAAGTTATGCCCCCCCCCTCTGGCGATTTTAACTCACTGCTTCTTACATTCTGGCCTCTTGCCTCTTTTTGGTGACCAAATTAATCAGTGCCCAGCCAGGATTGGGACAAGGAGCGGCAAGAGCTGAGGCTGAGGGGGCAGCTCAGAATTCAGAACGGGGCAGCTCAGTGTGAGGGCAGTAGCTTAGGGTGAGATTGCAGCTGATGATAAGGGCAGCAGCTCGGATTGGGGGCAGTAGTTCAGGTTGAGGGTAGCATGTTAGAGTGAGAGTAGCAGCTCAGGCTGAGGGAGCGGCTCATAATGAGGGTAGTAGCTTAGGATGAGAGAGCAGCTCATAGTGAGGGCAGTAGCTTATGGTGAGAGAATAACTCCGTGTAGATAGAACAGTAGCTTAGGATGAGAGGCATGAGAGAGCAGCTCATGGTGAGTAGCAGTTCGGCCATGGTAAGGACAGCAGAAGAGTTAGAGTACGTATCAGACCAGATTTAAGGAGTAGCTTAAAGTGAGAGAAGCAGCTCATTGTGAGAGGACCAGCTCGTGGTGAGGTGGGCTACTCAACTGCATGGTTGAATGTAAGTGAGCAGCTCAGGATGTGGGATGGGACATCTCAGGGTGAAGGAGGCAGCTTAGTGTGGCTATGGGTGAGAGCTGCTCCTCAGAGACAGGTAGCAGCTCAGGGAGAGGGAGCAGATCAGGGAGGGGGAGCAGCTCAGGGAGGGGGAGCAGCTCAGGGAGGGGGAGCAGCTCAGGGAGGGGGGAAGTTCAGGGAGGGGGGCAGTTCAAGATAGGTAAGCGGCTCGGGCAGAGGGGGGTAGCTCAAGGCGTGGGAGCAGCCCAGAGAAAGCGGGGAAGTAGCGCAGGGCGAGGGAGCAATTCATTACCAACGTTGATCATCTGATCATAGTTAATTCTTGAATTGATTTCTGTGCCCATAGAGTTAGAACAGGTCAGGAATAGATTGCAGATTTTATAGTTTTAGCCCTCGTAATTGACCGTAAGTGGTTCCAAATAACTACAGGCAGCAGCTTACCAGAGGGAATATCCCAGTCTTATGCCATCCATAGAAAACAGGACCATCCCTCCCCCACCGGCCGCGGTAAACTTGGTTAGGGTGGCAGTGTGACCAATCAGTCAAGATCATATTCAACGCAGCTCAAACAAAAGGCAGGCTATTTAAGATGTCTGGCGGAAGGAGGCACTGGGATGGGAGAGGGCACTATGAATACAAAGGACCCCTAATGAACAAGCTACAGGGAAAATGAAAAAATAATCAAGAAAATCACCGCTAGACACTCTCAGATCGGAGGCTCAGAGATAGATACTGATGTATTACCATGAAGCCCTCTGTGCTTGGAGAGTGGCAGATGGAGCAGTATGGCGGCCTCTGTTGTAGCTCCCCCTGGGGAGACGCAGTGTGACTAAACTCAGTCCTGCCCCTGGTGAGCACACTGGTAGTTAGACTGATGTGGTATCTTTAAATATGCATTGCAGTAGGTTTCAGTTTTTCATTGTGTTGTGTGTTCATTCAGCCAGTCTATTGCATTATAAAGCAGGAGTATATTGGTGTTCATGTTACAGGGCCTACATTGTATAGCTTTAGTAGATACATTTATAGTGTTTTTGTTTACACATATTTTAGATGTTTTCTAATCAGATTTCGACCATTAACGTTAAATGTTCTTGATATTTCCGATAAAATTAGGACTGGGCCTGTTCTAGTAGTATGTCGGGTGACCAGAAATACGTTTTCGATGTGTCTGTTTAAAGAAAGTAAGGGAAGGCGTTGACACTTGACTGTTCCATGTCCTTGTGCCGGACGCTGAACATACCGGCAGCAGGTGTATCAGTCTGACAAAGTCTGGAAGACCCGGCCTGAAATTGAACTGCCAACCTACTGCATGCAAAGCAGACTATATCGGAGTGATGAGACATGTGAAAACCTTTCAAACCAGCCACACCAAAGCCATAGCATTTGACATCTAGAATGGCAAACTTCAGACAGGATAAATATCTCCTAGAGACATGTCTTTGCAATGGCAACTCATCAAATCGTTTCTAAATAGGTTAAATCAACCCCATTCCATTTATTGATTAACACTCCGGCATTCATCATACATAACTAATTCAAATCACTGTAGTAGGTGTCGGCACTGTGATGTTAATTCAATGAAAAATTGATGTTGTGTATCTTACCATGCCAGGGGTAGAATACTCTTAATCAAGGACTAAAAACATATAAATTACATTAAGCTTGGAGTGCATACCGTCATCAGAATGCGCGCCCAGCCTCCTATCCTGCCTACATCCGGCCCCTCAGTCCCCGGTCTGACTATACTGTATATCTACCCCTCTTAAGGCTGCACAGTGCTGCAATGTACCATGCCCTTTGTGGGCATGATGCATTAATGCAGTCCTTGCAAGTAACTCACCAGGGCTGAATTCACGCATCATGCCAACCCTACGTGGATGATACGCTCTTGAAGGTTCGGCATGAAAATGCAACCCTTGGGGTATATTTACCAGGGCTGCATGAATGCATCATGCCGATCAACGCCATAGCACATCAAAGCACTCTGTGGCCCTTTAAAGGACTGGTTTAGATCACTTAACATGCAGGGGCCCGGGCTCTGGTGTGGGACGACCGGAGTGTGGCAATGCTGCCTCGTCCTGCTCTGATATTGGCTGGGACGGAACCAGGGAGTAAAAGCACATTTCTTATGATATTCCGATCACCAAGGCCCCATAACGAAGTATGTTCGTTGAATTCAAACACATATTTATGAGAATACATTCAGATTATCTGTCAGGTGGTCCTTGGAGACCCGATCCCCTTACCTTCTTGAGTCTTGGCAGACACTGTGTGGTGGACTGTCTTAGACTCAGTGTAGAATGGGCAGATTCACTGAATGACTCCTGCTCACAGGGCCAAACAGGTGACGTGCTGCGGGACATTGATGTCTCCACCACCAAGAAGTAAGTCCCACCGCCAATTATAACATAGAAAAGGAGCTTATAGTGTAACTGTTGGGGTGGAGCGTCGTGAATGGCAAAGGTGGCCCGAGACTCTCCTAAAGTCCCTATACTCCTTACGGGTGGTGTAATATAGGTCTTTGACTGTCCCCCCAAATATCCAGTATCGTAACTGTGTACAGCTCCCCTTGTCCTTTGAACTATAGAAATGTGTAGAACCTTTCGCTGAAAAGGAGTAAATAGTTTTCCCCAGCCGTAGTATGCCGCCACCCTAGCTATACCCCTGCCCCCATTGTTAAATAACGAACACCCCCCTATGAGGGTCTTTCACACACGACTGTATAGTTGTAATCAGTGGCGTAGGAAAACTGGGCCCCCCCCCCCCAATCACAGAAGAGGCGGGGTCTAAATATGTTTGGGCCTCCCCAAAATTTGCCAAGACCCTATAATATAGCACACACAATTCCCAAGCATTACCTCTCCCACAGAGGAAAACTTGGGGCTGAGGCGTCTGGACCTCTAGTCAGAATTAAACATTACTTTTCAATATAATTCTTATTTGAGTGTGTGAATGCGGCATCATGCTTTCAAGCTGATGCCTAAAGTCAGTTTGGGTACCCCCCCCCCCCGACCACTACAATAAAGACTTGCTTTCTATGCCTCTGTGTAAAAGTGTGTCACCTATATATAAATCTGGTTGGTAGGCGGGTCTGGTTTTGGTGTTTTCTCACGGCTTTATCTGATTTATACAGCCATGTCACTGTAGATACAGTAGAGCTTGTAAAGAAGAATCATCTCACCTCCCGCGTGCTTTGTGTTTCTCTCCCACTGCGTCTCAGTCCATTCATTGCTGGTTAGTATACAACAGTGGGCCGGGTTTAACCCTTTAGCGACTGCATGGGGCGTTAAGTTTAATACGCTTTATGCACCTTGTCGTCAAGATGCATATATAGGGTCATTGTGATGCTTGAATACAGCACTGGCGAGTTACTCGTCAGGGCTGCATTTAAGCATTATGACGGTGAAGGATATTATCATTCATCAATGCACATGCAATGCACTCCTTTAACATCCCCTTTAAAAGGGATACCTATTTTCACCCTTAGACCCACACTCAGACACTATTGGTAGAGTAATATTTCATCACGACTTTTTCTCCTTCACTACCCATGAGCGACAAATCCGTATAGACATAACTCAGTGTATAACCAGTTGCTTCTGCACCATATAACCCCTTGTAGACTCTTACATTACACAGCAGTACGTCCTTTAGTCCTGCTATTGGGAGGTAAATGCAGATTACTACCTGAAATCACAGGATCAGTCTAAATGGCCATTGGTATTCGCTTGACCTGCCGCGCTGTTTCAGCCGAGTGCACCAGTGTATCGATCTGTGAACCGGTCCAAATATTAACCCTTTGAGGCACAGGCATCCACTAAGTCCTAACCTATGGGGGGAGAGCTGTGATATGTAGTATATACATGAAGGCCTGCCACCTGGATTTCGGCCATTTTCTTTTTATTGTTGTTGTTTGTGGTGTTGCATATGGTGTAAGGGGCCCGACTTTACATCTTCCACATATAATAAATACTCAAGCATAGGTAAATAGATAAATATTTTTTTATTTACCTTATATAAATTGCCTGTATTTATATTAGTTAGGTTGATATTTTTCCTATAAGCCTGAAGCTTGATCACACAGTGCACTGCAGATTGCCCATGTGGAAAGTGCTCTGCAGCTATGTTGACACCCAGATGAAGGGGGACTAACATAAAATGTGCTATTATGCACAATGTCATGTAAAATATACATTCATGGGGTCTGCATATATTTTGTATCTCCATATGTATCAAAATGTGGCAATGCATATTATTTTATCTTACTCCATTTCTGCATATGAGCCCCCACACCCAAATGTCTAGATGATCGAACCATTTGAGTGACGGGCCTTTCTATATTTAGAACAACATACCTCTCCTCCCATAGGCTTAGGACTCAGAGTACGCCTGTGCTTTGAGGACAGCATAATGTCCCAAAGGTCATTTATCAGTGCGGTAATCTCCGGGGGTGTCCAAGAGGCACTGGTCCAAGGGACCCTGGTTAAGGTGGCTAGACCCCATTGCAAACACGTTAACTGCGCAGGTCAGTGCGCATATGCACATCTAGTTGTCTTAGGAGACACCAGGGGGTGCCTTTGGTCATATTTTTGTATATCAGATATATATTTTCATGTATTGTCAAAATTACCCTCCAAGACCTGACCGAGCCTTGAACCCAGGATCTCCTGCATGTGAGTCTAAGGCTTTACCCCTACTCTACTGGGGCTCTGGTAGTAGGCATGCTGAGAGCTATACCTGTACCACATCAAGACTCTGTGCTCCATTTATATATTTTTTATTTCAAACACCAAAAACCTTTAAAATATGCAGGGGACCATACGTTCAAAATGTAGTTTTTGGGTGTAAAAGATTATAAACTATATCCTGAGTGAACTATAGGGAAAGTTAATTACTTTAAGATGCTATTCCATGCACATATGTACTATCTCAATATGATCCTATTACAGATCACTCCAAACTCAAAGCCAGATATCTCAGAAACTAGCTGGGGACCCCCCTATTTTCTTTACACCATTTGAGACTACTTATAATATGGGCCTTATGGCGAAAATCCTGACGAAATCTAATTACTTCTACACTATGGGGACTACCCACCTTAAGGAGGCCCTAGTTCAGGGGGACCTAGTTCAAGGGAAGGGGGTTAGTTCAGGGTTCCTGGCAGTGATGTAGGAAAAAGGGGCAGCGAGTGGGGTAGGGTGACGCCCAACAATTAGAGAGGAGTAGGGCTGAATTTGTCAAGACCCTATAATAAATAACCCAGATAGTTCTCAAAGTTGTCCCACGTAGGAAAAAGTGTGCTGTGTTATAACGTATACAATGTACATAATAACGGATATATAGCGGCGGGGGTCGTTCACACGTTGGGTACCCAACTGTGTCCCAGACAGGATAGTCACAGGAGACTCGTATTATGTGCCCTCACAAACCCCCTTATGGACAGTATACTACATGGTAACCTTGATTTGAGTTCAGATATCAGTGGTACATTAAGGTGTAGTGTGTTTGTACCAATTGTTAACACAGGGGTGACTGTCTTCAAATGTCAAGACTCCCAAAGATGTATCTAGAGTCACATTGTGATGCATACAATTAAATTAGCCGTGAGTAACTCACCCGGCTGATACACATCAAAAGGATCAGCATGATCAGAGAAATGAAAAAGTATACATCTCTATATGGCATGATGTACCAAGAGTGTTGGTTAGAATGGTACATCATGGCGACATATTGATATGAAGCCACACGGCAGCATGCCGTCCTTGCATGGTTCATCCGTTCAGAGCTACATGCCTTGTATTGTCATAAGTGCAGCCCTGACCGATTAAGAGAAAATAAGCCTTTTTTGAAGCTGATTTACACTACATCTGTACTAGAGGATGGCTTAAAATGACACAATGAGGAGAGGGGACTATGGTCCACAGGAGGTGCACAGGGGAGTATGTGTCGCTGCAATACACACAAACAAGCCGCCAGCAATGAAGTTAAGTTAATTCAAATCTCAACGCTAGATGGACAAAATCCAATAGAAAATAGGAAAATCAATTGTTCACTGCATTGTATGAAGGGTATTTTGTATTCAATTAGCCTTCAAACGCACTACAGCCACTATTAAATACACCTAGCACATTAGGAATATATAACAATACTCCCAGTGATAAAAGCAATGCTAGAGGGACAATATCAAATAGAAAAAGGGAACCATATACTGTACTGTATGTGTGTGTGTGTGTGTGTGTTTATAAGGCACCATGCGCACAATGGGGATTAACTGACTTTCTTTTTTTTAATCATTTTATATATACTGGAGAATGCACATGGTTAGTCCTATATGGTCCCCTTTCCACATGGCTCCAGTTGTGGGCCTGTGGTTGGTGCATATGTAATGATAACATGGCAGTTTTGCACGTTGTGGCAACCTATTTGGTTGAAATGAAAAATCAAAGTTGAGTGTAAATATATATGATGACATGGAATAAATTACCTCACAATTCCAAGCACAATATTGTCCCATATAGGCAGCTGCTACGGACTCTACCCTAAGCTGGCAAGAGAGTCACCTTGACTCTCTTTTAGTTGAGTAGGGAAATCCACATGGCCCCGGGTACACCGTAACAGACCTACACACAGGCAAATATCAGAGTCAGCCAATGTCGCCAATACTACTCTCATACAAGGGTCAGGCACTGCTGGACTATAATAGATGGGTCAAGGGCCATGCTGGACTCTTGCAGGCTGAAAGAGACTCTCCCCAGAGTCCAGCATTGCCAGACTATGCCATGAGGATCCAGCATGGCCAGACTTTAACAGAGAGACGAACAAGTCTGAAAGACAGCATCCAGTGGATGCTGTTTACATTTCACCCCCAGACATCTGGTGTGGTGTGGGGCTCTACACTAGGGAGATGGTGGTGTAATTAATAGGGTTACTAATATGGGGTAAGGCTGACACAACTGGGTCAGAGGGCAGAATTGTAGGAAGGGTGAGTGAGGGGTAGACATGGGGAGCCCCACCACCATCTTATCTAAACATCCAATTAGTGGCCGGTCGCCGAGGGCCGCCGGTCCCCATGCACTTGTGCGCCTCTCTGTTAAAGCAAGTTTGCCAAAGTCCAGCCTGTTATTGAATGTCCAGCCTAGCCTGACCCTCACTAAAATGGCCCTTGACCCATCTATTATAGTCCAGCAGTGCCTGACCCTTGTCTGAGAGTGGTTTAGGCGACATTGGGTGACGCTGATATTTGCCTCTGTGTACCATCAGTCTGCTGCAGTCCCTAGTGCATGTGAAGGAGTACCTGTGCTGAAAGCCTCTTTTTCACATTCCCTTCCCATAATCTACATCTACCCCCTACGGCATCACACAGTCCTGGACAGTATACAGTGACATGAAAGGGAACATCGGGAAAATTGAAGCATAGTAAGCTTCATGTATGCCTCCTCGTTGCCATAATGCATCTTCAATTTAGACGGACCTTAAAGATGGTATGTCAGCGATTGTTAAAGATGGTGTGTCAGCGAATGTTGGATAATTTTCTCATTTTCGTTTGATCTTTACTTGGTCCATATACATCTAAGTAATTACGGAAAGCTTGGAACCTCTTACTGATCATTTAACATATCAGAACTACCATACTTTATTTGAAATGGGTTAGTGTTGGCTCGCAGCGCTATTTTCTCTAGACCTGTTTGGGTTATGTCACCATTCAAAACACCATTGGTTCATGCCATTCTGTTTTGCATGTACGCAATACAGCAATCTATCCTACCACAGCCTTCGGCCTCTTCCTACCTTTTATTTACTATAAAACTAACTTCAATATCATAAAGAGTGATATCAAACAATAGGAAAATGGTTAATCAAAGCATGTGCCAGGTCATTCTGTGAAGTAATTGTTCGACGTTTTAGCTGAAATTGCATTGTTAACAGCGACTTTTTAAGATCCTACGTTTGATAGTGCATAAGAAAAAGGTTTGAAGACCCCCTTTTCCTCCAGCATTTACGCAAGGACGGTACTCCCTTAAAAGCAGACGCATGTATTATCAGGACAAAGTCACAGTACTAGATGGAATACTAGGAGTTAATCTCATTGGTTTCGAGTTAACCCACATATAATGTTGCAACATCAGCCTTTTTTGGGTCATTCAGCATAAGTCCTCACAGGTGGGAGAAGTGGGGAACATTTACCTAATGCCTCAAAGAACAGCAAATAGCCTCAACATCAAAGGTGTCGGCTGATCTCATCATGAGCACTGGAACAGGAGACTGGGGGCAGTAGCAGGAGTAGTATAAGTAGGGCCAGGAGCAGTGCTGTAGGAATAGTGACTTACTGTGAAGGAGCAGCTCAGCAAAGGTCAGAGCAGCTCCCAGCAATGAGCCGAGAGCATTCGGCAGAACGCACTTAGTAGCTTGATACATTACTGATATACATATACATTAACACGGGAGGAAATGGAGGCAAGTCTGTACCTAACCATTTCTTGGAAGTGGATTCCCATAAGATGTGGCTTCCTGAACCATGTTCCTGGGAACATGGGCCCTTTGAACTAGGAATATTGGAATAGTAGGCGCCATAGTCCTGGAAACAGTGGCTCCTAGATCAGGGTCCATTTATCGGGGACAGGGGCAACTAAATGACCCTTAGAACAAGGGCCCCTGAAAATGCACCTCCCTGCGAAAAAGGGTCTCTGAACATGGGACATTGGAACAGGTCACTGGGAATGGGGACTCTCTGAACTAATGCCCAAACCAAGTGGATGTAAGTTCCACTATTGCTTTGTAAACTTTGCCAACTGTTGAAAGCCATTCTGAATGGCCTCTCAGGTCTGAAACCTAGGTTAGAACACAGCAAATTAAGAAAGATTATTGCTTTACTGTATCAAGTCAAAGGATCGATGTTATTCATTAATTTAGCTATGGCAAACATTCATTGAAGCTTTATGCGGCCCTTAAAGGTTTCAAGTCTAACTTTCCTCCACCCATGTTGGTCAGCTGATCGAAGTCAGTCGATCAGCACGAGTGGTGGGGTTGGGCCGGCATGCTGATCTGTCTGCCGTCCCCGCCCACAGCCAGCAATCAATGCCCACCAAGGATTAGTCAGACAGACAGAAAAACGGTGCCAATCCTAACATCTTGAGCGGCACCATTTTCCTCCTACGTAATCCCGACATTTTCTAAGTGTTTATGAAGAATCTAAATTAGCTTCCCGCTTAACGTCCTTGCAAATGATGAATTTGAACTATTGCGAAAGGATCAGCATAGGTAGCAGACCTCGCCCGCTCCATTCAGAAGCCTGGTAGAGTTCCAGAATACAGAGCAATTTCTTCCACTGCCATTCAAACCAGACGCCATTTTCCCTATTCTGCTCCGACCTGGCTGACCACAATTCAGAAAAAAAGATAAGAAAATATCTTTCCATTCTGACCAAAGCAGACGGTAATTTCCTATTGTGGATGCTACCAGTGTCTGGCAGTATTCTGCTGCAAGAGGTCATCGCCTCGTGTGTGTTGTTTGCTGTCTTGTATCTCTGCCCCAGCCTTCTCTGTTCACATCAGTACTTGTATCACTGCTCCAACCGCTCTGTTCACATCAGGAATACAGAATACTTTTTCAATTGCTTGTTCCTTACAATGTCTACATATCATCTAATACTGATGTCACTAAAATAATAAAGAATGTAGATGAAACACAGGTAACCTATGAACTACTAAAGCCTCGCTGTTTTATTTGGCCATCTAGTCTAACAGTTTTCCAATGGAGGTGGAAAATGTTTTATTATGTAAATTATGCTGAACACCTGGGGTAACTTTGATTTTGCCCTTGAGGTATCTGCCATAGCTTCATTAGAAATGCAGTCGGGATATTGTGATGCATTTGGTAACCATTTAATTAAGGACTGAAAATGGCTTTTAATTAAAGTTGAAATTAAAGTTTAATACAATATGCCTTTGTTGTCATGATGTATGCATGCAGACCTAACAGGTAGACCTGTCAAGGCTAGATCCATCAGCTAGATGTAACGTGAGAGTCCACCTTGTGTGTCAGACATGGACTGATTACCTGTCACACTCTAAGAACAGTGTGTTACGTTTACACACTTATCAACACGCTTTTCTGCAGCCACTTTTAACACACATTCTGGTGTATTACACTACACACTACACATTCGTTGCCAAAAGTGGGTTGATCTTAAAGGTGTGTTGCAAATATGTGTGTGTAATTCCTTATGCATATTCCCGCAATACACTATTGCCTGAGCAGATCCTGCTGTATTACTACCATGATCTGACTCCTTTAAAACCACTTCACCTACTAAGACGAACCCCTGATTTTAAGAAATCGCCTTGTATGAAACATACGTTAAAAATAATGTTTTCTTTAATCCTATATAATAAAATCCCACCCATGAGGCGACCCCTTTTTAGGGGAAGACATCCGTCTTGAAGGGAGAATGTATCCCAAAATTAATCTTTCTCGATTAAAGAAAGGATTTTACGGTAGCATTCGTTGGGTGCACTCCTAGGATTCGCATATTGTGATAAATCCGAGCAGTGTTAGTATCCTATTACTAACGAAATCAAAATTTCCCGTGCCCAACAGAGGCATACTGAAAGCCTTGCTAACTTCGTGGAGAGTGTTGAGTCAGGTCAGGCCGGGGTCACAGAGTGCACACCGCGCCATCTACATGCAGCGTCCACAACCACTGGTCACCTGACAGGTCGAGCATGCGCAGTAGGCGTGACTTTGTTATTCAAGATGGCCGCTGCCATTGCCTCTCACAGGTGATGCCTGTACAATACCCAGGTGGGGTTGTGACCTTGACTGGCGTGACTCCTGTTGGGTAGGGTGCATTCTGCAGACGGGGGAGGGCTCAGAAGGCCTCTCTGTGGGGTTCAAAATATCTATGAGATGTGTCACTCTCCAACCAGATGTGTGGTCTACACTCGAATCCAACGGCAACATATTTATCAGCCACCAAGAAATAAAGATGGCCGCATCCTCACAGAGAGGTAATTGACCTTGATGGGTTGCAGCACCTCTCGGTACAGAACGGTAGTAGGGCTGGTGTGAGGTGGTGCTGTAGGATCATGTGGCACAGTGCTGGTCTCAGGTGGCACCGAGATGGGGTGCTGCCATCTGGGCGGCCAAATACAGCCTGCACATTGATCCTCAAAGTACAGAAAGAACAGTTACCGGTAGGTAGAATTGTTCTTGTGGGGGAATGAGTTGTATGTAATGATGCTTATATGCAGGTTGATATATCACAGGCATTGAGAACTATTTCAACATTAGAAAAAGTTGAAGGATGGAAGAAATACTTATATTCGTAATAATAAATGTAAAAGGTTCTACAATTCAACGAGCATCTGGGGAAAGAGAGATCAACGTTATGGACGTGAATAAATAAAAAAAGCCTCCCCATGAGTCTGATAGGGGGCTCAATGAGTCCTCTATGTAGGATAAAACATGGTAATTGGCACCTCAGGCCTGAAGAGGATCCACGCCTGCAGCGGTCATGGGGATCAACTCAAGGTCAGTGCAGTCCCACAGGGGGTCTATCAATAGCTCTATCCTGGTCAGGGAGGGGGTCAGTGAGGCGTGAAGATGGTGTAGACAGCCCAGGCCGCCATTACACGGACCGATGACTCAGCACTTTCCACTCCTCAATGCACCGTGCACAGGGGCCGCCAAGCTGGCCGCCTGTGGCACCTGTGTCCTGTTTGAGGTGTGAGCGAAGGGGGCAAAGGTCCTCAGTGTAGATTACATTTGGTGATAATCTGGTAGGGAATATGTATGGAATAATGATAATGGATTCCCAGATATATAGAGTAGGCTTCTAGGCCCTGGGATTCCTAATATAATATAGATTCCAGGGAAAAACAATTACTCATTGAATTACTCAAGTTTGTAGTTGCATCAGCATTCTGATGCGTTCAACATAGCCTTGATGCACAATATAAATGTTCACCAAGTTATCCCCTGAGTTTTCCACAGCCGCCCTGTCTACAATGCTAACAGACCGTATTACAGTCTGTAGAGGCTGCCCATGTCCCCACAGCCTCCTCCATGGTGGTCAACTGGTGGAACTCCTAATGCCATCACACCCCTGAGTGGAGACATGGCACTGTGGGGCGGCCCATTCTGCAGCAGAGGAAGTCGTCAGAAGGCCTCTCTGTGGGGTTCTAATAGCTACCAGAGGTGTCACTATCAGGGCAAGTGCTTGGTCTTGACTCCAATCGGACGGCATGAAATAATATGTACATATTATACACCTATGGATAAAGATGGCCGTATCTGTACAGAGGGGTAAGGGGCCGTCCATAAAGTATGTCACGCTGGAGGGGGTGGGGGGGTCTTTTTTTTGTGTGACAAAGTGTGACACGGGGGTGGGGGGGTCTATGGATTGTGTGACGTCACATTTTTAAAGTTTTGTAAAACAGTATAAATGCTGTATAAATTTGTGACAACTGCGGGATAAATACATATTTGTGATTGTAGTAGATTTACAAGTCCTAGCACCTTCCAAATTTACACACATGAAGAGCCCAGGTATGAGAAAATTATAACTGATAGATCAGTTTATTAATGCAAACTTGGATGCCCCCTTGAAAGTCGCTAATCCCCCAAGTTAGAGTGCATTTAACATGGGTGAACCGGGAATAACTTCTCAAGGACGGACCATGGATCAAGAGCTGGAAGTGAAAAACTTTGCACACACTGGATAGGTTTGGCCAAAGTTTTGTCACAAATCATGATGGATAAAGACCAAGTGGTTGCAGAGTATAAAGAAGAAATAAGTAACTACAAAGTCTGAAAAATTGAGAGCAACACGTGTGTGTGAGGGAAAGCCATTGTATCCAGCAGATTGTAGAGTGTCCAGACAAAAAACGTTGCTCAAATCCAAGGAGCTCTTATATGATGTTGATCAAGGACAGATTCTTACCAGTACCAAAGGCTGTGGTCCAGACAGCCAAAGATGGCCTTTTAGTGAGACTAGATGGGTCAGGGAACTACCCCTCAGTATTTGTTAGCCTTGCACCCAGCAACAATATCTTTCGAATATCTGCAGACAATTACCCAAAGGGTCTGCCCCATGACTTTGCATGTCCTAGTCTATAGAATAAGGCATCCAAATGAATCTGCAAGGAATGTGAATTATACCTAACACCAATTAGGTGAGTCACTTGACATCTGAAGACATGTGGCCAAAGGAAGAAGAAAGGAGAGAAATCAAAACAGGGTTCTTCCAGCATGACCTACAGTCTGATTCTAGTACATATCACAGGGGCGTGGTAACCGAGGGGGGCGGGGGGGGGAGGCAGACATGCCCCCCCCCCCACACTTTTGACCAACCCCAAAAAAGTGCAATCCAAAAAGGTCAAGAAAACAGGGGTCAAAAAGGGTCACTATACCCCTCAGGGCCCCCTACTTTGAAACTGCTTGCCACGCCCCTGTATCATTCGAGTATGTATTGCCAATAAGCAATAATGTGAACCCATGTATGCTATCCAGAACATGGACCATGAAGATCTGATGGATAGAGAAAGCATTTCAATACAGTCAGGCCTCGATATCCCGGGCGGGTCCGTTTTTGTCCAAAGTCGCCCCATGTCTGAATCGACCGGGTGAGTGAAATGACAAGTGGGGGGGGGGGGGGGGGTAAGGGGGTTTCTCCACGGCTACCCCCCCCCCTCATGGTGTGTGTGTCGTTTTCATATGGCAGAGTTTGTGAATTTACCACAGCAGATACACAAGTAGACAATCTGACATTAATTGCTCAAAGGGTCAAGGGTGATTTTAGTCATTCAGCACCAATGCGGTGTGTTCTTAGCTCTTGTGTCAGGGGAGTGTGCAGAGCATTAATCCCTATGATACCTTCCCGGCCTACTCCTGGCCCTGACTAAGCCCAGGTGACCGACTTATCATGACCTTATTTAATACTAAATGTATACCCTGTTACCCCAAAGCACTACCCGATACCGGAAACATGAATGACCGACTTATTGTTTACAGATAAAGAGCAATTAAAATGGTCCTAAACCAATGAGCACCCGATAACTGAATCACCCGACTTATAGAAGACCGGGATATGGAGGCCTGACTGTACCACAGAAGGATGGGTCCAGGTGGGGGACATGGGGGGGGCATCTCGCCCCTTTTTGCTATAGACTTTTTATGTAAATGGGTCCAATACCATCAGTACATTGCTTATATCAAGCCCCCACTTCCTCAAATTCCTGGATCCACCGCTGCCACAGATTTACCAGCACAAGAGGAGTGACAGGATAGCAGTAGCACACCTGTTATCCCTGTTTTGTTTCAATAAAAATCCATTAACATTGGGTCTAAAGGTATTTCAGAGACGGATGTCATACCTAAATGGTACCTAATTTATATGCAAAGGGGGGGGGTGTCAACCGATTTGTGACATACTTTTCTAGGGGGTGTCGGAAAAAGTGTGACAAAGTGTGACATGGGGGTGGGGGGGGTGTTCAAAATGGCCCAAAAAAGAGTGACATACTTTATGGACGGCCCCTAATTGACCTGGACCGGTGGTGCCACCTCTTGCTATAAATGGGGTGGCTCCTGTTCACACCACTCACCAACGTAGCCAAACTGGGCCTCACAGGAGGACCTCCACCACAAACATTTGTGACCCACCGAAAATGGACATACGAATAATGCTTTATAGCATCTTTAATAACCTCCTTGCGTCCCTCAGAATAGAGCCCTTTGGAGTTACTCCCCAGTTTCCGCCACCCTGTGCTTAGATAATCAGCACAGAACTATGAGTTTGACTATTTTGGCAGATTTCCCATCAACTCCTGCCTTTCTTATCCCTCTACCACCCCTGCACCCTTCACTACTACCTGTCTATCAGGACCCACCAGACCTCCCAGGCACCCTGGGTGGTACAACCCTGGAGGAAGGTAGAACCAGGGTACAGCCTGATTGTAGATTACCACCTGGAGGTATGACGTGTAGGACGAGTTCAACACTATACAGTATATGTAACTTACATGTATGTAACACCAGCCTGGTCTCACTTCCAACACACTCTACATTGGAGTGAGAAAGGCCCAGGGGCAGGGATGACCTTCCAAAGAACTTGTTGATAAAGGTTTCTCATTTTTCTCAGACTCAGGCTTATGACAAGAACGCAAATATGACATCAGAATCCTGCTTTCTTGGATATACCCCTCGGTACTGTTGAGACATAATTATAAATGGTCAGGTGTCATGTAGGATAACTGCATGCATGGAGCTTACAGACAACGTTATGAGCACTCTGCTAAAATCAACATAAACACAACGTGATCGTGGAAAGTCATCCTTCTTGCTGCATGGGTCTTGGGGCACCTGGGGTGAAGATAATTAACCAATAATGTATGAATATCACCGAACGCAGGGTGTGTATTCTTGAATAATGACCGAGGTGCGTAGCACCGAGGTCGTTATTCATGAATACACACCCTAAGTTCGGTGATATTCATATATTATTAGGTTTATTATACGATATTTCCATTCAAATGTCTTTAATTACCTTAAATTCGTCCTAATTTGGCCATTTTGAAGGATTATTGACTGAATATCACTCGTAGAGCAGTAGCGCCATGTTGTTTTGACCTCCCACCAACCCTGCTCGCTGATTGGTGGAGCCTGGTGACGTCATGCGCCTCAATCTCCAACACTGAGTTCAACATAGAATTTGTGAGGGGGCCAGCTTGGGGCTATGTTATATACTAACCAGCGTTTCCCTTCACAAGCACCACAGCCGGATAGGCAGGGCCCGTAGCGTCTCCGCCTCACACACCAAGGGTACCCGGATCGATCCTGGGTGGAAACGAACCTTTTTCAAAATGCCTATTTCTATGTGAAAAAAAGTCCCTAGAATTATTTTAACGAAAGGCTAAGTAAAGTCCAACTTCTACCTTTATAGTAAAAAAGAAATTAGAAAAAAATTTGGATTTTCAAAGAAACTAGACCAAAAAATGCCTTTTCTTCTGTAACTCGGTAAATAATGGTCCTACAGGGCTGGAAATCCGCCTGTAGACTCCTTGTTTCGCCACCTACCTCTACCAGCGCCTTCACGGCGTGGTGGTTAGCACATCGGACTTCAAGTCTTGATGTAGCGTGTTCGAGTCTCCATGAAACCTCGGATTTTATGGCTGACGATATTCCAAATCGTTCTGATATCCACTCCCATTCAGAATCGTTCTGATATTCAGGATATCAGAACGATTCAGAAATCCCCATTCAAAATCGTTCTGATATTCGAAAATGCACGCCTCTAAGTCTCCTGTATGCACCAATATCAGCACGCGAATATCACGTAAAAAGCACGCTGTACGCCCATATCGTATAATAACACGGGGTACAGACTGGCTGCAGCTCACCACCTGACTCGGCCGCCACTGGGCCGTCCTGGGGGCTGGGTACCAACTCAATGTGAGGTCACAGCACAGATCCATCATCTAGATGTGTACTATATATTTATATCCACTCTATACACATGTACTGGTCAAAGTGTAACGCTGTATTACAGCATCTCTGTGTACCAGCCGGGCACCCCGCATCAACACAGCACAGGCAGTATACTACAACACATACTGACACAGCACAGGCAGTATACTACAACACATACTGACACAGCACAGGCAGTATACTACAACACATACTGACATAGCACAGGCAGTATACTACAACACATACTGACACAGCACAGGCAGTATACTACAACACATACTGACACAGCACAGGCAGTATACTACAACACATACTGAAGTATGCAGTTTCTGACGAAAGTCTTTTCTAAATGGATGATATGAATTATCAATATTAGAGCCCCGCCTGCCTCCAACCCCTCAGTGTAAGCCTTCAGATTTCTGTGTGATATCAGATATTAAGTGAATCTCTGGATTTCCTTAAGAGCCTGTTATGTTTCTACTTTCTGAAGTAATGTCTTCAGTCTCTGATAATGCATGCAGAATAGTGTACAATAGTCTACTTATATTTCCCATTCCATAGTTGAGTGCATTATTATATTTACCCAAGCCATGGCCACAGGAGTGTCGCACAAGGTAGTACTTAGCAAAATGTTAACAAATTTCAGACAAAATTTCAGAAACTGGGAAATCCAAAAGCTAAAGTATAGGGAGTGAATGAATCCCTGGGAACTAATGACTGATTGTGAATTCTCATTCTCAGGAGGAGACACTTGGACTCGGACCTGTTCTTATAGACATATTTGACATGATGAATCCTTGTGAACTAATATATAGCAATGTCAAATTCTAAATTTAGGATTTTTCTCTTATCCCTGACTTACATGCCTGGCCCCTGAGCCTCAATAACCTCCACATGGTTCCACCATGTCGGCCCCTCCCACCCCGCCCCTTGTCTGCCTGCATCCCACTCACGGCACATCAAAGCCGGCCCCTGCAGGTAGGGGGTGGGGGGGGGGGGGGTCAGGTGTGAGCCAGGTGACCAGTGCTGCAGAGTCTGGTACACGTCTGAGAGAGGGAAAGGGTCAAACACGCTAACCAGCGGAGACAGCTTTTAACCCTTACGGCGAGGTAGGATGGGGTGTGTGAGTTTCCTCATGCTGCTGCTGCATGGGTTTAACCTCAAGTCAGGTCTGCCTCGTCTACCTACCGTTTATGGAAGCCTTTGGAAGCCTTGAATAATGGTGACAAAAAGAATAATTCGATAATGATGAGAAAATAAGTAAAACAAAAAAATAATACAATAAAACCTTTCTTCATCCAAAAGAAAATAAATTAGCCTGAGAGGATTTTAACCAATGTTACCAGAAATTGGCTCAAATGATCTCTGTGTGTCAGGGTCTGTGGCATGTGGGGATTCCCCTTGTGCACCCTATTGTGTGTGCTTGTATAGGGGAGGCTGGTGCCTTGTTAAGAGGCCTGTAGGCCTGCAGGCCTGTCGTGGCCCGGGTCGTGGCTAAAGTAGCGAGCTGGGTGCCAAAGATGCAATTTTCCCCCTTTTGAAGGATATCCTACTTTTTCGCTGAAGTTTCTGCTATGGATTATGTGCTACAGAAAATATATATTGATGCACAACCGAAAGGTCGGCATGATGCACGATGCTGCCTTGGTGCATCATAACGAGAAATGTTCGTCCTACTGAAAGCCCCCCCCCCCTCCACTTTCCAAGTAGTCCTGGTCTCGAACTATAACTATAGACTAGGAGGTGATTTGTATGATGTATACAAATTTCTAGGTTGTGTAAAGATAGCATGGGCTCTGAATAGAAAGAAAAATACACCACTATAGAAACACTATAGGAAGTAGGCCAGACAACCTGTATACCCTGCTCCACCCCACCACCTCTACCACTCTGCCACCAGAGGTGGCGCCACTTGAGATGGACAGTGACGGATTTAGGGGGGGTGCGCGGGGGCGCGCCCCCCCCCCCTTTTTTGAGCAAAATTTACATTTTTTAATGTAAAATTTGGCACCAAAGTTTAAAGTGGAGAATCTTTCCTATAGCACGCACCCCCCTTTTCAAAATGCTGTATCCGCCACTGATGGATACTACTCTGCAGGCGTACGGTCATCTTTAGACACCTCATGTATGATAATTTATGCATCAAGGCTTTGGTCAAGACCAAGAATGTGATATACATGTATATGGAAAATGACGCGTCTACTACAGATTATTAAATTGCTCAGAGAGCGATTGCTCAGTGTGACTCAGTCTCAGAATGCGGCTCTATACCCACCTGGTGATATACACTATGTGCAACAGGTAAGCAGTTCCACCTGTGGCTTTTATCTCCTACCTGGTGGTATCACCATTCTACTCACCCCAACCCATCCCCTACAGAATAGATATGAGCAGCCACACAAAAAGGATGACTCGTGTAACCCTCAAGCCCTTCACCTTTTTTATATTTTTAAAGTTCTGGTCAATCACTGCTTTTGAATTTGTTAGTAATGTATGAGAAGATATTCAGAACATTCAGCAGTTGGTGTATTCGGACTATCAATACAAATGGGACTGCAAAGACCTGATCAGGCTGTAAATACAATACAGCATCACTATTATAATTATTTTTTCATT
This sequence comes from Harmothoe impar, assembly GCA_947462335.1. Classification (NCBI taxonomy): domain Eukaryota; kingdom Metazoa; phylum Annelida; class Polychaeta; order Phyllodocida; family Polynoidae; genus Harmothoe; species Harmothoe impar. The sequence continues at coordinate 21,754,989 of OX381714.1, forward strand.
TGTGCAATCCTTTATAACTTTGGATAAACCTGTACAAAAGTATAACATTCAACTACATAAATGTGATGATCTCGTATGTACCAAACCGCTCCTATTCACATTCTCAGACTATGTGTTACTACTATACGTCTAATTCCATTGTATACTATCATATACATATCCACTGACGAAAATTATATTTATATACTAACGGACGAAACCCGACCTGCATAGAGATATAACATCTCATTTGAATGTAATTGTATTTGTGAAAATCACTCTGTGAATAAATACACTAATAAACTCAACAAGAATTGCGGTTGTTGCCGCGTAAAGAAATGCCTCAGGCATTTTTATACACAGCAACAACCGCAATTCTTGCATTCGAAGAAACATAATGTCTACATGGTTGGTATGAATGGAGGCAACCTAATCAAGACACCAAAAAAGCAGGGCCGTGAAGGGGTTCTTCAGGACCATGGAAATGTGTGTTGCTAGGCAGATAAACAATTAGAATAGCCGTTGCTAGGCAACCAGCTGTATTAGCAACAAACGGATGGAACCATTGAATTTCTTGGGTCCATATTAGGGGGGGAAGGTATGATTATAATCAACCTCAGGACCATGGAAATGTGTGTTGCTAGGCAGATAAACAATTGGAATAGCCGTTGCTAGGCAACCAGCTGTATTAGCAACAAACGGATGGAACCATTGAATTTCTTGGGTCCATATTAGGGGGGGGGGGAAGGTGTGATTATAATCAACCTCAGGACCATGGAAATGTGCGTTGCTAGGCAGATAAACAATTAGAATAGCCGTTGCTAGGCAACCAGCTGTATTAGCAACAAATGGATAGAACCATTGAATTCCTTGGGTCCATATTAGGGGGGGTAGGTATGATTATAATCAACCTCAGGAACTATCAAAGGTTGATTTATATTATTGTTATCACATAGCATTAATTTGTGTTGTGACACCTTAATCCAAGATGGCGGCACAATCCAAGATGGCGGCGCCCGTTCTGACTTCTGGCAAAGTGCAAACATCATATACCTTGTTCTGGTGGTGCCTGGCGGCACCACCAGGTGGCTACGCCACCACTTCGGCATAAAAAATATATTAAAGCAGCAAATCTAGGCTTCCTGGTTTAGGACGAGAGTGCATGCATGTTCAATCAAATAGGCAAGTTCCCTCCTCAGGGTATCTCCTTACGTTCATACGTCCCTATACCATACCAATTTACTCTATACCTGCATTCCCCTGGACATGTTCTTGAGAGAGGAGCTTGTGACAAGACCCACCTGGGTCAGTCTCACGTCCAGCTAGAGATAGTTCCTCACCTGTCCTCCAGGGACCGCCACCTTCCTGCCGCCCCGGGTAGCACACAGGTGTGCTGCTGATAGGTGTGACACTAGAGGTATGTTACAGGACGGGTCAGCTGTTAGATAGGTGTGACACTAGAGGTATGTTACAGGACGGGTCAGCTGTTAGATAGGTGTGACACTAGAGGTATGTTACAGGACGGGTCAACTGTTAGACAGGTGTAATAGTAGAGGTATGTAACAGGACGGGTCAGCTGTTAGATAGGTGTGACACTAGAGGTATGTTACAGGACGGTCTGTAGGGTCAGCTGTTAGATAGGTGTAATACTAGAGGTATGTTACAGGACGGGTCAGCTGTTAGATAGGTGTGACACTAGAGGTATGTTACAGGACGGGTCAACTGTTAGATAGGTGTGACACTAGAGGTATGTTACAGGACGGTCTGCATGGTCAGCTGTTAGATAGGTGTGACACTAGAGGTATGTTACAGGACGGTCAGGGTCAGCTAGATTATAGGAAAGAAGATCTTTCAAACATATGCCTTAATTACTCCATGAGCCGGACAGCACTGTCCAGAGTCTATTTCCCTTTGCCTCAAATATAGAGGAAGCAATGCTATTACTCCTCCAGTAGATATTATGAAGTGCATATTACTCGAGATACTGTATCAAATGTCATTGGCTAGAATATATCAATTCATGTCAGTATAAAGGAAGAATCAACAAATTAACTATATGGGGCAGGTTCAATGGGGCTAAATGTATATATTTTTTGCAATATAACAAGTAAAAAACAAAGGGTATCCAAGGTGTCCGACATCAGGTAAAATTTGGGTATTTAATTTTCTAAATTTCAATAGGAATATATCATTTAATACCTCACATAATGCACGGGTTATTGGGTGGCCATAAGGTATGAATATCGCTCTTTCCATAGATACCCTCAGACTTACTCTGTGTGTAATAACAACAAAGCTGTGTCTCATAGAAAAGGGGTCACGTTTGCACTGTCAACGAGTGTCCGGAAGTGGTGAATCTACCCTAGTGCTGGCTCAGCATCCACTCCTCACCTCCCACCTGTACACTACTCACCTGTTGGCAGGTGAGAGGTTGGCTGCAGGTGGGTGAGGATTAGGGAGGTGTGGGGGATGTAGCACACCTGGAGGCTGGAGTAACTCATAGGGTGCAAATAGTACCCACCGTGGTGATCTCACTACTCCCAACAGAATCCGATGGCCGCACACACTAGGTAATGGTGCTTCGTTGGGATTCATCGTCAGCGGGTCACGGAACTAATACTCTGTCACCAATGTCCCGTTGCAAGTATTCAACTTCTAATGAAGCATCACGATATAGTCCCCCTGAGCCATGATATAATTAGGATTACTATGATGGCTTATACATACTGATACGTGAGAAATATCGTAATGGCCCGCAATAAACTGGGATCAAGGAGTAACTTTCCTCTAATAGAGGGGGATGGTACCCAATGTCAGGCAGTCACAACTGCAATTTACCTTGGCGTATTAAAGGCCTTTTTAGCTGGAGTGTATAGTTGTGTTGGTAGGGGAAGGTAGAATGGCACAGTTAAAAAGGAAAAGATAGCCATTTATAACTATGTAATATCATAGTCGTTCAGTTGGGACTGGGCTTGTATGATTTAGATTGTCTAACGCAGAAATAGAGACAAATTGAATGGACGAGCTAGGGGAGCTGTAGTCCCTCATGTTGCCTCTCTAGCTACACCGCCCCCACCCGGGGACCAACCACCAAGTAATCGGGAACATAATCCCCGCTAGATGGCGCCACAGTAGACGCCACAATGCAATGCACAAGGCAGAACAGGAAATTGGTGAATTTCCTGAATCAGGGACGGAGCATTACCGGAAGTGGTCCTTGTCTTCTTCCCTTCTCTACCGGAGAGCACCAAGATTTAGTTATACATTGGGTGGATGGAGACCATCTGGGGACTCTCAAAACTTTCCTGCTTAGCATCGATCCTACACGTCTAGAACACCCTGTATTACAGACTGAGAAGAGACATGTATGAAAACGAATATCCAATTATTAGCTTTTAGGGGAAAAGAAAAGAGAAAATTAATTATATCAAGATACGCCGATAACACAACACAAAATAGAGTGTGATCTAAATATTGCATAGAACGAAAATATATCTTATAATTCAAGTGAAGGTAAAAGTAAATTAGTTTGATACTATATTGCCAAGGCCATGTTTTTCCACTGTATCCACATCAAGCACACTGCAAAGAAGGACGGCAATGTACGTTGAAAGGGAGAGAGAAACGGATAAAGTTTAATATTGATATTGAAGGCGGGGTAAGGCATAGGGGCTGTATAAATGGACCGATATGAGCCGTGTGAAGAGATCTCACAGCGGGGTGGGCAGCATTACACAGTGTCTAACTCACTGTACCACTTCCCTTGGAGCAGAGAGGTATCTAGATGTGGACCGCTGCATTGTATTGTACAGCTGCCTCTATGTTCTATTCAGCGTGTTATGAAATATGGAGAAGTCTTTGTGAATATTAATGTCTAGATTATCTTTGGAGTCTGCTGCAATGCTAAATAGTTTAGTGGGATATATGTCAGCTTTATAGACTTAGTTTACCGTTATGGACCGGATCATGCCTCTATTATTAGTTACATATTAGTCAACAGTAGTGAATTATGTTTTGCCACTACTGCATTAAGCATCATGTGGACCTTAATGGGTTGATACATTCCAAAAAGCAATGGTCGTCATGATGCATGAATGCACCCCTGGCAAGTATACTTAATTCATCATGATAGCAAAAGACATAGCACATTCAATCACTATGCGGCCCTAAGAGGGTTAACTAGATTTGGTGCTATATACTACCCCTGGATGTGGCATGCTGACACTCATTAGTCTAGTCCCCATTACTGGAGGGAGAGCTCTATAGTATTGACGTGGGAGTCAATCATTGCTAATGGGTCCCCTACAGCTCACCTCAGCAGAGTCAATGCAATACTGTTCACACTCTAGTTTCCTGCCAATCGAGGTAGAATCTGTGTGAGCTGCTCATTTCCCCTACAGATACCTAACCATTATCTAACTGTTTTGTCCTATAGAGATGTAGACCTGTAGCATCAGCTCTGTAACATAGACCCCACTCTGGAGCGCTGGTGAGTTGAGCCGGGCAGTAGAAGTATACTTACTATACGTGATGGAAAATAAATTTAAATAATCGATTCTATTTTTGTCGCCGTGCCTGGCCCAACATCTATGAATGTGGCTGCATATTGAGTGGCTGGGATGCAGACATAGGGACCTGCAGTGATAGGGTGAGCTGAATACCAGGATAACACCGACGGTGCAGTGACCGGGCACGTGTTGACGCTTAAATCTAGTGAGAGCTAGCGACTGTGAGGGACGGGCATAGTCATTGATACACCGATGCATCACCGATGGTCACCAAAGCCTAAATTAAGGCTCTCCCCTGTTTATATTTCTGATAACCACCAAAATTTTGAATTCGACCTTCATTAAAGTAGCATTCTCACCAAGGGCTACAAGCCATTTTCCAGTGCCTTTCTAGTCTACTTACGGATGACGTGGGAGTCGCAGATCAAGGCTTTAAGTAGCGCTTAGTGATCAGAATGCAAGTATTGGCATGGGATTACATACCTGTCAGGAGCCATACAAATACCCAGACCCAATGTTGTTCCTACCACACATTCCATGAATTGCCCTGGCCCCCGGTTCATGTAGATCCCTCTCTATTCCAATATTGACAGCAGTTGTAAGGTTTAAGTTAAACCCAAAACAGCAGTAAACTCTTTCACAGTGGCATGGTGCGTTAATACACTATATTGTATTCCCTTTTTTGTCACTCTTAGACTCGTGCTAAGAGTCTTAAGGGCTGCATGAATGCATACTTCTTAAATAGTGATTCGCCAGGGATGCATTCGTGCATCATAACGACCAAGGTCATAACAGCAGTATGCGGCCCTTAAAGGGTCAACAAACCAGTCAGTGTATAGCAGGTAAGTATGGACTGTCTAAGCCAGGGAATGGGTTTCATGTACCCTGTTCCTGGTAATCACACTCCTCTAGAGGCCTACCTAGCAAAAGAGTTACAGTTTTTAACATCTGAAGACTGGCCTCTCCCCAAAGTATATAGCTGTGTCTCATGAGATCGGGCCAATTAAAACGTCTTTGACCGGGTGCCAGCTTTGACCAGCTGCCAGCTTTGACCGGCTACCAGCTTTGACCGGCCACCATAAAAAAATATTGAAGAAAAATTAATTTCTTCTTTAATATGTAAAGGATGAAATAAAGAAAATGGCAGTGGTTGTATCTTCATATATGGCTTTGCTTGCCCTAAATAAGCCGTTTTATGTCAGCTGGTCAAAGCTGGCACCGGGTCAAAGACGTCACCCGGTCAAAGCTGGCACCCGGTCAAAGACGTTTCAATTGGCCCGATCTCATGAGACACAGCCTCATCAGTAAAGTATGCACAAATATTTCTATATGAAACAGACAGATAGAACCAGGTCCGTCGGACATGGAACTGGAACGGACAGCGTTCAATAGCCGCCCCAGGGTTGTCAGAGCTGCAGTCAGCCTCATAGTGGGGTACCTTAGCAAAACCATCGTTCATTTTGTGATAGAAGTGTAGGGACACTAATATTAGTATTGTAATCGAACGCCTACAAGGTAGTTCGGGCGGCCGGAGCCAGGGGGCACCCCTATCGGAGGCGGACAGTATATAAGCTGTCCTCACCCCCTTGCTCTGGCAGACCTTCTCAGGTCTCTGACTGTATAACATATTGAAAGCATCGAAAGATAATCATATACCGATCGAACCTCATATACCTCAAGGACTAGCTTTATTGTACAGGTGAACGCTAATAAAATCCTGTTTCTTGCATCTCTACATGAAAACTGCAGTTCGAGTCCTTATTTAATCGAATTACCTAAAGACGAACTCTACACTGGTGCCGTGACCAGGATTTTATGTAGGAGATAGCGGACTGACCCTGGCAGAGGCTCAGTCAAGGAACGGGGGGGATGAAGGATCGGGAACCGAGCTGGAAGATGGGGAATTGGACTACACAGTCGCCCAAATAAATGAAATCTGGGATATTGCCTCTCGAATGCATACTCCAGAGAATAAAAAAGGTCGAAAGAGGAGTCTGATTTTTCGAACTCCGGGAGAATTTCCTCCTCCCAGGACGGTGCCGAATACCAATCCGTTCAGAGGGAACCCATGGGCGGACATGCTTCCCTCCGAACCGAACCTCGGACATATGGAACGAGACTTGTCTAGAAGAGGTCGACAGGTCCCTGATTATGACGCCTACTGCGAGAAATTGAAAGCAGAAGAGGAGTCAATGAGGGATCGGCATACAGCCATGAATGAGGATTTGATCCGATTGGCCCACGAAAAAGCAAGGGTCATCGCACAGAACCAGAAGGAAGCTGCGGAATTGAGTGAAGTAAAATCCAGAATCCAAGCGGATAGGAAATATATAAGTGAACAGTTGGCTCTCGAAACTTCTCAGTTGGCCAAGGTCCAACAGAAAGTGAAGACTGCTCAACACAGTCTGACCGAGGAGCAAGCACAACTCCAGAAAGAGAAGGAAGAGGCTCGCCGAAGTCGTGATCTTCGGGATACCTATGAAAGCGAGATCGAACGACAATCCAAAAGGGTCAAGAAAATCAAGGCTGATTACTCAAAGGAAGAGAAAGCCGGCGAGGCCCTGCGGGAACAGTTCGAGCAAGAACGAGAGGCGTTGAAGCAAGCTCGAATCGACATGAAGGCTGACCTCGAAAATATTCAGAAAAAGAAAGATGAGATCAATGATACCTACTTGGCCTATCAGAGTCAGATAGAAGAGATCCGCAAAGAAGAAGAGACTAGGCGCCAGGAACCAATGAATGAGGGAGCCAAGCTGCCTAAACATGTTGCATCCACACCTAGTCCGATATTGACTACGGTAGATCCCATCGAAACACGGGGGGTTGTTTCGGAAGGAAAGTATGAACGAACCCAGGGAGGGACTGTCCCGAATGAGACTTATCGTAAGGTCACGTATGGGGGAACTGAGGAGAAAGAGATCTCTAGCACCCATGATCTGACGAGTGAGGCCCCACCAAAACGAATGAACCACAGTTACGGCTCTCTGCATCCTTTTGCGGACGACACGCTGGCAGGACATAACTATATGGTGCCACCACCACCGGTATATAATATAACCTACCAGTATCGGGCACCATTACCCGGAGCCGGATCGAACGAAGGACATCAGTCCTATAATGAAGGGGGAGGATCGATTCCGAGCAGAGGGGCAGGTGGTGCTCCGAGCCCTGGAACGAATCCGGGAGGAGGAGCCAGACCTGTGCCGAACCCTGGTTCGTACGGAGGTTACCCCCCCAGTCCTGAACGAACTCAGCCAAATCCAAGAGGAGGGGCACCCAGACCGGTCCCTGCTCCGAGGAGGTTGACAAAACGATCATCTATGGGCCCGAGGGTTGCTGCCATAGTAGAATCCGATCCTTGTATACAAGGAATGGGGATAGACTGTTGCAGTCGGACCCGGGAAGATGAGTCGGAAATAATGGAATGGAGCCGGAGGCAGTCTGATAGACTGGTATGGAGTCAGAACAGTGCCCGGAAGCCTGTTCGAACTCCCCGGCGGTTCAATGGAGAGAATTGGAAGGAAAGCTACCAAGACTTTTGCGACGATAACCGTTATCATGGGTGGGACAAGGAGGCTTCCTTGGGTCCTCTGATTAAATGGTTGAGCGAAGGTCCGGGACGCATAGCTGTAGATGATTGGCGAGAAACGTATGGGGAAGATGGAAACTATGACCAATTGGTAGCAGCCGCCACACACATCTTTGGGGTGCTGTCCGCGAATGATCCTTGGTCGGAATTCCAGGTACGAACACAGAAACCAAAAGAGTCTCCGAAAGTATTCGGACTGGAGCTTCAAAGATTGTTGCAAAAGGCTCGACCTTATTGGAGACGGGATGATGAATATTTCTTGGATGAACTATTCACACACTTCATAAAAGGACTGAGGGACCCGTCCCATGCGGAACTCGTCCAGAAGGAATGGGGGCGAGGATCCTCAATGGTGGACTTCTTTTTGGCTATCGATCAGCACGAAAAGAAGAAACGACTACTTTCTGGGTTCGTACCCAACCAAAGAGTGGCGTCTGCACATACGGCCGCTCCAGAAGAAAGTGATTCGGACGATGGTTCGGAGGAGGAAAGAATTGCAGCGATAGGGGGAGATAAGTGGGAGCGGAAAAATCGGTGGAAGAAAAATGGTAGTAAACCACCTGAGAAAGAGAAGCCAGTAGAGGCAAGCTCTAAGCCCATCCCTACTCCCCAGGTAGGAGCGTCATCAGAGAATGAGAAACGGTTAATGGCCATGATGGAAGAAATGAAAGGATTGTTGGACTACCAGAAACGACCGAAGCTAGATCGAGCAACGGTGAAGTGTTTTAGGTGCCAGGAGACCGGACATTTCGCAGCCGAATGTACGGCCGAGAAACCAGTTTGGAGAGAAAGAAAGAGAGAGGAGGCGGGAAATTAGAGGGGGTTGTCCGTGAAGGCAAGCTGACGACCCCGGATAAAGTATGCCAGGATACAATCCATACGAACGCGATTGAGGAGTCTGTAATGTATCCGCCCAGCAGCATGGGAAATGCTGATGAGCCGAAAACATGTGGGGCTGGGGGTATTGGTGAGACAGTTGCCATGGAGAGCAAAGAAGGGAAACCGATCACCAATAGAGAGGAAGGTTGGGTAGAAGAACTATCCAGGATCGGGGGGATCCGCCTTCCCCAAGGACATCCGTGTCTGGAGTATTTGAAAGGATTCGGATTCAACTTTGACATGACAGACGACATCAAGAGGTTCGCAAGTAATCCCTCTATGATGGGAGGAAAGAGATGGTATGTGTCCGTATCTGTAAACGGCAGAATGGGAGAATTTTTGTTGGATACCGGAGCTAGCCACTCCGCTATGTCGAAAAGATTCTACGATCTGGTGTCGAACATGGATGATGACCTCACAACGAGGGTAAATGCATGTGCGGCTGATGGGAGCAAGATACGAACGTTTGGTAGAACTTGTATGATCATCTTGGTGGGTGGTAGGGAATATGTCATTTCCCCTACTATCGCTGGGATAGAGGATGATGGTATCATTGGGATGGATTTCGCTTCCTTATATGGGGTAAAATTGGACCCCGTCACTGGAATGTTGAAAGTAAATCGTCCCTACAAAGACAAGATACAATGCCTGGCAAGAGAGGTTAGTGGAGTAGCGAGTGTGGTACAGACGGTAAAAATACCTCCCGGAATGGCATGTGATGTGTTAATAGCCTCCAGTAGGATGAAGAGGGGCGTTCCGGGGGTTTTCGAACCTAATGTGACAGTGTTGGGAAAGAAGGGGTTGGAATCGGCCGACACCCTGATAGGCAACATAGCATGGGGGGTGGCCCCTATAACGAACCCGGGTTCGAAAACCATTTATCTAGAGAAAGGCACTGTAGTAGGAGAAGTGATATCCGCGGAAGCGGTCACCAGTAGCCTTGAGAATGGAAGTGGACTAGTCCCGAACAATGAAGAAATGGAAGAAGGATTGAAAAAGTTAATAGAGGAATCCGGAGTAGAGACGGAAGAACAGAGGGAAGCCCTGAGGGAGATGTTAACTGGGTGTAGTTCAGCCTTCGCGCGGCCCGGAGAGCCGTTGGGCCGCACGGACCGAGTCCTACACTCAATTAACACAGAAGGGGCAAATCCAGTAAAGATACCATATAGACGTCTCCCGCTAGCAAAGAAAGTGGTGGCGGAAGAAGAGATTACGAAGATGTTGGCAGAGAGGGTAATAACTCCGAGCACCAGTCCTTGGAGTAGTCCAGTATGTATGGTAACAAAGAAGGATGGGAGTATCCGATTCTGTATAGACTACCGAAAACTGAATGGCTTGACTAAGAAGAATTCGTATCCGCTCCCCCGGATAGATGAGACCATTGATTCCCTCGGAGGAAATAAATGGTTTTGTACGATTGATTTGCAGTCTGGTTATTGGCAGGTGGGCATGAAAGAAGAAGACAAAGAGAAAACTGCGTTTTCGAGCCATGTAGGGTTGTTCCAGTATAACGTGATGCCATTCGGACTCTGTAATGCTCCGGCCACGTTTGAAGCAATGATGGAGACTTTACTGAATGACTTATTGTGGAAGAAATGTCTAGTATATCTGGACGATGTGATCATATTCGGAAAGACATTCGAGGAATGCCTGGAGAACTTGAAGTTGGTGTTGCAGCGAATAATCTCGAATGGATTAAAGCTGAAAGCTAAAAAGTGTAACATGTTTCAGAAAAGTATTAACTATCTAGGACGGATCATCTCAACAGATGGGGTGAAAGCTGATCCGGAAAAGGTTAAGACGGTAACAGACTGGAGCATTCCTAAAGGACCGAAAGAAGTAAGATCCTTCCTAGGATTTTGTTCTTATTATAGAGATTTCTTACCAGGATACTCCCGGATAAGTTATCCAATACAATGTCTGTCGCACTGGACCCCGGGGAGACGTAAGGAGAAGTTTCCATGGGGGAAAGAACAAGGGGAATCATTCGAACTGATTAAACGGTTGTTCGTGGAAACACCAGTTTTGAAATACCCCACTGCGGATGGTCATTTCATATTAGACACTGATGCGAGCAATGAAAGTATAGGGGCTGCTTTGTCTCAAGTCCAAGATGGGAAAGAGGTTCCAATCGCATTTGCAAGCAATACAATGAGTAAGGCACAAAGGAATTATTGTACGACAAAGAGAGAATTATTGGCAGTGGTAGTATATACTAAGAAATATAAGCACTTCTTGTGGGGATCTGATTTTACTTTACGTACGGATCACTCCTCCCTGCGGTGGTTATTAAACTTTAAGGATGCAGAAGGTATGATAGGACGGTGGTTAGCACACCTATCCGAGTTCGGATTGGACCATAGCCAAATTCAGCATAGAAAGGGGGCTAAGCATGTAAACGCTGACGCGTTGTCGCGAATCCCGGTGAGAAAGTGTCAGAATGACGGATGTGATGATTGTGGGAAGCATAATGCCGTGTTGGCAGGAGTCCGAAAGCCTTTTAGAGATCTCGAACCCGTTATACTAGAATGGGACGAGAACTCCATTAAGGGCTTCCAGGAGAGAGATGCGAATAGTATCCGTCTGAAGATGTTACTTATAGAAGGAAGGATCCCGAGTCGGCCAGCAGTATCGTTGGAGAATAGGGAGATGAGGCGACTAATAGCTCAATGGACAGAGTTAGAAGTGGTGAATGGACTGATCTATAGGTGGAAGACGAATGCGTTGGGAAATAAGTCGAGACAGATCTTTATTCCTACTGCCATGCGAAGGGATATAATGTTCTTTTGCCATGGGCATCGGACCAGTGGCCATTTTGGGAGAAAACGGTCTCTGGAAAGGCTGGCTAGAATGTATTACTGGCCAGGTATGAGTACGGATCTGTTGAGATGGATAGACACTTGTCCGAAATGTTGTACGAGCAAGCCCGGACCTGGGTTGGGAAAAATGCCCTTAACCCAGGAACTGTTTGGAGTAAGGTTCGCAAGAGTGGCAGTAGATATAATTACAGGATTTGTGACAACTCCGGAAGGAAATACATGTATGATGGTAGTAACGGATTACTATACGAAGTATACGAAGGTATTCCCAATGAAGGATCATAAAGCAGCAACTTGTGCTAGAATGTTAGTGAAGGGATGGATACTGTACTTGGGAGTGCCTCTGATGTTGCATAGCGACCAAGGGAGAGAGTTCGAATCGAATCTATGGCAGGAAATGTGTCATCAATTGGCCATTTGCAAGACCCGAACCAATCCGTATCGACCACAGAGTGATGGTCAGGTGGAAAGATTCAATCGTACCCTGATACAGGTCCTGAAGAGTTTAGTAAATCAAGAGATGGATGATTGGGATGAGCAGTGTGACTTTGTTTGCCATGCTTATAATAGCACGGTACATGCGAGTACGAACTGCTCTCCGAATCTGTTAGTATTCGGGGAGGATCTGATTATGCCAGCGGACCTAGTGTTCGGAGTAGTGGGTATGAATCCAGATGTCCCGTGTCAGATCATGTTTGTGGAAGCGTTGAAGGAGCAATTCCGGAAGGCGTACGAATTAGTAAGAAAGGAATTAGGAAAGACAGCTAAATGGCAGAAAGTGGGCTATGATACTAACCTAAAGGTTCGGCGGTTTGCGGTAGGGGACTTAGTAGCGAGATACCACGAACCTCTGGTTGGCATCAAGCTGAGAGATAATTTGGATGGTCCGTGGAGGATTACCCAGAGAGTAAGTGATGATACAGTCCTGATGAGAGATACCTTCGGGAGGAATCAGAAATCGAATGTGGCCCGGTTGAAACCATGGAAGGGGAGAGAGTACTCCTCGGAAATGTTCAAAATGGGACAGGAAGAAAAAGATGAGATGAAAAGGGATTTAGATAGAGTAATCGAGAAGAGGGGCCCGGGTAGGCCCATGAAAGTGAAGAAGGAAGCGGTGCAAATTAAAGCATCTCCAAAAAGATCGGAGAAAACAAAGAATGTCTCGGCAGGTGTAGACAGGAAGAGAAGGACTGTCCCCTCTGTGGCTAAGAGGGAACGGGCGAAAACCTCTCCGAATGTCAGGTGTAAGGAGAATCCAGTAGGGGTTCGTCGCAGCCCTAGGTTGAGGGTGAGGGGTGCTGTTACCTAACCTGAAACACAACGATGTAATCAGTTAAATATTGTCATAATTACCGGGGCAACCGGGTAATTCGTCTTCTATGTAGGAATGATCACGATAAAAGTCAGAGATCCAACAAACTTACCTGTGAATGTGCCAGTGGGTAATGGACGGATAATCCGGCGGATTAGTAGTTGCTATCCGTATTTAAATCCATAATGACTCGAGATGAATTCGACAGGGCGGTGAGGATATCAGTGCTATAATTACCTGATCGTAATGCGTGACGCGCGGGAAGGATGAATGATTGTTTATATTTTTGCAAGCGCGGGAAACCGAAGTCTCGCCGAATGCGCGGTATCTCGCGAGACCAATGCGCGTGCGCAAAGGTCGACGCGGGTCAGCAATCCGCCATATTTGTTTACGGTTCGCCGGACAGAGCAAGGGGAAGCGTATCAGAGCACAAAAGCGAGGAGATAAAGACTGATTGAAAGTGAACTCGGTGAATAGCAGGTGGGTGAAGTCGCCAGGATCCCGTAGAAAGGGTCCTGGTACCTGTCATTCCGTTATAAACGAGTGAAAGAACTTTTTGAGTGTCACGATGGCTTCGGCGTCTGGCTCTCATTCCGAACGATCGGCCCTCGACGAGGTGTCCGAAGCATTTATGGAGACCGAGGCGATGTCGCCAGTAACCAAGAACGAAGAAAGTGCATTGAATGAGGATATTTCCGAAGCAGAGGAGGTTATGGGAATGGAGATTGAGGAAATCCTGGAACGATCGGAGGAGCCGCTGCTCGAACCGAATCTGGATGGATTTAAATCGAGGTACGACGGTCGGGAAGTTCATATTCACGACCGGATCCTAGAAGGAGACCGAAAGTGTTGGGACGCAACCACTAGGGACTGCGTTCGGCACTTCCTATCCCCGACAGAATACGCAGCACTGCCATCCGAATGGCTGCTGTTTTACAATCGGACTGAGGCTGGACTGCAAGTGAGTCAGTCGTTCCGGAGGGCGATGTTCGATTGCGAAATCGCATATCGGCAGAATCGCCTTCCGAACCTACCACATGTATTGACTGACCATACTGGAATGGGGGTGACCGGAATGGATACCGCGGGAGAGGTATTGTACCGGGAACCCGATATGGAGAAAGAACCCAGGACTGCAGAGGACTGGGTAGAACGAGCGGAGCATCCGGGCACCCCGAGGCTCTACACTCTGGATGGAGACGAGTTGCTTCGTCGACTGGAAGAGTGTTCCGAGCCGGAGGAAAAGTTGAACGGAATCATCAGTACGATGATTCGAGAGGGGACCTATGCCACTAGGGCATATGTTCCCGGGGAAGAGGAAGAGCTGAGCTCTGCTCAACATAAGGAGCGGTTGGCATCTATCCGAAAGGGTAAAGCCATCCTGAAGGCCGCCAAACAAAAGGGCAGTTTATCAACCGGGAGTGAAACCGAGGGAGAGGAAACGCCAAAGAAAACGAAAGTTAAAGGAGTGAAGGGAAGAGCAAAGAAAAAGTCTCTGACCGACACCGAATCTGACAGTGATCAGGGTGCCTTCACACCGGTCCTGTCAGCGAAAGAAAAGAAGAAGTTGAAGGAAGCTAAGAAAGACATAAAAATGACTGTGCCTCCGAAAGTGATTGCCAAAGTCACAGAGGTAGTAGGCAAGAAAGATCCTTCGAGTGATAACCCACTAAAAGGACGAATGGCGGCCATACAGGCTGCTGCCACCGCTAAGGTCGGCAATATAATTAAAGGAGTGACTAAGAAGCCAGCAAAAAGGAGTGAACCCGAAGATAGTCCGGACGACGAGTCTGGACCGGACTCGGGTGCCGAACCTCCGGAAACCGATCCGGATCCAACTGCACAGGATCCGGAGGAGCAGATGGAGGTTCCGAATGAGGAGGTTCCGAATGAGGAGGAACCAGAGGGGGAAGAAGAAGGAGAGGGTAAAGAGGGGTCGAAGAATGATGAAGAACGAGAAAGAGAACAACGAATCTGGAAGAACAGTGAGGCGAAGTTCGCACACTTCATTCCGGGTTCGTTCGAAGAATGTGCGAAGGGCAAGAAAGCTTACGGTTGCCCCGAACCCCGTAATATGAATGACGAAAGCGATGACGAGGATTGGATTCGGGAAACCGAAGACGATCCCTTGCCATCAGATTTCTATCTAGAATGGTTCAAACAACTGACCAAATATCCTGAAGGCTACTACATAAGAGACCAGAAGTCGAAATTGCGCTGGGCCTACTTATGTTGGTATCAGAAAGACGGTGAGCGATATTGTCCGTTCACCATTTGTATAGAAGAGAAAGGAACGGACAGGACATATCCGACAGCAATGCGGTTCCTGAGACATCTATGCGAACGGCACTTCCACCACACGGTGGTGTACGAATGTGCCAATTCGAAAGGGCAGCGGGATAGCGCAACCTGCAATGGTTGCGTTACTCCCAGAAGGGGTGTGATGCTTCGACATCTGAAGTTTTGCCACAGCCCCGGACTGAGTGCAGCACGCGAGAAAGTAGTGAGTCTGCACGATAAAGTGATGACAGAATATAATAAAATGATCCCTTCGGACTTTAAGCACATCGGCGTGAAGACAGATTCGTTCTGTAATGTGCACGAGTCCACGAAGGGCAAGCTATGTGCGAGAGTTGCCCTAGTGAGAGCTAGAGGTAAATTTCAGATGAAGAACGAACTCTTCTCTAGAGTGTGTGAATGGAGGGGTGATCCACCCAAGGCAAAAATTGACGAGAAGAGGCGGGCTAGCCGCAGTCCCGCAAGTGTCAGAGGAAAGAAATCTCGGTCTGATTCTCCGGAAACCCCGGAGTTTAAGAAGCCACTGGCTGTGGCTCGTGACTCGAGATCTACACAACAGAAACGGAAAGATTCGACTGTATATCAGTCGCCAATGAGTGGGAGGTCAGACTCACGTCCGTCCTCGTCAGCAAGTTCGGCTTCGGCCTCAGCATCAGCGTCAGCCTCGCAGAGTGATCCTACACCTGCTTGGTTCGACCGGAAAGAACCGGCCCGTGAGCCGGAGACGGGTGATTTCCCAGAATTGAGCGCACAGAAGGGTCCGGCCCGTGTCGAACCTGTACTGACTCAGATTCCGGACAATAGGCCCCGACTGAGCACGAGACCGGTGGATCTGTATTTTGATCCGAGTGACAAAGTGGTGTGCGCCCAAGCCCAGCAGGCAGTGGACGACTTCCAGGAAACTCAGAGGGAATTGGCTGTCCGATACAACCAGGGGGTGGCGAACTTGTTTGCCCGCTCTCTGGTTGAACAGGAGGCCAGAACCAGAACGAACCTGGAAAAAGATAATGAGGCGCTTCTGGCCGCCGAAACGAATAAAATTCGGAACGAAGCCAAGCTAGCCGCATCACGGACTGCTTTGGCTCAGAAACGCCTGCAGGAGTCAAATGACCGGAACGAGGCTATGAACGTCAAGTTCCAGCAGGTATTTGGAGTGTTCTTGGACGAATGGGATGGCACCCGCGAATCCGCTCTGGAACTGCTAAAGAACCAGAGTGAGGAGGGGTGAGCCCACGATTCAAGAGTGAGAAAATAGGAGTGATTTGATATTCGAAAGAGAACGAGTTAGTGTAGTATGAACGTCTACTGAACCATCAAACAGCAGTAACCGAAGTACGCAAGATGAATACGGTGACCATACATCTGAAGAGGAGAGCACCATTCACCCGTTCGGAAGAACGTGTCTGTTCAGTTAGAACAGAGGCAGCAGTACGAGAATGAAGAGGAGAGCACCACTAACCCGTTCGAAGGAACGTGCCTGTCCAGTTTGGGACAGGACGGCTGTTGAAGAGGAGAGCACCACACACCCGAGTCCTTCCGAAAGGATGGTACTTCGTGCCTAACCAATGTTGAAAAAGGTTAGGATGGCTGCCCGGATCTTCAGTTTTTTTGTTCCTGTGTTGTTTTTTTGTCATGAGAGATGTCAAATTGTTCTAGTCGCTAATCTGTATATGTTTGTATATATACTATACAAGTGTCCTTAATCATTCGAAATGTGTCGAGCCGTTCGAATATATTACCACCTATGTAAATAATATTAGTTTTGTATATTTTTATATACCCTACTGTGTTCACGACGTAACATAACGCTTTACTAAAATAAACTCAGTTGTATGAGTTTATATTATATTGTACATATATTTAAAAGCGTAAGCGTATGTAATGTCTGGGGGGGGTGGTGTAGGGACACTAATATTAGTATTGTAATCGAACGCCTACAAGGTAGTTCGGGCGGCCGGAGCCAGGGGGCACCCCTATCGGAGGCGGACAGTATATAAGCTGTCCTCACCCCCTTGCTCTGGCAGACCTTCTCAGGTCTCTGACTGTATAACATATTGAAAGCATCGAAAGATAATCATATACCGATCGAACCTCATATACCTCAAGGACTAGCTTTATTGTACAGGTGAACGCTAATAAAATCCTGTTTCTTGCATCTCTACATGAAAACTGCAGTTCGAGTCCTTATTTAATCGAATTACCTAAAGACGAACTCTACAGAAGCATAGAAATTGGGTCAGATATGCTTTATAGGATACTTTATCAGATTAAGATGGGAGGCACCTGGAATTTTTTTTTTAAATGTCATTTTTGGTGGCGCAAAGTAGGTCAAATAAAATAGACCAACATTTTGCAAAATTCTTTAAAGGAGCCTAATCATTGCCAAATTATATCAATGTATACTGTAGCATGTAGCCCCAAACATGCCTGACATTATCCCATTACCAGTTTAACATATTCTGACCAATATGATACTCATCAGCATAATTTCCATATTTGTGCTCCTAATCCAGGTCACATGTTAAAATTCAATTAAAAGTCACAAAATTTGGTTGACATATACTTTGAGATGTAGCATTTTGGGGGAAAATAAGAACCTGGTGAAATTTAGATTTTTTATATGAGTTTTAATGATGCTAATTAGCTATAATTTAAAATCTGAAAACATTCACATGTATATTTGAAATAGGTTATTCTCCTTTTCCTGACATTCACTTAGGCTTTAAAACATGTTCCATGTATGGTTATCAAGCTTCTCCTGTCTATTTCTATTATTTTTGACCTACTTATACCTAATTTGCATATTTTCATTTAGAATATTGCAATTTAAAATAAAAATTCACCAAAACACCAAGCAAAGTAAAACTCAAATAGATAGTGCATTTTTATATATATTTTCTCATTGGTACCTGTAATTGCTATGATTGTATCAAAATATGTTCTACACTAGTCTGTTCAATTTCATCTCCTTCATTAAGCCTTGACAGCTTTATTTTCAGAGGTAATGAGTCTATCTTCTCAAAGTTTACTAGTTTCTTGCTGATTGATGCATAACCACTTTTTTTTCCTTTGGCATTTGCAGGACAGACAAGTTTCTCAGCAGGTTGATCTTTTTGACATAGGAAACATAAGTCCCAATTGGTTTGACAGGCAGAGGGTTCAATTAGATTTAGTTTCCCAGGTGAAATGAACTTGCATTTCTTAGAAGGCATTTTTGTTGATGTTTCTACTGCTACATGTTTCAACTGCTACATCTACAATACATTGATGTCTTCATTTCAGCTGCCATGGATGGACCTGGGAATAAATCAAACATATATATATATATAAGTGTATGTAAAGGCTTATACACTCTTTGATCATCATTACTCACAATACTCTTGCCTATGTCTTTTAATGCAAAGCCACCAAGTTCATGGTATCATTTTTGATATTTCTATTATGACCACAAAGGCTTGCCATAGGTTGGTACAAAACTGCGTGACCCCTCCCCCTCCTACCCAGGCAAGCAGTGCAATGAAGTGTGACCAGCTACAATTAGCAGTATAAATAGGCTCTGCCTTTCACCACTACAGTGATTATATTTTTCAGTAGAATCAGCAATACAGGTCATTCAGGCCACATGGAGGAAGAAGTTATCCCTCTACATAAACAGAATATGTTGTCCATCATTCTACCAGGGCAGGTTTTGTATTATGAGGGAAATACTTACATATTTCACTGGATTTACAAGATGGGTGTAAGGTGCTGCTGTGTGATTTCTCCCTCTCTCTCATGTGGGATAGTCAGTTATGGCAAGCCAAACCTCTACCAACACATACAGGATATCTGTACATGTTCTCCATTATATCACATTTCCTATTGGTGACTTATGCTTAGTAGCCATTACCATACCAAAGTCATCTTACAGAGGACTACACTGCTGGAGATAGTAGGCTGGGCATTTCATGTCACCTGAGTTCACTAAAGTAATAACAGTTACTCCATTTTTTTATGTTTTACCACAATTATCATATTGTTCAGAAGCAAAGGTTGAGCATTACATTCTCCATGTACTCATGAGGACTAATATCAGATTTCCTGGTCACAAAAGGTTATATTCTGAAGACATTTTTGCAAAAGCAAACATTTTCGGAAAGTGTGACCTTGAAAATTGAACTTGACCTTCAGTAATGTACATAAGCATGGATCAGTGCATTCCTCTTTATGTTATCAAAATGTATGTGAACTTATAGACACACATACTGCCTATTTATAGTAATCACACTTGTCATAACACGTTCTGCCTTATTCATGAGAAATTTGAGTTTGTAAGGGGCCATTTGGCCCCCTGGTCATAGTTGGTGTGACAACCCCTTCCAATTATGAAAAGTTGTGTATGTTTCTATCTATAAACAAAGTTTGGACTAATTTACACAACTTTTAACATGTAATCTAGACTTGGAGGACAAATATGCAAATTATGTAAATGAGGTTGAAATAGGTCAATATGTCAAAATTTGCTAATGTGGGCACGGGGGGTATGGATGGGGATACATTTTAAATAGGAGATGACTATCATACGACAAAGGATAATATGGTTTAAACATTGGTTTAGAATTTAGAGATGTTGAAATTGACCTATTTATATAGGTCAAAATTGACCTTGATATTCAGAATTCCAGGTGCCTCCCATCCTGAAATGAAAAAGTACACTCCAAAGTATATTGGGACCAAATTATATGCTTCTATCACAAAATGAACGGTCATCTTCCTATTGGAAGCTAAGGTACCCCACTATCATACCCTATGTACTATACACACGTTAGGGTGTTTACCCCTAAATTGAAATAATATATCGACAAAAGTGTGAGACCTATGCCCAGAAAGAGAAACATGTCTGGAACACAATGCAAAAGAAAGCATATTGATATCTGCTTTAGATCCAGTGCAATTAAGCAGAATGTGCCTGACTCTGGATAGAAAGTCAGCCTGACTCTGGTATGAACATCTGTCTCCCCTGACTGTCATACAAGGATCAGGCTGACTCTCAAATAGGAGTAACTTTATGGGACTATCAAAGGAGGCTCAGTCTGACTGTTGTGAAAGTCCAGCAGACTCTCTTACCTGAGTCAGGCAGTGCCTGACCCTGGGGAGAGTCCAGCTGACGCTCAATTTTTTCTCTGTGATGGGGGAGGATGTACAATAGGGGCAGACGGCGTGGCCGCCCTGCAGCCTTGGTGCTTGTTAAGCTAATAACGCCTAATGCAGTATGGTGCAGCGACGGCTGCTGGCGGGGTCTGGGAGTGAGGCGGGGCTCTGACCATTTAGAGGCCGCATATAGTGCCCTCAATCGTCATGATGCATCAATGAACTCTTGGCAAGTAACTCACCAGTGCTGCATCCAAGCATCATGCCGACCCTACAAGGCTGATACATCCCTCAATAGTCGACATGACAGCACTCGCCAGGACTGTAGTACGGCTACAAAGGCCAAAGCACATTAAAGCTGCATGCGGCCCTTACAGGCCTCTAAGGGCACCTGCCTCCTCCTTATTGGGTTATACTGCTAACAGGCGCTGTGGTAACGCAGCTCTTATGGCACTGTGCGGAGTAGCTAGTTAACCCTTAGAGCCCCACCACTTACTGCCCCTCCATCAACAGTGGGAGTGGGGTGAGAACCGGTAATATGAGTGTTTATATAGGGTGGGTGGGGCATTAACGACATAATGTCTATAGTCAACATGTGTCAGCATGACGTACCGATGCAGCGGGAGTAAGTAATTTGACGGCACTGGGTAGATGCACCACACTGACCCTTCACAAATGTAGCAACCTTGTATGGGCGAATGTAGCACTGGCTTTTTCATCGTTGTGCTACATTCATACATTAAATTTATCTCAGTTAGCATGCATAGTGTACAGAAATGAAGAGACGCTATGTCGGAGTGTGATGGGCAGAGGCTGTGGGATAATATGGGAGTCATACTGGAGCATGCTAAACAACATGAATGAAAGCCGGAGCACAGAAATGGGCTGCACTGGATTCGTAACCTCTTTTTGTCAGGAGTTGTATGTCCAAGATAGAAGTGCAAGTACACCCATGAGGAATGGCCCAGTGGGTCCTTTATTGTATTGGCCTGCCTCTGTGGTCCCTTACGCCCACCATCTTATACATGTGTATGTGTAAGTCCTGCCCAGATGCCCGCCCCAGGCTAGCGTCCTGAGGCGTGCCCTACCATGTAGAGGCAATTGTTCCATTCTTCTTCCATCCAGTAATAACGGCAGTTCCGGCTGATTCCTTCCTATGTGTGAGATTAGACCTGGGTAACGGTCACGTGAAATGAAATGCTACCACCTAAAATCATATTTGGCTCCTGTTTGGATTGCTACTGCAATGAAACTGGCTTGAAATTTGGTTTTATACACAGTGTACTCTGAAAGGCTGAACAAGATGGTGCTTGTCCAGTGTGGCCCTTACCTGTCAGCAGCGGCAGACTGACGGTTGGGTGGGGGTGTCTAGACTGCTATAACTGTGGTGTGTGGCACCATGGCACTTTGGTATTTCTGGCTGTAATGTAGAGAATACATTAATCCTGAGGATATCCCTACTCCTTACCCCACTTACCCCACCTACCCCACCTACCCCACCTACCTCCTACCCCGACCTACCCCCGCCCCTGTCTGCCACTCCCACCTCTCACCCCAATCACTTAATACAAACATCCATGCTTAACCATTGTCTTAACCCTCATTGTACTATATCAACATTGGATTAACCCCCCTGTACTAAATTACCATTGCCTTAACCCTCCTTCTACTGAATTACCATTGTATCAATCCTCTTTATACCACATTCTACTACATTGCCAGTGCCCTGGCTCTCCTTCTTCACCAGATTACCTTGTCTTTAAAAACCCTGTCTACCAAATTACAATGTTCCAAGCCCCCATCTACCAGATTTCCACAGTATCTTTACCTTGCCTCGACCTTCCGAGATCCTATTACTACAGTAAATTGATATTATCTTATTTAACCTTTTGTATTACGGGTAGATGGCAGTTGACCAGGCCTGTCCTCTGGTCCTGGCTGGGATTTGTCCCACCGCGCTATTGCATGTGAGGCTTTGTCAGCATGATGCATTCATGGGAGCAGCCCTTGTAGAACTTGCCAGTGCTACATACATGCATCATGCTGACAGAGTTTGCACCGGGGTTTGCACTAATGCAGCGTCGGTGAGTTACTCGATGCATTAGAGCATCACGACGACAAGCAAACAAGAAGCATTGCGGCGTCACCCCTTCTTCTATAACAGAAGTCTAAGGGCCTAGTCAGAGACCTGCTCTCCGTTACTAAGGCAGCGGCAGTAGCAGCAGGTTGGGTTATGCATGTATTCATCTGTTTAACCAACCACCCCCCAGGCACCTGCCTCCTGGTGGGAATAAATAGAACCTCCAGCCAGGAGAAGGACTGAAAGCAGGATTTCAGATTAGACTGTAGTGGTTCATTAATCATCCACCAGGTGTCTGCTGCTAGTATAGGAGGTGCCAGTGCCATGTTCCTAGCTGGTATCACACATAGTACTTAGTCCTATTGAATCAGCAATACTTCACACATACTGTACCCAATGGCTGATGGCTAGACCATGGCTCTCTAGGGTTGTTGTTGACCCTTTAGGCGACTAGAGAGGTAAAGGGTCAATGAGAGTTCCCTTGAATTTCATTTCAAGCTGGTGCCAGCTCTTCAGACGTGTGGAATAGAATAATGGAATAATGCCAGGTCCGCATCACAGAGAATTCCCGGCGGACTGCCGGCTCAAGCCCCAAGGATCAGTACCTCGTTCTCTGTGCAGGACTAGGTGTGAGATGGGGGGGGGGTGGGGGGGTCACAGCAGGAAGGAGATAGCCTGACCTCTGACCTGACCCGGATGTGATTGGTGCTGGGTGGCTGATAGTGTTTCCGGAGCAGTGTCTGCTGGGATGTGCACTCTCCCAGCTGAGGTCTGGTCAATAGTGACCAGAGGCAATTCGTCACCATCATCTCCATTTGGCAATCTCCCAGCAGATGTTGCTTTCAGACTGAATGGGAAGATTGGGGACATTGAGAGCTGAGGGGATGGGTGTACAGAGGGCTGAGTGGGGACTGTTAACCCTGTAATGACCACCTACTGCTTTGGTGTGCTGTGCATTGGTCGCATAAATGCATCCCTAATGAGTATAATTATATAGGGCTTCTGACCCATCGGGAGTGTATCAACCTGGGACGGCATGATGCTTGAAAACAGCCTTAACTAATAGACGCCACAGTGCTGCATTCATGCATCACGGCAACAAAACTAATGCATAGCACAATAAAGCACTACTGCGTTAAGGGAAACAACACGTTCGTGCAGATTGCAGGCTCGGCTGACATGTGGTGGTTTGGCAAGAAAAGTGCAAAAATAAATGTTTCAGGTGTGCTTGTCAAAATATGGCAATATGACAGGGGTCAGCCAAAACAATAGTGAACCCTGCTAGGAGGGGAACTGACAGAATTTGAAGTCCTTCAATGATGCTCGGGGTGGGAGAAAACATTTTAGCGCTTTTGCATTAAGGTCCACCACCCATACCCTGTAATTAGTATGTGAGGAATCCCTGGGAGCCACACATGAAAAAATTCCAGATGAAAATTAAATCTGATGTCCTACTTGGGATTTTCTGGCCATGTTATATAAAACACGACATTTCCCTTCGGCGATGGTGGAAGGTGCACAGGTGGTTTTGACATGGGAAGAAACTATAGTCACATCTCTGGTAGAACGGTTTTTTGGATGTGAAGGATTGGAAGTAGATTAAGGTTGGCAGAGAGCCACATGCTTACACAGAGAAAAGAAAGACGAGTCCAGAATGACTCCATTTCCTGACTCTCCTATTGGGGTTATGTGCATGACTCCCTATGTGAGCCCTGGTTCACTTAAACTTAAAGGAGTCACCTGGCTCATCTAAGGGAGCCTGGCTAACCTTAGAGACTTACATACCAGTACCTCCAATAGAAGAGTCAGAAACGTCTCCTTTCTCTGTGTACCTCCACAGGCTGAGTGTTTGATGGAGTCCGCTTTATACAACAAACACAATGAGTAAATTATTATATATACATATATATGTATATATATATATATATATATATATATATATATATATATATATATATATATATATATTAATCGTTGACGGATGAGAAACAAATTAAAGCCTTTCCATCGATTTGTCCACCTTCGTCGTCATGCTGCCTTAACTCAGTAACTATATAGCAGACATTACCTCCATGGCTGCATCATAGTGACAAGGTTACGGTATAGTGAATTTAATGCAGTATGTCATCGCTAAAGGATTGAAGGGTTGTAAATATTAAAATGGTGTTTGTTGGAAGAGGCCTTTAACTAACTCATAATTGACATTTCTTGATTTTAATTGAATTTTCCTAAAGTGTCATTGAATGAAAGCTTATTTAAGTGCAGACATTCTAGTCTAATCAAATGTAGAATTTGATAACTGCCAGCGAAATGTAATTACCCAGCGTGTTTAAAGGCTGTTGCTCGGTCCGAAATCCCGACCAACTTGTGCACGTTATGTGAGTAGCGTTTCTTACCTTGGGATGAAACCTTCTTTAATAACACCTTCATGAATCCCCTTGGTGATTTGGCCAGAAATAGACCAAGCATTATTTGGAATTCTGGTTCAGACGTGGCAAGCAAGCTCCTCCACCATCGCGATGAAAAATAAAAGCATGAAATCATTATTTGAAAATAAAGCTGTTGTTTTCATATCAATATATTGGTTGGTTGGACGGGCCCCAACCCACTTTATTTTGCTTGTTCCCAGTTTTCTATTTAATCATGATGGAAGTGTTTCATTGCTCATACATGTGCACCATATAGGGGCTAGGCGGGAGGTGCTCTGGTTACAGATTACAGCTGATGAGATGGGCTCAAGGTTTCTGATATGTAGATTATCTATGGACAGTCAGTAGACAATATCAGTGCTTTTTACCTCACATATAAAAATGTTGAATGGCGGACTCACTAGCTATGACTACAATGAAAGATTTAATATAGTTACAATATCCCAATATCCCAATTTTACAGATACAAAAATTAACCTCAAAACAGAGAAAACCCTGACGTTAACCACTATGTGTTTCCCTTTCTCCTGCAGTTGGTCAACTCTAGCTGGTCATGGGCGCACACCTTCGCTAACCGTGACGAGATACAACGCCTGCCGGGGCTCGGTGTGGACGCACTTCTCCAGGTGGCTCTCGAACCACTGCGACCGGGACGACTTCACGTGTTTGCGGGGTTCGACATCTCGAGTAAACCTGGACAGGTGGTTCTGGACGATACAGTGGTCGTGCAGGGTATGGATACCTGCGTACACCACGGTGAGTTACAGCCCAGTCAGTTTAGGCTTAGAGAACCAATTTTTTCATTTCTATTTCTGTCCGGGGGGAACAGTAGTTAGGGAGAGTCATTGGATCTTTTTACCTACCTCTGGTGGTCTTCATCATGTTAGATATGTTATATGATACAGTTGTTATTTACAGATAACCCCAATGCCTACCTGCCTCTGGTGGTCTTCATCATGTTAGATATGTTATATGATACAGTTGTTATTTACAGATAACCCCAATGCCTACCTGCCTCTGGTGGTCTTCATCATGTTAGATATGTTATATGATACAGTTGTTATTTACAGATAACCCCAATGCCTACCTGCCTCTGGTTGTCTTCATCATGTTAGATATGTTATATGATACAGTTGTTATTTACAGATAACCCCAATGCCTACCTGCCTCTGGTTGTCTTCATCATGTTAGATATGTTATATGATACAGTTGTTATTTACAGATAACCCCAATGCCTACCTGCCTCTGGTTGTCTTCATCATGTTAGATATGTTATATGATACAGTTGTTATTTACAGATAACCCCAATGCGTACCTGCCTCTGGTGGTCTTCATCATGTTAGATATGTTATATGATACAGTTGTTATTTACAGATAACCCCAATGCCTACCTGCCTCTGGTGGTCTTCATCATGTTAGATATGTTATATGATACAGTTGTTATTTACAGATAACCCCAATGCCTACCTGCCTCTGGTGGTCTTCATCATGTTAGATATGTTATATGATACAGTTGTTATTTACAGATAACCCCAATGCCTACCTGCCTCTGGTTGTCTTCATCATGTTAGATATGTTATATGATACAGTTGTTATTTACAGATAACCCCAATGCGTACCTGCCCCTGGTGGTTTTCATCATCCTGCTCATCCTCATCACAGCCCTCATGGCCACCATTGTGGCTTTCCGGCGGCACCGCTCCCACAAACGTCACAGCGACCTTCTCTCTAACATGGAGCCCAACAGTCGCACCTCGTACCGCGACGACCCGTCCACCGTCAGCTCAACAACCATCAAGAACGACGTGTACCGCGACACGGTCATGGCCATCGCTGACGCTAATGGGGACTCCTCCGGAAACTACTCCGGGACTGGAGAGTTCCAGATCCGGCCACCCCCGACGCCGCAGTCCGGAGGGAGGCGTAAACGCGGGTTGTTAAAGAACGGGTTACCTCAGCCGGTGTTAGAGCGGCTACCGGAGGAACCCGGGGAGGACGACTGCTCCTCTAGAGAGCTGGACGCTGGCATTAACCCCTCGGGGAATGTCGACACGTGACAACATGGACGTCAGTAGATGCTAGTTTATATAAAGAATGTGTTCATTCATGTGCCTGGCCTGTACTGCTGTCATGTACGGTCTAGGCGGTACCTGTCATGCACAAGGTCTCTAGTGCATGGTCTCAGACTTGGGGTTACCGGTGTGGGCCTTGTTCGCTGGTACCAGGCACACAGAGTGGGATCGTGGAGAACTTGTGGTGTGAAAGAACAATGCGGCGCGTCATTTCCTGCAGAAATTCCCTGTGAGATGGCTGACTCCATGACCCGAACCTGGCTCTGGACATGGCTAGACGCATGACACAGTGGATGTTACCACATGACTTAACCCTTTAAGGGCCGCATAGTGCTTCAATGTGATATGCCCTTTATCGTTATGACGGGTCTACCTGCCAGGCCCCCATTGCCGCATCATGCTGATGATAGGGTTGATACACCCTAGAAGGGTCATGTATCATGATGACAAATGGTCTAGCACATTATGCGCTTTTTAAAGTGTTAATGCATAGAATACAGCTTTGATGTCCTACCCTGACATCAATTAGAGACATAAGTCATGACATCGTCATGTGATGTAATATTTATTTAAACTCGATTTGTAACGAGTCAATTCTTGTAATGCTCTGGTCAAGAACCTTTTATGTCTGTCATCATAATACACTGCACTGGCATGGTGCGTGAACTTACATTGGTGAGTATTGCGTAGATCTATGAATCATGTCGTGCATTTTGATACCATGATATGGTAAATATGAATGGCAATAAGCGTTCTCAAAGTGTATAGAATGTATGCTCAGTAGTTGAGGGACAGTATGTGTAGTGTAGAAAAGTACCAATCGCATAATACTAGAACTTCTTGGAAAAGGATTGTGCCCGCCGTGAGAAATATGGTTGTGACTTAATAACATGCAAACTGAGATAATTATTAGATTAAACCATAAGGTGTGTATGAATTGGCTATGCCTTGTCAATGAATATGTTTACTGCCTATAATATCCTATTTACCGGGAAGTTAATAATAAGCTTCATATAATGGTAATATGGTAAATACCGAAATACAGAGAGGTACAGTGCTAGTCATCTATAATAGTGTATAGAAGCGTTTCAAAATCAATAGCCCAATCGCAAAAGAGAAATTGTCTAAGTTCTACTCCCACTGCCACTAGGGTCCTAGGCTAACCCTAATAAGATCAAATTTATTAATGATTTAGAGAAACAAAAGTCAACATGTTGTAAAGAAATCTATTTTTGACTGTGTATGCTCATGCAAGATTTTGTAATACTCATAATGTTTGATGCGTAACAGTTTACGTAATTCTGCCTCTATATTAATTACTGCTGGTAGCATTAATTACCTGGTTGACCTTCTCAGTTACTCCCATTTTAACAACAGAGACCAAGTCCAGTACTCATCTCATCATTTAAAACACCAATGTGTACAGAAGAAACAGTTATTTATTAAGATGGGTTTATATTATATCCATAAATTCATATATCTTAACTTATTAGTATGAAGGACTGAGACCATGACGCTAGTTTAGCACTAGATGTCACTGCCCCTATAATGTAGCTGCCTGCATGTCCCTTTACAGTGAGTAGGCAGCAGGAGATAGGATACCGTTTTATATATCCATACCAGATGGGGCTACAGTAACACTACATGTATATTCATCAGCATTCAAAAGTTTACAATTCTTAGATGCTTAGATTTATGCAACTTTTCTTTTATCCATGTTGCTTCAAATTGAGGAATATAAGGCCGTTGATAAATTAGATGTTTGCTTGAAGTAACTTAAAGGTAAAGGTTCATACATTAATATGATATACTGAAATCCATATCTGCAAGGTTAGCCTTCCTCCAATTGATAAACATGCACAGTCGGTATGCACAATATGCTTAACCCTCTAGGGGCTACAAGGTGCTTTCGTGTGATGTTTCCTTTGTTGCCATGATGCATTAATACACCTCTGATGACTCTACTCTGGCGTTCTGCATGCATAAATCATGCTGACTCCTCGGGAGTGTATCAATCCTGTAGGGAAGACATGGTGCATGAATGCAGCACTGGCGAGGCACTCACTCGATATCGGACTGCATTAATGTATCGCCCTTACAGAGGGCATACTGTATTTAAGTACGAGGCAGTTCCTAAGGTGTTAAAGGGGCATGGGGTGGGTGTAGATAAAGAGGCCCATTGACCTGTCAGCATTTATTCCAACCTAAGATGACTCTGCAGTCTTGGGTCTAATCCTTGCAGATTTTTTCTTCAATGCTAGAAATTGCCAATCCCACTGAAATCGCTCCCATCATTCATTTCCCACCTTTCTTTATTGCTGTTCTGATAGATAATATTAAATCATAGTTTCACCCTTTAAGGGCCGCATACTGCTTTAATACACGCTCTCCTTTGTCGTGATGCATGAATGCAGCCCTGGCAAGTAACTCACTATAGTGCTGCATTTATGCAGCATGCAGACCGTTTAGGTTTGATGCACCGCCCTCCTCCCGGGGCTGCATTCATGTAGATGCCGACCGAGGACATATCACATTGATGTACTATGTGTACTATGTGGTCCTCAAGGGTTAAGGATTGATTGATTGCCAATAGTATAACCATGAAAAATGTATTTCTTTGGATTCCCGACCTCCGAAGACCTCTTTTCTTCCGAGAACCTAATCTCCTCTCTGAGGCCATGTTTTCCAAAATAGCAGCCTCTACAATGAATATTCCGACGCCCCCGAGAAATGGGAAAGTAGACCCAGTAGCCGTCCCGAACCCCTGAGTGCCAGCCATCACTCCCCAGGGAGCACTGAAGCAGGGCGTCTTTGGGTCAGTTCAGCTCTTAACAATGGGAAGGGTTTGGTGAATTTTGGACGAGGGGTGGTCAAACGATTTTTGACCTCCCTCTTTTGTTTGGGAGGGAGGAGGTAAAATGATCCGACCCCACCTCAGGGGTTGAATCCATATATTTCATCTGTTTCAGCTTTTAAATAAAGGGTATATCTTCGCGACCCCCCCCCCCCCCCCTCCACACATGTTGTTGAGAAATGAGCACTCCTTTAATAGTAGAAGCCTACTTGCATATCCCGATTACCATGATCTCATTGTGTACATATATAGATATATACGGATGTAGCTGACTGTACAGAAGTACATGCAGACATCACCAGGGGTGTGTGTAGCGCCCTCTGTACTGTACATAGGGGGCTGAGTGTGGGTGTGCGGACAGTAAAGGTACAGGTGTGAATACAGGTGTGAATACAGGTGTGAACACCTTGTACATAGCTAATGTGGTGCGTGATGCGTTGATGTATTTAGTTAAAATTATACCTATTATACCTAAAAGTATACCTATGTAAAATCATCCTGTCTTCACAATTGGTTAAGTACCCATTTATACAATATTTCCTTAATATGGGAAGCATATTTTTTGCAATACATTGAAAAGTATGCTGCGTCTAGAGTCACGTGGCAATGTGTCTTTATCTCAAATATTGGTAGTGTAAACCTAGTATAAGGGCATTAGCATTAACCCTTTCAGGGCCGCATAGTGTTTTAATACACTCTACTGTTTTGTCGTGGTGGTGCATGAATGCAGCCCTGACGAGTAACTCCCCAGTGGTGCATTCAAACAGTATCAGGAGTCACTCCTGAAGGGTGAATGTACATTCATGTATTATAACGACAAAAGGGCATAGCACAGTAAACCCCTATGCTGCCCTTGAATGGTTAAAGTATTACAAGAACAAGTAAGTGAACCTTTCTATATTCCCTACCTATTTTTGTACTCCCCTATATCCGCCTGTACTGCTGAGCTCTCAACTAGGATGGTCCTTTAAGGGCCGCATAGTGCTTTGGTGCGTTATGCGCTTTGTGGTCATTATGTGAGAATGCATGGCGCGAGACCAAAGCTACATTCATGCGTCCTGACAGCAAAAGACATTCAGGTCCTAAAAGTTTAAAGTATAAATGATCTGCTACTTCTTCCATATTGTCACTGATACAAGGACATGAGACGTATGGTGCAAAATAATTCAGCATTCATACAAGGTATGCATCAGAAATAGTGTATACATACATTTCTGATGACAGAATACGTTGTATATTTACCCCACAAGAAGTCTCACTAACAGTCAATGTATAGATGTGTGTAGTCTGCCAATGGTGTGTGTACAAAGTATATTGTGTAAAATACCTGTAAATCACTCGTCACCCGTATTACTATATTTGAACACATTTGGTTTCATTTGATTTGTACACGTATTCACCTTAGTGATGTGTATAATGCACTGCAACCAGCAATGATATAGCCACAGAATAATACCCTAACAATATAGTTCACCATTTTAATACGAACTGTGCATCACCATACTGCCATATAATGATACTGGTACGCATAGATTGTAATAAGAATACATAGGGGAGGTAAGGGTTTCTCATTTCAGTTGTTTGGCTCCAGCTTTGTTTCCTCTACTTTCATATTTATGTATAGTAATGTGCTGGCATATTGATTAAAAATGAAAGTGTTGTGTCTGGTCCTGTACAGTTTATTACTTGGGGATTTAAGACGTCGCCATAGGTCGACAACATTGTGTACAGCATCTACTCTGAGTTTGCAAACTAATTCTATGCAATCTGCCCCTTTTCTCTCCGCCATTTGTTTTTAACGTAAATAAAATATGCTTTGGGATAACTGCTCATGTCCGTGACTATACTGTAAGTCTTTATGCCCTTTAGGAAATCCCTGTGTCGTTTTTGACGAATGTCCATAATATGACAATAATATCAATCTATACATATGTGTATAAAACATTGGTTGTATATAAGTTCTCTGTGCAATGTAATGCTAGAAACGTGATTAAATATTTTACATATGCAAATAATGATATTGTTTTGTCTTCATTCATCAGCTTTCATTTTTATCCCATTATGCATCTGTATTAAAAAAAAAGATTCTAGCCCCTGCTAGAGTGTTGAATATCTATCTATCTGCCCCTGCCCCCTTTAAAATATACTACGATGTATATAGAATGCACCCCCTCTTACGGTAGATTAAAATTAATTAATATATAAGGGGAAAACCTAGGGGGCAAAGAGTGAAAAGGTGGGAAACCGTTTTTTGGTGACCCTCTCCATGACTTTCTATACTACCGGTATTTGGATCCACTAGTTTTTACCTAAAAATGTAAAAATACATGCAGTGGGTATATACAGCAGGCCGATGAGTGGACAAAGGTGATGGCGGTGTGGAACAGGAGCACATTTGGCATTGTCCAGGGCCTGGCACTAAAGCCAAAGACCCGCCCAGACTCTTGGTGTAAGAAAACTGGAGAGCATAGGACGTGGTGACCTCCTCTTCTATCCTCTTTACGCCTCTTGTGTTATTCCTCTGCTGTAATGCTGAGTTACCTGCCGTGCTGGAACTGCCTGCTGCAGCTGCCGCCAACAGCTCCCACAGCCCTCACGGCCTCCCAGAATAGCAGCTTGTCCCTCAAGGACAGCCATGGAATCCAATATGGACATCTCAGTAATTGAAACTAGAAAGGGGAGGGAATTGAGAACTTAATAATTTCCTGATATTTCCGTGAATCATTATAGAGAAACATCATCTGACACTATTCATTCTGGAGTTTGGCGAGTCACCTCAGGGCACAGCGTCGGGCTGCCAATCTACATGATTTTGACTGTGTGTGGAGGGGAGGGGGCTGTATTCACAGCCAAAAATAATTTTCTCATTTTCAGAAAATATTTCTTGTTTTAAGTAAAATAAACTTAAAACAAGTTTGTCCGTAGGATAACAAAATTTTACTTGAAAGCATGGTTGAGTTTAATAAACTAAGAGTAAGAAAAACAAACAAGAAAAACAAACAAGAGAAATTTCTTGAATCAAGTATTTTATACTGGAATCAAGATGATATTTCCTGACACATTTCTCAAAATAAGATAATCTTTCTTACAGAATGGACCTTTTTTCTAGAAAACCTTTTTCTTAACTAAGTTTTAATTTCTTATTCAAGTAAATAAACAAGATTGATGTTCTTGCCTGGGAAAGGGGTATGATTATATTTAATTTTAGTCTTAGAGAGAAACGATTGATACCAGAGCATCAAAAAGAGGTTCATCAGATCAAATGCAGCTTTTTGTAGCTACAATAGAAGTTTAAGCAAACAGACCTTTATTCAAAGTCATTTCACTTCATGTAATGGGACAGGTAATCCTTCCCTTTATCTAAATGATATTACCAAGCTAATGGTATTTCTTATCATTTCCCCCTAATCGTTATTATAATTCATTCACTGGAACAAGGGTTCTTACATCAAATTAATCCCTAACAAATTTCCCCTATTCCCACATATTTTTACCCTCTTCTGTTTCTTTGGGACTTATTTTGAGGCAGAAATGTATACCTTGTTTGATAGAAAGTTGTTGTATTGCATAGTGGTGGCCTCTTGTGGCACAACATGTAACTAATGTTCTTAATGTAAGAAAATAATTCTTATTTAGTAGTATGTATACTTGATCCCTATGGAACCTAACTGAACTCACATTCCACACCTATAAAATTCCCAAATAATGGAAGGAATTTGATGGAGGCATTAAGCATGGTCATAACCATCACATAATAGCGTATACTTGCATATTTTCTCGCCCTAATTGACACTTTGGACACATGGTTTCAGGTTTTCAAGACATAGCAATCTTAAATCTAGAAATAGAACTTTCTTATTTCAGGAATATAAGATATAATCTTGTTGGGTGCACAAATTACCAGTTTTAAGAAAATTCTTAAAGAAAAATAATCTTGAATACTTGTTTCTAGAAGAATACTAGAAAAATATAAGATATGTTTTTAGCTTCCCCTTTCTGAAAACAAGATAAACGTAAAAACTCAGAATGAGAAAATTTAATCTTGATTCTAGTATTTTCTTGGGGTAAGAAAATTATTTTTGGCTGTGTTTTATCTATCAGTCTATAGTAACTATGTGTGAGAGTTTTTCCAGTCATTCTGCCTTAAGATTTAACAGGGATGTGATTCCTCCTACAGTTGTAGGATTTCCTACACTTTTGAGCAAAAAAGTCCCCCCTCGTGGTTTCTCCAGATCCACTGATTTTTTTTTTCGGGAGGGTGGGGGGGGGGGGGCGTCTGTTACTCAAATTGTCAGAGGGAGAGCAGAATATGTGACAGAATGCAACATTTGGCTTTTAGATTTTCGACATTTTCTTGGGGCCATGCCCCAGAACTCACCCCCCCCTCCCCCGCTTGCGACGATTGGTAAGTAACATTTCACTCGAGGGCTGCATTTAGTGTTTTCAGATACCTTATATTGAGACCTAAAAATTCTCCTACATTTTTACAATTTTCGAATCACATCCCTGTTTAACCATTTCCCTGGAGGATTGAAAAAGAAGTACTCCTTTTCAAGGATCCTCTGGCCCTTTTGCTATAGGGTCCGAAAACGCACCCTTCCTCCTGGGATCATACATTGTCCTTTTTGAGTGTAAATGTGTATTTATTCATGAATGATTTTCAAATACAGCTTCATCAAAAACTATTTCTGGATGGTTTACCATTGTTCTTGTAACCCAAACTGAGGGAGTGGCCCCCGCGGATTGGAATCTCCATCGTGCACTGCATTGACCTTGCAGTGCACCTGGACCGGCTACAGTATAGTCCCTGTATTGGTGGACATACCATTCCATATAGCGCGTAAGCGTATGCACATGTGTGTTGTGACAATGTCTATACAGTGTGGGATATAAAAGAACCCTTGCCTTGAAGTATATGTAGGGGGACGGGATTCTACCTTCTCTTCATTTCATAGATTCAATCAAAGTCACTAACCTTGAAACGACCCCAGCTATAATCTAGGGCATAGGGAAACGTATACAACTCCACCCCCATTTATAAACATACTCACATTGATCATTACCAGGAGTGAGTATGTCATTGTCAGCCATTTCAAAGTCCTTGATAAACAGTATTTTACCCTGTGTTTTGGCACTGGACCATGCTGCAGCACTACCACCCCACCTAGTGGTTCAGTCAATAACTAAAGCGTCACTACTCTCCAAGGTGGATTGTGTGGCAAGCTAAATACCTTCGAAATCAAAGTTTCAGTTTTCGTACATCTACCTGTTCAAACTGAACACCCAGTAAACATAATAATGTGAGCAGGCAGGTGAGAAGTGCTATCTGGGAGGAATTGATGATTAAAGTCTGTGTCAATATCTTTGAAATGAGATAGCATAAGCGAATACATCTACTGGTAGTCATGTGGGAACCATATCTTGGACATGAGTTGTTACTTATGACTAAAATTATGAATAAGTTTTAATTAGTTGTATCCCACAGTACATAATTATTTAAAATGATATAAAATCAGATTTATTCAATATTAAGCTTCAAACATGTGACCTTCAGTATAGATTTAGTTCTCGGAGGAATTTTCAAGGTCTGTTTTCAGTTTCGTGTAACATATAGAATTCCCAAGAGTAGGGGACCAAATTCTTGTATCAAGAATTATATAGAATAGTTACTGTGGCAATCAGAATGTGCCAATTTCCCATAGAAAACGTTTCATTGACATTCTAACTATAGACTGTTAGTTCAGAGATATAGACAGAGGTCCACAATAATCTGTCTGAACGACAGGTTTCTCCACGAGTGGAACCTTGGGTCGCATCACACAAGGCGCAGTGGAGTGTGATGCGACCCAAGGTCTCACAAGTGGAGAAACAAGGAGTTCAGACTGATTTGAGTGGATCTCTGTGTTTATTTCATGTGAATGTTGATCAATTCTATTTTAAAACACCATTTAAAGATTGGCTTCACAACTATACCGTGGAGAATGGAGCTGTGGAGAATGAGCATCAGTTTCTCCACGGGGGTGTAGAGAACGGCCGCTCTAGTACTTAAGCATAGTAACTTTGTTTCTCCACATGGAATGAAAAAATAGTTCTCAGAGGACTGCTGTATTCTCCTCCAACAATACTCTGAAGCATCTTGGGATATTTCTTCACTATTCTATGTCCTAGGTGGCCAAAAGCAGTTCTAGAAATCCCCCACGGAGGCTGGTTCTGTCAGGATGGGTCACAGTTGTTATCGAACATCTAGTTCTTCAAATACAACTCAGCTATCATTTCAAAATGACAATCATAGCTGCATAATACTCACTTTTCAACAGGTAATGGAATTAAATTATTACTTGATTTTCGAGGTGAAACCAAATTTCCTAAAAGTACAGCACTCGATTTGTGAGGTGAAACTAGATTTCTTAAAAGTACATTACTCAATCAAAGTTAAACATTACAAAGAAAGAGAAGAAAAAGCGGGAGGGGTCTAAGGTTGGAATTGGTAAAAAGAAAGGTATAGGATAGAGCAATAAGGGAGTTTAAGCTGTTTTCTGCAACTGGGGGAACTTTATTTCACACCGAAAACAGGGTTTATTAGAACTACAGCACTATCATATCATTTGATTTACACAACTGGTTTTTCGATTTCAATGACAAATTATTCAACGAGAAATTAATGGCGCATATAGATTTGCACGGGATTTTAAATTCAAAACAGGGAGGGTATCAAAAGAATAAATCCACACTTGATTCGATCACCACTTTTGTAGATGACATATTAGATAATAGAAATAAAGGCAATATCAGTTTAGCAGCATTTATTGACATTAAAAAGGCCTTCGATTCGGTAAATTACATAATCCTTTTAAATAAATTAGAACAGTATGGTATAAGACATAGAAACTTGTCGCTCATTGAAAACTACCTCTCACGTAGACAGCAGTGCTGCATAGCCAATAGCATTAGATCCACACGATTACCCTTAACCTGTGGAGTCCCTCAGGGATCTATTTTAGGACCTTTATTTTTCTTGTTATATATTAATGACTGCATTTCCAACCAAGATGACCACCAAACGATGCTATATGCCGATGATTCTGTACTATATGTCTCTGGAAAAAAATTTGAAACCCTTTCTAACAGATTAACAATAGCTCTTGACAATTTTGGATCCTGGACTAAGAAAAATAAATTAACAATTAATGAAAATAAAACCAAAATCATGACCTTTGCCTCTGACATCAAATTAAAAAATCTTCCAAAACCAAAAATCTAATTAAATGGCAAAATTCTGAAAACAGTAAACTCATATAAATACTTAGGGGTCATCTTGGATGAAGAATTAAAATTTACTAAATATGTCAGAAGTGTAATAAATAGTGTTCGGTTCGAATCTATTCTAATGTACAAAGTCAGCAAAATGCTGCCTTCTAAGGCTTTGCTAAGAGTCTATAAGACCCATGTTTTACCTGTGATTGACTATTGTGATATTTTGTATTTAAATTCTAATGTAGCGACATGTGAGGAACTACAAAGGTTACAAAACAAATGTTTAAAAACATGTTTATTTAAACACATATTAACTCCTACAGAGGTTATACATGGAGAAGCTAAGTTGCCTACCCTAAAAGAACGTAGGAATTATCACTGTAATATGTATGCCTTTAAAAGGGCGCAACTTGATGTGTACTTAAGAGAAAGGACTAGGAATACTAGATTTTCCTCTGCTCCAGTATTAAAATATGATATTATTCACTGTAAGGCATACGAAGACAGTCCCCGCGTGGCGCTTGCACAGGCTTGGAATGCCCTGAAACCGGATATCAGAAACATTGTTGATCATGATGCATTTAAGTCAAAAATGTCTGAAAAGCTGTATAAAACAGTGCCATTAATTAAATAATACATAATTAATTTGTATCCGAGTAATTAATTTACTCGTGATACAAAGGGGTAATTATAAAGGGTTTTTGTATAAGTGTACTTAATATTAATATGTGATGCCGCGGCAAGTTTTCTACAAAATACCTGTTATAATCATATAAATCATGTATACTTTTTTTCTCATCATATGGACAGTCTATAACAACTGCTTGCAGATGGGCTGTCCATGTTCTTTATTTGGTCGCATTCGTATAGCATATTGACATAATCATTGGAATTGTACCGGAATATTAGACCAAATAAAAGTTCGAATTTGTTCAAAAAAAAAAAAGCATGAACAAACATTGCTTGCCATAGCTATGTGTTGTGGTGCCTCGTGTCTGCATGCCCCTAAAGCAGGGGTTCAACCAAGCCATCCTGTCCTCCAATCGGTGCTATTCTAACATTCGTAAGAATCAAAGAGGAAGAGTGACTAACATCACAGGGCGACTCAGGGTTCATAGGGCAAGGGGGACTGAGAGTCCGGACGCCCGAGCGAGAGTCCGGACACCCGCCCGAGAGTCCGGACGCCCGAGCGAGAGTCATTAGAAAGTCGAATGAGTGATCTAATTTGAGTACAATACGTTATTTTTCATTTCTGACAGCAGAAACAGGGTCCTCGTCAAAAACTACACTGAAGTCACGTGTCACACATGTAGGTTATCTCATTTCAGGCGAGCAGGTGACTGTGTGCAAGCAGGTGGCTGTGGGCAAGCCGGTAGTTGGGGGTAAGCAGGTGGTTGGGGGCAAGCAGGTGGCTGTGGGCGTTGTCACCCGCCAGCCGCTTTACATCTCGGCCAAAAAGCCAGTCAGTCTGAGCGTAAACTGCAACAGCATCTTTGTTTCTATTTCGCCGTGTCGGTAGGCCACGGGGCGGCGTGCGTTGCAGATGATTTTGACTGGTGGGTGTGGGCAAGCGGGTGGGTGTGGGCAAGCAGGTGGGTGTGGGCATGTAGGTGGGTGTGGGCGTAAGCGCCCTGCAGCACGTAACCTCCGTTTTACTTCCCGAAAAGCGAGTCTATCTGAGCGTCAGCAGCGACAGGGGGTCAGCGCCCTGCAGCGCATAACCAACGTTTTACGTGTCGATAAAAAAGCGAGTCGGTCGGAGCGTCAGCAGCAACACCCCACCCCCGGTCTTGATGCCGTTTTCCCATTCTCCCTTTTCCGGTTCTCCCTTTTCCGGCCCCTCCGCCCCGCTCCGTTTTCTTCTTCTCCCTTTTCCCCT
This sequence comes from Harmothoe impar, assembly GCA_947462335.1. Lineage (NCBI taxonomy): Eukaryota > Metazoa > Annelida > Polychaeta > Phyllodocida > Polynoidae > Harmothoe > Harmothoe impar. The sequence continues at coordinate 21,794,071 of OX381714.1, forward strand.
TTTCCCCTTCTCCCTTTTCCCCTTCTCCCCTTCTCCCTTTTCCCCTTCTACATTTTCCTGATCACCCGCCCCTGACCGAGAGTCTGGATGCCCAACCGAGAGTCCAGACGCTCGAGAGTCCTTTGTTTTTTTGTGTGATTCTTCCCTCTGTGTGCTGCCCGCGGTACAATGGTGGTGTGTTTTGTCCACCTCCTGTTTGCGCATGCACTGTGGGTGGTTTTCACTCTGGCTAGCTTCACTTTCCCACGCGGACAAAGTTGGTCTTTGATATCATGCAGTTTCATGCAGGAGACCTCTACTTTTATGCAGATCTGCTAGTTGTGTGGTGGCCAGATATCTTAAAAAAAGTGTCTCACCTGAGCGTCCTATAGACTACAATAGAATTGTATACTACCATGTGAGCAATGAAGCTTAGTCCACAGTACATTTACATAGAAGCTTCATTCCAGACAATTTCAGAAAATTTTGTGACACTTTTTGTATTGCAATTTTCAATATGATATTGATGTCCGATTTCTTCTATTGTGTTATCGATCTCTTTGTATTGATGCCATCTATCTTCTCCACCCATTGGCTCCCACCCACCTGTCTTGATGGCTTCCCTGCCTGCCCTGGAAGTTGGACTTCTTAAATGAGGGAAAAAATGGTCTGTGGGCGTCTCCCTTAGACTCAGCGGAACCCTGAGTCAATGAACCAAGGTCTTGTCATCGATTTTATAATACTCCTGGATAACACTGGGCCAAGGGGCGAATTGTTTTACAATGTTATGTTGATACATGCCGCCCACAGAGAGGGAGGGTGAAAAGAGAGCCAGCCACAAAAGTAGTATAGTATGTATCGGAACGGGACTATAGTTAACTACTGTTTATTACTCAATCGACATGCAGCCAATCAGAGGCCTCCATTTGGTCACGTGACCCGTTGCCATGGTAACGTGACCTACTTAGGGCTCTCAGCCAATCAGAAGCCAGCATTCTGGGTGACCTACTGACCTACTTAGAAGCTCTCAGCCAATCAGAGGCCGGCATTCTGGTAACCATGGTAACGTGACCTGCTTACGTCACGTGACCTACTTAGGCTCAGCCAATCAGAAGCCGGCATTCTGGTAACTAGGGTAACGTGACCTACTTAGGGTTTGTTTGTAAACAACACCACGTGGCTCTCTTGTTTGTAAACAACACCACGTGACACGTGACTGTTTGTAAACAAACAACTTATATATAGAAAATGTACACAACAAGTTCCATGTTATGTTAAAATTATATTTTCAAAAAAAAAGCACATCTGTTACAGCGTCTATGTGTAACTACGCGCGTTCTCATTCAAACACTATAACACTATCATACCGTAGCAGCAGCAGGTAGGACTGGAAGAAAAGCAAGCGCACGAGCAGAAGCGACGACACCAGTTGCACCATCCGGCCGTCGCGTTGGTAGCCCTACTACTCGTCGCGCGTTCAACTGGAGGTTTAAGAGTGACAAATGACGATTCTTTGTCGACGCGACTGCTAACATCAGCATCGGCAGCAGCATCGGCAGCATCGGCAGCAGCATCGGCAGCAGCGGCAGCAGCCTCGGCAGCAGCGGTAGCAGCTGTAGCAGCAGCTGTAGCAGCAGTAGCGTGAGCATTAGCAACAACAGCAGCAGCGACAGTAGCAAGGGCGGCAGAGCGGGCATTAGCAGCGTTATCAGCGGCGTCATCGGCAGCCGCAACAGCATCAGCAGCAGCAGCGTCGGCATCGGTGGCATGAGTAGCTGCATCGGCGGCAGCAACAGCAGCAGTCACAGCCGCAGCGGCAACAACAACAACGTCATCACAACCAGCGTCACTAACAGCCGCAGTAAATGCAGCAGTAGCACGCTGAGCAGCACTAGCAGCAGCAGTAGCAGAGGCTACAGCATCAGCTTCACATTCGCGCGCCGCTTCGTCATTCCGCTTCATGTCACGGTAGCAACTTTCCATCATGGGGATCTGCAAATTGAGGCGCGGTGCTGGTGGTGGTAGTAGTAGTAGTAGTAGTAGTAGTAGTAGTAGTAGTAGTAGTAGTAGTAGTAGTAGTAGTAGTAGTAGTAGCGTGAACGATGATGACGATGCCGAATACGGTTTCACTCCCCCTTATATACCCTTACTCCCCCCTTTTTTTTCAAGCCACCGGCCAGCTGCCCCTTCACGGCAGGTCTTTAGATCAGCCTTAAGTCGCTTACTACGCGGCTCATCATCCCTCTAATCGCATTTTCCAGCCGCCGGCTGGCTGACTGCTGACGACAGGAGAGGGTGATTTGTTTTTCTTTAGATTTAAGCCGCTTACCACACGCACACCCTCTAGTCACAGACAGAGTGACAGAAAGGGAGGGGGTCGCTTTGTTCACGCTACCTGTAGTTGTTTTTCTATACACACGCTGAGCCCATGACCCGCTAATCCTTTATACAGGTAACACGCGTTCAACTAATTACTCTATTTGTATGACAGTCGGTACACGGATTTAATTTTAAACCACCTTCCCATCTGGATCCATGTCTGGCGGGGTGGAAGGATCCAGCTGAAAAGCGTGATTAGGGCTTTTGTTTCTCTTATGATAGCAGCAGGTCAGCATGCGACAGCTGAAAATGTCAGACTCACCGCTCCTATAAAAGACTGAGATGCGTCTCTCTTTCCACACACCCTTCTACCATCGCCGCCGACACCGCCACCGCCGGCCAGCCGACCGCCGCCACCGCCTGCAGTCACCGCCATCACGCCAGCAGGGAATTTCGAGCTGAGTCTGCTTATTGCTTATTTTTTTTGTTTGAGCTTTTTGTTTTTTAAAAATTTTTATTTTCACTCAGTCTTTTTTGTTTCGGAGGAAAGAAATATGGCGCTGCAGAGGGCGCGAGTTTCTAAAAGACGGTCGCGCAAACAAAGTGCTCTCCTCAACTGCCCGGCTATTTTTTTATCTCAAAGGAGAGAGCGTCACGTAGTTGAGGTTCACGCTTCTCTTGAAGCGTACCGAATTCTCGAGAAATGCAAAGCTGAGCGCCATCGTCGTTATACAAGAGCGGAAAAGGAAAACGTAGCGACATGGCCGAGAGCCGTCTTCTCAGAACAGCATTTACTCTACCATTGCATAACAGCTGCTCTCAGCGCCCCCACTCGTTGGGCGTTTCATGAAAAGAAAGAGCGCCGCTACTCTCCTCACCCTGCCTCCTCTTATAAAGTGAGAATAAGTGCTATGAAACGATTCGACAAGCCGATCGGTTTCTTGGGAGCGACTGCAGCTCCCACTCGGTGGGCGCGCGTTGTGGCCGACGTGAACACGGTCTCTAAACGTTTCGACGTCGTCACTTGTTATCCCGCATATTGCAACGCAGCCGAATTGAAGAAGATAGGGACGCACTATTTTAAACCATACGCTCCATGAGAAGACGGCTCTCGGCCATGTCGCTACGTTTTCCTTTTCCGCTCTTGTATAACGACGATGGCGCTCAGCTTTGCATTTCTCGAGAATTCGGTACGCTTCAAGAGAAGCGTGAACCTCAACTACGTGACGCTCTCTCCTTTGAGATAAAAAAATAGCCGGGCAGTTGAGGAGAGCACTTTGTTCGCGCGACCGTCTTTTAGAAACTCGCGCCCTCTGCAGCGCCATATTTCTTTCCTCCGAAACAAAAAAGACTGAGTGAAAATAAAAAATTTTAAAAAACAAAAAGCTCAAACAAAAAAAATAAGCAATAAGCAGACTCAGCTCGAAATTCCCTGCTGGCGTGATGGCGGTGACTGCAGGCGGTGGCGGCGGTCGGCTGGCCGGCGGTGGCGGTGTCGGCGGCGATGGTAGAAGGGTGTGTGGAAAGAGAGACGCATCTCAGTCTTTTATAGGAGCGGTGAGTCTGACATTTTCAGCTGTCGCATGCTGACCTGCTGCTATCATAAGAGAAACAAAAGCCCTAATCACGCTTTTCAGCTGGATCCTTCCACCCCGCCAGACATGGATCCAGATGGGAAGGTGGTTTAAAATTAAATCCGTGTACCGACTGTCATACAAATAGAGTAATTAGTTGAACGCGTGTTACCTGTATAAAGGATTAGCGGGTCATGGGCTCAGCGTGTGTATAGAAAAACAACTACAGGTAGCGTGAACAAAGCGACCCCCTCCCTTTCTGTCACTCTGTCTGTGACTAGAGGGTGTGCGTGTGGTAAGCGGCTTAAATCTAAAGAAAAACAAATCACCCTCTCCTGTCGTCAGCAGTCAGCCGGCCGGCGGCTGGAAAATGCGATTAGAGGGATGATGAGCCGCGTAGTAAGCGACTTAAGGCTGATCTAAAGACCTGCCGTGAAGGGGCAGCTGGCCGGTGGCTTGAAAAAAAAGGGGGGAGTAAGGGTATATAAGGGGGAGTGAAACCGTATTCGGCATCGTCATCATCGTTCACGCTACTACTACTACTACTACTACTACTACTACTACTACTACTACTACTACTACCACCACCAGCACCGTGCCTCAATTTGCAGATCCCCATGATGGAAAGTTGCTACCGTGACATGAAGCGGAATGACGAAGCGGCGCGCGAATGTGAAGCTGATGCTGTAGCCTCTGCTACTGCTGCTGCTAGTGCTGCTCAGCGTGCTACTGCTGCATTTACTGCGGCTGTTAGTGACGCTGGTTGTGATGACGTTGTTGTTGTTGCCGCTGCGGCTGTGACTGCTGCTGTTGCTGCCGCCGATGCAGCTACTCATGCCACCGATGCCGACGCTGCTGCTGCTGATGCTGTTGCGGCTGCCGATGACGCCGCTGATAACGCTGCTAGTGCCCGCTCTGCCGCCCTTGCTACTGTCGCTGCTGCTGTTGTTGCTAATGCTCACGCTACTGCTGCTACAGCTGCTGCTACTGCTGCTACCGCTGCTGCCGAGGCTGCTGCCGCTGCTGCCGATGCTGCTGCCGATGCTGCCGATGCTGCTGCCGATGCTGATGTTAGCAGTCGCGTCGACAAAGAATCGTCATTTGTCACTCTTAAACCTCCAGTTGAACGCGCGACGAGTAGTAGGGCTACCAACGCGACGGCCGGATGGTGCAACTGGTGTCGTCGCTTCTGCTCGTGCGCTTGCTTTTCTTCCAGTCCTACCTGCTGCTGCTACGGTATGATAGTGTTATAGTGTTTGAATGAGAACGCGCGTAGTTACACATAGACGCTGTAACAGATGTGCTTTTTTTTTGAAAATATAATTTTAACATAACATGGAACTTGTTGTGTTTATTTTCTATATATAAGTTGTTTGTTTACAAACAGTCACGTGTCACGTGGTGTTGTTTACAAACAAGAGAGCCACGTGGTGTTGTTTACAAACAAACCCTAAGTAGGTCACGTTACCCTAGTTACCAGAATGCCGGCTTCTGATTGGCTGAGCCTAAGTAGGTCACGTGACGTAAGCAGGTCACGTTACCATGGTTACCAGAATGCCGGCCTCTGATTGGCTGAGAGCTTCTAAGTAGGTCAGTAGGTCACCCAGAATGCTGGCTTCTGATTGGCTGAGAGCCCTAAGTAGGTCACGTTACCATGGCAACGGGTCACGTGACCAAATGGAGGCCTCTGATTGGCTGCATGTCGATTGAGTAATAAACAGTAGTTAACTATAGTCCCGTTCCGATACATACTATACTACTAATAATTTAATCGTATTAATTAGTTTACAAATAGCCGCTGCACGAGCAGCACAAGCAGCAGCTGACACTAGTGTCAGCTGCAGCAGCTGCACGAGCTGCTTGTGCTGCTCGTGCAGCGGCTATTTGTAAACTAATTAATACGACTTCCTCATTAAATTTGTCATCTACAACTGTTTCAATCTTAAGGCTTTTTTTTTGAGTTTATTCTTTTTTCAAATTTGGTCCCACCTCAAAAGAGGAATAGGACTCTGTAACAATGTAGCTCTCTTGATCAATTAACAGCCCCATTTTTCTTAGATGTCATCTGATAGCTTCTTGCTAGGCCAGGATATTGTTAAATAAACAACTTGGAAAGCTAATTACAGTTTTCTGGGCTTGAAATATGAGTATCTTGACTGTAACAGCAGCCTTTTTACCGTATAGTCCTTCAACGGACTCTTGCTGGCCAGACTTTCAAGCAAGTTTGCCAAAGTCCAGCCTGTTATTGAATGTCCAGCCTAGCCTGACCCTCAGTAGAATGGTCCTTGACCCATCTATTATAGTCCAGCAGTGCCTGACCCTTGTATGAGAGTAGTATTGGCGACATTGGCTGACTCTGATATTTACCTGTGTGTACGGGGGGAGGAGAGGGTTCACAGCCACAGCTCTCTTAAGGCAAAGCTTGCGCTTATAGAGCACTACTAGTGGGGGTTTGAATGAGGAGTCTATGGCGTTTGTCTTAAAAAAAAATAGCCATGGCACATGTGGATGTCGCTTAATTATGCTCATATCTCATGTCGATTTTAAGAATTGCTCATGTCACCTGTCACTATGTTTTTCAAGCTTCATGTCAAATGTCACTAGGCCTCATGTCGAATGTCGATTCTAAGAAACAGACATGTCGCCATCTCGAATTTAGTGGTCCACACCGCCGCTGCTGCTGCTGCTGCTGCTGCTGCTGCTGCTGATTTGCTGTTGCTGCTGCTGTTGGTGCTGCTGCTTGTGCTGCTCGTGCAGCTGCTGCAGCTGCTGACAGCTGCTGCTGCTTGTGCTGCTCGTGCAGCTGCTGCAGTTGCTGACGATGTCACGGATGCTGTTGACAGATGCTGCTGCTTGTGCTGCTCGTGCAGCTGCTGCTGCTGCTGACGATGTCACGGATGCTGCTGACAGATGCTGCTGCTTGTGCTGCACGAGACTGAGTAGCTGCTATTACTAATGCTACTAATACTAGTATGAGAAAATACATTTAGTCAGTTGATTAAATCAAGGAGGTTTTCTGACTTCAGTGGATCGTTTAGCCATCGGCCACGGGCAAAACTTGAAACCATTTTATACATGGGACAATTGGCAGAGTCGAAACATGTTGGTACGATGGGATCGATCATGTTCATCATCAGTTCAGGCAAAGGAAGTGTGTCGACAGCACGCGAAAACTTCATGTCTGGATGTTTCAACACAAGGCCTTTTATCACACTCACACAGCTGCTTTGAAGAGTGAATCCTTGACCAAACTTGAGCTTTTCCAACACAGCTTTGGCCTCTTTCTGTGCAGTAAGGGATCTCTCTTTCGGGTTCATCTCAGTGCTGTCTAGCATGTCCTCAAAGTCTTTAACATAATGTTCCAACGGGCTACAAATGATGTACTCCAGATCATCGTCCGTATATGTCGTCTCCTCGCACCATATTGTGTCTTCTCCTGTTTCGAATTCCGTCATTTTCTGAACAATCTCCTCGTGAGTGCCTTGCATATATCGAAGCTCCTTCAAAGACCTGATAACTTCTATGGCGAAGACTGAACAAATACCTGAAGGAATTTCACCACAGTCAGGCCAAGTATACGGAGCTAAGAAAAATAGCTCCAACAAAATCTTCTCCCTCTGTCCAAATGAAACTACTTCCGTTCCGATGAAGTTGAAGCATGCTTCTATCCATTGCTCCTTGGTGACGTCCTTCCAATGTTTCTTTACCTCACATGCATCATAGGGCACTGTTTCTCTTCCTGCTTCAAGTGGAAGTTGCTTTTTCTTTCTTGGACTCATTTGGAGAGAGTTTCGATGCTCTGTAGCGTCAACACTTTCGATAAGAAAAGTAGCTGAAAATAGCAGAACTAATTCATAACATTCTGAGCGAGCGTAGAGTGGACGATGCTACGATGATGAAGGGCGGGTCGAGAAAGTGTGATGGGTGAGAGCGTCGTTTCACTCCTTATGTACCCTGTCCTAGATAATCCTCTTAAACGGCTGAAAAGACTCTCTCAGTACAGAGTCTCTACTCAATTAAGAGATCTGTTAAGTAAGTTTTCACATGCTACCTGACTACTGCAGGTGGGTTTAGACTTAAGCAGCTTAGTGCACACACGTGTCTGTTAGAAAGCTACCTGCACACCTGCCTTCCTTTTTCACTAGTATTTACCCCCTGCTGACTTATAAGGCGCCTATACACGTGTCAGCCTCCTTATATATGCCTTCTTGCTTCTAGAGCTAAGCTACTTACCGTCGTTTTCAGCTGCCGCAGGCTGACTGGCAGCTATTTAAAAGAGAATACCCGTTACCTGTATAACGGATCAGGGGGTTATGAGATTAGAGTGTGTATACAAAAAAAGCTACAGGGGTCGTGAAGCAAGCGAGAGGGTGTCTGTCTGTGAGGTAGAGACGAGTACATGTGGTAAGCGACTTAAGTGTAAAACAAAAGCACCTCCTCTTGCCGTGGTGAGTGGAGCGGACGGCAGCTGGCTAGTTGAATAAGCGTCAGCTTAGAAGATAATCCGTCCACGGGCTGGCGCGTCACACCTGTCGTTAATCACCTCCTGTAGTCTTTGTATACACAGTTGACCTGGCTTTATCTCTTCACCAGCTATAATCCCATATACATGTAGCGCACGTTACACTTGTTATCCCTCTTTTCATGCTGATGGATGAGGGGTGGAAGGGTCCAGGTGAAAAGCAATTTGATTCCTCTCTGGAAGAGGGTGGGGCTCTAGGTGAAAACAAGCTTAGAACATCCGGATTAGCCGCTCTCTCAGCTATATAAAGAGCCTCAATTTTTCTTGGAACAGTACTTCACCTCTGCCCACTTCGTCTTGTTGTACACTATCAGTCACGAGGCAGACGCTCGAAGTAGCAGATCTTTGCAGTATGGTTTATACAGGGGTTACCTGCTAATATGAGTTTGTCTAAAAAAAATGGGTGAGTAGATCGCTTTTTTCTAAAAAAACACTTAGAACACGGGTATGAATATGTAGCACTGTAAATAGTTAGTGTGAGTACACAGTAGAATCTACGGTACTATAGTCTTAACTGTCTAAAGACTGTGGAGCGCGTTAATGTGCGGTCTCCTTACTAATTTCACTTGACCAGGCTGGCAGGGTCAACTAGTCTAGGTAATTGCAACCACAAGGGTGGCTACTCAAGATCCAAGTAGACCTACTACTACGAGATTGTCTTTTGACCACTCTGCCGCCTGGTGATTACATGCTCTAGTCTAGCTCGCCATACCCTAGTATAGTTCTCCGCTCTTTTCGTCAGATGGCGCCACAATAGGATTTTTGTACATTTCTACGATACTCGCGAACATTTTAAACGCATAATGAACTATATAAGCAACAAAGCACACTTCTAATATATTGAATATAAAAAACCGCGCTCATCATCCCTCTAATCGCATTTTCCAGCCGCCGGCCAGCTGACTGCTGACGACAGGAGAGGGTGATTTTTTTTCTTTAGATTTAAGCCGCTTACCACACGCGCGCCCTCTAGTCACAGACAGAGTGACAGAAAGGGAGGGGGTCGCTTTGTTCACGCTACCTGTAGTTGTTTTTCTATACACACTCTAAGCCCATGACCTGCTAATCCTTTATACAGGTAACACGTGTTCAACTAATTACACTATTGTATGACAGTCGGTACACGGATTAATTTTAAACCACCCTCCCATCTGGATCCATGTCTGGTGGGTGGAAGGATCCAGCTGAAAAGCGTGATTAGGGCTTTTGTTTCTCTTATGATAGCAGCAGGTCAGCATGCGACAGCTGAAAATGTCAGACTAAGTCGAATTGTTTGTTTACAAACAGTCACGTGTCACGTGGTGTTGTTTACAAACAAGAGAGCCACGTGGTGTTGTTTACAAACAAACCCTAAGTAGGTCACGTTACCCTAGTTACCAGAATGCCGGCTTCTGATTGGCTGAGCCTAAGTAGGTCATGTGACGTAAGTAGGTCACGTTACCATGGTTACCAGAATGCCGGCCTCTGATTGGCTGAGAGCTTCTAAGTAGGTCAGTAGGTTACCCAGAATGCACCACTAATCCCCTAAGTAGGTCACTTCCGGTCACGTGACCAAATGGAGGCCTCTGATTGGCTGCAGGGTTACCCAGAATGCACCACTAATCCCCTAAGTAGGTCACTTCCGGTCACGTGACCAAATGGAGGCCTCTGATTGGCTGCAGGTCGATTGAGTAATAAACAGTACTTAACTATAGTCCCGTTCCGATACATACTATACTACTCACAAACATACTGCAAGTGATGGTATAAATGGGATTGTATCTAATATTCAATAGAACTAGGCATTTGTCACAAGGCAAGTCCAAATGTGGGAATTAGTCTACAGCATTCTGACTAGGAAGCGTGAAGGGCCACGTGATTCGCCGTGTAGAGTGAGTACTGTCACTTGGTGTCAGATACGGAATTGACAGAAACTCTCCACACCTACTTGAAATAATACGGATAAAGTTGGAGAACACTTGGAATTATCTGTGGACCCTGACATGGATTTATTACCTTTAAGACAAATGCCAATTGTGTGCGTTTCTCTTACTGAAGGAATTTGCTCTCCTCCCTCAGCCGATTTCTCACCCAAAAAGAATGTATCCAACCAACGGAATTGGGGATTAATGCGAGTCTCCATTGTGCAATTCGCTCCACCAATTGCATCAAATCGGTGATATTTAGCTCTGATTCGATGATGTATCTTTAAAAACAGGAGGGTTTAGTAGTGGATCTTTTTATGGGTGGGTAACAGCTGAGATCATGTTCCACATTTTATCATTATGCCGCCTTTAAAGGATTAATTGACACCCAGTCAGTCCCATTGCATATCTGAACGGAGACAAAAATAGATTAATCCCATGTATTAATCAACGTCTATCCAGGCTATTAAGGTGCAAAGTCACAAAGTAGAACCCAAGCCGCTCCACCCACCAAGAACTACGATCTGTATATATAATCAGTCGCTGCTCAGGTCCTTGTTCCAATGTCCATGTTCTAATTGACCCTGGGGTTATCAACACCTTGTGAGTGGGAGTATGCAGGAATGCCTATGCATATCTAGACTGCATGCCATGTCTCACTCCCGGGGGGGGGGGGGGGTACTGAATCTAGCACCTTGTTGCAGACTACCAAACTGCCGCCTGCCTAAAAGCAGGAGTTGCCAAATAACCGCCCCTCGTAAATGCAGAGGACCACACCCTGATTCCTCACAGATGATTCCTTACAGATAAGCCACCAGTCCTGTTATTTCAAGGCCAACTTAAATCCACCACTATTACTTTGGAAGGTTGTTTGGTAACTACCCATTTCAGACCTGAGTCCCCCTCCCCCCGACCTCAAGCTTTCCTACCTCAATGGCCTTGGAATGTGAACTGTGTCAAATATGTGAGGGTGTACCATGTATGCCCTGGTGTCTTTGTATTATCGTCACCAGAGATAACATCTTGGCATGGACACACCTTCATGACGTCATCGTTACTACATCCTTGTGATATTGTTACTATTAATAAGGAGTACACCACTGTACACTACTACCTTCAGGTAGTGGCTCACCTCGGAGCACCAATGTACTTATAATAACCTCACACCAAATGTGAGGGTTGGTCTACGGCTTCTTCGCACTGTATTTTAGGAATCTATGTAATTCCTTTCCAAGGAAGTGTTCTGTCCTTTGAATATCGTTGATTCCACAGATTATTAAAATGCGAAATCTGTAGACCAACTTTCCATTTGGTGTGGTCTAATATAGCATAACTACAGATAAAAGGACAGTGTTTGTACCCATGCCGTCCACACTTATTGTGACCGATTAGAATTATTTGTGATCTATATTCTAGGAGAAGAAAAAGTGGAAAAGTAGGTCTATTATTTTCAAATTGACCTACACAAATCCTGCACAAGTATTCGACACTATTTTACCATAGGCATCCAGTTTTGCATTAATCGAAAACGAATTGAAAATTATTCCTACATACTTAGCGTGTACATGGCAGTGACTTTATCATTTCTTGATATCGATGTTACCAAAAGATTCCATAGACACACACGAGCTCAAACCACTAGGGCTAGATTTACTGCACAGTATGACCGCTCGACTATCAGTCATCTTTTGTTGGTCCGAAATGCCGAGAAAGCAACAACATAATTTGTGTTAGGTTAGAAAGTAATAATTTATTTCTCCATATGCAATGCATACATATAAAATATTGCCATAAATAACACGTTCTATAGTAAGGCTAGATACGTGATAGTGTGTATACATATTTACAATGTTAATCAATCATGTTATAGCAGTAGGGCTGATCTCCTCCGTTAGCAAGATGCGCATACAAATCGTCCACTCTCTAAAGTTCCTCTTAGCTCTTAGTAATGCACTGAAATAAAGCCAATAATAGCCCCTCACTCTTCTTTCCACATTATTTTCGCCCCCTACAAATCCAAAATGATCACTCCCTAATACTACAATATGCTAGCCAATCCCTTCAAGTATTTACCAGTTCTATCACATTTTACTTAGTGCAGAGTAATATAGAACTGATCTTGGACCGCAAATGATTGCTCTACGACAATACCCCATAACAATATACAATACTCGTAAGGCATACCAACAACATATGGCCCGAGGGGTGTCTAGCTTATAAAGATGTTGGGAATGTATCTGATCCTACTTCCTCAATAAATGAGAACGTCTTTATACAAACACGTGAATATAAAAATGCAGAAATAATAATAAAGATACGAACTGTTTCTTAATTGCAAGATAGGGCCGTCATTCTCCTTACATTTTCGTCACATTTTTAACATTTGTATTGGAATCTGCGTGGGCTTCATGATAACTGGGAGGAGCAACAGGGCTGGCCTCAAAACGACCCACCTCCCCCTGCTCTGTAGGCACAGCCTTAAGGTGAGCGTCATACGACTCATTGTCCTTCCCATCCTGCTCCGAAGATACTTTCTGCTTTTTCCGTAAGCGCAATATGTTTTCTACTACAAAATAACAACCCATGCCCACAAACAGCACGCATGTGACCACAATGAGCTTGGGTCGGGTGCAGATGAAGTTGGAGTAGGCGAAGGCCACGATGAAGCCGAACGACTCCCACATCCTGTAGTTGGAGAAGGCGGCCTCAGACTCCTGGACGAACACCACACCGTACAGCGCTGTAGGGTACACACAGGGGAGCGGGTTAGTCATGTGGGGTGGGACCACTACATTTAACATAATGGCCACTTTATATACTAAGTACTCATCAACTTCAAAGAAGAAGTGCTGAAACACAACCTTGTTTGCCTTAACAACACAATATTTTGATACCAAAACCAGGTGTTCTCCAACACCATAATTTCATTTCGTATCTTTTCTGTTATGAGGAAATACCGAAAACAGTCTATAGTATTTAAGTAAGGAATCGCTACGATTGATTTTCTTGCAATCTTGAGATCATTTGAAGGACTTACCGTTGATTTGCGTTTGCCAGATGCCATCAGTGAAACCCCACATACTGGCCAGGATGTAGAGCACATAGGATGTATCAGGGGTCGGCTGCCAGAACAAGAGGGTGAACTGGATGCACAGGTCCATAGCCATACCTACAGAGTAGAAAAGTCAGAATTTAACTGGATACACAAGATGAACAACATAACTCATAGGGGAAATACAGGCACTTATCCATAGCCATAGCTAAACTGGATAGGAATAGGGTAAGAAAATATATATCAGAAGAGTTTGAATGCATAAAAAATGAAAATGAAAATGTCTATAGAACAATGTGCACCATGAACAATGGAGTTTAACTGGATCCACAGGTCAATAGCCATCATAGGCACATGGTTAACACTGATTTAAGTGAAGTTCAGCGAGATGAACAAATTAAAAACCTGTTTACAGGAAAGGTAATTATCAGGATGTAGGGAAAGTTTTGGATACATATGTTTAAAACTATAACTACAGCATAAGCAACGATATAGAGTGGAAAGGGTTTAATTTCTATTTTATTTAAACACTTTCCTGGCCAATGCAGTATAACGCCAAAGGTCGGAGGAGGGGCGACCCTCGGCCGGCGGCCACTAATTGGATGTTTAGATAAGGCGGCGGTGGGGCTCTCCAAGTCTACCCCTCACACACCCTTTCCAATAATCCGACCTCTGACCTAGTTGTGTCATCCTAAACCCCACATCAGTACCAGCTGTCTCTACTACATACTTTGATACACATCCTGCTTGTAGTGGTCAGTCACTGTGGTGGAGGGTATCCAATGCAGGAGGAGCAGGAGAAGGAAGAGAAGCTCACTCACACTACACACTATGATAGGCCCTTGTTTAACTATCCCCCTGCCCATCTAGGCCCCTGCGTAATCGGGGCCGATTTTTGGCCGATTTTGAGCATTCTGTACTTTTCTCAAAAACTGTTTTAAATCTGCGAATCTTTGGATTCTTGCTATTTGCTATACCATCTCTGTGCCTCTACATGGGTAAAATTCGACACGTGCGACACAGCGACACAGCCCCTTTAAAAATCGACACGTGCGACACGGCCCCTTTAAAAATCGACGGACACAGGCATTTTTACAAGGCCCCAGTATACTCTATATACATAAAAATCGACACAATGACTCGGCCCTTCTTGCTAAAAATCGACACGGCGACATGGTCAAATCTGAGGGTACCCATGTAGAGGCACATCTCTGGGGAAACCAAACCATTTGGCTCTGCCTTGAAATCCCTTTATTTGGTAGCCTTCTCAACTTGGGAGAAAATTAGTACATTTAAAGTTTGGATATCAGGGACAAATTATTTACTTTGATATGATAGTTGCATGGACATAATTCAGCTTCTACAGGGAGTATTTGGGAATTTTTTTCACTGTTAGAAAGCCGAGGTCAAGGAGATATTGATGACCATTGTGCATTAATACAATATTGAGTTTTAAGAAATATCAATACATCAATACCATGGTCCAGTCCTTAATGTATACAGGTAGTAATCTCCTTATCTGTTTGAAGTCGACCCTCCCCTGCCATAAAACCCTCATTACCATCCCCCTATTTCCCCCACCAACCCCTCACAGTAGGGGGTACGAGCTGCTCATTTAGGGATGAGGTGACAAATACCACCTACTGTGTCTCTTATCTTGCCGACATACCTCCCCCAAAATGATACAGAAATGGAAGAATATGCTTTTAATTGCAGAAAATTCTAGAAAAGGTTAAATGAAAGTAAAAAATTCCTCCTCTACACACCCTTGCCTGCAGCCTTCAGCCTGGTAGCCTTACCATGTGTGTCCAGTTACCCCCCCCACTACCCCCCACACACACACCCTCCATCCCAACCCCTATCAAACCACGGGTCCCCTAGTGGAGAGCCCCACCCCACCGGCCACCAGATGTCTGGGGATCAGGTTACAACCGCGTCCTGGTGACTCGATTTGGATAGGCTTGTCGCTAACCTGAATGGGAGAATTTCTGTTATCTATACATAGTTCTGACAGCTATAACTTAAATTAGAGACAAAGAGTAGTCAGTCGTTGATGTGACAGGTATCTAGCATGTTGACTCACCTGCTAGGAATATAGGTAGGCGGCCTGTGTACTTTGCTACATGCCCACTGGAGAAGGAGACGATGGCGTTGACAATACCAAAGGGAATGGTGACTAACCCTACATTCCAGATCCCAATACTGCATGAGATGAACGACTGGAATAGAAATACCATATGATAACTCCGGATATACTCAACAATGATGTGGTCTACATAATCTTTACGTTTTGGGATATTGTAGCTACTCCAAAATCCAAATACAGAGCTGGTCATAAACTCATAAGATATACATATGGTTGGTTCCTATTTGATTCTGAATGGTGAACTATGAAATCTATGTTTTTTGGGTCCAGTATTGCTCCCAAATTCAATATGGCTACCATACATCTTTACAAGATAGTTGCCTTACCAACTGCTAAGTGTATCAATGTAGTTGCTAGGATTACTTAGCAGTTGATAGATTGAATTTCTTATATTTATACTGATTATGTATAGGCAGGTATGTGCCTGTATTTGTTTCATGGCCGATGCTATCCGCATGCCTCAGGGTGCGAATAAGAGTGTAAATTTGAATCCTTATTCCCACACTGTGTGGGGTGTGAATAAGAGTACGTATTCACACACCATACAGCTTTGGTCTGGTGTGTGAATAAGAACTCATATTTATACCCTACACAGGGTTTGGATAAGGGTTCTTATTCACACACTGGGTAGGGTCTGAATAAGAATGCTTATTTGCACACTGGGGAGGGTGTGGATTAGAACTCTTATTCCCACACTGTATGGGGTGTGTATAGAAGCTGGTATTGCCACACTAAGTTGTAGGACTACAGGGATTCCAGGGAAAACTTTCCAATCTTAAAATCAAGTGATAATCTTAAAAATTGATAATCTTAAAATTAATTATCTTAGAATTGATAATCTTAACACCAGGCCTAGACCCCCCTACACATTTATGTTTTTAGCAGAGAAAAAAAAAGTGACTTGTCCTGGCACCGAACCCTGGCCTCCCACACAAGAGGCAGGCACCATACCTACTGCCCCACGGGGGCTATTGGTAATAGCCATGGATTTTTACATGTAGTCTTTCCTGCACCCTACTGGGTGTGTGAATAAGGATCATTATTCACACACCATGGGTGTGGGAATAACAATGCCTATTTGCACCCTCTACAGGGTGTGAAGAACAACTCTATTCCACATACCAATCCACACGCTATAGGCCTATGTAGTGTGCCAATAAGACCTGTAATGCAACCCTACATGGTGTTGGAATAAGAACTGGTATTCAGACCCTACCTAGTGTGTGAATAAGAGCTCTTATTCGCATCCTGTGGGCGTGCGAATAACGGCCGCTATTCGCACACCTGTGGCGTGCGGATAGCGCTTGCCTTGATGGCCACTGTTGTAATGTACAGGAGGAGTTTGCTTCTTTTCAGTGAAAAATCCAGCACGTTACCATAGGTCAGAAGAGGGATGTAAACTGGAGCCTCACCTTGCTGAACTCTGCGTTGAAGAGGGCCTGTTCAAAGCCGCTGTACATGGTGAGGGGTATGAGGAGGAGCTGCTCCTTGTGCCGCAGTTGTCTGACGGTGGCCATGAGCAGCTTGCCGGCCTCCCTGAGCGACTCGGTCTCCTTAGGCTGCAGCTCCTTAGGCAGCTGGTCCACCAACACACTCACCAGCAGCACGGCCAGCAGCGCGATGCCGATGTACACCCCCAGCATGGTCCACACCTGGGGGAGGGGTGGTAAGGGTTCATTTGGGTAAATTGTACAAGTAGTACACGTACAGTGGTAAGGCATCAACTAGAGCATCAGGGAGGCGATTCATAAGTTTCTACGACATAGAGGGCCATTTTTCTGCTACAACTATTGCTGATCGTCCTTGGGGCAATCTATGCTATGCCTACGACACCTGGTGAACAGTTATTAGGGTGGAGAAAAATAAGCACACATACGACCAGCTTATCTCATACGACCAGCTTATCTCAAGAAAATTGTAGAATGCTGTCGTACAAAGAAAGGGGTGCATTTCACAAGAAAATTATAGCAAATTTCTCATCTACCTAATTGTACAGAATACCTGTGTAATAAACGATACTTTGGTTCTCTATGATATTGGTGGAGTATCAATTAAAGAACAAAGTCGACACAGTTCGGATCAAGTGTTACAGGTTGCAAATCGGGTTTATTCAGAAAACCTAGACAAGCAGTATCTATGTGTGCGAACTCCCTATAGAGTTCGGAACGGGTCAGTGGGCTAATCAGCCGTAATGATCACGGGGCCTCCTCACCAGCGTGGCTCAGAGTAACCGACGAGTACCGCCAGATGCTGGGTATATATAGGCAGCCAGCCTGCGCGCGCACACGCAGACCGGAAGCCTATAGCGACCTCTGTCCATACCCCAAGCCCGAGGTAGGTGCTGCCACCTACCGTCGGACTGAAGGGTTCGGACTGAGCTCGCAACACAACATCCAACAGCACTCGTCATATAACATACCCGTATAACCCTAGCCCCTACACTACCCCCTACCAGATAATAACCGGGAGGTAAAAAATTAATTAAGGTTAAAGTCCGAAAACACTTCGGACTGGCATAATCTTATAAATACCACCTTAGGGGTTTATTAAAGTTATACCTTACAAACAATATGACGTATACTGTTGAACACAAAAAGGTATTAATTACACACATTTCTACACATATAGACCGTAATGAAAATTACGCCCCATTCCCTAGGATAGATGGAGTTAATCTATACATATAGTATACAAACACTTGAAAAAGTACAATATCACAGTAAAAAAATTTCGTCCCTTCAGGACCCCGAGCTAATTAAACTCGTAATGAATAATACTTATAAGTGATAAACAATATCACTTCTTTTAAAGTTATAAAGACATATCAAAGTATTATTACAAAAAGACATCATACGTGGTGTTGTAGCGAAGATCCGGATCCTCTGTTGATGGTGTCGCATTCCGCCCGGCTTTCAGAACCTACTTCGTTCAGCTCTTACTCACCGGAACGAGAAAGTTCATAGCTCATACTCGGGAGCTTTTTAGATGATAAATAGAGAGAAAAAATATAGTCCTGCCTCCAGGCGATCTTCGGACTTATAATTAGGAGCACTCGGTCCTGATATCCATAGTTTATATATAAAAAAAAACATCCTGTATCGGATCCATGTTGGTAAAGTGCTCCAATCCCGAGTTCAGCGTCCCTTCCGGATCTCCTTGTCCTCCTCCGTCAGTACCACCTGGCAGACTGGATCCTTGCGTAGCCAGCCTGCCGCGTTCTTCTGCCCGGACACTCCTAAACCCTTCATCAGGGTTTTGCTTGTAGGGTTGGTATACTTAGGATACCCCCCCTTTTCTCCTAATCGGCTCCTAGAATAAGATGATCTAGCCCGACTCGTCTCCGGAACCGGGTGGAGCCGGCTCCTCCTCCTCCTCGGAGTCCGACGCTGCTTCCGCCAGAGTCAGCTCCTGGAGCCAGAGCTCGATTTGAGCCCGGGTTCCATCCCATTCGTGCATTTCATGCGCGAAGCAGTCCCGGAACCGACGACGTTCGTGGTCCAGCTTTTCCTCGGCGTTCTTAACTGCCAGCTTCTGCTTCTTCCTTTCGGTTTTAGCAGCACATCGTTCAGTCCGAGCGTTTTCACGCTCTTCCTGTACGGACTCCGCAGCCGCTGCCTTCTGGGTAGCGACCTCCCTCTGATGGAGATGATGCACCGTGTTTAACGACAACATCGCCACCTCCTGACTCAGGCCAGCAAGCAATCGATGAAAATTGTCTTGCCATTGACCGAAGGCCTCCTGTCCGGCTTCATAGGAAGTGAAGTCGGCGGGAGGGAACGAAGGAGGGCTCTTTAGTCGCAAGACTAGACGCCCCTCCTCTGCGGTCTCGGGTGGGAGATCCGGGGTCTGAACTGGCTTCGGCGTTTTCTTTGCCGGAGCCTTGGTCTTACCGGTCTGGGTTAGAGTCTGCGACTCATCACCCGGAACCAGGTTACTTTCGGGGAACTCCTCTGCGAAGGACCCCATCGTGCTGGAGTTCGGATCCTCCGGTTCAGACCGAGGTGGCCTGCCCTGGGGACCCTTTTTCCAGTCAGTCGTGTGAGAGGTGAATGCCGGTCCTTTATAGCCCGGATCCGCCTTCTCCATAACGGATTTCCTTTCATCCGTTTTGGCCTTCTTAGAGTTGGCCTGTTCGGAAGACCCACTAGGTCTCTTCTGAGCGTGCCGCACCTTTCGCGTGCTGGTACGCTTCTGATACTCCTCGAATTCATCGAAGAGCTCACCTTCCGGAACCCGGTTGTAGTTGCCGTCCGGGTTTACCTTGTAAAACACCCGGACCTTTCCTCTCTCGTTGGTGCCAAAATCCACCTCGAGATTCTCGTTCCGGCCCACTACTGGAGGGAAGTGGGCGTAGACTTCCTGATGGGCTGTCTGGATGCGTTCCGCTGCGACATCCAGAGCCAACCCGTGCTGCTTAGCAAGATGCCTGATGATATCGGCTCTAGTGTAGAACCAGCCACCATTCGGACAACCCTTGCTCTGCTTCGGACCCACACTCAAGCAGTCATACCGCATGTAGTGACGCAAATGAAAGCGGGTAACATGTCTTGCGTACCGAACCTTGCTAGGCCAAGTTCGGGGCGTTTCCAGTGTCTCGTCGATGTTGAGACAAGGCTCAAAGGGGCACTTGCTAAATGGATGCCATCTAGACATAGCCCATGCCAACTTAGCTTTCTGGAAGATTGAATGGTACTTGGTACTACCATTGCGAACCTTGTCCAGGAGCTCAAAGTGGTACAACTGTACCGACTTCTCGAGTGGATCGGTCTTAATCCACTCCTCGTCATCGGAGAGACCGTCAGGACCCACCTCTTCCGGAATGTGTGAGGCCCGTTTGTCCTTGACACAGTCATTCACACACATGGGTTTAAAATATTTAAACCCACTTGCAGCATTGGCTCGGAGTGCATTCCGGACCAGAACCTGAAGTTCGTCGTCCGGGAGAGAATTTTCATCCAATCCCTTCAGAACCGCTTCTACCTCCTCGTCGGATCGACCCCCCTTCCGAGAGGTCACCTTGATGGTCTCTCGTAGGTATTGGTCCCTCCGATTGGCCTTTTCCATTTGACTAGTGTCTGCAGACCTAGCCGCGGCTGTGTTCTGTTGGATCATTTCACCCTCCAGAGTGGCATCCAGAATGGACTCTTTGGTCTTCTGCTCCATACTCCGAGCCAGCTTCATTGCTGGCGTCAGATGTCTCCTCTTCTCCCGCCGGCTATGCACGGTCTTGAATTCCGCTGCAGTTTGCAGGTCGTACTCCAAGGCCGCGATAAGCTCGGGGCGTCCCTCGGTCTCAGCAACTAAGCGAGCCGTCTCTGAATGTTTGGTAAGATCCTCCATTGCAGCCGTTAGGCGATCCGGGAACCAAGCCGGGAACCTGGCAGACAACTCGTCCAGCCCCCGGAAGGTTCGCATTTGGAACAGATCGAAGGATCTGACCTCTGTGGCGCTCATCTGTTCGATGATAGCACCTCGGAGCAGGGATGGGACGTCGGCTTCCTCCTTATCCCATGCGTCATGCCGATGTGGAGCGAGGATTTGCACCCCCGATCCAGTCGGACCACCACCTGCAGCCTGATCCAGTTTCCCGGCTTCCTCTGAAATATCCATGGTATTGGATGGTTCCAGAGCAGGCTCGGTCGACTGTGGAGGAGTATCCACTCGGACGGGTACCTCTTTTGGAGGAGGTAACTCCACCCGAACGGGTGCCTCCTTCCTTGGCTCCAGGGGAGTCGGGAGGTTGAATGTGATGCCAGACAGCACATCCTGCACTACCTGGACCGTATGGGCTGCGGATGCTGTATCCATAGCTTCCTCGGTCCGAGGTGCCTCGGGGGGAATTACCGTTTTAGGACGGGCTCCCCCATGTCCCTTCGTACTAGCCATCGCAGCGGCTGTAGCAGCTACTGCTGAGCTGTTGTCTAACCCTCGCGAGAAGGACAACACGTCAACGGCTGAGGTCGGAGCAGCTGTTGTTACAACTGCCTTCCCACTACCTTTCCCCTTGGCCGGAATCGGTAGGTTGGACTTACTGGGACCCGGAGTCTTGACAGTTTTCGTGCTGTCAGACGTCGGCCCCTTCCCTGGCTGGTCCTTAGCTCCAGGCTTCGGATCAGCTTTCTTTTGACCCTTAGGCGCCTTCGTAGCAGGAGCCTTGGGGTCCACCGTCTTCGGATCCTTGGAGGCCGCTGCAGTGGCAGCCTTGGAACCCGGCTTCTTTGTACTCGCAGTACTTTCCTTCTTCAGAGCGGGCTGTTTAGGCTCGTCCTTTCCCGGAGGCTTCTTTCCCACACCAGAGTGTTTGATAGCCTTAGTGCTAGCCTTAGTATCGGCCGACTTGGACCGATCTCGGGTAGCACCCTTCCCACCGCGCGTCCTCGGACGTGAAGTGTCGGAATCACTTCCACTCCCCATAGACAGTTTGCGAGCAACCGTCTGCTTGAGGTTCGGTGATATGCTGAGACTGCATATCCGGGAGGGACGTGCAGTCGTCTCGGAAGGATCCACCGCTACCTGGGTGTAGGCGAGTCCTTGCAGCACTCCGGAGTCCTCGCTGCCGTCCGGCGACGGGGACTTTCGGATCGGGGACACGGCCGGATCTACACGGAGTTCCGACAGTGTCTGGCTCAACTCATCACCACTAGGGCTCTGAGCATCCATTGCCTCCTCGGTGGCGGATGCCACCTCGGAGTGTCCGGAAAGTTCGGATTGACGGAGCTGTTGCTCGGCCATCCTCACTTCGTCAAAGTGTCTTTCGACGGGAGTTTGACGGGGAAAACACTAGTTCCCCGTCTCCCTCTTTGCCTCAGACGCACCAGGAAAGAGTACTCACTGCTTACAACTCTTTAACTGACTTTTCTCCTCTTCTAGCCGCCCAAAACACCAACTTCCACACTGCCGACCAACACCGCTATTGACCGGGGCGAGCCCAAAATCAATATGGCGTTCCCTCGCTTTTGTTTTTAAAACAAAGCGCATGCGCAGCGTCTCGCGTGATTGGACGCGATCCCGTTACCCGGTGTGACCCAATTACTGTTTAATCAGGTCACGACCTTTCCCGCCCGCAGCTCGGGCTCGGGGGATCACACTGCTACGTAGGCGGCTCACAAAAGTCAAAATATACTTCCAATAAAGAGCTCATCAGGAGTATTAGTGGATATTTATGGGAAATCGAAGATTACCCCACCGGATTATCCGTCCACCACCCTCGGGGAGCACTCTTACATTCTTTTCATATTGACTCTGAGCGCCCCTGTTGGTAACATACATATAACATATAGGACAACACAGGACACCACACTCGTTGTGTAAACAAGCTAGGTTACGGCCCCTCTAGCCACCAGCCTTGGGCTTCGCCGAACGGGTTTCCCGTCCACCTCTCGTAACCTGGCCGAAGGACCCTCGTTCTTAACTAAAACTCCAGCCTTGATTTTAGTTTTCCGTGCCCTTCTTCCTTCGCCTGCCGAGACTTTCTTTTTCACGGTCTTCCGGAGCTTCTTTTGTACCACTCTCTTAGGGGTATCCACGGACACCCCCTCCAAAGGTACAAATTTAGCGTCCGAAGTTCCCTTCTCCACCTCCGTTTCCGGGGTGAGCTCCCTTCCAGCCCAAGCACGCAACCGAGCCACATGGCTCGTCCGGATGCGTCCTGCTTCAGACTGAATCAACACAGTCGTTTGACTGATACATTTAACCACAGTGTGTGGTCCATCCCAGTTATTCGCCAGTTTGACGTTGCAGAGCGGTTCGTGTAGGCGGATCACTCTATCCCCCACTACGAATCGTCGCAACTTCAATCCGGTGTCATAACCCACCTTCTGCCAATTCGCAGCTTTGAGCAAATGAGCCCTAACTGTTTCGTAGGCAAATTTGAACCTCTCCCGTAGAGATTCCACAAATAGCACCGTACATGGTGCTTCCGGACTGATCCCTACCACCCCGAATACCAAATCCGCCGGCATGATCAAGTCCTCTCCGAACACCAAGAGGTTCGGTGTGCAATTTGTCGAAGTGTGGACCGTATTGTTATACGCATGCACCACAAATTCGCATTGATCATCCCAATCATCCATATGGGAGTTCACTAATGGCTTCAAAACCTGGATCAAGGTCCGATTGAACCGCTCCACCTGCCCGTCGGACTGTGGTCGGTACGGATTGGTCCGAGTTTTGCATATAGCCAACTGATGGCACATAGCTGCCCATAGTTTGGACTCAAATTCTCTCCCTTGATCGCTATGTAACATCAAAGGAGCCCCCAAATGGAGGATCCACCCCTTCACCAATGCTTCCGCACAAGTAGCAGCGGTATGATCCTCGAGTGGGTACACTCGGGTGTATTTCGTATAGTAGTCCGAGACCACCATCATACACGTATTACCTTTTGGAGTTGGTTTAACTCCACTGATAATGTCCACAGCTATTCGAGCAAATCTCACTCCGAATAGCTCTTGTTGCAGTGGCAATTTTCCTAATCCAGGACCAGGTTTGCCTAAACAACAGGCCGGACAGGTCTCGATCCACCTTAAAAGGTCGCCTGACATGCCGGGCCAGTAGTATCTCCGGCTTAGCCTTTCCAACGAGCGTTTCTTTCCGAAATGCCCACTAGTCGAATGGCCGTGGCAGTAGTACAGGATGTCTTTCCTCATAGCAGCAGGGATTACCATTTGTAACACCCTCCGCTTTCCGGGACAAGTCTTCCACCTGCACAACAACGAGTCTCGGACCTCCAGTTCGTGGAACTGAGCCAAGAAACGTCGCATTTCACGGTTTTCCAGCGATATCTCGGGTCTCACTGGACAGACCCCAGTAGGGACAAGCTCCCTCAGTCGTGCTATGGTAGGATCGGCCATCTGGTACGTCCTTATAGTGTCGGTGGACCAATCCAACAGGTTTTGCAACAACCCATCATAAGGCAAACGCACACTCGCTACCACAGCATTGTGAGCACCACAATCCCCACACTCCGGACGCACACAACGGCGTACCGGACGTCTACTCAGGCAGTCAGCATTAATATGCTTCGTGCCTGCTCGGTGCTGGATATGAGAGTTTTCCAGTCCGAACTCGCTGAGGTGATTCAACCACCGACCAATCATTCCCTCGGCGTCCTTAAAATTAAGAAGCCATCTCAAGGCCGAATGATCGGTACGGAGTGTGAAATTCCCCCCATATAAGAAGTGCCGAAACTTCTTCGTGTACACCACTACTGCGAGCAGCTCTCGCTTGGTAGTACAATAATTTCTCTGTGCCTTGTTCATACTGTTACTAGCGAACGCCAGCAGGACCTCTACTCCGTCCTGGATTTGGGACAATGCGGCCCCGATGCTCTCATTGCTCGCATCAGTGTCAAGGATGAAATGCC
The DNA here is from genome assembly GCA_947462335.1 of Harmothoe impar. Lineage (NCBI taxonomy): Eukaryota > Metazoa > Annelida > Polychaeta > Phyllodocida > Polynoidae > Harmothoe > Harmothoe impar. Next base: position 21,818,931 of record OX381714.1, read on the forward strand.
CCTTCTCCGTAGGGTATCTCAGCACCGGGGTGGTTCGGAACAACGCCTTAATCTCTTTGAAGGCTTCATTCTGTTCCATCCCCCATGGGAAGGGTTCTTTTTTCCTCCCCGGAGTCCAATGGCTCAACCGTTGTAATGGCTGAGACACCCTAGAGAATCCGGGGATGAAGTCCCTGTAATAGGAACAGAACCCTAAAAAGGATCTGATATCCTTTGGTCCTTTTGGAACTTCCCAAGTCTCCACAGTCTCCAACTTAGCCGGATCAGCCTGCACACCTTCGGTGGAGATGATCCGGCCCAAATAGACCATGGACTTCCGAAAAAGTTCACATTTCTTCGGCTTTAATGTCAAGCCATTGGACCGAATTCGTTCCAAAACCTCTCCGAGGTTCAACGCACACTCTTCAAAAGTCTTGCCGAAGACAATAACATCATCCAAGTATACCAAACATTTGCGCCACAACAGATCACTCAGAAGAGTTTCCATCATAGCCTCAAAAGTGGCCGGGGCGTTGCACAACCCGAAGGGCATCAGCTCAAACTGATACAGTCCAATGTGACTTGTAAAAGCCGTTTTCTCCTTATCCTCCTCCTTCATCCCGATCTGCCAATATCCGGACTGCAAATCCAGGGTGCAGAACCATTGATTCCCACCCAAGGAGTCCAGAGTCTCATCAATCCGGGGGAGAGGATATGCATTTTTCTTGGTTACCCCATTCAGGCGCCTATAGTCGATACAAAATCGGATAGACCCGTCCTTCTTAGTAACCATCTGGACCGGGCTGGACCAGGGGCTAGTGCTAGGCACGATCACCTTCTGTTCCAACATGGTCTTCACTTGTTCCTCTACCACCGCTTTCTTACCCAAAGGCAAGCGTCGGTAAGGCATCTTGAAAGGCTGTGCATCACCCGTATTGATAGAATGCAACACTTTGTCGGTTCGGCCCAAAGGCTCCCCCTCCACCTGCCATGCATCCTGATACTTCACTACCAGCCTCCTTAGGGAATCGAGATCCCTCCGATCCGTCAAATCCGTTTCGGAGATCATTTTCTCAAGTCCCTCACTCAGAACGGTCGGAGAAGGGTCACCCTTCATGCTCACCTGTCCAGCAGGCATCACTGCCTCACTGGTGAACACCTTCCCCAGTATTGTATCTTTCCTTAGATACTTCGGTTCCAACCCGGGGTTAGAAACCGGCACAACGGTCCAAGCACCATCACCCACCAGGGTGTCCATGCCCGTCAAACCGATACTACCCAACATGGCCACATCCGGCTCCACAACTGCCTCTTCCTCTCTCCTAAGCCCCTTGCTTCGGACCAGCACGTCACACGTCTGTCCGGGAGGAATCTTTACAGTTTGGACCACCGTTGCCACTGTCGACACTTGTCGGAGCACACATTGCTCTACCGCACGGTACGGGTGCTCTATCAGGAGTACCCCTGTACCCGGATTCAGGACCGCGTCATACAACGCCGAAAAATCCAATCCGAGTATACCGTCGTCTGCAATATCCGCAATGGTGGGAGAAGCCACATACTCCTTCCCTCCAATTCGGAGCGGTATGAACGCGCGCCCATACGTCTGCATACTTGACCCATCGGCCGAACAGGCGTTTACCCTCGTTTTGAAGTTATCACGACTATCCGGCATAAGAGCATAGAAGTTAGAGGAGATAAAGGAGTGGCTAGCTCCCGTATCTACTAAAAATTCGCCCGCTCTACCGGCCACAGTAACAGACACATACCACCGCCTCCCCCCCAGCGGAGACGGGTTTACAGTAAAGCGTTTAAAATCCTTCGGAGCAGCCAAATCAAGGCCATGTTTCTTCAAATGGTTGAAACATGGATGATCCGGGGAAAGCTGGGTACTCCCTACCCACACGGTGTCTGTGACAGCCGCAACTTCCTCGTTCCGATCCGTAATGGGCCTCCCTGCCTCATTGCCGGGCAACTGTTGGACTGGAATGTTAACCAGGCCGGCATCCGAGCCCCTCAAGCTCGAAGCCACCCCTGATTCCCTTCCTGCCTTCGGAATTTCACTAGGCTCTACCTCTCTGGTATGTTGGCGTACATCATATGCAGGGGTCGTCCGCTCGCCTTCTCGGACCACCCCCTCTAGTTTCCCTCCTTCCCGGGAACTTTCGGAGCCGGAGCCGTACACTCCGCAGCAAAGTGACCGATCTCCAGGCACCTATAGCACTTGGCGGTCCGCCGATTGATCTTCCTCCTGTTAGGCTGTGTAGCCCCCTGAATGGAAGTCGTCATCTTCTCAAACAGCGATGTGAAAAACGCTGCGTCCATTATCGGAGCTTTCGGGTCCGATGATTCCTTCTTCGGAGGAGGGTTTCCACCCCCTTCCGGCTTCCTATTTTTCCACGGCGTTTTAGAGGAATTCCCATTCCTCTTAAACTGAGCTGCAGAAGCTATCGCCCCCTCTTCCTCACTGCCCGAACCATCAGACTGCTCCGGAGAACATTCTGTAATGGCAGAGGCCCGGGTGGGCACCCGGTCCCCTAACAGTGACTTCTTGAGAGCATGTATGTCGATGGCCTTAAAAAGGTCATCTAATGACGTATCAGCTCTCCAGGTATCATACACCACATGTTGTATTTCTGGGTCCCTCAGTCCAGCAACAAACTGAGAGAACAATTCCTTAGAGAATAAGGCATCATGGATTCCTGAAGCTGGATGTACCTTCTTCAGGAGTCTCATCAGTGCAAGTCCGAAAACCCTCGGGGCCTCGTACTTGCCTTGCACTCGCTTCTTAAAAGCAACCATCGGGTCAATCCGAGCGGAGTCTCCGTATAGGATAGTTCCGATCTCTACCAGTTGTTTGAAAGTGCCGCGGGGTCCGCATTCATCTTTCCACTGTTCCACGGCCATTAGGCCATCTCCCATGCGCAATCCTTTACAGACGTACGGAATTGCATCCTGTTGATCCCACCCACTGAGGTTGATGTCCTCAACGGTGGCTCCCAACCACTCTTCCCAAGAGTTTTTCTGCCAGTAGGGAAAAGGCTCGCTAGCAATACGTCTAGCAGCGTTGGCTGACCCCCTAATTTTAGAGGTTATCGCCAGGCATTTAGAAATGGAAGCCGAGGCGTCCTTTTCTGTACCCACATTGTGCAATCCGATCCCAGCAATTGCTGGGTTTGTATCGTACAACTCTTGCAATTCTGTACTCAGAATTGTTCTTCTCGGAGCCCTCCTAGGACTCTTCGCGCCAGGAGTCGCTCCCGGAGTAGTGCCCATGGTAGGCAAGCTATTCTGTCTCTCCAGGTAGGTCTGGTAGGTACCATACGACACCAAATCCTTAGTGGGGTCCACACCCTGACTGAACCACCAATTTTTCTCCTGGTCAGTCATATACTGACACTGCTGAGTCAGAGCAAGCAATCGCTGATGCGCCGCTTTCTCCTTTTCCAGTTCCTTGGCCTGTTTCTCAGCCTCCTCCTCTTGCTGTGCCTCCGCCAATTTAGCTTTCGCAGCTTCACCGGCCGCTCGGAGCCCTTCCTGTCGAGCTCTCAAAACCGCCGCCTCTTGCTCTGCTAATTCCTCAGCGAGAGCCGCATTTTCCTTCATGCGTTCCTGTTGCTGCTCTAGAGCAGCCTGCTGTTTGCGATACACATCTCGCCTCTCCAATTCCAAGTTTTTCTGTTCATTGAACAGTATGTTTGCTTGGCATTCTCGCCATTGCGACAAACTCGAGGGAGTTAAGTCGGCCTTGGCCGCCTTATCTTGTTCGGATGCTTTCTGCAAGCGTTCCGAATCCAGTTGCTGCTCATCCAGTTTCAACTGAGATCGTGGACTACGCACCAACTCCGATAACGACCTTCCCCTGCCCGCCGGGTTTACACCTGTCGGAGCTGAAAAGACCTGCTTCGGAATTGGACGGATACCACTGATACCCACCCTGGGTGAGTAATCACTCGCCCTACCTCTACCCCTTGCCCGGCCAACTTTTAGTGGTCGTCCTGGCGTTGAAGTAGACAAGGCACCTTCTACAGTCATCCCACGTCCCATTGGAAGATTTGGGGTGTCTGTAAAACTACTGTAATGAGGACCTTTTGGACTGTCATTATCTGCGGAAGCGTACGAGGTACTGCTATCCTGTATACTCTCCCTGGTCTCTGACAAAAACTGCTCCAATGAAGCTCTTTTTGCCTTCAGAATGTCACATTCAGTCACTAGACTTTGGCGTACCTCCCGTAAGTCTTCAGTGTCCCGAACAAGTTCTGCCCGGGTCCCTTCGGCTTCATGGATGACTGCATCTCGGGCCGCACAAATCTGATTCAGCTCAGTGTTCGCCTGGACAAAGTCGGAACGGAGTCCCTGTAGATCAGCCTGTTTCTGATCGAACTCCACTCAAACCCTGCTCAGGGATTGCACCAGCTTTTCGTTCTCCTCCAACAAGGTTGAAAGCCTTGCGTCTTTCTCCTTGATCTTGGAAGCTCTATGTGTGACTGCACCTTCCAATGCAATCAGACTGCTTTTCCATTCATTCGACTGTTTCTGAATGGTCAACAACTCCATTTGGGCCATTTGCACACGCTCCTGTATTCTGGCCTCTCTCATGTCGTCAAAACGACGCTCCTCCAAGATGGTAGCCCTCCGTGGATTCGGAGCGGCTGATCTTGACCCACCAACGTTGAACATTGATAGGCTCATTTCATCTAATGAGCGATTCATTATCTCGGGACCTTTGTATCCCAACAATGCGCTTGTTCTGGATGGAACCTTCGCACTCCTACGGGTATTTGCCTCCTCGACGGCATTTACCCCCTCCGGTGATAAGGCTGGCGCCTCATCGGGAGACCTCGCTGCTCCGTCCAGAGCAGGAGGTCTGCGCTACTGCACAGGCTAACCTGCTTTCACTCAGAACTGGTCACGGCACCAGTGTAATAAACGATACTTTGGTTCTCTATGATATTGGTGGAGTATCAATTAAAGAACAAAGTCGACACAGTTCGGATCAAGTGTTACAGGTTGCAAATCGGGTTTATTCAGAAAACCTAGACAAGCAGTATCTATGTGTGCGAACTCCCTATAGAGTTCGGAACGGGTCAGTGGGCTAATCAGCCGTAATGATCACGGGGCCTCCTCACCAGCGTGGCTCAGAGTAACCGACGAGTACCGCCAGATGCTGGGTATATATAGGCAGCCAGCCTGCGCGCGCACACGCAGACCGGAAGCCTATAGCGACCTCTGTCCATACCCCAAGCCCGAGGTAGGTGCTGCCACCTACCGTCGGACTGAAGGGTTCGGACTGAGCTCGCAACACAACATCCAACAGCACTCGTCATATAACATACCCGTATAACCCTAGCCCCTACACCTGTATAACATGGTTTTAAGGGCAAAAATGCCCATTGCACAATAGATGGCTGAGACAGCCTCTGAAGTCATCTCAGCCATCCAAAACATCTTTAATAATGGTTTATTTTGTACCAAACCAAGATGTAATAAATGATAATGACATGTATACTAACCTGTAAGAATGAGTGGCTCAGGAATTCGAAATATCATACATTTTTTGAAAACCATAATTCAACTATTTCCTCCTAAATCATAGTGTGGGTGATATTCTAATGTACTCTGTAATACAAAGTTAAAATTTTAGCATATTACTTTTACAACAACTTTGTAATGCTAGTGATACAACTGAATAAAGGAAATGTGTCCTATGATTATGATTGTGAATTGCACCACATTTCTCTGTAAGACTGCCTTGTATGACTCTTTTAATACTACCTGTAAAAAAATACGATTTGCCCTCTTTTCCCCACAGACATGTTATTTTGTGGTCGTAGCCTTTCTGAGCTGTCGTACATTGTTATGAATCGAGCCCCTGGGCATTGCAGTCCTGTTGCTAGAACTCCGATCAGGTCATGATATGAACAACAATAATTTGACAGTATACGTATACTCTCAGGATGGTGTAATGCTGTCAGAAGTAATGACAAATTAAGCTCAATGCTTTGAGAGTGTTTATTACTTTAATGTGCCTATATGTGAGTAAAAGTCGACACAGGCGACACAGCGACACGAGCCCTTTAGAAATCGATGGACAGAAAGTTATGAAAATGAATTTCAACACACTCAAAACATTGGGTACCCATATATAGGCAATCCAATGTGCGATGGCCTTTTGTCGCAATGATGCATGAATGCATCCTTTCTGGAGTGTGCCGAACTTCTAGGAACGACATGATGCATGAGTTCAGCTCTGGTGAGTTACTCGCCAAGCCTGTATTCATGCACTGTGAGGACAAAGGCTAGAGTACATGAAAGCACTATGTTGCCCGTATATGGTTAAGATGAACTTCATATCTGAGCAAGCCAATTTTAATATGTCCCAGTTTATGAAATTTCTAAATATCTTGTTGCCATGGAAACATCCAAACTTGCCACCTTCGGACCTTTTCCAGCACGGTCAACATCTATATTTATTCAGATAGCCATTGAAAAATGATGGAACATATAGAAATTCAGCTTGTCGCAACGCAGGGTAAGGTCGTCTACATAAGTCTGCCTGTTTTGAGGCCATTATAAACTGTTACTGTAAGACCCAATACAATGCCAACCTAGCCAATCAGCACCTATAGTGAAAAATACTTGAATGAAAGTGAAGTTTAGGTTGTTGAACACTGTTTAGACCTTAGTGCAAATCTAAAGAACTCACGTACTATATACCTCAACATTTTCCAAGATGTGGGTATTATACACTATATTAACCATTTGGATGCTAAGAACCTACCACATCAGATGATGGTTTGACCAGGTTGGGGTTACTGAGGTTGTAGAAGGGACAGTCAGCAGCCCCACAATACTGGAGGGTGTTCTCGTCAGGGTCGGTCGTGTTCGCACCCCGCTCGTTCAAAATGGTCGACGAGATGATGGAACCGGTTATACTGGCTGTGGTCAAAACAAATATCAGGATTTTTATAATTTTTAAAAAACACAACCTTATCAAGATCTTCTATCAAATTCAATGATTGGTAGATAATAGAACTTAATATGACTACTGTATTCCTACTTTGATAGTGGATAGTTGGCATATCTTCATATTAAATGTACCTATATTCTGGGAATGGTTAGAAATGAGAGAACTGGATCAATCCTGTGTGTAGACGTGTGTAACGAATGTAGGCACGTTTCTCACAGGGACATGCCAACCAGCTTCATTGTAAAATAATGTGTCTGTAACTTGATGTACTCACACATCTGGAAGAAGCAGAAGAAGACACCAAAGAAGCGGGTGACGACGGCCTCAGGGTTGGCGCCTGTCAGCTTGGCGTAGCGCTCCCCTATGATGGTGAAGTAGGAGCACTGGGCTGTCCACAGGGGGGCGGCGGCTATACCCACCAGGATGGAGGCAGGCACCATGGTACCCCACACTGAAACACCAGGGGAACCATTTACAGGCTGCAGAGTGATGTAATACGTGGTCTACTTTCATATTGCAAGAATGCAGCCCTGGCGAATCAGCGCTGCACTCATGCATCATGCCGACCCTTCGGGATTATATAAAACCTATAATGCAGCTCTGGCGAGTTACCCACCAAGATGTGAATTCGGACAAAGCAGTTAGTTGCCTCAATCAAAAACAAATTGGCATTAGTTAAACGTATACTTTAATGATGGATCAATATACTTATTGCAGTAGATTGCAGGCTAGCGATTTTTAGATTGTATGTTCTGTATATATTTATATATATATATATATATATATATATATATATATATATATATATATATATATATATATATATATATATATATATATATATATATAATGTCTGTGTACCTAGCCCCTAATATATACAGATATTAAAAGGTCTTCCATGACGCCTCAAGTGATGTAGTAGCACATCCTGTTGCTCCTACAGTAGTGTATTAACCTGTAGGGTCAGTATGATACATAAATACCCTAGTATCCTCCTGCTCCTACAGTAGTGTATCAACCTGTAGGGTCAGTATGATACATAAATACCCTAGTATCCTCCTGCTCCTACAGTAATCTATCAACCTGTAGGGTCAGTATGATACATAAATACCCTAGTATCCTCCTGCTCCTACAGTAGTGTATTAACCTGTAGGGTCAGTATGATACATAAATACCCTAGTATCCTCCTGCTCCTACAGTAGTGTATCAACCTGTAGGGTCAGTATGATACATAAATACCCTAGTATCCTCCTGCTCCTACAGTAGTGTATTAACCTGTAGGGTCAGTATGATACATAAATACCCTAGTATCCTCCTGCTCCTACAGTAATCTATCAACCTGTAGGGTCAGTATGATACATAAATACCCTAGTATCCTCCTGCTCCTACAGTAATCTATCAACCTGTAGGGTCAGTATGATACACAGATGCCATCACCTGCATATCCATTGGCGCCCATCCACAGTATGTAGCCCATGAAGCTGATAGGGATGGTCCACTTGTGTCCTATCTTGGCGATCATGAGTTTGGGCACCAGGAGGCAGGACAGGACCAGGGAGGCGTACAGCACACTGGAGTTTATCACACCCATACCCTGATTGATGTGCAGACTGCTCTGTAGACGACTCAGGCTCTGTGGGAAGGGAAAGTAAAAGTTGTGTCAGTGATTCATGTTACACGAGCAGGGAGGGTTAATCATACAGGGCCATGTTAGGTATAAGCGCATCCAACTTGTGGAAATCCACAATGTCAGCCCAGAAGGGGGGGGGCTGGACCGTCTCTTGTCAATGTTATCAGACAGGGAGAAAAAAGAGAGAGAGAGACAGAGAGAGACAGAGAGAGACCGACAGACAGACAGACAGACAGACAGACAGACAGACAGACAGACAGAAAGAGAGAGAGAGAGCCTCCATCTCCCTACTTTTATGAAACACAAAACATCAACTTAATGTTTAATTCTCCTACTTAATGCCAAAGTATTGACCTAAATCAGATGGAAATGTGCAATTGGTAAATAAAAGCCATTGCATGATTGGTACAACAATTAGGATATCGATGTGAACTATGGAATATTATGTTCAATGGAACAGTATAAGTGTACTTTGAAAAGTTCGAACTGGTAGCCATGTTCCATCTGTACTGATGGATATTATGTGCTACTACATGGAAATATATTCTCGCAAAACAATTTCTTTGCTTTTTGTATAGGTCATAATTAGGCATACAGTGCTGAAAGAGTTAACGTTTCCCAGAGGCTCAATGTTTAATTAGGATAAATTCGAATGACTGTACAACTTAAAATATGCTGTTGATGATATGATGTTGACGCATACGTTGATATATTGTTCTTACTTTTGAAAACGCAATGCGCAAAAACATTTCAGCAGATCTCCTTAGAAACCAACTTATTAGCAAAATAACATTATAGATTTCTAGATAACAATGACGAATTGAAAGTATTGTCATCGAAGTCTTTACACACTTTTCAGTAGGGCAGTAATCCTTAAACCTTTATGGAATCAATACTGAAATATGTCTATTTGAAGTAAGATATCTCAATAGGTTATCACATTATCATATATCCGTACTTGGAAACCGTCAAAACAGATAGGAGATGTCACCTCATTTATTTCACCTTTCGTATGACAGGTATCTAAGTAGTATGTTTAAGTACTGTCTTACATTTCCACTTTCTGAGCTGTTAGTTTAACAAGTAAATGGCATGATGTCAAATCAGCCGGAACATTTCGGAACATGGAGAATAGTAACCGTTGCTTAGTAGCATCGACACAAGGTGTTACATGTAGTACAGTAACTTTAGACCAAGTTGTAGTCAGAACATTGAATAAATTCAAAGAAAGCTGGATTTTGCAGGAATGGTTGGTTTACATATGAGGATTAACCTGTCAAAAGTCCCCATGTCTCCCGGGCTTGGCTTTTTTTCTACATCCGTTTTCGTATGAGATGTCAAAATACCACCAAACTGCAGATTATGCGATATCAATCACAAAATACCATCTTAATAATGAAGCATTATTATTGTACAATTCGGTAATTATATTAGGCAATCCAGTAGACAATTAGCCACAGGGCATTGACAACATTTTTAAACTATGGAAGGCCATTACGACACAAAATTATGAACTGATTAAAATGTGGTATACAGGTCCAGGAAATTCTCCCCAGAGCCAGTACTTACACCAGTGCTAATTTTCACAATGCAGGTAGCTGTGAAAACACTGCAGGGCTAAAATTAGCAACGGTTTTTTTATAACCCATTTGCTGAATTTTCTCATCAATTCAACATCACATGGGAGTCAACAGGGGCCAAAGGGTGTCTGTCAATATACTGTCGTCGGTTGTCTCACACTCGTCGATTATCGCAAGAACAGAGCCTGGACCGGTCTATAACATGGAAAGTGACTGTCAATTGAGTAGGAGAGTGGGTGATATGGAGGATAAGTTAGGGAAGCTTATATATATATATATATATATATATATATATATATATATATATATATATATATATATATATATATATATATATATAATCTGGTTGCTATGAAATAAATAGCTGAATTGTACTTGTGTCCGTCTCAATAGGTACTTAAGTACGCCCCACTTAGACTCCCACTTGACTAAAAATGTCATATTCAATGAGTCTGTGATAAAATATTAAAGTAACCAAGGAGCACGACTATCTGATAGGTTACTGCTCTCATATTGTGATGATGACAAGGGTAGCACTGTTAAATGGGTGCTTTTTGCATGGACCCATATAGTTATACCATATGCTAATGCCAAATGTTAACCTCGCCATCGAATCGTCCTATCTGACCGTCACATCGGACCGTCGTTTCAGATCGTCACATTGGACCGTTTAACACCAAATGGATGTACTACATGCATGGTAACACACGGGGAGGGGCACCTCATGATTCTTTTGTCTTTTTTTGGCATATGGCCAAGTCCAGAAACTGATCAATATCGATTGCCAAAACTCTGAGATTGAAAGTCAAAACTCTGATATAAAGTCATAAAAGTCTCATGTCAGGGGTACACATAATGTTTTGCTGGCCATTAGGCACACGATATGTGCATCTCGCAATCAACGTGTAATGATACTTTTAATAGATTAGATTAGATTATTTATTGCATTTTCTCCATGCTCACAAGTGAACATTACTAAGATTATCAGCTATAGATAAATGATTATAGGCTCATAAACAATATAGGAGTCTATAAAAATGTGTACTTGTAATGGATATACATATACATAACTCTGGTTTCATAGCTACTAAGATATTGTCCTTATCAGTCATAACTCTTTTTGCTTACTGTCCTGCTGGCTATGTGGTACGATAAAACCAGAAAACATTTCACTCATTGCGCAGTTCTCTTATGTAAGTCAATGGACTTTCTTTTGCTGTTTTGAAGACTGCTTTCAACTAATAAGGCTATTCAATAATGACATTTTATTCCTACTATCAACATTAGACTTTTACCCAGAATTGTGAGGTGTTTTTTTGTCATTATGGTAGGGTATATCATAATGATTCTGCCTATGCAATGTCATAGATCGTTGTTTAAAATTTGTTATATATCAAATCAATTTATTTTTCCTATTTTCTAAATTCTATGGATTTCTTTTCAATATTTTAAAAAGTAACACGGGACCTCAATTTTTTTTTTTCATTATCCGATTTCAAATGATCTATACAACAGAAATGGAAAAAATGATATGGGATTAAACAAAAGGGTAGCGATCATTTGCACTATACATAAATAACTATAGTTAAACTGTAATTTACGGTACTGAGCCATTCTGAAGTCAATCTTTTACTTTGAGAAAGTTCTTTCGGTCTCATAAAACGACCTCCATCGCCAAGAAAACTCTTCTCTATAGTATATAATTAGGTTAAGGTGGGTTTCTACAGATATTGTAACCCTTCAAGGACGGCATGGTGCTAAATTGCTTTTTTGGCCTATGTCAACATGACTCAGCACTGGTGAGCAACTCACCGGTGCTGCACTCCTGCATCATGACATAATGCTATAGCAGTGCTGACAAATGTTACTGCCCGTGCTGCATAGGTGTATCATAATGACAAACAAACGGGACGCCTTGAGGCATCATATGCCGCTCTTAAAGGGTTGATACTTCAATAGAACAGCCTGGTGGATAATGGCTCCAGTGTCGGCCCTAGACTGATAGATAGAGACCCCGTTATCTGCGTTATCAGCAGCTCATCAGCCCTGTAGGTATCAGGCATGTTGACGTTAAAGGCCCCATAGTACGTTCATGCCCTGTATGCCCTTTGTTGTCATGATGCATCAATATAGCACTGGCCAGTCTACTCACCAGGGCTGCATTCATGCATCATGCCAATACTTCGGTGTCCCAAGCCCCAGAGGGACGGCATGATGCAAGAATACAGCCCTGGCGAGTTCCTCACCAGAGCTGTATTCAATATAACACACTTATAAGGGACTGTGCAGTCCTTACAGGGTTACATTAATGGTCGGTAGTCCACTTGTAAGGCACAGATAGGGTGAGGGTGAGCAGGATGATCTCATGTAGGTGTGTTATCTATCTAGTATCGGCTCCTGCAATACCTACATGTTATCAGCAAATTAAGGTGAGCATGTTTCAGTGTGGAATGCGTAGATGGGGGCCCGTGGCTAGTACAATTACACTTAGACTATGTGTAAACAGCCGGGTTGGAGGGGTGATCTATAAACATGTCTGTTACAACCATTTTGTACTCTGGTGATTTCATAACGGTAAGAGGAAATAGTGTAGTGAAACAAGTACAGCAGCAAGGTAAGCTAAAGCAACATAAAACCACATAAAACAGCCGAGAATGCAGTAAAATACAAAATAAAGGTACAAATAGTCTGGTGATGGAACAAGGATTTGGGGCCTGACCCAAAGTTCTCTGATATAGTTTAAACAGTTGATTAGAAGCAGAGTCTGAGAGATATGCACTTTTAATTTTCATCCGGCAGCCTTCTTGTATATAATAGAATATGGCTGTCATATACATGATTTTAGATGACATGATTGGATTCCCTGACCACGGAAATGTATTCTTAGACCTTTTATTTGTGTTTCTAAGTAGATAAAAAGTTGAGATATGCACTTTTAAAGAGTTTTATTGATTTCTGGCAGCCATCTTGAATATCTCAATTTCCCCAAAGCCGTCACAAATACATCACGCAGGATATGGTCACCCAGACGGCCTAAATGAAGCAGCAGAGAGAAAAACTGTATCTGAGAATTTTGGGCCAGGCCCCAAATCCTTGTTCTACCACTGGACTAAAAAGAAAACTGGACAAAATGACAACCATACCATAGAAACCCCTGAAGGTGACGCACAATGGGCGTGGAATGACCACAAGGAGGACTGACCTGGAAGGCGTTGAAGTTCATGAGGAAGGCGAGGCTGATGAGGATGACGTTCTTGATGATGCGGCGCTTCTCCCTTGTGTCTGCCTCCTCCTGGGCGCGGTCCACACTCACGGACACCATGCTGCTGCCGGGTGTGGTAACGGGGGAACAGGAGCTGGAGGATGCAACAACACATACATGTAACTGATGAAAAGCTGAGGTCATGCCTGGCCATCGTTTTTTAGGTTTGCAAATGGCTTTCATTGCCAAAGTTGCCATTACTAAATCGGCACAATTGAACACTGAAAAAGTAAACTTGTCTGCAGACTCTTCTAAGTGACAAGGAAGTGGGTCCTCTAGCTCGTAAGTTTCTTTAATATGCTATGCCCTTTGTCATCATGCATCAGCGCTGCATACATACACCATGCTGATCCTTCAGGAGTGCATATTCCCTTAATAGGGTCGGCATGATGCATGAATGCAGCTTTGACTAGTCTCTGTACACGCTGGGGCTGCATACATGCATCATACTGATCCGTTGTGATTGAGCAGGTTCCGATATGGGTCGGCATGATGCCCGGGCATGATGCATGAATGCCACCCTAGGGTACATGCAGGCAACACATGTCATAATTAATGCATCAACGCGGCGTGCTGCCTTTAGATGGTTAATACATAACCGTAATGAGGAGGAGGTGACCAGGCACACAGCCCGAAGCTGCAGGAAGCACCTGGATACACCTGGACACACCACCTACAGGATATCACCGACAATCACCTAATGCGCACTGTTTAAAAAAGAAAAATCGCAATACCACATGCCATTTCCCAAAACTGTTTCACATAAATATTATATCCTTTACTTCTGAGATACATGTCTTATAACTGTGGACTGTGATGTGGAGAACAATCTCTCAACCTGAGTCATTATTATATTACTTTTGACCAAAGCATTAAGTAATACTATGCAGCGCCTTGGTGACCAAATACTATGAGAATATTTGTATAATTCTTGATGATTATTCAAAAGCAATTACGATCATGGTTACATGCAACGCAATAATTCTACTTCATTTGTGCAAGTCTATTTTGAGCAGCTGCATTGGTACACATTTGGTGATTTTAGACCAAATAAAACAGAAATATATTGCACATGCTATCACCATTTCCCCATAGCATATAACTTTTTCTACATTATCTTATAGGAACTATACATGTATTTGATTGTCACCCATCCCCTAGATATATGATACTCCAATGTGCAGTGTGTCGAACACAACCTGTAGGTTTCCCTTTACGTGCCGACTTTAATGATATAGCATGTGCCCTATGGTATTTAATGGCATTTAATTAGCATACTTATATAAGCAGTGACCTATGTTAAATGAGTATAAGAGCACCTGACCTACAAAGTGCTGCTACAGTAGGGAGGCAGTGTGAGGTGTAGGTCAGCGTGGTGACCTGGCGGCTAACGTGATGTTTGTATAGTTACACCATGCCCTCATGTGGTTACAGTTTACTATACACTATGTGGAATATTTGGGAAGGTGAAGCAAGAATGCATGGGAGAGGCGACGAGGGGAATAGAGGGGAATAGACAGAGAGAAAGGAGATTAGAGAGATCTGGGAGAGAGTGAGAGAGAGGCACACACACACATACAAAGACAGACAGAGACAGTGACACGGAGATAGCGACAAAGTAATAAGAACAGAGGCAGAAAAAATACTAAATATATCAGGAAAAAAGAGACGGATATATGATATAAAGAAAGAGTGAGAGGTTAAGATTTATCCCTAAACCACTTGGATTAGATTATGTATTTTCTCCTCTTCATTCATATGTTTTCTAATTTCTTATGGCTAACATGCCACTTCGTCCAATGGTCAAGTGGCACTGATATAGTGATCCAGTCTACCAGTCTGCCTATTGTCCCATAGCTCCCTAGCACAGGGGCATTCCTGGGTAGAGACGCTCGCCTTTGTGTTTCTATGTGTTTGTGTGTAGGTCAGCGTGTGACATGGGCCTCCTTATACTTATAGGACATTGTAGGATGAAGCTTAATGTATCACAGATGGATGGGGATAGATCGTCCAGCTATAGCTCCATGATTAAAGTCAGAAATAAACTTTTAGCATACTTTCTTCAAGTACAGCTATGTATACATCCCGGGTTGCATGACGTCTTGAAATGTCTTAATCTAACACTGTCTATACCTTACTTCATAATGATTTCCTTTCACCTGCATTTATTTAGTGTCACAAGGAAAAGTGGATTTGGTTATTTGACTGTTCATAAATTTAGCGATAATAACACTACTATTATATAGTTATATAAAGATGGCCTGCTAAATCTAACACGTAACTAAAATACAGTAAGTCATAATTATCTAGAAAGTCATTAAACAAGCACAGCTTCCTTCCATGCTAGTGATTCCCTGCATGGAAATAAAGTAGACGAACGGGAGCTAGGTACGAGTTAATTCATACACCACCCACCTGTATTTGTGTATCCCTGCTGGTGTCACAGTGTATCCACGGTCCGCAGAAGTCTGATCTACGGGACAGGGGGCCTTATATACATGTACATGCATGGGGACATGGAGGGGAGGGGGTGGGGGAGTGGTAGCATGTTTGGTTTGACCTACTGCTAGTAACAAAACAGAGAGGGGAGAAAGAGGATGGGGAAGTGAGAGTGAGAATGAGGGAGGGCGAGAGAGTGAGGTAGAGAGAAAGATAGAGGGATAGGGAGAGGGGAGGGGAAGGGTGGGGGGGGGGGGAGCAAGCAGGCGGTTAGGCAGGCAGGCAGGAGGCATGGAGTAAGGGGATAAAGGGAGGGAGGGGTGGGAGGCAGTGAGTGAGGACGGGGGAAGGGAGGAAGGGAGGAACGGAGGCAGCGGGCAGGCAGGCAGGAAGGAAGGAATGAAGGAAGGAGGGAAGGAAGGGAGGGAGGGAGGGAGGGAGGGAAGGAGGGAGAGAGGGAGTAGCATAATATTGCTGCATCTGCCATTTATATGGGTTTATAACATCATAATTATAATACGGCTACTCCCTTGTGGGATATAAGAGGGTAAGGCGAGGTGAGAGCATGAATGGCAGGGAGAGATGAGTAATACTTATATATGAATGTATGAATAGGAATAGCATGGGGTAGATCCAGGGGGATTGGGTCATTATAAACACATAAGAACGTTGTCGCGTCTTTCTTCATTCCGCCGATACTGTGTTGAGAAGGAATATGTTTACACAGAGTCCACCCCTGCTTGAGGGACAAGAGGAAGAAATAAGCAAGGAAGAATGGATGGGAGGGAGGGAGGGAAATAATGGCAGTGAGTGACCGTGGGAGGAACCGGGCAGAGGCAGACAGGTGCATGCTATAGGTAGAGGCATTTACCAGCCGTTTACACAGGTAGACCTGTAGTTAGGTAGGTAGGTAGGTAGGTAGATAGGTAGGTAGGCAGCCACCCAGTCAGCATCCCAGTGGGCAAACTTTAGTTGATTCAATGTTGATGCAACGTGTGTAGCGACATGATATCAACAGTTGATACAGGGTTGTCATTTAGTTGATATTGATGAGGTCGTCAACATTGATCATTCAACAGTGATTCAAAAGGGGTACATGCATGACCTCCGGTGATCGCACTAAGAGGCATTCATATCCATTTCAAACTAAAATGGTCAGGACAGAGGCTGTATCTATTATTCTTAGCAACATAAAGGGTGTCTTACTGAAACCATGCATTTATTCTTGTCATTTAATTCCAAATGTCAACCAAATGCACACACCATAGTTGTCAATGAAAATGAATGAGATTTTGATCAATTGTATACATTGATCAGAAAATAAGAGCTTACAATTAGGGAAAATAGATGTAGCATGTAGATAGGTTTGCTACCCAGTGGGCACAAATTTCAGTTCAATGTTGAATCAACATTAAATCAACATTGAATCAACATTGTCAACCAGTTTTCAATATTGATTCAATGACCTGTGCCCACTGGGTAAGGAGTAGGTTGTGGAGGCACCTAGTGGGAAAGGCAGGAAACACATGTTTGGTTCAAGGTTGATATCCAAACATTGCATCAATGTTGAAACAGGTGTTGGTTGACAAAGTTGAAATAGTAACATTGCATCAATGTTGAAAACATGTTGATCTACCCTGTAACCCTATATCAGCCAGTTGTCAACGTTGAATCAAGGTTTTGTGCCCACTGGGTATTGGTCCCTGGGCCCATATGTGTTTTACTTGGGCCATCTGGGCTTGCCCATATCTGGGTTATGGTCCTTATTGTCCATCAGGGCTCCCACTGGTAGCCCTGGACAAAAAGGACCAAAACCCAGGGTGGGCAAATGAGCTTGCCCAAGTAAAAACACATATGGGCCCCATTAAGCAATGTTGACTGGGCATGTAGACAGAAAGGTAGAATTCATGAGTTTTGTTAATTTGTAAGTTTTGTTGAATACAAATATAAATCAAGCAAGCAGGCATGTATAGACAACGGAAAAGAGCAGCAGGGCGGTGTCTATAGTAACGTGCAGGATCTTTAACACTTGTCTGGTGATAAAATATTGTGTGATTAGTATGTAAACCTAATTTTGGGCATCCAGTAGGCTGCTGAACATATTATATCTGTTGGAGATAATGTCTCTAGTCATGGGCTATGGAACGTTAAACAGTACCAGACAGCATACAGGTATGTTTTCATGGAACTTGGCGAGGAAGTGAATCAGATTAAATTGGTAGTAATTAAGCTAAATATGTAAAGATTGGTGTTAATGATATTATGAAAATCACTCTGTTCATATTGTGGAAAACACTAAAAACTATTTCAAACCATAAGAAATACCCCCTCCAACCCCTCCAACCCCTCCAACCCCTCCAACCCCTCCAACCCCTCCTTCTGTAAACAATAGATGACCATAGTTTTGGCAACATTGACTCACTAACTCTAGGTGTGAGGGATACAACTTAGTGTTAGGATCCTCAATGATCTATGAGCACATACTGACGTCACAATATTTATCTCACTATATCAACTAGACGTGTTCCCACCTCAAATCTGTATTGATTAAACCACACATAGGTTATCACGAAGCAATTAGATCCGCCTTAGGGAGTGATCATTTAGGAGTGAGCGGGGGGATGGGTGCAGGGAAGGGACGCTCTGCGATGGGGGATGGGGCGAAAATTCACAATTTACAAAAAAGGCTGGCTGAAGAGTTCAACCCTGCTGAGAGAGGGAGCGATTTGCTAATGCTCCTAACCGTTCACTTAGTACCGCTGTTTAAGCTTGTTAACCGTTCTGGGAACGATATGACGCTTACTGTTGCTGCATGACCACTCCCCTATAATATATCCTGGTACCCATTCTTGAACTACGTCAGTTATACATGTTGTCCTACGTGCAAGGTAGTGATGAAGGCAACAGGGAAGTAGAACTAAAACACACATACAAATATAAACATGCACTACTGGGACACCCACTCAACATGGTGCTTTTAATCCAGAATGCTCGAGAATCGTATAGCTGTCAAATTACTGATAAGTACTTGTACTCTGCATATAGTGACAATTGAATAGATAAGCATATTGATATACAAATGTATATCATCTCTTCACCACCACCCCTTGTTCTAATTAATACCACTCAAAACTTTTTAAATCTTTCCAAATATAAACCAAAGCTTGAAGAAGGTTTCATATGTCACACACTGCGGTTGTTAGTTTTAAGGAAATACACAAGACCTTCTTGCTTCTATCCTGAGCAGTATATTGTATGCTCAGGACAATAATATGAATTAAATTGAAAAGGATTGATTTGACGCTCTACACTCCCTCCCCCACACCCACAGTGATAGGCGTGTTGACATGGTCACACGGGGATCACAGAGACCTGACGGCGCCGTGAGGCTCCCTCACCGATGTCTGCCTGACGTGTGGTAGTCCTGTAATTGCGGCATGATCAACAGGGAGCTGATAATATGTTCATTTCTCGCCGCAATATCGGAGTTTTAAACTCTGATATCGACGTTTTTAACTTTGATAGCGGAGTAATACACTCTGATCTCACAGTAATTAACTCCGATATCAGAGTTACAAGCTCAAACATCGGGGGTGAACATATCGCTTGCCATACATATTGCATCTATGAGTGATGAAGGCAGATAAGGGCGGATAACGGGACATGCAAAAGTTGCTGGCAACTTTTGTTCCAGTAGATTTTGCTGTACATGTACAGCAACTGGGTACTGTAAAGTTACAGCAACTTCTACTGTAGGTTTCATATTGTTGTTCTCATCAATTTATATCCATTAATATGCATGCATGGAGAGTACTTTCCTGCATAATAGTTCAATCTCAGCTGGGATAATACACACTACACAATGTAATGGTTTAATCCTGCTTCAATGCAGCTGAACCTTATGTGATACCAGCTTTTCCCCAGTCCGGGCACTTAAGCATTTAACTTTTCCCACCAATGTGGTGTCTATTCTATACTTTTGCTGTTTTTTTGTATTATTCAACACAATTATGCAAATATCAATACACTTTATGAAAACTGCATTCAGTCTCTCTCATCCATTCTTATTCTACGATGTCTTGAGAGTTTGTCAGGTTTTATTTGACTCGGGAAAGGGTTGGGTGGAATAATTAATACAGAAATGGTCTACTGCTGCCACCTAGTGGCGGAAATCTACAGCACAATGTACTGTAAATGTACAGCAACATTGCCAGAGACCAAATTTACAGTACATAATGCTGTAATTATACAGCAAATAGTGCTGTAATACCAACTACAGCAAAAAGTGTTGTAAATGTACAGCACATTGTGCTGTTTAAATACAGTAACTTCATACAGTGTATTCAATAAACATTAACGCAATATATAGGAAACATGGCTCTGACAGTTTTCCTTTTCACGGGAAGAAGGAAAGCTTGGGGGCTCCTGATATCACTAATGCTAGAGGATTGGTTTCAATGTTGTTGAAAGTTGCTTTCAGATCTGGCTTGCGACAGATATTTGTAAAGCTGATTGCGATGACATTGTGTTTAATATTAGACACAAAGTAAGCCTAGACATGGTTCTGTTGCTTATGTTTAAAATGATATAAAGTAAAAGAATACATTTATTGAGAAAATATTGAATTCACTTCTTTGCTTGTGTTCGGACAGTGACGCATGTATTCATTTCGCCTCGATCTGCCCAACCTAGTGGAGACTCTGTGAACTGTAGCCTATGGTGCTGCTACCTTGCACTAAGTATTGGAGTAAGCCCTACCATAATACAATGGGCGACAACTTTTACCACTATATTATATAGGTCACAACTTCCGGTAATTAGTAGTTATAGTTATATACTAGTACCCGTAGTTATAAGCAAGAAAACAACAACAGTTGGTCTCCTCTAAAAGGTAAGTTTACTCCAATTAGATCCAGGTATTTGGGGGGATTTGGTCCAAAATGAGTCACCTCCTGTCATAGTAATGCATGTTGTACCTTCTGTCTTTCTACAAGCTGTGTGGGTCTGTGTACCTGGTGGGGTAGGCATTATGAACGTCTGTATATTTTAGCTAGTCGATACCTGCAGGACCATTCACAACAGCGGGGCTGTATACATTCGTATTTAGACAGGGCCCCATCAGATCGGCCCGCGTCGACGAGTTCAGATTTAGATGAACTAATTTTAGCAGGGACATACCCAGCCACCGATGACAGTCAGTGAGTCAGTGATGATGTGTGTGACTATACATGGGTCCCCAAATAAATGGCCGTGTCGCCGTGTCGATTTTAAGCAAAAGGGCCGTGTCGCCGTGTCGATTTTTATCTAGTGCATTATGGTCTATCTGGCTGTGTCCGTCGATTTTTAAAGGGGCCGTGTCGCCCGTGTCGATTTTTAAAAGTGCCGTGTCGCCGTGTCAAACGTGTCGGATTTTAACCCATGTATAGTCACATGTGTGGAAAGGCTTTTGCCTATGCATAATGCAGCATGTGTTATTGCCCGGATTATTACAAACTGTTGCAGCTCACGTATTTGGTTATACGCAAAACTACGATCTATAAATAACTAGGTGAGTCTTTTTAAAAGCGTGATGGTATTATACCGGGTCTACATCTATTTTCCAGGCACCCCTACCCCGATTGACGTTTGAATTATTATATAATGTCACCCCACCACAGGCACAGGGCTATTTCTTTTAACTGCCCCTACCCACTATAAGCTTGAAGCATTACCTACATATCATATTACTCCCATTTTAGGTCGCTGCCCCCCGTAGGATCAGGTCGCTTTACATCTACTTAAAACCATAGACAGAGCGTTTAATTTGAGGTGTATTACTGTATAGGCAAGGTAGCTACCTCAGCTTAGGGGGTAGGGAAAAAAGGGGGAAATCATATTAAAGTAATGATCCAGACTAAGAGACTCATGTCGTTTAGGCCTTGTACATGTATAAGCGCACTTCAACCTGTATCAAAAACGCTCCATGTTTAACAGAGCGACTTCAAGGCTCAATTTCAATTGTCTAAATTTGAATCATAGTCTTAATTACCTTGAGGCCCTAAGATATAAAATTTTTATAAACTATAATAAGAGGGGGAAAATACAAGAAAAATTATTCAATATCAAAAATAATATAATTTTCACTCTTTTTCTTGCAGGGATGGACGTGTGAGATTTCAGCTGGCACAGTTGGACTGAGGACCTTTAGCTGGGAGTCTGAGTAACAACACCCTGCCCCTAGCTTCTTATGCAGATTCATACGGGACCTAGGCCGAGGCAAGATGACATACCATGAGGACGAGCCGTCAAGCATCTAAACCACACCAGTCATTTGCTGTAGGTGGGGCTACCATCACTGAAGCACATCTCCGACCGTGCATGAGTCCGTTGAGACAGGGCAGGTTCCCAATGTAGCAGATTAGTCATCATCTAAAGATGTGGGAAAATCAAGCTTCTGCGTCTTCATCTCCTCAATGTATAGGTCTTAACACTGCTTAAGACGAGTCTGAGATTGATTTTGTGTTTTGTCAAGGGTGAGTTTCTAATTCCCTCCCCATGTAAGTAATGCTGACGAATCTCGACAAAACAGCGCAGATATCTTTGCGTGTTCCATATGTAAATTGTTAGATATCCCCGGTCAAAGTTAAGGGCAAGGATCCCCAGTGTGCATTATCAGTGGTAACTCAAAGACAGAGTATCCACTCTTGAAAGATTAATCGTCATATCACTAAACACATAGGAACTTGTCAACTAAATCTTGGCCAACATCAGGATCAGAGTCAAATCATAGTAGAAACTAAAAAGTCTTCCGGGGCTTAATTCCTAGGCTTTTATACGTTTTGCTGAATAGTTTCTTCGAGGACAGAGATTCAGCCGTGCTGGTCTCCAGCATCCCTCGGGGGTTTCGTTTATGTGTGGAGGTTTACCACTGTAATCAAATAATGGCTGACACAGGTCCCCACAAGTGTCCACAATGTGGTAAAGGGTATGCACAGGCAGGTACCTTAAAGACACACATGATGATCCACACAGGGGAAACACCTTATAAATGTTCTCAATGTGATAAACAATTTATGTGGGCAGCTAGCTTAAGGTCACACATGATGACCCACTCAGGAGAGAAACCTCACACATGTTTACAATGTGGTATGCAGTTTGCACAAACAAGTAATTTAAAGGAACATGTTATGACCCACACAGGAGAAAAACCTTACAAATGCTCTGTGTGTGATAAACAGTTTACACGGTCAGGTAGCCTAAAGACTCACATGGTGACTCACACAGGAGACCTCCCCTTTGAGTGCTCTATATGTAGTAGACTGTTTAAATATCGAACTAGCTTGAGGTCACACATGTCGGTGGCTCACACAGATGAAAAAAGTGAAAACTCTCACATATGTTCTCAATGTGGTAAACAGTTTACTGCCGCTTATATCTTAAAGACACATATGATGATTCACACAGGAGAGAAACCTCACGAGTGTTCTGAATGTGGTAAACAGTTTACACACATAGATAGCTTAAAGTCACATATGATGATTCACACAGGAGAAAAGCCTTACACATGCTCCCAATGTGGTAGACAGTTTAGACAGGCGAGTACCCTGAGAGGGCATATGCTGATCCACACAGGAGAAAAACCTCACGCGTGTTCCCACTGTGGTAAACATTTCAGGCAGATAGGTGCATTAAACCTACATATGAGGACCCACACAGGGGCCCCAACATTTAAGTGTACTCTTTGTAGTCGACGATTCAAAGATTCAAGTCTTCTAGAAGAACACATGGTGAAGTACAAAGGTGAATGTTCTCACACATGTTCTGAATGTGGTAAACGCTTCATGCAGGCAGGTGACTTGAATAGACATATGGTGACCCACACAGGAGAGAAACCTCACAAATGTTCCCTGTGTGGTAAACAGTTTACAGCCGCTGGTAGCTTAAAGACACATATGATGATTCACACAGGAGAGAAACCTCACGAGTGTTCTGAATGTGGGAAACAGTGTACCACATCCAGTAACCTAAAGAAACACATGGTGACCCACACAGGAGAGAAACCTTATGCTTGCACACAATGCGACAAGATGTTTACACAATCAAATACTTTAAAATCCCACATGATGATCCACACAGGAGAAACCCGTCACCACCAGATACGTCACACATGCTTTGAATGTGGCAAAGGTTTTACACAGACAGGTCAGTTTAGAAGACACATGAGGACTCACACAGGAGAGAAACCTCATACATGTTCTCAATGCGGCAAAAAGTTCTCAGAGCAAGGTCACTTAAAGGAACATATTAGAACCCACACAGGGGAAAAACCTTATACATGTTCTAAATGTGGTAAGCAGTTTGCACAGGCAGGTAGCCTGAATTCACACATGACAACCCACATGGAAGAGAAACCTCACAAATGTGCTCAGTGTGGAAAACAATTTACACAATCAAGTGCCTTGAGATACCACATGATGGAGCATGCAGGAGACTTACCCCACAAGTGTTCTCAATGCGATAGACAATTCACAAAGCAGTGTCTTTTAAAGGCACACATGATGACCCACACAGGGGAAAGACCTCACACATGCCCTCACTGTGGTAAAGCATTTAGTGGGGCTTTTAACTTAAAGGCACACATGGTGACCCACACAGGAGAAAAACCTCACACATGTTCTCAGTGCGACAAACGGTTTACACAAAAAAGTTCATTAACGACACACATGAGGACTCACACAGGGGAGAAACCTTTCCCATGTTCTCTGTGCAACAAGGCATTTACGAGCCGGGGTAATTTAAATTGGCATATGGTCGTCCACTCAAGAGAAAACAAATACCAATGTTCTCAATGTGGTGAAACGTTTATGGAGGTAGTTACCTTAAGGATGCACATGATGACCCATACACTAGCACAACATGGCACAACAGGTTTACAATGTGCTGAACAGTTCCCAGCGCCACACCAGCTGATGACGCCCCTGAGACCCCAGTGTGTGTATTGTGGTAAGGAGTGTGAGCACCATGTGGCTCTAAGGTCCCACATGGTGCTTCACACCGGTCAGAACTACTCCAGCTGTGCTACCTGCGTGAAGGGCTTCACTCAGACAGCAGACCTACTGCAGCACCTTGGGACGCACATCATCGTGCCTGCATTATTGTTTGCTGGTGGTATCCAAGTCAACACCAACTACTTACACAGGATTGACTTCTAATCGAGTGTGCGCAGATGTGCGCGGCCATTCTAGTTTTGATCTTGAAATACCTCGTGTGATTTAGACAGGCATCAGACCTCACACACAATCATTGACAACGCATTTGCAGGGAAAAAGCCGAGGTCTGAGAACAGAACTGGTCAACCTTTCATGAGATTGTGTCAGCGCATAAATGGTGATCGTTGAAATTTATATATCGTGTGATATCGTTATGCAGACCTGAGACAAAATTTGAACTGTCAATAACCGAATGAATTTCTCTTATCGACAGTTGCATATGTATTCAGAATTGCCAATAAGATAATTGTGTTTCAGTGAGAGAATTCTATTCTGATATTAAACGTTTAGACTGTTGATAAAAGAATCGTGGTCATGCAGTTAGAACTGTCAAATAGTCACAGCCTTGGGTGGCAGTTGGGTGTTATCAAGTTGGTCACACGTGTCATTTGGATCTGACGCCGCTCAGGATGTGAGACCACTGTATTCTCCAAACAAAGACTGCACGAGTACAGCTTCTGAATCAACACTTACTCCTGTATAAACACTGATTTGTAAAACCAGACTTTGTTTTAATTTTCCTGGACACTCTTGAGTTCTTTGAAATATATAGGATAGACTGATATATATTAGATTAAGATTTAACTTTAAGGCGTGAGGTATTTTGTATCAACATTTATTTATTCTGATATCACGATCCACCTAAACTGTAAACGTCTCTCAGGTGACATTCTCCAACTAGTACATAACACAATGAAAGAAATGGCAGAGAGAATTGGCTTCTGAGTCAGTGCGATTGAATATGATCATAATAATCCAGTTCAATGTTACTAAATAAGAAAACGAATACTTACTCTACTTCATTTATGATTCCTTTTGTTGTTGTTGATGATTAAATTGGAATAAAGTTTTGAATCAATAAAAGTGTTTAATTCTGTATACTCGATAGGCAGAGCGAGGATGTACATGAGATGATGAGGTATTTTTGCCAAATACCTGACGGTTTTAAGAAATGCCCTTGTCTCAATTTCCCCTGTAACCTTTACTGAGCCCTTATGTCGATTTTAAGAAATTCATTTCACTGTCGACTTTAGAGGTCTACATTCATTGGAAAGAAACACGGAACAGAATTTAGTTCCACAAGACTTGCCTAAAGCTAAGAGAAACGCATGCACAGCTGACACCCAGTGGGGGATTCAGACACTAATGTAGACCCTTTTCATAGTGCTGCCACCTGCATATAAACAGTGTAGTTAGCCTCAGTATGTCTCAGTGGGGGACAACTTTTACCACAATTATATAGGTCACAACTTCCTCTGCTTCGGCAAGTGGAAAACAACAATATTTACTGCATGAAGGTAGTTCTACTCATATACCAGATTTAAATACTGTATATACGCCCTAGCCTCTCTCTAGTGCAGTGCTGTACTTAGACTTTGATATGCCAACCCTACCTCTGCAATCTGCTGGCTCTGTCATGTAGTAGGCCCACTAGTACTACTACTAGTAGTCTGCTAGGTACCGTAGGCTGTCACTTGCCAATGCCAGTGGCAGTGGGCCAGTCTCAAGCCTTGACTCAAGGATTAGCAATTTAACAACAGGGTGGGTTGGTGTACTTTTGCCATAACTTACCCCCCCCCCCCCCCCCCCCCCCCCAAAAAAAAGAAATTCTTGCTAAAAGATTCCCCCCAAAAAAAAGAAATTCTTGCTAAAAGATTCAAGATTCAAGATTCAAGAAGGCTTTATTGACTAATGTAAGGATACATTTATGTCAGCACCGAGTTAGCATTGATGGCATTATGCACAGTTTTTATATAAGAATATATACAGTTGGTGGCTCCTGGCCTGTTTGTTGATATACAATAAGGTTATACAGCTAGTATTTGAGAGACCTTTCTATTGTCGCGATGCTTATCATAAGCAGTGGCAAACTTAATATATTTTGCGAGCACTTTGAATTTCCAGCAGGTTACAATATAGTATTACATGCTTAACATTTTGCTTCACGTTACAGTGTGTGCACATATTAGTTAATGGTTTCTTACCTCTATAACTCATTGATAACTTTCTGTTTCCCGCAGCAAGAGCAGATCTACATAGTGGTACATGGCCATGAGCAGCATCGCAGTAAAAACCACAACAGAAAATGACGCCTACACGATGGCCATTGTCAGCTTTGCTCAGGCTACCTTCGGCCATCTGGACGCTGCCCCACAACATGACGTGACGTCAGACACTTTGACCAAACGTGACGTGACATTGGATGCTGCAACGCAACCTGTCGTAGCATCAGACACTGTGACAAAACCCGATGTGACATCAGACACCATGACACTACATGACGTAATGTCAGACGCTGTGCCACTACCTGACGTAGCGTTACTCCCTGCAGCAGCCCCACAAACAGTACAAACTGACAAACCCACTGCAACAGAACCTAATCTGACGTCCCATGTCAATGACAAAGAGACAACCACACCATCCACAGAGCAACCTGAAAAAACAACACAACCGAAAAAGAGAACCCAAAAACGAAAAAGGGAACCTGAAAATTGGAAGAAAAACGTCATGAGTAGAAAGTGTAATGCTGGTGAGGAGTACATTAACTCTAAAGGCCAGCAAATTAAAGCTAAGACAATGGGTCCAGGTTGCGGGGTTAAGTGCAAATATAATTGCCATGGACAATTCTCAGAGGAAACTCGACACAAGATTTTCAAGAGCTTCTGGCAGATGGCAGGTCCAACTGACAGACGTTACTACGCAATGCGTTACATCTCAAGGAGGGAAGTAGCAAGAAAAACGTCAAAACTAGAGCATTCAAGAAGAAAACAATCCCTCCTGTACACCCTGCCCCAGAAGGGTGTGGAAATACCTGTGTGTAAAGTCTTTTTCCTCCATACTTTAGCAATCACTGACAAGTTGATATTTACTGCCATCATGAAGACAGACGAGCAGGGCGTGATGGGAGCGGACAGACGAGGGCGGCACGGCAAACAAAGATGTATCTCAGAAGGTCAGAAAGAAGAAGTAAGAAAGCACATCACTTCATTCCCAACGGTAGAATCATCATCGCACAACTGCCCAACGTCAAAATCGCGGCAGTATTTGGATCCCCACTTGTCTGTGACAAAGATGCATTTGTTCTATTCACTTGAGTGTCAGAAGAAAGGCATCCCCGCTGTTAAGCTACACTTATACAGAACAATATTCAACACAGAGTTTAACTTTGGGTTCCAGACTCCGAAAAAGCTTACAACGTCAGCCCCTAGGACCTAAACACACAAGGTGTGTCTTGTTCAGTGTGGGCTGGGACAGAAGTGTGTGTGAAAGTGGGCCCTGCCTCGTCTTCTACATGCAATGTTAGGCTGAAACTGTACAAATACTTTCCTTTCGGACAAACTTGAAGACCTAAGCCGATAGTCCCGTTCTACTGCATTTTGCATTTTAGGGCACTGGTAAACACTTACAAACTTGTTACACTGTTAAACTACTGAAATTAACTCTAGGTCAGCGTTCTTTTCATGAGGTTTCATCCAGCTTGACCTTTGTAGCCTGAGCGTCATCGCTGGTATCTTGGATTCCCGGTGTCTGTGCACTGGTTGCTGAAGTATCCTTATCCTGGTACTGGCATATCGACCCCCCGTCCTGAAGATGGGGCAGGGGAACCGGCCATGGCCCCTTAAATATCAGCAATGATGCTTGGATTGCACAAAGTCAATGTCCCTTATCTCACATTAATAAGGTTTACATGATGCCGTCACTGCGTGTGTGAAGACGGTTGTTCTCCCGCAAGCAGTGTATAAGTCATACATTAGTTAATATCTTGCCTACTTGCAATCATCTTTGTGCGTTCATCATCCATTCATTCAGATGTTTTAATTGCAATCAGCAATAACCAAGGCAGAGATAAGAGGGCACCATCCGGATACCACTGGGTGCAGCTGGTGCTGCCATGTGCTCATTGGCACACGAGTCTCTCACCGGAAGTTGGTTCTATGCTCGGACAGTAGCTTGTTCCTGGCTTAAGTTGGTGCGCGGGAACCTGGTGCCTGCCTAAATCTCACAATGTATTCCGAGTTCAGAACCAATGCAGTCGCGCACACCCAAACATCTTAATCTAATTACAACATTAGTTTGTGAAAGGGCCACTATAATGGGCTCGCTATTGGTTGGCATTTGACATTGTTTCTGTCGTGTGAGATATCTACACATGTATATAGTAAAAACGGCTGTTTATAAGTCATATTGCTGTATATCTTTGAAATAAAAAAATGTGTATGTATTATTCATTGAGTCGTTCAATTATTCCATCAAAGAAAGTCCCACAAGTTCCTTTTCTTGGAAGTGGCCTGATGATATGATTTCTAATAATTTTGTTCGACCTCACGCAAAACCACCCCCTGCCCTTGTGATCTAAAAAACAGTGACCACTACCTTTCCCAGTCTAGCGTACAGGAAATCCGCTATCAGGTCTTAACCCTTTGATGCACACATACTGCGTTAATGTTCATACCATTTAGTTGTCACGATGTATTAATACATTTCGGACAGGTAACTCGTTAGTAGACTCGTCCATGCAACGTAATGCACCCTGCAGGGTTGATATACTCCCAATGGGCCGGCTTGATGCACAGACGCTAGCACCGCATTTGCACAAAATATGAATCAATTGATAAAAAGCCTCAAGGCGCCATCATGTTGTCCATGAAGGGTTAACAGGTTGCCCTTACATGAGTTATACCATGGGTATCTCAACACCTGTCCAGGACCACAGGACAGCCACATGTCTGTGTACCTGTAGTGTGTCAGTGTACACGCCGCACCATGAGGGGGCCTGCACTCTTCCTACCCTGGGTTGCCATTTTGATATCCCTCTACGAAATATCAGGTATCTACATTCATAATTATAAGACGTTTGGCCTATTTTGACATGGATTGCATGTTTTTGAAATCTGGCCCTATACTATACTAGTAGATAGGGAAATGGTAGTGGGAAGTGGGGAGTTTTCATGGCTACATTTTGCCAAGCATTTGCACAACCTTAAAGAGACTACTTCTTCATTTTCTGGGTATACGTGCCGTTACTTACACTACCACTACCAGGAGTGGTGAATCGGGCCGGCACATGATTCATGCAATGCGGGCAATTACTGATGCACCAGGGCCTTGTGTATTACAGCTCTATGCTGGCCTCAAAGGGTTAACTGTAGACTCTACCTGCAGGGGTCCCTGTGCAGGATGAGGCGGCAGGTACTGAGGGGGATGACTACCCCATGGGCAGCTTTAAACTCTACACCAAGTACTAGTATTGGGACTGGTTACATCATAAACATTACAGAAGTTTAACGGATGTACTATCTTAGACTGAGTCCGGATTGAAACAAATTCTGTCGAGTAGCAGTCCAATAAGCACCCAATGTTATTTTTCTCTTCACAATTTAAGAAACTGAGAATATAGTAGAAATCCAATTATCTAATTGTGCTTACACTTTGGACCAGCGATAGCCCATATAACATGCTAGCATGCAATTTGCATTTCATTTGATCTAGCCTAAACTGTTTGATGACTTTATGCTTTTCTGCAAACGGAAGTTTGAGTGATCCAATCCTGCGATTTAGAAATTGAAATCAATTCCTCATGTAAAGGAACACCATAAATTGTGGGGAGGACATCTTACCTACCAAGAAGTCCATCAGCAAGACCTTCTTCGACCCAAGTAAAAATGTGACGATGTTCGCTCACGGGTATCTTGGTGCCGAATGGAACTGGTACATCCACGACCTCAAAAACGCTCTGCTCGCCAAGGTTAGCAATATTGCTGTATGAGAAAATTCCATAAAGCTTAGTCTTCATTCGCTATTAACTCTATTTGCTATCATTCCTCGCATTTGGGGGTATTCTCCATTTTCAGGACC
The DNA here is from genome assembly GCA_947462335.1 of Harmothoe impar. Lineage (NCBI taxonomy): Eukaryota > Metazoa > Annelida > Polychaeta > Phyllodocida > Polynoidae > Harmothoe > Harmothoe impar. The sequence continues at coordinate 21,849,895 of OX381714.1, forward strand.
AGGGTCCAGAGTTTGCGGTGCAAGTTGAACTCAACAAGAACTAATTAGAAATAGGCTGGAACACTCACTTGCCCATGTATATATACATTTTGTAAGACCAACCTCACACAGTGGGACACTAATTTACTACATACCCTTACACTACAGGAGGACGTCAACTACATCGTGGTGGACTGGAGTAACGGTTCTATAGACGTGTTACCTGAGGCTGAGAAGGCCACCAAGGTGGTGGCTCAGGAGATAGCAGGCCTCATCACTGTCTTTAGAGACCAATACAAGGTCAGTTTATAATCATAAGACTATAAGGCTGAAAATCACCAAACTGACCTTTTTATGCACTTCTTTATCATCACAAGCACCATATTTTATATCAATAGCCCGGCAGGGGAATTCCTAGCTTTATCCAACATGTGTGTATTGGAATCTAATTACTTTCACTTTGGTGTACAGCAGCAATGGGGTACCACTTAGATAAACGACTCCCCTCTGTACCCTTCCGATCTAGTAACATTGGACAGGGTCTATCTGATGTGACATGGGATGTGGTAGCTCAGTGGTAGAGCATCCGCTTTGGAGTTGGAAGCTCCGGTTCAAGTTCTGCCATTTCCAAGAAACGTTGTTTTCAGAGAAACCTTAATTGTCCCTCACACTGGTAATTTCTTTTGCAACTTTTTGATGAACTTTTAATTGCCATATTTGGTATCAAATTAAAGCTTGTACTGTCAGTAATGAGTTGGCTAGAAATAACTAACATTCTCCTAATTGCAACCTCTCAGCAACTCTTTCGAATACTACTAAAATGTGAATTGGTCACAAATTCATGTTTTTCAATTCATTCCCCCCAAGTAAAAGAATAAAGGGGAAAAAAGGCTCTCTCTTCATGTTTCAGGGCTTGGTGGTGAGATACATAAATCTTTTGAGTGGCCCTATTGTCATTATCTCACAAAATATTGACACTCTTTGACTTGATTATTGAAATTCAAATCTGAGCTAAAATCCATATCATATAGATGCATGAAACTGTACAGATGTTGTGTTGCTTAATTGTGCGTTGTTTAACACTTGTAGATGCCGCTATCAGGGATACACCTGATTGGTCACTCCTTGGGTGGCTGGGTCGTGGGCCTCGCCACACAAAACTTCACTGATCCCTTAATAGGCAGAGTGACCGGTAAATTCATCTTTAGCACTTAATCAGAAATCTATAGGTATTTTGTGTATTATGGGTGTATGGTCTGACAATATTCCATATAGGACAATAGCTCTGGCCAGTGCGCATTCATACATCATACCAACCCTACAGCTACAGTGTTGATACACTCCTGAAGGATCGGCATGATCCACCACTGCATTCAAAATGTCTTTGTTTGCAGGCCTGGACCCTGACCCTGGTAAGTACAAGGGGCGTGCCCTGTTCACCGACATCATACACACCACTTACGAGTCTGATGGCGCTGAGGCCGATGCAGACTTCTGGCCAAACAACCATGACATTGGAGGAGACATCCCCTGGGTGTCGGCCCACATGTATGCCGTCTACATGTACACCATGTCCATAGGCAGGTGCCCCTTTGTGGCCACTCAGTGTGGTACCTGGGATGACTACCTGGCAGGCCGGTAAGACTAATAAAGCACCTAGCAGATTCAACAGGTTCTATCCCCTCTTTGTGACCTTTAGCCCACAAGATAGTAGCACTTTGTTGGCTAATGCCCCCACACTCCCTCTATAATGTGCAGCAGGCTTTAGGAAGCTCTTGTTATCAACTTAATAAGTACTACAATATATGTCACCAATTTAATTATTTGTGTTGTATTCAATATTGATATATTAATCAAACACTTGTTGCATCTTTAGGCTTTGCCCATTTTGGATGTAGGACACTTTTTCATCTGTTTTTCATCTAATAGCGCTTTGCCTCTATGGGGAGGCCTTCACATACAGTATTGCCTTAACCTTAATGGCACAAGTTCCAAATTCTACGATATCAATAACCCTAAGTCTCCCTCTTTAGTCTTTTACGGCACTCCAATTCCATCTGGAGGACTGCTAAGTTGATTAGACATGTTTTTTTCTCAGTTTTTGTCTGCCTGCTCAGCTCAAAGTTGGATTTTAAAATGTATCATCATGTTGCTGTGTTTTAGGTGTGGAGCCAACCCACAGAGTAGGATGGGTCACCATGCCAACAAGTACCCAGGCCGCGGCAAGATGTACCTCAAGATCAACAAGGAACCACCATTCTGCTAATTCCAGTATCAATGTATCAACAAAGGTTAACAGAGGGGGATTGAAAATAGAAATAGCTCATAATCATGAAACAGGACTCTCACCTAGACCATATTTTCTTTGCTATTCAATCATACACTGCTTGTTTAGCAATGTAGATATTCTTCTTCATACATTGTAGTAGAAAATCAAAATGGTTTCATATATTGTACCTGAAATCAACTTGTGATGTTTTATTAACACTTCCCTTTGAACTGACAAAAATTAAACCTTACAAATACAAATTTCCTAAACATCTGACAATACATTCAATTTTTTATTTGCATGACTTTTAAATTACAATTTCTTTTGACCAACGGTCATGTTGTACAGATGCTATGCACTGTCAATTTTAGCAATCAATTTGTTTTTTAAATTTCAATAGAAGCAGGCTATTGACGTGATTGAGATATAAGATCATGACTGTACTCGATGGCAAAACTATTTTAGTGACATGTGGCATGGAACACTGGTAACAGCGCACCATAACATTATGTAACAGGGTAAAAGCCTTGCGGACATTTCCCTCATCGTCTACATTTTAGATTGGATATTTCATGGGTGGGTATCATAGCTTCATAACAGTGTCGCTTCGTCCAGAAAAGCCTGATCTTCTCTGGAGACTGTCTTTGGAGGTGCACCCCGAGGAAGGATCCTAGTTCGTGTCAATTCTTGCAGTGGTTTACAGTTGCTAATTGAATCTTCTACACGTTTCATGTAATGAGGAGACTTTTCAGTTGAGAAGTAACTTAAACTCAGGGCTGGGCATGTATTGATATGCTGGAGCAAACCTAGAAATTTCTGGAGCAAAGTCTTTCATGAGGGTAGACATTAACCCCCCCCCCCCCCCCACGTCCCTCTCCCGTCTCCTCATATCAAGGGAGATTTTGTGTGTGAAATCCTAAAGAATTTCATGAGACCTTGGCGATTTTAGGCATATTTCTACTGGAAAAATTATCATAGATAAATTACCTTTGGATTACATCCAAAATGGGCAAAGCCTAAAGATGCAACAAGTGTTTGATTAAAATATCAATATTGAATATAACACAAATAATTAAATTGGTCAGAGGCGTAGGAAGCAAATCTTTATTGGGGGGGTCCAGGGGGGCCCCACTCTAACCAACTTTAAGTATCGATTTTTATGCATGATGTATTATATATACTTTTATATTAGATTGTATGGAAAATAAGTATTTGAGCCCCCTCTAGATCTGATTTGGGGTCCCAGCCACCTCTGTACCCACTTTTTCCTATGCGAGAGAGGTAAGGTTTGGAAATTGTGTGTATTATGTTGCAGGTCTTGACAAATTTTGGAGGGGCCCAAACATATTCAGGCCCCCCCCTCCTTAGTGATTGGGGGGGCCTGGGCCCCCCTGGCCCCCCCTTTTCCTACGCCACTGTTGGTGATATATATTGTAGTACTTATTAAGTTGATAACAAGCGCTTCCTAAAGCCTGCTGCACATTATAGAGGGACTGTGGGGTATTAGCCAACAAAGTGTTACTATCTTGTGGGCTAAAGGTCACATAGAGGGGATAGAACCTGTTGAATCTGCTAGGTGCTTGTTAGTCTTACCGGCCTGCCAGGTAGTCATCCCAGGTACCACACTGAGTGGCCACAAAGGGGCACCTGCCTATGGACATGGTGTACATGTAGACGGCATACATGTGGGGCGACACCCAGGGGATGTCTCCTCCAATGTCATGGTTGTTTGGCCAGAAGTCTGCATCGGCCTCAGCGCCATCAGACTCGTAAGTGGTGTGTATGACGTCGGTGAACAGGGCACGCCCCTTGTACTTACCAGGGTCAGGGTCCAGGCCTGCAAACAAAGACATTTTGAATGCAGTGGTGGATCATGCCGATCCTTCAGGAGTGTATCAACACTGTAGCTGTAGGGTTGGTATGATGTATGAATGCGCACTGGCCAGAGCTATTGTCCTATATGGAATATTGTCAGACCATACACCCATAATACACAAAACACCACTTCTGATTAAGTGCTAAAGATGAATTTACCAGTCACTCTGCCTATTAAGGGATCAGTGAAGTTTTGTGTGGCGAGGCCCACGACCCAGCCACCCAAGGAGTGACCAATCAGGTGTATCCCTGATAGCAGCATCTACAAGTGTTAAACAACGCACAATTAAGCAACACAACATCTGTACAGTTTCATGCATCTATATGATATGGATTTCAGCTCAGATTTGAATTTCAATAATATCAACCTTGAATCAATCATTTATCAGTGCTGGAATTCAATGTTCAGTGCCCACTGGGCTCCATTGCCACATACACCACAGTTGCCTGAGAAAACAAAAGAAATGGCCTGACTGTATTTTACGTACATGGTTGTGTATAATATAATGTGGATGCAGTTCAGTGAGCACACTCTCCTACTGTGATGTAAGTCAGCTATGATTCACGTGACTAGCTGCCTCGGACAATGGTATTCATCCACAGCTGCTGCCTTCACTGAAAATCCATAGATTGAAAGGGTTAGTGGCTGAGTCGGCTTAAAAATAACCTTCCCGTACCTGCCCTGTCATGGTTCAGTCACCTTTGTGAACACAAATGCGTTATTCTACACAGGACATGCACACAGAGCAGGAAGGAGTAGTCGTGTGTACTGCTACACTTAGCTATCCTATGTTACACGTTACATCTTTGTACATAGAGACATTCTGAGGAGAGAACGGACATTGACAAGGGAGAGAGCACCGTTCTCATTGTTGGTAAAAAGGCTTAAATAACCCTCAATGTTGCCACGACGGCTACATTACTGCAAGTATCGCTAGAGCAGCCTGAGAGTGAATTACAGGACACATATTATACACTACAGACATGGGTGACAAGCCTTGCCTGAGTGGCTTCCTCTACGCCGCCAACAGTCTGCTCATTGTCAAAGGTATCCTCTGGGTCATCTACGCTGTTCTTGAAAATTTCATAGAAGATTTGGGTGCTTCTGGTCGACAACGTAGAGCCTCACCCGATGAACTCCCCCCATTGCTAGAGTCCATCTCCATTCCAGTCTTTGGTGTCGCATCTCTGGTATTTGGAATCATCGGCATGATGGGCACAGCGAGGAAGCATCAGCGGACGCTGACTGCACAAGGCTACCTGCTGGGGCTGCTGCTGTGTGCTGAGGTGGCCGTCTATGTGGTATTCGGGATATACGATGCTCTCACACTTACCTATGGCTTGCTGTGGGTAGGTGTCATCGGTGCCGTCCTCACCATGTTCACCTGCTTCCTCATTGTATGCTGGGATTAGACAATGTCATGATTTCTACAAGCTCAGAGACTGATGCAAATATCACGCAATTAGTCGCAGATGTTCACCGGTGTACCCCAGTACAAAGAAGGAGTTGATTTACGTCTGATATGGGATTTACAGCTTCCAGATCATGGAATAAATGATACATAGACAAGCTGAGTGTTTCTTCGTATGGCTGACAGGACATCGATCACAGGGACATTTCCTCCCTAGGGCATCTTTCCCTAGGAATCTACTCCTTAGGACATCTACCCCCTAAGACATTTACCCCCTAGGACATCTACCCCTCAGGACTTCTACCCCCTAGGACATCTACCCCTAGGACATCTACCCCCTAGGACATCTATCTCCTTGGACGTTTACCCCTTGGAACTTTTATCCCCTATAGGACTTCCACCCCCTCCATATTCAATATGATGCCCTTTTCTCAAAGAAGAAGCAATGCTCTGGAATGATATTAGCCTCATAGAAACCTAAACCCGAACACCTGCTTGCCTAGGACTTTTAAGATCAAATCCCACGACGCTAGAGAGGCTTGAAAAACGTAGTTTATTATGAAATCCTGATCACTTAGCCGATTCTGAGGCCTACATTGGCTAAGACTAGCCCAAATCGGTGAGAAAGTGTTCCCTTTCTCTTGTGATTTGGGAAATCGCAAGGATCAATAGAGTTAGATATTTTCCCCCAGAAGACCTAGAAAATGTTGCTTATTAGAATATGTCAATAATTTGGTTTATATAGGGGGGACACTCCAAATATCTTTAGGCTAGTTCAGAGGGAATAGTCAAGACAAATCATACTATGAAGTAACTCCCCTCAAACAGATCCTTTAACCAGTCCTGCAAGCAACACTTGCCTGCCTATTATTGACCACTGTGGGATTTGGAGAGGCATACGATCATGGGACAAGTATTGCGATTTACAAGATTGGCAACAGTTGCCCCTTGTTATTATGTCAATAATCAACACTTTCTGGCCCATTTTTCGTATTGTGGGATTTGACCTTTACCCCTGGGACATCCAACCCCGCAGACATCTATCCCCATGGATCTTTGCCCTCTAGGACTTCTACCCCTGGGTACAGCTACTCCCTCCACATTGTGACTCAAACATATGGGTATGTGTGAAGGCCACCACTTAGTGAGGCATATATACAATGACTGACAATGGAGGAATTTAAATGCATAATGTCATGTTTAGGACATTAGGGTGTATACACTAACGTTTTTGTCATGGATCACCAAGGATAACTCATACCTGTAGGCTGTTTATGAATCTGATTATCATAATAGCTTATATAAGAAACACTAATTATAACATGATACTTCATGTGTAACAGCTTGTTGATTTATTTAGGTTGTATCAGCCTGACTTGGAAAAGACTTACAATACGGGTTTACAAGTTTGTACAAGAATAAACTGTATTCTCTCGTGAAACAAGATACGTTGATGGTCTATAATATATCATTTCTTTGAATCTACTCATGGTTCACTGGTGGAAAATAAAAGTAACAGTTAATATAGTCACACAGTTTATATTTTGCCACGAGGGCTGTCGAAGATATTGCACATGATGAACAAACTTGTTGAACTTGGTGAAATTAATTTCTTATTTAGACTTAGTAGTCTAGCATTATGTTTTTAGCATTTTAACATTTTAATTAGCATTGGATGACTCTATATCAGCCTCTCTTAAGTACTCCTTTAAAGCTCCTGACGTCAGGTTGTGTTATCATTAATGCAGGGATATGACTTTGTCCATATTTGTAGTGGGTGGCACTTGGTTGGTAAGTAGGTATGAATGGGTAAACATTTAGGGAGCATTTCCTAACCAATAATTTAAAACCTACCAAGCATTTGACACGACTGGGTATAAAAGCCTTCCTCCTAGTGGGCACAAAATTCATTGAACCAACCTTGAATCAACCTTAACAACCATTTATCAATGCTGAAATTCAATGTTCAGTGCCCACTTGGCTCCATTCCCACTTACACCCCAGTTGCCTGAAAGAACAAAAGAAATGGCCATACACTCTGAGTGTAAGTCAGATATGATGCACATGACTAGCTGTATAAGACGTTATAAACCTTGGACAATGGTAATCATCCTCAGCTGGTGCCTTGGACAATTACCCTGTCCTTGGCTTATAAAACCTATACAGCAAGCCATTTGTACCATAGCTAATACCTATTTTGCCTCTCTCAGCCCTTATATAATGTTCCCAATCCAAAGCACTCTACCCATACTCGGTCATGCCCTAGTTACACTAATAGTGCATATACTGACCTAGGAGATTCATAGTACAGGCATTGTCATATGATCTGGGTGCCCCCTTTGTAAAAGACATTAAAGTCCTCCGTTGTTGTGGAGGGAGGATCATTGGTCTTGGCATTATCATATATCTAGGGTGCTGTAACAAGGATACATTGGGCTATGGCGGGGCCAATATGCATCTTAAGAATGGACCAATATTGTAATTCTGATATTAGCAAATCATTAGCTTGATCATTGGTCCAGTTGTGGCCCATGCTTGCATTGATTTCACGTTGGCAGAAAGCAGGGTCCAGTATTTTAGCATTATTCCATGATTGGGAACTAACCCCCAACATATGATTCTCAATATAGGACCACTACAGCAATCGCTTATATTGGCCAATACTGTTTATATCTATATGATTGATATGTTGTGAGCATTGTTTGTGTAGTGATTCAGATATTGTGGTTCTCATCTAAGTTGTTGGATGATCCATATTGGGAAAAACCTTTGTAAGCACATGAAAGTCAAGTAGCATTCCTGTCTTTGCAATCGATTCTCAGTTCCAAAATGTGTAACCCAATTTGATTGCAAAGCAGGAGCCTGCCTCTTAAAAACTGTTCAGCCAACATTGAATACCCATGCTGGGGATCGTATAGGCAACTTTGGGCCAATGCTTAGTTATCATCAATGTTGGTCCAACATCATGAATAATGTAATCACCCGGAAACACTGGGACAACATGAGGTCAATATCAGCATCTCCAAACATGGGCGAGTTCTGGGCCAGTGGTCAAGCCAACATGGGCCAATGTCAGATCTGCAATATTGGACCAACATTGTATTTCAGATGAGTACTAGTCCTGCAAACGGTGGTTCTCATCTGCCTTATATGGTCTTATCGAAAATTCTACATGAAAAGAATAATAAAGAAACAAAATGCTCATGCAAATATATACTGTTTATTCCTGAGGTATTATACCCAGGTAGCAAGGACACATCGGACCAATGTCGGCAATGGTCAACATCGCAATCGTTACACCAACCATGGCCCAATCTAGTTAACGCTTGATATACAAAGTTCAATGTCTGATAAAAGGCGCAATTCTGGTCGAAATTATCCAATAGGTGGTCATGATTTATATGAGCATGCGCATATAAAACACAAATATATATATATAGTCTGGCATATAAAAGCTATATGCGCAAAAGAATGTGCAGTGATCTCTTTTCCAATAGTATTGACCTACCTTAGCCACATTGAAAGTGAAACACTCCTACAGCGCTTTGCTATTAGCACAATGTCTGAAACACTGACTAAATATGAGGTTTCTTGCTCTATCCGCTCTGCCTCTCTCTCTAAAGGCGTGTAACAACGTTCACGTCGTAACAGTTCATGTCAATACACATAAATTGTACATAATAATTTTTAAGATGAGATCTACGGTAATATGACTATCAAATTCCACCTTAGAAAGTCGGACACCATGGGCATTTATCAAATTAAACTTGCTGAAGCCTGTTCCTTGCAGGCCTCAGTCTCACTCTCAGGTACCAAGCAGGCTGGTTAACACATAGTTATAACAGCCAAGATCAATTACCTTTGTAGACCGCGTAAGCTCTGAAACCTAGACTGCAATGTCCATCTTTAATTAGACTGCAATGGCCATCTTCAATTATCAGTCTCATTCTACCCAGAAGACATATGAGATTTTGATGGATTAGATTTGAATGTTAATCGGATACTTATTCAAGTACTTATCACTTATTGATGCAATAATAGGTGGGCACAGAGGCTCGAGTTCGGTATATCGCTAGATATTGCACGACGCCGAAGGCGGAGTGCAATATCTAGCGATATACCGAACGAGTTTTGTTTTTTGACCTCTTAATGCGTTTATACCACTATTTCTTCAAATATATGGATATCATATTGTATTAAGCCTACCTTTTTCAATTATCCATTTTGTCTCCCGGATCGACTGGCAGACTCGCCGAGCGCCATGCTTCTCCCCCAGCGGTACCACATACGTAGTGAATAACATCCAAATATGGGGAAATTAGACCATGTCACGCTTATTCCTTCAATCCAGTACATGTATAGAGCTCCTTCTTGATGATGCCGTGCAGTATTCGCCTTTTAATTGCGTAAATTCCTCATATTTCGACATTTTGGGATCAATACCGTATATCCTGAGATAACCGCACGGCAATTATCCACTCTCGGCACGGGAAACGCCAGAATCGTGGTGAGAGGGGTGCACACTCACACCGATATTATCTACGTCCAAAGCCATGTTCGTTTAGTTTTTATACTAAATGCACATAACTAATGCTAATTAAGTATGAATAGCATTAAAACAATGAGAGATAGAGATTATTGGTAATGCAACGTCATCCCGAATTCATAAAACCATTTCTCAAAAACTACAAGAGATATCTCGTTGGGAAGTTTATGACTTCTATTTTAAAGAATATGTATTTCCGCATCTGTCCACATCGAGTTAGGTTGAATGTATGTAAACCCTTCGATAACAGCTTTACCAGAGAGAACCCAAGCCTGGTCAACCGCATGATGTGTGCTTCCATATGTTGAATATAGATCTGAGGCCAAAATAAATAAAAGGTATGTTTCAGGTAACATGGGAAGAAAGAGTAGGGTCGGTAGGTCGGATATTCATTTTATTTTATTTTATTTTTTTAACATGGAAGAACTAGCCATCCTCCATGTAAACCCTTAGAATTACCCAAAAAGTGTAAAAATGTGAAGAAAAAAAATCAAAATTGCACAAAAAAAACATAGGGTCGGCACTGTTTTGCTAGGGTCAGACGGGTGACCTGAAACAAACCTTTTTTTCTTAATTTGGCCTAAGCATAAGTATCAGGGGCCCTAGACTGACGTTGATTAAACGTTAATTGATTCAAGGATTAACTGAATTTTTGCCCCCTGAGATGTAGCCTACTTCACATACAATGGACAATGATGCATTCTGCAGAATTGGACCCATGCAGTATGTAGTGTAGTACAGAAACACCAGAGGGCGCTAGTCTACATGTGCTGCCGTGTCCACCAAGGCCTATACGGGGGAGAGCCTATGCTGGTTCCAGAGGCATGTACCAGGAGGCTCAGGTAGTTGTGTGTCAAGGCTCTATTTTCCCCCTTTGTGTAGTTTACTTTGGAGGGCTCTCTCTCATTTACTATCTGTTTATATTCTGTAAAAATTAGATTAATGTTTTCCCCATGACATGGTCTTTAATTAGATAAACTTACAGCAATGTGAATATTTCAAATCTTTGAGAAATATGGCATTAACACCTCTGTTGGTGACCACATGTCAGTCAGTCAGAGTGTAATTAATGCATTGTCTCTCAATCAAGCTAAGTCTCTCACTTCACACCTGAGACAAAGGGGAGGTGATCAAAGTGATTAAGATAGGGGCGGGGTGTCACCCATCAGTCTTACCAGTGATATCTGTGGCCATTGTTCCTAGGTGTGAACAGTGGCTGATAACAGATTTACCCCCAATGCACTGCTCTGCACTGGGACAGAAAGAAAATGGCGGCTCCCATGCCATGTAGGCTATCCTCCCTTAGTTGTTAGGCAATGGGCGCATCCATGTTTGAGGGGTTAGAAAGTCCACCAGGTGCCGTATGCGTAGATGAGGGATGAAAGCGCTTTCAAGGATTAGGCTGAGGGCACTGCCGCCTGGAGGCTGTTTTTCCCCATTGGTTTTGGGGTCCGTATGTGTCATACGGGGGTCCCGGCATCCCATATGGGCAAAAAGTGTTTTTCCTCATCGGATACGGACATTTTTTACCAAAAAGCAGAATCCCGTATCCTATACGGAATCCCGTATACGCATACGGGAAAATAGCGTTTTTCCTCATCGGATACGGGATTATTTTTCCACATCCTGTCGGTATAAGTCTCCTCAATTCCTGAGCCATCAGAGCAGCATTAATTCAAAAAAAGTGGCCCGTATGCTGCATGCGGGTACTTCAAGTCCCGCATAGGTAATACAGTACCCGCATACGGTGCAGGTATGTTGCATGACCTTCACCTTGGCCCAATCTGCTTTCCCACCAAAAATTCAACATGGTGTGGGGGTGGACGCAGAAGGAGAAGAGGGAATACTTTCAGAGAGTGGACCCCTTCAGCAGGTATTCCGAAAAGAAGTTCATAGCCCAGTACAGGCTTAGTAAAGATGTCTGCCGGATTCTGGTGAAGAGCTACGTCGCCACCCGCTCAAAGAAGATTCTGCGTGGTAAACATGCAGTCCCACACAGCCTTAGGGTATGTATACATGTTGTACTCCTGTACCACTGCTACCACTGTTATTCTGTATATACTGTATTTTATACCCCACACCTCCCATATCTCAATCATATTGAGTACAGAAACAAAGAGTTGTATATAGTACCATGTTCATCTTCTTTTCTATACATATAGATCAACCTACACTGTTTTACCTGCCTACATTATTTTTATTGTACCCTAATTGGCCTATACCTTTATTTCAGTTCCTGACAGCTTTGCGTTATTTCGCAACGGGTGCAACGTACCTCACCATAGGTGATTGCCATGGGGTGTCCAAGTCGGTTGTCTGTAAATCGGTGCAACAGGTCAGCGATTTTTTCCACAACAACATACAGGACTACATCCAATGGCCGGACAGTAAAACGGAAAAGACAATCAAGGCGTTACCCTTCTACCTGAAAACCAAAAAGCCAAGGTGCTTTGGTTTGGTGGATGGCACCCACGTCCCCATCGGTTGCCCTAAAGGACTGGTGAAGGACGAAAACCAGTACTTCTGCTACAAGGGGTACTACTCCATCAACGCAATGGTAAATTTAAATTAAATATAGTCCTAACACACATGTTCTATCTTGTTTTTCCCTCTTCATAAGAAATAAAATAATTGACTTCTTATTATATTATCTGACATTATAGGACATATAAGTTGTCAGCTTTTATGGTAAAGTATTCAAAGCAACAGCACATAACGTCTTAACAAATATTTTATTTTTTATATCTTTTCTCTCTACAGATCGTGGGCGACTATGACGGGATGATCATGCATGTCAACGCAGCCAATCCAGGAACATGTAACGACATCTATGTAATGAACGGCAGTCAGCTTAAATACCTCGGGGACCGTGGTGACTTCAAAGGTTTCTACCTGCTTGGAGATTCTGGGTAGGTATATTTTTCAACATCAATACTTTCTGTTCCCCACATGTCTGTCCTTACAATATAAAGTTTCAATTTTTCCACATAACATATGTCACATCGCGTTTTCCACAAAATAAACCAATGTACTTTTTCCCTTTTTCTAAGCAGGAAAAGCAGCTGAAAAAACTATATGACATACCTGAAAGTGATGGTCTACTTTATGCTACCTTTATATTTTCAGATATGTTCTGACTGACTACATTCTGACCCCGGTCAGGGTGGAGAGTACTCAGGCGGAGGCCAACTACAACAAGTGGCACCGTAAGACGAGGTCCCTGATTGAACGGATCATAGGACAGGTGAAGCAGAGATTAAGGTAACTTCAAGCTCTTTGCACAATACCTTAAATACAGTAACACAACAATGTAAACAGTAACATGCACAATTTTGTCACAGCACCAACTTTGGATGAAGTATGTTAACACAACATTTCACTTCTATACATGAGACATATGACAGTATAAATTTCCCCATATTGGTGTAGGAATGAACATATTTGGATATAGCTTTACAAAAAATATCACCTAATTTCAGATGGATGGACAGTAGTGGAGGGTATCTCATGCACGATCCTGTGCGGGCAGCCCGGATCATAGAAACCTGCTGCTGCCTCCATAACTGTGCTAAGCTCGGTAAAGTCAAGCTGTTGAAGGACAATCCCCGGGCTAAGGACCGTTACAAGAAGAAACAGGCTGCTGCTGTCCAACCCGCAAACCTGGGACGCAAACCTACTGGCTTGTTCACACACATGAGGAAGAGCTTCATTCAGACCCATTTCCAGAACGACCACCTGGAGAAGAAGGATAAATAATCCCTCCATATGAACTATTATCTACACCCATATTCTGATATGTCTGTTATATGTACATAAATATAATAAAATAACATAATACCGGTATTTTTTTGGGGAATGTATATTATACAATACACAGCCGCTACCCTTGCTACACATTGTATCAGTTTTTAGCACCAACATGCATGCAGTGACTTATCCATATAAGAACGCTAATGTAATACTAATGTATAAAGTAAAATATAAGTATACATTTCCATGCAATGTCTGATAAGTGTACATGTAAATACATTAAAATCTAGAAACATGCCAGGGATAAACAACACCTGCACACATATGGAATGATATATTTAAAAACAGTACCCTGATTCAAGTTTTCACGGTTTAAAGTTGAACTGTATAATACAACCGGAGATGTAATGAAACATGAACACTTTTACATTGATATATCTCTACCACATGGCCATATACATTTTTAAGTCTTGGGTTTACTTTTGAGGCGGAGAGATCGTTTCAGCTTGGGTTTGTTAGGACTACCGGGATCATCCCCCTGCTCGCTACCGTTAGACTGCTCCTCCTGCAGGTCCACTCGGTCTTGTAGTATCACACACTCCTCTCCCCCGAGCACAGAGAAATTAGGCAGGCCATCAGTTGCTGGCGGGTGCTGAAGAATAGCTGAATAAAATGAGAAACATAGCATGTTCTATCAACTATGTAAATGTTATATTTTCTACCGTGACATATATTTATGCATTACAATATGAAGTAGCAATAAATTATCTTGTTTCACAGCATTTCTCCTACAGATGGAATGTGTTACATTTTTCTGTTCTTTAGCACTGTTTAAATTTATATGTAATGGGACAACATATCTTTTAAATTACCTGCTCCATTGAGGACATATTTGAGCTGCCCATCCACCTGGATGTATGTGCCATCAGGAGAATGGACTGGGGACTTCATGCAGTAAGCTGCCTCCTCCTGACCTGGAAACATCAAACAAAATATAAATGAATTTTTTTAACCAGAAAAAACCAATTCTTTCTGACCTAAAAAAGAGAGATGTTGTGTTGCAGCATAAATACTTTTTTTTAAAGCAAGGGTTAAAATAATATAATATAGTAACATCCCTTTATGACACCTGAAAGACAGGGAGGAGTAATATCTACCTTTGGGTGGTTCCTGATGTGTCAGGTAGGCAGAAGTGGTAGGCTGTTCCTCTATCTTGTGACACACAACATCGTCTTGTTCTACGTCGGGCAGCTGCGACTCCTTCTGCTCTTCCCCCGGTTTTTCTTCCTGCTCCCCCGCTTTGTCCATTTCAGCTTTATCCTGCACCATTCCGGATGCACCAGCCACCGGGACATCCTGAACTCCTGCAAGCACAGAAATAGTATATTTCTGTTTTAAAAAATGTGGGGGAAGCGCGGTGGGACAGGACATTTGTTACATGGTATCTATATGATTTGAAAAATATAATGCACATAATTTTTTTTCTTGTACATTGATTTTATTTTACCATATTAAAGAACAAATTAGCTGAACACAATTCATATCCTGTATGTTATTCAGAGATATAAAAATAGAGTTACCTGGGTTGGAGGCCAGAAGGGGAATTATGTTCCGCTCGATTATACGTTGTTGAGACAAAGACAAGGTCTCCATGTTTTGGACCAATGTGGATATGACGCTGTCTGCTTTCTGCATCACTGCTTGCAGTTTTTGATGATTACGTCCTAAAACGCTAACTAACTTAGTCATGCCCGTCAAATTCTCGGCAACTTGGACTATCCCTGTAGACAATGTAGTCTGGGCTTCTGCTACTGATCGCGTGTTGGTAGTCAGCATGTTACTGAACGAGTCCATATTTTTCATTACAGCCAAGTTCTTTTTCAGGATGTGGTCTACAACTTTTTCATCCACCAATGCGATCCCAGACATAGATTCCTCATGTTTTTCTGTGCAACTTTTAACACATTGTTCGAGTTTCACTTCATAGGATTGATAGCGGTCTCCCATTCTTTTTGTGGCTGAAGCTATCGCCATTTCCACCTCGGCCTGCTTATCCAGTGCCTTTTTGGTGGAGTTTGCCATCACATGCATGTGTAGGGGCTAGGGTTATACGGGGTTATTATATGACGAGTGCTGTTGGATGCTGTGTTGCGAGCTCAGTCCGAACCCTTCAGTCCGACGGTAGGTGGCGACACCTACCCCGGGCTTGGGGTATGGACAGAGGTCGCTATAGGCTTCCGGTCTGCGTGTGCGCGCGCAGGCTGGCTGCCTATATATACCCGGCATCTGACGGTACTCGTCGGTTACTCTGAGCCACGCTGGTGAAGAGACCCCGTGATCATATCGGCTGCTTAGCCTACTGACCCGTTCCGAACTCTATAGGGAGTTCGCACACTTAGTGACTGCTTGTTTAGGTTTACCTGAATAAACCTGATATTGCAACCTGTAACACTTGATCCGAACTGTGTCGACTTTGTTCTTTAATTGATACTCTACCAATATCATAAAGATACGAAAGTCCGTTTATTACACTGGTGCCGTGACCAGTTCTGAGTGAAACGCAGGTTAGCCTGTGCAGTAGCACAGACCTCGGGCTCTGGACGGAGCAGCGAGGTCCCCGGATGAGGCAGCAGCCTTGTCACCGGAAGGGTTAGATGCCAGTTATGAGGCAGATACCCACAGCAGGGCGAATGTTCCATCCGGAACAGACGCAGCACGAGGACCCAGGGGTCCTACCATAATGAGCCGCTCATTAGAAGAAGTGAACTTGTCCTTGTTCAATGTGGGTGGGTCAAGCTCAGCCGCGCCGACTCCGAGGAGGTATACCCTCGTGCCGGAGCGTCGTTTTGACGACATGAGAGAGGCCCGAGTACAGGAACGTGTACAGATGGCTCAAATGGAATTGTTAACCATTCAGAAGCAAGCCAATGAATGGAAAAGCAGTCTGATTGCATTGGAGGGTGCAGTCACACACCGAGCTTCCAAAATCAAGGAGAAGGACGCAAGGCTGTCTACCTTGTTGGAGGAGAATGAGAAATTGGTACAATCTCTCAGCAGAGTCCGGTCGGAATACGATCAGAAAGAGGCGGACCTACGAGGGATCCAGTCCGAGTTTGTCCAGGCAAACACGGAGCTGAACCACATTTGCAAAGCCCGAGATGCTGTAATGCATGAGGCAGAAGGGGCCCGATCAGCCATTGTTCGGGACACAGAGGACTTACAGGAGGTCCGCCGAAGTCTAGTGACAGAGTGCGACATTCTGAAAGCGAAAAGAACTGCTTTACAGCAGTTTTTATCCGAAACGCGAGAGAGTATAAAGGACAACAGTACCTCTTTCGCATCTGCGAACAATGGTAGTCCGGAAGGCCTCCATTACATGAGTTTTACCGACACTCCCAATCAGCCTATGGGACGTGGGGTAACCATGGAACCTGCCTTGTCAACCTCCACACCAGGACGACCCTTCGGACGACCCCTCGGAGTGGGACGATCCAGGGGCAGAGGCAGGGCGAGTGATTACTCACCGAGGGTGGGGATCGGTGGTATCCGTCCGATACCAAAACAGGTATTCGCAGCCCCGACCGGTCTAGCCTCAGTCGGTAGGGGAAGACGATTGTCCGAGTTGGTTCTGAGTCCACGATCACAGTTGAAAGTGGACGAGCAAGAACTCGACGCGGAACGCTTGAAGAAAGCGGCCGAGCAGGATAAGGCGGCGAAAACCGATCTGACTCCTTCAAGTTTGTTGCAATGGCGAGAGTGCCAAGCAACCATATTGTTCCAGGAACAGAAAAACTTGGAACTAGAAAGGCGAGACGTGTATCGCAAACAGCAGGCTGCCTTGGAGCAGCAGCAGAAACGAATGAAGGAGAACGCGGCCCTCGCAGAGGAGTTAGCGGAGCAGGAAGCGGCGGTTCTGAGGGCTCGAAAGGAAGGGCTCCGAGCCGCCGGAGAAGCTGCTAAAGCTAAATTGGAGAAAGCTCAGCAAGAGGAGGAGGTTGAGAAGCAGGTCAAGGAATTGGCAAAGGAGAAGGCAGAGCATCAACGAGCGCTTGCTCTGTCCCAGCAGTGTCAGTACATGACTGATCAGGAGAAGAACTGGTGGTTCGGACAAGGCGTGGACCCCACTACGGACTTAGTGTCGTATGGGACCTACCAGGCTTTTCTGGACAGACAGAGTAGCATACCAGCTATGGGCGCTACTCCAGGGGCGACTCCTGGTACGAAGAGCCCGAAGAAGGCTCCGAGACGAACAATGCTGAGTACAGAATTGCAAGAATTGTACGATACGAATCCCGCCATAGCGGGGATCGGATTGCACAATGTCGGTGCGGAAAAGGACGCGACAGCATCCATTTCTAAATGCCTGGCGATAACCTCTAAAATTAGAGGTTCGTCCAACGCTGCTAGACGCATAGCCAGCGAGCCATTTCCCTACTGGCAGAAGAATTCGTGGGAAGATTGGTTGGGAGCCACCGTTGAGGATATAAACCTCAGTGGGTGGGACCAACAGGATGCAATCCCGTACGTGTGTAAGGGATTACGCATGGGAGATGGTCTCATGGCCGTTGAGCAGTGGAAGGAGGATTGCGGACCTCGCGGTACTTTCAAGCAGCTCGTAGAAATCGGAACCATCCTATACGGAGATTCCGCTCGGATTGATCCGATGGTCGCTTTTAAGAAGCGCGTGCAAGGCAAGAACGAAGCTCCGAGGGTCTTCGGACTTGCATTGATGAGACTCCTGAAGAAGGTACACCCTGCTTCAGGAATCCACGATGCCTTATTTTCTAAGGAATTGTTCTCTCAGTTCGTTGCCGGACTGAGAGATCCTGACATACAACAAACGGTGTATGACACGTGGAGAGCAGATACGTCACTAGATGACCTTTTTAAGGCCATCGACATACATGCTCTCAAAAAGTCACTGTTAGGGGACCGGATGCCTACCCGGGCCTCGGCCATTATAGAATGTTCTCCGGAACAGTCTGATGGTTCGGGCAGTGATGAGGAGGGGGCTATAGCTTCAGCGGCTCAGTTCAAGAGGAATGGGAATTCCTCTAAACCGCCGTGGAAGAATAAGAAGCCGGAAGGGGGTGGGAACCCCCCTCCAAAAAGGGAGTCATCGGATCCGAAGGTTCCGATGATGGACGCAGCGTTTTTCACATCGCTGTTTGAGAAGATGACGACTTCCATTCAGGGGGCTACCCAGCCTAACAGAAGGAAGATCAATAGGAGGACCGCTAAGTGCTATAGGTGCTTAGAGATCGGTCACTTTGCTGCGGAGTGTACAGCTCCGAGTCCGAAAGTTCCCGGAAAGGAGGGAAACTAGAGGGGGTAGTCCGAAAAGGCGAGCGGACAACCCCTGCAGATGAAGTACGCCAACATACCAGAGAGGTAGAGCCTAGTGGAATTCAGAAGACAGGAAGGGAATCAGGGGTGGCTTCGAGCTTCAGGAGCTCGGATGCCGGCCTGATTAACATTCCAGTCCATCAGTTGCCCGGCAATGAGGCAGGGAGGCCCATTACGGATAGGAACGAGGAAGTTGCGGCTGTCACAGACACCGTGTGGGTAGGGAGTACCCAGCTTTCCCCAGATCATCCATGTTTCGACCATTTGAAGAAACATGGCCTTGATCTGGCTGCTCCGAAGGATTTCAAACGCTTCACTGTAAACCCGTCTCCGCTGGGGGGGAGGCGGTGGTATGTGTCTGTTACTGTGGCCGGTAGGGCGGGCGAATTTTTAGTAGATACGGGAGCTAGCCACTCCTTTATCTCCTCCAAATTCTATGCTCTTATGCCGGACAGTCGTGATAACTTCAAAACGAGGGTAAACGCCTGTTCGGCCGATGGGTCGAGTATGCAGACGTATGGGCGCGCGTTCATACCTGTCCGAATTGGAGGGAAGGAGTATGTGGCTTCTCCCACCATTGCGGATATTGCAGACGACGGTATACTGGGGTTGGATTTTTCGGCGTTGTATGACGCGGTCCTGAATCCTGGTACAGGGGTACTCCGAATAGAGCACCCGTACCGTGCGGTGGAGCAATGTGTGCTCCGACAAGTATCGACAGTGGCAACGGTGGTCCAAACTGTTAAGATTCCTCCCGGACAGACGTGTGACGTGCTGGTCCGAAGCAAGGGGCTTAGGAGAGAGGAAGAAGCAGTTGTGGAACCGGATGTGGCCATGTTGGGAAGCATCGGTTTGACAGGCATGGATACCCTCGTGGGGGATGGTGCTTGGACCGTGGTGCCGGTTTCTAACCCCGGGTTGGAACCACAGTATCTTAGGAAAGATACAGTGTTGGGGAAGGTGTTCACCAGTGAGGCCGTAGTGTCCGCTGGACAAGTGAGCATGAAGGGTGACCCTTCTCCGACCCCTTTGAGTGAGGGACTCGAGAAAATGATATCCGAAACGGATCTGACGGATCGGATGGATCTCGACTCTCTAAGGAGGCTGGTAGTGAAGTATCAGGATGCATGGCAGGTGGAGGGGGAGCCGTTAGGCCGAACCGACAAAGTGTTGCATTCTATCAATACTGGAGATGCACAGCCTTTCAAAATGCCTTACCGACGTTTGCCGTTGGGTAAGAAAGCTGTTGTTGAAGAACAAGTGAAAACCATGCTGGAGCAGAAGGTGATAGTGCCTAGCACTAGTCCCTGGTCCAGTCCGGTTCAGATGGTTACTAAAAAGGATGGGTCTATCCGATTTTGTATCGATTATAGACGCCTGAATGGAGTAACCAAGAAAAATGCATATCCTCTCCCCCGAATTGATGAGACTCTGGACTCGCTGGGTGGGAACCAATGGTTCTGCACCCTTGATCTGCAGTCCGGGTATTGGCAGATCGGGATGAAGGAGGAGGATAAAGAGAAGACGGCTTTTACGAGTCACATTGGGCTGTATCAGTTTGAACTGATGCCTTTCGGGTTATGCAACGCCCCGGCCACATTTGAGGCTATGATGGAAACTCTGTTGAGTGATCTATTGTGGCGCAAGTGCTTGGTATACTTGGATGATGTCATTGTCTTCGGCAAGACGTTTGAGGAGTGTGCGTTGAACCTCGGAGAGGTGTTGGAACGAATTCGGTCCAATGGCTTGACATTAAAGCCAAAGAAGTGTGAACTTTTTCGGAAGTCCATGGTCTATTTGGGCCGGATCATCTCCACCGAGGGTGTGCAGGCTGATCCGGCTAAACTGGAGACTGTGGAGACTTGGGAAGTTCCAAAAGGACCAAAGGATATCAGATCCTTTTTAGGGTTCTGTTCCTATTACAGGGACTTCATCCCCGGGTTCTCGAGGGTGTCTCAGCCGCTTCAGCGGTTGAGCCATTGTAGTGGTCCAGCGAAAATGGATATTTGGTTTCACCAGGGTTTGAACCTGGGACCTCCCGCATCCGGAGTGAGCGTCATAACCACTTGACCACGAAACCTTGCCTGCCATTCTCGCCTTACACATACATCTGGATTGGTAGGTATGAGGGGGAACAGTGATTACCCTAGGTGGCTAAGCCAGGGCACAGGGACAGATGTGGGCTCGATCTGTTCCCCTACACTCCTCCCATCCAGCTTCAACTATCCCAACCGGCTACCCAACCGGTGGTAACCTTGGACATACCTGGCACTTAGTTGTGGGATCCTGTGTCACTAGCCCTACTAGCGCTTTCCCGCCTCATGCGTACTCGCCCTTTTTTACCAGCTCACTAGATGACTGCGCCACTCTAGCTTTCGCTACTGCGCCACGTCGGACCCACAACCAGCCACCAGGTGTTGAAGCATACCCAATCGTATCATACCGTACCTATCCAGTCCAGCCAACATATTCCCAGGCACAGGGAAGGCTGGTGAAACCACCAGTGTAGTGGTCCAGCGAAAATGGATATTTGGTTTCACCAGGGTTTGAACCTGGGACCTCCCGCATCCGGAGTGAGCGTCATAACCACTTGACCACGAAACCTTGCCTGCCATTCTCGCCTTACACATACATCTGGATTGGTAGGTATGAGGGGGAACAGTGATTACCCTAGGTGGCTAAGCCAGGGCACAGGGACAGATGTGGGCTCGATCTGTTCCCCTACACATGTTTTCCTGTATTGTACTGACCATGTGGTTAGCAAAGTCTGTTATTTTGGCTGTCAGGTTATCGAGGGCAGACAAGTCTGGAACAGGTTCCCTTCTTCTTTTCTTGAAAACAGGGGATTGGAATATGTCCTCATCCGGGGGTGAAAGCAGGGGAATGTGTAATTTCTGTCTTCTCACGGGGGGGGGGGGGGGGGGGTTAGGAAGGGGGCAGCATTCCCGTATAGGGGATATTTTGGTGGGTGTGCTAGTGGTAAATATGTGAGTATCCTCCTGTTCCTCTGTTTTGTCTGGTATTTTCTTGACAGGGGTGTGAGGTTTACTTTGTTCTGCTTTGCTTTCCTTCAGCATTTCCTCCACCTGCTGCTCAGTATACCTTGTCGGTCCGGGTGGCTGAATACGAGTCGCAGCTTCCTCTACTTCAGTTCTTTTCTGCAGGAGCATTTCCTGTACCTGCTCCTCTGTGTAAGTTTTAACTGTTGGTTTCTTTACGGGGGTGGGAGGTTTATCTTGTTCTTTTTTTTGGCTTTTCAGTAATTCCTGTACCTCCTGTTCCATATAAGTGCTAGAACGGGGTTCATTAGATGAGGGTTCAGCTTTTTTCTCTTCCGGTTTGTTATCCTTAAGGAATTCATGCACCTCCTGTTCTGTGTACATGGTCGGCCGTGGTGGCGGCATGTGGGAGGAATCCTTTTTGGGCTGACTTCTCTTTTGCAGGAGTAGTTCTTCTACCTCCTCTGCTGAGTACATTGTACGGCCCGTCTTGACTACAGGGGTGGGAGGAGGGGTTTCTTGTTCTATGCTGTCTTTCAGGAAATCCTGTACTTCTTCCTCTGTGTACAGAGAAGTGGTGGCAGGAGCAGCTTTCTTCCTCTTTTGATCAACTGTTGTACCTCATCTTCGCTGTACAACTTGTGTTTTTTGCTGGAGTGGGATGAACTCTGAGTACTGGGTAGAACAAGGGGTTTATGTTTAGTTGAAAACAATGACACCTTTTTGAGTGGAGCGTGGGGTACTTTTATCTTGTCCACCGCCAACATGGCAGCAGATACGGCAGCGGCAGTGGGGCGTTGTGCTGGATCTACCACGTTGCGAGCAGCTTTCAGTTTTTTATGTTGTGAGGAGACACGCCGCAGAAGTTGAGCCCTAGTAAAACCTTCAAAAGGGACCGGGGCGCTGGACTCCTCGTCTGAGTCAGTGGGTGGTGCATCCTGCACCTCTTCTTCCTCTTCTTCCTCCCGAACTATCTCACCCTCCTCCGTTTCTACGTAAGTGCCATCTAGCTCGTAGTCCCGCATGTCCTCGGGCCTTTCCTCTGACACCGGTACTACACAAAAAACAAAAAAAAAAACACTGTATACCATACACATGTGAAATGTATACACTGCCCACACATGTGTTGGGGAAATGTAGCCTACTTCATATATATGGGACATCCCAAAGAAAGTAGATATTTTAGGAGAAACAAAATGGACGCTGCTTACCTCCATCTATGCTGAACAGCAGCTCTCTTTCCTGTACAGCCGCGATGCTGGCACTGGGCATGGCGATGTTGGCGTAATCCTCCTTTTCCGGCCGGTCTGGGTTGTAGCAAGACCATTTCCTATCAGGCCGGCCCCCACCCTTCACATCGGGTGGCTGCATTCCGTCTATACCTGTTTTATGGAAGCAGGTATTACACAGGTGTGGAAATAATTTTTAAAAAAAGAAGCAAGATATCACTACTGTTCCACATGTGGGGTATGATAATGTATACTATTTATTTTCTCCTGTTTCAGTCTGGCTCATATTATGTTCACAAATCATTACTTTTTTTATATTCCTTTATCAATATGTCAGAGGAAGGACAGGGATAATTTTACTTACCGAGCACTACGTCGACTCCGGAGTAGTCACACGCCGCCTGCTCCAGGTCATCAAGAAAATCTTTCGCATCCCTGCGACCCGAACCGGTGGGGTACTTTGCATCAATTTTCTGCCTCTGTTACAAAAAGGGAAGGCACATGAATTTAAAATATGGATCACAAAGTAAAATCCTGTTCTGTACTATATTACAGTGTGTACCAAATACTTTCTTTGTTCAGGAAACACGAAGCAGAATATAATTTTTCCATCTTCTTGGTAAGTTACTGGGTACAATTTATATTCCTTCATTTTTTGATATATGGTCTATACAATATATGAATCACGATGTTCATTTGGTGTTACAGCATAATATAAACAAAATAAATTTCTGAAACAAGCGGAGGAATATACTTACTTTCCGTTTTGCCTGCTGGCAGTAGTAGCCCAGTTTGTCCTCCACCTGCAGTACCGTCCTCGCCCTCAGTCCCACCGAGGAGACATAATCTGGCAAAAAAATGTATATGCTATACTTCATGACATACAGCAGGAGAGAGTTTTTTCATGACGTAACAACAGGGAGTAATACAGTATTGCATACTGTGTTATGTATGGCAGAGTGGCATGTTTTGTTTCATCTGTACATGTTAATTGGCAACAGAATACACTGTGTTTGGCAGAAACATTTATAGCATATAAATATAATAAAAAATAATTCTTACCTGTCAGCTCTTTCCAGACTAGTTCTTTCATTGTTGCCCCACTGGTGGCGTCTTTAAACTTGCCCCGCAGCACCGGCTTCAGATGGTTGGCACCAAGAATTAGTGCCTCGAGCTCGTCAGCCCGCCAATGGGCGCCCTTTACTGTACAGGGATTTCGGGTGGAGTCCCTAGACATACTAAGGCTGAGTTCACTGGCATAACCCGGTAATATCTGTCCCACATATTGTTTTTTCGTTAGTTTTGATTTGGCCCTGGCTGATGGCTTCTTAACACTTTTTGCGGTGGAACTGGATGCATCAGGTGTATACGTAGGATCGCGCTTCCTGTCGTCCTTGGGTATCTGCTTCTGCTTTTTGTGTGGGGGGGGGCACCGGTGTTGGTATGGTGCTCACTGGACGGGGCTTTTCCCTTTTGGCGCACTTCTGATCTCCTCATTTCGGCCAACATTTTTTCCATGTACCCAATCATCTGGGACCCCCCCCCCATGCCTGGAAAACTGCTTGGGAACAACTGCTCCAACCCCTCGTGCCCTTCTTCCACCTCATCCTCCGATTCTTCGGATGCATCTGGTCGGGGTTTCTGAAAAATTGAATGTGATTCCATGATGAAACAAGGAAAAAAGGCAACGTCAGGGAGCTGGACATGCTGCCATGACACCCCCCCCCCCCTATATGGCTAAGGTACTTCTTTTGCCCATACAACAATATTGAAATAAACAACACATAGCGTGTACACCTTCTGAACACAAATTCATGATAGCATTTGCATTAAAATAAAGCGAAACAGTACGTGAACACTGACACATCGGTCACCGCGGGAGCAGGGACCGGTGAAAAGAAGAGAAAATTGAATGAAAATAGCATCTTACATGACAGAACGGATCGACATAGAATAGTATGTGTAACATTGTACCATAATGCATCATATGACATGCTGTCCTTACCTTTTTAGTGGCTTTTGGCATCGTTTTCCTATACTTGTTGTGGTTTGGTAAAGTTTGGTAGCAGTCGGCAGATTGCAAATGGCGGATTCCGGAAGTGACGTCAGACAGGGAATTCCCTAGGGGTATCCCCGTTTTCCTCAGTCGCTTCCCGCTTTCAATGTCGCATAGTCCCGTATGGGTACGAATACGGGAAGACCAATACGGTATGCCGCATTGGTAACCCATAAGCAGCGAAAAAAAATTCAATTCCGTGTATACATACGGTCGTCATACGGAGGGGGAAAAAATTAAGTTTTTCGCCTTCCCAATGCGGGTCCCGCATACGGTCCGCATTTTGTGTCCGTATTCGTTCCGTATTGGACCAATGGGGAAAAACACCCTCCTGACGAGGAATTTAAGAGGAGGCGTGGGAGATACCATATAGGTATACAGAGCCCCGAAATACTCCACCTCCTGAATAACAACGCAGCATATATACAGACACCAAGTGGTGCGTGAAGAAGGCCGGGGGAGAAGGGGACCATCAGTGGAGGAGGGCTGGGGTGAGAGGTCTCATGTGGATGGGTAGGGAAGAAAAGAGAATATGAGGGGGAGAGGGATGTCCGTCCATCAGCATAAAGAACCGCAGCATGGACAGAATGTGTGAAAACCCTATGTTAAAATGTAAATATGATCCCCAAACCTTACCTCTCACACGAAGGGAGGTGTGTGGGAAGAGGCTAAGTCCCGAAACATGATTAAATGGATCAAACTCTATTTACCAATACAAATCATATATAAGTATATATGCACATGGGCCAATTTGTATATACACCCATGCTAAAAGCGCCACCACCATCCAACTAAGATTAACTTCCTACAGACAGAGACTTGACCTTGTCAGCAGCTGGTAGATGTACTATACCTCCACACACCACCACTCTAACCCTTACCTACTCCTTCCTCAGTGAGTAGCAGACGGCACACACAGGCAGCAGGTAACACAGACCACCTTAAGGACTCCCGCACACAGCTACACCCATACACCTTTAATGAGAGCCTGCAGGTCTCCAGGTGAGTGTTAGCTGTGGGCAGTGTCCTGTTGTCACCTGTACACGCTGTGATGTATGCAGCTCCCCATTCTGTAGAAGGACATGGTGCCACACACCAAGGTCGATTACCTCTCTGTACGGATATGGCCATCTTGATATTGGCATGTTAATTCATGCAGTTGGATTTGAGTCTTGACCACCAATCATCTGCTCGGGGAGTTACACCTCAGTGGGAGATTAGAACCGCACAGAGAGGCCCTCTGGTGACAGGCTCTGCTACAGAATGCAGGGGCCCCGGGTGAGGCTGTAGTAGGTAGTGTAGGACGACCACTGTGGTGTGTGGGGTGCTGGGACGAGGAGGTTCCTGGACGCATTCAGCTACTTAATACCATGTTTTACAGTCTTAAGGAGCTACTTTAATACCATGTCTTACAGGACTGAGGGACTATTACAATACGATGTCTCAGCCTTGCCAGCAATAAGGAACTGCTTAAATACCATGTCTTAAAGTACTGAGGAGCTACTTTAATAACATGTGATCCAGGGTAGCTGTACTGACGCCTCATTAGAGCAGCTTGGTGGGTATACCTGCATGGATGTAGGATTATTAATTGGCCTAGGTCCAGACCCAACATATATTAAAATCCGTTGGTGTACTGCTGCTACTGGTATGAAAGAACTATAGTTATGATCTCTCTACTTCTCAGACGTAGTAGACATGCCAGACATGCATCAGTGGGGAATACACTTGACATTTACTGGAGAACGTTGATGGACATGTCTACGGCGTATATCCTGTTTACAGTAGAATGTGCATGTGTATAGGAGACCTTCTGACTGCCTGCATGTCCCACAGTAGACGGACCCTGTACCATACTAACATCTGTGTATGATGCTGGTATATGGGTGTGTTACGTAACCTTCATGAAGAGACTCTGCATACCCCACACTGTAAAAAAAAAGTCGTCAAAATGACGTTGAATCACCGGCAACTTTTGGGACATCACTTTCACCGTTTTTTTAACGGTGATGGTCACCGTTAATTTTACGCAGAATCACTGTTCATTTTACTCAGAATCACTGTTCATTTTACGTTGAATCACCGTTAATTTTACGTTAAATCAGTATTAATAGATTCACAGTATTCAAATATACAGAGAATATTCGATAAGCCTCACAGGGAGTCTGATTATGGTGACTTTAGCTACTGTAGCATACATCTAAAAACTTACGGATAAGCCATACTTTGACTTTGTCCTTATCCTATACGCACCACTGACTATCTGACTTGCATACTAGCCTTGGCCTATACAAGAGGTTTTAGTCTATAGGATTGATACAAGGCAGAGTTCCCAGAGGTGAGGATATATGCATAGTATATTACCACAAAATAGGTGTATAGATCCAGACAGCTACTTTCTTCTGGATATTATCAAGTGATCATGGTATTTTGTCAAACCTATCACAAGATTGAATTGTTAAATTGTCAAACATATAGATTAATTGAAAATGACCATTATTTCAACATGTATACTCCACTTCAAGGGCTCACACTCTCCAGAAAAATCTTCTTACATACCAGGCCACCTATCTATGGCAAGATCCACTATATGTGGCTCCCTCTGGGATTTGACATTAGAAGATGAATTTACGTTGAATCGTTGTAATCCAAACCAGGTTAGCATTTAACAAGGATCCACTGTGAAATGGCTGATATTTACGGTGCTTCATTGTATTCCAAATAACGGTGAATCAGCGTTAAATTTTACAGAGTGAATCTGTAAAAAGTACATCTATTTTTTACAGTGCAGACATTCGTACATCGGCATCAGTGAAACCAAGATCTCTATTTCCCGATGTCCCACAGCGGAAATAGCAATTTACATGACTGCGACGTTTAGATGATTGGAGTTGGGCAGGGATCACAATCTCCTAAAGTCCCTCGGATTTGGACACATGTCATGATAACAGTTGCATGAAAAGGGAGTCAACCTGAAAAAGAGGAGTGTGTAAATGACATGACCCAATAGTCCACCTACCACACCCCAGCACCACCAGGTGTCTATATCCTACACACCTGGTCCTGGGCCATTAGTCGTAATTAACACCAATTAACACAAATCACATAAGGCCTGAATCAGACCAAGTAGGATCAGGGGAGGATCACACCAACAGGACCCCCTCTACATACTGATCCACCCATCAGACAGAGGGTAGGCCTGTCCAATTATACACTACAGCCTATTTCAGGCCTGAAATACCCCACTTAACGTCCCAGCTCTTGCTACCCCTATAGTGAGAGGCAGAGTGGGGCTAGGCCTACATCTTATATACCCCAGGTGCCCCCTTAATGACAGGCCTCTGCATGCCTTAAGGCAGGGATCAGAAGAGACCACATCAGATACCATACTACCATCACATCAAGGAGTTGATGGGTTGATGACTTTGTTAATTGATAATCAGCATTACTAGTTGACGCAGTGAGGCCTTCTGGGAAATTTATGACATCTGCAAGGAAGGTATTTCATGCATTTCGAATCACCTTGTGATATTTCAGTCGACCAGCCTTGTGATATATCAATCAAATTGCCCTGTGATCTTTCAATTCGATTTGCTTCTGATATTTCAAGGATTTGTAAGACTCTCTTTAGCAGTGTTTAGCGCCTGAGACTGGTTGACTCCGGGCTGCTTGGTCACCTCACTGATTCCTGAAGACCAGGACCTTGATGTCGTGTATGATATAGGAGATGCTTTGAACCTGCGTAACGTGAGTGACATACTCCAAGTGACTTGAGCCTTGAGGACCAAAAAGGTGACTACATCTCAGATGTACGGGAAGTCATGGGAAAGTAACTGTATAGGATGTGTCCCTGGGAATTGCCAATGGTTGCCAAGTCCTTCAGCCACCAGTTCCCTGGGGCCCTACCCCGCCCTATTGACACCCAGTAGGGTAGAAGGTACAGCTAAGTAGGGGTGTGACCCTCTCTACTTAGCATACAGTGAAGCAGGAGTCAGCCCTGCGTGATACCAATATATACACCGCTAGGAGGACATCTTCGCTTTCGGTAAGTACAGCTTATATTGACCTTTGTCTTCATTTTTTCTTTTTCTTAAATATGATCTGATCCTAGAAACTGCATGACTATGTGAGTAACTAATCCGAGAGGATGGGGTCCACCGCTGGGCACATCTTTCCACACTTCTGAAATGTCAGTCTAGAGCTGATCGGTTTTCATATAGGCATGGGCTATAGCATGGTATTGAAATGCATTATAAATAATCATTAAGACCTATTTCAAGTGCTGATATATCTCAAACATTGAGGGATGCTAATCACGTGGTCCATAAGGGCATGACATTACCGGGTAAGAGTAGAGGTTATGGGGTGTGTGCAGGCCGATGCCACTTGTGCCTGACACACTGCTGTGGTACAGCGTGTGTGTGCACATGTCCCATCCCCTCACTATGTAAATGGGTCTGTGTACAACAATAGCATCAATGAGCACACACTGACAGTAGGTGTCTCCTATACCTCCCTACATCCTACACAACCTCACCTGGTACATGTACACCTAGCACACAACAACTGTATCACAGTCACACACACACCATGCATAGTTTGATGCAGTTAGTGCAGATATACAGTAGAATCTTCAATAGTTTTACAGTGTTACAGTGGTGTGCATCCAGAGAAGGTAGTCCGGGTGACTAGTCTGCCTTCATGTTTAAATTGAATCATTTCCTGGCAGATCCATATAAAGTGTAACAATGGAAATAAGTAAGTCGTTCATTTCTAATGTGAACAGGCAGGTTGGGACAGAAGTGACCACTGTCCAGCCCAATCAAATGAGATGACAGTGAGCAGGTATACAGACCACGTGTCCTACGTGTCTACGTGACCTACGGGTCCAACGTGACCTACCTGGCCCACCTAGCCTACCTGGCCTACCTAGCCCACCTGGCCCGTCTGGCCTACCTGAACTATCTGGCCTGCCTGGCCCACCTGGCCTACCTACTATACCTAGCCTACCTTGCACCACCTGCTGATGATGCCAAAAGAGATGTGTGTTTCTAAAACCTGACCCTGATCTGGTCTACCTGTTGTGATGATGTTACCTGACCGTAACCATACAGGTGGGACACCCTGCTGTGTTGTGTACCTCACTGGGAGAGGGGGGTTGGGGTTTGGGGTGGGAGATGGGGGTAAGGGTTGGCAAATAGATCTTCCTACACTATAGGATACGTCTGACACTATAGTTGGAGGGGCCCCAGTCATCCTTTCCACAACCCCTTGCCCTCCCCCATCTATCGATCCTCACTCAATCATTCCTCCTTTCCTTACCTTCCCATCTCCCTCCCTCCCTCTCGTCTTTCCCTCTCACCACCCCCTCTTACACCCCTTTACCTGCTCTGGTTCTCGTGTTTTATTTCCGTATTCCAAACTACAGGGAATGATTATTGAGGTGTTCAAAATAGGGTTTATGGTGAAGACTGGGTGTTGGCTGACAAATACATGTATAGGTTTCGCTATGGGAGGTCTCTGCGGCCTTGAGGCTAAATAAAGGAACTCGGCATGAAAGACCTGAATGTACATTCATTATAGTCTACATAACCAGTGAATATAAAGCCATGTAATATAATCTAGGTTGCGTTGGGTTCCCTTATAATCCCTTGGGTCACTTGTACCAGCCTGGCGTGCTGTGGCTGTGTTGATGCATCCTACTAAGTTTCTCGAGTGGACATAATGTATCGCCTTATGTTGCACTTACAGGGTATTTCTATAGGGGCAAAAAGGATTTATAAATCCCTGTGCGGTAAAATTCCGATTGTGATAGGCAGAAGACCTGAGGCCTGCACATGCCTGAGAGTCAGGTAGAACCATCATCAGGCTGGTGAAACGTGCCATTCTGAGGCAGAAACACCACTATATGACCTTGAAGTTGGACTGATGCTGAGTCCGGGCAATCCCTGTTCTTGGCTAGGAACCAGAACATGGAACCAGAAAGACGTATGATGGGAGAACTTCCGTCATAACTTCCTGTTCACTGTTTCCAAGCTACCAGCAGGGATTGCCCTAACCCAGCAAAGTTCAAGTTCAAGGTTATAGTGGTAGTTACCCGAACCTTCGTGTGTAAGGATCTGCGAACAACAGTGATGGGCCGCCTTCAAGCTGAACTCAGAAGACAAAACTTCTTCCTATTTACTGTTCTTAAAGCCAGATATGGCTCTGGCAGCCACAAATAACTGGGTATACCTGGACATCATGTGTCGCTGTGTGTGGCATTGATGGAGGTGTATGTAGGTACTAGTCTGTGTTGTCAATGCTGTTTAATACCAGTGTAGTGGTTAACCAGGGCACACTGTATGGTGGTAGTTGTGGGCGTTATGGTGACCACAGATAGCAGGCAATCAGCAGCTTCCCCAGCACCCTGTGGTGTTAGGTCCGCCATGTGAGGCACAGATCCTGCTGATAACACAGTCAGGTGCCACACTGGGGGTGTTTGATTGGCCCTTTAAGGGAAGTTCAGTGGTGTAATGTGTGATGGCATTTTGTCATCATGATACATGAATGCAGTCCTGGTGAGTAGCAGTATTCATGCATCATGCCGGCACTATGATATTGATACATTCTAAAAGGGTTCAGCATGATGCATCAATGCAGTGCGGCCAAGTTACTCTCAGATGCTCTATGACAACATCACGACAACAAATAAACATGTGATTTGGGGCATCATATGGCCCTTAGAGAACTAACCATGGTTTACCACACCCTAGCCTGCAGCCTGTATCCATATCACACATGAACTGCTTCCATCAGCTAATCATGTATTTGTGCCAATTCCTGAATAGATGAAAGGCAATAGCAGCATGACTTGTGCCTGGTATGGTGATGCATGACAATGCTCCTTTCTCCGTGGTGTTAAAGACCCAGTTCTTACTGCCCCCCCAGCAACAGTCGGAGTGGAGTAAAGACCGGTACCCAGGTCCTTATATAGCTGAGGTGGGGGTTTAACTCAGTGGCCTTTCAGCGCTTCACAATGGGCACTTTCTAGCCTTCTCTCAACAATCATAGCATACATGCTTTATAACCCTTTTAATGGCAGCATGATGCTTTGATGCACTATGCCCTTTTGTCATCATGCTGCATGAATGCAGTCCTGATGAGCATCAGTGTCAATGCTGCATTTATGTGGGGTTGATACATCCCCAAAGGGTCGGTATGATGCAGCAGTAAGGTATTTACCAGTGCTGCATTGCCATTGGTGCATCATGACGCTAAGGAAACATGAACCTTATGGTACCATGCCCACTTCAATGGTTAAACTGTGCGTTCACCAAAAACCTTAGAACCTGATTATTGTTAAGGGAAAGCAGGGGATACTAGTTCTATGGCAGGTCTATGCTATTAAGGCACAATGAGCTTTCCTTCAACAAGCTTCACTATGGAGTATAAAGACCTGAAGGTCAAATCCCACAACGCAAGAGAGGCCCAGAAAATGTTGCAAATTGGTAATGTCACCGATTTTGGGGCCTACATTGGCCAAGACAGGCCCAAATCGGCAAGAAAGTGTTGCCTATGTCTTGTGATTTGGGATATTGCAAGGATCAAAAAGGTTAAATATTTTCCCCCAGAAGGCCTAGAAAATGTTGCTTATTGGAATATGTCAAGGTTTCTTACTATATTGCAATGGTTGTGTCACTGATTAATCATTATCCAAATCCCACCTGATCCATGTATAAGAGATTTTGCTCTATGATGTATAATGCCTAGCTATGCATATATTGGTGAATGTAGTTGCAGATATTGTAATTGCATCAATTTTTCTTAAGATTTGAATATTAAAGTCCCTTCTGTTGCGAATTCAAACCCTATACCATGTCCAACATGGCCCAAATCGCAACACTCTCCTTGTCCAAATCGGGTACAGTGGGATTTGGAGAGGTCTAAAATCGGGGGACAAGTGTTGCGATTTACAATATTGGCAACAGTTGCCCCTTGTTATTATGTCAATAATCAACACTTTCTGGCCCATTTTTCGCGTTGTGGGATTTGACCTTGAGTAGACATTGTGTGCTAGTGAAAGGTACAGAAATAGTCTGTCTTTCTGTATATCACGGTTTACTTAGGGGATCAAGGTTGGACCTATACCACAGAGATGGGGGTGAACAGGCCTGGAGTAAACAATTTGTGGCTAACCCCAAATCTTGTTATCAGGACACGCTGGGAGCTGTCAGCCCATTGTGGGCATGTTGACCGCTATACGATTGGGGAGGAGGTGGTGATGGGGCACGTACATTTGGACCTTATATGCAGAATGAGGTTTGTAATGATTCTGGAGGTAATTCTGGAGGCCACAGGCTGTTCTTCGTGTTCTTCTGCCAACCTTCTGCCTCTCTGTCTGCCTTTGCCTGTCTCTCTGTCGTTCTGTCCGTCTGTTGTATGGCTGACTCTGCCTGTCTTTTCCTATCTCTATCTGTTCCTGTCTATGTATGTCCGTCTGTTGGGGCATGTCTGTGCCTGTCTGTGCCTATCTCTGTATGTGTCTGTCTCTGTGTATTTGGCTCTATATCTATCTGTCTGTATTTGCCTCTTTATGTCTGTCTCTGGTTCGCCCCTCCTCTCTCTCTCTCTCTCTCTCTCTCTCTCTCTCTCTCTCTCTCTCTCTCTCTCTCTCTCTCTCTCTCTCTCTCTCTCTCTCTCCCCCCAGTATAGTATTCAGAGATGTAATATTCAGGGATGTAGTATTCAGAGATCTACCCTACCTAGTATCCCCCAGGTCATTGATGTGATTCTGTAATAAATATAAGTAGGTATACCCACTATTCATATATGTGTGTATGTGGCTTTAGGGGAATACCTGGGGTCGTCCTACCTACATGGGTACCCACACCCCTGGCACCCTTACAAAGGACACCACAGAGAGTGAGTCTGTGTACATCTTGTGTCCCTGAGAGATCACTAGACCACCACTGCACCCCTCCCCATTATAGAGGTAACACAATACCAGGGGTACACTCTGATCTGCTAGTCCCAGTTAGTAGTATGGTAAGGTAATCAGCGGAAACAATGGTGAACGTCATAGTGGTATAATGATTCAAACCCATGTCAGCTAACTGGCCCACTTGGGGCCTGTGAGTATTCACTTGTAGATAACAAGTATATCTCTGGCATGTATTTCTCTTCTTTTCCATTTAGTTGCAGCTGCTACCATGGCGCTGTTCAGAAATCTAAGACACACTTCCAATTTGGGATGTGATCGTTCTAGACAATTTCAGCTTCTGCTTTCATCCAAAAATATATTTCTCTCCCAAAATACCAAATATTTGATTATGTGCCACAGCTCCAGCGAGATTTAGGAATCTGACTGAGTTCTTTTTCTGCATGAGAGGACAATCTGATAGCTGTAGGGGTTGTGGAGGTCTGTGGGAAATAAGGACCGCAATTATACATCTCAGCAAGCTACCTGTCATACAGCGGGGGGGGGGGGTAATAAAAAGTACAGCGTGTATTTAGGGTAACTAGTACTGTTTTGGCCCTCAAGATATTTTGTAAATCCCATCCTACCCATAAATGCACATAAATATTGAATAGTATATATGGGGAGTGAGACGAAGGGATTATAGAAACTATCTATATAAGCTCTACAGTGTGTGTAATACACTTTATGACAAGTAAGGTGTCACACGCAGAGGCGATAGGTCTTAACAAATAGGGACAGGAGGAATACTTGAGGGGAGAAAGCAAATAGGCAGAGAGTATTCAGGTAAACTCGGCATAGTGACGGCGCTCGGGCCTAATCACGTGTACAAGGATCATTCAATACCAGCCTGATATATATGTATCTGCTATTCAATTTTGAAGGGGAATACCGTCAGGGTACATTTATTTTATCAGAGGCTTTTGGAGAGACTGTAGTGTTTAACAGAGGGGAGCGTGCATGGTGGAGGTGTGAAACCTTTGAAGATGTCATGTTCATGTAACGGTGTAGGATCCTCTAAAGGAATGCCGCCCAAATAGCTGCCTGTCATGGCATCCCCTACCCCCCCTCCCAACACACACACACACCGTCCACCTGGGGAAAAACAGGCGAAATAAAGTAAACATCCTGTTTCAGAACTTTTAGGTTTACTTCTGCTTTTGTATATTTACAGGCATTCCACTTTGTGATTTCTATGAAGTGACACTCCCTCTATCCCCTACCAATGTACACACTCAACCTGGGAAAGGCAGGAGAGAATGCACATTGAAAAGATGAATGCTTAACCCGTTAAGAACCGCATAATTCATTTAGCTTTCATGTTGTCGTCGTGAAACATCAATGCGGCACTGGCGAGTAACGCGCCGACACTGCGTTGGCGCATCTTGCTGGCCCCATGCAGGGCTCCATTTTTGCAGCATGATGACAGAAATGTTTAAAGTATATTCATGCACGATAAAGGTTAAACTTAGTCCTTTGTGAATTCGATCACTTGTCATCTGCACACAAAACATAATACCACCATACAAAAACTAGTGAATATACACAGAGAGTTAAACAGCCTTGATACTTTCAAAATTCAAATTGCCTATCCGGTATTTGGTTTTTGCTCAGGTTTTATACAGCTATTCCACTTTGTGAGTTCTATGGCTTTATCCCACCCCATCCTTTTTAACACTAGGGGGTGTTTCAGTAGAATGTCCTGTTGAACCGTTGACTTTCATAGGCGGGCTTGCTCCGAAATTCCTGTTCCGACACAGCTATATATACCTCACATCAAGGTCTACATTTAGTTCAAATACTGGATTGATTGTTTTAACCACTGACATCATTAAAAAATACATTTGTACTAGTATTGGAATCTAACATGTACTTTTCTTAATGTATTGCAATGGGGAAAGAACATACCAGTATTAATTGTTACGGAGCTATTGAAAACATAACTCCATTATTGATCTATGGCGAGAAAAGACAATCTACAGAGTCATTAAAATATTACTTCCAGAGCAGAAAAGTCTTCAATGAGCTTATGAGGAGAACATCAATTCCCCTTCCCTGATTAGAAAATCATATTGATAATATCGCGGTAATAATCCTAACCTTATTTCTGAGGCGGAACTCCATAATTATATATCCTGATAAATCAACTTCTCATAAACTACATGCGCCTCTCACACAAAGGCTGAAAATAGGACGAAATTCTAGGAGTGCCCAAACTGTAATTTGTCAGACTAGGCTGGAGTAAAGTGTAGTTAGTGGGATATGTAAGTAGGACATGGCCCTGGGTGGTGACTCCCACCGGTCTCCATGTGCCATCTACACCTGTCTCAGGGCACACCTGTTAACCCTCTAGGAACAGCACTGTCATTTAATACGGCATTTGTCGTCATGATACATGAATGCAACCCTGACGGGTAAATCATCCATGCATTACTAGTATACACTCCCAAAGAGATGATACACTCCCAAAGGTTCGGCAAGATGTACCATTAGGTCCATGCAGTGTCAGCGAGCTACTCAGTGCTACTGCATTGGTGTATCACGACAACACATGTTTATCTAAGGTAGCATGCTGTGCTTAAATGTGTACAGGGTTAATTACTACCTCCAGGTGACTTCAGGGAAACTCTCCGTGGGCAGGGAATACAAATGTATGACATCCTGCCTGGTGTATATAGCCGCCGTGTAACTAAGCCGCTGGTGTAATTGAGAAGTGAATAGAGTTTGGTTTTCTGTATAAATAGGACACACTGTCCTTGTCTTCCTGTAGCAGGGTCAGACACAGGCTGAGTCTTCATTATGTGTACATAACCCTGTAATGACGGCATGATACCTCACCTCAATACCGACTCACCAGGACTGGGTTGGTGCATCATGCCGTCCCCTTAGGTGGTACATGAAGCGCATCGTGTTGTTATAATACATGAGTACATCATCAGTGAGTTATCCCCCAGGGATCCATTCATGGAGTATGATGACAAAAGGGCATAGTGCATTAAACACTATATGCTGCCCTTAAAGGGTTCAAAACTATTTCATTTTGTGATTTCTATGGCTTCCTCCCACCTCATCCTTTTTAACACTAGAGTGTTTTACAAGTAGAATACAACTTATTACAAGTGCTACTGAGAGTAAAAAAGAGACAGAGACGAGAAAGAGATAGAGGGTACAGAGAGACAGAGAAGGAGAGGTGGGAATACAGAGATACTATTATATTGGTTTATCCCAAACCCTCGAGTTACCACTCACTACCACAAGGTGAACTGTATCTAAACTTTCCTAACACTGTACATATGTCACACTTCCATCTGACGGTAAAATACCCTACACTACCCTCACGTCCATACACACACACATACTCTCTGGCCGGGTTCCATTTTGAATATCCCATTAGATCATGCTATGTCAGGGCCCGTTTGGCAAAGAACCCTCAGGCCAACGGAAAAGGTCTTTCAAGTAACTGGACTATCTCAAGGACTATGGTGTTGATAGTTGACGTTCTTCTGTTTTTGATAACATTACAAGTATACCTCCGCATATTTAGAAAAATACACATATGATATATGCAACTCAGCAAATTAGTGTGAGCCTGTTTCAGTGGGGAAGAGTGTGTTAGGAATGTGCAGAATGTGTAAGGCTAGTATTTACACACGACTATGACAGTATTGCCTAAGGTGCTGTGGAAGCTTCACACACCATGAAACAATATCACACTAATTTTCTGGGAAGGATGGAACTCCGCGAGATTTCATGCATTTCTAAAAATGCTAAAGATTTCCGTCCCCTGAAACAGCCGTGATGCCTTGGCCTGAGTGGGATGATGTATGGTGTCCCACCCCCGCCCGACCCCCTGGGTTGTGTGTGGTGGGAACTCTGTAAGACGGGAGCTCGTCGTCTTGGCAGCCTTATAAAGGCGGCTACCCGGTCCCTGCGTGTAGCTATGTAAGATGTGCATCCTTACACTACTAGTTACAGCCGGTACACAACTGGTGTCTGGGTGCGGGCCGCCATGTTGACATCTGGGAGATGTATCAGTGTATAGGGCTGGTGTACAATATTAACGTGAATCGCTTTTAATGACAAATTAACGAAAAACCATAATGAACATGCAAGATTCAATGCCCCTCTGCCTTTAACTTATGAAAAGCAGTCCTGGTGAGTAACTCGCCAGTGTCAATGCAGCGGTGTTTATACACCATGCCGACCCTACAGGGTTGATACATTCCTGATTGCATTGAGTTGTTGTCAGTGCCAGCGAGTTACTCGTCTGGACTGCGTTGGTGCATTATGTAGACAAGAATAAGACCTATATAGTTGCCTGTGTAGTGTGGACATAAAGAAGGGTACCTTCCAGTAACAGTAAATAGTTGGCAGGATTATAGACTAATTTGGCAATCATTCACTGTGACTGTGGGTATTCCATACCTCAATTTCACCTCGGGCTTAATATCAGCATGTACCACCTTCAATAACTGCCACTCGTTGTATATATATATACTATATTATATATAATAGTTTTCAGTTGTCATAGTTGTATTGGCACAAAGTGGACTACAGCTCACTCCGGGAGTTCACTATTCACTATTGTGTAACAGGGATGGCATAAGCATAATCAATACATTTGTGATACAATTCAGTAACTTCAAGAGTTGCTTCAATCAGAGAAGTAAAACCTCAGAAGTTCAGCTGCAATCCAATCAACATATTCACATCATTTTCATGATTCTGATGTGACCACTGAACCTTTATTTGGGACCTTCATGCCTGATGCTAAGACTATTGTGCTAGTCTACCTGTGCCGATACAAACATCATAACGCGTCGTCCTAGTATCCCGACAGGCTTTTGTACATTTCTACAACTAACCTGTACCAACAGACCAATAAGTGGTACTTGTAGTCACCCTATTACTCCACTGTATGGATAGTTATCTGTGTTAGTGACAGACCCCACGTGACCTGTGACGTCACATTAAGGTGACCTGACGTGAGGGAGCATACATTATTAGAGTGAGTGAGTTCAGGGGTCAGGCAATACGTCATGTTTATTACCTTTAGAGAAGGATGTGGTCTTTAACAACCTACATTTCATGAATTAAGTCTCCTTGGCTACTTGAGGTACGTCTTGGGAGACTGACACTACTCGGGAGGCAGAGAGAGAAGACAGTAGTGTTTGTGGAGGTAGGTGGGGTGCGTACAATATTGTTATTAACCCTTTTATTGACACTTTTCCCCTCCGTCAATGCAGCATTAGTTACCATGATGCCTCAACGCGGTGACAGTCAGTAGCTGGCCACTAATGCAAGAGTGCATCATTTCCGCCCTTCAGCAATGTCTATGTCAACACCATACGGTTAGCATGACATATGACTGCTACAGATTAGGTTTTGAAATCTTTCTGAAGCACTGAAATTGCATCTGCAATGATTGCAAGTCTTTTATAAACACAAGAGGTGACGCTTAAGTCCGGAAGCTTTTGACAGCGTTGTTCTTGTGCGTTTTTTTTTGTCTACATCCAAACATGGTTGATTAATATGGGTTTAGGGAGATCAGAATATATATCATCAGCCATTACCATGATTATGTTGTTCACGGAGACAAAGGCTGTATTGGACTCCCCTAAAGTATTGGCCACATTCTTCACCAATTATGCAGATTTGACAAACCAGCCTTTGTTAGCTACAACCTACCCATTGTGTTAAGTAAATGGACTGTGCTATACCCTTGGGTGTTTACCCTGAAAACCTCCTGAAGACGTATGTTCCCTTGTTATCACATAATGCCCAATCAGCAGCCTGGAGAGACACCTGGGGCTGGGGGGGGGGGGGTTGAAGATTGTTCAAGAACGAGAGCCCAAGTCGTACGTATATATATCAGGATTTAGATGTGTACATACATATGCCTGTGTACTCTTCAATGTCCTTTACACTTCCAGGGCATTGCATTGTAAAACCCCCGTTTTGAAAGATGAAATAGAACTGAAGCAACGTAATTATAGCTCGTTAAATGTACTTCTAAAGGTAGATTGACTGTACATTCCTGGTGTTCATGGGTACAGTCTACCAATACCTTATATGTTGAAGGATACAGGGTGAAAGGCATCTCTGGCAACCATTGATGTTTTATAATCGGTCTCAGATTTTGATATTTTCCTTTTGCCATACCCTGTACCAGCAAAACTAATATCGATTCAAGAAAACTAATATCAATCCAAACACATCTATTGCTTGCCATAAAGGCTGTGGTGTGTATACATATAATGTAGACTACAGTGAGGGGTGATTATCTATGTTAGGGTCAAGTATAAGATGTGATGCGTTCTGCTCTTTACATTGTGGATAGAATTTAGAATACAGTCCTGGCTAATCAGATAATGCATGACTGAAGTCTTTGTGAGTAAACTCATCACCAAGGTGAGTGAAATCACCAGAGCCGCATTCATGCTTGGAGTCATTTTAAAGTGCATGAACACACTATGAGGCCCTGTAATCGTTAAAGCACTATGTGGCAGTTAACGGGTTAAAGCACTATGTGGCAGTTAAAGGGTTAAAGCACTATGTGGCAGTTAAAGGGTTAAAGCACTATGTGGCAGTTAACGGGTTAAAGCACTATGTGGCAGTTAACGGGTTAAAGCACTATGTGGCAGTTAACGGGTTAAAGCACTATGTGGCAGTTAACGGGTTAAAGCACTATGTGGCAGTTAAAGGGTTAAAGCACTATGTGGCAGTTAAAGGGTTAAAGCACTATGTGGCAGTTAACGGGTTAAAGCACTATGTGGCAGTTAACGGGTTAAAGCACTATGTGGCAGTTAACGGGTTAAAGCACTATGTGGCAGTTAACGGGTTAAAGCACTATGTGGCAATTAACGGGTTAAAGCACTATGTGGCAGTTAACGGGTTAAAGCACTATGTGGCAGTTAACGGGTTAAAGCACTATGTGGCAGTTAACGGGTTAAAGCACTATGTGGCAGTTAAAGGGTTAAAGCACTATGTGGCAGTTAACGGGTTAAAGCACTATGTGGCAGTTAACGGGTTAAAGCAC
Organism: Harmothoe impar; assembly: GCA_947462335.1. Classification (NCBI taxonomy): domain Eukaryota; kingdom Metazoa; phylum Annelida; class Polychaeta; order Phyllodocida; family Polynoidae; genus Harmothoe; species Harmothoe impar. The sequence goes on from OX381714.1 coordinate 21,891,354, forward strand.
TATGTGGCAGTTAACGGGTTAAAGCACTATGTGGCAGTAACGGGTTAAAGCACTATGTGGCAGTTAACGGGTTAAAGCACTATGTGGCAGTTAACGGGTTAAAGCACTATGTGGCAGTTAACGGGTTAAAGCACTATGTGGCAGTGAACGGGTTAAAGCACTATGTGGCAGTTAACGGGTTAAAGCACTATGTGGCAGTTAAAGGGTTAAAGCACTATGTGGCAGTTAAAGGGTTAAAGCACTATGTTGTAGTTAAAGGGTTACAGATGTTATAATTGCCGTGTAATGGGGTGGGATCTCACACCGGGATCTGTGTCCATCCTGTACCGCCACCTGCTCTGTGATATCATCTGTTAAAGGTCCTCTTTTATGGAACAGAGATCACAGGAAGCAAGAGCAATACCAACAAATAGCCTCACACCAATATTTCGTACTCAAGGAAGACACGCCATGCCTTAAGCCCGCACTCACCCTTTATAAAGTAGTGTATCCCTGTCACGGCTCAAGTCCATGTGTTGCTGTCGGAGTGCCAATTTATCGGCCTCTAAGGTATAGCATTGGTAGAGGGCGAGGCAGGGGAAGCCTGATAATACAGAGATACCAAGAGCGAGACAGACAGAGAAGGGGGAGACAGGGAGAGTCAAACTTGAAAATATACAAATAGTCACAAATTATACTACAGTAATAAATAGACAGGTTAAGGAAAATATTCCGAATTATTACATGTATTAAAGTACAAGGCTATGTTGCCACCGTTAGAGCTAACATAGCCTTGTACTTTAATACATGTAATAATTCGGAATATTTTCCTTAACCTATATATCTATTTATTACTGTAGTATTATTTGTGACTATTTGTATATTTTCAGGTTTTCACGCCGGGACCACTATAGGGTAGCCCCACGCTGTACCGCAGACGTAGACGGCTATCATGGGCTATAAAGGTCATTTGGGGATATCAAAATAAATGACCTACAGAATTATGGTCAGAAGTATGGAAGTTACGACAGGTATGGAGTCTAACTGAGGGGGTAAACGGGGCCATTAGTTACACTACATGCTATGCAGAGGGGAGCTGTTTTGAGGTGGTCGGTGGTGAGGTAGTGCTATTATACTAAGTACGAGCACAGAGAGAAGAAACCGTGTCAAAATGGAGTCCAGGTTACCTCCAGAATGACTCCCCTATTTAGGAGAGTCCAGGTCACCTAAGGGAGCCTATGTGCCTCTTTGGTTGACATAAAAGAGTCACCTGGGGGATTCATATGACCCAGAGAGCTATATGACTCCCCCAGGTGACTCCCTTAGGTCAGCTAGAGAGTCATCTAGGCTCCCATAGGAGACATGGACTCCCCTAGAGAGGGCAGTCATTCTGGAGGCAACCTGGACTCCCTTTTGACGCTGTTTCTGCTCTCTGTGAGACGTCCTGCATTAATCTTACCCTCCGGAGTTGATACACTCCTGACAGGTCTGCATCATGCGTTAATTGAGTCTCATTATTCACCAGCGCTGTACTACCTGTGCATCACTAAAAACAAACATGCAACATTGAGGCATCATGCCGTCCTTAAAGGGTGGGTCCGTTGAGGTTGAGTGGTTTGTGGTTTTGGAATCCTCTAATAATGCCCCATGAGCTGTGACAATGTTGACTTAGTGTAGGACACAGCTGTAACACGTATACTCTCGTTCCCAAATCCTTCCGAAGGAAGGCTCTGGGGACAGCCAAATGACCTTGAACTTTGGATTTTGCTGGGTCTGGGCAACCCCTGCTGGTAGGCTGGAACTAGCGAACAGGAACAGGAAATGGAACCAGAATGTATGATGGTAGTTTTAGGTAGATTTACCATCAGCCTTTCTGGTTCCATTTCCTGTTCCTGTTCGCTGGTTCCAAGCTACCAGCAGGGGTTGCCCAGACCCAGCAAAATCCCAGCATTTGGCAGTTACCAGAGCCTTCCTTCGGAAGGATTTGGGAACGAGAGTATAACACGTACTGCTGTATGTAGGTATGGGGTGCTGTGTGACTAGGTGACTTGGGCCTACAAATATTTCACCAATATAGGAAGTTCTCACAATTGCAGGAATAGGGCATTACATCACATTTTCAAAATGAAATAACCTTTTCAAAGATTCAGAACAGTCGAAATACTTATATTTAAAATATAGTGTATCGAACAACAGGGTGTTGGTAGATGAGGAAGGTTAAGACGAGGTAGGACCAAGAAACCCACACAACATTAGGTCAGATACAGGCCAGAGACGGACATCCAGAATATTTGTATTATGAAAAATAAAACACATGGCACTCCATCGATAGTGCTTTAATGCACTACATGTGTATGTGTTTTTGTTGCCATGATGATCGAGTCACCTGGTGAGTAACTCGTCAATGCTGCAAAGATGTAGCACACCGGCCCTATAGGATCTATACAGGGCCGGAGGGTCGGAATGGTATAGCAGTGAGTTACTCGCTGTGTGGACATGAAAATGAAACCCCGACACAACATGCTGTCCGTAAATGGTTTTAAACATAACACGAGGCAGTATTGGGAGGGGCAACCTGGATTATTCCTTTATGGACCGCATATTTATTTAATATACTATGCCGTTTGTCGTCATGATGCATGAATGCAGCTTTAATGAGTACGCCGCCAGAACTACATTTGTGCATCATGCCAACCGTTCGGAAGACCATACGCTACAAGGGGTCGACATGCTACTTGAATGAGACACTGGCGGCTTACGCACTAGGTCTGCATTCATGCATCATGGCTATACATAGGGTATAGCACATTAAAGCACTATGTGGCCCTTAAAGGGTTAACACCAGACGGCAGGGACACCTGGTGGCCCCCACACACACCACAGTGTGGCAGGATTGACGAGTCAGCAAACAGGTGTCTCAGCACCTGGGGACAGCCGTGTACGGGACACCAGACAGAGCCGTGTACGGGACACCAGACAGAGCCGTGTACGGGACACCATACAGAGCCGTGTACGGGACACCATACAGAGCCGTGTACGGGACACCATACAGAGCCGTGTACGGGACACCATACAGAGCCGTGTACGGGACACCATACAGAGCCGTGTACGGGACACCAGACAGAGCCGTGTACGGGACACCAGACAGAGCCGTGTACGGGACACCATACAGAGCCGTGTACGGGACACCACACAGAGCCGTGTACGGGACACCATACAGAGCCGTGTACGGGACACCACACAGAGCCGTGTACGGGACACCATACAGAGCCGTGTACGGGACACCACACAGAGCCGTGTACGGGACACCATACAGAGCCGTGTACGGGACACCATACAGAGGGAGGCGTGTAGGGGACATCCTGCAGAGTGGTGGAGTCTAGAGAGGAACATACGGTGCTTTCATCATGTCTGGGCTGCATCTGTCCAGCTTTGGCACCAGGAGCGTGTGATCTGCAGAGAGTATTGGCATTAAACAACCCATACCTTACACAGTGCAGCCCCCAGGAGCATAGTATAGAGCAGGTAGGCATTTCTTCATAGATTAGGATGCTTCAGGATTTCATGAAATAAGTAGCTAAATATCTTTGGACATAAAATGCCCTGTGAGTATATTGATCTCAAACCATGCAGGAAGGTACGCCCTTGTCTCGTCATCGGGTATAGGGATGCAGCACAGGCGAGTTACTATAGCCAGTGCTGCTTTCGTGCATCATGACGCCCCTACAGGGCTGATACACTCACAAAGTGTCGTCATCTGGACAACACTTGAACCTGAAGCATTGAGGCATGATGCTGTCCTTAAGGGGTTAACGTCTCTTGTATTACACTTGGCCCAGTACCCGGGCTGTAGGTGCTACTCCTTATGACCGAGGTTAAAGGCCGCGGTGTGAGCCGTCTTAACGTGCTATAATCTGTGGTTTGTGGTTTGCCCGGGGGCTATACATGTATGTATACATACTTGCCCGGGCATACTAGTCAGTGTTTAGGGATTATCTTGTAGCCCTATACTTATCTTTGTACCTGAAAACATGATATGATATGTAGTAATGATATTCAAATGTCAAAATGGAAATCTCGCTATATTATGTCTATTTCATAGCACGAGTTTCCTCTTCAATATGTCACTGTTACCCGTGAGTGCTGCTTTCACTTCATGCATCAGAAAACAGACAACAGGTTCAGCACGTTATTTAAAGCACTGTGCCCCATTAATGGTTAACATGTTCAAAGATATATGCCTCTTGCCATGTAATCTAATAGAGTTTCCCACAGCTCTGTCTTCTATCATGTCTCGTACAATGCGTGTACTCCCTGATAAGGCGTCCTGTCTGCGTTGAGGTAAATCAGCACAACATGGGACCTGTATATCCGTGTCCACATCTTCACACTCTATTACCCCTTATAGCATGTGGGCTCTCATGCTCTGCTGCCCTTGGCTGCTCTTTGGTGACCTCTAAACCCCATCTCCCAGCATGTCTTTAATCCCGTTATTTTGTCACTGTATCTCTGCAGTGCCCTAAGCTTCTATATGTGAGCGGCCACTTAGAAAAGATGACCAAGCCGGGTACATGCATCATCCTTACTACTTGGCTGCTTTTTCAATCTTTCATTTTTGAATAATTCCTTTTTTATTTCAATTTCTCATTTCAATTTCTCCTTTTGTCTGTGTGGCTGCTGACAGGCTTTCCTTTAATCTTAGTCTTCTGTTCTGTGATAGACGATGAGCGGCGATATTCCGAAATGGAAAGTTTCCAATTCAGATGTGAAGATGCGTATATTGAGACAGAGATACAATATTATTCCCTGGGTACAGAGTGCTCTACCCCATGACGCTGTGCTGCCATCTGGTGTCGTGTTAGCGCTACACCAGAATGGGACGAGCACAACGACTGTTACTAACTCAGATGGCCTACACCCTTATAAGGCTTCCTTAACTGTAAGGCCAACAAACTGCCACCCCTACAGTAATCTATGGGTTCAAATGCTGATCTGTACGCTCAAGCTGCACCTTAGCACTGCCTATGTGTCCACCAGTGTCGACATAACATAAGAAATGTGATAGAGAATGGCACAGTAGCAGATCCAGGTATATCAACATGACACTAGCCCTGTGTAACATAATCTGGGGATTAGACAGGGTCTGGGTAAAGCTAATCTCACCTGTAGGTAAACAGTACACCACTCCTGGCAAAACACACCTGTAACCCTTTGAGGGAAGCAGAGTGATTAAATGCACTCTGTCAGTTTGCCGTAATTCATACAGCTCTACTGAGTAACTCACGAGTGCTGCATCCATGCATTGTTTACTTAGGCAGTTACCTACGGGTTCTACATCAGTGCATCATGACGACATAATAACCATGAGCCCTGTGAAGCATTGCGATTAATGGACGAGTCATGTATTATTAGATTGGGGGAAGGGGATAGAGACTTGGTGTTTCATTATTGTTTGTGATTAAAAGAAGCCTGGATATTGGGGTAGCGAACAGCCAAATAAACATGGTCAATTCATTCGAGGCCATGCATCATCTTGCCTCAGTGTAAACGGTTAAAGGAAATGGAGGGAAAGGGAATATTCTCATTGACAATACTTAATTCATACTTGATGGGGGGAGGGATGCATTGTGATTTGTCTCGTCGAATTTAATTTGGGCGTCATTTTCACATGTGAAAAAGGGATCTGACTGGCCCCCTTCTAGCAATCCATGGTACAGGTCCCTGTACACTGAAAACCCAATGGGGGTCTAAAGTGGTCACTACTGACCACTTTTGGGTGGTCATGGTGATGGTGTCCTGAGGGAGTACCCCGTGGTCACTAGCGTGGTCATATGTGACCACCCTGGGTGGTCACCTATGAACACTTTTCTGACCTCGACATTTTTTCAGGAGTAGTATATTTTTCTGCATAATGAGGTATACTTTTCAGCTATTTTCATAATTCCCCCCTCTTCCCACCATCAATCCACTTCTGAGAGCGCATTATAGCCCTGGTCAAAGGCCCAATAAGGCATATGTGTGTATAGCTGTATACCAGCCACTCCTCAGACTTGTAGATATGGTTTCAGGGACACATGAGGTGTCTATGCTTACACATACATGTTTCTGGTAATTCTGGCATGCTTTTCTTTTAAATCCTAGGCATCAACTCATGTTCCAAATGATCTTTATATCCCCCATTTTATGGAAACCTATGATCCAGATTAGTATAAGTATTAATTAAAAGATCACCTGGAGTTGATGCTGCATATAACACTGTTGTATAGTAGGGCCACCTAGTGGCAAAATCATGTTCTTACAATGACCACCTTGGGTCATCACAATGATCACTCCAGGTGGTCAAGTGGGCATGACCACCCAAAGTGGGCAGCATTGACCACCTATATCCAGGACTGGGTTTTCAGTGTACAGGTCGCAGGGTATATAGACCCTTATTGGTGTTACACCTTAGAGTGATACCATAACATGTAGGCCCCATATAGGTATCAATGTGTATACTGTGTGCCGGGGGGTGTAAAGGGTACTAGGTAGTGCTATAACTTAAAGTGGCATACAAGTGTGGAGTCTAGTTTAAGAGGGATTACTAAGAACCAGGAGCCCAGATCTGAAGTATGGTAAGGGGGACAGGCTTCTCTAATTGAGGGATCAGAGAAAAACTAAATGCTCGTATTCGAGTTTTATACACAGTCTTTATGGATATACCTTACTACTGATACTATTTACTAGAATAAATAGGAGAAAAGCACATATATATATCAGAATTTCTGGGGCCTAAAGGGAATAAAAATGAAAATTTAAAAAACTCAATTCATCTTAATGCAAGTTTGTCATATAGAAAGACATATATCTTAGGTATCTAAAAACGCTGATTGGCACAATCAACTCCTAGGATTGCAGTTTTTATCGACCAGCGAACACAATCTAGAATAAAAGTGTCGGACCTTACAACAAAAATCACAAAGCAGTGTAAAAATGTCTGGAAAAAACCACAGTAACTCCTTATTGTGTTTTCAAGTAGCCACAGTATATATAATCATGCATACCAGGTTTGATAATCACCGTTCAAAAACTTTTCATTTTGTGGATCAGCATACTTTGTAAAACCCTTGAAAATGCTGAAACCTTTACCAAACATCACCAACTTTACTCTACATAGCTCAAAAGTGCCTTGCTTATCATCTAGCTCACTGTATGTTATCTTCACTATGCATACTTTTAATTTCATGTATCATTTTACATATATAGAGATTATTCTTCATATATAAATCATGTAATTGAGGTTCAAATGATAAAAGTGTCCGACCTTACACAAGTACCATTTTTCATAAGAAGGGCTATGGTGAAACTTTTGTCATCAATAACCTGGTGAAAACTCTTGTATCTGTGAAGGTACAACTATATCTAAGAAGACATGAAGTTTGTTGTTGTCTCAGTGGACATGGGGAATAATTAAATATGTCTAAAGGGTGGGAATCATGTTTTGAGGGGAATTTGCACACTTTGGAGGCCAGAAATCAAAGATTTTTTTATTGGACTTGTGATAATTTACATTTTCTTGAAGGCATACAGTATTACCTTTTATATAAAATAACAAAGAGCACTACTGGTGCAGGCACTTTTATTCTGTAGCTGCTTTAAGGTGAAAAATACAAAAGTGTTGGACCTTACATTAAAGTGTCAGACCTTACATTAATACATGAAAACTGCCCGACCCAATATCCAGAAGCTTAGTTATGCTGCTATTACTGTCCAGATTGAACAAACATATAGTTACTATAGACATGCATTCATAGAATCAATAGGTGTTTGGTATTTTTTGATTTATAGAGAATTAAAGACATAAGGTCCGACACTTTTATCGCCATCCAAAATCACTCTTTTGGTTGTGGGCTAGTGAATGATATGCCTATCCTCATGACTTTTTTTTCCAGTTTCAGTACCCTAAGCCCCACAAGATTCAAAGTACAATTGGTATTTGGTGGCTTTTATATGAAGGTCATTTGAGGCTATAAATATAAAAGTGTTGGACCTTACACGAGTACCATTTCACATATATGAAGGGCTATGGTGAAAAGTTTGTAAGGAATACTTCAGTTAAAACTCTTAAATGTGGGAAGTAACATATATATCTGATAGAATATGCTGTTTGGAAAGGGATGTGGTCATCTCAATTGACATGGAGGATATATAATCCATGTCTAATTAGGTGGAAATCACATTTTGGGAGCATTTTTTTAACTTCGGGAGGTCAGAAATCAAATGATCTCCTTTAGAGGTGTAAACATTTACATTTTTCTGATGGCCTATAGTGTTCCCTATTACATTAAATCACAATGAACAAAATTGGTGCAGGTATGTTTATACTGTGGCTGATTAAAGGGCAAATAGTATAAAAGTGTCGGACCTTACATAAAAGTTTCGGACCTTACATTAATCCTTGAAAACAGCCCTACCCAATATATAGAAGCAAAGTTAGTCTGCTATTACTGTCCAGATTGAACAACCATGTAGACACTATTGATATACATTGCTTAGAATTGATATATTTGTGGTATTTCTTTAATCAATAGAAGATTTAAGACGTAAGGTCCAACACTTGTATTTTGTTCCAAAATCACTCTTTTGGGCCTGGGCTCATGACAAATGAGCGCATTGTCACAATTTTTTCCCCAGCTTTACTACCCATAGGCCCCTCAAGATAGAATGTAAAAATAATATTCAGTGAACTATCTTAGTGTGTCATATGAAGCTCTAAAAATAAAAGTGTCGGGCCTTACACAAGTAATATGTTGAATAGGAAGGGTTGTGATTGCTTCAGTTAAGGTGGGGGACTTTTGAAAAAAGTAAAAATGGCCTGGAAACCTGTTTTTGGGCTATTTCTCAACTTTGAGGGGCCATAAATCAAAAGAATTTCACTCGACACTTGAAATTTTACATTTTTCTGAAAGCATAGAGTGTCCCCTCTAACATGAAATCAAGAAGAACCAGTATGGTGAAGGAATTTTCATTCCCGATGGAAGGTGAAAAAACACTAGGAAACACCCAAAAGTGGCATTTTTCAAAATTCTTACCCATATATATATAGAGAGAGAGAGAGAGAAAGAGATAGATAGATAGATAGATAGATAGATAGATAGATAGATAGATAGATAGATAGATAGATAGATAGATAGATAGATAGATAGATAGATAGATAGATAGATAGATAGATAGATAGATTGATCGATAAGGTTATCTTGAGAAGCTTTCAGTACGCTGCAATAAGAAGCTATAAAAGAGATTATGCACACCTATAGGCTTTAATACGATTGAGTAGTGCTCATGCCTAATATATAATGGTGTGCTACCTTGACTATGGTACGTACACCCTATGTAAGGGTTGGAGTCAAGTAGCACCTAAGTGATACCCATAGAAGGTGTAGAGAGCCCCACACCAAAGCTATTGCAGCCACCCGTGCATGTAACACCTGTGTCACAAATAAACCACTCATGGTTGAACAGAATTGTACAGAATTTACGTTGCAATAGCATTATACATTTGGATGTGAGCTAAGATATTATAGTTCTCCTGCTTCTCACCAGATGGTGTTCCAGTAGGCCTAGCCCTAGCAAGTAGCAGGCCATCGGACCTGGCGGCTCCAGCTGTACATATACTATGTAAAAGGTCAAGATTGTATCCTTCAAGATCCATTATAACTACAATGACAACAACCCTAATGATACAGTCCTTAGCCGTACATCTATCATGTATTGTTTACTGTGGTTATAATCGATCTTGAAGGATATAATCTTGATCATAACCTGTTATATAGTATATATACTTGGAGCAGCCAGGTCCGATTGCCAACAACATATTGCCTAGCCCTACCTGAGACAGTAATATCACAGGTATTACTTGGGGGCCAGGAATACCAAATGTTGATATCTAACTTTAGGTTGGTGTGGAGACTTACTTTACTTTGTCTGAGTGTTGTATAAGGGTATTTTGAGGGTGCTAATTCCGAATCTGCCATGTGTAAAATGATATCTGTGTTTCATCAAGGTCAAATTCAAGGTCAAATGTCACAATTTGATGTAAAAATGAGACTGAAATGAGTACACAACAAATATAAAGATTTCAAGGGTGAAGCTTATTCATCTCATGTATCTGACTCACATCTGTCTTAGTCATACTGTTGATGTTGTACCAGTACAAGTGATTAGAAATATAGTAGAATGAAATTTGCTTTTAGTGCTATTACCCTGCTTAAAATTCACTCTCACAGTGTGTATGCCTTAAAGTGTTAACTGAGCCTTGGACACTAAGGAGCTACAACACGAACGGAGGTACTTGAAGTGTCTCTAGTGCCCAGTTAGCAAAACTAACTTACTAAGCGTGAGAACTGCGGCCATTAGTGGTTCAGTACCAGCCCTGCCTCTGTGTGGACTGTGTACACCCCAGGCACAGCTCTGTGTTACCCAGCACTACCAATGGTTCCCTCTCCTCCTCTTCTATCCTTATACAGACGTGCAGGAAGTACATCTTTATTGTTGTTAAATAATAACCACACTAAATATATTGTATATAGGATTTGTAAAGAAAATCAGTGACGCCCTTTAGTTTTATTTGGGGGCCTAGTCCCCCTTACCCGCCCCAAGGGGTTCTTATTTGGGATAAGTATGGTTTTGGGAATGTTGTGTATTTCATTATAGGGTCCTGGCAAATTTTGCCCCCCCCCTCTCCTCTGTTATTGTCCTCTGTCCCCTCCTGTTCCTACGCTACTGTTCTTCCTCGTACGTAGGTATAGAACACCATTGATTGCTAGCCAATGACCATCATACCATGCAACTAATTACATATTAAGATGTTTTGGAAAACATCCCGGAATATCTACCAGAACCGGTTTTCCAATCCCCCCCCAGGGCCACATCCCTTTTGTCGGCAGGGCTTTTATAAATCTTTGTGATCTGGCTCTGTGTGATCGAATCGCCTACCTCGTGATTTCAGGCGAACGCCATACCACAAGTCCACCAGCTTTCATTTTTTCCAGAATGTTTGGATATTCCCTGCTGGACCTTTTGCCAGAGCAGACAGGACCTAAGTTGAAAACAATAATTTAGGGGTGTACAGTACATAGCTTGCGTTATTTGCCATACAGCTGTAGATTGTCGTAGTTACCTTTTACATCATAGACTCAGGTAGCAATTGACCCTTTCACAGTGTGCTTAAGGGTGATGTAATTCCCCAATGCGTCATGCTCTTTGATTGGCATGATGGACCAATACGGCGCCAGCAAGTATCTGTCCCGCGCTATATACAGGGGCATCATCGTGACCCTACGGGGTGCATGAAGGCAGCATTGGCTAGTTACTCACCAGTGCTGCAGTCATGTTTCATACCGACAGAGGACATACTTCACTGTATCCCTACAGCTATTACTGGACCATGCTAACAAAGGCGCATTTAATTTTAAAGCACAGGGCTACCCTTAGAGGGTCAAATGTCAATATGTATATGTGACATATAACACATACCTGAGTGATAAGTCATTAGCCCTACCCTGGAGGAGCGCCAGGTCAGAGACCATGACTGCTGCCCCTCACCCTGGCACCCTGTGCACCACAGTGCCACACCTACCGGTAATGTGGGATATGCTACACCATACCACCCTCACCTGGTCACTTACACTCGGCCTATACATCAAACACTGTAGGGTAGATTCGGGCATTGGGAACTTGAATTTGTAATATTATGCAATCATGATACTGTAGTTGTTCTTTTTTGGTCCGAATAAAAGTTGAATTGTAATGTTACACCAATATAGGGGGCTTAGATACGCCACATGGGGGTGTACTGAGTACCCTTTCTGCTCGGCTACTCACCTTAATCCATTAAAAAGATCGCCAAAGGATCCCCGGATGAGCATGCTTTTCTTGTGGCTGCTAATCTGACAGATCAAAAAGCTTGATGTACAACGTCTTGTTAACATTCCTACATCACATTTCTTTAATCTTGGCATATTTATCAATCGTTATATCATTCTTAATAATTTTTCTTATGGTTTGACTTACTGCGTCTTTGTGTAGCAATATACGATGTTGATTTAAGGGTGGCCGTGTCTTCTTTCCTTGAAGTATTCCAGGTTGCATTGTCCACATACAAATAAACCTCGACCATTAGCATCATTCACCTAGCCCCTTGTCCAGTCTACTTAAGGTTGAGTACCTCATTGCTTGAAATACTTTGTCCGTACGTTGTGTGCGTTGTACAGCTCCCTTCACGTTGATCATGTTAATACACTCTAAGAACAGTGTGTTAAGTTTACATACTTTTCAACACGCTTTTCTGCAGCCACTTTTAACACACATTTTGGTGTAACACACTAGACACTACACAGCCTTTGCCACATGTGTGTTGATCTCAAAAGTGTGTTGCAAATTTGTGTGTGTAACACCTTATGCATGTTCCCGCAACACACTGTTCTTAGAGTGTATAAGAGCACTACGATGCTTCAATGTGCTATGCGCTTTGTCGCCATGATGCATGCATTGCAGCCCTAATGAGTAACTCACCAGTGCGGCATTTATACATATTGTCAACTACAATGTCGAAATTTCTGAAGGGTCGGCATGATGCAGCAACGAGGAGTGATACCTACTTATTGGCATGCACTGGATCCTGACATTTCAATGCGTACAATAATTTTAGTGGGGTGGCGTAGTCAATTTCTGGAGAAAATGTGGGTACATACTTTATGGAAGCCCCTAAAGGATTATGTCTGGTTAAGCCTTGCAGGCAATAGGGGATACTTCAAATCAGATGGTATCTTCAAATACATACACATTACATCTAATGGATCGCAGTCCATTAGTCTTTAGATATAATGGACGGCAGAAAAGGTTTACCATGGCCAGTTAGACCATATGAAATTCAATTTCTTCTTGGAAGAGCGCCAGGGTGGTTGTGTCTAGTGTTCGAGGCGTAGAAAGCAAATCTTTGTTGGGAGTGGGACAGGGGGGGGGGGTCGCCCAAACCAGCTTTAAGTACCGGATTATGAAATAGGAATTCTACAGAAAGGTTGTGTTTGTGTCCCCTTTAGTTAATTCTGATTGGGGGCTCAGGCCTATCTTCCCCAACTCTCTCCTATGTATGTGGGAGAGGTATGGTTTTGGGAATTGTATCTATTATATATTGGCAAATTCTGGGGGGGGGGGATATCCATGCCTCCCTCCTCTGTGATTCGGGGGTAGTGGTGGGGGAGGGGACAGTCCCACTGCCATCCTCTCCCTTTTCTACGCCACTGAGTGGGCATTGCATCGTGACTTAAATCATAACTTATATCAGACATAGGAGTGATACTTGTAAATCAAGTAGACTAAAATGAGAGGAAATATTTGCATGCATCCTCAATAAATATACAGACAACAATCAGAAACAACCTTTTTATCTGACAAAACCTCATGGTGGGGGAAACCGTTTTACATTCACAGATCATGACTGTTGATAGTGATCTTCACCTCCAGTACTCTTTTTGGTTGAGCCATGACTGACTCCCCACCTGTCCACACTGTTGTTATATACACATACATTTTGTACACACCATCCCACCACCGCATGTAGTCACATAGATAGGGGCCTGCATGCAAAAACTGTAAGGTAGTTATAGTGACGTTGGTGTAGGTTTTACCTGGCAGGAGGAAGCGTGGGAATAAATGGATATAAAAGTATTGGTGCCCCTACAGCGAGAGACTGGTGGTGTTGACATTATATATAAGTGGGGTTTAAGAGGAAGGAGGAGGGACAGGAAGGGAGACATGAAGGGTGGGAATTGGGGGAGGGGGCCGTAAGGTGTGAGTAGGTTTCCCATGGTTCTGGTTTACTACCTTCACAGTTGAGTGATGGTGCCGCAGGCCTAAAACATGCACGCCATGCTTCTTTAATGTACACAAGAAACAACGAGAAAAAGGAAAAGAATAGCAGCAGAGAGGTATGTCAGCACCAAGCATGCTGCAAACATGGTAGATCACACACAGAGCCCCTGTACAGCCACATACAAACACACACACTCATGTGTATTTGAACAGCCTTGTGTAAACTATTTCTCACACATATCTGGCATTGTGTGATAGTATTGTATCCAGCCTATGTAAGTCCTATATATAACAGATGCTGGTAGACAGAAACTGATTGTCCTCAACGTCACACTATAGACCCAACCAGCGAAGATTTATAAGAGTTCCACAGAAATTGTTGGAAAGCCTTCTTTCTGCCTGCGTTTAATCGGCCAGGTAATTTAGTGACATCAGATTTTAGCAAGTACCCCTTTTATAATGGCAAGGGACCTTATGCACTGTGCCCTTCTGTCATTGTGATGTGTGAATGCAGCCATGGCAAGCCACTGCTGCATTTATGCATCATGATGACAAATGTCACGAAGGCTTAAATGGTGGATGTTTATTACGAGAGACCAGGGGACAATGTGCATGTAAACAATCTCAGTACAGTTAAAAGCATTCTGTTGTATGACATGTAAATACATATTGATGTTTTATCTGTATCGTTACCCTGCCGGGAATACATAGATCTATCTTAATTACAAATGATTAATGGGTCCAGGATGTGAAGACAGACACAGGTTATTAGCTTCACAAATAGGCTGAGTTTCCTTTTTTTCTGCACATACATCTTTGAAAGAGATACCGTGACTAAGTTTATCCTGCCATCTATTACAGTTACGTTACCTACGCAGTTACCATAGGAGTCTGTGTCTGTATTAAACATGTGTATGTCAAACATCTGGCACTGGCGAGTTACTCACCAAGGCTATATTCCTGCTTCATGACAGCAAAGCATGTGGTGCAGTGAGTAAAACGATGTATGTGGCCCTTAAAGGGGAATCTGATGGACATCGGGTAGCACTACACTGTAAATACTGAATCCAAAATGATCAATGTCTACTGTAAGTGTAACCTTACAGTTTGTTCTACTGCCCACGTACTCCAATACCGTAGTCATGTACCGTAGATTCTAGAGCTACATTATAGTTTAAGAGTGTATCAGACCATGTCTGGTCACATAGATGCACAGTTCACCTAGCTATACGTAGTCATAGAAATAGCAACATACATATGCAAAGCATTCTCTTTCAAAGGACAAAGTTCAAATAGATCTTCGTTTTGTATATGGTATTTTAGGATGTATAAAAAAGTATTATCCATAGGATTAGAGATCAGAAAGGATGCGACCGTCAATAGAAAAGTGAGAGTCTATATATACGTTTCAAGTCTATGATTTTCAGGTGTAGCAGTACTGTAGAATAGGTAGACCACAGACTTGGTATTAGTTCTTTTCTGTTCTGTTGAACTGCTTTAATTCATGAGAATTGACATTCAATAAAGTGATATTCCTAACACCTAACACCAATTTACAGGTCAATATCGGGCTCCATCAATAATATATATAAACACTGCTTGAAGACCCGAGATCTAGTTTAAAAGGCTGTATAGGTATTGTGAGCCATGCCTTTCGATTTAATTAATTGAAACCCTGAGAAAGAAAAGTGAACAGCACTCTTCACATGTCTACCACAATTTGTTTTATAATCTTTGTTTTTACTTGTGTTGTTTGTTGTTCTCTTTTTTGTTTTAGGTCGGGGGGTGAATATATACCCAGAGGGCTCTAAATGCACCTGCCTCCAAATCCAATATATTTGTGAATTACCTGATTTGGCGCAGGTTGTTGGCATGGCTACGATTAAACTGACTGTGTTGTTCACGCCCTAGGGCTGTACAGCTACATGGCAATGTGTAGGATGTATAGGCATTAAGTATTTAGGCAGGGACCAAACTCACACTCACCATGATATCACCAGGAAAAAGCAATGTCTAGTAGGCAGAACCAACATCTCACGAGGGCCGACTGTGTCAACGGTGGTCTCGGGAAAAGGTTCCATTCCGTTTTAGCCCTATATACAGACATGGTATAAAGTATACCTTTGCATCCCTGATACTGAAGGTCCTAATTCGTGACAGATACAGTCCTGACAAGGAACTCGCCAGTTCCGCATTCATAGGCTACCTTACGGGCTCGATGCACACATGGAGTATCAGCCTGATGCACCAATGCTGCACCGCCGAGATACCACCAATGCTGCATCATGACGACACGTGCGTCATGCAGTCCTTCGTCCATGCAGCCTCTCCCCTTTTGTCGCCATTCATGACGAAAGGGCGCCATACATTAAAGTGTGCTGCTGCCCTTAAATGGTTAATGGCCGTGTTCCAACACCAACTTCACCAAGCGTGTTCTTGGCTAGATGCGGTTATTATTATCTAGTCCCATTATATCAAACCGTCTCTGTTTGTGTTGGAACAGATTTCTAGGTCATATGGCGCCATATATGCATGACTAGAAATGCTCTTTAGAGGTAACATAAAAGAGAAAAGTAAGAAAATACGCAAGGTCTTTCATTTAATTATAAAGAGGTATGTATACAGAATTAGGATGGCGCGGGCTGTATGTTGAATTGATGGACTCAAACGTATACAATGCTGGGACGATGGTATTGTAGCACAGTCTGACTACTACCCCACATGTCGTATTTAGTGCACCTTGCAGAGATTATTTATATTGTTGTTCATGAATCTTCAGTTAAGGAATACAATCCTACATCTCTATATCCTGCACACAACCGTGGGTGATATGGAATCCTTGATAATCCCCCTCAAGGAAAATGCGTCATGTCGGGTCAATCAGACTATTAATATTACTAGACATGTGTAGGTCACTTCAGGATACCGCCTGAGGTGTAATCCACTACTTTATGGTGTCATCATGGTGGTACATTATCACAGCGGACCTATCACTATTATAGAACCTATTGGTGGTCTTCAAAGTAAGGCCACAACGCCTGGCGGCAGTTTGTTAAGGTTCAAAGCATGAAGAAGCCCACAGGGGAATAGTTTAATATCAAAGTTTAATAAACTTAATGGTTATACTTGACAGGACTTGGCAGGTTATATGTTTGAATATTAATCGTTTATTGACAGCAACAACTCTTATAGCAGGTAAGCTTTTCATATCAGACACATCATACATATAGGTAGTATTTGATTAAATCATCTGTCGGTATACGTTTTATGGGGAACACAGTGTTGGATATAGCACCCATGATATAATCGTATCGGAAGGCAGGCGGAAGATGACCACTCAATAAGTAAATAAGATAAGATAAAATCAGCATCTTGATATTGAATATCGGTAGGATAAACACACATTGAACTCACGTTCTCACGGTTCTGCATACTTTCAAGTCAGATTGAGTCAGCTAATTATCCGTACTGTAAAATCCCAGCATACATGATTGTGCATGATAGCCAATACGAGAATCAATAAAGGTTGAGACAGGTTGTCATATCATTAGGCATAAGGCCCCCTCGGATTCTGGGGAATTTCATCTCTGGATAGGACTAATCTTTTTTTGAGTTTAGAAAAGGTTTTATTGAACTACTCACAATATACAAAAAGTGGTATGCACTGATATTCCTAGGCTCCCTACGCCCAACCTCTCAGTCACTAGCGCCTAACCTAGTTACTAAAGTAGTCATTTTTTGGCTCCCTATACGACCAACCTAGGTCAGTTATTATTGTCAGGTTGGTCAGTACTGACCAACCCACCTTAGTCTTTTTATTTCCAGGGGGAGCCACTGAGTGGTCATGACAGGTGGCCCCAACTAGTGGTATACAAATACAACACACCAATGATGAACCTAGGTTAGCCACTACTGACTGACCCCTCGGTCATTTTTGAATATAACTTTGCCATTATGACTAACACTCATATGACTGTACTGAATAACCCTTTCAATCTATGGATTTTCAGTGTTGTGAAGTCAATGTGTATCAAAAGTATCATAAATCAATATCAGTTCAATCATTTTCACATTTCTTAATACAATGTAGAATAAATGTATGATGTGACAAAATAATAATGGATTATGAAGAGAATAAACGCAATACTAGACAAGACAGGACATCAGCTTTTGGACACACAGACAGAAAGATTACAAGCCTAGGATAGAAGATAGCAGTCAGAATAGGAATTTACACTATAGTTGAATCTTATATTCAAATTTGACAAGGTTTAAGGGTCTCTACATTTGGCATCATACCACAGGAAATATGTTCATAATTTGTTAATTCAATCCATAAAGAGAGAATCAATTTTTTTCATTCTACCACAGAGTATTTATACTCATATCATTATCATTTATGATAAATCAGGAATCCATCTGTAGGAGAGCTGCACTTAATCCCAAGAAAATCTTTGACACACACACTTTTAGCAAGTACAATCATCAATTGGCTAAGAAATACATTTAGTCTGTTCAACAGATAGACCTGGGATACTTTTTCCAGGAAGAAAAGTTTTACCCTCAACATCTGGGAGTACTGGTATGACTTTCCCGATCTTAAAATCATGCAATTAAATCCCCTCACTTCATACCAGAGACAATGGGGATGTGATTAGGATAATTATGGGTATCAGGTTACGAACCTTATCAATCTTATTGATAAGTTATTGAAAGATGGCATAAATGCATCATAAAAACGCCTTCCAATGGATATTGATGCAGTACCACCGCCAATGGACAATGGGGAACATGGGAAACAATTTCAAGACACAAAGAGATAATACAGAATACACGGACAGCAAAGTTGGTGATCACAGCACCATACATACATTCTATATTGGGCTCTATCTCTATATCTCTAGTTTTTTGAGTTTATAACATATCTTTATTGCACAAAGTGATTTTCTAAAGAATACGGTACATTCAAAATGGGTACAATACCATGAATACAGATGTCTAATGCAAACTCGACAATGCAATGATATGGTATATTCTCAACTAGTCACATTATGGCAACCGGGAGATATCATAGGACTGCAATGGTCTTTACAGCACATTCAGTATTCGAGCTGTATGGAAAGGATATCTGATTTGTTATTTGCAAATGAATCCCTTGATATAACGTATGGAAATGCATTGGGATTCTTCATATTATCACTGGGATGTACCATAGACCCTGACATAACAAAAACGTATATTTGGTATATGTTTACAACTCAATCCCTGCATTCCCTTTCAACACTGAAACCAGTACATATTTGTGGCATGTTTGTGGCTACAAGTTTCCCTTTATGTTCATTATCCACTCTTCCCATTAGATATCCTTCTGATATCCAAATAGATTTAAATGTGTGAAATGGCAATAACAAAAGGCAGGAATTGAATGCAATGCATCTGAAGTTGTAAGCTTGAATTGGGTGTGTCCTTCTGTGGGTATGCTCCTGTAAATATTGAATCATACAGCTGTGGGTCTGCATTTATACCTTCATCAAGGGCCGCATAGTGCTTTATGTGGCCTTTATCGCCATGGTACATACATGCATCCCCGGTGAGAGACTAGCCAGTGCTGCATTCAAGCATCATGCCGACTCTATATACTGGGTTAATACATGATCATCGATGCATGGATGCAGTCCTGGCAAGACTCGCCAGTGCTGCATTCGCGTATCATGACGACATAGGGACCAGTGGAAAATGGATTAAAGTACACTGCTGCCCTACAGAGGCTGTATATTGAGTTATATGATTGTGTGTCTGTACATACACCTGTAGACTGTGCGTCACCTGAGCAAATAATAAACACATAATTCTCTATTTATCATTCTCCCTATTGACATTATTTCATTCTCTCTATTTGCAGATCCACCACCATGACGGCCTCCACCCAGCACTCCCGCCGCCTCACCATGACGTCACGCACCAATAGTTCACCATGCCTCTACGAGGGGGCGGCACTGCAACTCTCGGCACCACTTCCGGGGGGTCGCGTGAACGCCGCGATCTCCCGGATGTTGGACGGCGCGCGGCTTACCTCCCGTCTGTGGTCTGAGGACGTCTACAAACCTCCAGGGTCCTACTCCAGCCAGCCCTTAACCTCCAGGAGGAAGATCGGAGACCCGCCCCTGTCCTTCAACCCCACGTCCCTGTCCTACAGCTCCGGGGGGTACGCCCAGTCAGGGGCCGGGGCGCGGGACAGGCTCCTACAGCGTTATGCCGATAGGGCCCTGCAGGGGGCGGCACCCGTGCCCAGGAAGACACTGAGCATGCGCCAGAAGTCGGAGATGACGTCACGGCGGCTACAGGAGCACCTGGTGGACGAGGTGGCTGACAGGTTAAGGAGGGAGCTCGGCCTCCTCCAGGGCGTGGAGGAGGATGGAGGGGTGAGGGCTATAGAGTATGGCACTGACTCCCTACATCAGGGTCATGCTGGAGCTAATTCCATTGGCTCTAATGCTATAACGGCTTCCTCTAGCACCTCTAATCAAGGTGCTCCAGGGCATGTGGCCACATCTAGATCCACTGCTCAGGTTGCAGAAATACAGGGACAGATCAGCCACAGTGGGTCTAATACTCAAGCTACAGGGGATCCTAAAACATCTCCTTCTCATAATAAAGATAGAACTACTACTGCTTTAGTGCAGCAAGTAGCCACTAAAGTGCCTGCTATCAGGTCGGGTGCTACACCAATAGGGGCCCCCCGGTCTGTTACTGCCCCCACTGACACTGCAGGCACCACAGACACAGCAGCTACCAGAGACGTGTCTCCCTCCTTACACACGGACCAGCGTGCTAGCAACCAGCAGAAGGCGGGGAGGGGACCAGCGGCGCGCAGAGTGAGGCACAGGGGAGGCGGCAAAGGACGTGTCCCACACCAGCGTCCACTCAGTGCGTCTCTGACGGATCTCACGTCAACTGGACGTCTTCAAGACGTCACAACGAACGGAGCTGGTTCTGACGTCATTATATTGGATGTATCCAGAGAGGATGGAGGTTTGACTGGTGATAGGAAAAGCCTGGAGGGTGGAGTCAACCATGGAGTGTATGTCGGTGGTGACGACGGTTTGAGTGTAGGGAGTATACATGGAGGACTGACTAGTAGTGCTATCAGTGGTGAGCATACCACCGTGACGAGCACCCACAACAGCAGTAATCACAATACATTATACCACACATCCTCCCCACCACACACCTCCCCCTCCCAGCCGCCACCACCTCCGTCCTACAGGGACGCCAGCAGCTCCAGCACTGCTGGCACGCGACGCAGTAGGTCGTGGAGGGACGCCAACAGCCCAGGAGCACACAGGGGCCCTGTGCTAACCACCACAGCTCCAGGTGGCACCCTGGATGGTGAGGACGGCACCACAGGTGAGAGGTGTCCCAGGTATGGTGAAGGCCCTGGTGCCCCAGTAGCAGCGGCTGGCACAGGGCCTGCTGCTAGTTGTAGTATCAGACCCCGCCCACCTCCCCCCCAGCTGGCACCCCGCACCATGGAGGTGTGTTACCAGCAGGATGACACCCACCACACCCATGTCAGTGGTCTCACAGGCTCCCCCTACTTCTCACCTGGAGGAGTGGCAGCACTCCAGAGTAGAGGCACCGGAGTACACATTTCGGGTTCGATGTCGCGGACTGCGGAGATGATCCGCGACAAACGGGTGCCTCCGATGCCGTCAGGACCGCCCCCGCCTCCTCCCACACACCGGTTATTCCTGAATAACTCCCACCTGGAGGAGGAGCCCGGCCTGATGGTGGCCGGAGATCCTGATCCTGATCCCGACCCAGATCCAGAGAGACTGAATGACTCCGGAGTAGGAGTCGATGAGGAGCGAAGCAAGGAGATTGCAAACAGCATAGACCAGGAGTTGGTCCCAGAGGGGGTGAATCCAAAACATCTGCCGATACTCCGGAACAAGAGGGTGTTTGAGAAGGAATTAGCCTGCCGCCTGGGGAAGAAAATGGAGCTGCAGGATCAACTATTGGGGGATCTAAAGATGTGTATGGAGAAGGAGACCATGCGGGAGAAGGTAGAGTCAACCATGGAGGTGGTACAGAATGCCATCAGAACTAATATTTATAATGATCGGAAAGGGAATCGCGTATACTCCGTCCTTGTGGATCTCGGTAAATTCTACCGCCACATGCTACACCATGTCGAGGGTCACACTGTGACTATTGCGGGCACAACTTCTGGCGATCCTGAATTTGCTCTAACCAAAGAACTCAGTATTGAGTTCCCAGAGTCAGTTATCATGGAGGAGTTATCCATTCGGCAAATCGGCCCGACGGTGGATATGGAGGTACCATTCAAAAAGTCTGAGCTCATGACTGATCTGATTTCGCTCGTTGACAAATTGGACGAGGAAAAGAAACAAGAACAGAATGCAAACAGTATATTAGATGATACTGGGAGTACTTTCAGTGATCAGACCAGTGTCTACAGTGAACTTAATGAGCTTGCAGAGAAACTCCCAGAGTTGCCCTCCAGCCCCCCTCCTCCCTCTCCTCTCATCAAAGACCCCAAACCTATGCGGCGCCGCAGGAGGTCCAATAAGGGCCCAACTGCGCATGTCAATGGTGGTGGATCACCTGGTAGTACTGGTAGTAGCCCCACCCACGTGACCAGAAGTGGAGCCATCAAAAACGGCAGAAAAGTCGAAATGTCGTCTGCTAAACTGAAAATGGCATCTGATAAAGAGACTTGGTTAAAAACACTGCAAAGTAGAAGGGATGAGAAGGAGGGTCAACGCGGGAGGTCTACAGGTAATGGGACTTTCGTTGATACTCTCCACAATGGCCAGAAAACTGATGCAGAGCTGCGGACAGCTGGGAGGACTTTCGTAGATACTGTGCACAATGGACGACATAAAGCTGAGAGTATAAGCTCTATAGACTCTGTGTATGGTTCAGAGGACTCTATAGATGAGAAATGGGCGGCCGTGTATCATCATAAGGAGAGTGGTGATGAAAAACGCCCGCAGCTAAACAATGTCTTTGAACCTATTGAGAAGACAGAGTCAAAGGTAGAGATGGGTGAGGAGTTTGTGACTATACGCCATGTTCCAGTTGGAAGACCACCGGGGGACATTCCCAGCATGGAGACAAATGGCACAGTTTCAGCTATTACTGGAATAACGACCATCACAGAGGGAAAGGATCACATTGATGCAGCTCCCCCGCACCTGTCCACAGCAGGGACGGCAATTGGATCTTCTCAATCTCACAGTCATGGAAAAGTGTCAGGAACTGCATTAATTCAAATTGACGATGATGAAAAAGTTTCCAAAACTGCATTAAATCAATTTGTGGAGAATGAAAAAGTTTCCAACCCTGGATTTCTTCAATACGATGAAAAGGTGTCACCAGAACTTGTTACAAGTGTGTTAGGGTTGAGCCCACAGTATGTCCCTACCGATGTAAGCGCTGACAGTGGGGGCACTCTACAGGTGGGGGAGACATCTGGTACACATCCACCCTGTGTGTCCTTAAGGGATGGGGTCAGGGAGGAGGGGATGCAGCCTAGGGGAGGCACCCAGCTGGATGATCAGGGCCCTGTGACGATTAGCAGCCTGGATTATGGTGGTGAGAACAACACACCCAGTGTATCTGAATGTACTGTGACCACTGGGTCTACCTCTGAGCTACATACGTCAGATGATACATCCAATACCATGTTAGAGAGTAATGTGGTAGCTGTAGACTCTGCTAGCATTAGGAACTGTGTGGATACAGGTGGAGATATGGGTGATGACAGTAGCGATCTAGGAGTGGCAGTAACCAACGAAGGATTATCACTCAGAGCACAAGACGTGACTCCCTGCACTAGTCCCACGGGTAGAGGGGTAGACAGGGTGGACATAATCCCTGAACGTCTGTTTACCTCCCCCCACCCAGAGGCAACATTGACACAGTCATGCCCCACTGCCCCCACAACCCCCACAACCCCCACAGCCCCTGTTCCCATAGCCCCAACAGGAGGGGGTGGATCAGCAGGCGTAACTGATGGTACAGCCAGTCCTCTCAGTGTCAAGGGTCAACTTAACCAGGTCTCCCAGTCAGCAGGTGTGACTACTCCAGGTTCAACGAGTAAATTACACCTCAAAAAACTCACGAAACGGGCTGAATTAGTGTTACAAACACAGGTCAGTGATAAAACACAGGTCAGTGATAACTCCCCTGCTGGGAAACTGGTGAAATCAGATGAAACTGAGGTTAAAAAAGTGTCAAAACATGGCAAAGGGAAAATAGTCTTAAAAACTGTCAGTGATGATATTTCCCATGGGAAAGGTGTTCAAAAAATATCTGTTATTACAAAACATGGCAGGGTTAAAACACACCCCACTGACTCTACCCTTGGTGGGAAAATGATGAGCAATCGATCTAAGGTTCAGGAAGTCTCTATCCATACAGAACGTACTAAAGGACATCTAGTAAAAACACAACCCAATGACAAAAGTATCTACAGGAAATCTGAAATTCGAGAAGTAGCTACTGACACAATACCTAGCAAAGTACAGGCAAAAGTCGATAACGGTTCTGCAATTGGGAAGGAGATGGCCACTGAAACGTCCGAGGTTGGAGACACGTCTAGATGTGCAGATGTCCATGGGGCAGGTGACGGTGAGGTGCACCAGAGCTCTATGAAGGTGCACCTTAGATCTACACCAGAGAATGTTCCTCCTGTTCCCACAGTCCCTGATAGTAAGTCTGAGTTAGAACCAGGAATAGATACATCGACACAGGAGACCCTGGAGGGACCAAAAGTATATCAGGTTAAGGCTAAGGTCCAACTACACCACAGGGAGGAGGTAGGCTCTAAGACTAAGAATCAGACTAAGACTCAGCCTACTCATTTAGAAGACAGAGAAGGTCATGAACAACATGCAGAATATTCACCTGATAAGAATCTGACAGGAAAGGTTGATGGAACATATAACCAAGGTTTAGTATCTCCACAAGTTACTCAGAAGGGACAAAGCAACGATAAAGGTGAAAGTAAACTCAAGCAGAGAACAGCCAGAGATACAGCAAGAAAGCATGAATTAATGCACACACAGAGTGGTCATACACAAGCCATAACTGATGGAAAATCACTCCGTACAGTTGTAAGCCATGACCAACGCTCAGAGGGAACCCAGTCTGACAATGATAGCAGGAACTATCAACTACATTCTATTGATGTTAAGAAGGGGTTACATACCGAGGATAGCCTGATTCAACCACTAAACCAAACCACCACTCGACTAAATGAGAGCTCTTATAGTACACACATCAAAGACTCAGACAGTATAGAAGTGACAGAAAGTGTGGATATGACCAGAGAACAAGCCATCAATGTTAATGACACTGATGTGTACTACGTAGTACGGCCTAAACGCAGAGTAAGGACACAACCACCACCACAGGAGGACACCCAGACACCTCCCCCTCAGGACACCCAGACACCTCAGGACACCCAGACACCTGCCCCTCAGGACACCCAGACACCTCAGGACACCCAGACACCTCGCCCTCAGGACACCCAGACACCTCAGGACACCCAGGAGGAGATCTATGTCAGACCCAGGAGGCGCGGTCCCAGGCCTTTATCAGTGGGAGGACTACCTGAGCTGAAGGCCTCACCCAGGGGCGGGAAGACAGGTGAGGGTGATACCCCTGCAGAGCATGGTAGAGCAGGAGCTGCTCGTAGGGAGGTCAAGCTGAGCAGTACAAGCAGGGAGCAGCGCAGTGTCCAGGTTGAGGAGGGCTCGGTGTTAAGTAGATACAGAGGGAGGTCGTTACTGTCACCTGTAATGACACCTCCAGCTGATGACGTGAACGTTCAGAATAAAGCCTCAGCTTCAGAGAGCATTTCTAGTGGTGCTAGAAGACGAGATCGGTCAGTGGATGACATAGCAGTGAGCACTGAGATTAACATGGATAAAACCCAAGGATTGAGTTCAGGAAGGATTAGAAGTGATCATACTGAGGCAAAGGGGGACTCTCTGTTGGAGAATAAGGATAGACTTGGAGCAACTCCTAGTGTAGTTAAGGAAGCGGCGGCCCGGCAGGCACAGCAAGGGGATAGCTTTGAGGCAGATCACAGTGAATCTAAGGCAGTAAAGACAGACAGAAAGGTTGGTGCAAAGACACACTCTAGTGATGTGAAATCAAAAAGAGATGAAAGTGACAAATCAGACAGGAGTGTTAGACCCCGCAGTGGTGTAGAGCTGAGACAGGACTCCCACGGGAGGACCAGGGACACAACCACCAAGAGGCACACCTTCAGTGGGGACATGTCCCAGCTACACAAACATGGAGTACGAGAACCTGCAGACAAACATGTTATAAAGCCTGGTG
This sequence comes from Harmothoe impar, assembly GCA_947462335.1. Lineage (NCBI taxonomy): Eukaryota > Metazoa > Annelida > Polychaeta > Phyllodocida > Polynoidae > Harmothoe > Harmothoe impar. Next base: position 21,917,562 of record OX381714.1, read on the forward strand.
TGTCTCTGTTAAAGCTACAAAACCCTGGTATAAAAGAACCTGCAGGTAAACCCATTGTCAAGTCTGAGCTACTCGCTGAGCAGGACCGAGTCGTCAAATTGAGACTCATGTTTGAGAAACTTGGGAATGGTCGAAAGGCAAGTGGACAAAAGGCAATAGACAAGAAACTAGGGCGACCTGTTTCCATAAAAGGAGCCTCTAATAAGGAAGCCTTTAATAAGGAAGCCTCTAGTAAGGAGGCCTCTGATAAGGAGGTTAGAGGGTTGATGGAGAAAGCTAGTGAGGTGAGACCTAAGTATACTACAGAGTTCAAACTGAATTTGTAAATGTTTGATGGATAAATGTAATATACAAATGACTGAACAGTACTGAGCATGAAAGGCTGCATTCCTGGCCGTACCACTTTCTTAGAATCATTTCTGGTTAAAAGCAGTCTTTGCAAAAACTTTTTCATCCCACAGGACATTCGGTCCTGCAAATTTTCAATTTTGAAGGACCAGCTACATTTTTGGAGGAGCAGATAGCCACATATTTGAAGATTTCTGCATTTTAAGTATAAAAGAGTTTTGTTCATTAAAAAGACAAATTATTTGTAATCATTTATGGCCAAATCAGGATAGATATATAGTTTTACACAATATATTGACAAACATATTTCAGCTTCAGAAGCTCAACTAAATTCTTCTAGTTCAGAAAAGCCCAACATGTGACTGGACATTCGGCCCTGCTACACTTGTAAATCTGCTGGACTGGTGGCATTTTAGAAGGACATTGCCACTGTCCTGCATGTTTTCGCAAAGACTGCAAAAGAAGGTTATTATTGATTCAGAAAGTATGTCAATAATATTGGAGATAGTACTGTGTTTCTAATAATGACTCATATGATGAGAATATGAACTTCAATATTTTGTGATGATGCCTCGAGGAGAGTTGCTGTTATTTCGTTTCGTTGTGCATATCTTTGAGAAAAAATAATTACATGTAGTTTCTTGCCATTGAAGGTATTGTTTTTATGGTTCAGGATGTACGGGTACAACCCAAATACAGCATTAATTATCATAACTGCCTAATTCTACAGCCCGATAATACTTGAAGTATAATGTATAATATTCTATACCAAAAAGAATTGTATTTATGTGTATAAAAGGTTATATTTGTATTACATTAACATTTGTGAAAACTACTACATCATTCCATAATCATGTAATTGCATTGTCTTCTATAGCACAGTCCAGGTGCATGTCTATTCGATGTCACTCAACTCCAAGCGCTTATACAAGACCGGTGCTTTTACTATGAACACAGGTCTTTTATAAGTGCAAGTGAAGTGTATTTCTATTCATCAATATCCCTCTAACGGCAGCTCTTATAAAAGATCTGTGTTTTCTTAAGACCCTGGCACTTATATACAGGGCAATGCAGTGATGTATATTATATCCATGTGGCAGTATATATAATACCTCAGTCTATACATGATGGCGTTGAATATAATTCTAAGTCCAATGTGCAGCAAATAATACTCTGTAATTTTCACTTTACGCTCAACATAGTTCTTAACCCGTGCAATATCTTTATATATGAAAAGAACTAACCTTATTAAACAAATATGTCAAGAATTCTGTCTTTATTCATACTTGAGACTTTTCCCCACGTTTTTTGTGTATGAGTAAGGATACTGGAAATTGTGCCCATGATGATTGGAAGTATGTGTCATAGAGGCAAGGAGACGAGGTGTGCTTTGGGCAACATGCATGACCGACACTTGTCGGTAGGAAGCTCAGAATGCTTTTGAATTCTTTATAACGCGAGTCACGGGGATTATTCTCCAACCATCCGGGATCCTTGCATCAGTTGTAGAGCAATAATCATTTAGTTTAGTAATCCGGGCACTATCGGAGAACGGGAAAAATGAGTTGGCTTTGTTTGTTTTGACAATTATAATTAAAGCAATTCATTCAATTTACGTGCATGACATACACTCTTCTCCAAAGATGACAGCAAAACTGACTAATGACACCTATTATGAAACGTGTCCATGTTTTTACAATCACCACCAGTAACGATAGTTATGTACATGAATAATCTTAAAACCCCACCCGCCCTCTATTAGAACCAGAGTACGGCTTCACCCTCCACTTGGACTCTTGCTACAGAGGGTTTTGAGTTTTTTGAAACGTTTATTGACAAGAAATTCCACAATAAAGTTGCACCTCTCAAAATTGTGTCAACAATTATGTGGTACATCAGAACTATAGAAGCGGGTGATCACTCATGGATCATGGTAGCAAGGAAATACAGACAGATTAACTGGAATGTTACACACTCACACATATATATATATATATATATGGCTCAAACTCCTGACTTATGTCGTTTTAGGATAGGGGAAGGACAAATCAGAAAGATCTTAATATGTTTAAACAAGTTTAGTATATTGGAAGGTATATATCTTGGCTCCTTGGAACACTTTTTGATACATTTCTCACCCTAGCGGTTCAGTTTTTATCGCCTCCTAGAGTTTATTGTCCTTTTTCAGGTGACTCCGTGACGAAAAATCCATGATCATGAACATTATGTTTTAAATACATGACAGGAACTAATAATTTTGTTTACAAGCTGGGCCAACATATATCTTGAAGCATACCAAGACTGGATATCCTCTGAGTAATAGTTTTTAAAATACAGCCCGATGAATTTTGAACATTTATCAGAAATATGAACATTTCAACTACATACTCTCAACTTTACCCTAGTTTCCTCAAAATGGTCCCATTATTGGTTAAATTCACTCTACAGTGTCCTGATCATGTGTCGTTTAAGAAATATGAAGCATCATGATATCTGGTTAGACCAAATTCGCACAGTACAGGCCTAAAGTACCACTATTAACCTATTTTGCGTCACGGAGTCACCCAGGTGACTCCGTGACAGAAATAATTTCTTGTATAAATGAGCATAAAAATGGTGGATTTTTGCATTAGAACATAAGAGGGAGTGGGTAGGACACAGGAAGAACCAGAGATAACTTAAATGTATTGGGTATTAACAATTCTATGAAGGTTTAAATTTTCATCAGGGTGGCTGGTGACTCCGTGACGAATATTCCGGGTGACTCCGTGACGGAAAATATGTATCCCAATAGACATATGCTCCTGGAGGCAAGATTATTGGATATTTTTCAAAATTTCTTTTTTCCAGCAGAAGACACAAGAGTTACCTCACAATCTGGGATACAATAGAGACTGTGTGGATCTTCTTTATTTACTATATAGAGGTATCAACCTGAAATGACATTTGAATATTTTGCTGACAAAACACACTTAAATGACTGTGGAGAAAAAAATACGGAACATATCTAGTGAAATCCTCATGAATCAATTGACTATACCATAGACCTAATAGAAAATGATATGAGGAATAAGCTGTTACTGCCTCAGTACACATGGGAGACATGTAAAACATGTCATTTTTAGCGTTTTTGACGTTTTTAGGGGTGTTTGGGCCTTTCGAGGGCCAAAAAACAAAAAAAATATCGGGCTAATACACAAAAAATAGAGATTTCCTGAATTATTAGGATGTTTTTTCACATATACCAAAAGTTTGAATAAATTGGTGCAAAACTGGTGATTCTGTAGGGGTATAAGCCTGAAAATGGCCAGAAATAGCCGAAACAACATAACTGGGGAGTTTATGCCATATATATATATATATATATATATATATATATATATATACTTACTGTGTAACGTAGTAAGTAGAGAGAGACTCCAGTAGTCTCCACACAGTAAACACAGGACAGACACGGAATACTGTAAACGTATGTTATTTCGCGCTGTATTTATTTTCGCGATTTTCGCGATTTTTCAAATCGCGAAAATATGTACAGAGCGAATATTTATCCAGTATGGTCATACTACTACTATACTCCAAAATCCGCGAATTTAGATACACGTGAAAGTGCATTTTGTAGTAAATTCGCGAAAATATACATGCGCGAAAATATATACGTTTACAGTAGACGGGGGAGTGAACAGACAGGTATAGCAACATCTAGTAACATCTTATCGCCTGGTCTAAGGGATGGCCAAATTACCACAACTGTATGCACAAGTATAGCACCATCCATAGCAATAATAAACATACATACCATGTAGTAACATACACGTATTTCTGGGATATGTAGACACACTTATAGTTATACAGGAACGTGGAAACCGGGGGGGGGGCATGTGCTCCTCACTTTTGACCAACCCCCAAAAAAGGTCAAGAGGTAAGGGCTCAAAAAGGGTCCAAACACCCCTCACCCCCCCCCCCCCTTCCCCTACTTTGAAACTGCTTGCCACGCCCCTGGTTATAGGATATATAGGGCTCCTAGGGGTTAGGCCATGGGAACATCCATGTTCGGGGGTTAGAAGTTCAAGCAGGTAACACTAGGTGGACACCTATAGACTCAGTACTGCCCTGTGACGTCATAACCCCCGGTTAGCTGCTCCACCTACTGGCCAAGGGCCTGTACTGCAGGTTCTCAATTTACCGCAAGCGGCGCTGCTATCGACGGCCAGGTGCCCTTATGGGGCAGCAACACTTCGACCTTTAAAAGAGTATTCGACTGCTGATAAATCCTGAGGTTCAGCAAACCATGGAGATGTCGGTTTTGGCTATACCTGAAACAAACCTGTCGTCTTCCTGGCCTCACAGTTGAATGTCTAGGTGTGTGCCCGCATGTATGACAACCACTGTAAACATACATGTCTCAAACTGCGCCCTGAGATGTAAAGTAGGGCAAGAAAAAATAGACCCATGTATAGAGGTCTCGTCAACCGTGGTGAACCCTGTGTTGTTGTACAGGCATCAAAGTAGGATAACAAAGCACACCCAAAAGTACCTGGTGTTAACCCTGTAAATACGGCATGTCGCCATAAAGCCACAGTTGTACTCATCTACCAATGCAGCACTGGTGAGTAACTCGCTGGCACTGCTTCGGTGTAGTATTCTGAGCCTGCTTTGGGTCGGTAAGATACCTGAATACAGCACCGGTAAGTGACTTGCCGCCATGGCTGTATTCATGCATTATGACAACATGGGGCATACCTGGCCCCTGGCAGCCCTGGGTAGTGCTTTAAAGCAGCATACCATGGGATTCTATCACTGGAGCCGATGATACAAAAATGACAGGGCAGTTAAGCACCATACATCCCTTAAAGGGATATCTATAATATGCTATCCGGCTTAAAATAGAAGTCAAGGGATGAACCTAGCAATGATAGCAGCGACAATGAAAAAGAAATACTATTTGCAAACCATGATCAGCCATAACCAAGGCCCTGGCCGTTTCCTGTATAAAAAGTGACATGTCAATGTTTGATGTCTGGGATGAGTTTCACTATGTGGGCTACGGCCAGCTGATATTGAATGAAGTCTAAACTATATAGAGTTTGAAGTTTTGATGAAACATTTTACCCTGAACAGCACTATGGGACATTTTATTAGACTGATATTTCGAATTTTAAGGTATACAGCGCTGTTCAAAATACCATGTATCAAGAATTTGTGATTTTCCCCCATGGAAATCAATGCTTTTTTGCAAACTATCCAACTTTGAACAGCTCCGTAGAAATCACTAAATGAAAAAGATGTACCCTCGATAATGACACCAAAACCTATTCCAATTATTAGGCTATACATGAGAATCATACAATATGTTCATGCTATATTGCTGTTCAAATGGAAAGAAGCTGGAGAATTTTTTGTTCCATTCAAGTTTCACAGCTTTTCCAAAGAAAAAAGGAATAACATACAGGAATCATAAACAGTCACAACAATGTATATAGTAGTTATAGGACGAGTGCAAAGCTGTACGCAAAACACAGTGAAGGGAGCCCTATATGCACTATACATGTACAAGAGGTGTGAAATGCTTTGTCCTCCGTGCCCGCTGTGGTATGATAAATACATAAATTATGATATGTACAGGTTCAACATAATTTCTACTATGCTATGCATGTCAAAACGTTGGTGTTGTTCTTGTCTCTTACGACACCTAAAGATGAACTGCTGATTTGGCGTTTCCATTATCAACACCTTTAACATATTCAAATACTGCTATGAGGGGTATAGCCTTTCAGCACAATACAGGACAGCCTGAGTCTAAGCAGAGACACATGGTATATATCTGGCCAATTACAGGACTGGAATTATCTTTTTCACTACGCCTAAACTTGACTTTAGGAAACACTGCAGATTTCCTAATTTCCTATTTTATCCTATCCAATGGGCAGAAGCTTAATGCAGGTACACATGTGTAGACACAGGAATATCGCATATAGCATCAAGATCTATATGATTTCAGAAAATATATTCCTATAACATTTATGGATATACTAATAGGGAAGAGGTACTTATTTTACTCCCCATAGCTATTAGGTCTATGAGGTTTTCACTGATGATTTAGTTGTTTATTTCCTGGGCCATATGGGGCCTTGACAGGAAGTAGTAATACATTATGATATACAAAGCATGACAAAAAGGAAGTAACAAATGTGGTAGCTAAACATGTTTTGCAGCTTAAATTATAAACACATATGTTATAGGGCAACATAATAAATATTATTTTCGGATAATCAATATCATCTGCAGTGTAGTGTTTGAAATACATTGCTTTCAAATGTATACTTATCTTTTTACTTTTAGGGCAATTCATATGATTTTATATATATTTCTGGTCTAAATGTACCTGTCAGACGGCCTCTTGCAGGACGCAACTTGTTACGTTGGCTCATGCCCTGAGGGCCGTCTCCGCTGCCGCGCCGATCTGACGCGTATATTTTGCGCGTCAATGCCCCGGGTGCATCATATATATCATTGATTTCCTCAGGGCATAGCCTTCACTTCTACAAACTTACCCTACTGGCCAATGCCCCGGGGGCATCGTATATGTCATTGGTTTCCTCAGGGCATAGCCTTCACTTCTACTAACTTCCCCTACTGGCCAATGCCCCGGGGGCATCGTATATATCATTGGTTTCCTCAGGGCATAGCCTTCACTTCTACAAACTTCCCCTACTGGCCAATGCCCCGGGGGCAGCGTATATATCATTGATTCCCTCAGGGCATAGCCTCAACTACTACAAACTTAACCCATAGGCTAAGCCTACTGTTCAATGCCCTGAGGGCATCGTACAAATCAGTAATTCCCTCGGGCCATAGCCTTGGCTTCTACAAACTTAACCTGTAGGCTATGCCTACTGCCCAATGCCCTGGGGGCATCGTACATAACTGTAATTCGCTCAGGGCATATATGTGGATCAACAAGGGAAAAGGGACCTCCGCGGGGGATTTTTAGTACCAATTTTGGCCACCAGGGGGCTCCATATAGACAACAATGTTCAAAATATCATAAAAATTGTTCTATACTACTTTTTGATGGAGAATACAATAAGCCACTCTAGAAGATTCCAACTTTAATGAAAACCTTCCATATTTGGAAGGTAAATAGAACGTTTTTGGGCCTAAATTGGTGTTTTTGCACTTGTTGGTTGCCATGGAAACGTAATTTTCATTCTAAATTGAATTTTTCAAGAAGTTAATGATTACAGGCTCCAAAAAGATTTCTAGGCTGAAAACGGAATGTAAATCCCATTATAAGATCAAAAGCTGCGACCAAATGTTTGAAAAAGTTTGTATATTTATGGAATTTTCATAATTATGCTAATTAGATAGAGATATCTCTAAAACAAAGTAACATAGAGCTTATTGGCATTTGAGGTTGGACAGTGCCTACACATATTCAAGGAGCCAGTTCTCAAAAACTAGAAGTGGTACCTGCTAATGAAATATATCACTGGAAAGCTGATGACCTCAATTTCATAATTGAGTTTAACCTTTGGAGGCCCCTTTTCCCTCGACTGTCCACATATAGCCTTGGCTTCTACAAACTAAACTGTATGCAGTTCTGGTCAATGCCCCAATGCCCCGGGGGCATTGTATCTATCACTTATACCCTCAGGGCATAGCCTCATACTTCCATACACTTCTAGTTCAACTGTTTATTGATGTATGCCAATATAGTCTTTATTCAATTGAGTCTTTATAGCTATAATTCAAGGCTATGCCCTGAGGGAATCGGTGATATGGGCATTTCCCCCAGGCCATAGACCAGTACCTATAGTCTGCCATCTACAAGCAAAGCTATGCCCCGAGGGAATCAATGGCCGATTCCCCAAGGGCATAGACCAGTAATCTTAGTCCTGCAGGAGGCAGCAGAATGCCCTCAGAGCATATACGGTACTGAGCAGGGCATGCAGGGCGACGCGGTAAACACACGCGGGCAGCGGATAGAGTGGGGCGGCATGCGGCACGGCCCTCAGGGCATGAGCCAACGTAACAAGTTGTATCCTGCACCCCGCCTACCTGGGTGAAGCTGAGGCTGTAAGGCCGTCAGCCCTTCTGGCTGTAGGTGGCGGTATGGTGCAGCCCCCTTGTGTCTACTATAGGAACTACCTGAGGACTTGGTTCACCTTCATCAGATCTAAGTGTACGATACAATACGTGGATGAATAGATGTTCCTTCTCCAGCTTGGATTTGAGCAGATTAAGGTAGGTCGTGACCTCTATGTTTAAGTCTATAGAATGTCTTTATTTTATGAACATGGGTAGTTTAAATCATGTAGAAAATGAAAATCAAAAGTAAAAGGGGGCCGAGCTACTCTTTTTTATTACATTTGGGGGGGGGGGACTATTTTAAATTTTCCCCTCAAAAATATGATCCAATATCCTATAAATGATCTATCTATTGCATATATTTAATCAAGGGGACACTTTTAAGAGATAGTGGCTTTTGAGGGATAGGGACATGTTAATAAGATTTGTGACTTAGGGACTTCACATAAGCCCTACGTCTCAAACCGATTTGCGAGATAGGGGTCGTTTAGCACATAGGGACTTCACCCGCTCCCTATATCTCAAACGGACCAATCCTGAGGAATAGGGGCCTTTGAGGGATAGGGGCCTCACAGTCCACCCACCCCCCACCCCCACCCCCCACCCCCCAAAAAAGAAAGAAAAACACCAATGCACTATAGTAATAATATTTCAGTTCCATTCAAATTCAATTTGCAAGGCTTTTATTCCGCAATTTCAACATAGTTTTGATACTTTTAACAGCATAAACTAACATATGTCGCTATCACCACCCCCACTTCAAGTTGAAGGGATGATGACTAACACCTAGCAAGTCAATCACTGTGACATAACTGGGGGAGGGAGGGAGATGATTGATGTTTATAGGTAACACATGTATGAGTATTCAGTGAAATATTGTATTTCAGTCCACCCATCAATTTGAATAAATAGATAAATACATAAATACATAATGTGCTATGCATACAGAATGCTATATATAACACAATATACATAACATAGTGATTTATTATAATTGTTCTTTAGAAAAGCACATGTTGATATACGCATGAGGCTCAGTCTGACGACTTTGTAACAATTGGATCGTCTTTGACCGGGTGACGTCTTTGACCGGGTGACGTCTTTGACCGGGTGACGTCTTTGACCGAGTGACATCTTTGACCGGGAGACGTCATTATAAGCATATTATATAAGCATATTTTCCGACCATATAAAAGGAAATTTATTTCAAAATTGGTTATGTTTAAATGTAGGCCCTTTTTAGTTGCATCATAGCATTATCAAGTTTTTCCTCTGTCCGGTCAAAAATGTCACATTCTACATAACATGGAGTTTGAAGAGCTGCACTGTGCAAAGTATCATGTAATAAGCATCCGCATGAACTTTTTCATATAGGAGAAATATGGAAAAACACAAAAAAAATGAAATTTGCCTTTCCTAGCTACCCGGTCAAAGACGTCACCCGGTCAAAGACGTCACCCGGTCAAAGACGTCACCCGGTCAAAGACGATCCAATTGTTACAAAGTCGTGAGACTGAGCCATGAATGAATAGAAATGACAACTGGTTTTGAGAAGGACTAACATGTTAGTACGTGTATTGACCCCCAGGGCAGTAGTCCCTCCCCTCAGCGACGCTGTGACGTCACTGTCGGCCTACTCCTGCCTGCAGAATGGACTCTAGTGGATTTTTCTTTATCGTCATTTTTTTAATCCAAACTCCACTACTCTGTTACAACTACAATTTTTACCCTGTTAATAAATAGGCTGTCAATCCAGTCGGCTCTTGTCCAAACAAATACTGTGTCCCCTCAACTCTCTGGATAGGTTAATACAACCCTGGCATACATAGGAGCCTATCATTCTATGAAGTACAGTTAAGAACAAAAGTTAAGAACAAAACATTATATACATACTATACTTCTATTCACAATAAATCTCATTTATGGTAGAAATAACGAAATACAATCCGACTTGCCATACATATAACCCCAATCATTAAATTACAAGTTTATGAATTAAAGCTTGTGGAACCATTAACGCACGGCAAGATCCTTGTATCAGATGATCACATTTAAAAAGTCCGGAATTAGGACCGCCTGTCCAGAATTAGGGTCCAACTTGACATCAAGGTAAGTATACATTTTCCAAGTGACATTTTAAACATATATATAAACATTATCCCTCATCCCCTACAGATTACATTGTCATAGTTTTAATAATACAGTAAGGTAAGATTTAGAATTTGAATAGAAATCGGAGAACTTCAAGTCACCACACTCAGCTCACATACTTGCCCTGTTCTGTCAGGTATATACAGAAATACTGAACGGCACTCAGCATTAGGGCATGTACATTTGAAGAAGCAAACTCTCACATTGTCCACTTCCATCTCTTTTTGGTACACCCTGCATCTTTGAAGTGTGTCAGTTGGGAAATCTGAAGGGAGTGGGTCATATGCTTTATCTCTCATGTAGATGTAAATTTCTGGTATCAATGATGCGTCCTCAATTTGTTCATAAAATGGTAGCTGTGGATAGTCTGCCTCACACTCAAGTCCAGCATCCATGACAACTTTGAATTTGATCTCTGTTCCAAAGCTGGTTAAAGCACTCCAGTCCCAGCTGGGCCATGGGAAGTGTAGCATGAGGTACGTGAAGGACGGGTCGACACTAGCAGCATTCACACATGTTGTATCATTACCATCTGAGAGAACGGCCAATTGTGTGTAATGACGGTTTCTGATTTGAAATATTGGTCCTGTATAGGGAATATATACTTATATATATATATATATCATATTGTCAATTTGATTGCACATTCATGTTTTAATATGTTTTTGTGAGTTCGAGTGCATATTCAAGCCATATGGATAAAATTATTTTTCATACCAGACTAGCCAAAACCATTAATATTCATATTGAGAGAAATTATTTTAATATTGATGCCTTTCTTCTGGTGATGTTCAGTTATGCTTGTACAAAATTATGAAAAGCCTGACCATGTTTAAAACACACTCATACCTTGTCTTTATTATTAAGGTAAGTTAATCTTACCTTTATTGCAAACTCTTCTTGCTGCATTTTCTGTAGAGTCGAGTCTTGGGTAGCCTGTGGGACAGTGCTGTGTGTGGATGTTACAGGTCTGGTTCTCTGTACTGACACTCACCTCTACAGAAGTACAGTTTTCATCTAACTCACACTGCTCAAAACAGTCCTTAGCTCCATATTTCTGAGCTGTTTGTGCAAGGTCTTCAGGTGTGTCATCAGAGTTACACTGGCCTTCTATGCAGCTCCACCCACTGACAGCATCTGGTATGGAGCACATTAAACTGAGCGATTTGCTAACATATTCAAGTGTGTTATATTGTTACTATGTTATGTTAGTTACACAGCGATATTGTGTCCCGTCATATATATTTGTGGCAGATATTCACGTTCCAAATTCAATTTCAAATGCAACTTCTTCAGGCTTTTATGACGAAAAGGTCTCACATAGAGTATACAAAGGTTTCCCTCGAGTAGCTGCAGGGTGCTCCACCGAGCAAGGTATCGAAATGAGTTTGGCCTGAAACTAACTGCAGAAAGAGCAAACGTTGCCTCCTTTTAACTCTTAGGGATCTAGTGGCATAAAAATGGCGTACAATTGCGTATTTTGCACATATCTCAAGTCTTCCATGGTTGTATCACATAATTATATATTGAGTATATACCCCTGTAAGATATACCAATGGTTCTGGGGTGACCTCAGCTTTCTATACTTACTTAGTCTCGACTTGTCACCTGATAGACAGTTTTAGAGCATTTAAAGTAGGATAATAATAATCGCAGTGGTGTGGATAACTTAATGTCATATCGAAAAACATAGCTGTTCTCCACACCCATGTTTTTCCATGATGACATAATTTAAACAACTATGAAACCAATATCTAAATGCTATTAAAAAATATAATTTATCAATAACCCCAAGAAATAAATACTGAGATCTACTCAAATCAGTCTAAACTCCTGGTTTCTCCACTCATGGGACCTTGGGTCGCAGAGCCTCATGTGCTGCGACCCAAGGTCCCTCTCATGGAAAAACCTGTGGGTCGTAACAGATCATTGTGGACCTCTGCCTATGTCTGTCTGTAGGGCCAGGATGTATTATCACCAAGAAGTACTCACCTGAATAGAAATGACACATACTATTATAATATTGGTGAAAATCTTACGTTTAAAGAAGGAGGAGGCATACCAGGTCCTGTCATCAGCTACAACGTCCCCTTCTACCACCCCGTCATAATAACGGATACAATTCATTGGACGAATTGTCTCTGATTTATTTATCCAGACGAAGGCTGTACATTCAGGAGTATCAGAACAGAGGTCTGCACACTCTCCTAGGGTGTCAATGATGCCTTTCGCATTATCATCCACGGTTGGGTAGATATAGCCAGGCACACGGTCATATCCAGGAATATCAGCTAGAAAAATATAATGTAGCGCTAACAGTGCAAGAAGGCAGTCCATGAAGAGCGTCACAATGTCCGGATTTTAGGATTCCCCATAGTCAAACAAATAAACTAAGATGCCTCAATTACAACGAAGTCACCACTACACAAGCTGCCCATTTGTCTACAGAGGTTTTAAAATTATATGACATCTCTGGGGTGTCAAAGGATTGTCCATTATAATCCATGAAATGTGATTGCAACGAAGCTATTGAGACCAATGTGATAAGTTTGTGATATGTTAGATATATTCATAGATATGATGGAAATCTATATTATGAATCTTAAAGTGGATACTTACCGGGGGAGTGGTAGCAGGAGGGTTGGTTTAAGATGACACTTACCGGGGGAGTGGTAGCAGGAGGGTTGGTGTAGGATGACACATACCGGGGGAGTGGTAGCAGGAGGGTTGGTGTAGGATGACACTTACCAGGGGAGTGGTAGCAGGAGGGTTGGTGTAAGATGACACTTACCAGGGGAGTGGTAGCAGGAGGGTTGGTGTAGGATGACACATACCGGGGGAGTGGTAGCAGGAGGGTTGGTGTAGGATGACACATACCGGGGTAGTGGTAGCAGGAGGGTTGGTGTAGATAGCACTCACCAGGGGAGTGGTAGCAGGAGGGTTGGTTTAAGATGACACTTACCAGGGAAGTGTTAGCAGGAGGGTTGGTGTAGATAACACTCACCAGGGGAGTGGTAGCAGGAGGGTTGGTGTAGATAACACTCACCAGGGGAGTGGTAGCAGGAGGGTTAGTTTAAGATGACACTTACCAGGGAAGTGGTAGCAGGAGGGTTGGTTTAAGATGACACTTACCAGGGAAGTGGTAGCAGGAGGGTTGGTTTAAGATGACACTTACCAGGGAAGTGGTAGCAGGAGGGTTGGTGTAGATAACACTCACCAGGGGAGTGGTAGCAGGAGGGTTGGTTTAAGATGACACTTACCGGGGGAGTGGTAGCAGGAGGGTTGGTGTAGGATGACACTTACCGGGGGAGTGGTAGCAGGAGGGTTGGTGTAGGATGACGCTTACTGGGGTAGTGGTAGCAGGAGGGTTGGTGTAGATAACACTTACCAGGGAAGTGGTAGCAGGAGGGTTGGTGTAGATAACACTCACCAGGGGAGTGGTAGCAGGAGGGTTGGTTTAAGATGACACTTACCAGGGGAGTGGTAGCAGGAGGGTTGGTTTAAGATGACACCTACCGGGGGAGTGGTAGCAGGAGGGTTGGTGTAGGATGACACTTACCGGGGGAGTGGTAGCAGGAGGGTTGGTGTAGGATGACGCTTACTGGGGGAGTGGTAGCAGGAGGGTTGGTGTAGGATGACGCTTACCAGGGAAGTGGTAGCAGGAGGGTTGGTTTAAGATGACACTTACCAGGGAAGTGGTAGCAGGAGGGTTGGTGTAGATAACACTCACCAGGGGAGTGGTAGCAGGAGGGTTGGTTTAAGATGACACTTACCAGGGGAGTGGTAGCAGGAGGGTTGGTTTAAGATGACACTTACCAGGGGAGTGGTAGCAGGAGGGTTGGTGTAGGATGACACTTACCGGGGGAGTGGTAGCAGGAGGGTTGGTGTAGGATGACGCTTACTGGGGGAGTGGTAGCAGGAGGGTTGGTGTAGGATGACGCTTACTGGGGTAGTGGTAGCAGGAGGGTTGGTGTAGATAACACTTACCAGGGGAGTGGTAGCAGGAGGGTTGGTGAGTGTTGTTATAACAACATCCTATTTCCCAGCACATCCACTTGTCTATATTGTTCCCATCACTCACACAAGGCACCCTGTCATCAGGGCTCACCTGTTCACATTCAGGCGAGTATGGTTCTGATGAATATATAAAATCTGGATGATTGGTGAAAATCCAAAGGAAAATAATAGCCTGGCAGCCAATGTCATACAATTTCGAATCTGTTTCACACCCCTATAACAATTGTCACCTTGTATCATATGAAAGCTAACACCCTGGGCTTTCAATTTACACCAGCTGCCAGTCTAGGAGGGACCAGTATGTCACACTTATATATGTCATGGTAACCAATATTTTCAACATTTTCAACAAAATATCAATAATTAATTCTTTATTCTGATTATCTTGAGAACCGTTATAGCAGGACATGTGACATTTTGATCATATTAGGCCCCTATCAGTAGTATTAGAATATTTGACCCTGGTCAAGAGCAAGGTCATTGTCAACTATAGCCCGCTCCTGATGTAATAAAAAAGTCTTTGTCCAAGATGGGATTGATGAAGGCTATTGTCTACCCTCACCCTTAAAGTGGCATTCTCACCGAGCGTTTCCCACTCACAATTCTAGTACTGTTCTAGTCTGCTATGTGGTAAGTGCGAGTGGTGAGAGTGCCCCTTTAATGAGTTAAAAATCATTTAACTATAATCAGTTGTTTTGTCATCTGTACCTTTTTGGCTCATACAAGCTCTGTATCTACTGTATAGGCAGCGTTTTATGATACCTGATATGAATTTGAAAAGATGCAGTAGTTGGATTATCATAAAATAGGGTCTGGCATAAGAAGAATCATGTCTTCATAGACCCAATTATAATAAAACGTTACCTTCAACAGCGGTACAGCCAATTTCATGCAGAGTATCACAGCTATAGCCGATCGTCTCTGTACTATTTACCGCCCCAGCGAAGACCAACGCAGTACATTCCGCAGGGTAATCTATGTACAACAAAAGTATAAACCCTTTTAACACTTTATCCCTTTAGGACCACATAGTACTTTAACACGCGTTATGGTCATGATACATGAATGCAGTCCAAGCGAGTGACGGTGCACCTTCATAAGTTCATCAATCATGCTGACCTCATACCAACTCAGTACTCCAGTGGTCATCACCATCGCCTTCTACCTGAAAGGTCCATGGTTCAGCACTCAGCTATGTCAACCCACCCACCACTTTATCTTGAAGTTTCTATCTTTATGAACCTAACATTACAATTGTCCCAACAATAGGGACCTTTAGCAAACCCGTCTTAGTCCATTTAATGCAAACACGGACTATAAATTTAGCACTGCTACATCTGTGTTTAATGACCTATTTGGGTTTGCTAAAGATCCCTAATACATATCACAGATCACTTGAACACAAAACAAGGGGGAACTGGGGAAACTCACATTGGACTCGAATTCTTGAATTCTAGTAGTAATGGTGGTGGACCGGGAAATTACTGGCGCGAACGCCACCCTCTCCTACCGGGAAGATCTGACACTAACTTTGTGACGTCACAGCGTCCACTTGGGACTTCCGCTCGCCATTGTTCGGCTGGGGAAAATTTTGTTGTTAGTTAATTTAAGTTTAAACTCACTCTCTACCTACTAATCAGCTCGAAAATGGCACCACCAAAAGGGAAAACTCCTTCTAATCCGGTTAAGGCTACACGGGCCTCTACACGGACGAAGAAGCCAACTCCCAAAGCGGCGAAAGACGCCACCGCGGTGACTGTCGCTGCCCCGGTGCCGCAACCTATGACACTGCAGCCCTCGACAACCAATACCGATGTCTTGGATCTCCAAAAAGGGGTTGGTGCTCTTGAAGCAAGGGTCGGTACTGTAGAGACAATATCTGTAACAATGCTGGCTAAACTAACTGTACTCGTCCCGGATGCCCCGGCTGGCACCACGACGTCAGTGCAGACGCCTCCCATAGTCACTCCGCCGGCTGTTACGCCCGCTGCCTCAGTGACACAGGCTGCTGTCAACCCCATTGACCTGACACACGTGGCTACTACAACTGTAGTGACGGCTATGCCACCTGCTCCTGTCACATCGACTGTCCTTGTCACTGTCACACCCTTCCTCGTCCCAGATGACCGCCCGGCTGGAGGCGGCAAGGCTCCTCCCGCTGCTGCTGCAGGCTCGTCGGCGGGCATCAGGCCTGCTCCGTATGCAGTCCCACCTCCTACGGCCAACTACTACGGTCAGCATTCTACTCTCAACCCTGAGGCCCAGATCTTCGGCCTTCTGTCAGGAGTACCTCCACCTGGCACGGCACATGGCCTACTTCCAACGTGCTCCGCCCAGGCATCAACACCAGCGGTCAACCAACAAGTCTCGGCTCTACTCACCAACACTGCCCACCAGCTCGCAGGCATAAAAGGTAGACCGACTCATCCCCATGATTATATTACCAGAGGCCCCCAATGTACAAAAAACACTTTGGCTGCTCTCACCCCTCCTGAGTATCTCTTTGGCTTGTACCGCCTTATGCGCGACCCCATCACGCCTCCGGCCTCTAGGCCTAAAATTGCTGTCCACCTGTATCAGGTAATTGAGGACGCCTCGGAGTTCGCGTGGGGTCAAGTCAGACAATGGTCTGAGGAGGTACTGACCAGGGTAGCTAATGGCCGCCTCACATGGGCTGATGAGGCCGCTATCCATGACCTTCGCTCGGAGGGCTCTAGGTTCAGGGCCGGTCGCTTGCACCAAGGTCCTGATCCCAACCAGCCCCGCCCACAAGCCGCCACACAGTCTTCTAGCACCCAGCAAGCGGCCACAGCTGGCCAGAGACGTCCTCCCAGGCCAGCTGCAGGTAGACCTGATCTCCCATGCCCGGCATACAATAACCATGAGGCCTGCAATAAGCTGGATGGCCACCTGGAAGGGGCGACTCAACAAGGCCACCACTGTAAGTACTGCCGAGACACCATGAACTACATAAGTTTCCACCCCATGTCTGGCTGCAGAAATAGGGCTAGGGCCATGTATAGCCATCCGTCGTCCTTTCGCCCCCAGGCTGGGCAGGACCGGCCGCAATACTAAATCTTGTAACCACAACACTACCCTCGGCCAAGCATCATGGCCTGGGGTAAATATGCCCAAACTGTTGACAACCGCAATCACTGCCCCGGAACTACCCTGTGGCGGAACTGCCTCCACATTTGATCAACATGTCTCGCTGCTATCACTGCCTGTGTCTACCGGCCTCGAAAAAACATTAAAAGCTAGCTCGGTTCAGCCTGGCATCTCTCTCCCTCCAATGTCTGCCCCTGCAAGGTGCACACAGCGCCTATATGACCTAGCAGCACACACAGCCCTAGATCTACATGAATCAGACTTAGAGACGCCAACATTTGAATGTGATGTCCCCCATTGTGATGATGACAATGTTGTTACACACGTCGGTGTTACACAATTGGACTTATCATACACTACGGCACTCACATCGGTACTCACGGGTCCCACTCCTTCCCAATATGCAGCGACTAGGTTAGAAATCTGGCCTAAGGTACAACCTGCACACTGGAACGATGCTCTCTCACACGCTAAGTTGTATAATAGCATAACAAGGTCGGGTCTCCCTAACCACCTTGGCGCTAAGATCACTCTGTCCTCGGGCCTCAACCTCACAGCCTGGGAAACAGAACTGTCAGCATACCATGACAAAGAGGTCTGTACATACCTACGCTATGGGTGGCCGGTAGGGTACACTGCAACCACCCCCCCCACCCCGGCGACAAAGAATCATACTTCTGCGACAGCACACCCGAGAGACATAAATCGTTTCATCCAAACTGAGCTGGAACTAGGTGGTCTCCTGGGACCCTTTGGTGACGACCCATTTGAACCCTGGACCCACCTGGCCCCCCTCATGACTCAGCCAAAAAAGGACACAACAGACAGAAGGGTCATACTAGACTTATCATCACCAGAGGGTGCTAGCGTTAACTCGGGCATTACTAAAAACTGTTTCGAGGGTCAGCACAGGCCCTACACCCTTCCATCCATAGAGGACCTTGCCACCAAAGTCAAAGCCCTCGGCTCCCCCTCGTATCTATGGAAAAGTGACCTTTCCCGCGCCTACCGCCAACTCCGGGTGGACGTGGGTGACTTACCACTACTGGGCTTCAAATATGATGGAAAGATCTACCTCGACCTCTGCCCCTCATTCGGGTGTAGACTAAGTAGCATGGCATGCCACAGGACAACAGCAGCTGTGGTATATCTCATGAGACAGAAAGGACACTGGTGTCTCGCATACTTAGACGACTTCGTCGGGGTTGAGCCCACCCTGGAGAAGGCTCAGGCAGCATACTCTGACTTCCTGGAACTCGCAGACAAGCTGGGACTCAAACTAGCACCCAACAAGTGTCAACCCCCCACAGTAGCACTGGAGTGGTTGGGCTTCTATATTGACACCTCCCTGATGGTCCTGTCCATTCCTGACCACAAGCTACAGGAGGTTCTCAAGGAGTGCATGTGCTGGAGTTCTAGGTCATCAGCTACTAAGAAGCAGATACAATCGATTGCAGGCCGCCTGGTACACATCTCAAAGTGTGTCCCACACGCTAGACGATTTATATGCAGAATCTTGGACACACTCCGACTCGCTCCAAACCAAGGTACTACTCACCTGTCGGTCTCATTCCGAGCCGATGTGAAGTGGTTCCAAAAATATGCTGAGCTGTCGAATGGGGTCCAACTCCTCACCCCTGACCTCCAAGAATTCCACATGGAGTGTGACTCCTCACTCAAGGCGGGTGGGGGAAACTCCAGCACCAACTACTACAAACTCTCCTACGACGCTCCTCACTGTAAAAGATACACCAATATCACGCAGCTCGAGGCAGTAAACATAGTCACCGCATACAGGACCCTCAAACCTGTGTACTCGGCTGGCATGAGGATAGTAGTATTCACTGACAATATGGCTTCCTCCTCCTCTCTGCGCTCAGGCCGCACCAAGGATCCGGCCCTGGCAGCCTGCTCCCGCCAACTGTGGCTTGAAGCGGCAGTGGCTGACCACTACATAGAAATACGGCACAAACCTGGAGCACAGATCCCACTTGCTGATGCTCTGAGCCGCTACCATGAAGCTGACAAAAAAGCATATGCGGACAAAGAGGTGGTACTCAGGGGGCTGGTAGAGAGCAAACCCTCCCTCCCCCACCCCTTCTTCACCCGTATATGATCCTAATCTCATATAATTAATTTCCTTACAGGTACCCACCTAGGTGAACAAACGGTGGCATCTTATAATGCGGCCATCTCCCAATCTACACATAAAAACAGATTAACACATGCAACAATGTACCTTACATTCGCAGTCCACTATGGACTTGATATCTTGCACCCTACAACATTGGACTCTTGCTTATTCCAACAGTACCTGGCTAATTCTCTTAAAAGCAAGATATCCCGCAAATGCTATACCTCAGGCGCCTCCCTCTGGGTGACACAACATGGAGGGGATGGCTCCCTCCTCATGTCTAAGGAAGCTAAGACAGTCGCCCGAGGGGCTGACAGGCTGGACCCTCACATACCAAACCCGGCTCCTCCTCTAACACCTCAGGACATTATAAATGTATGCATCTACTTAGGTCACTCCCACAGTGGTCTACCGGTCAAGGCAGCCCTGTGTATTGGCTTCTTTGGCTTTTTAAGAGCCTCAAACTTGCTGTCTCCATCGGCACTACTCTGGACTGGTCCTCACACACTGTTAAGAGGCGACATCACCTCTACCCCACAAGGACTCACAGTGGTACTTAAATCCTCTAAAACAATAACCCTGGGCTCTACCCCCACTGTCCTACAACTTCCCAGGATACATGGGTCACCTGCGTGTCCCACTGCTGCCTGGGAGCAATATGCAGCCGCGTATCCCGGCCTGCCTCACTCCCCGGCTTTGGTCACTCAGAACTCTGTGCCCCTCACCCCGTCACAACTAGTAGCCGTCGTTCAGACTGCCCTCAAAGCATGTGCGTGCCCATATGCTCACCTGATAAGGTCACATTCAATGCGCAGAGGTGGCGCCCTAGCCGCCCAGCAGGCTGGATGTGACAGACCCGACATTGCCCTTCACGGGACATGGAGATCAGAGGCTGGACTTAAAGCGTACGTTCCTACCAAATCCTCTAACACTGTAGCCCAAAAACTGGCTACACTATTTGCACCATAAAACACAGGATTCACTATGAACTCCTCACATGTTAAACATCATGTTGTATACTTCTATACTCGGGTAGATGTTCCCCACTGTAACACCTCCATAAAATGTATATCATGTAAACCTAAAATTGTATAACATGTATCTCTATTCAAATACATTCGATGTTGTATTAAAACTACCAAATTATAATTTCATGTGTCCAGTTATCATTGGACTCGAATTCTTGAATTCTAGTAGTAATGGTGGTGGACCGGGAAATTACTGGCGCGAACGCCACCCTCTCCTACCGGGAAGATCTGACACTAACTTTGTGACGTCACAGCGTCCACTATGGACTTCCGCTCGCCATTGTTCGGCTGGGGAAAATTTTGTCCCTCCCACCACCCTTTATCTAGATATCCACGATATTATATTACCATAAAAGGTATTATATTAAAATACCGGTACTACCATAAAACACAGGATTCACTATGAACTCCTCACATGTTAAACATCATGTTGTATACTTCTATACTCGGGTAGATGTTCCCCACTGTAACACCTCCATAAAATGTATATCATGTAAACCTAAAATTGTATAACATGTATCTCTATTCAAATACATTCGATGTTGTATTAAAACTACCAAATTATAATTTCATGTGTCCAGTTATCATTACAGCAGCATAAGGGCCTTCATTATGCTAATGCAAGGCCCTGTCCCAACTCTTCCATAGTACCGTACAGTCCCACCCGGCCAGCCTGGATTTGGGCATGGCAGACAGCTGGATGTGTGAGGGAAATGCTAGGAAAAAAGATAAAACATACCAATTGTACAATAGATATAGGACCTAAATATATCACAACCTCATACCCAAACAGTAGTCTAGTGGTCAGCACAGTCGCCCTGCACCCAAAAGACATGGCCGAGTGTCGAACCCTGTGCCTTTTGGGTACAGGACTACTGTACTAATAGTAGGTATCCCAGGAGGTTTGAAGATATCATTGTTGCATATGTGGAAACTAATTAGATTGATGGACCTTGTTGAAAGAGGAAACCCAGTTTTTATATGATACAGATCGGTCAAGCGGTTTAGATTTGGGAGCCATTTGAAAGTGTCAAAATAAGGTCTGGACTTAGCCTAATTTGACCCCACTCCTCAAGCTCATTATGAATGCATATGATACTCATTCTGTGACATCTGGGAAAAGGAATAGATGGTGTAAACTTATTGAATCCTGATCACAGCAAATATCTCCTTATCTCAATGAAGACTAAATGAGTTCAGACATCAAGTTTCATTGTTACAGGCCCTCAAAATTGTGATATATTACATGTAAGTCATAGTTTTTTCACAGAGATATGAAAAATATTACAAGTTTGGTGGCATCTGATTTCACCAATATGTCATATACACCTTCGGTTCTCAGGGAATTACTTCTCTAGGTAATAAAGACCATGCTTATTTTTTTTCTGTTCTGGATAATCATGGTTGACTTGACAATTATCAATTGAAAATGAGGCAACCACTAGTTTTACCATTGTCCCTGAACAGTGAAAATGACCCCACTCCAAATGAACACCACACAACTGTTGTTTCATATATCAAGTTGAATTCTTTTATAGGCATAGGTCAATATGGTACACATTAGTTCCAAGCAATTTTTACCCTTTAAAAGTATTAGATAATTTCTATGCTGGCTAAAAATAGGCTTACAATAGGTATATTTGTATAATATCTTTAAATGAGTGTGCTGAGGGATGTATATTTATCATTTACACTGATATATCATGTTATGTAATCTATATATAGCCAATATTTGGGGTAATTTGCTGTCAAACCTGAACTCTGGGCTAAGGGTTGAGTGCTTCATGATGCTCTAGCTTGCATGTCATTAACTGTATCAACTAACTACTTCATGCATCTGATAGAGAAGAAAATTACCTTTCAAATGCCCTCAAATATGTTTATGCTACATTTTCGGAAATTGCCAAAAATTGTCAAAAAAATCTTATTTTTGACATTTTAAAATGGTCATGATGGGTTTATCTCCATGTGCTATACCTCAAAATGACGCCCAGAGTATGCTGCTTACTGTGGTAAAGTGCCTAAGGCTGTATCTCTAATGACTATGGAGCTAGAGTGGTATATAAAAAGTGTTTCCAACAGGTTTGGTGCTTCATGATGCTCTCGCTCTTACACCATTGATTGTATCAACTAACTGGTCAATGCATCTGATAGAGCAAAAAAATACCTTTCAAATGATCCCAAATATGTGTGTGCAGCATATCCAAAAACTGCCAAAAATTGCCAACAAAAACTCATTTCTTAGTTTAAAAATACTTCTGATTGATCCTAGGACTGTATCTCTAATGGCGTGGGAGCGAAATAGGTATATAGACAGGGTATCCACTAGAGCTGCATGGCTAATCACTGAGAGAAGGTCCCGTTTTCCTATTGTTACCTAACGTCACAGCATCAGCAGCAGTACTTGGCATCATGATGCAGCTAATATGATACATTAGGCTAATGCAGACACATTAGAGCTTTCATTGGCATATTTTAGATAGGCGATACACCAAATAGTTTGGAGGGTAGACAGTTTCTAAAAGTAGGTGTTTTGGTAAGTTTACACGCGAGGACACGGCCAGTGGCTGCCTACTGGGATACCTAGTACTAACCACTTGACTACCGTGTGGGTATGAGGTTGTGATATATTAGGAACCTATATCTATTGTACATTGGTATGTTTTAACCTTTTGTTTCCCTTACACAAGCCTGCAGCCCTATCCAGCTCTCCATAATGTTGCCCAAATCCACCCTTGCTGGGTGGGATTGAGTGGCACTGTGGAAGAGTGGGTCGCATAATTAAGGCTTTTATGGAACTGTAATGCGAGTTGCCCTTTATTTTAAGTTCAATAGACCTGTGAGATGTATTGTGTGGTCAATCTTAATGTAAGGTTCATGAAAATAGACAGTTGTAGCTAAACAGTGGGAAGGTTGACATGGCCGAGTTTCGAACCGTGGACCTTTTGGATGGGTAGGCATGTGAAAGGATTAGGGCAGCCCACCCAAAGTTCACACAACCTCGCCCATTGAGCTAGGCACAAAAGGTGTTCGCCCTAGCTGGCACTAGCATGCCCTAGCTTCACCCCTGTTTGGTGGGTTAGCATGATGCTTGCCTATAGTATTGGCAAACTACTTGCCTTGGCTGTACTAATGCATCATGAAGATGAAATGTATATTGCATTATTCGCAAGATGGCGCTGATGGGCTAGACAGGAGGTGAAAGCAGCTCCCATTCATTTTGGATTTCTTTAATTACCTGAGTTTAAAATTCGTAAAGAAAATTTGTATAAAGCCTTGAAGAACACTAGGAGTGAGAAATAATCCTGAAAATGTCGCAAGGACAAAAGGAAGAAAAAGGGTGATGTGCTCAAGCCTGAGCCGAAATGTTTGAAGTCATTCTCGCCATCAATGCATTGAACAAACGCCTGTCAACAACTGAAGAACTTACTGTCACAGACACAGACTCAGGTGGAAAGATGGAAAAGACTGTAAAAGGCCACAAAGAGTTTACCACAAAGACTGAAAACGCCATTGCATAATGAATATATATAATGAATGAAGAATAGCCAATTAGGCATAATCATACTTTGGGTGTCCCATCTGGGGTAGGTAAAATATGGACTGTGTTCTGAGTATCTGGAACAGCTGCATGAACCAGCACTCAAGTACAGGACTAAGTATAGAATACTTCAATTCATAGTTCAGAATGCACAACCTGTTCTAGATGTGGATGTGACAGCTATGTTTTAACTGAGATATATAAGAATTTTGGGATTTTCCTGGTGGTAGTAGTATATGGAAAGGTGGGTTTGTAGTAGGCAATGCATTAAATGTGCTATTCATCTGATTAACTGAGAGACTCACCATGAGAAAATCAATGGTGAGCAGGTAATGAATGCTCCCACACGTCTATGGTACTGAATAAAGCACAATTTGCCCATTATTCAGGAGGGAAAAGATGCTATCTTCTTGTATGCCATAACTGTACTGAATAAAGCAGGTTATGTCCTTTATTCAGTAGATAATGAATGCCAACTTCTCATATATTCTACCCTACTGAAGAAGGTACAATAAGCCCTTTAGTCAGTAGGGAATGAATGCTGATTTATCCTATTCATGTACCCTATAAAGTCAGATATATATCAGAGTGAGGGGTATTTTTAACTGAATAAGCGTCATATTCCCTTTATTCGCTAACAAGTGGAGTCCCTAGTAGAAGTGATCACTGGTTAGAAAACAAGGTTTCCCTTATAGTAACTCCCACTTTAAGTCGCTAACAAGTGGAGTCCCTAGTGGAAGTGATCACTGGTTAGAAAAAAGGTTTCCCTTATAGTAACTCCCACTTTAAGTCGCTAACAGGAGTCGCTAGTAGTATTGATCACTGGTTAGAAAACAAGATTTTCCTTATAGTAACTCCCACTTTGACCCGGCTGACTTAATAAAATAGTCATTTTGAGGCTGTTTTTACCATAGAAAGAAGCTAGCCCTGTATGAAGTAATCATTCTAATTTTTCCTGGACAAATTGCTGTTCATTCCCTTATATATTATCACACTTTGGCCCCAGCTGACTTCATAAAATAGCCATTTTGAGCCCTTTTTCTTCCATAGAAAAAGCCTAGCCCCGCAGGGGCTAATCATTCTAATAGTCATTATCAGGCCCTTTTTTCCCATTGAAAGAAGGTAGCCCCACAGGGATTAATCATTCTAATTTGTCCTGAATAAATTTGCATTCATTCCCTTCTATATCATCACACTTTGGCCCCGAATGACTTCATAAAATAGTCATTTTGAGGCCCCTTTTCCCATAGAAAGAAGCAAGCCCCGCAGGGGTTAATCATTCTAATTTTTCCTGGATAAATTTGCATTCATTCCCTTATATATGAAAGATTTGTCCTGAATATTCAGGAGGGAATAGATGCTATCTTATTGTATGCCATAACTGTACTGAATAAAGCAGGTTATGTCCTTTATTCAGTAGATAATGAATGCTAACTTCTCATATATTCTACCCTACTGAAGAAGGTACAATAAGCCCTTCAGTCAGTAGGGAATGAATGCTGATTTATCCTTTTTATGTACCCTATAAAGCCAGATATATATCAGAGTGAGGGGTATTTTTAACTGAATAAGCGTCATATTCCCTTTATTCCCTTTCTATATAATATTACCCTTATTCTGTTATCAAATATGACTATTTGCCAAGACAAAAATGAGGCTTATTCTGTTAAAGATACCTCTTCCTCGGACTAGATGTGGATGTGATAGCTATGTTTTAACTGAAATATATAAGAATTTTTGGATTTTCCTGGTGGTAGTAGTATATGGAAAGGTGGGTTTGTAGTAGGCAATGCATTAAATGTGCTATTCATCTGATTAACTGAGAGACTCACCATATATAGTAACTCCCACTTTAAGTTGCTAACAGGTGGAGTCCATAGTAGTAGTGATCACTGGTTAGAAAAAAGGTTTCCCTTATAGTAACTCCCACTTTAAGTCGCTAACAAATGGAGTCGCTAGTAGAAGTGATCACTGGTTAGAAAACAAGATTTTCCTTATAGAAACTCCCACTTTGACCCGGCTGACTTAATAAAATAGTCATTTTGAGGTTGTTTTTACCATAGAGAGAAGCTAGCCCTGTATGAAGTAATCATTCTAATTTTTCCTGGACAAATTGCTGTTCATTCCCTTATATATTATTACACTTTGGCCCCAGCTGACTTCATAAAATAGCCATTTTGAGCCCTTTTTCTTCCATAGAAAAAGTCTAGCACCCCAGGGGCTAATCATTCTAATAGTCATTATCAGGCCCTCTTTTCCCATTGAAAGAAGGTAGCCCCACAGGGATTAATCACTCTAATTTGTCCTGAATAAATTTGTATTCATTCCCTTCTATATCATCGCACTTTGGCCCTGGCTGACTTCATAAAATAGTCATTTTGAGGCCCCATTTTCCGATAGAAAGAAGCTAGCTCCGCAGGGGTAAATTATTCTATTTTTTCCTGGATAAATTTGCATTCATTCCCTTATATATGAAAGATTTGTCCTGAGTAAATTTGCATTCATACCCTTATATATCATCGCACTATGGCCTCGGCTGACTTTGCTAAATAGTCATTTTTAGGCCCTTTTTCATGTGTCCAGGTTGACATAATATATTCACTGAATAAGGGTCATAATAGACTTATTAGCAGCAGAATATTCCCCTAATTCATTGAAAAATAAACCCAATAAAGGTGGAATGGTTTAACAAGACAGCCCTATAGGGATGGTGTTGAAGCATGAGATCCTAGGTTTCTCCTAGTTAATCAGGTGAATAGACTTTGCCTGTGGCAATGCTCATACTTCATATACTACTTGCATTGGGACCTTGATCTACTTGGAAACATTTTTCATTTTTTTGGGGTGTTTGTGCTACAGGAATGGGAAAAATTGAATGTAAAAATGAAGCAGCTCAATGCAAAGGAGGTTGTGCATCTACACTGGTTCCTTTATTACAAATATTAGATGAATGGGAACAGATTTATGTATGTGTGCCATTTCAACTGTATAGTACACCGGTCCAACTTTTCCATCCAACCAGCTATACAATGCTATAGGACCCATAGGGATACCTAACCATGCCAGTGGGACACCCAATGTATGATTATGCCATATAATTATAAGCACCACGGCTAACATCTCCATGAAATAAGCGCCGAAGAGCTTAATATCAAACAGCCCACTGCAGTATTGAAAGCTTTTAAGATACCATTATGCATCAAGCTTCAAGTTCATTTGTCATGACGATGTACCACTGCAGCGCTGTCACTTCATTGGTACAGAAGCCCAAAAGGGTCAGGAAAGTTTTTTAATTTTCAAACAAGTGTTTTTTTCACTTTTGTAAAACCTTTTTTTTTCATTTCCTAAAAGTTTCTTTTTCACTTTTTGAAGTTTAGCTTCTCTTCATTTCCAGAGAAATGGCCGATTTAGTGAGAAAAATGTTCAATATCTGAAAAATGTTGATTTTCGGGAAATACTGTGAAAGTACTTTATTTCGCTGGGTATATTATTTTCGCGATTTTCGCGGAAGTGAAAAATCCGCGAAATTAAGTATGGAATAAATACCCACAAAATTGCTGATTTTCACTCTTCCGCAAAAAATTTACACCCGTGAAAATAAGTACTTTCACAGTAGCAGAAAAATGTTGATTTTAGGGAAAATGACTGATATGGCGAGAAAAAGGTTCATTATCAGAAAAATTGATTTCTTGCCCAATCGGCCATTTTCCTTAATTCGACCTTTTTTCCGATATGAACCTTTTTCTCGCCAAATCAGCCATTTCCCCTAAAATCAACATTTTTGTGACATTGAACCTTTTTATAACATGCTTACATCAAAATGGAGGGTATGAAACAATTATATTTTCTATTTTTCACGTTTTTTGCAAATTGTTCATAATTGCCTTCCTGGTGAAATGGCAATACTCACATGTGTGCCATTTTGTCTCGCTAGATGAAAGAAAATGCTGTTTTGGCTTAAATTTCGTGACCTTTGACCCCCTGTCAATGCTATTCAAGGTCAATAACAGCTCCTTTCCTCTTATTGACACATACAATAACTACTGGTACCAAAAAGAGATTCATTAAAAACTGAGCGCACTGTAGCCAATGGGATTATGGTTGTATCAAGGACGAGAGTTGAAGGGCTTGGCCCCTCTAAAGTCCAATAGTGTAGAGAGGAAATGAAAAAAAACTAACTTTTTACAAAAGTGAAAAAAGGTTTTTATGGAAATGGAAAAAAAAAATTATGGAAATGAAAAAAAAAACGTTTACAAAAGTAAAATAAACAAAAAAACTTTTACAAAAATGAAAAAAAAAAGTTGACAAAAACAAGACAAAAAAAAATCTTGTTTGAATGTGTATTTTTTAAATTCTGACCCTTCTAAAGTGTTTGGGAATATTTCAACTCTGTTTAGAGTCTGCATGATTCACAAATGCAGGGCTGATGAGACACTCCCCTATACTGCATCCATCATTCATGATGACAAAGGGCACGCTACATCTAGCTCTAAAAGAGTTAATTAACAAGTCTATATATCTATTTAAGTACCTGATCGGAGATGGTATAGATGAGGGAGATTCCTATTTCCGATAACAGCAGTCCTGCTTCTTACCCAGACAGGATTGGTAGGTCGAATAACTAGAAAGCGGGCTTGCAGCTCAACAACCTGGTTCAGACTGTTAGGAGAAGAAAAACATGCGTAACATTGTCTTATGCAGCAAAAGGATTTCGGATTTCACCTGTCTCTGATTTCTCACATATATCCTCCCCAAAAAATACAAATGTAGAGCACACTGGTTTTATCCACCAATCGTATATTCTCACTCACATCTGGTTAAGTATTGGTTATTACCTACCATGTGATTCTCAACAACTGCTGGTACGAAATAGAAAACTAACAGGGGTGGATAAATGAGGAGAAAATGAAGTTAAATGTCATGTTAAAATTGAAGTCATATGCTTTCCAACAAGGTATTGCAGTTGAGAAATTACTTCATGAATATGGGATTATGTTGCTCTACCCAATTACTAATAAGTATACAGGATTTGTTTAAGTTCTGCATTTGCCTGACAGATTGCCCTCGAAAGTCCCTGTATTTCGTTGAAACCCTTTATAAGGTTATTACACCATTAAACGATAATCCAGTCAAAATACGGAGGTTTGAGGAAATAGGTGGGGGGCTGGTTATTCACCTTTAGTGAAATAGGAGGCTCAGTGTTATACTCTACCCGACTTCATATTCAGCATTTCCATTTAAAAATAAGCTCTGTGCAGTAAAATTATATTTTATTTTTTATGAAATACGGCATTGCCATTGATTTAACCAAAGAACACCGTATTGCACACCCCCCATGAAATAACCCACGGCCGTATTTCACGGGCCTGTGACGTCATCAAAATGGCGGTTTGTTTACATTTGAACGGCATTGGAAAAAGCTATTTCAAGCCTTTCACCCCCCTATAGGCCTTAATAATTTAATTTGAATCGAAAAAGATAAAAAATAAACACAAAGGAACACTCGTTTTAGACTGTTGACTGGGTTATTTCACTTGTTGGCCCCTGGGCCGCATTTCACTTGGCCTACGGCCTCGTGAAATACGGCCCAGGGGCCAACTCGTGAAATAACCCAGTCAACAGACTAAAACTCGTGGACCTTTGTCTATTTATTTAATTAGCATAATTATGTAAAGTTAGGATTCATAACTGACTTTAAAGCATTGCTTTTACATTCCAAAATTATCAGAATGATTATACCAGAATAAAATGTTTTGAAGGAAACCATCACTTTCTACAGAAAAGGGTAGGGGAGAGAGGGGCACGTTGACCACCTGGGCACATTGAACCACTAGCTCTCTTTGCTATTCCTTTGGGAATTTTCTAGCAGTTTTCTTACCACATCACCCCTTTTTATAGACAGTTCAGAGCAGCAGCATCATGTTTGGTTTGGAATGCCCGGGGGAAAACTAGACAACACTAAAGGATTTATGCCCTTGAAAGTAGATATTTGGAATTGTTGAACTTTTTTTCTCATGTCATAGAAAAACATAGCTGGCCTAAGATCTTTATACAGGTCAAAGTATACATCTCAATGCTTGAGTAGAACCAGATTTTACTCCTGAGTGTGTTATGTAATCTGAATTACATCAACCTCATCTACAATCTTCGGCATGGGGTACATTGAACCACAAAAATTGGGGCACCTTGAACCATGCTCACGGTGCCCCAACCTCTGCCTTGAAGCACTAGTTCCATTATTTAACACAATGCACCTGATCATTGCAGTGCATAGAGGGACAAGGTATCACTGCTCCTCACCAGAGGGCAGCCTAACCATGTCAGCTTGTAGGTGAGAGATATTACGCAGTTCAACCTCTGGGTCTACCATTGCATAACCTAACAAGTGGGCCCTCATATTTATAAACCCATAGTTTATCAGAATTAGGGCTCACAGAGAAACACACTCAAATGAGTTACAATTTGACTCTACAGTTATGATAAAATACATAATTTGCTGATTGTGGTAATAGATTCTTTTTTAGCATATTAATAGTGTCTTCATTCCTAGATGTATCATTTTTCAGAAGCAGGACAGCATGTTACATCATAGAAAAATATAATCAGAGATCTATATAGACCTTGCAAATAACAGCAATCCTCTTGAGATGGTTTATATTGACCTAAAGGGAAACCTGTAATGCACCAACCCAGTCACTACTCTTGAAACTATAATGGACTGACTTGTGTGCATTAGATAAGTGTTTTTTTACATTCAGTACTATGCAAAAGGATCAACAGGAAATAATTCCACCTAAACTTTCAATAATTTATCCATTATTGCTGATTGTTTGAACTATTTAATTTGAGTGGTTCAATGTACCTCAGTGGGTGGGTCAACCTGCCCAGGGCATGGGCCACATTGAACCACCCAAAGATTTAATCTTCAAAAAATCAGAAGAAATACAAAAAATGACCATATTTGCTTAGGCATAGGTCGGCATATAGCGCAACAATATAAGGTAGCTGCTAGATGCAACATCAAAGTTCACATGACCTTGATATGGTCAGAAAAAAAATTAAATGTGCAGAAGTGGTTCAACGTGCCCCTCTCTCCCCTACCTCAGAAGATTTAGTTCTATTTTCACATTGTTGAGCACTGAAGGGCCCCTGATGGCAAAACCATAAATTATTGCATAGAAGCTGCAGCTCATACACGAGCCAGATTGCCACTGCATCTTAGCGGATCGGCCCGGATGCGGCTTAGACACAAGTGTTTGCTTCCATGGCACAATACTAAAGTAAGCATAATGAGCTCACAGGGGGAAACCCCAACTATCACTGTACACTGGCAAACATTATATTGGTCCTCTTTTACCTGACTTATATACATGTGAATTTAATGCAGCCTGTCCTATGAATTTATGCTGAATATCATCCCTAAACTCTCGCATTGATCAAAGACTTCTGTGCAAAAGTACTGGCCCTGGAGTGGTGGATTCATGTGGATAAGCGATCTCTCAAGGGCGTACAGACAACAACGTTGTGATCCAGGTGACCTGCCCCTCCTAGCCTTCAAACACAGATGCCTCATCTACCTTGATCTCCCTTTGGCTACAGGCGGTTTAACATTTTGAGTTAGAATTTCTCAGCATCCAACATATTGTATTTGTAGTATTAAGATATCACTAAATAGCTCTTTACCACAGTTAACACTCGGTTGTCTTGGGTCTATTCTGTGCCCTGTAAACTGTAATACTCAATGGACTAGTTGAAGTGTTCTGTCATACATGCACCTAGAGTAACGCAAATACGGGATAGCTCTCTTAGGTGAGAGAACAAACGTTTAGAGCGTTATCTTAATCTTAAGTCTTAATGTCTTAATTCAGTGTCTTATTTTGGGGCAGCAGTGTAGAAGAAAAAGAAGAAAAGAAATGGGTGTTGGGGGGCAGAGCCCCCCAGTACATACTAGTCGTAATTTGTGCGGATGGAAAGTCGGCATAGGTGGCGCACTCAAACACAGCTACACTGACAGTGAGGCGGGGCATGGGCCGTGGGTACTCCCATAGAGAATGCACTGTGGCGACTTCCCACGATGTAGAAAATTTCATTTTTCTATGTAACAGAAAGGTCAATTGACCCCACCTTCGGATATATATTATATGAGAAACATATGTACCTTAGGAAACTAATACCGTAAAGTCTCGCGTAGAAGCCGCGGCTTGTACGCGAATCAGAACCAGCTTTCATTTGATACCAAACATGCCTATATAGGGTGCGGCTAATACGAGGGTTTTTATTTGTATACTGTAGCACTAAAGTCGCCATAATCAGATGCCCTCTGAGGCTTATAGGATTTTCCAAAGTTAGGGGGGCGGCTTATACGCGAGTTCGGCTTATACGCGAGGTTTTACGGTACTTATGATTATTAGGTAAATATAACCCTACATTCTGACCAAATAAAAACCACGGACTTGAGTCTTGAGTCTTATACTCAGCCCTAAGACCTAGCACCAGTAGTTGAGCCTGAGGTCAAGTTCAAGTTCAAGTTTTTTCAAGTTTAAAATATTTATTCTCATATAGGATTTATCAGTGAAGTACAATTTATCGCTGTATAACAACAACAAGAGTGCACTAATTCCGTAATAATATACACCTAATACATAAATAATGTAATAAATTACACTTTTTACAATAGATATCTCCCTAGACACGTGATGCCATCATTTGTCAAATTTCTATAGAGAATAGGCTGCTGCTAGAAGTATGCTTTCTGTTTTCGTTAGCCACCTGTATGTTTCCTAGTTATGTCTCCCAGTGTATTATGTATAATCAAATTTATAATATAGTAACAATATAAAATATGTCAGATTTTCAATAGATAATTATCACTATATACAATTATTATCATTATAATATACAATTTTTGTATTTACACGATGCACATAGAATTATTTACAGTATATTTACAATTGCATTAAGACAGAAATATAGGAGGACATTTAATAAAGACATGGTATAAATTTATGAGCCGTTCATGGTTTACAATGCTAATTATTTTGCGTCTTACTAGTAAGAGCTGTAAGTATTTGGTAATATACGGCAATTGTGGAGATTATGACTCTAGTAGATATCATCATCAAGTACAAGTAATAGAAGTATCATATAATGCAAGTTCAATTTCATCTGAATTGACGATCACTTAAGACCTGTAATAATAACATCATATATAGAAGACCAATGATTTGATGCACTGTGTTACAACTAAGCACCGGTTATATAAATATCTCTGTTTTAACAAGACATATAACTAAGTTATGTCCCCTTCTTTGGGGATCATTCCTTTCAACTCCCATTTTAATTGGAGTTTAAAGAAATTTCTATCTCTTATATTCCTTTTATCTGCAGACAGACTATTCCACAAAGTAGAAACCGTGTACTCCAAACTTCTTTTATAGGAATCACAGTGTGGAAGCTTATTAGATAATAGTATTCCATCTGCGCTCCTTGTATTAACCATACATTTTTTGACATATTTTTCATTACAAGACCTTTTATGACCCTCTATATATACATGTGAAACCCTTCTATCTGACAAATAGTTAATTTTAGCTTTACTGTGCACTAAATCAGTGGATGTTAGTATCGGAAGTTTCAAGCATACCTTCAGTACCCTATTCTGCGTCCTTTGCAGTTTACTTAATAGAGTACTACCTGACCTAATATACAGTATATCACCATAATCGTATATGGGCATAATATATACCTTGCATATTTTTAACAAACTCTCTGTGCTCAGGAACCTTGCTATTTTTGTCAGTTGATATGTTCTGTAAGCTACTGTTTTCATTTGATTTTTCATAAATATTTCATAATTTAGCCTCGGATCCAAAATAATTCCCAAATACTTATAAGTGAATACTCTGTTAAGTTTTTCCCCGTTAATGAAAAGGTTGGTATTTTTGAAACATTTCTTACTCCCAAAACCCATGAATTTTGTTTTCCCAATATTTACAGTGAGTTTGTTTTTCCTACACCACAAGACAAATTGATCAATACAATTCTGCATTTTGACAATTGCTCTGTTTTGATCATGGTCTGATACATAAATGACTGTGTCGTCAGCGAATAAACTAATGGCAGCCCCATTTTCATTCACATTAACATCGTTTATATATATCAGAAAAAGTAAAGGTCCAAGTATAGAACCCTGTGGTACTCCACATTCCACTGTTAACTCACTAGAACATCTACCTGCAATACTGGTTTTTTGAACTCTATTTGTTAAGTAATCCCTAACCCAATTTAATAGTTTACCCTTTATTCCCAATTTTTGCATTTTAGAAATCAATATATTGTGATCCACTGTGTCAAACGCCTTTTTAAGGTCAAAAAAAGTAGCTATTGTATCTATCCCCACATTTTTATTTGATAAAATATCATCAGTAATAGCACCCACAGAAGTAATGGTTGACATGTTTTTCCTATACCCGTATTGAATTTTTGAAAGTAAGTGATTATCCTCCAGAAATGACATTAAATTTTTATGAACTATTTTTTCAAGAATTTTACCAGGCAGTGCAAGTAGTGAAATAGGTCTGTAATTAGAGACTAGTCTCCTATCCCCTCCCTTGTGTATAGGAATAACTGTAGCGCACTTCCAATCATCAGGCACTTTTGCAGTCTCCAAAGAACAATTGAAAAGATGAACCAGTTGCTTCCCAGTAACAAGAAACATCATTTTGAGAATATTTGAATTAACATTCTTTACCGCAGACGATTTAGAGATTGAGATGTCCTCAATAAATTTCAGAATCTCAATCTCATTTGTTGTAATATCCGATAAAGAAGTATCATCATTAGTATCACCATCATACGACCATGGGTCATTTAGCTTTTCAGCTAATTTCTTACCAATGTTGGTGTAGTAAGTATTTACAAAATCAGGTGTACTCTCTACAGGAACTTCTTTACCATCATCGTCAATGAGATTTATCTCTGCATTCTTTGACTTTTTTGAGGGCAACAACTTAGAAATTTCTCTCCAAAATCTTGATGAGTCATTCCTACACTCTTCAGTTAAATGATTAATAAAATTTTCTCGTGTTACATGAACATCGTCACTTATTTTCCTCCTAGCAGCTGCTGCTGCTTCTTTATCAGGCACTTTCTTAGTCTTGTAAGACCTAGACAGTAACCTGTCTTTTTCAGCAATTTGTTCCAATAAAGGCGGGTCGACCCACTCCTCTTTTGGTTTTAAAATTGTGAAATTTTTAAAGGGGCACATGACATCCAGTAATTTTAATAGAGAACTTATGTAAAAAAACCACAAATCTTGCGGGTCAGTCATATTATAAAAAACTTCCCAGTCAATAGCAAGGAACTGATTTATCAGAATCTCCCCATTAAAATTTTTCATAGACCTGCCATTAAATTTAGTCTTTTCTCTATTTTTCTCTGGAATGTCAATTGTACCAGCAACAATACAATGATCACTTAAATCAAAGGGAATTACATATGATTGATCCATGAATAAATCATTCGTAAATATAAGATCCAAGCAAGATTCTTTTTCAGCAAATCTCGTGGGCTCTTTTACCCAATTCAATAAACCATATTGAAGCATAGTATTAGTTAACTTTGTAGTAACATCCTTGAGCTTAGGATCTAGAAGATCTAAATTAAAATCTCCCACAATATACAGTCGTTTTCTTGACTTAACAACCAATTTTTGAATAATTGGTTCTAGTAAATCAAAAAACCTACCAGGGTTGCCCTGGGGTGGTCTATATACAGTGCATACAACACTAGTCTTTCTGTTTTCATCCAATAAAACCAAACATTGTATTTCTAGGTCTTTACAAGACTTATTTAAATAGCTCAATTCGTCACTATTGCAACTCATACTATCATTCACATATGTACAAATACCACCCCCCACTTTTGGTAAGAGGCAATTAGCGTCGTCACTCCAAGACCTATCTAGTCTGTACATA
This sequence comes from Harmothoe impar, assembly GCA_947462335.1. Lineage (NCBI taxonomy): Eukaryota > Metazoa > Annelida > Polychaeta > Phyllodocida > Polynoidae > Harmothoe > Harmothoe impar. The sequence goes on from OX381714.1 coordinate 21,953,955, forward strand.
TGGAAACCGTTAATATCATAAGTGCTATTACAGTCATTAGCAGTGAACCAAGACTCAGTGATAGAAACAAATTTATAATTTGTTCCAGTGAACCTTAGTTTCATTTCATCAATCTTCTTTTTGTTTTTAATACTTCTAATATTTAAATGCACAAAATGCTCCCCATCTAGGTCATTTAGCTCCGCTACCGTAACTTTATCTATATCATCCATTGTAAATGTAAACAGCAGTCGTCTTTTGGGCACCAATGTACACACATGTCAATCTTACAGTCCTCAAATTACAATATTTCATAATAAATACAATGATCTTAAAATTAAATCTTAAGTCTAAAATTGACACGCTAAACCTCGACAATGGTCGTTCTAGCATATTAATGGATGAAGATGGATAATCAGTTTCAGTCGACTATTATACAGTGTAATGTCATACATGTACTATGAATTTGGGTTTATGGTTTCTAACACTACATTACTATTTGTAATCATTGTTAACATGTTTAAATTATTATTAATAACATTTAGTGTGATTCTACTATTACAATGTATATTCTATATATAATATCCTAGATATCATGCAATTATATCATATGTCGTCCATCCTTAGTGTAGTTCCCAATTAACTAACCAGCAATCTAATTTATAATTTAAGTATTATTTCTTATTGGTGATATTAACAATAAGCAGCTTCAGACGTTGATGAACAAAGCAGGTCTTGTAGTGGTTGGTGTAGTAGCTTGAACACATCTCGATAAGTCTTCTACCACTGAGCATTGTTGACCACGCCCACTTCAAACGTCAGCCCGACCAGCACTCCAGTCTTCATGGATTCCACGCTCCCCGTCCATGCTTAGGGTTGGTTCATCGTAGGCCTATAAGTTGTAATAATATCATTAAATGTTTATTTCTTCATTTTGCTTTTTTTCACGTATAAGCCTATACCGAATGTCATCCTAACACAGAAAGGGGGCAGATTTACAGAAGTATCTCAAACAATGAATTAGTGTCACACAGCTGATAAATAAAGTACCGGTAGATAGATGATTAAAGGCATAAAGTATTGAAAATCCAACTTTTAAGCGTTCAATTGAAATTTTCATCCCTAATTTACCTTTAGTTATGAGTATTGATATGACTCAAAAGTTCCTTCGACCAGTACTTGACACAAGCCAAGGTTCCGTCAGGTCCATCATTAAGAAGTGAGTAGTTTGGGTTGACCCCCGTGTGCACAACTGATGCAAAGTCTGGGGTCGTAGTGCCATAATCAAGGTTGAAGCCCTCTATAAAATCGTTTAGAATCCAGACTATGTTGTTCAAAACCTTTTGGGGGTTGTTGCCAGCATAATGTGAGCATGTTACTTTCACATCGATACCGGTAATGTTAGTTAGATGTATCAACGTATTAGGGTGGCGACACCTTAGGTATTCTACTGAGCCTTCAATTAATTCCATCAATTCGTCACACACGTCATCCTCATCTGTTGTCATAAAGCTGAACGTGTTTGGATGTACCATCTTGGTAATAATATCGTATATTCCCCCAGACAGGTAATAGATGGGCAGCGGATTCTGATTAATAATATCATCTACTTGTTGGCATAATTGCTCTATACCAAAGCCTTTACATGTGTTAATAAGTACCTCGGTGTTCCACATAGAGTTGTGTTTGTCCACAAAATACTGCATTGCACCCGCTGCGCACTCTCTCCCGTCCGTATATACTTGCACTTGGTGTAGATGCATTGTTATTTAAAGGAAGACCTTCAAAAAACACTAATTTACACTAATTAATCGTTGAATAAATCGTTTGACAGTCCTTTGTTATTCCGCCTTTTCGAATGACGCGCCCTTGTCGTTACTAGGGAAGCTGTCGCTAAGCACCGTATCGGCCAATCAGCGCGCTCCTAAAAGTCACGTGGTGTAAACATTACGTCACTCGTGCACGTGTACCTTAGTAACACGAGGGTTTGTTTACAATTTGCGGGCGCTCTATTCAAACGGCGTTAGTGATGAAGACTGTTTCACATAAGTAATGACTTGAATTTTGCTGATAAATAATAAAGTTAGTCATGGGAATACATTAGAATAACGACATTTATTCCACCAAATCATTTCTAAGCCCTTCTAGAAGTAGGCCTAATTGGTTTTGACCGGGGAATGTGTTTTTCTTTATGTACTTCTTTTGGGTAATCGCCATGCCGCAATTCCAAAATCTCTCAAATGCACAAGAGATAAGACTGCCCTTTGTGGCGATTAGCCCCTCCTTCAAACCTTCATTTTGGGAAAACTTTGCATTTTGGACAATTTTCATCGTGTTGATTTTTTGTTTTTTATCCCATTTCTGAGTTTTTTTGATGAGGGAAGATAGATCTTTCACTTCAGCTGCATCTTTCGCACAGCTAATTTCATAAGCCAGCTGCTCATCTCCACTGAAGTCAGCTTGCATGGATCGGTACATGGACTCTGCACTTTTGTATGTTACATTTTCATGGATAATCTCACATGGGTAGTCCATGGATAAGTAGCTGAAAGGGCCACTAAACATGACACCCTGTTCAGTACTGACTGTTTTTATGTCTTTCATGCAGTAACCCTTTGGTAGGTTATTCACCTCACTGTATGAGTACCTTTTCCCCTCGAAATTTATGCCATTGCCCGACATTTTTGCCTCTTTTCCTTTTGACCTACAAAATCCTACTAGGTTTAGTAGATTCCTTTTCTCCTCCTGCTCGATTGGAGTCATGTCATCACTGACTGAGATGTATTCCCATTTGTTTTTGAAAGCTTTCAGTTGATTAATGTTAGCATATATCAATTGTTTTTGCCTGATTGTGGCAAAGCGAATCATCACTGGCCTGGGTCTCCGTTGATGTTCTCTCCTCTCACCCAGCCTGTAGCAGGCCTCTGTTTCAGCAGACGTGAAATTCACTTTTAGATCCTTGAAGAGGTCGTCTAACTGAAGTCTCAGGTTTAAAGTGTCACTTTCCTTTAAACCTTCAACCACTACATTCTTCCTCTTTTCTTTGTTTTCCAAGTTTTCTACTCTTTCTGTAAGAGAAATGATGCGCCTCTCTTGAAAATTACACTTGGATGTAAGAATCTTGTTGCGCTCTTCTAGCTTCAGATTACCCTCAGATAATGACTTGATCTTCGTTAATAAATTTGTACTTAACTCTTCCAGATGACCTTTCAAACCCTCTTCTGTTATCTGAGAATTCTCTAATCCATCCAGTTTTCTGAGAATACTTTTCAAGAAGTCTCTATCAGAAACTTTGCTCGAATCATCATCATCATCATCATCACTGATTGGAATATCAGATAATTTATCAACTGTAGGTGTGACAATTAAAACATCATCAGAAATAGATACTACCCCCTTACCTGTACCATTTGGCATAGCAAGCTTTGATGATGAGATGTTCTTCATGGGTTGAGCTTCCATCGTAGAGCCACCACGAGCTGCTCCCTGAGCTGCTCCCGTCTCCTTCTTCAAAGCGCCATCTTTGAATCCCAACGGTTTTTTCTCACTGCGCTCCATTTCCTCTTTCTTCTGAGTTTTAATCCTGTTAGAACTTCTCGACATGCTTGTAACGTGTATCAAAATGATCCGTATCAAATTTGCTACAACTTTGTCGCGAACTTTAGTAGTGTAAAGTAAATTAAACCCAAATAATTTACAATTATGTTGTGCGCCGACGTGCCACACGTCTACTCTCGCTGACGCTCCATCATCCAGCAAAAAAAAAAAAGACCTCGAAATTAAATACCCATTTACAAAGACTTATCCCTATTAAATCACAGTGAAAGTGCCATCAATATGACAAGACGAACCCATTGTACTACCTCACCAAATGAGAAAACAATACATCAGGGCATTGTAAAATAAATAGACATTTTATGGAGTGTGGCAGATCGCTCCACTGGCAGTGCAAGTGTAAAGGCTAACCCAGGATCAGTATATGACACTAATTTCCGGGCATAGAATCTACCCTATATGTTTAAAATAATTCCTCTTTGCTTTGGTTCTAGTTAGATGTAGTACTTATATATTACATATCTCAATTTGGATTGAGCATTTGGTTTCTGAAATAATTGGAGTTTTCTAAAGTGTGGCAGCTCGCCCCAGGCCATTTTCTATGCTACAGTATGGGAGTGCAGGGATGTGTATTGCGCTTATCTGCCCCGCCAGCACCCAGCCCTGCAACCCTATAGTATAGGGACCAGCAGACAGCTTTTTCGTCCGTACAAATAGTAATACTTTCAAAATATTATTTATTTTTAATGACATAAGCGGCCTCCATTTAGGCAGATTACGCACAGCATAAGGTGGTGACCTCTAGGTGCAACTTCTGGTACTAAAGTTAAGACAAATAAGACTGTCTTAATAGTCTTAATAAGATAACGGTCTAAACTTTTGTCCTCTCACCTAGGAGAGCTATCCCGTACGTGCTAGAGTAACACAATGAATCTTCATACCGGTACTCTCAACTCCGTGCCATAGTCCTATCACCTGAGATATACGTGGTTGCACAAACTGTTATTTTTGTCTGTTTTCTGTTATCATGATGTAGGTAGAGTAGGACCTGTTATGAGATAATGGTTGGTCTGTTTGGACCCGGGATGATCTATTTGAATAATTAGCTAGGACAGTTGAGTGGTCTGCGTCTATTAATCATGAACGTCCAGAGTCTCCGTAATAAAACGGATACTTTAGTAAACTGCGTAAATTGTGTCTTGGTGTTTGACTACGTAAGTGTGAGCGAGTCATGGTTAAAAGACTCTGACCCAGACTGGAGTGTGCACTTGTTTGGAATGAAACTATTCCGCCTTGATAGGCTGAACACTAGGAGGAAAAGTGGGGGAGTAGCCTGCTTTGCGTGTGATGTTTACGCTGTACATACCTCAGTGATAAATGAGTTAACTTTCATTGACTGTGACCTTCGTCCCCTGACATACCTCCCCTCTCCCCCTTGCCCCATAGAGACTAACAATTATATGGATACATAGTCGTTTGGTATTATCACTTGATGTATTTCTTAACTATTTTCTTTTTAATTTCATCACCTGATCATCCCTTAATGTTTATCATGTGAAAGGAACAAATCAGGATATACATATATATAAGGTATTTACATCCCTAAGTCCCAGAGATGAACCGTATACAGTTGACAGCAAGACCGAAGCCACCCGAGCTACGGGGTAAAGAAAACCAAAGGTACAGGCTGCCGCCCCTGAATAAGCTTAACAGCTAAAACGCAGCCCTTCTTAAAATGTCATATAAATAAGTCCCACTTAACTGTTAATACAGAAAAGAACAAGATAAAATTTTAGAATACAGATTTTCTTACTTCATTCATGTCATGGATGATAAGATAAGAGTTCTTTATATTGATAATGGCATTGTCAAAAATGTTTTGTACATCTGTAAAGGATTAAGACTTGCCATGTATGATAAGTATTATAAACGACAATATAGATAAATCTACTCAAAAATTGAAAAGGACATGGAGTGTATTGGTCTGTTAACCACCTATCCGGGACAGAAATATAGGATTGTTTTGACTGTATATTGACCCCCAAAAACACAAATGTACGTAACTGTTTTGCACAGCTTGAAACACTATTGCAGTCACCCCTGTTTGAAAATCTATAGATATGGATCATGGGTGATATTAATGTGGACACGCGGCACAGAAACAACCCTAAATGTGTATTGCTCCACGGTTTTCTCAGTCGAACTAAACTAGAATATTTACAAGCAGATCCCACTTACTACCACCCATATGGGAACTCTACTCTCGACCATGTTTATACCAATTCAACACATGTAATGATTAACGGTCATTAATGATATGATGGGGGATCATGTCCCAGTGTTTGTTCAAAGAAAGCAGTCTAAGATCATAAAGTCCAAGGTATTTAAAACATGTATTGGTCGTCCGTATACAACTTATGATGGCGGTGAGACTAGACGTTGTGCCGCCGGTGCTGAATTAGGGATTGATGAGTCCTCGTCCACTGCTGACTGTGTCAAGTCAATACTAGTAACTGAGAAGGTGGTTTCACACCTTGACTCTGTGCATCCAGCCTCGGCCAGCGCCTATCCTACCAGTTGGATAGCCTAGGAGTAGGCCATCATCCCATCCCAATCCACATCTTTACATTACCTCTGTCAGTTATATGTGTTAATTATACAGTAGCCCCCATTTACTTTTATTACCCCTTTGATATGAATTAGGATCTCTCTGTACTTGGATGTGTATTGGCCAATACACAGCCATTTGTGCCACCAAACTGGTGAGTAGTATATAATGTATCGGAACGGGACTATGCTTAAGTACTGTTTATTACTCAATCGATATGCAGCCAATCAGAGGCCTCCATTTGGTCACGTGACCGGAAGTGACCTACTTAGGGGATTAGTGGTGACGTCACGTGACCTAGTTAGCCAATCAGAGGCCGCCATTTGGTCATGTGACCGGAAGTGACGTCATATGACCTACTTATGGACCGGAAGTGACGTCATATGACCTACTTAGGGGACCGGAAGTGACGTCATATGACCTAATTTAGGATCACGTGACCAGAAGTGACCTGATGAGTCACGTGACCGGAAGTGACGTCACATGACCTAATGGACAACCGGACGTGACGTAATGTGACCTCATTGAGGATCACGTGACCGGAAGTGACCTGATTGATCACGTGACCGGAAGAAGTGACGTCACGCGACTTATTGAAGAGATGAGCGTCTTTAAGGGGTCACGCGCTTTAAAATGTGATATATATTTTTTTTGGAGGAGGAGGAGGCGAGTCTCTTATTTTTTTGGTAAACCAATAAAAAACACAACAATATAAGTTTGTTTTTTCATTTTATTTTTTATGAGCGACTGGAAGTGACTTATTGAACTAGGTAGAAGTGTTCTTTAGAGTGTATAAGGGGGGAGGGGAGGGGAGGGGGGGAGGGGGGCCCTTTAAGATGCATGGGGAGGGGGGCACTTTTAGGATGCATGGGGTGGGTGGGGGGGAGGGGAGGGGAGGGGAGGGGGGAGGGGGGCACTCTAGGGGGGTGGGGGGGCACTCTAAGGGGAGTTTGTCTCTTTTAAGAAAAAAAGAAAGAAAAGAATTTAATCAAGAGACACACTTCTTCCTCTCGAGAGGAAGAAGTGTGTCTCTTAATTTTTTTGTTTAGGAAGTGATGGTCTTTAGGATCACGTGACCGGAAGTGACCTGATGAGTCACGTGACTAGAAGTGACGACGTCACATGCCCTAATGAGGAGATCAGCAGCGACCGGAGGAAGTGACACTTTAAGAGGACACGCGACTTAATTGTTATAATTTTTTTTTTTTACTTACTAATTAAGAAGACGTATGAAAATAAAACACAACAATTCACATGTCCGTTGTTCTCGTTGTTTCTTGCTTGATAAAGTCAAGTAATATCGTGATGCCGAGGTCAAACTTTCCCATGTCCTCAGTCAACACTCGAAGGAGTTCAAAAGGTGTACTGCCGGCACCATCAGCTTCAGCTTGCCACATTTTCAACACTTGGAAGGCCCACTCAGCGGGACTTCCTCCGCATTCGCATTCTTCAGCGATCTTATCTAACCTCTCAGGCGACATTTTTAAATGACCCCCCACCTCTTTCCACCTGCTACCTAGGCGTCTGCCAAGGGCGCCCAAGTGCTTATGCATCGCGTGCGAGTCGGGGTTCTCGAAATCCAACCCCTGCCTGTGGAGAAGGGTCATCCACTGAGCCAACAGTTCCACTCGTCTAATGCGGGTGAAGACGTGGCCGAGCTCTCCCCATCTATGACGATGCGGGGTTTCACCCCACCAGACTCGGAACATCGCCGTACACAGCTCCTCCGGTGTCTTGACACTGCGCTCTACTAGAGCATCCATACGGGCGGCGGTAACTTTTAAGCTACTGCCCAACACTCTCCAAGATCCGCTCAACTCTTTACCTAGTTGACGAAGCAAGGCGTCGCTATATGCTAAGCGCTGCTGTCCTACCTCTCTATTCTCCCCATCGGCCTGCACCGCGCGTCTCACGACGTGAAGCCGCATTAATTTTTCAGGTGGACAAGGGGGGAAGGCGAGATTGAAAGTGGAATAGCTTGAGCCATCTCGTCTCGTCTTGGCGGCGGCGGCGGCGGCGGCGGCGGCGGCGGCGGCGGCGGCGGCGGCGGCGGCGGCGGCGGCGGCGGTGGTGGCGGTGGTGGTGGTAGTAGACGTTACTGTGGTCAGAGGCGATATGGTTTTGTTTCCAACAGAAATCAGAGCTTTTATACAGAGGGAGTTTAATCCTATTTCCAACAGCACCCCAGCTGTCTAGCGACCTGTCCGCATGACGCTTTTCAGCCGCTCCGCTCCTTAAGAGCTTCTTAAGAGCTTAGATGACGAGGAGTATGTCATCACTATCGGTGGAGGCCAGCTGAAAATGGTGTTTTTTCCTTATCCATAGCCTTACCTCCTACCCCCTACCTGAGGACGACTCTCTCTCCCTCTGACATTCATGGTAACAAACGTCAGAGGTCAGGTGAAAATCGGATTTTTTCATGCACAGCCTTAGTCAGCTGTCACCCCTATTGAACTAGCCGGCCGCCGCCGGCCGGCCCGGTCTACTCACCACGGCAGGAGGCGGTGATTTTTTTTTGTTTTACACTTAAGTCGCTCACCACATGCACACGACTCTACTCACAGACAGACACACTCGTCTTAGGGGGTCCTGCTTCACGCCACACGCCTCCTGTAGTTTTTTTGTATACACACTCTAAGCTCATGACCGTTAATCCTTTATACAGCTAATGCGCGTTGAATTAGCACAGTCGGTACACCGCCCGCTCATGTCAGTCGATCTCTCAAAAGGGGTGGGGGGAAAGGGATCCAGCTGAAAACGTCACGCATTATGTCTTTTGTTTCTCTTTGTGAATGGCCGCCGGTCAGCCGGCGGCAGCAACCGCTTAATCCTTTATACAGCTAATGCGCGTTGAATTGCTGAACAGGGCAGTAAGTGGCTTAGCTAATGTCAGTCGATCTCTCAAAAGGGGGAAAGGGATCCAGCTGAAAACGTCATGCATTATGTCTTTTGTTTCTCTTTGTGAATGGCCGCCGGTCAGCCGGCGGCAGCTGAACAGGGCAGTAAGTAGCTTAGCTCTAGAAGCGAGAAGGCGTATATAAGGGGTCTGGAAACCCCCATTCACTCACTCAGTCTTTTGCCGCTCTCTACAGTCACCACCATGAGCAAAAGACAACACCTAGTGCCGTCCAAGGATCTAAGCAAGTTCAAGAACAAGAAGACTACGCGGAACAGCGCTCGTTTAGCGTCAGCGCCTCCTCTTGCTACTGAAGATGAGACTACCGCCGCAACCGCTTGGTCTTATCACCCTCCCGCTGTAGCGAGCGCTCGCAGCAGTAGTAGTAGTAGTAGCGGTAGTAGTAGTAGTAGTAGTAGTAGTAGTAGTGGTAGTAGTAGCAGTACTACTGGTAGTAGTCGTCGTGGTAGCGACGTTGTTACACTCGCGACGGTTGTTGCTGCTAAGCGCGCTGCCGCTGCTACTGCTGCCCCGCCTGCTGCTGCTGCTGCTCCTCGTGCTGCTGCTGCTGGTGCTGGTGATCCTCGTGCTGCTGGTGCTCTTCGTGCTGCTGCTGCTGCTGCGCCTGCTACTGCTGCGCCTGCTACTGCTGCGCCTGCTGAGGCTGCTGCGCCTGCTACTGTTGCGCCTGCTGCTGCTGCTGCTGCTGCTGCACCTGCTGCTACCGCTACTACTACTGACGACAACACTCCTGGCACAGCGCAGTACTGGCAACCGGGTTTTTACCTCCCCACTACTGTTGCTGATTTTGATGACCTGCCGCACGTTGCACAGCCCCTCTCCACCACTACATCAACCGACGCCATCGACGCCACTTGCGCTGAGACTTACAGCTATTCGGACACTCAGCCCCTAAACCAAGAAGAAGAGGAGGAGGATGAGGAGGAGCAGCAACAGGGTGAGACAGAGAACGACGCTGACGACGAGGCGTACGACGAACCCGAAGGGCTACGGGTGGACGGTACGTTTTTTCGGCTCCCCTCTTCCACTACTTTCGACCTCACTTCCACTGGTAGCGCGTCTGGTCCGTGGCGACTGCCCTCACCGCCACCTTACGAGGGCGGCGGCGCTTCATCTTCTACCGCTACACTCAGCACCGACGGCGTGTGGCTGCTCTGTTCCAACAACGAGTCGTCGGATACCAGCGCTGACCCTGCTCCTGTTATTGGTTCTGCTGCTGATTCAGCTCACGCTGATGGTGTTACTCTTCTTGCGGGTCTGAAACGTTCTAAGGCGGGTTCCAGAACAACAAGGCCTACTAAGAAGAGAAAAATACAAGAAAAAGAAGAAGATGGACGAGAAGAAGCAGAGAAAACCCCCCGTCCTCTCGGGTTAGAGTTCTGCTTAGACGGGACTTTGACGCTGGAGATCTGGGAGGACGAGGCTAGACTGTCTAGGAGGCCGCGCTACACAAAAGACGGCCAGGTGAAAGAGGCGTCTCTGACCAGAAGCAAGCGAGTGCACTTCACCGCCGACGCGCTCCGCGAGCTAATTGCGCGCATCGCCGAGATCCGCGCAGTGGTGCGCATACGCGACACAGCGTCCGCGCAAGGAAGACCTAATCACACCCCCTGGTTCACAGTGCTGGATGAGGAGGGCGAAGTGTACGCAGCTGTGAGCTACTACAGCGGTAAGAACCTCATCCACGTGCGCAAGTACGAAGGTCCTGACAAAAAACCCACACAGCAGGGGGTGATGCTGTCCGCCAGAGCGCTCAAATGACAAAACAGAGATTATTCTCAAATTTCTCGGTATAGATTTGGAATGAGAGACGCTCAACGCTCACACGCGCACACACACAGTGTTTGACATACGCTGTATGAGACAGACAGATGGATACACAGACAGACAGATAGATAGATTGATAGATAGATAGATAGACGGCTAAGTAGTTGGGAAAAAACTTTTTTTTTTTAATTGGTAACTAAGTGAAAAAAAAAAACAAAAAAAAAAACATGACGCAGTACGTCTGCGAAAAGTGTTTCAACATTTTTAAAAGAGAGACACGTAGAAAAATGTAGAGTAATACCTAAGTTTTGCCCTCTATGCGGCGAAGGCGATTGCCGAAAGATCACCTGTCGACGCGAATCTCTGGACAGGGGTGACTATCCCTCCGTGCATATCAGGTCCAGGAAATGGAGGAAAACCCTCCCCAGAGCTGTTATTTACACCAGTGTTAATTTTCACAACGCAGGTAGGTGTGAAAACACTGCAGGGCTCACTGCCTACTGGGTGAGGTGGAGGAGCACAGAGGGAAAGTCTATAGAAAAAGCTTATTTATATGTGATTTCATGGCAATCACCTGTATGATTCACTTTTGGCCATGCATGATTCAAGAGCATACACTAATCTATCTTATGGGATATATACATTTAACAGCAAATTGATAGAAAATTCAGCAAATGGGTTATAAGAAAACCGTTGCTAATTTTAGCCCTGTAGTGTTTATGCTACAAGCAAAACCATTGCTAATTCTAGCAATGCAGGGTTTTCACACCTACCTGCGTTGTGAAAATTAACACTGGTGTAAATAACAGCTCTGGCGAGGGTTTTCCTCCATTTACCGGACCTGCATATGTGCTGTACCGAACGGTGAGGAAACGTTCACGGCGAATTGGCCTGCAATACAAACAGGTGTCAGGATGCACGGGACTCGCGTGAGTGTAACAAACTTCAGGCTACCAACCGGCGAGTTGAGTGACGCTGTAGATACTATGCGTCGCATTCACTTCACGCAAAGATTCAGATACAAAGTGGGTTTCTCGGTAGGCTTACTCTTACAACACAGAGAAGACAAGAGCAAACTGCGCTACTTTCACGCCTCCCAGAACAACGCAACTCTCATACAACCGCTCCCTACTATAACTAATTCAGAAACTTTGGAAGAGCTCCTCTCAAAGATGGAAAACACCGTTGCTTGCGAGGAAGTACGGAAACTTTGCGACGCTGACACCAAGTGGCACGTTCTTTTTCCTACCAATTTGAACATTTGCGTTTACATGGGACCGGGGGAATTTCCCATAGGCGGTAGGATCACTCAGGCCGGTCGAGTTGGAAAGAGAAGCGGTGTGTTAGATTTTCCCAACAAGGACAACCTCTGCGTCTTCCGCTGCATTTCCTTTCACTTATACAACACCAGCAAGCGCGCTTCAGATTTGTTACGTCAGTTCTGTCCCGCTGCCACACCTGAAACCTTTCCGGGTTTGAACATCCGCGACTTACCCGCGTTAGAGAACTTGTTTGACATACAAATAGCGGTTTACACCGCGTCGCGTCAGGTGCCGGGGCGGAAGTTGAGAAGACGCGTTACTCTGATCAGACCGCCTTCCAGAACTCTGGCCGCCCGAGGTAAAGTCAACCTACACCTGACGGCGAAAGGCGGTTTGCACGTCTCTCTGGTCACGGACTTCAACGCGTACGCGGGCATATACGAATGTTGCAAGTGTAAGGCGGCGTTCACCACCGAGTTCTTGCTGAAGAGACACAGGAACCAGCTTTCCTCTTGCCGACAAGTCAAGTTGCGCTACGTAGGTGGCATCTACCAAAATTCGAGAACGATTTTCGAAGCGCTAGCAGACTTCTCCATTTTTCCTCCCGACGGACATTCCGGAATCTACCCTTACAAGATCACCTTCAATTTCGAGGCTTTCTTCAGACCGTGCAGAGAACCGTCGACCGAACACGTGTCCCTGCTGTGGGATCACGTCCCTTTGTCGGCTAGCGTCGCATCCGACTTTCCGGGGTGGGAGGGGCCAGTCTGCTTCGTCAGAGAATCCGACGCAGATTCCGACCCCTTGTTGGACCGAGTTTTAAATCACATAAACGAGAACGCCAAAGTCATCGGGGAAGCTGTGCTAGAACTTTACCGACCGACGTTAGCGAAGTTAGATGCGGCGATAGGTGAAGCTCTCCTGCTGGAGGAGGCGACATTCACCCCTTCTCCAGGCGGCTTCGCTGCGGCTCAGACCAGACACCCGTTAGTTCAACTGAAGAAGCGGCTTCTGAGATACATCCGTCAAGCTCCAGTCGTGGGCTTCAACTCGGGGCGTTACGACTTGAACCTGATCAAAATACGCCTTCACTCGTTCTTTGCCTCCGGAGACCGAAGAAACCAAGAATTCAGTGTCATAAAGAGAAGCAATCAATACTTGGCGGTTTACACACAGCACACGGTTTTCTTGGACGTAGTCAACTATTTGGCACCCGGTTACAACTACGCGAACTATTTGTGAGCTTTCACCAGAAACGAAGAGAAAGGTCACTTTCCTTACGAATGGATGACGTCTACCAGGAAACTGGGAAACAGAACACTGCCACCGAGATCGGCTTTTGACAGCGAACTGACGGGCGTCAAAATGTCCGAATCCGACTACGCCGCATGTCAGAAAGTTTGGTCCGACGAGAAGATGCAAACTATGGGAGATTACTTGATCCACTACAACAACAAAGACGTCAAACCTTTCATAGAAGCTCTGAAAAATCACGCTAAATTTTTCCAAGATCGCGGCATTGACATGTTGAAAGACGGGATTTCTCTCGCCGGTTTGACTTTACGGTTCCTCTTCCAAAACCTAGAAGACGCGTTCACGACGTTCCCCCAGTTTGACGCCATCCTCCACGCTCTGATCAAAGAAAATCTAGTCGGCGGTCCTTCCATCATCTTCCATAGATTTCACGAGAAGGGCACCACGCGGATAAGGGAGCACAAGTACGGCGAAGAAGCGAGAACGTGCCAGCACATCCTAGGCCTAGACGCTAACTCTCTGTACTTGCGCTGCATGAGCGAAGCGCACTGCACGGGCTATTACGCGGTGAGACGACCTGAGACCGAGTTCAAGCCCGAAATTAGGCAAAGAAACTCTCACAGCGCTTTGGAGTGGTTACGCTTCGTAGAGCACGACCGCGCCGTGAAACTGCGCCACGCTTTCAACGGCGGCGAGATGGTTCTAGGCTGTCGAAGAATTCGCGTCGACAGGTTTCACGCGGCCTCTAATACGGTTTTCCAGTTTCACGGGTGTTGGTTCCACGCTCACGAGTGCATACCGTTGCACCGATATCAGTGCGCTTCACTGAGGGAGGAGAGACGCGACAGAACGGCTAGAGTAAGCGCTTACTTGAAAGCGCTAGGTCACAAGCTGGTCGTCGTGTGGGAGTGCGAATGGAGAGAGATGAAGCGTCGAGATGAGCGGGTTAAGGCCTCCCAACAACACTGGAAGGTTGACGCTTTGAAAGTGTCTCGAAACGCTATGAGCGGGAGCGACATCCTTTCCGCTGTCAAAGACGGGAAAATGTTCGGTTTAGTTCAAGTGGACATCACTACGCCGCCTCACCTACGAGACTACTTCGAAGAAATGACCCCCGTTTTCAAGAACGTGTCCGTTTCAAAATCAGACATAGGACCTCACATGTCAGACTTTGCGCAGGAAGAAAAGCTGTTGAACACGCCTCAGAGATGTCTGATAGGGAGTTACCACGGAAAAAATATTCTCTTGGGAACGCCCCTTCTCAAATGGTATTTAGAGCACGGTTTGATAGTCACCAAAGTGCAGCTGGTCGTAGAATACCTACCTAAACGCTCCTTTGCCGGTTTCGCGGACGAAGTAACGGCGGCGCGAAGACGTGGCGACGTGAACGAGAACGAGAAAATTCTGTCAGACTGTTACAAGTTAATGGGAAACGCCACGTACGGTAAAACAATCTGCAACAAAGAAAAACACACGGCGGTGAGATACACTGACAGTCGGAAGTTCGAACTATTGGCCAATTCATGGCGCTTCAAAAAGGCGTCCGAGTTGAGTTCTGATCTGTTTGAAGTCGAACTACAACCGAAAACAGTCAAGAACAACCTCCCTATTCAAATAGGGTTCATGGTATACTAGTACGCGAAGTTGAAAATGTTAGAGTTCACATACGACTTCTTGGATAGATTCGTCGATCGGCGCGATTATGCTCTTTGTCAAATGGACACCGACAGTCTTTACATGGCTCTCAGTGGTGACACGTTGGATGACCTAGTCAAACCTCACCTGAGAGAGACGTACTTCAGAGAGAAACGAAAGTGGATTCCGACAGCGGTGTGCGACGATCACTTAGAGCCTTTCGTGAAGACAAAAACGGAAAGAGTGCGAGAATGGTGTCCGCCGCCCTGCGGGTGTTGTGAGAGACGTTACCTTCACGATCTGAGAACTTCGGGGCTTATGAAAGCGGAGTGGGAAGGTGACGGGATCCTAAGTCTCAACCCTAAGACTTACATTTGCTACGATCGAGTCAGCGGCACCGGTGAAAGAAAATCCAAAAAATGGAGTGCAAAAGGTGTACAGAAGAAACAAAACCCTAAAGAACCAGACGACTTCTTGGATGTTCTTCGCCAACGAAAAACTCTCCTTGCGGTAAATAGAAATTTCAAAGTGGTACGAAACAAAATGGTCACTTACACCATAGGGAAAGACGGCGTGCGCTACTTGTATTATAAGCGTCGCGTGCATTCTGACGGTGTGACAACAAGTCCTTTAGAGATATGAAAAAAAAAAAAGTGTGTTATTGATTGATTGAGCGCATCTTTTCAAAAATAGAGTGTTTATCAAGATTGAAAAAAAAGAAATAAAAAAATAAAATAAAATTATTGTTGTGTTTTTATTTTCATACGTCTTCTTTTATTAGTAAGTCGCGTGGCCTCTTAAAGTGTCACTCATGTGACGTCGTCACTTCTAGTCACGTGCCTCATCAGGTCACTTCCGGTCACGTGATCCTAAAGACCATCACTTCCTAAACAAAAAAATTAAGAGACACACTTCTTCCTCTCGAGAGGAAGAAGTGTGTCTCTTGATTAAATTCTTTTCTTTCTTTTTTTCTTAAAAGAGACAAACTCCCCTTAGAGTGCCCCCCCACCCCCCTAGAGTGCCCCCCTCCCCCCTCCCCTCCCCTCCCCTCCCCTCCCCTCCCCCCCTCCCCTCCCCTCCCCTCCCCCCCACCCACCCCATGCATCTTAAAAGTGCCCCCCTCCCCATGCATCTTAAAGGGCCCCCCTCCCCCCCTCCCCTCCCCTCCCCCCTTATACACTCTAAAGAACACTTCTACCTAGTTCAATAAGTCACTTCCAGTCGCTCATAAAAAATAAAATGAAAAAACAAACTTATATTGTTGTGTTTTTTATTGGTTTACCAAAAAAATAAGAGACTCGCCTCCTCCTCCTCCAAAAAAAATATGTATCACATTTTAAAGCGCGTGACCCCTTAAAGACGCTCATGTCTTCATTAAGTCGCGTGACGTCACTTCTTCCGGTCACGTGATCAATCAGGTCACTTCCGGTCACGTGATCCTCAATGAGGTCACATGACGTCACTTCCGGTTGTCCATTAGGTCATGTGACGTCACTTCTGGTCACGTGACTCATCAGGTCACTTCCGGTCACGTGATCCTAAATTAGGTCATATGACGTCACTTCCGGTCCCCTAAGTAGGTCATATGACGTCACTTCCGGTCCATAAGTAGGTCATATGACGTCACTTCCGGTCACATGACCAAATGGCGGCCTCTGATTGGCTAACTAGGTCACGTGACGTCACCACTAATCCCCTAAGTAGGTCACTTCCGGTCACGTGACCAAATGGAGGCCTCTGATTGGCTGCATATCGATTGAGTAATAAACAGTACTTAAGCATAGTCCCGTTCCGATACATTATATACTACTCTGGTGCAAATGGGTATCAAGTGAGATGCATGTCTGCTCCTATACCACACACAACAGAGGGACACGGAGCAGTGTTGGTATCAGCCTCGAGCACTCCAGGCCCATTGCAGCCGTCAGGCTGTAATGGGCCTGGACAATTTTGTATCTAATAACTGTAACCTACTTACAAAAATGATCCAGGATCCTGGATCTCTTAATGAGATACCCTAGTAGCAAGCCCGCACGGGGCCAATTTGGTTTTAGCTCGGATTGGCTGTTTGAAGTCGGGCAAAACTGAGCTGGGTTTCATGTTGGGCAGATGGCTGGGCTGAAGTGTGGCCCCGATCGGGCTGCCCATTTTGGGCTCAGATCAGTTTCAAAGCGGGCTGCCCGATTTGGGCTCAGATCAGTTTCAAAGAGGGCTACCCGCTTTGGGTTCATGTTAGCCAGATGACAGGAAACCCGTCCAAAACCCGTTCTGAGCCCAATTCGGGCAGCCCACTTGGCGCCACACCAAAACCCAGTGCCCTAAACCAACCGGCGCCCGTCGGTTAGCCCACTCTGGGCCGATGAGGGCTGAGGTTGGGTTTGGACAGGGCAACTGGTCTAATAGTTCTGATGATTGACACCAGATGTCACTACTATACAATATCTAGAGTTTTCCAACAAAGCCAGATGAAATTGACATTATATAATGATACAATAAAATGTTAAAGTGATGTAGAATAGGAAAAAATAAATAGATGTTCTCACAGTTTGGAAATAAGATAGAATATATATTTGAATGATGAAAAGGAGGTTCTCTAAGCAGCTATCCAGTGTAAACACTATTTCTGTGGCATTACAATCTTAATACAAGACTCATGTGCCCCATGTAGGTATGAGCTATGGCTTTGAAGGCCAATGTGCACCATAGACACTTGTCTATGCTGCATGTGGCTCAAACCTGATGATAATAGGCCTGCTTGATACTTCCATTATTTGGTAGGAAGAGTATGATTATGCCTTGGGTTGATTAGCAGGACCTAGGATATCTGGTTCAACAAATACAAGAAATCATTGGAGAATGATTGAATAGATTCTAAAAACCCATAATTATCCGATCTTAGCCCGCTTTCAACCCTTCCAAAAAGCGATCTAAGCCCGCTTTCAACCCGTCCAAAAACCGATCTGAACCCAATTTCAGCCCGTCCAAAAACCAATCTGAGCCCAAAGTGGGAAGCCCGTCCAAAAACTGATCTGAGCCCAAAGTGGGCTTCCCGTCCAAAACCCGATCTGCGCCCTACATGGGAAGCCCGCACGGGGCCAGACCAAAGCCCAGTGCCCTAAACCGACGGGAGCCCGTCGGTTAGCCCACTCCGGGCCAGACTTGCAAACACAGTCTGGCCCCGTCCGGGGCCACAGTGTGTTTGCTACTAGGGTAGGTAGCTCACTGATTGGTCAGCTATGATCACATGATCATGTAGGAGTTGTGTATGGCCTCATGGGTTCGAATCCCACCCTAGGCAAAATGTAGGTTCGTTTTTTTACATTATTTATTTAGCCCATTTAAAGCATAAATCCACCTTAATTGACATAGTTAAATTAGCTATTACATATGTGACTAGGTACATTATTTCAATTTAGGTGCAATATGCAGATATCAAAACTATTAAAAATTAAGCCAGAGTGGGGTTCGAACCCACACCCCCATGGTTGCTGATACTAGTAGACCTATACAGTATAGCAGGGTATGAGGCCAGTGTAGGTACATAGATCTAAGTAATCTCCCAGACTGTAAACGTACAGTCAGGGCCCGAGACTGTGTTGGTATGGGAGTCCGAGACTGCTGTGCACCCGGTGAGGACCTTCAGGATCCCTCTTGGTAGGCCAATTGGTTTCACCCCTCACATTGAGAATATATTGAGACGTAAGAAGCGATTATTGAAAAGGGCAAGACGTGTGCTTGTAGGTGTCTACACACTGCTAGAAGTGTGCCAGCTGACTACAAGTTTGATCGGCCCCAACTGAGTTTGATGCCCATCACCTGTGGACAGGCTTTGAAATTAGCAAAGAGTGTGAAACAAAATAAGTCGTCTTGTATTGAACATCTCAGGGCTCTGGTATTGAAGGACTTCCTGATGGAAAAACCTGAGGCACTCATGTTTGCTGTTAATGCATCCTTAATCAACGGTGTGTTCCCCGCTACTCTGAAGGTTGCCTCGGCGGTCCCTTTGCCAAAGTCTGGTGACCTGCGCGGAGTAACCAACTGGTGCCCACACAGAGAGAAGTAAAGGCGTCGCCATGACTCTTCTACCATAGTCAACTCTAGTTGACTCTGGTAACAGAGTCATGATGGCTCTGGTGGAGGGGTCACAGCTACTCCAGTCATACTCCTTGCTCCTTGTGAAAATTGACTCTCCCTCTTGACTCTATCAGTGCAGAGTCAAGTGCAGTTGACTCTTCCCACAACAGAGTCATTTGTAGTTTGACCCTTCATGAAGAGTCAAATAAAAAAAGGCTGACTCTGATAGTAGTTGCATACGAAACCGCCTGGTGGGGCAACCAACACTAATTTGGTACCAGTGGCAACCACAAGGCAGAGCCACTATCTATACTTTAGATGATTGTTATATATTCCACACAGTTTTGATTCTTTCTAGATAGGTCCACTATGTCAAAATAGTGTGGTTAAGGGATGTCAATGATATCAAGGGCCGCCCTACATATTCAGAGTAGGTTAAATGGCTGGCCAGAAGAAGAAAGGAGAACCTGCTGGGCTTGATGTACAAGCACAGCAGGGTCCAAGAGAACCCAATTGTACCCGTATGTGCGCTGCATAGTAATCGCCACTTTTTTGGTAATCTTAATAGTGCCCACCCAAAAAGTTTGATGCACCGTGTGCCTCTAAGATTACGGGTAAAATGGGTTGACTAGATGCCACCCATTTTACCTATAACCTTAAAAACCCATTTCATAAAAGAAAAAGAAGAAAAAAGAGAGAAGGAAAAAGGGGGTGTGGGGGCAGAGCCCCCGATATATACAACAATGTGACCGATCGAATGTGACCAACTTACAGTGGTGCCATCTAGAGGATAGGCCTGGAAATTGAATAAGATAACTGGAATAGTGGGCATTTTAAGATTACAGGTAAAATGGGTGACATCTACAGATGATGAGGGGTATGAAAAAAATTAAGATTATGGGAAAAGTGGACTTTTTAAGATTACGGGTAAAATGGGCGGCGTCTAGTGACTTCGCAGGTTCGTCCCCACGTGCCTCTATGGAATGGGACAAACTGGGTGCTGAGAAACAAAGCCTTGTGTCTTACGAAGTATTCATGAATACAATTAACTCAGCACTGTAAATTAATTGAATAGAGTATATGATAATTTATGAACCCGAAGTGGATGGTCCAATTGTGTTGGACATGCGATATGTGTATATGGGTCGCACTGACGCACTCCTGTAAATTCCTAGCCACTGAATGATGTTATTGAAGTTGCTAAACGTCAGGTCTGTGTTGTATCTGGACCGCTGTTAATCTCATTATGAACTGATCTTTTTGCTGCCTACTTGTATATTACTTGTTTTTTCTGTGTATTGAAAAGCAAATTTCATTAATTGACATACACACCGTACATATATTGTGTTCAATTTGGCTCTGTTTGTAAAACTTCTTATGAGAAACTTTGTCAAATAAAATCTTATTCAACTCAACTCAACTTGCCAAAGTATGACAAATGCCATGGCATTAGGGAGTCCCATTCAGTCAGTAGAGTGTGTACCCGGCGCTACCACTGCAAGTATTGGTAGACCATGACCATTATCTGTGTATAGGCACGGAGCATGCACATCTCACTCAATGTAAAATCCGGGAGAAACTATGCATTCCTCATTTAAACAAAAGGCATGGCATTATCCTACACACTCAGGGGCACATTTAAATCGAACACTTGTTTTAAAAATCATTTTTAGTCCATAAATTATGATTAGAATAGAGCTAAATTGTGCCATAAGACTAAGACAGAACAATAGAATGAAAACAGGTGTCTTACCCATTTATAGCATACACATATTAGAATAGCATGCATGCATAACATTTGACCTAGGTATTACCATCTCTCCCGGAAATTAGGCATAGTGATTGTTACTTTAAAACAAGTCATTGAAGGTTACTACCCAAAAATATATCTCCCAAAAGACATTGAATCAAATCATAATATGGTAGAACTATCAGGTGTATATTTCACTCAGTTACTCATATATTGCAATTGGAGCTTAAATATCAGGGATGTTCACCTATAAGACCCAGTGACTGCATGCAGGGTGATTACTCCCTGTGCTACAGTATGAACAGGCACTCACCATAGCCTAACTACAGGTGCCGCCAGTCTGCAGGTTATATATAGGCCCAGCAGGGGTTAACATGTAGAGACTTTTTGAACTTCAAATGGCTTTCCCCAGTGGGCACAAAACCTTGATTCAATGTTGAAAACTGGATGATATAGGGTCACAGGGTAGATCAACCTGTTTTCAACATTGATGCATTGTTGCAATTTCAACATTGTCAACCAACACCTGTTTCAACATTGATGCAATGTTTGGATATCAACTTTGGATCAACCATGGGTTTTCCCACCTTTCCCACTAGGTGCCTCCACAACTTACTCCTTGGCATTTCTATCTCCATGCTGCATCAATTTTCCCTAATTGTAAGCTCTTATTTTCTCATCAATGTATACAATTGATCAAAATGTCATTCATTTTCATTTACAACTATGGTGTGTGCATTGGGTTGACATCTTGAATTAAATGACAAGAATACATGCATGGTTTCAGTAAGACACCCTTTATGTTGCTAAGAATGATGGATAAAGCCTCAGTCATGACCAGGTCAGTTTGAAATGGGTGTGACTGCCTCTTAGCGTGATCATCAGAGGTCATTCATGTACCCCTACCCTGGATAGTGCTAGAATTAGCATTTAAATGGGGATGGGAGGATGTTGTAATGAAAATATATAAATGGAAGGAATGAGTCTACATAAGAATACTGTATCTAACATACTGAATCTCAAATTATGCATCGACAGTCAATATCAAATCAATGTAAATCATTCTATTATGTTTATTTGTTGTTGATTTACAATGGTCATATCAATGTTGAATCACTGATGAATGATCAACGTTGATGACCTCATCAATATCAGCATAATGACAACCCTGTATCAACTGCTGATATTATGTTCCTACACACATTGAATCAACATTGAATCAACTGAAGTTTGCCCACTGGGTCATGTGTTTACTTCTCAATGTATCATCATTCTGTTTATTACTTCGGGTTAGTATATGTCTTCTAAATCTGGGCCACGTTTTAAAAATGATATATGATTATTTCTTTCTTTCCAATGGAACTCCCTAGTCATGGTGTACTAGTTGACAAAGAATGACCACTCCCTAAAGTTAAGACAGCCCATAAGATCAGGGCACACACTTGGATCTCGGTACGGGCCCGCGGTCTTCTGTAAAGTTATCAGTATGAATAAATAAATATTTACTTGTTTGAAATGAAAGTCCGGGGACAAAGTAAGATGATATATAAGGAATCATACCTAGAATAGAAGCTAGCCTCCAAGGGCTATAAATTGGTCGAGAAAAGAAGCAACCCTGGCAGGGTTATATCCCCTCGGGGTTGACTTCTATTCTTGTATGACATGTTTTGTCTATGATCTATGATCTTCTACACCTTGAATGTAAATATCAAACTGAATTACTATTGATATGTGACACGGTATAAGATGTATCAAGCTTTCAAACATAGAATCCCCACATTATTTAGTAGTCTGACTCACGCATTATTTGCTTTTCTATTAGCTGTGGAACATAAATTGAACAAAAACATTCATTTCTAGCTTCAATAGAAATTGAATATGATTCTCTGCGCCGATGATTGAGAATTGATCTAACTGTGATTCCCAAGGGGGCCTCTTTTTTCATTACTGATATTCCAATTATTAAGGACTACTTTAATTCCCTTTTCCCGTTGAAAATCAAAGATTTTTGGTAACAATTATAATTAGAACAGCTCATGTTGATTCTGGATTGATAAATATAACTGTTTAGTATTACCGATGCCAACTCATCAGGAGGCCACCATAGTGTTGTTTACATGCAGCGTCTCCGCCATCTCTGGTGTACGTCTCTCCCTGTCTGATAACGTAGCGGAGGCCTTTGATGTACATGAAGTGTTCCACTGGGTAAAAAGACAAGCATTAAATTCAACATGGTCAGAAAACATTTCATTATAAACAAAGATGTCTTCAATATTTCTCACAGCAATATTGAGTAATCCAAAGCAATCAAAATGTCAAGATTGGATTTTGATGTCAAATCCGTTAGATGATGTGGTCAAACCAAGGAAAACGATCTAATTAAAAGTGACCACATCTTCTACAAGCATTTGCTCCGTTTGGCATTATGCGGTCCCTGGAAGGTTAAAGATCTAAGCCTTTCCTGGCAGAGTTTTCGATCATAGCGACAATGGAGTACTTACCCACTGTGGCTGATATAATGGACAGTAAGAGGGGTGTCAGTAGACACCAGAAAGTACAAAGCCCCATGTTGAGTAAACCTTGAAGACCAGGAGACGTCCCACTGCTTTTGTAAGTGGGTGTTGACTGCTTCGACATCCTGGGTAGATTCAAACAATGGAGAATAGGACTATGCAGGTGATTAAACTTTTAGTATACGCTTTTCATGATAAGAGACAAGCTTCTGCATTTATGCATGAATATGCTAGTATTGACCGCACTGCGCTTAGCCTCCTACATCAATTATATATAGGCTGTAATGGCCATTCTACTTAGCAATGATTGTTATCTAGATATCAACAAGCCACACTGAAAATTGTCAGAAATATTAGTGTGGCATGTTAAAAAGCGGTCATCTTTTGACAACACAGTTTGGAGGTAATTTCACCTAAATTAAATGCAAATTAAATATATGACAAGTCAGTGATCCTTTCACTACACAGTCATGAATTTCAAATTTTGTCATCTAGTGTGTTTTAAGAATATCACAGCGCCCATCGTATGTTATTGAATTTCACAGAGCAGGTCCCTCTGGGATAGTTCTACTCTGATATATAAAATATTCAACACCCACATGAGCAAAAAGTGTTTGTTTACGTGTAGGATTGCCTGAATTATACCAATATTATAAGTGGTTCCTCGACTAATCTGCAACTGCCTCTGCTGAATGAAGGGATTCAGTTAGCCCCCGGCGCATTCTGCTGGAGATGCCAGGCATATACCAAACTGCTCAGGGTGATTAAATGATTGAGACAAAAGCTGTAAAATCATTTCAAGAACAATGAGTTATTCCCAACCTATTCCCAGCATTCCCGACGTTCTACATTTTCAAAATATTTATGGCTTTCAATGGGATACTTGCAATATTTCTTGGCGTATGATGTTGGTGAATATTCCATTGTTCAATATCAGCTATCAATATATTTATGGAACCAATATTTCACAGGTTAAATTCACTCTGAAGTCAAGGTTTCACTATATTGAAATGTCTCCTCCTAAACCTTCAAATAAGACTCAGGGTGGTAACCCTGAGTCAAAAACAGAGTAATGATGTCATGGTGTGGTCAATAGCAGCCATGCGCACGATGAGGTTTCACTGACTCCATAGTCAATGGAGGCAGGTACAGATTAGTTCCTCAGCAGCCTGCTATAGATATCGTGGTTGGTATCCACGCAAGCAATGGTTCAGCTGTGGTAAACACCTTTATATATAGGGTTAATAATTCAGGCTATTTTAAGTGTTCCTTTGTGTCATGACTGAACCAAATGAAGTGCTACTTATAAGTGTTTATGTAAAATTATTATGGATATGGTTCATGTATCTAGTCAATTCTTATACGGGGGTGGTCATTTATTAACAATAGGGGGGTGGTGATGGATTCCTTTTTGGAGGGGGGGGGGTAAACAAGTTCCACTCCTTAACCTTTTTTATTTCAGTTTTTTTCTACATGTTCTTTTTCTTTGATTTGCTTGCATGACCTATTGTTGTTTTCGTATTGAATAAATCTATTTTCACCCATTGCCTAACCTGTCCTCCCCTTTTGGCTCCCCTGGCTGCCCTGAAAGGTAGAACTTTTAAAATGAGGGAAAAATGGTCGCTGTGCGTCTCCCTTGACTCAGCGGATCCCTCAGTCAACTAGACTATTCCAAAGACCATTCAAAAATATAACATGGATACCTGGACAAAATGGTGTGTTAATTGGACTTTGTGCATAACAGATGATGGCACCGATGTTGTCACTAACAAGCATTGAGCACTACGTCCCATTACTACCAATCAATAATTGGTGTAGGAGTGTGAGTACAGTCCATGCAACATTAAAATATTACTGCATTAATCATAAACGACGGTTAATGAACAACAGGGTTTATTGACAATGCTGATGACCTGCCAAGTCTTATTTCTATAAGACATCTGCAAGACTGAAGCTGTCACTACCCAGTTGATGTAAAGTTGGTCTGATCTTCCCACCTTGCGCAACATGGGGTTTCGTTGCCTGTGGTATCTGACACCGACCCTACTGTCCGCCACATTGGCCATAGTGGGTAAGTTATTTATTGAGTTGTCTTGTATATTCCACTAAGAGGATCAGTATTATGCTAGTGGTAGGCCCGTAAGGGTAGCTCACATTATACCACGATTCTGGCGTTTCCCGTGCCGAGAGTGAATATTTGCTGTGCGGTTATCTCAGGATATACGCACGCTCAGAATTCATATTTTACACCAAGACGTCTCTATATATTTTAACAAGGTAATGAAAGATAGGCATAGCCATTTTGGCTACGATATTAGTGCGACTCGTACGGGATGCGAACCCCGGCCGCAGAAGCCAAACGCCAGCGCCTAACCTCATGCGCCGCAGAGACGACTGGTAGGTAGCCAATTACTAACTTACCTTGTCGCCATGATTCTCCCAGCGGTACCAAATACGTAGTGAATAACATCCAAATATGGCGAAATTAGAGCATGTCAAGCTTAGTCCTTCACTCCAGTACATGTTTAGACCTCCTTGTTGATGATCCCGTGCAGTATTAGCCTTTTAATTGCGTAAATTCCTCATATTTCGATATTTTGCGATCGATAACAGTCCGCCGGGAGTAGTAAACAAGTGGACGACATAGATCACGTGACCGACTGACGCAACCAACCCAGCTAATTCGAGAGACCAGTGAACTAGAAATGACGATCAGCTAATCGAAGCCACCGTGGAAAGTGGGTCAATCGAGCGCATTGGTCACTCCACTTGACGTCTTGGTTTTACATGCCGTCCCGCTGCAAGTCTAACCGGGCTGGTATCGATCGCAAAATGTTGAAATATGAGGAAATTACGCAATTACAAGGCGAATACTGCACAGGAACATCAAGAAGGAGCTCTAAACATGTACTGGATTGAAGGAATAAGCTTGACAAGGTCTAATTTCGCCACATTTGGCGAGACAAAATGGACAATTGAAAAAGGTAGGCCTTATACGATATGATATTCATATTTTTGAAGAAATAGTGGTATAACCGCATTAATGGCTAGTGGGGAAGGCACTTGTAAGGTATATCTGTCTAATAATGAACTCGGCGCCAGATATACCTTAAGCGTGCCTTCCCCAGCAGCCATTATTGCATCACTAGTCATAGAGCGCGTGTACTTTATCTCTAGTCTTGTTCTCTTCATATATCACAGGCATCATTGCCTGGCTGCGCTCACTATTCATCATGATTCTGCCTATGTTGATGCAGAGGGCGGTACTCACTATTTCAAACTGGATAACTTTGTGTAACTTTCTACAAAATATTCAGAATTTTAGTTTTACTCTCCAGATATTTTAATAATGGTCAGATTTACAACGGAATTTCATCTTAGATCCCTCAGAGGGAGGTTCACTGTAGCAGCAACACATCTAATGTGTGTCTCAAGAAAGCGTCTCCACTACATTTGACATAGGAACAGATAGGACAACTTACTGTTGACACTCTGGGGGAGGGCAGTTTGGTGACTTTACTCATATTTATTTAGTGTTACAGGAAATTGATGAAAAGTCTCAAATGTGACCTTTTATCTTTTCCTTTTTTCAATCATATATATTGATCCTATTTTTATTCACATATATTTGAATACGTATTGATTCAAAGTCATCATTGATGTTTTTCAGCTTTATTGAACTTTATTTACAGAAATAATAGAATCAAAGTCATGCAAAAATGTCTTATTTTCTTTGGAAAACCGTCGTATAAGACCCCGAGGGCACAGATGTGGCCCCGGTCAAGCACTGCTCCCCTCCCATATTAATCGGGGGGCCAGGCTGACAATGTGAAGGGGGGTTGGTGTGGACACCAATATGACTGTTGTAATAGGTTATTTTGAGGGTGCTGATTCGGAATTTGCCCTGTGTAAAGTGATATCTGTGTCACAACAAGGTCAAATACAAGGTCACAGGTCACAAGTGGGTATAAGAATAAGACTGCAATTTAAGCAGGGTAATAGCTATAAAGCAAATAGTTCATTCTATTTTATTTGCAATCGCTTGTACTGGTACTACATCAACAGTATATGACTAAGACAGATGTGAGGCCCATGCGTTAGATGAATAAGATTCACTTTTAATATGTTTGTACAATGTATTTGTTTCAAAATGTGTTTACTCATTTCGGTCATTGCGACACAGATATCACTTTACACAGAGCAAATTCGGAATCAGCACCTTCAAAATACCCTGTTACAACACTCATACAAAGTATTGGTCTCCACACCAACCTAACGTTAAATATCAACATTTTGTCTCCTTGGCCCCCCAAGCATATCCATCCAGTAGAGTAAGGCACAGCCATTTAAAGGGATGGCTATAGTAAAGTTCACGCCACTGTTATGTATCCCAAATGGGATGAAACAGAATACATGAACAAAATTGTTTTTAATTCATGAAAACAGCTATAATGCTATGTGAACATTGAACATTCTAGGCAATATTAAAGACATTTCTTGGTTAGAAATACTGGTTTTTAGAGATTGTTCCATGTTTTAATGCCTAGTGGAGCATGTTGTGTATATTGGAGGAATCCGCCATGTTATCAGGCTGGGAGAGACGTACACCAGAGATGGCGGAGACGCTGCATGTAAACAACACTATGGTGGCCTCCTCTTCAGTTGGCATCGGTAATACTTACACTCTTTGGGAACTCGATAAATGAAATACTTGATGTTTAGTACCTATGTTGGTGGACAGTATTAAAGTGGAACGTTTCGCTAGTATCCTCACCAACCCCCGGATAGAATAGAAAATAGAAATCTGCAGGAGTTTAGATAAGCCACAGGGAACCAGCCCTTTAATGCCATGCAGGGGTGGTCATCTGATCCCACATTTTTATCAAAAAGCCATTGGATGACATTGGCTTCGCTGGTGCCCAAGGCAATTTCAAACTGTCAAGGCACCCCGTTAAGTAGCTCCCATGTTCAATTAAACATTATGATACATGTCTATTTATCAGTAACACCGTAATAGCAGAAGAGGTACGTGATAGAAATGGCTTGTAAAAGAATGGGACAGATACAAGTATAGTTAGCAATTTAATGATGTTATGAAGACCACACTTGGAGCATAAATCTCATATCCATTAAACAATAACGTGTATTTATAACAGAACCTCTCAGGTGGTGGAGACTAGAACTGCATTTGTTGCTGCCCAGCTGCCTGCTAACCCCCTGTGGGTAAGGGGGAGGACTGACATTCTTGGGCCAAGGTACACCAGAGATATACAACATCTGCGTTCAGGTACTTTACAATAATCCATTACACACAGATATACGCACACATACACACACACACACACACATATATATATATATATATCTTTTTCTGGTAAAAGACACAATAGTTACCTTACAATCTGGGGTACAAAGGATACTGTTTAGATCTTGTTTACTCTATAGGGGTATCAAAATGAAAGGACCTTTGAAAATGTTGCTGACAATACACACTTAAATGGCTGTGGAGAAAGAAAGATGGTACATATCAAGTGGAAACCTCATAAATCGATTGAGTATACCAGAGGCCTAACAGAAAATGATATTTGGGACGGGCTGTTGTTTACTCAGTAGACATAGGAGACATGTAAAACATGTCATTTTCACATTTTTGATGTTTTTAGGGTTTTTTAGGGCTTTGGAGGGACAGAAAATGAAAAAAATGAAAAAAGAAATTGACCTTAATCCAACGGCTACTTGAAACAGACTGAGCAAGCGGTGGGCGGAAATGGACAGGTGGGGCCAGCTTGGGGCGCCCCCTGGATTAGACATAGGGAACCACCAGTTGCCGCTGCTCTCAAATATATTAATGTTATCCGGTCGGACTGATATCATACATATATATATATATATATATATATATATACCGTATTCGACTTAATAAGCGCACACCCCCTAATAAGCGCACACCCCCCATTTTTGGCGGAATTTTATACTACAAATAACCAAAAATATCTCAATTATTGACCCCAATTAAACTCTTAACTACTAAAAGGTGTCCATAATATTTTTTAAAGCGCACTGTGCGTTTAGTACGTCGAATACGGTGTATGTATATATATATATATATATATGTATATATATATATATACCGTATATGGCGCCAATAACCACCCCGGGGTTGTTGGGATATATTACGACAGGGGGAGCTGCATGCTCACACCGCTCACCGCTAGGGGGAGTCGGTCTCAGACTTCCATTATCCGCATTTGAACCGCCATGTAAGGACGTACATTTTTTCTGGAGGAAGGAGGAAGGAGAAAGGAGAAATTATGTCGAAATTTTGTACAGTCTGCAATGAAAAATACGATGGTAGGAGGAAACGCTGCCCAGAGTGTGTGAATACCAAGAAGTCAATTCAAGACGAGGAATTTGATACTGAGGAGGTATTATACGACCTTCAAAAAAGTCTCAGTGAGTTGAGTGACGAAGCACAAAAGGAGATTAAAATGGAGGCGCAGAAGGCAGCGAAGGAGCGGTTACTGAAGGAGCAGGAGGCCAAAAAGGAGGAGGCCAAAAAGCAGGAGGCCGCCAAGTCGGAGGCCCGGCTTCGAGAGGAGGAGGCGGCAAAGGAGGCAGAGTCCACCAAACAGGGGGAACCTCGGGTCTCTGGCCTTACCAAGCTAATGGGCAAGTTGGATCAGACTGTGGATCATATGAACAAACTGTTTACCTTATTGGCGACCAAGGAGGTAAACACAGGCGACCCGGGCACAGGTGAGGAGGTAGAACCTACAGAGATCCAAGATGGCGCCATCCAAAATGGCGATGGCGGGAAACCAAGGTTCGATTTCACCGGGCAGGCAGGGGGGGGGACTCACAACAGGCCTCCCTTCCTGGGCATGCCCCTACATCAGCAGGCGTACATGTACGCCCAGGGGCTGCCCACCCACTCACAGGCACCACCAGGAGGTTACGGCGGCGTCTACGGCGGCAACCAAGGCGGCAATCACGGCGGCGTCTACGGCGGCAACTACTATGGGGGTGGCTACCAACCTGGTGCTTACTTACCGAGGATGGCGGGGCCAATCTCACCAGGAGGCCACAGCCAGGGAGTCCATGGAGGCCCGACGAGCACTCCTAGACCCGAGAGACATGCCACACCTCCAGCTGGTCAACAACAACATTATCAACAACAGCAGTACAGCACGTTCCCTGGTCAGCCACTACAAGCATTCCCGGGGCCCAATCAACAGGGGGCCGGGGGAGGCCAAGGCCAGGGCCATGGCTGTTGTCGACCTCCAGATGCAGACCTGAGTATGTTTGATTACCGCAGGTATCTGCCAGCTAGTGAACGTAAAAAACAATTGTTTATCAACGAGCCATCTGAACTATGGCATTTCCAGAATTGCTTGTTGCGGGAATTGTTGTGGTGTGGGGAGGATGTACGGGGATTTGTAGATCATATAAATTATGTAGCTGAGATGTCTCGTACAAATATATATGATGTGAAGGCCTTAGTGGCCTATGATGAGGCCTTTCTAGAATTGGCTAGGAAGTGGGGTGTGTGTGTATTTCATGGGGCGGACACAGCTCTTACAAATTCCAAACTAGGGTTTGCAGGTACTAAGGCAGCTCGTCAAGTCGCAGATAGTGGCCGTAATAAATACGGTAGTGGGTCTGGGGGTTACAGGGGCCGAGGCAGGGCAACAGGTCAGTCCAGGGGGGGATCCAGGGGTCCTCTTACTGGCTGGAGAAAATTGGCGGCCGATCGGGGGGTCTGTTTCAAATTGTGTCAAAATATTCCCTGTGATCCGGCACAGTGCCAATTCAAACACCAATGTGTGTATTGCGACAGTCTCAGTCACGCCATGCCTGACTGCCCTAGCAAGAGTGTGGGGGGCGATAATAGGGCATGACGGGTTACTGGGTCAATATCCAAATGTGGGCCGGTCACCTACTCACATAATGATGTAAACAAAGTTGTTCATGTTCATAACACTGTACCTGATGTTCTGAAGGAGGAGTATTGTGTAACAGGCCGTGAAGTGGGCGGTTCTGATGTGGGCAGCGATCGTTGTGTTGACATGCCAGTTATTGACCCACATGTGGTGGTGACGCGCGACTCTGATAATTGTGAGGTTTATTTA
Organism: Harmothoe impar; assembly: GCA_947462335.1. NCBI lineage: Eukaryota > Metazoa > Annelida > Polychaeta > Phyllodocida > Polynoidae > Harmothoe > Harmothoe impar. The sequence continues at coordinate 21,985,398 of OX381714.1, forward strand.
GAAGATTATGTAAATCCGGGCGATATTGCTGACTCTATGGATTTAATTGGTATTGTACATGACATTGATGTAGTAGTTCCAGATTTGTCCGGTAGTTACCAGGTGGATTGGGATTTATTGGAGTTGTTGTTCACAAATGTGGAGATTATTGATCGGGGAATGGCAGTCGCGCGGGTGGTACCGATCAATGATGGCGGCGCCAGGGTGGAAATACCCAGGGAGGACACTTTGTATTGGGATAATCTACCCGATTATGTGAGTATAGATACTGAAACATCCACTGTTGCTAAATATTCATGTGATTACGGTGTAGATACGCCTGTGGCAGTGGTGGAGGTGGGACCTAGATGTTTGGTTCCGGTGTTTCAATGCTGTGTTGAGGGAGTTTGTGATTGTGAATATGTCCTCGGTGGGGCGGTCTGTCAACTAAGGCCGTGCCGGTTTGCTGCGGCAGTTCTGGGGTTTGGGTTTGATGTCACAAAGGAGGACGCTTATGTACTGACAGCCGCTTATCGGGGCGCTAGGATAGTGGACAAAGGCTGTGACAGTAATTATCAGTGCATAAATTATTCTACTATAACATGTGCTGCGTCCAAAGGGAAGATGGACGAGATTGTACATACTGAGTTACAGGAGGGTAAACTACGTGTGGTCAAGACCAGGCCAGCTTGTGTTCATGCACTAGGCGGTGTAGAGAAAGCCAATGGAGATCTCAGGCCCATCACAGATTGCTCTATGCCAAAAGACGTCAATATTAATACATTCATGCTCACTACATGTGAGAAATTCCGGTATAAGACGGTGGACACGGTGGTGGGAATGCTAGAGCACTGTGACAGAGGAGCTATAAGTGACATTCAGAGTGCTTACCGTACAATTCACATAGTGCCAAGTCAGAGGACATTCCAGGGCATTCAATGGCAGGTGGATGGTGAGCACGTGTACATGGAGGAATTGAGACTGTGCTTTGGCTTAAAATCTGCTCCATATATCTTCACTCAATTTTCAAATTTTGTCACAAAATGCTGTGACAAGATGGGCGTGCACAGGATGGTCAACTACCTTGACGACTTTGTGGTATTAGGTAGGAGTGAAAAGGAGTGTGGGGAAGGTCAGGAAGTGTTACACAATATGCTCTACAACTTCGGCTTTAAGGTGGCACAGAAGAAGGTGACAGCCCCAAGTCAACTCTTCAAGTATTTAGGTATTATGGTGGACACAAAAAAGATGACCCTTAGTATTGATGAAGGGAAATTGTCTAGGGTGAAGGTGGAGGTCTTGAATTTATTGGACAAGAAATCATGCAGCCGCAAGAGCTTGGAGGAGGTGTCAGGGCTGCTGGCACACTGCGCCACAGTGGTCAAGGGTGGCCGAACATTTGCCAGAAGGATATACAATACCCTGCGTGACACTGTGGGAGAAGTTATCAAATTGGATGTGTTGCTACAACAGGACCTGATCTGGTGGTCAAGTTTTGTGTACTGGTTCAACGGCAAGGCAAGAGTGCTGGGTGCGGGGCATAGTTCTATTCCAGTTTACACGGACTCTTCAAACTATGGGTTTGGCAGCCACATCGCGGATGATTATTTCTGGGGAGTGTGGGGGGAAAAAGGGGGTATTTGCCCTCACTCTGAGAACCCCCCCCCTATTGGACCGGTTCTCTGATCACATCAACATAACGGAATTATGGCCGGTGGTGGTAGCAGTGCACAGGTGGGGGTGTAGGTGGAGAAACTCAGATGTGAACATTGTGACAGATAACACCCAAGTCCAAGCTTGGGTGAATACTGGCAGGAGCACAAATGCTTATGCTATGGCATGGTTGAGGGAATTGTTCTGGGTGGCGGCATTTTATAACCTCAACATCAAAGCCTCCAGGATAAGCTCCGAGGATAACGTGTTGGCGGACGCCCTGTCTAGATTGAACAGTGATGACTCTAATTATATATGTGATTTTCATTTGAGTGGTTTCTCTGATTGTTGCAGGGTTGCAAGGGTTAAACACGGAATGGTCCAACATTAGGAGTCTATGCTGGTCAGACAACACCTGGAAAGCTCGTAGGAGTCAGTGGAGGCGTTTTCACAGATTCTGTGCTCACTTCAACTTAATACCCATTCCGGCGGAAATAGAGACTATAGGCCTATATATAACCTTTCTGGCTAGAGACTGTTGCTATGTTACTATAGCTAATTACTTATGTGGGGTATGGGCCCTTCATGACTACTGGGGGGTCACTCATGTGGACCCCACTAACTTTCTCATTTCATCCACACTTAGAGGTGCAAAACGCCTCTTAGGGTGTGAGTCAGTGCAGTCAGACCCCCTCTCACCGGGAGACATCAAGCTGATAGGGGAGAGTCTGGACTTGGATAAACCCTCGGACTTACAATTCTGGTGTGCCATTATTCTCATGTTTAGATGCCTATTGAGAGTGAGTCATGTGGTGACGTCACCACACACCATGAGGGTCAAAGACATTGTATGGACCGAGGTTGGCATGGACGTCGTGATCAGGTCTTCAAAGACAATACAGTATAAAGAAAGGCTGATTACAGTACCGGTAATTCAGTCACCCTCTAGTTTCTTGTGTCCATGCAACCATTTGCCTTTGTATTTATTGAAGTCAAACCTGGGACCGGAGTCACCCCTGTTCCCATGTACATACTCAGGATTTTCAGGGAAATTAAAGAAACAATGTGCCTTGGCAGGATTGGTCGGTAATCATACCACTCACAGCATCAGGAGGGGTGCAGCTACATTTCTGGCATCATTCTTGCCTATGCACCTGGTGAAAACCTATGGGGACTGGAAGTCATGGAGTGTGTTGTTGTATATCAGTGATAACTACAAATCCCGTCGGGATAAAGATTTTCTAGTAGCAGACAAGCTGTCACGTTATTGATTGGGGCAAAAGTTGTTGTGTTTGGCTCCTTGGCCTCTTGACATTGTTTGGGCAAAAGTTATCACTGTATCAGTCTACCTTACTTACATCACGTAGCCAGGAGGAATATGGCGCCAATAACCACCCCGGGGTTGTTGGGATATATTACGACAGGGGGAGCTGCATGCTCACACCGCTCACCGCTAGGGGGAGTCGGTCTCAACCTTCCATTATCCGCATTTGAACCGCCATGTAAGGACGTACATTTTTTCTTTATTGATTGATTGTAATAAATAGGGCCTCTTGACATTGTTGGGGCAAAAGTTATCACTGTATCAGTCTACCTTACTTACATCACGTAGCCAGGAGGAATATATATATATACATATATATATATATATATATATATATATATATATATATATATATATATATATATATATATATATATACACACCACACACATGAATAAATCCGTCTATGGAGTTGATACTTTATGAATTATCAATTTTTTTTTCAATTACACATATTCTCCAGACATCCCCAGACATTCTTCAGACATGGATATCTTGGTTTCAATTAATGTCTGATTTAATAACTATTCCTTAACAGCTCCCAAAACTATTGTAGACTGTTTTATTAACCATGACAAGATCGTGTCCTTTCATAGAGCAGCTGGGATAATATAACACTAATATGAGACATGCTAGGGACAATACTCACTGTGCTTTAAATAAGGTTTGTTGATCACACATTACCTGGAAGGCGTTTCACCGTATGTTGATATAAAAAACAAGATACGGCCTTAAGATGCGGACAAGATGCGGACAAAATATCACCAAAGCAAATTTTCCATTTCTTTTCACCCTCCGCATACCCTCCGTATCTTTTTTTACAAAATATCAACATACGGCATCCAACATACGGCCCTCTTAAGATACGGACATTGTCACCTGTCCCTTTTAGAAAAATATGCAAAAACCAGTCTACATTCCGGGAAACCCCTAGGGAATTCCCTCTGTGACGTCATAATATGTAGCAACATACGGAGGTAGGCTGGGGAGGGTATATATAGGGTCCGTATGTTGGGGAAGAGACAGGGGAGGGACAGGAGAGGTTTGGGAAGGGACAGGAGAGGTCGGGGAAGAGACAGGATAGGTCGGAGAAGAGATAGGAAAGGTGGGGAAAGGCACCCCTGTACTCTGATAGCTTTTGTCTACCAGTCTATAGGCAGATTTTCAGCTGTGTAGGGCCATTATTTACCGAGTTATGGAAGAAAAGACTCTTTTTCATGTAATTTCTCCCAAAATCCATATAATTTTTATTTTATTTTTTTATCATGAAGCTAGAAGTTGGACTTAACTTATTTACCCGTTAAAATAATTCTAGGGTCATTTTATTACATATATATATAGCACTTTAAAAGTAGTAGTAGTTGAAATGTTAGCACTCAAGAGGTTTTGCACCTGTGTGGATGGATAAGAACTCGCCCGCTCCAGATACCCAGTCAACTCTTACATTTTACTGACCAAACAGGCCATCGTACATCACAGGGGCGTGGCAAGCAGTTTCAAATTAGGGGGGACTGAGGGGTATTTTGACCCTTTCTGACCCCTTTTTAAAGTGCACATATATATGTAAAAAAATGGCTCTAGGATTACTTTAATGAATAGATAAGTAAAGTCCAACTTCTACCTTTATAATTAAAAAAAGATAAATTAAAAAAATTGATTTTCAACGAAATTATACCCAAAAATGTCTTTTCTTCTGTAACTCGGTAAATAATGGCCCTACAGAGCTGAAACTTTGCCCACAGACTCCTTGTGTATAAACGGTGGTAGACAACAGAGTACAGAGCTGGCTGTAGTGGTGACGAAATGGTAGTAGTGGCTCCTACCGTTTCCTCACGACCCCTACCACTTCCTCACGACCCCTACCATTTCCTCACGACCCCTACCATTTCCTCACGACCCCTACCATTTCCTCACGACCCCTACCATTTCCTCACAACCCCTACCACTTCCTCACGACCCCTACCACTTCCTCACGACCCCTACCACTTCCTCACAACCCCTACCACTTCCTCATGTACACCACATCCAGTACCAACATACGGAGCATAAATACCACATACGGCGCACAAAAGAGACATACGGCCCTAAAAACAGAAACGCAATTATGGCCGTACGTACATACGGCCGGCCGTATGTAAATACGGCGGCCGTATCTTTTTCCGTAAGATGCGGACATGTTGAGCTGAAACGCAAAAATGAACTGAAACGCAAAAAAGACACATATGGCCCCTCCGTATGATACGGTGAAACGCCTTCCTGTACTACAGTGGCCCAAAAGTGTCAAAATGGAATTTGTAAACTAAAAAGTGATTTGGGGAAAAATTCCAAATTCCAATGCAAAAGAGGAAAATGTGCCCTATGCTAAAAGATACCTGTCAAAAGCAGTTATTTTTGAAATGACAGACTGACAGCACCCATTTCTGAAATGAAAATCTCTTTGATATTTCATTTTGCATTTGAACTGTAACTTTCTTTTTTTTTAAATAGGATCTTTTCCCAAATCACTTTTTAGTTTGCAAATTCCATTTTGACCCTCTTGGGCCACCGTACTCTCCCCAAAATTGATTACTACTTTTGTTATTTTAGATGCACCTGCAAAATGTGTTGGGTTGATCTGGGTTTCATCGCAGCAGAACCAGGATATGCATGGATTTGAGTGTACCGAGGAACATGAGATTTTCTGCACAGCAGTTGAAGGTATAAAGTTACACTGAAGTTCTGAGAATAGACATATAGGGATTCATATACATATTACCTATACACAGTGATACAGTCTCTGTGCTAACTATTATGGCTGCCTCTGCAGTCCGGTGTTTGTATGGTGTTCATGAGTTTGAGTTATTGATACAGGAGGGGAGGTGGTGGTCGGTAGTAACTTACCAATCTGAATTGCCAATTTATCCAGGCTTTTTTTTTGGTAAAATTTGTAAAAATTAAATAAATAAATAAAAGGATTTCATCCAGCATCTGCAACCACAGAATGTATTTTTTACAGAACCATTCTCGTTTGGGTGTGAACAAGCGAGCCCTGATGACAGGGTGCCTTGTGTGAGTGACGGGAACAATATAGACAAGTGGATGTGCTGGGAAATAGGATGTTGCTATGACAACACTCACCAACCCTCCTGCTACCACTCCCCCGGTAAGTGTCATCCCATCCTAAAGCCTCCTGCTACCACTCCCCCGTTAAATGTCATCCTACACCAACCCTCCTGCTACCACTCCCCCGGTAAGTGTCATCTTACACCAACCCTCCTGCTACCACTCCCCCGGTAAGTGTCATCCTACATCAACCCTCCTGCTACCACTCCCCCGGTAAGTGTCATCCTACACCAACCCTCCTGCTACCACTCCCCCGGTAAGTGTCATCTTAAACCAACCCTCCTGCTACCACTCCCCCGGTAAGTGTCATCTTACACCAACCATCCTGCTACCACTCCCCCGGTAAGTGTCATCCTACACCAACCCTCCTGCTACCACTCCCCCGGTAAGTGTCATCCTACACCAACCCTTCTGCTACCACTCCCCCGGTAAGTGTCATCTTACACCAACCCTCCTGCTACCACTCCCCCGGTAAGCGTCATCCTACACCAACCCTCCTGCTACCACTCCCCCGGTAAGTGTCATCTTACACCAACCCTCCTGCTACCACTCCCCCGGTAAGCATCATCCTACACCAACCCTCCTGCTACCACTCCCCCGGTAAGTGTCATCTTACACCAACCCTCCTGCTACCACTCCCCCGGTAAGCGTCATCCTACACCAACCCTCCTGCTACCACTCCCCTGCTAAGCGTCATCCCCGGCGTCATCCTACACCAATCCCCAACCTGGCCAGCTGTGGGAGACAAGGTTGTTAGAGACAGGCAGGTCGGCTTGACTAAACCACTGCTACCACTCTCCTGGATTCTCAAGAATTATTAGGCATGTCCGTCCTAAATACCTGATGATAGAACTACATGTATTACATGGAAAGTAATGTTGGGAAGACCATTGGGAAGAATGTAAAACCTTGCGTATAAGCCTGACTCCCATATTAGCTGCATCTCAACTTTGGGCAGATCCTATAAGCCGCACTAGTGATTCGCAAGGGTTTGGCTTAGATCTAATCATCATACACATTGATTACTTTTAAAATATTTAATCAACATCAAATCATGTGAACCCATTGATAAAGCCTGAGGTTATACAACATATGACACTGATTACGAATCAAGTGAATAACATCAAAATGGTTTCGCTTTCTATCAAATTTTCAAAGGGTATGTATAGATCTATGTATATCAAATATGGATATATTGCACACTGTTTATTTCAGAGAATGTTCCTGGATATGATCGTGTGCCTGGCTACATTTATCCTACCAGTGATCCTAATGCCGCATCCAAAGTTACAACTCTGCAGGATTGTGTACCTCTTTGCTCCAACGATCCCCAATGTACAGCATTTGTGTTCATCAATAAAACTGTGACAGCCCATCCAAATAATTGCCTGCGATATTTTGGGGGAGTTGTGGAAGGGTTAGCTGTTGTTGATGACCGGACCTGGTATGCCTCCTCTTACTTCAAACGTAAGACTACCATTAATTATACCTTTTTGAGTTTGTTAATCACTTTATTGCAAGTTTTGAACTTATACAATTTTTACGGGGTGACAAAAGCTATGACAAAGATATTATTCATAACAAATACATGGCGGGAGGGACTACTCCCCCTGGTCTTCAAGACCGGTACTGATGTGCTAGTACTTCATAATAAAATAACGACAGCTCTATATAAATCATTTGTGATACATTATTTGCTCCATACCAGATGCTGTCAGTGGGTGGAGCTGCATAGAAGGCCAGTGTAACTCTGATGACACACCTGAAGACCTTGCACAAACAGCTCAGAAATATGGAGCTAAGGACTGTTTTGAGCAGTGTGAGTTAGATGAGAACTGTACTTCTGTAGAGGTGAGTGTCAGCACAGAGAACCAGACCTGTAACATGCACACACAGCACTGCCCCACAGGCTACCCAAGACTCGACTCTACAGAAAATGCAGCCAGGAAAGTCTGTAATAAAGGTAAGAGATAATCATGAGATAAATACCAGCAACATGCTCTAGTCTTAGGGTAGCAGGTTCAAACCTAAATACACCATGTTTTCTCATATGTAATTCGGTGAAACAAAAGAAACTGAAACCATAATTCAAATAGTGCCACCAAATGATTTGATGTAAAAAATAGAATGACTTAGATAAAAGCATATGAACTTGAGTCAACCTAATTACAAAGATATACATAGCAACAACAAAGTAACAGGCTCATTGCTAACCTGTATTATCTTAAGATTTAGCATGTTAATCTCATTTTGCAGGACCAATATCAAGGAACAGGAATCTTCATTACACACAATTGGCCGTTCTCTCAGACAGTAATGATACAACATGTGTGAATGCTGCTAGTGTCGACCCATCCTTCACGTACCTCATGCTACATTTCCCATGGCCCAGCTGGGACTGGAGTACACTAAGCAGTCATGAGATCAAATTCAAGGTTGTCATGGATGTTGGACTTGAATGTGAGGCAGGCTATTCAGAGCTGCCCTGGTATATACAACTTGTAGAGGAGATGTCACTGGTACCAGAAGTTCAGGTTTACACAACAGATAAGCCATATGGCCCACTCCTTGATATTCCTTCAATTGAAACGTTTCAACGATGCAGGGTGTACCAAAAGGAGACAGCAGGGAATGATGTGAGAATTTGTTTTTTTAAGTGCACATGTCCTAGCACTACATGTCACGCAGCATTTGTTTACGTACCTTCTGAAACAGTAGACATATGTGAGTTAAGTTTAATGCCTTAGTTGGACAATCACCATTTAGTGTTAAAGTTAATGAAATGCAGTAGATCTAGGCAACAATTTGACTACATTCTATTTTACAAATTGGTTCAATATGATTTGATATCTTTGAGAGGACAGTATTGGGGACAGTATACATGCATTTAGCAGCTTTCTACATACTTGAAAAACATAAATGGAACTTGCAACATTAAAGAGGGCATTCATTTTTCCTTCTATGCTAAACCACTATCATTGGTTTGAAAATTATTTCAGAACCAACATCTTTGGAGAGAACTTATTTGAATTGTGACTTGCTCAGTGGCTATAAACAATAGTAAGGATTAAAGCCAATCATTTTTGACAAATGAATTTCATCATAAATTCATCATCTGTTGGAGAGCTGCACTATGTATTTTTTAATTCTAATTCAAAATATGTGAGACCCTCTTTGCAATATTTTGTATGTCTTGTGTTTTTATGGTATTTATATAGAAAAAAGAAATAATGAAGCCAACTGCCGGGCTGCCCTGTCTGCCTGCCTGAGAGGGGAGATCAGCTGTTACCCAGTTACACCTGGGCACAGGTAAGGAGAGGGTAGGTGGTGCCCCCTAGTAATCAATACATGAACCAGGCGTATGACTCCTGCTTCTAACCATTTACTGTTATTCTTGTCTGCATAAATGTATTCATGGTTTTGTAGTTGGTCTCTTACTACAAGTGTAACGCATGAGAACAAAAACCAGACAAGGTAAATTAGACTTTAATATAAGGCGACTTTATTGCAAAGGATAACTCTTGAGTATTATAGCACCAGTATAGCCATCAGATATACAGGGATCAGATCAGATCATAATACAGGGAAGTAACCCTACAGCGTAGTGTTCAGCCCGGAGTACAGGGTGGTCTTGCCTCGACAGTCCCAAACCTGACTGACTTCCAATGGGGAAGTAGCCACCTTATATACACCGCTGCGGAGGCCTAGTAGGTATAATTATGTAACACGCTTATGTAAGTACTACCGAATAGAACCCAGGGTAGTACCGGTACACTACCGTATACAACCGAACTAGAGTGAGTCAGTATATGTAACGAACCGACGATACTCGTTAAGTGAATAAACCAGTTATGTATACAATAGAACCGTGTCATTTTACATCATAACAACATATAATAGATATACCACGATAACAGTTAGACTCATAGTCAACCCGTTACACATTAATCAATTATTGTCTGCATAAAGCGGCTAGTGTAATTGTACTTGATATTGTAAATCAGCAATATAGTTGAGGCTGATATTGTGTACTGTCAGATACATTATATCCTCAATATCTCACTTTGTTTGTGCACCTTCATTTCTTATCGGTAAATTAATACTATATGTATAGACCAATTTATGTAAGGAGTTTTACCATCGCAACCGTCATTGTTACCATAGGGGCACTTTCTGTCTTATATATTAATCCATTTGTATTCTTAATGTCTGCATAAATCAGGTGAAAAGAGTGAAGGTTGAGAAAACAATTATGTGTCAATTTAAACATAATACATTTGTAGATATTTGTTTCAAAGAAATACTTGGAAAGCGTGAAAATGTATACCATGGATGTGGTTTCCAACAGCGGAGGTGAGATACCGCATTGATATGTGATCTCCTCCCAATTTAGCAGTGCGATAGCACATTGTTGTGGGCACAATTTTTAGTGTGGGAATTCATCCAGCTACATGCCTATGGCTCACTCTCACCAAATCAGTGCAACTAAAAAGTGGCCGTACATGATCGGTGGCAGTACATGATCGGTGGCCGTACATGATCGGCAGATTTATTTTTGTCTGAAATTTTTTTTCCAACTTGAGTGTTGTCTCAGCATATAAGAAAGTCCCATCTCTTAAATATGTGTCATGGGCAGTACAGACCTTTGTTATTAATTGCTTATTACGTCAGGTGACGTACATGATCGGCGAATCTGTATGTAGTCCAAATCGTATTATAATGTAAGGATTTCAGGTTTGTAAGAAAGTCTGTTATCCCACTCCCCCTGGTCTCCTGTAATGTCCCAAAGAACATGCCTAAATATGACGCTTATGTTGAAATATACCCGTTCCTCTGTTCATTTTCAACCATTTTTTACTTATTTTGCACGCAACAAATTTCAAAGTTTTTTTCTGCCACATTCGTTTGACCCAATTGCTGTAATCGGTGACTCATTGTAGTGGGCAATATGTCCCTCCCCATATCACTTGTTACATGCAAACATTTCCTTTTATTTACCCTCTGTTGTCCCATTTCAGTACGGTCCGATCATTTACGTCACCGATCATGTGCGTCACCGATCATGTACGTCACCGATCATGTACGTCACCGATCATGTACGTCACCGATCATGTACGTCATCGATCACGTACGTCATTTTCTATCATGTATATACCACTTACATATCAATAATGTACCTCCTCTCCATTGGGATTTTCTTTGTTTTGTATTCAATTAATATTATTATGTGTTAATAGCTACCGGTATGCAATAACTAATAATCAACAACGATGACTGCGATATTTTTTGGTAGAAATCCTATTCATCTGCTTTTTAATACATAATATTATGTTGGCAACTCGATCACTGCTGATGGTGTGACACAAACTTATATTTGCAGTATATACATCCCATAGTGTCCTTTATATGTGTAAATGTCGAGATAACAAAACTGCGTATCTTACATAGATCCTGTTCAGTTACAAGCTCAGGATGACGATAAATAGCTGAATGTAACTCGTCTTTCACAAGCAAAGATGTACACAATTTTATATGTACCGGTATCCCTATACAAAAGTGCAAATAAAGTTTAAATTTGTTCACAAAAATATATACATGTATTTCATACATAGTAAAACAGCGGCAACAATCATGTATCCACAATATAAGTATGGACAATAAAAGCTACATTTGTTCTAGATTCTGTTAAAGGCTCAACCCTGACTTGAAGTTTGTCAGAAACAAGAATCTTTAAAGAGTGGTTCTTCCATCACTGTGGCACCCTTCAGAAGACGTGCATATAGTATCACACCAGGGAGGAAAGGTAAAGCTAAATAATACTTCACAGAGTGTTACTGGTATAACATCTCGTCAACTAGCAAAGTTATATCTTCTCAAGATATGGACATTATTATACTATTCAAATAATTTACTTAATATTTATGGTCGTATGTCTTTGATATTGTCACTTCCTTGATGATTTTCTGTTCCCTTTCCCTTTCCCTTTTGATTTTGGTGTTAGGTGCAGACCGAGCTCCTTGTATCTATGTAGAGACAGTGTTTCGGCCAAACTCCACTCGTCCTGGGAACTCTGTGTCTTGGCTTCCTGTATCTCCAGGTACTCTCTCAGTGCTAGCGTGTCATAAATGGGCCATTCATCAGAAGAAGTGTTACCCTCCTCTTCCCTCACCTCATTCAGAAACCTTCCTTCATTTCTCTTGTTTTTGATCTTTTCTTGTTGCTGCACTTCAGACCGAGAGTACTTCTCCCCTAAGTTGGCATCTTGTTCACTGTCACTCTCACTTTCATCTGTATCTTCCTCACTGCCGCTGGTGTATTCTATCTCTTCGCCGACTTGGGTGACATGTAGTGCGAGTCTGTGTTTGGCCTGATTCACAGCACTGCGTGTCCTTCTCTCTACCTCATTATGGCGACGAAGTTCTGTCCGATGTGTCGAGTGCACTTCGTCAAGCAGATCATCTTCGTCGCTGGTAAATTCTGCTTCCCCAGGAGCGGTTTCGTTGCTTCCTAGGGCATGGGCAATCTCGATATCAATTACCTCTGGATTCTCCTCTTCACTGTCCGGATTGTTGTCGGACTCGCTGGTGGAATGGGGTTGCACATCGGAATCAGGCTCGCTGTCAGTTTGAGAACTGTCCTCTGATTCTTGTTGTGCACTTCCTGTGAGGCGACGTTTCTTCTTCCTTCTTTTGGGTGGGTCAACATTAGGGGGTTTCTTCCCTTCCTTGAACCAGTCGTCACATGTTGGGCATAGGTCGTCGGTCAAGCAGCAATCTTTGTAGCAGGAAGTTTCTCGAAGATAGAGGTTTCCTTCGTGGAAGGTGGCTTGGTGTACAGCTGTTATTCCTCGTACCTCCTTACTCTTCCAACTCTCCACTACCTTTGTACTGCTTTTGATTCCTTTAGGGTCTGCTTTCAGTAGGTTGATCTTTTCAGTTTGTGGTTGAACAACAGAAATGAATTCCTCCACAGTTTGTATCGATCCACAAGACTTCACTGTTCTGTCTGCCAAACCCTTCAGAGCACCGCCGACTCCGTCGCAGGGACCTTTTCCGTGGCCTGCCTCTAACCAGTTCCAGGTTATCCGGATGCCAAACAAGTTAGATGCCCGCTTCAGCATCTGGCAAGCGTACCTGTTTCGGTATTGTGAAGAGGGAGAATCTGTTACCAGGTGTAGGTGGTCCATGTCCGGTACCAGACGCTTTATTTCCGCCACAAGGAGTAAAAGGAAGGTGAAGGTTGTGGGGAAACACTTTTGCTTCACGCTGCTTATTCCAACAAAGTTAAAGTTTTTCAAATTTTCGGCCCCCTCTTCTCCCAACAACTTTGCATACATCACCATGGGGTGTAATGTCAACTGGTCTTTTCCGAAGAACGCTGCCTGAATCTCTGCCATGAAAGACGTGGACCAATTTTTAGCATAGTCCATTTGACAAATCACATGCTTTGGTGGTCGATTTTCCTTCAGGAGTTTGATAGCTGTGTACTGGGCTTCTACCCTTGCCTGGTGCAGTCTAAAAACTTTAAGAGCAGATAGGAATCGTTTCTTGAACTTCCTTTTCGAGTACTGTTTTTTCTCCAGGACTGTGTGGTACACCCTACGTCGCTTAGGGCCCTCCGAGGGGTACCATCGTGTCTCCTTGTCCCACCTTTTGAACTGGACTACTTCTGCAGTAATGGCATCCAGTGCAGCCGTGATGTCTTCGTCCGACAAGAGTATGAGCTCAGACGTGCGGTTTGGCAAGCCCTGCACAGCCTCGAGCATCAATCCCATGTTGGCTTGCGGTTTGCAGAGGCACACCGACCGTTTCAGGAAGACAGAGGTCTTCACGGTGGGCTTGTCCCTTGCTTTGCAGAAGGTAGCAAAGGACAAGGCCAGGTCCATCTCCACGACGAACTTGCGGTGTAAGTTGCGCATGCAGTCTACCAGCGCAACAATAGGAATGCCGACGTCTTTTCTGTAATACTTCTTGTTGGGAACTGTGTACGAATTGTCTTCACGGCGCAGGAACTCATCGACAGCACGGCGCTTGTAGTCAGCCATGCAACGGCGAGACGTCATCTGCTTTTTGCTTTTGTTCTTGGGGAAGATAGAGTTCCTGGACAGACGTATAGCTCGGGCTATGCTTGATTTCTGGGAAAACCGTTTCCTTGAACCTCCCAGACGCTCACTGAAAAGAATCTTCTTGGTGTCAGTTGAAGCATTCTTAAGTTGTTCCAAGATTTCAAAAAGGGGTAAGGCCATCTTCAGTTGGGCAGGGGTGGGATCAGGTAGTCCAATATCTTCCAAGAACTCCCCGGAGTCCCCATCATGTCCATCCTCCCCTTCTGAATCGGTGCACATCACAAAGTCTAGCTCTGGATTTTCGACCCACTGGGGGCACGGACCGTTGTCATCGTCATCGTCGCCTTCTGAATCGGTGGCCAGCACAAAGCCAACCTCCGGATTCTCGATCCACTGGGGGCAAGGTCCGTCGTCATCGTCATCATCGTCTTTTGAATCGGTGGCCAGCACAAAGCCAAACTCCGGATTCTCGACCCACTCGGGGCACGGACCGTCGTCATCGTCATCGTCGTCTTTTGAATCGGTGGCCAGCACAAAGCCAACCTCCGGATTCTCGACCCACTCGGGGCACGGACCGTCGTCATTGTCGTCGTCGCCTTCTGAATCGGTGGCCAGCACAAAGCCAAACTCCGGATTCTCGACCCACTGGGGACACGGTCCGTCGTCATCGTCGTCGTCATCATCATCGTCGTCTTTTGAATCGGTGGCCAGCACAAAGCCAACCTCCGGATTCTCGACCCACTCGGGGCATTCTATAACGGGCTGCTGGAGTCTTCCATCCTGCACGGGGCTCGTTAAACCGGTGTTCAAGTCCACTTCCATTAGTCGGTCCGCATCGTCTTTGTCTGCCTCATTTGTATGTCATGCTTCATCCGTCTCACTGCTACTCTCTTCTACCTCATTCTCAGATGAAGAAGTTATTGTGGTGTATGGGGATGGTGAACTCTCCTCCAAATTGTATTTTACTGGTGAAGAGTACAAGTCGGATGATCCTGGGATGGAACTGTCATCGTCCTCCCCTGACGAAGTACCATACACATCGTCCACCGACAACATCAAGGTGCTTCGTCATTATTGTCTGACTGGGATGATTCTGGGCTGGAACTGTTGGCATCCTCCTCAGAAGTACCGTCATCGTCCACCTGTGCAGGGTCGACAAACTCTGGTTCACTCTGCTCCGGCACACCAATCATTGCTTGCTCGGCAGGAGGCTGGGTCTCGTTAGTGGGGGCGTCACTGTGCTGCACTGTGTCGGAAGCAGAGGTGTCACCACACTCCTGCTGTGGCAAGGTGGCCACAGGATACAGGCCAAGCTTATTCATGTAGGCCACTTTGCTGCACTCGGCCAGGTCCACATACTCGGGTTCACTTTGCTGCACCACAGCAGGCGGTGCTGGCTCAGCAGGAGGCTGGGTCTCATTAGTAGGGCCGTCACTGTGCTGCACTGTATGGGAAGCAGAGGTGTCGCCGCACTCGTGCTCACAGCGGACTGTGCTGCAGTGGCAATGTCTCATCCATGACTGCATCCTGTCCTGCACACACAGGCGCCAATAGGATGTTGTCGCATACTGTAGCTTTTGGGGAGCATGGTGGAGTAATCTCTACCCAATGTTCTTCCTCCTCCAATCCCACTAACAGATGTTGTTGCCATAACTCGGAATCGTCAGCCGGCTGCTCAGGGGTCAGGTTGGGCTGAGGTGCAATCGGCTGGACGGTGCACGTGTCTGTCGGTGTAGGCGCCACCTGCACTTCATGGCTGTCCTGCCCCATTGGATCTTCTGCCGGCTGCTCAGGGGTCAGGTTGGGCTGAGGTGCGATCGGCTGGACGGTGCAAGTGTCTGTCGGTGTAGGCGCCACCTGCACTTCATGGCTGTCCGGCCCCATTGGATCGTCTGCCGGCTGCTCAGGGGTCAGGTTGGGCTGAGGTGCGATCGGCTGGACGGTGCACGTGTCTGTCGGTGTAGGCGCCACCTGCACTTCTTGGCAGTCCTGCCCCATTGGATCGTCTGCCGGCTGCTCAGGGGTCAGGTTGGGCTGCTCAGTCAGTATGACTGGTATGTTCAGACTAACTTCAAGCACACAGCGGGTTGTCGGTTCATCATCCAATACTCTGCAGCCTTCACCTTCTGCAACTTCCCTCAGGTATGCATCCAAGGTCAACACGGTGTATGCACCCTTTGGTAAAGTTTCTGCAGCCATCTCAAGCATGGCCGGTTCCTCGTCACATGTGGCTGCATCTTCCTCCTTGTATGTCAATTTCCTGCCAAATGGTGCAAAGAAAATAAGTCGTAAACAAATTTATGGAAATGTTTGTGACTGCTTACAATATCAAATTCTAATAAAAAGTGTTATGCCAGCGTTATTTTCATCTTCCTCCTTCCTGCATATTTTTGGTCATGTAAATGTGTTGGTAACTGTACTCGATACTACATAGTTGCAAGAGTATAAATAGATAAAATAAGTGAAGCAGATACTGATTACCACCTAATTACAAAAGTGTTTATTCTGAAGCACACATATATTCATTAGTACAATTAGTGGAAATGTTAGCTAGCAAAAAGCATCAGGCAGCACACAGAATTAGTACAAGTACAAGGGTTTAAATAGAAATCCAGAGTCGCCGATCATGTATGTCACGTGACGTACATGATTGGCGACTCACCACCGGTCACAGACCTATCCAGATATATTAATAATACAGTTATACTCTGAAGCACATATATATTCATTAGCACAATTAGTGGAAATGTTAGCTAGCAAAAAGCATCAGGCAGCACACAGAATTAGTACAAGTACAAGGGTTTAAATAGAAATCCAGAGTCGCCGATCATGTACGTCACATGACGTACATGATCGGTGACTCACCACCGGTCACTGACCTATCCAGATATATTGATAATACAGTTATACTACAGCTCCGTTCGGTCCACTAGTAAAGTCGGAAGGCACTGTTACACCAACGTATAAATGCAACACAATTGGGGTTAAAATAGAAATGAACAGTACCGATCATGTACGTCACGTGACGTACATGGTTGGCTAATCACCACCGATCACACACCTATCTAGATACATTAATAATACAGTTATACTACAGCTTCGTTCGGTCCACTAGTAAAGTCGGAAGGCACTGTTACACCAATGTATAAATGCAAAACAATTGGGGTTAAAATAGAAAGGAACAGTACCGATCATGTACGTCACGTGACGTACATGGTCGGCTAATCACCACCGATCACACACCTATCTAGATACATTAATAATACAGTTATACTACAGCTTCGTTCAGTCCACTAGTAAAGCAGTAAGGCACTGTTACACCAACGTATAAATGCAACACAATTGGGGTTAAAATAGAAATCAAGAGTCCCGATCATGTACGTCACGTGACGTACATGGTCGGGACTCTGCAGTAAGGGCTGTGTCTCACGACCTTGAGCCAATGTTTTTGTCTCTGACCAGGTGCCGTCTCTGACCAGGTGCCATCTCTGACCGGGTGCCGTCTCTGACCTTGTCTCAGAGAAGAGTGTTTTTCAATTGTTAACCTATACTCACATATATTAGGATTTGTAAAAACGCTATGGAAGTTGTTATGTAATCATAATTAGCCTCCTGCTGTTGGTAGAAGGTAACTAAACTCCCAAAGTGATGTCCGGTCAGAGACGGCACCCGGTCAGAGACGGCACCTGGTCAGAGACGGCACCTGGTCAGAGACGGCACCCGATCAGAGACAAAAACATTGGCTCAAGGTCGTGAGACACAGCCTAAGGCACTGTTAAACCAACGCAACAGAATTGGGGTTAAAATTTAAATCACACATGCAAACTCCAAAGAGGGAAAAATCTGAGCCCAGGATGATTTCTGGGGAATGTTTTTGGAAGATATGACAATCTAGACCTGAAATGGTGCATTCTGGTACATGAAATCTGATGGATTTTGATATTCGTGTCTGAGGAAATTACAAGTCCCCCCCCCTACATAAAGCTAGGCAGAGAATGACCAATTTGGAGGAATAAAAATCTGAGAAATCAGAGAAAACTGAGGAGTTTGCATGCCTGTGAAATAAAGAGTGCCGATCAAGTGACGTACATGATCGGCGACTCGGCTCAAAGACAAATATATATATATTTATACATACATTTAAACTACAGCTCCCGTTGGTCCCCTAGTAAATCAGTAGGGCACTGTAAAACCAACGTACAAATCACAGATCGATATATATTAAGAAATTTCCCCAATCACACACAAATAGAGATGTTTATACAGTAATGAAAAAAAGGCCGGGTTAGTTATCCTTTTCGGCCTTCGCGAGCAGTAGTAGTTCTACCACATCGTGGGGATCGTGGCTGTAATTATCATGTCCATCGTTCTGTCTTGTCCTGCAAAAAACACGTGTCACACACGTTGGTTAGCTGTGTAAATTAGGTGGGGAAAAAAGAGACATGTGGATTTTGCTGTGCTTCCAACTCCATGTATACATGTATTTAGTTCTGAACTACATCATACAGTCAACTCCCTCCTAACGGCCACCTCTCCATAGCGGCCACCCCATCAATGCGGCCATTTTTGGATAGTCCCAACCGTTTTTCCCTTTATTCTAATGTAAAAAACTCCCCCTATTGCGGCCACCCCTCTAATACGGCCACCCCGCCCTGCGGCCACCTATTTTACAGTCCCAAATGAAGAATTACTCCCTCTAATGCGGCCATCTAGAGAATTATGTCAGTGAAACATATGACTTTTACTTTCACAGTAAAACTTGGTTGCAACAAGCCTCCTTTAATAAAGTTACTACAAACGAATTTGCCTGGTCCTAATTTTCCCCCATACATTCCTACAGCAAGAAAGCGAAGTACTGTTGGTCTAGACATGCTTATAACAAAGTAAATATTTATAATTCTTACAAAAGCCAACAAAAAGGTGTATGATTTTTATGGCCAAAATCACCCCTATCACTAGGCAGTCGCTCCACATCACAGAGAAGTCCTCTCACTAGGTAGTCGCCCCACATCACAGAGAAGTCCTCTCACTAGGTAGTCGCCCCACATCACAGAGAGGTCCTCTCACTAGGTAGTCGCCCCACATCACAGAGAAGTCCTCTCACTAGGTAGTCGCCCCACATCACAGAGAAGTCCTCTCACTAGGTAGTCGCCCCACATTACAAAGAGATTAAGGTGTTGGAGGAAGGTACCACCTCCCCTGCCACAATAAAGGTGGTGAGCGACTTTTGGGAGGTGTGGGGCATCTCCTCCCCCCCCCCCCCTCCCCTGCCTTCTGTGCCGCAATACAAGTGGTGGGCGACTTTTGGGAGGTGTGGGGCATCTCCCCCAGCCTCCCCTGCACTATGGGCGACTGTAGGGGTGATGAGCGACTTTTGGAAGGTGTAGAGTTATTGTCATTGTAAATCGGAGCATCCCCCCTTGATATATCAAGTTTAAACACTATATAAATTCTGTTATATTCAACACCTTTCCCTCCAAGCTTGCATTCCATGTACTCCATTGATTTAGCATTGACTCCCTCCAGTGCAGCCACCTCGCTAATGCGGCCATTTTTGGATAGTCCCAGTGGTGTCCGGATTAGAGGGAGTTGACTGTATATATATATCCAGTCCACTTTTTGTTTAAAGCAGGTAGATAGTTCTTTCACACCAGACAGTGTACTACTCAAAATGTCGTATTAAGTTGAGACATTATTAGACGCAGAAGAGAAAAGTATTAACCACCCCAAGAGAGGGTACTACCAACTATAGCTTATCAATTATAGAAATGATTCCAGGCAGGCAGGCACTTATCACTAACCTGAGACAGGGTACTACTTATAATAACATTCATGAACACATTTGCGATCAGGCAGGGAGGAACTCACCACTTACAATGTACAAACTTAAAGCACTAGAATTATAACAGGGTAGCCAACGACAAGGTAGTTTTAAATTCCCAGACTTTTCCGTGACATCGAGCAGACATTATGTCAAAGTTGCTGTACAATCACGACATAAACCCCTTGGTTTTAGATACCCTCAAACTATGACTAAGCACTATTTTTTGAACTTATCTTCTAATTGGCGAGTGATTATTATTGAACAACATGGGTATTGTGTATCGCGTGCGGGCAAAATATTTACCTCCTCCTTTTTGAGCATTAAGATATTTTTCTCTCTTAATATAATATTTAAATAGGCTTTTTTCAAAGAAGACAGGTGAATTTTTTCGTATTGCAAAGACTTCTGAAATTCCCTCACATTTACCTGACCTGGAACGAAACATATTTTCCATGACATTTTCCCTGACAGTGGCAACCCTGTATAACTGTGAGAAAACAGGCAGAAACTGGCATTCCTTAAGTGCAGTTATTTCAACTATACTGTACTAAATACATAATTGTTGTTAACCCACCTTGTTGCTACAGGGTAGAAGTCGGCCGAATGGAGTGTGTCCGTGGAGTCTGACGACTCGGACGTGCTCGCGGTTTTTGGCCGCATCCGTCCAAGTTTGCGCATAACGTCGCCCTCCTCCAAACAAGGCGCAGCGTGCGGGGGTGAGGGCAGCTTTGTCCAGCCCGCCGGCAAAGTCACGGGGGAAGCGTGTGCTATGAAAGAAACCAAAATCGACATGTATATCAAGGCACATTTGTACACGTATAGGATCGGTGAAGTACAGGATCTTTGATGTATTTACTTGCTTAATCTTCCTAAGCATGGTGAGGATTTTTCTGTACCAATTTTATTTTTACCGGTAAATTTTCTTAACTCAAAAGAAAATTTTATTTCCGATTTGGCGTGGGGCAAAAAAAAGAAGAAAAATCAAAGAAAAATGAAAAATCCAGCGCAAACAAAAAAGTTAAAAAGTCTGATTGTATTGTAAATTTGTCAAGTAGAAATCTGACCAACGCCCAATCACAAGTACTAGAAAAGGGGCTAAAATTCTGCCCAACCCAAACAAAAGTAGATCTAGCAGAAGTTAGAAAAGATTTAGATGTGTTTCACAACCGGCTAAGAACCAAACAATATTGGAATAGTGGCAAAGGGAAAACCTTTCTCAAAAACCAAAAGAAATTAGAAAAAGAACTGCAAAAAGAAAAAAACAAATTGAGGGATGGTAATTTAATACAACCTAAGATCACTGACCTTTTGAACAAAAAGAGGACTGTACTGCCTCCATTTGATGAACCCCACCTCATAAAAACAGGGAAAGGCTCAAAAACAAGCTGGCAACCACCTAGCTGATGCATACCTTTAGAAAGTTGGATACAAGAGAATATAAAAAGTCTAAATGCATCTGGCCAATCAAAAACCGTGAAGAAACACAACCTAAATACCCACCAAAGAAAAGCTTTAAGGGAACTAGCGGTAGACAAATCAGTAACAATAAAACCTGCCGACAAAGGTGGCGCCATCGTGGTGATGGACACCATAGACTACATCCTAGAGGCTGACAGACAACTGTCAGATGAAAAAACCTACTTAAAACTTGACTCAGACCCCACCCCGGCTTACCAAGCCAAAATAGAGGAAAAAGTCCAAACCATACTGGAAAATAAAGAAATAACAAAAAAGGTAGCAAAAACTTTAATTTCACAGAAACCCAGAACCCCACAGATCTATTTTCTACCAAAAATCCACAAAAATGTGCCCCCCCCCCTCCGGGCAGACCAATCTGCTCAGCAAATGGCTGCCCCACAGAAAGAATCTCCTCAATGGTAGATCTCTTTCTAAAACCCTTGGTACAAAATAGTGACTCATATATAAAAGACACCACAGATTTCATAAAGAAAATAGAACAGATTGACGGTTTGAATGAGGACACAATTGTGGGCACACTAGATGTAACCGCATTGTACACCAACATTCCAAATGATGAGGGGATAAATGTGATTGCAGAAACCCTGAAAAGGGAGAGGAGTGAGACCCAAAATCCAAAAAATGAATCCCTAGTGGATCTTTTGGAGATGGTCTTGAAAAATAATAATTTTCAGTTTAACAACGAAAAGTGGCACTGCCATGGGCACGAGGGTAGCTCCCTCATATGCCAATCTATTTATGACAGATTTGGAGAGTAAACTCCTGAACAAATCTGTAGATAAACCAAGTACTTGGTTTAGATACATTGATGACATCTTCTTCGTCTGGGAATACGGAGAAGAAAAATTGAAAGATTGGGTCAATTTCCTTAATGGAGAACACCCAACAATAAAATTCACAGCAGAATGGTCCAAAGAAAAAATCCATTTATTGGACACAACTGTGAATAAGAATGAAAATGGGGGTCTGTACACTAGTCTGTACACAAAACCCACTGACACAAACAGTTACCTTCGGTATGATTCAGCACATGCACCCAATGTGAAAAAGAGCCTACCATACAGCCAATTCTTGAGATTGAAAAGAATTTGTAAAAAGGAATCAGACTATGATACCTGCGTGGCATTGAAAGAAAAACAATTCCTTGCAAAGGGATATCCAGCCTGGCTGATCAAGACAGCCAAAGACAAGGTGGCCCTCCTGAAAAGGGAGGAGCTACTAAATTGCAAGTCTAGGAAAGAAATAGAAAAGGAAAAACTAGAAGAGAGAGAGGCCCAAAGAAAAAGGGCCATGACGGAAAAAAAGTAGAAAAACCAGAACCTGAACTAGAAAAAATGTTTCTCACAACCACGAAAAAATTGTGAAAAATAATTGGGACAATTTATCCCAATCATACACCACCAGGGGATTACAACGTATGAAACTGGTAACCGGTTACAAACGGCCGAAGAACCTGAGGGACCATCTGGTGAGAGCCAGATGCAACTTCAACCCGGAGGAGTGGGTGAAGAAGGAGGGTGAAGAGAGACCCAAAGTAAACACAAACCTGTGCAAGGACCCAGACTGCAAAGTCTGCCCGACCCTGAACAAATCTGGAAAAATTCCAATCACAAGCAAACTGCAAAGAGATACAAAAACCAACGTCAGCTGCAAAAGCTCAAACCTCATCTACTGCATTGACTGCAAACACTGTGGCAAAAGATATGTGGGAGAGACCTACAGAGATGTGGGCCAGAGGATAAGCGAACATGATGGAGACATCAGACACAAAAGATATGGGAATAGTGAAGTGGCTTACCACTTCAACCAAGATGGACACAATGGCGTGAAAGACATGCAAGTCTATATCATAGACTTCATATACGAACACCCCCAATCAAAGAGAGGAACAAAACTAAGAAAATCTATAGAATTTTCGTGGATACAACGTTTAAAAACATGGTACCTACAGGGATGAATATCCTGGAGAGCCGCTATGGTTAGACTTGACACCTAAAAGCCACGTCATTTTTTCCCACGCCAAATCGGAAATAAAATTTTCTTTTGAATTAAGAAAATTTACCGGTAAAAATAAAATTGGTACAGAAAAATCCTCACCTTGCTACCTACAAGTCTAACCAAAAGCTCCATCCTACTGACCAAGAAACAAATCTCTTAAAATAAGAGGTTCTTACCTGAGGGTAACCTGGAGCCATATTGGGTCCCAGGGCCACCTGGCTGCACCATGCAGAGTCATGCATAGTTTGGTAAACCAAACTGGTCAACCCAGAGGAGAATTAAATTCTAAGGCAAAGAACTAATATTTCCTCTATAAAAATAAATAAAAACATACCACCCCTAGATTACACCTGATGAGGCCCCTAGAGGCCGAAACATACCTGAGATACTAAACTGGGCATGAACCAGAGTCATTGACATGACAACATATCACCTTGGGCCAATCACAGATTGAGCACCAATTTCTTCCAAATTTCTAGAAAATAAATAAACTAGTTTTATTTATATAAGAGTTTCACTGAAAACTCAACCCCTTTTTTCTAGTATTATAAAATAAACTGGTGATAAAATACACTAAAAGTGTGCCTGGAGAGCAAGACCAGCCCCCAGACAGCCAATGAAATGCCCGGATTAGATCACATGACCAGCAGTCAGCCATAGTGTGGCAAATTCGAACTCACCTTGGTCAGTATGGTATGTAGTGTTGGGAGGTTAACACCGCCACGTCCACCTTGAACCTAATCTTCCTGAGCATGTTTAAACCACAATTTAAGTAACCAAGAACTATGCATATGCGGGTCTTTCGATCATTGTGGATGACATTACAACACCGATCATGTACGTCACATGACGTACATGATCGGTGACGTACATGATCGGTGACGTACATGATCGTTGATGTATTGACTTCCACACCCTTCCGGAGTATGTTTAAAGCTAGATTAAAGTAACCAAGTTGTACCTATGATGTGGGTCTTGATATGTTAGTTGTTAGAACTATGCAGATGGGAGTATTAAGATCATTTTAGATGACATTACAACACCGATCATGTACGTCACGTGACGTACATGATCGGTGACGTACATGATCGTTGATTTATTGACTTCCTTACCCTTCCTGAGTATGTTTAACCCTTTCCTTGCTGGGGTTGAAAAATGTCATTTGGGACTTAACCACCGGCCCTATGCCATGGAAATATGCAAATTGCAAGTATCTGCTCCCTGTGACAGTAGGCAAGGAGTAAAATAACTTGTACTGGAGTCATAATTTACACCTTTTTGACAAGGGGATGTTGTATTCATGTTAAATATTTTTGGATTCATTCAAAAATTCTTATTCTTTGTTTCATAGCAGGAGCTGTAACTTAGTGGTATTGCTGCCCTAGGGTAGCAATTTTGCTGCCCTATGGCAGCAGCGGTTTTTCAAGGGTATTTTAGATGCTGCCCAGAGGCAGCAGCGGCCCTTAAAGGGTTAAAGCTAAATTATACTAACAAAGGTGTGCATATGATGGGGGTCTTCATATGTTAGTTGTTAAAGCTATGCAGATGGGAGTATTAAGATCATTGTAGATGACTTTACAACACCGATCATGTGACGTACATGATCAGTGACGTACATGATCAAAGCAAAGCCTGGGCCAACCTAGTACTCCTGGAAAAAGTTCAAGTTGTGTTGACTCACGTTTGGATGTTGCGTTGCTAGTGGAGCTGGAGGGTACTGCCGTATCACTTCTCGGTCTATTAGAGCACGCGACTGGACTTCGCTGCAGCTCCAGGTTCTCCAGTATCCGTTGCTTTCTAGCTGGTGTGACATGCAGCACTTTGGTGGAGCCGGAGGGTACGGCTGAGTGATCGGCTTGTTGCTCGTTCAAACTTTGGTCACTGGGTGTGGGGGTGAGGGCAGCCTTGTCCATCCTCTGCGAATTAGAGCAGGCGACTGGACTTCGCTGCAGCTCAAGGTTCTCGAGGATTCTTTCCCTTTTAGCCGGTGTGATGTGCAGCGATTTGACAACTAGACTAGAAATTGTTCCTATGGTACTAGGTTGGCCAGGGCTACTAGGGGTGCGATAGTTGACGACAACACCGCTTCCCTGACCAGGGTTAAATGGTGCAGGGTTATGATGTCGATCGGTGACATGGCGAACAGGACTGGATGCACCAAGATCACATCTGGGAGGGGAGCTGGGGTAGGTACTGCGTTTGGGACGCAAATGACGTCGTGGGTTCAGTGCGCCTTTAAGTTTTCCATTTCATTTTCAACAGTGAATGGATGTAGCGTTGACTGAATTATCGACTGACAAACAGGTCGACAGTGGTGAGAACAAGCCTGCTAGAATAAAATACACTAGCGCACGGTGCTGCGGAGGGATTAAAAGTGATGGGATAAAAAAGGATGTTTGTACAATATATTTTTTGCTACTCACGTTCATTAGTCTGACGGCTCGTACTAGGGCATGGGGAGCTGCTGGGAGCGACTTTGCGTGGCTTCTGCTTCTGTGTTTCTGAAATATGCAAAAAAAATTCCTTGATTAGGTTTTCTATTTCATTTTCAACAGTGAATGGATGTAGCGTTGACTGAATCATCGACTGACAAACACTCCAGGCCGGTAGTGTGGGCTCTTCTTGGGGTGCTCTGCAGGGGTGTATGAGCCCTCAGCCTCCGACTCAGAGGGCTCATAGTTTGGATCGTCTGATTCTGATGACGCCGGGGGTGGGGGAGGTTTCTTCCGCCGTTTTTACCTGTCCGGAAGGTCCGGTAGTAGAACGCGTTGGTTAGGACGCTCCCCAGGCCGTGAGGTGGTAGGAGTATTATCGGTCGGTGTGTCTCTATTCGAATCCGACGAGGCTTCAAGTGCGGCGTCACCGCCACCGTCTTTGGCCGCTGCAGCTCTCCGGTGGCGGCTGACTTTCCGCGTGGCGAACTCGTTTTCCCACTGGGTGTTCCTTTTTTAGGTCTGTTTCTCTGGAAAGAAACAACAAAAGTGCATTCATCAATGTTCATGATTCATTCCAGTGATATAGAATAGAAAACTGGGATATTGAAGAAAACACTCAATTCACAAGTAGTGACTGCGCCAGCGAATAGTAGCTGTTATCAATTTAAGACAACATTAAATTGCAGGCCTCCCACCACCCTCCGGATCACCTTAAAGGAATGAATCTTGGTCAAAAGAAAGGAATTGAAATGCAATATTTATGACCTTATAGCATGTAATTTTGATCACAGTATTTTATTGCAGGAATTTAGTTTGATTCGGCATATAAGAGTAGAAAAATTCAAGTTAATAAAGGATCTGACTAGGACATTGTCTGTAGAATATTTCGCCGAATTTTGCAAGTCATGGGCATCCTGTGGTAATTCGGGTGCATTTTGGGAAAACAACATATTAATATCAGTATTCTATCCTCCATGATTAGGACTGGAAACTTGTTTTCACATGTGAAGTTTCAAGCACTTTGTTAATTTCAGACTTAAAATGGTGTATTCTGGTGCATTTTAGCAGGATTCAAGCCTTACATTTGTATTATTCTTTCTGACTGGGGCTGTAATCTTGCATTCGGTAGAAAACTTTTGGAATAGTTTAACGTTTAAATGAATTTTAAAGGAATAAATGAATCGGTGGGAGGCCTGAATTTGCAGGGTAGGAAGGAAGTGATAAAAGTCGATTCACAGGCAGTACCAGATGTGAAGGTGATGTACATGATGGGCATGTGACGTACATGATGGGCATGTGACGTACATGATCGGCATGTGACGTACATGATCGGCATGTGACGTACATGATTGGCATGTATTAACATGATCTTTGATGTATTTACTTGCTTAATCTTCCTGAGCATGTTTAAACCAAAATTTAATTGTGGATGACATTACAACACCGATCATGTACGTCACATGACGTACATGATTGGTGACGTACATGATCGGTGGCGTACATGATCGTTGATGTATTGACTTCCACACCCTTCCTGAGTAAGTTTAAAGCTAGATTAAAGTAACCAAGTTGTACCTATGATGTGGGTCTTGATATGTTAGTTGTTAGAACTATGCAGATGGGAGTATTAAGATCATTGTAGATGACATTACAACACCGATCATGTACGTCACGTGACGTACATGATCGAAATGTGACGTACATGATCGAAATGTGACGTACATGATCGAAATGTGACGTACATGATCGAAATGTGACGTACATGATCGAAAGTTCAAAAAATGGGAACAAATACATGTATGTCATAATGCAGTTGACTCTCACACCAGACCATGTAAGTCACTATGTACAGTAAAGTGGGAGGTGAAGTTGGCTAAAAATATTTGATAATGTTGACAATGTTGATAATTAATACAAACTTGTACGTAATAAACACTGAGTAAATTAATTTTAGTTAATCTTATTTGATATAGGATGTAAATTCTCCTTGGTTATTTATGGATGAACATATTATTAAAACTTTATAAATGTCAATTCAAGTATCTATAAATGGTGGTGGACCCCTAAGATCGACAAGGCGACATGGCCTTTTTGTAAATCGACAGGCGACATGAGACAAGTGACAAATGCAGGAGAAAAACAAAGATACCGACAAATGACATGACCATTTATAAATTAAAATTGACATGGGGACCCCCATCTACACCACCAATATAATGTAATTAATACAGTTTTCATACTCACTTTGGCGACGGCAGCAAAGTGACGCCTCCCTTCTTCCGTCTTCATCTTTCGATTCCAGCTCACCCTTGTGTTCTTCTTACGCCGCACCCGGTCGTATCTTTGGAAGTCTTCCTTCGATAGCCTGCTGGCATACTCTTTCATGTGGTTTACCCAGTCTACAAGTTCCTTCTCCGTACACCCGTTTGCGGGTTCCCGGATGGGGTCCGTGGGAAAAGGAAGTTCTTCGTCAGACATTTCGGTGAAGCTCTAAAAAATGTTCAGTTATTTATATCCATTAATCTATAAATACGTCAAAGCATCTAGACATCTACAGTAAATTGCTGACAACCTAGTTAATTTATTTCACGTTGGCTGGCAAAGCATAAAAAACACGGCTCCAATTGCATAAGGGAGTGATCAGTTTTTAACAATCGGTTTCCCCCCCCCCCGGTCAATGGGTCCAAATTCCCCCCCCCCCCGAAACCCACCTCCCCCCCTGTTGCTAAAAAAAATCATTCCCTAATATTACGAAGAAGTGTTGAGTACACCAGCAGAATAAGTACACAAAATTGCAAAATTTGATTGAGTTTGCTCCTCTTTTTTTTCCAAATAAAGGTAGTGAAAACCAAAAAAAAATTCAGTGACGGCATTGCTACACCATACACTGAATTCATTTCTAAAGGGGAGGTACAATATGCACAGTAAAGCCATTTTATATATTTGCATTCTAAAAAAGACGCTTCCAAACATTTTGGCGGGGGCCGCCGGGGCACGGGGAAAGCACGGGCGGGGGAGCGAGTGGCGAGTCGATCCAAACCAGCTCGCATTTTGTTGATGTTTTCGGTCATATCGCGATGACAGTTATGCTTTGTACGAAAAATAGGTGAGCTATACTTTACAGGACACTACTGTTACAATGTCATAGCAAAATAGTTGAGAAATATAGGCAATATCGGAGGAAAATGACGCGTGAAATGCTACCCACCTTGTAAACATAATAATGGCGCTGAATCTGCTGCGGAGTAGCCGGGAACCAGCGCAAGCCACGCAGGGACGGAATTACTCGACAGGGGGCGCGCGGGTGTGAGTTTCCCGCCGCAAAAAATGTATATTTGGTCGATTTGGGCATGTTGTTGGTGGTTGGATTACAGATCATGTACGTCACTGTAGCCGATCATGTACGATCATGTACGTCACATTAGGACAAAATACACAATAGAATGATTTATTCTGACACAACCCTACGTAATTTTACAGAATGCAGTGTTGTACATAACACTAGGCTGAAAGGAAGAACGAGCAGTGCAGTTCCTCACCATTAAATATGACAAGGTTACATGATACAGACATTTCAAGTTTCCCGATCATGTACGTCACTTTTTTCCACAAATGAAAGAACAAGGCTATGGGACAGGAAAGGGGGGGGAGCTTAATTTCTGTTATCCAGACCCTGTGTACACTAACGCATAACACATGTTGACACATTACAGTACATAAATATGAAGGAGGGATGCCAAATTAGACCATTTGTAATTACCCGATCATGTACGTCACTAGGCCGCTTTTTTTTTTTTTTTAATTGATTAATAAAATGGGTAGGGGGGGGGGGTGATTGGTTCTACATTTTACACTGTACTGGTTAAGTGGGTTAAAAGTAATAAAAAGGAGTGCAAAAAATTGGCTGACAGAAGGTATGAAGGGTGCAAAGAAGACAAACCGTGAGAAAATGTTACGATTTAATTGACAAAAATGTCATTCAGCCCCCACCCTTGTTGCACAATTGAATTATTTGGACAGTTTTTTTTCACCCCTGTTTCTGCTAAAAATAGTAATGGCCTGTAGGTTTGGTTAGATGAGTTAAATATCTTAGCACAGGGGGTAAAAGGTGGATTTTGTACTCTGCCGATCATGTACGGCCACCGATCATGTACGGCCACCGATCATGTACGGCCACTTTTTAGTTGCACTGATTTGGTGAGAGTGAGCCCTATATATACATGCTATCACATTAGCAGGTGTGGGCGAGCAGGTGGGTGTGGTGCCATCGCCTGGCTGCCTGTGTCCTTCACTGTACATCTCCACCAAAAAAACGAGTCTGTTGGAGTGTAAACAGCAATGATATCTGTGCTTCAGTTTCACCGTGTACACGTTGTGTCCTCGTATGTCCATGAAGGTGGTATTGTACAAACACCCTGTGGGTTGAGGGCCAGGTTTGGGACGGTGCAGTTGGCAGCGTGCTCGCACGACGCTCAGAAGGTCCCATGTTTAAGCCCCACCCTGGGTTAACTCAGCCCTAAATGAGTAGCATTCATCTCACTGTGCAAAAGTAAGGAAGAAGCAGTGACAAAATGTGGAGACAGAAATTTCAGAAGTGTAGCGACCATAGGCTGGTCCCCATGGGCACTGTGTATATATCCTGGAACCATGAGATACACCCCCTGAACGCTAAAGGGCCTGGCTCCATCATTGCACTGCCACTATAAACCCAGAGGTTTCTGACAACTCCATGATAAGTCAAGGGGCACGAGTTACACTTACTTTTACTATCTGTCCACACAATTAATATAATTCAAGATAATTTCCAGATAGTTGAAAAGAAATATCCAAAAAGGTCTTACAAAAAAGGTCTCACCTGGTATTACACAATATCTGTTATTGACCTACCATTGGAAAACCTTAGTATTTAAAGTGATAACTTATTCGCACTGACCATAACCAGAGGGCACCCATGTGCCTCCACTCTCGCCCCTCCCCCTTTGGCTACCCTAATACCATATGCCATATAAGGGATTTCTCATTCAAACGTGTTATTATAGCTATCACTACACTGCCTACTACTGCTCACCAACAACTGGGAGGTACCAATAGGTCGAATTACATATACAGGTCCACTACGTCACAGTGTGGGCAAACAAAGGCAACACGTGCTTAGGTAACCTCACCATGATAGCCACACACCAGGATTGCTACACTAAAATCCGTTTTTAAGTATCCCTTGATTATATTGGTACATAGCTTTCACTATATAATATGACATATTAAATGTATGTATTCATGTGTATCTAATGATACATGTATGGCTATTTATATTTATATATAACTGGTTGATTCAAAGTCCCCCTACCCAGTGGTCACAGTCCAGTGGTCTGTTTGCCCACCGCACCTCAGATATAGATAGAATAATCAAGTATATGTAACTCGACCTATATAGGCCTGCTGTAACCATAATGACCCTGCTGCAGTCGCCTAAGTCGTGGCAGCAGGCTCCACTGCAGGTAGTCAGTGCAGGGGAGGGGATACAAACAGGACAGTCTGGCCATACACGGCGGCAAGGGTGTGAACCTACAAGCAAGCACAGTCTTGGTGGTTGGGTGGGTATTAGAATGAGGGTGCGCCACTAGAAGTCCCCAGTCTCCTTTGAGCATCCCATTCTGAGGAAAATACATTATTTAAATGCATTGAAAGCTGACATGATTATCATAAGGCATAATAAAGAATATTCCTGGTATCCAGAATTTGCAAATAATTTTTAAACTAATAATATAGCCCCTTTTAGCAAAGTCCCCCCTCTGCCTTGCACCAACCTTGCTGCGGGACTGGCCCCCATAGCCATAGCACAGAGGGAGAGCAAAATCTGACAGAGAACCATGCACAGGTCACCAGTATAGGGCACATAGTGACGTACCCTCATCCTACTAATAAGTGGGTCATGGGACTGCTATAAATAGCTTCAGTTGCGGCCCATGCACGGCGGTGAGGGGTGAGCCTGGATAATTATGTATGCGGGGGTAATGGCCGAGTGGTGCTAGTGGTAGGTGAGAGGATACAACTCACATTAGAGCTGCGTCATTTATTACCAGCTGGGGGAGGGGGATCATAATAAAAACTGGAAAAGCTTCTATGCTGTGGGGTTGCCAAAACTAAATACAGTCCATTTAAATATTAATCACCACAAGTGATTCCACAGGACCATGCAAATGTTCATTTTTTTTGAGGGGGGGAGGATAATTTGCTCTTTTGGGCAAATCCACCAAGCACCCCCAGCTAGTAATAAATGACTGGGCCCTTATGGATACCTTGTGCGGATATGCCAGCTTGTAGTTATGTATGTGAGCAGTGCAGCGGTGCTATACCTGTATTGATGTTAATTACCCCCCCCCCCCCACACACATACACACACCACACACACTCCGTCATAGTCAGTTGTAATTATAATGACCCTTGTCCAATGAATAACAGGGATCCAGGGCACAGTCTACTTTGCATAACTCTACTTGTAGAGACCTGTGGGCGGGTCCTAGTCTGTGTCAATCAAAAAGATAGGCTGAAAAATGGATGCAAGCCAACGTACATACATAGACACTTTAAGAGTTTAATATTTCAGATCCACAAGTCATTTTCCTATTTTTTTTGTGACATTTTTAGAATTCAAAATATGTATGGCTTTCAATGGGATATTTGCAATATTTCTTTGCGTATGATGTAGGTGAATGTTCCATTATTCAATATCAGCTCTCAATATATTTATGGAACCAATATTTCCCAGGTAAAACTCAATCTGAAGTCAAGGTTTTAATATCTTGAAATGTCTGCACCTAAACGGTCGCTTAAGACT
Organism: Harmothoe impar; assembly: GCA_947462335.1. NCBI lineage: Eukaryota > Metazoa > Annelida > Polychaeta > Phyllodocida > Polynoidae > Harmothoe > Harmothoe impar. The sequence goes on from OX381714.1 coordinate 22,018,095, forward strand.
CAGGGTGGTAACCCTGAGTCAAAAATCTAGCGTGTGATCCTAATCACAAAAGACTCAGGGATTTGTTTTTCCTTTGAATAAATTGTATAATGCTATGTGTGTAATGTCCATGGTGTAATATGTATGTCTATAGTGTACTCTCTATTGTGTGTTGATACTGTCCACGGATCGTTTCCCGCCCTCGTACCCCACCCCAACCAACCCCACCCCAATCTAGTGTGTATGCCTCCCGGTCCCTGCACTCAGTACCCAAAAGGGGGCGTCACCTGCGTTCTCCATCTTCAACAACACCCCCTTTTCCAAAGATTTTTGAGCCAAAAAAAAACACCTTTCTCCCAAAAAACACGAGTATTTGGGGGTTCAAAAAGACCCCCTTTTTCTAAAAAACATAATTTATTTCCCAATACATTGTTTCAGGATATTCCCAGTATATCAATTACTGCTTCACCCTCCCCTCCCATCAAAATATATCCATTTTCTTGAACAGCCTAGGGATATAGTTAGAAAATCCCATGGGGATTATTTGAAAAAAAGCACCCCCTTTTCTGGAATTCGGTGGCATTTGAAAATGTTGAGGAAATGACACTTTTCCTGTGTTTTTAGAACGCAAGTGACATACATTATGTACACTAAGTGTGGGGACCGGGGTATGCCCAGTGTGCATGCCTAGTGTACATGTCTGGTGTATGCCTAGTGTGCATGGCTAGTGTACATGTCTAGTGTGCATGGCTAGTGTACATGTCTAGTGTACATGTCTAGTGTACATGTTTAGTGTGCATGCCTAGAGTACATGCCTAGTGTACATGCCTACCCCATCCCCTACACCAGCACCCACATACCTTAACATGTCCATAGATAGTTGAATGGTCTGACAAAAAGTGTCTCACCCACCCAGAATTGACATCTCCCATAGGCTTAACACTTAATGCCGAAATTGACGAAATGTCCACACTAGTACATGCCTAGTATACATGCCTACCCCATCCCCTACACCAGCACCCACATACCTTACCATGACCATAGATAGTTGAATGGTCTGACAAAAAGTGTCTCACCCACCCAGAATTGACATCTCCCATAGGCTTAACACTAAATGCCGAAATTGACGAAATGTCCACACTAGTACTGTTCATGTTTGTCTACAGTGAGGAGAAAATGATGTTTTTTGGATAGGTCTACTTTAGCAAATTTTTATCAGGGCGTTCCGGTAGGGGTAGAAGAATAATTTTTGTATCCCTGTGTAGGAAAGCAATTCAAATATCCCATTATGTGTACTTTTGATCAATTGGCCTAATTTTTCTATGGAAAATTTGGAAGTGATGCATCAGAGGAAGTGAGGGTTAGCTGTACTACACACGTAAGTTAAATGGCTCCTTTTTCCGTTTGAACGCCCAACATGGACGGTTAAACTAGCAATGTATTCGCGTTGGCCAACACTAGGGACATTGCAGTGGCGACCAGATGCTCCTCCCTCTGTACCTTATAAGGGCATAAGGATCGAGTGCCCATTCAAGCATGATATTATGTCTGTCACTGCACGGTACTGCCCATGCTATTTGGCATTATAACCCCACTAGCTGCCTGCTCTGACTACCAGTCCTGTGGCACCTGTAGGCTACCATGTGCATAATGGCCCCGGGGGGGTACTTGAATTTTTTATGATATGGGTGTGCGGCTGGACCAATGACAACCCTTACCCTTGCTAGGGAGCTTTTGCTTCAAAAACCTACCCTTGCTAGGGCACTTTTGGCCGAAAAGTCCTAGCTTTGAAGAGGAAAAACACAAAATGTACAATGGATGAGTAATTTCAGCGCGAAAAAATGGGCAAAAATGGAACATTTCGGTGAAAAACAGGTCACTTTGGTGAAAAAGTGACCCTTGCTAGGGCGATTTTGTCAAAAGTAGACCCTTGCTAGGGACATTTTGCTTTGAAACGACCCTTGCTAGGGAGATTTTGTTGAAAAACTACCCTTGCCAGCCGCACACCTGTGTATACAAAATATACTAAGTGCCCCCCCCCCCCCCGGACAGTGGGCTATGCACCACACTTGAGTAATCACCCTGCTTGTGGCACGTTCTTGGTCACAGGGAGAGATCATTCTTTGGAAAGGGGTGGGGGGGGGGCGGGCTTTATACATTCTGTCTGCTGATTATTCGGGCACCCCCTCTATTTTGCTCCCCAATTCTCTGCTGTGCATGTAAATTTGCTGGGAGAGGGGGGGATCATCCATCTTTCATTGGGGAGGACACATTTTTCTATCTTATGTTATTATAATTGAGGCAGACCCCTTACCCCCCAACAATGATCACTCCCATAGACCCTGAGTGAGGAGAGAGGGACAAACCTAGGCCACTATAGCCTACTCAGAAAGCTGATAATCCCCCCCCCCCCCACACACACACACACTGTGGTTCTACAATTGTAGCAGTGTGAGGCCGCTCTGGGGTCGTTATAGTAAGAATATTAGTTTGTGGGAGGGGCATAACACAACCTGTGGGCGGGTCCTAGTGTGTGGTAATCATAGCATAGGGCACAAGATGGATGCGCTCTGGCGAGGACAGACCCCCTTTAAGAAGTCCCCAACCTCCGCCGCCGAGGACCTCTTATTTGATAAAGAGACCCCCCTCCCCCTATATCGCCTAAGCATCCCCCCATCCCCAGCCGCAGGTGGCTATAGATATTGCATCCTTACGGCTCTCCTGTCTGTAGATTATTCATTTACACTAAGTGACTTGGCATTTTTAATCAAGGCGTTTGCACATAAGGGTTTTCATTCAATAGTACGTGAATATTAAGTGAAAGGCATTAAGTGTTCATAAACAGTAGATACTAATTATCCTGGCTCTGATGAAGGATCGTTATCTTGGAATAAGATGTGTAATTTTCAGTCCTGTTTTGGCGAGAAGCTCGCTGGCGTTGCATTGGTGCATCATGCCGACCCTTTGGGAGTGAATCAAATATATGGTTAGGCTCGGATCATGGCCTGATGCATAAACGTAGCACTGGTCAATAACTCACCAGGTCTGGAGTCATGCATTATGCCGACAGAGGAGTATGTTACATTAAGACTATTATGCTGCAATTAGAGGTCCTATAATCCTGTGGGAAAGACCTTTACACGTCCACGTTACAACCATATTTAGCAAACAAGTCTGTTGTATTAGACCAAAATGAGGGTATGCTTCAGGCAACATGGTTCGAAAATGAGGGCAGGTATAGGTCGGATTGATATTATGATTAGTTGTCTTTTTTTCTTATGAGGAAAGAGTCGTGAATCATCACATCAACTCGTAGCTCATCAGGATTTCTCAAGTGTGTTTTATTGGGTAATCATTGGATTCGGCACTTTGCCGTTCTGCCTCCATGCCCCCTTTCTCTTTTAGTAGGGATCTTGAAGTAGAACAACTCACCGTCATGCCGGTCTATATGTAAAGAAAGTTACAGATTCATGGCCTAAAATCAACATATATATTTACTACTGGCGATATAAAATTGATGAGATGAGATGAGGGATGTCGTCATATAAAAGTGTTACATATAATGTGATGAGTGTATCTAATATTGTGCTACTTACATGAAACAAGTATTATAGTTTCTCTTTATTGAGACTTTAAAGGTATCAAGGTCTTCAATCAACGTGTATTCAGCTTTAAGCCTATACCACACCTTAATTGCTCTACACACACAGCTTACATGGCTCAATCGGGGCATTCACATGTGGCGCTCTCACATATGGTGGAGAGGGCAGTAGCTGATTGGCCAGATTTTGTCCAACATTAGAGAAAGACCGATTTATATGAGCTGCACATTCTTTTGGGGGTATAAGTTCACCGTTAGTATTATTTCTCAGTTTCATAAGTGTTGGTAGAGTCTTTACCAGTAGTAGTTTTCTAATACCCTCCCAAAATTTGATAGGATCTTCTATTCTTCTTTGCAGAAGAGCGTTAACTTTTTCTTTTCTGCTATTAGATATCAAGACCTCAACATTATTCCGATAAAAGTTGGCTATTCTCCAGTCATCAACTGAGTTACTTGGTTCTTTCACATTTTAGATTCATAAATATAGGTGAGTGATCAGATATGTGGAAATCAAGCACACCAGATCTTTGCACATTGTGGACATTTGTGAAAATGTGATCAAGCAAGGCACCAGATATACTACGTGTGGGTTCTATTATAAGTAACTAGGGATATTACGAGATTGTTGGATATTCCTATCTAAAAGCCATTTCCCGATGTCAGACAAATATTAGGCCACTGAAGTCAGTGGGAACTTGTTATTTCTGCCCAAAGATTTGCTAAGATCTAGCTTCCCTAGGAACCTGTTGGCCTGAAGTCCCTAATTATACATTACCTCGCTGTCATAGGCGGACTCACAAATACCAAGGCCGAAAGTGACCACTCTAAAAAAAGATTGAAATCAAGGAAAATGTAAAGTTCTGAGCTTCATCCCTGAAATACATTTCCAGTCATGTATCACACAATGTATCACTAACAAGATAGTGTGGTGGACTACTTTCAGTTTCAGGTACGATGCTGAAAAAAAACTTTCTTTTATTACACATCTCATACCCGGCTACCAGTAGGTAATAAAGATGAATATATATGTTGGAGTTGGCAGCAACTTTATTCAGTTCGCGAACAAGAAGTCTGGTCATCAACAGAAAAAAATAAAACATCAGACACCCATAATAAAGTATTAGCCCTTTAAGGGCCACACAGTGCTATGCCCTTTCAGGTTCAAGTTCAATACACTAGTATTTATTCTTTTCTAAAATCAACGGTATATTACAGGCAGATGGTACCTAGCACACGCGAGTGCACAGACAAACAATTGAGTCTTAATGAAGTCTTAATCTTAAAATTTACTATGACACAGTTCGTGTGTAGTCTTGAATATGTCTTACAGAAATCTTAAAAAGGTAGTTAACTGGGATTCTGCCATTACTAACGAAGGGTAAAAAAGGAAAAATTGGGGTAAGACTGACTCAAAGCGTTTGTCGGTGCACTTGCTTGAGCTAGGTATTTCGTGTATATTGTAATGCAGTGTACATTTTTCTGTGTAAATGATATAAATATTCCAGAATAAAATTATCTGAGCCCAAATCAGGCAGCCCGATTGGGGTTGTACCTCAACCCAACAATTTGCCCAACATGGAACCTGTGTATAATCAATATATTAGTTAATTTTATGTTAAGATCAACATAAAAACACGAACATTTGATTTTCCTGTATTATACGAGTTTGAAGCAGAGCATAATGGGAAAATATGAACAAAATGAAAATAGACTTTTTTACACAATTAGGTCTTCAGCCCAGCCATCGGTCCAACATGAAACCAAGATCAAACAGCCAATCTGGGCGAAAACTAAATGGGCCATGTGCGGGTTTGTCACTAGGGTAGGTGACATGACATACTCTTGTCAATGCCCCTATTTGTCTAGATGAGCCAAAATAAACATGAACCTTATATCTAATATTAACTGTATCATTTGGTATATGAGACTGCTGTGAAATAAAGATGCTTGATAGGTGTGGGTAATTTTTAAGCAACACAATGTCTACAGAATCAAAGAGTGGATAACATGAACTTAGATATCAAATATATGAAGTGGAATGCAGGGAATACACTGCATTTGGTGTAATGAGCTAGATGATCCTTTGAGGGCAAGGAGCGCCATGCACATGGTCATCACATGCACCATATATAGTCTCACCACAGATGCTTTAACCATGAATCTAAACATAATATAGTATGTAGGTTCATGTTTTAAATTTTTCAAGCGCAGGCCAATTAGTTGCCAGGCCTGCATTGGTACTTGACAACTCCAAATGAACATGAAGCCTTGAGGCATCATGCCATTAATTGTGCAGTGACACTCCATATCTAATTGTCTTAACTTAATTTTAATTACCCGATAGTACATAAATGCCTCGCCATGGCAGCATCCATGCATCATGACGACAAAAGGCAGAGCACTATGTGGCCCTTATAGGGTTAACTACAGTTCTTAGCATCTGGATACCCATATCAAGGCGAGCATTGCAGACCGCTCCCAGTTTCTTCCCAGGCCATAGCCAGGGGAGCCAGTAGAGACAGAGGCCCTATGACATAGGCAGCTGCAGGGGCCAACATGGGGGTTGCTGGTGAAGATTTTGTAGGCTCCTGAAGCATCTGGTCTGATGTGGACTTTGCTTCATATTCAGCATGCACTTTGGTCAGCATATGCTTTTGTAGCTTAGCCTTTTGCCGGAAAGCCTGTCCACAGCTACACTTATATGGACGCTCGTCTGTATGTGACATTATGTGTGTTTTTAGATTGCCAGGCGTTCTGAAAGCTTTGCCGCACTCTGGACATTTATGGGGCTTTTCTCCTGTGTGGGTCATCATGTGTTGCTTATAATCTGACAGTTTGATGAAATGCCTATCACACATGGAGCAAAAGTGGTTTGATTCTCCAGTGTGGATTTTCACATGGCAATTCATGTAGTATTTATGCATGAACTCTTTGCCACATATGGGGCAGAGATACTTCTCACGTGAGTCTTCTGCCTTGTGGCTAAACTCGTGGTTGGTAAGAGTCTGCTTAGAAGAAAACCGTTTACCACAAGTTTCACATTTGAATGGTTTCACTTCATTGTGAGTGATCATGTGTGTTTTTAAACTACTTTCCTTATACAGTCCTAGACCACATATACTACACAGATACTTGCGTCCCTGTATATGCTTATACTTGACATGAGTCCTCAATTCCTCTTCACTCTTAAAGTGTGCTTCACACTGGTCACAGGGAACTGGTCGTGCATCACTGTGCACAAGTGAATGTCTATCAAGTGCTATCTTACGGAGAAAGGCTTTTCCGCATACAACACATTTGAAATTCTTTTCTGCTGTGTGAGTTTTCATGTGCCCGCCAAGATTACTATTGTCTTTGAATGCTTTACCGCAAATTGAACAAACAAAGGGTCTCTCCTCATTGTGGCATTTAATATGCACTCTAAGCCTGGCCGTGTCGATGAACACTTTGTTACATACAGGACATGTAAATGGTGGTTGGGGCTTTTGGTCAGTCTTCTTTGGTCTCCCCGGCTTCCTGCGACCTGGAATATAAATCCCTAGAACACTACTGGTATCCTGTTCAGTTCCTCTATTTGATCCCGCCTCTTTGGGAGCATTTTCAACTGTGGTTGGGGTTTTTGTGCGTTCATAAAGCTCCACCTCCCCCTGTACAGGGTGTGCTATATCACTGTCACAGTCTACAGACTCCTCAGCTCCTGTAGACTCCGCACTCTCTACATCTGCAGCTCCTCTCCTGCCCATGGACGGACAACTATCAGCAGATGCAGACTTTCTTGGTCTTCCACGTTTCTTACCCGGCACTGCTGAGCTTCCAGATACCACTGAAGATGAAGCTTTGCTCTTTCTTGCTCTGCCAGGTTTCTTTCGACCTCTTACATTTGACACTTCTCCCTTTTTTGGTCTTGTCCGTTTCTTGGTGGACATGGAGATGTCAGATTGGACTGGAACACTGTCCTCGTCCTCTCTGTGTCTGCCTGGTGATGAACAACTGTTAGACTTTCTCTGCTGTTTTCCTGGCTGCTTTGGGGCTGGACTCCAAATTGGAAATGCAATTGGTTGCAGTGTTTCTCTGGTGTTGTTTGTCGATGTTCTCGCCCACGGTTCTTCTCTCATTGTACCAGGACTCTCTGCTTCCATGTTGGACTGTGAGGGACATTGTGTGGTTGAACCTTCTGCTGAATTAGCAGCAACAAATAAGTTCTCCAAGATGACGGAACTACAATCAGCTGTTTCCTGAAGCAGGTTCTTGCTTACATCAACCTCACAGACTGGTAAACGTTGCTTTGCTGTCTCTGAGTATCGCTTCTTGAAAACTGTCAGAAGTGCGTAATACATCTCTATCTGTGCCAGGTCAAACTGACATGATCCACACATGACTGAATTCACAGGTACAGCTTCATTCAGCACTTTTTGCAGTCGGTCATGTAACTTGGCCATCTCACGGGCATCTTGTCCATCATCAGGCCCAGCATGCTGGTTGCAAACTATACAGGCAGCCATATTGGATTGTGCTTTGATATGTCACTTCTCAATTATAAGCATGCAATGAAGAAAAAGATTCCTCCATCCGCTGCGGTCACTTGCCAGTGTGCTCATTTGTACCCCATTGTGCCACACCTGAAAAGACAGAAAGAATATTGTCAATAAAGTCAGGAGTGTGAGAATTAAGCAATATTTCTACATCTAAATACATTCAATCAACAAAGAAGAGGGATTAAATCTGGATCATCCACGACGAGGATTCGATAGGAAAATAAAAGCCGGCTGATAAATCCCCTACATAGACATTGGAGCCTGGTAAATAATCTGAATATAATAACCTAATAAAAAACATGTTACTGTACTGAGAAGGGAATGCATAGTTACATCTCCATTTTGATTTAGATAAGGATCTAGTTTACTGTAGATGTAACTAAACTCGTCACGTAAAAAAAAAAAGAGGATAGGTATCGGGAGAATTCAAAATCTTTCAAATTCTCTTCATTTTTTTAATTTCGTTTTTACACATAGTTAGAACATGATTTATCCCATGGATGCCAATTACCAAAATATAAATTCCGTAACTGGTTAGAGTTCTTAGAAATACAAATAGTCTATAATAAAAAGGTTTGTCGCTCTTCCCACTGATTTTTCATTTCTACACACTCTCATCACCCTGCGCATCTCCAAAATTGTGCTTTGCAAATTTTATTGGAAAAAATGATACAGATTTGATTGTCAGGGATGAGAGTCGTATATAATATGGTCATATTTCGTATCAAATTAAAGCTTATTACAACCTTTGCATATCCTTCATCTTTTGATTACTAAATTGTGAATTTAGTTTACCGAGAGCCTACATTCCCCTACCCATGTGGCTCTCATCGAAAAAGAAGAAAATAAAAAACTTCATCATATTTTTCATATCTTGGTGATGAGACACAAGTGTTTTCTATGAGTGGCTTTAGTGTAGAAAGACTTTTATTTCATGGTGAATACGGCACTGCCGTATTTAACACCCCCGTGAAATGACCCTTGCCCGTCAAAATTGTTGATTTAACCACTATAAAGTAGCTTTTTCAGAGCAGTTAAGTGGAATTTTGACAATTATTGTTAATAAGGACATGAAATAAACACAAAGGAGCACTCATAGAGTTCCCCACTGAGGGTTATTTCACTTGGCTTCGCCTCATGAAATAACCCTCAGTGAGGAACTCTATGAGTGCACCTTTGTCTATTTATTCACTTTAAATCACATAAGAATATAATATATGACACAATGTAATTTGAACACATTTTATTCATCTTTGAGAAACAATATACAACAATATCAACGACAACACTGTGTTAGGATATATACACCTTGCATACAGCCTCAGATAAAAAGATGTAATTTTCACTTTAACACTTTGATACTTTTCGGTATTTTGGTGTTTGGTGGACCCACCCCCCCCCCCCCTCCCATTCCAAATTCCTGGGTCTGCCCCGAAGAATGTCAGTTTGTTTATCAATCTTTTATTTACATGGGGATATTCATTGACATACCATCAATATATTTATTGATGGTTGCATTGAAACGACTTCCTGGTAGGTACATTTTAACTGGAAAATAGAATTACAATGCACCTGGACGGTTATACATTTAGAGGACTTTTGCCCCCAACCCATAATACAAGGCCGTTGCATGAACACTATGTATGTCAGTGCATAAGGAACATTTCCAAACCCTGTACCCTAGCGCCTGTACAAGACTGATACTCATTTGAAACCTGCGACTTAAAGATTACCGTGATATGTGCAAACAATTGTAACTAGCTTGTATCAAGACAGGAATATGTGGCCAAACATTTTCCCTTATTGTCCACAGACAATTCAACCTCATGTATGAGAACAATGTTCATTAAAGCTTGACCGTCATGGTCAAAGTGAGGCCAAAAGCACTTTTGGATGTAATTCAGTTTTGATTCACAACAGGGCTCTTAAGGGCTGGGAGCTCAGCTCTTACAGACACAAGATAGGGTGAATATGTTATAGCTGGACAATGCTCATGGTCCCCTGTCCAAACACTGCTGCCCTCTGGTGGAACTGTTATTTTAGTCTATGTATGGAAAATGCTGAACTTATTCCCTGACGGCCCAGCTTTAATGTGCTATGTGCTGAGAATGGAAGAATACAAAAAGATTGAACGTGTGATTAACATCACAAATGACTCAGGGTGAGGGTGATAAAGTGATTAAATTGGTTGACTGAAAGACAGAATCTATAAATATTATTTCAGGAACACTGAATTATTTGTCATTTCTGACCGCAGAAACATATTCCCGAGTATGTTATCACATGTCAGTCAAGCAGGTGGGTGTGGGCGACCAGTTAGGTGTGGGCAAGCAGGTGGGTGGGGCCATCTGCCGGCTGCCTGCGTCCTTGACTTTACTTCTTTGCCAAAAAGCGAGTCGATCAGAGTGTAAACGGCGATGATATCTGTTTCAGTTTTGTCGTTTACATATTGATTCCGCCGTCAGTCGCGGTATTGTACACACACACCCTTGGTGGGAGGAGGAGGGGGACCCTGTGTCAAAAATCACCGGTCTGTACCATACCCCTCAACCAGCCATATCAGCCTCCCCTGCTCACACCCCTGAACCTAGATTGTATCTGTCCACACATTAATGTAATTCAAGATACTCAAAGATAATGCAGGACCAGCACACAGAAAAGGTCTTACAAAAAGTGTCTCACCTAGTATTACAAGATACCTGCCATTGACTTAGCACGGGATGTTGTGTGGACCGTAATGTAGACGAAAATCAATTCTAGTACTTAAGAGTTTAATTTCTCTAAACACTTTTTTTGTTTTTTTTGGTCACGTTTTTTATTTTCAATATTTCAAATGGTTAGCAATGAATATTGATATAAGTGACTGATGTTCCATAAACCTGAGTGTCTAATCTGTCCATCTTTCAAGTTTTTACATTTTTTGAACCATGAACTCATGTCAAAATTCACCCTCAAAAATAAAGTTTCGCTATCTTGATGCAACCCCTCATGAGGCGTTGCATAAGACTCTGGGTGGTGTACCACCCTGAGTCAACTAGTTACAAGCTACATATCTATGGTCCTGTGAGGAGACAGTTGTCTTTTCATTCACAACTCATGAAGAATAAGATTGAACGTGTGATTAACATCACAGATGACTCAGGGTCAGGGTGATAAAGTGATTGAAATGATGGACTAAAGAACTGAATCTGTAAATATTATTTCAGGAACAATGAATTATTTGTCAATTCTGAGAGCAGGAATGTATTCCTGGGTCAAAACTACCCTCAAATCATGTGTCACACTAGTATGTGATCATATTTCAGCTGAGCAGGTGTGTGTGGGCGAGCTGGTGGGTGTGGGTGAGACGGTGGGTGTGGGCGAGCCGGGGTGTGTGGGCGAGCAAGTGCGTCTGGGCAAGCAGGTGGCTGTCGGTATCAGCGCCTGGTGGCGTGTAACCGCCGTTTTACGTCTCGGCCGAAAAGCGAGTCGATTGGAGCGTCAGCAGCGACACCATCTTCGGTTCTGTTTCGCCGTGTCGGCCGGCCGCGGGGCGGCGTGTGTAACAGATGATTAACTCCCCCCAGTCAATTACCACTGCCGACATATCTAGCAGAGGGGGGGGGGGGGTACTCGCATTTCCATATAGTCTTTGTAACGATACGTGCATTGTCAGTGCAAAGTGAATCAGGGTTATCACAACACTGATCTGTTACACAAATAATATCAAGTAACCTCCCCTGTAAATTACCTCTAGTACTTAAGTGTTTGATAGATGTCTGAAAAAAAGCGTCTCACTTACCCCTCCCATAGAGATAGCATTGGTTGTCACGAACTATCCAAATTTGGGGTTATCGGTTATCTACACGCTCCCATAGAGCTCTATGCTGAAGCAAATTACCAGCAATTACTGCCTAATATTATTTTTCGTTTTTTAGGGGGTTACAGTTGGAATTTGTAAAAAACAAATACACCATTAGATAGATATTGTGGAAAGTGATCTAATGACACCATGCAAGATGCAAAGAGTGAAATATTGACCAAATGGGAGCAATTTCATTTTTTCAAGGAAAAGAGGTGTCCAGAATCGTCTCACTAGACTCAGGGCAGACCCTGAGTCAATTAACTAGCAAAAATATATATGAAACAAAAAGCATTAGGGTAAACCGCCCCTAAGTGGCCCCCCTACAGGACAAGTACCTATAGTGGCCCATCTATACCTCTAAACACCAGTCTTTATGGTCCTTTTTTCCTGATTTGTTAATACAGATATGAAAGAAGAGACAATTATCTACCAATATCACAGTTTATATTCTCCATAGAGTAGCCACAGTGTTTTCTACAGAGTGCCAAACATGACATGTTTGTGTGACATGTAGCCCTCTTTTCATTGAGAGGTTTCAAGAAAAAGATATTTTATACCTCAACAGTGTGCCTATAGTTTTCCAGTAAGATCCAAACTTTCACCTTGTTTTCGACACATATTATCTTTACATTAACATGTCATCTTCATTTGGTGAAAATCCTATATTAATTAGGTAGTTTTTACTGATTGATTGTCACCACTACAGGAGTACCTAAAGTGGCCCAGGGGCTCAACCATGAGTGGCCCACCAACAGTATACGTTATAATATGCTAGGTGTAGGGTGAGATCTGTTCCAAGATCCAAAATAAATGGATGCCCCCCCTATGACCCAATAAACAAAAAGATGTCTTATAATGTGGGGAAAATGTCTTTTTCATCATTTTTGACTATAGAATTACATGGAAATCAACCTCATTTGTGGTCAGAGTAAAACTGGTCCATTAAGTTTCGAACCCAGGATCTTCTGTGTGCTAGGCTAATACTGTACCTCTACCCTATTCTGGATACATGGTGTTAGAACTGCTGAAAGCTATACTTGTATGACATTGAGACTGTGTGAGTATGTACCTTGGGAATTCAGATCCACCCCTTCTGTAATAAGGGACCTTATGTCCATGTTTTATGAGCTCTGTCAGGATTGCTAAAGGTCCCTATAAATATATGTTATACCTTATAGCCACAGCTTAGTGCTGAGTGAACAAAAAATAGGGGTACTTCTACACTCCCCACACTTGTCCAGCCCCTGTGGCTACATAGGCAGGGCTTGGAACTTTAGTGTGAGAGGTCCCTGGTTCCGGTCTCCCCACAGTTGAGACCTTTGTTTTTTGGTGAACCATATCATAAGAACATAAAATAAGGTTATACATGGAAAAGTTCCTAATGTTGTTTTTTTGTTCAATGGTACACTATGCCCCCAGGGGCAGAAATGGGTATAATTATGCCCAGAGCTTAACAGAACAGAAGGCAGCCCCCAAGAAGGCAAGATAGAAGAGTAGGCTTACAGCATATTCATAGGCTTGCTATTGGAACCAACAATGTGCATGAGGCTATATTTCATTATATTCTAATGGAACCTAACAATTGTAACCACATTTACCAAGTTACAGATGCATAAACAGTGTTTTATTGGAGTGGGCCACTCAAGGTACAAGCTGGGCCAGTAATGGTACCAATTCAATGTCCAAAGGGTACCTTACTTTAATCAGCATTTTCACAATATATTACATAGAAATCAATATTTTTGACTTGTCTATATCATTCCAAATGGTGTCCCAATGAAAAGTGCTGCATACTTCTTGAGGATTGGATCACTCTTTCTACATGTAATATTGTATCAAAGTCAGTCTTGTGGGTTTCAGCTCCTCAACAGGGCCACATATGGGCGGTTTACCCTACTTGAGATTGCTATACAAATCAAGTTTTCAATACATCTTCAACCATTTTTCCCGGGTGTAGCCCGTTAAAAAGGCTATCATAATGTGATGCTAATTGACTACAACTAGTGGAACGTCAATGGTTACTTAAGTATAGAGGTGTTACCACGATAAGCACAACTACAATGTGTGTCACGGCCTTATGGCAACATCTGATGGCAGTAACTCGCCGGCGCTGTATTGATATATCATGATAATCCGTTGGGAGTCTATCAACGACACAGGGCTGCATCCAATAAGTCAATCACAGGTAATTGTTGGTTGTTTGATTCATACTACACACGACAGGATCTGACTGATAAGCCAAGGCCATCTGCTGCATGTCTCCTATACCTAGAGGTAGGGGTGGTGCTATGGGGAGGGGGGCCGCTGCTATGGGTTCAGACGGGCCGAGTGGCAAGGACGCCGGCAACACTTGTGGCAGGAACCCGGGAAGCACTTGCACTTCCAGCGGCCTATTGACAGTTACAGGCACATTTCCCGTGTGAGCAGGGTTGGATTTGGCTTCAAACTCCGCATGCACTTTAGTACGCGTGTGCCTCTCCAGCTTTGACTTTTGCCGGAACGCCTGTCCGCAGGGACACTTGAAGGGGCGCTCGTCTGAGTGGGACATCATGTGTTGCTTGAGGTGGATCTTGATCCTGAAGTTCTTGCCGCACTCTGTGCACTGGTGTGGTTTGTGGTCCTGGTGTATCAGCATGTGGGTCCTGTAGGCACTGCCTGAGATGATGGACTTGTTACACACGGTACAGAAGTGCTTGGACTGCCCGGTGTGGACGATCATGTGTGTGGCCAGGTACGACTTGTTGGAGAAGGACTTGCCACAGATGGGGCAGAGCTGCTTCACACGGCCCTCTTCTGTGTGCGACAACTCATGGTTCTTTAGGGTCTGCTTGGTGGAGCAGCCTTTACCGCAGGTTTTACATTGGAATGGTTTCACATCGCTGTGAGTCAATATGTGAACCCGTAGATTCCCTGCAGTGTACATTGCCAGCCCACATATATTGCAGAGAAACTTTCTCCCCTGCACATGAGCTAGCTTAATGTGAACTTTTAAACGGTCTTGGCTCTTGAACCTTTTGTCACATTGATCACATGGAAAAGGCAATGAATCTAAGTGGACAAGAGAATGCCTTTCAAGATATGTTTTACGTATGAAAGCTTTTCCGCACACTTCACACTTGAAAGACTTTTCTGCCGTATGAATCTTCATGTGCCCATACAGATTATTTTTCAGTTTAAATCCTTTGCCACATATTGAACACACATGTGGTCTCTCATCTGAGTGGCTTTTCATGTGCTCCTGGAGCCTATGCTTGTCAATGAGTACTTTATTACATACAGGACAAGCAAGAGAAGCTTGGGGTCGGTGTTCGATTCGTCTTGGTCGTCGTTGCTTTCTTCGAGCAGCTGGCTTGTGGGCTGAGTTATTACCACTTAGATTCTGGTTCTTGAGGGATTTTCTGTGTTTTGTATTACTCACTGTTGATTCAACAACTACAAGAGCATTTCCCAATGAGGGTGAGTCTGGGGAGGGTTCAGCAGCTTCTAACTTCACTTCTGTTGTCTCAGTTTCCTCTGCCATACATGTCTCAGCTTCCCACTCTCCAGGTTGAGTATCTGCTGAGCCTGAGGAATCTCGAGAAGAATCAGACCTTCTTGGTTTTCCCCTTTTCTTAGCATGCGTTGCAGAGGCTCCTGATCCAACCGAAGCTGATGGTTCAGTCTTCCTGGGTCGACCACGTTTTTTGGGATATGCAACCAGGCTTGATGTTGAAACACTTTTAGATTTATCAAATTTTCTGGGTCTGCCTCGCTTTTTATGGGCAATGACACCGGTTGGGAATGGATATGAGATATGCTGAACGAGTTCATCTATATTGGTATTGGCAGAGTCCTCAGGTAGAGATGTGTCTGCTTCTTCTTTCACTGCTTGTACACCAACAAGTTCTGATGGCACAGAAATCTCAGGACGACCATCTTTTGTTGTGATATTAGTGTACAAGGGCAAATATCTGCTTGAACTACTTGATTGATCACCACTACCAAATATACCACCCAACAAGTTCTCTGTACTACCAGGGTCCGCTGACTCCTGCAGTATATTCCTGCTGGTTTCACCCTCCAAACTTTGTAGGCGTCGTTTTGCTGTCTCTGAGTATCGCTTCTTGAAAACTGTCAGAAGAGCGTAATACATCTCTATCTGTGACAAGTCACACTGACATGATGAACACATGACAGCATCCACAGGTACGGCCTCATCCAACACCTTCTCAAGTCGTGCACACAGACCGGCCATATCGCTGACATCTTTCACGTCATCAGGCAGAGTCTCCTGGTTGCACACTATACAGGCAGCCATGTTGGATAGTGTTGTGGGATTCATGCACCGTTAGACCCTGATACAAAGTCCCACTGCCTGGCTTTGTGTTAGCAGACTCCTTCCTTGTGAGACTCATATAATAAGAGGCTCACAGCACGACCTGGAAAGAGAGAAATACTACTATCAGTGCAGATTCTTGGAATGCCAGATGCTTTGAAGTTAGATTTTGGAAAAGATAACACTATAGGCCCGAAACAATGTGTCGTTAAACTAGTACAGCAATTATCTTAATTATATAGCATGGGTGGTGCATGAGAGTTGGGGGTTAGGAGAGGCATCCTTGTAGCTTTCAGCGATTTAGTCCTGCCATCTTTTGATTTTTGATAGATAATGAGATAAGACATGCATCTGGAGGAAGCCTTTAGGCAAAGCCATCTGCACTGACTAGTAGTATATCTGCCTCAATGACTATACCAGTCCTGTAACAGGATAACAGGATTAAATTACGTCTTTGACAGCGCACAGACCTACAGGTTTCTTTCAGTGAATGAAATGGTTCTGCTATATACTTTAATATAGCATTACACACAATAACAACTATTGGGACAGTTACATCTATTTTATAATTTTTAAACATCGCCCCTGATCTAATAGATACATCCTTCCTACAAAACATAATCCAATAAAATTAGCTGCTGACCACGAAACATTTGAACACTGGTCGGTAGCATAAAACCACCTGAATATGCACTAAATAAATTGCATTTTTCCCATTATTTGATTCAACTTAGCAAACATTCAGCAGCACATGTGTGTAATTTTTTATAATATTGGCATTATTTTCAACCTAATCTGCTTTATTGACACTCACTAGAATTGCCAGCGTCAGACACAGTGTGGTAATGACGCAAATACGGGATAGCTCTCCCAGGTGAGAAGACAAACGTTTAGAGCATTATCTTAATCTTAAGTCTTAATTCAGTGTCTTAAAAAACGAGCTGCAGCACTCCATTTAGTATGTTACTGGTGGTCGAGCGGTGCAGTGTTTCCGCGCGAACTTTTACACAAAGATTAAACGTGTGATTAACATCACAGATGACTCAGGGTCAGGGTGATAAAGTGATTGAAATGATGGACTAAAGAACTGAATCTGTAAATATTATTTCAGGAACAATGAATTATTTGTCAATTCTGAGAGCAGGAATGTATTCCTGGGTCAAAACTACCCTCAAATCATGTGTCACACTAGTATGTGATCATATTTCAGCTGAGCAGGTGTGTGTGGGCGAGCTGGTGGGTATGGGTGAGACGGTGGGTCTGGGCAAGCCGGTGTGTGTGGGCGAGCAAGTGCGTCTGGGCAAGCAGGTGGCTGTCGGTATCAGCGCCTGGTGGCCTGTAACCGCCGTTTTACGTCTCGGCCGAAAAGCGAGTCGATCGGAGCGTCAGCAGCGACACCATCTTCGGTTCTGTTTCGCCGTGTCGGCCGGCCGCGGGGCGGCGTGTGTAACAGATGATTAACTCCCCCCAGTCAATTACCACTGCCGACATATCTAGCAGAGGGGGGGGGGGTACTCACATTTCCATATAGTCTTTGTAACGATACGTGCATTGTCAGTGCAAAGTGAATCAGGGTTATCACAACACTGATCTGTTACACAAATAATATCAAGTAACCTCCCCTGTAAATTACCTCTAGTACTTAAGTGTTTGATAGATGTCTGAAAAAAAGCGTCTCACCTACCCCTCCCATAGAGATAGCATTGGTTGTCACGAACTATCCAAATTTGGGGTTATCGGTTATCTACACGCTCCCATAGAGCTCTATGCTGAAGCAAATTATCAGCAATTACTGCCTAATATTATTTTTCGTTTTTTTAGGGGGTTACAGTTGGAATTTGTAAAAAACAAACACACCATTAGATAGATATTGTGGAAAGTGATCTAATGACACCATGCAAGATGCAAAGAGTGAAATATTGACCAAATGGGAGCAATTTCATTTTTTCAAGGAAAAGAGGTGTCCAGAATCGTCTCACTAGACTCAGGGCAGACCCTGAGTCAACAAGGGACAATAAAATTGAATTGAATTGAATTGACAAACCTGCGGAGTCACTAGATGCTGCCCATTCTGTGTGTAATCTTAAATTGCCACTTCTGGCATAATATTAAAGTCTTCTTTAAAAACCAAGAAAAGAAG
Organism: Harmothoe impar; assembly: GCA_947462335.1. Lineage (NCBI taxonomy): Eukaryota > Metazoa > Annelida > Polychaeta > Phyllodocida > Polynoidae > Harmothoe > Harmothoe impar. Next base: position 22,036,509 of record OX381714.1, read on the forward strand.
AACGGGGGTTTGGGGGGCAGAGCCCCCCATATCAACATAAAGACACCATCCATAATTAAGATAACATCAGAAGGATTAGGGTTAGGGTTAGGTTCCCCCTATGACAACGATCTGTCATAGGTTCCATTGGCAAATTGCCCTGGTCACTCCATTGGGTGGTCGAGCAGTGCAGTGCACACTACTTAAGACTATTAAGACTGTCTTAATAGTCTTATTAAGATAACGCTCTAAACGTCTGTCCTCTCACGTGGGAGAGCTATCCCGTGCGTGCGGTAATGACAGCCACTGTGTGCAGCTAAGTCTACCAACCAGCAGTGACTTCTGTCAATGTTGACGGTTCACTCTCACATATTGGGTAATGATCCCGCCTGTCAATATAGATGATTGGTGGGTTACTGGATGTGATTCCCAGTAACACTGAATCAGTGTACTGATACTTGCAATCTTATATCTCAATGTATTTCATAATTCTACTATGATAGTAAAGCAATAAGATTAGAATGAAATAAGTGATTTGAAGCATTTTATTTAGAGCAGTATTTATTTATCATCATAGCAGGGTGTACACCATCATCTAGCTTGTCGTTTTAAACTCATCAGATGCTGGCATGCTAACAATAAGTGTCCATTGTAATAGACAATAATAGACAACCACTACATGTCTCAATATCAGTATCATATGGCCATTGTGCAAAATGATATATCTTGGTACAGGCTGGCTTTCCATATCATATCATTTCTGTTCTTCCGAAAAAGATATGAAGATAATAATTATAATTGTGCACTTTCCATTGTTCCTACACAGTGACATAATAATTAGTACATGAAATACTCAGTGAAACCGTATGGTGCACCATAATGAAGAAAATCAAGGCCTTGTGTTCATGCGTGCTCATGATACCAACGCTGTACCAATGACTCGCCTACACTGGTCATGCTCTGAGGGTCCATCAACCTCATATGGACCATGATGCATGAATACAGCAGCAAATACATACTCGCTGCTGCTACATTCATGCATCATGGCGACAATAGGACACCGTGCATTATGACACGAAGCTGCGGTACAGATACAGTACTCAGCTGGATTAGACAATGAAAGACAATGCCAATAGTATGTCCGTTTTCAGGATAACGTTTGATCTATTCCGTTATAAAGACCCCTCTCCCATCCTTATAGTTTCATAACAATTATAAAGCAGAGGGACTATGGAGAAAATAATGATGAATACGTATCTAGTACCTTATATGTTCTTCCATTAAAGTGCAGTATATATATATATATATATATATATATATATATATATATATATATATATATATATATATATATATATATATATATATATATATACCCGCACCTGATTAATAATTACAACCAGTATTGATAATGTTCTCCACTGCGGCGGCGCTTTCCTCTATGTATCTAATCACTGCACCCCGCACACCCACACATACCTGGCTCCGTCCCTGAACCAGTAGGTATGACCAACACGAAGAGTAGTGTCCCATGCCTTATTACTCCAGAGCAACTTAAAATTGTTATGTTGTGAAATGCTATATGTATTTAACCAATAATGTATGTCTGACGCTCGCACAAGGGGCTGTATCGCTGGATATCGGCGCGAGTGCGAAGCACGAGTGACGATATCCAGCGATACAGCCCCGAGTGCGAGCGTCAGACGTACATTATTAGGTTTATTATACGATTTCATTAACTCCTTAATGCATCATGCCAACCCTATGGGGTTGATACACTCCCAAATGGTCGGCATGATGCCCTGTAGGCCTACCCACGTCAGTGGCCGGCAGCAGGCAGGCAATCCCACTCCCACCCCGCACCTCTATCTCTCGAGTCTGTGGTTTCCCTGCTATAGGCTCACAGTGCTTGGAGTAAGCAGCAGGGCGCCAGTGTAGGCAGCACCCTGCCGCAGTCCCACTCTCACCCCCCCCCCCCCCCCCCCCTGCAGACTTGAATATATCCAGCGTTTCCCTCACGCTGTACCATCCCCGCTGTGGCCAGGCAGCTAGCGCGTCGGATTGACACACCGCTGGACCCGGGTTCGATCCTGGGACGAAAAACGCCCTTTTTTAAATTGCTTATATATATATAAAAAAATTGCCCTAGAATTTTTTTAACAAATAGATAAGTAAAGTCCAACTTCTACCTTTATAACAAAAAAAGAATTATAAAAGAATTTTGATTTTAGGGGAAATTACATCAAAAAGAGTGTTTTCTTCCATAACTCGCTAAATAATGCCTCTACAGGGCTGAAACTCCGTCTGTAGAATCCTTGTTTTGTACCCTACCTTACCCATCGCCCCCACGGCGTAGCAGGTAGAGCGTGCGACTTCAAGTCTTGATGTAGCGTGTTCGAGTCCCCATGGAACCCCGGATTTTATGGGGGACGAAATTTCGGAATCGCTCAGGACCACCGGAAACGGGATGATATCCCCCGGAAACGTGCTGATATCCACCGGAAGGGTGCCGATATCACTAGATATCAGCACGGGGATATCACAGAAAAAGCACGATGAGTGGCCCGATCGTATAATAACTAAAAGTATGGCCTCATAGACAGTGTCATGCTGCATGAACGCATCATGTTATGGCTACATATAGAGAGGAATCACTCGTAACTGTCAATAACACCGTTTTTAACATTAGTCAAGTTAAGTATGTTTCTTTTTTGTAATTGTTGTATTAAGATATGATTTGAGTCTGAAAAATATGAAGTAGACCAAAGTGTTGTAATCGTAATTGTTAATGTCTACACCCAGCAAAGAACATGATAAATTAAGCAAAAAGCTAAATGCTGTGAATTGAGTGCACCGTACATGTTGTTAACAAACCCTAGGGCCTTGCTCTATGTAACTGATTGATAAGCATCATAATATGTGCATATGAATTGAAGTTGATACTATTGTTTAAAATCACTCTGTATAATTATATTGTGGAAGACAATAAAAACCTTTCCAAACCAAATCGTTAATTCTCAAGAGACGTGTCTTCCTATCAGTGTAAAGAGATTGAGGTAGTCTGAAGTCAGAGTTGCCTTCTTATCAGTTCAAAATCTTAACTGACAACTTGTCTAAAAGGTCATCATTTATTGCTGCCTTGGTCTATAGATACACGGTCTCTGTCTCCACAGTGACAGTGTAGAGCTCTTCCTGCTGACTCCCTATAACTACAGGAACAGGTCTGTCCATGGTCAGAGTGTCTTCAGCAGGCTGCTGGGGGGCCACTACAGTTGGCAGAGGGAGGCCCATGACCAGGGGCTCTGGGGAGGCTGGGGGGTCGGGGGGTGGCCCATCTAACACACCAGCAGCAGTAGCAGGGGGACCTGACCCTAACTGGGCCTCATACTGTGCATGGATCTTTGACCGCAGATGTTTCTGTAGCTTGTCCTTCTGCCTGAAAGCTGATCCGCAGGGGCACCTGAAGGGGCGTACATCCGAGTGTGACTTCATGTGCTGCCGGAGGTTGTCGATGCTGGTGAAGGCCTTGCCGCACTGGGTGCACTGGTGGGGGCGTGTGTCCTGGTGGGTCAGCATGTGGCGGCGGTAGATGCTGCCCGTGGCATACGCCTTGTTACAGATACCACAGTGGTGGGTCGCCTCCCCCGTGTGCAGCCGTATGTGGGGCGACAGGTTGGACTTGTTCAGGAAGGTTTTACCACAGATGGGGCAGAGGTGTTTAGGACGGGCGCCCTCTACATGGGACAACTCATGGTTCCGCAGGGTGAGCTTTGTGGAGCATCTCTTACCGCAGGTTTGGCACTGGAAGGGCTTCACTTCACTGTGGGTCAAGAGGTGCACTCGTAGATTCCCTACCGTGTATGTTGCCAACCCACATATATTGCAGAGAAACTTTCTCCCTTGCACATGTTCTAGTTTGACATGAAGCCGTAGGCGCTCTTGGCTCTTAAATGTCTTTTCACACTGGTCACATGAGAAAGGTCGTGACTCGGTGTGGACGAGGGAATGTCTATCAAGTGCCCTTTGAGATATAAATGCACTGCTGCATTCTGCACACTTAAAGACCTTCTCTAATGTATGGGTTCTCATGTGCTGTCTCAGACCACCCGAGTCCTTGAACGCTTTACCACATTCTGAACACACATAGGGTCTCTCATCTGTGTGACGTTTGGAGTGGGTTGTGAAACTAGTTCTGTCGTTGAATACTTTGTTACATACGGGACATGTAAAAGGTGGCTGCGGGTCGTCTTTCCGTGGTCGTCCTGCCCGTCTCTGACCTGAAAACGTGGCCGTTTCTGCATCCTGTTCTGGTTTTCTTTGCTGTTCTTTCTTCTTGCGTGTAACTGGGTTACAACTAGGGTCCTGGGACTTTTGAGGTTTTCTTTGTTTTCCTTTATTAACAGCAGAGTGACCCGCTACAATGCCACTTCCAGATGAGGTGGGGGGGTCATGGACTTCAACCTTTACCAGACCTAGATCTACAACCTCAGACTCGGGTGTCTCCAGTGCAGTTTGTCCAGGTGCAGGGGCGCTTAGCTTCTTATGTTTCTTATCAGAGACTCCAGTTCTAGGTGAAGCCAAAGGTTTGCTCTTTTTTGGTCTCGTGCGCTTCTTGACGACACTCATCTGCTCATTCTTCCGAGGTCTTCCCCGTTTTCTGGGAGGGGCAACATCAGTAGACCCTTCAATTTGCCTTGGTGTTTCAGGTTTCTGTGACACTACTACTGAACTTGGGTCTGGGTATTCATCCAGTGTTTCTCCAATAGGTTCTGTATTGTCACTAGACGCCTCATCTGGGAATTCTTCTTTCACTGTTTGAACATCAACTATTTTAAGTTGTCCAGGTGCAGAACTGATCGCAGAATGACCTTCTCCTGCCAGTTTATTAAGTGAGGGTGAAGGAGAAGCCAAGGTTTCTGATGAATGAACTGCCCCAAATATATTCTGTAAGTTTGGTGACATTAAGTCAGCTGTGTCAATGAGTATATTCCTACCCCTGTCATCTGCTGTGCTTTGTAAACGTTGTTTTGCAGTCTCTGAGTATCGTTTCCTGAAAACCGTCAGAAGTGCGTAATACATCTCTATCTGCGACAGGTCAAACTGACACGAAGCACACATGACAGAACCCTGTGGTACCGTCTCATTCAGCACCTGTTCAAGCCGTGTCCGTAGCTTGGCCACCTCACTGCCATCTTGTACATCACCAGCCAGGGCCTGGTTACAGACTATACAGGCAGCCATATTGGTTTGTACTTTGGAATTAAAACATTATCAGTTCCCTGTACTCTATCTCTTGGTCCGGGTGACGTTACGCTGAGTTCTCGGTGACATGAATGCCGCACATTATTTAGCCACACTGCAGGACCTGGAAGTAAAGAAACACTCCGGTCAGTGTGGGCTGCGGCATGTCTGCAGGCAGTCAGTGTCATCAGTTATTCAACCAGATTAATATCTCTTTGGACGTTTTTTCCTTTTCTTTCTGATAACTCTATGTAAGCATTATGTACTGGATCATGCTGCCTCTACGGGGGTAGATACACTCCGGATGATGCAAACTAATCTGCTGCGCTATATCTATTGAAAATAACAAAAAGCTACTCTGTGTACATGTTTGTATATTGGTGCTGGTGCTCGCATCAATAGGAATGTCTCCATACCACAATGGTGTCTCTTATAGTTAATGCCTCTAACTGCGCTGTTTTAATGCAGTATATCTATCTGTCGTCATGATGCATGAACGCAGCCCTGGTGAGTACTCGCCGAGACTGGGAGTGTATCAAGACCATAGGGTGCATTCAGATTCATACATCATGACAACAGAGGGTATAATACGTTAAAGCACGATGTAACCGTCAAATGGCGAAATAGTCCTGATTTATAATTGGGATTAAAATTGTGACGGCGTATGGTTATGGTTCATAATCGCTCACACATACTTTGGTTCTGTTAGCCCTATAAGTGCGTTAGTTTCGATAACTATATCGTCTATAATTCATACCGGTCCTTGGATTAAGTCACTGGGCTAAAGGATAGGCTAAGGCCCAGGACCTATTTGAGGACAGGCCAAGGTCGTATGACCCTCTCAGTACCATGTCAGTCAACTGGCAATATTAATTTGATATTCCACAATTCTACAGTGCTTGATTATGTAAAGAATCATACCGAAGTATTAGTGCTTTTACATTATTTTATTCAGCTCTTCAATAAAACATAGCTCACATCCTAGCTGTATTAATCTTAAGGTTAGGTACTTCTAATATCGTCTTAGATTACTGGGTAAAATGGGGGAATATACATAATGTAGTAGAAAAATCAGCAACAATGTATCTACAATTTATAGCGTCATAGATACTATATTTGTGGTGCTGGATTATTAGTACCTCCTTAACATTGAACTATTTTGCACCCTTAATTCAACCCTGCACAAAGGTCCCTTTTGCCACATACATGTTTCCTGAACTAAAACAAGTCGGACAAAAGCATATCAAACAAAGGTCATCAGTGAATCACTACATGATGTACATCCGCCAATATACTACAGTAATGTACTAAAGCAGCCTTAACTACAGTCCATGCACCCTCTGCCCTACACCCATCTACGTCCATCATGTTGTCTGTATCTAACAGGTCAACAATTAGATCTGAAGCAATATGTACACTGTAAAAATATACTGAGTAATATACAGATTGGTGTGAATCAGTCTATCATCGTAAATTTATATAACTGCACTGCGGCAATGCAAAATTAATTGATTTTTACATTAAATATCGGTAATCCCGTACAGTGAAACATTGTTTATATATTAAGGATGGAGCTACGTCTTGGTGGATGTTCATATTTGTCCCACTAGGTGGCTGCAGCCTAGTTCCTGAGGGTTATATTCGTTAAAAGGACAGCTAGGTGTGAATCTTCTTGGTTATATATAATTTCATAATTTTCAAATGAAAGCGCTACACAACACAGGGTTAAGGAATACAATCTTATAATATGTCGGTGTTATCAATAGTGGACCTTTGAGAATTTGAATATGACCGTATCCCAAACACATAGAACTAAGGCATTTATAAAAGTATGGGCAATAAACCTCCAACAAGTTGAATACTTTCCTGGCCATAGTATCGGTATTCAATATACAAATATAGAAAACAATAGTTAATCTGACCAAGGGTTAAAAGAACTACAATTAGCTAACTTCCACCCGTCAGAGGGATAGGTTTACCGATTCAACCAAACATAAACTATGCCCCCCATATCTACCATAACAAATCGGTATTTGTGGTACATTGGTAACCACAAACAACTTTATAACTTTATTTGGTCCACTTGGTAATTAAATTGTAACTTATATCGCACAAACAGATGTCTTGGAATTCTCCATAGGAAGAAACTTCTTGTACAGGGCCTTGAATTAGAACCCATACGGTTACTGATAACCATAGAATTAGTGTTCTGTGTTACCCTAGCGACATATACACAAGTTAGTGTTACCTAGCAACGGTGCTCTTAATGACGTCAGAGCTAAGTGGCCAAACCGTAATTATGACTGACTCCTCCCTAGCTGGCGTCTTTCACACCCATAATAAATCTGGCTTAGTTGTGTATTGTAATGTACCCTAAGTGATAAGATAGGAAAGCATTATCGACCCACATATTTCTGACTCCATGGGCGGCCAGAGATGTTGCTCACGGCATGTCGCGGGCTGGTGCGTCCAGGTTGTAGAGGACCTGGGCTGCCTGGTAGGCTGACAGCATCTCGTGCTGGTACCCCGTGTCTGGGGCCATCATCATGGGTCGGGGCCCGCCCATAGGGAGGGGAGGCCCCCAGTGTGGGGCCCCGGCCATAGACACCGGAGGTCTAAAGGGTGGAGTGCCGGCCATAGACACGGGAGGTCCCAATGGTGGCGGGCCAGCCATAGTCGCAGGGGGTCCCAATGGTGGAGCGCTGGCCATGGGTCGATAAGCCCCGAAGGGTGAAGGGGCAGTCATAGCCTGCGGAGGGGCCAAGGGGCGAGGGTCAGGCATGGGCTGGGCAGCCCGGAGTGGTAGAGGGGGTACCTCCATGGGAGGAGGACGGCTCAGGGTGGGAGGGTCCTGGGGCGGGGGTCGGGAGGTGCTACTGGTCGGGTGGGGTGGGGCTGGTACAGCACCCCCTGGTGGGGCAGGGACGGGGGGCGTAGTGTCAGACCCTGCCGCGTCAGTCGCCTCCTGGTGCCCCTGTGTTAACATATGACTCTTGAGCTTGGCTTTCCTGCGGAAGGCCTTGCCGCAGCCACACCTGAAGGGGCGCTCGTCGGTGTGGCACATCATGTGCTTCTTGAGGTTGCCGATCTCCCTGAACCTCTTGTCACACTGCTTACAGTGGTGGGGGCGCAGGTCCTGGTGTATCATCATGTGGCGGCGGTACAGGGTGCCCAACACAAACGTCTTGTTACACACAGGACACACGTGTTTAGACTCGCCCAGGTGCTGCTTCATGTGCGACGCCATGTAGTACTTACTGGCAAACTCCTTGCCACACGTGGGGCACAGGAACTTCTCCCGGCCCCCCTCGTTGTGCGTCAGCTCATGTTCCGCCAGGGTGTACTTGGCCGCGTACTCCTTCCCACACGTTTGGCATTTGTATGGTTTGATTTTACTGTGTGTGGCGATGTGTATTTTGAGGTTACTCTCGGTGTAGAAGCCGACGCCGCAGATACTACACAGGAACTTCCTCCCCTGTACGTGCACCAACCGGATGTGGGACTGCAGCTGTCCCGGCGTCTTAAAGCTGTTGCCGCATTGGTCGCAGGCAAAGGGCTTCGTGTCGTTGTGGGTAAGGACGTGCCGCCCAAGTCTTTTACGAGAAACAAAACCTTTGCCACATTCTGGACACTTGAAGGCCTTACGGGCGGCATGTATCAGCATGTGGGCGCGCAGCCCGCTGGTATCTTTAAACGCTTTACCACATTCAGAACACACAAAGGGTCGCTCGTCTTGATGCGTCTTGGCATGGGCCGTGAAGCTAGGTCTGTCCTCAAACACTGTGTTACATATAGTACACAGGAACGACGAGCCACAACTGCTGCTTACAAAACTGCCGCTAACAAGTCGGCCGGACTTTCTCTGCAGAGCTAGTCTGGGTGCCACAGCCACATAACTGGGGTCCTCCTGCTTCCGGGGCTTCCTGGGCCTCCTCTGGGTGGCAGCAGCGGGGGTGGCAGGGGACGAGGTGGGCGCCGGGCCGGGGTCCGCGGCCTCCACCTTCACCTCTACAGAGTCTGACATCTCAAATGAGTCACCAGGTGAGTCGGCCTCAGGTGAGTCAGCCGCCCCAAACATGGTCTGCAGGCTCTCTGCGCTGCCACTGGCTGACTCCTGCAGGAGGTTCTTACCCGTCTCCCCCTCACGGCCCTGTAAGCGTTTCTTAACGGTGTCAGAGTAGCGCTTCTTGAAAACTGTCAGAAGTGCGTAATACATCTCTATCTGTGATAGGTCAAACTGACATGAGGCACACATGAGTGCCCCCACGGGTATCGTCTCATCCAGCACCTTCTCCAGCCTGGAGCGCAGGCTGAACATGTCTGCCACATCTTGAAAGTCATTGGGCACTGTCTCAGAGTTACACACGATACAGGCGGCCATATTGTCTAGGTCTGAGGGCGGTGAGTGGCCTGTGTGTGTGTTAGTGTAGTAGGTGGCGGCACGACCTGCAAGTAGAGAAAGGCTCCTGTCAGTGGCGGCTCTACACTGCTGCGGTAGGGGGCAGCTCTTACATTGTGGACCAATCATGCACTCTGCGAGCTGAAACTTGGGCCAATACTAACTTTGCCGGATGATTCACGTATTGGGTACACCATTTTCTGTGCAACATACTGCATATATGTTTCTTTGTTGTGACTCACCAGTGCTGTATTCACGCATCATGACGACCATGCAGGGTTGATGCACTCCCAGGGTTGGCATGATGCACCGCTGCAGTGCCAGCGAATTAATCACAGGCAGTGCAGTCGTGCATCATGACGACAAATGTACATGAAGTTTGAGGTATTATACATTTTTTAATGGTCGAACTGTTGCCAAAATAGCAGCACGTATCCTTCCTTTCACAGGTCATGCCCACTTTTCCTTCTTATCCTGTGGCTGCCTTTGTGATAATTGAATGATACTAATCTAGACCTGGGCAAAGGTTTTCTAACAAGTCCCCTGGCCTGCGCCTCACAGTGGTGGAAGATAAATGAACGTATACATTACTTGTGGCTCAGTTATAATTTCTTTCAAAAATTCATGCACTTTCCACTTAGATATTTCCCACAGATTCCTATCATTTTCACATATCTTGATGCATATGTCCAGATATGTTTCAAGGGAGTGATTTTGGTTACGTAGAAGCCGCACAACAAGGATACCCTGGGCCCCCCACATAGAGCATCCTGTCTGTACGGCTACTCACACAGAGCAAGTACGGGGGGGGGGGGCAATATTTTCGATTACTTGAAGAGGGAATCAAAACTAATTCGACTCCTCCTATTAAAGGGGGGAGGAAAGATATGTTCACCGATTTTAGTGAAATTCTTGTAGTGCACGTTTTCAAATGGGTTGGCCAATGTAAATTTGAACCCTGCTGGGGGAGGGGGTGGGTGCATGATGTAGAGCAAGTTGACGAAATACATGAAATGCAACTAAATCAATGATTAAAGACATTTTTATTTGCCTCTTCAAGATAATATTGGACGATATTCAGCATCAGAGCTGTGTTATGATGTAGGATATTGTAGCACTAGACTACCAGATAGGTACAATAACTGACTTGTATTCATGCTCAATACTCCAAGCAGTGGGATAGGGACCGATGGGTCTACATCACCAGTTAGTTATCAGTTTGAGGGCAGCATAGTGCTAGTGCTTTAATGTGCTGTTCCCTTTGTTGTCATGAGGGCATCATATACCGACCTGCACTCCTGCAGGGTCGACATGATGTACAAATGCAGTGTCAGTGAGTTACGCATCGGTGCTCTATCAATACATCATGTCGGCAACATGCAGCCTTTAAAAGGTCAATCATTTTTAGTGGTTTTTGAACATCAGCTGATTACTTTACTAAACTAATTCTGTATTTCTAGATACCTGGGCAATATTATATGTTAGAACCTCTTTGCGAACTCCGAGACATTTCTTTACAATTAACAAATGATTCATAACCGGTATGTTGTAATGAAGTATTTCTAGTAATACAGACGTAGAGCTAGCTGCATATTCTGTGTATAAAAATATAACATTTATCACTATATTAACAACAACTGAGTGACACAATTGTCTACTGGGTAGAGTGCGCCATTTGTGCTATAACTCAATATTGTCGTTCAATGTGAGAAGCTAGACAGGTGGCAATGGAAAGGCATAAGTGGCAATAAACAGGCATAAGTAGCGATAGAAAGACACAGGTAGAGATAGTGACGGACCTGGGCTATATAAGAGGGTCCCTGAGTGGATGCAGCTGTCCATTGGTGGGCCGCAGCACTGCGACAATTTGATACAACGTGGCAATGCCGGGTCGGACCGAGACATAGTTGCCCCGTACAACTGTAAAGCAGACTCATCCTCTAATTTTAAACTACCCGGTAGTTTCACTTTTGAAAGTAAAGGCAAACAAAATCATTTCTCTTAAGGGAAATTGATATTGATCTTAATGCAAGGTAAATTCCCCCATCCTTGTGAACATGCAGGGAAGAAATTGTCTAGCGACAAATAGGTTAAACAGAAATGGCACTCACTAACTACTACATTGTGTCACTGTGGTGCATTACCATAATTTGGACATGTGAGGAAACAAGTGGGGCTGGGGGAGTGGTTTGGTGACTTATATGAAGTACATGTACTGTATTTTAGATAATTAGAATAATCCAATAATCATCATAAACACATTTCTATATTGCTGTATGTCAACCCGCAATAAGCCGCATCTTGTTTCTAACCCGCCCCTAAATCAGAGGTCACCTCTAGGTGTTATCACTACAGACAGAGCAGCTGCAGTAGGCACAGGGGCCACTAGAGGTAATAAGGGGACGGAGGCGCCAATACACTATTTGTCACTTCAGTGGGATCTGCAGTCACAGACTGGGCCTCAGTGGGATCTGCAGGCACAGACTGGGGCTCAGTGGGATCTGCAGGCACAGACTGGGGCTCAGTGGGATCTGCAGGCACAGGTTGGGCCTCAGTGGGATCTGCAGGCACAGGTTGGACCTCAGTGGGATCTGCAGGCACAGACTGGGCCTCAGTGGGATCTGCAGGCACAGACTGGGGCTCAGTGGGATCTGCAGGCACAGACTGGGGCTCAGTGGGATCTGCAGGCACAGGTTGGACCTCAGTGGGATCTGCAGTTACAGACTGGGCCTTAGTGGGATCTGCAGGCACAGACTGGGGCTCAGTGGGATCTGCAGGCACAGACTGGGTCTCAGTGGTTTCAGACATAGACTCAGTAACTTCGGTTTTTGCCTCAGAATGTCTCATTGACTTCATGTGTCTGTGGAGCTTGTACTTGGTGAGGAATCCCTTCCCACAGCTACATGTGAAGGGCCGCTCGCCCGTGTGTGTCATCATGTGGCCCTTGAGGCTGCCCATCTGCTTGAAGGCCTTCCCACACAGTGCACACACGTGGGGGCGGTCGTCCTGGTGTACCGCCATGTGTTTGTTGCGCACGTCGGCCGTGATGAATGACTTGTTGCAGACGGCACACAGGTGTTGGGGCACCCCGTAGTGCTGCGCTATGTGTGCCGTCAGGTAGTGCTTGGAGGCAAACCCCCTGCCACACACCGGGCACAGGGACGTCTCCCGGCCGGCCTTGGTGTGCGACTTCTCGTGTTTGACGAGGCACGTCTCCTTGAGGTAGGCCTTACTGCAGGTGTTACATTTGTACAGCTTCACCTCCCCGTGCTGGGCTCGGTGCCTGGTCAGCTCCCGCTGGCTGTACAGCGTCATCCCACATGTACCGCACACGTAGGTCTTAGGCCGTTCATGGACATACTTAACGTGTTGTTCCAGTTGTACTTGGCTTTTGTACATTTTGCCACATTGGTCACAGGAGAAAGGCCGCACATTTGTATGAGCAAGAAAGTGCTTGGCAAGCGCTTCTTTGCGCACAAAGGCTTTGCCGCATTGATCACACTGAAATGGTTTAACTCCAGTGTGGATCTTGAGGTGGGCCTGCAGACTACTGTTCACCTTGAAGGCTCTGCTGCAGTGTGAGCACACAAACGGCCTCCGCTCAGTGTGACATGCTGCATGGATGGACAACTTACCCCGCGTGTCAAACACCTTGCTACATTTACGGCACTTATAAGGCGGACCAAGCCCATCTTTACAGGGTCGTCCCCGCCTCCTCCGGGCAAGCGTCACAGGGGTTGCAGGACAATTCGGGGGATCTGCCTCCCTTTGGGTGTTTGGTTGCTGCTTCTTCATGGCAGCAGACCCACCATCTGCCATGCTACCTTCAGACACGGTAGAGGAGGAGTCGTCAGCCACATCTTCCAGCTCAAAATCATCTCCACCAATCGATATCTCGGATTCGGATACCTCAGAAACTAAATCGTCAATCTTACAAGCCTTGTTAAAGGACAGATAATCCGCCGTGGAGTCCCCTTTCCTTGGTCTGCCACGCTTCCTACCCGTCACTACTGGGCCCCCCGTTACTACAGATGCTGAAGGTGCAGCCTCTTGTCTCAGACATCTCTGTGGCAGTACCCATGCACTGTCCGCGTCGGCCTGCTTTGTAGCAGCCCCTTTTCTCGGTCTACCACGTTTCTTGCTAGGTTTTGGGATATCACGTGGGACTGGACTGGTCTGGTCGGTCTTGCTGGGAGTGGCATGTGGACTTGTCGTAACGGGCGGTGATGGAACATTATTGACCTTCTCAGTTTTCCTTGGTCTTCCCCGCTTCTTTTGCGCCAACACAGGAATTGAGGTTTCCACCGATGTATCTCTTGGCCATTCTTGTTTCACTGTCCTAACAACTGGCAGTGTGTCAACACAATGCCCAGTACTTTCATCTTTGATAATAAGGGGTTTCACTGGGGGGCAAGCAGTAATAGGAGGGGGTGGATGGACTTCCCCAATGATACTCTGCAGGTTCTGTGAACTGCAACCAGCTGTTTCATGGAAGATACTTTTACTTGGTTCAGCATCCAGGCTTTGTGAGCGCTGTTTTGCAGTCTCTGAGTATCGCTTCCTAAAAACTGTCAGAAGTGTGTAATACATCTCTATCTGTGACAAGTCACACTCACAAGAGGAACACATGACTGCGTCTTGTGGTATTGTCTCTTCCAACACTTTTTCTAAACGAGACCGTAGCTCGGTCATATCAGGATCTTTCAGGTCAGTGGCCACATGCTGTTTGTTACAAACTATGCAGGCAGCCATTTTGGATCTCGCTTTGATATACTTAAAATCTGACCGTCTCAGGGGTCACTGTCTCGCTAGGCTGTATGAATGCCGCAGATCCCTCTTTAACTATCACTTTGTAACTTTGACCTTTGTTCTTCCACACAGCAGGACCTGGAAGTAAAGAAATGCTCCCGTTTATTCCAGGTTTGTGTGATACGCACATATGTCGTAACTGGTGTGTAGGTAAAGGGGAAAGAATGCAAAATCTAATTTGGTGTTGTCTTAAGAGATCATCTCAATGCCAATTAGATCATCTCGTGCCGTATACAGCCGTTAGGCTGTAGGGTAAATGTAGGATAACTGCTGCACCAATAAGAATCCTTCAAGTCTAGAATAGGTTCACTCTTTTGAGAGTTGTTCTGTTTCCGAAATCGCTAGAATATCTTCCTTAAATATGGCCTCTTATGTAATATTGATGTCACACTCTTACTGACCTCCCTACACTTCCTTACATTACACTAATGTGTGGTAAAATAGTATATAGAGAATAGTTGCAGTAATCATGTTGTCAACCTTCTACTGACAACCCAATATGACGCATAATAATTGACTGTGGGATACCGAGTAACAGTAATCAATTGAAGCATCGTTGACGTAATATTTTTATTAAATATTTACATAGAACATAAGGACACAATTCTATGACATAGCTGCCTTGCTATACTATACTATAGGATACAGTCATTGTTCCTTGATCGTCTGACACACTCTACACGTTCGACCACAAAGGTCTCAATTGCGTTATGTTCTTATTATGCTCTAGCATACAAATTAAACCTGGTAAATTGCTGATGATATATAGTGAGACAAAAGTATCAATAAGGAAAATATATATCATAATGAAATATAGGTATGATGTCTATCTCAAACGGTCAATCTCTGAAATATAGTCACTACCATCTTTAGCTATTAGTCTAATACGATACAATCAGTGTATGGAACAGGGCCAATATGACAGCATATATATGCAAAATAGTTGTCCAGCCAAGTTTAAACATGATTATATATAAGTAGAATGGGCTCCCATCAAAAGAATATTGGAATGGAAAACTGTATCGGGGTCAAGCTGGTTGCCTAGTGGGCACAGCCGCTACTTGATCTGGTACTGCTGAGATAAAGACTGATAACAACGGTGACGATGGGTACCAGCCCGCAGTGAAAGCCGCACTGATGGCCAGGGGACTATTTCACTGCTTTAAACGTGCTCCGCTAGGTGTCTATTGGTATGTCACATATGGAGACCAGAAGACATGTTAGTTAATACTTGGACGTTTTCAGTACAATGGAAATACACAGGATTTTTTTCTTTTTCATGTCTAAAATCGGGCTTCTTTTATAGTGCAGCGTAGCATATCCAATGTTCTTGGAGCCACCGAGACAGCATATACATTTTGTATTAAAAATAGTCGTCCAAGGACACAGGGGGACACAAAGACAGCGGGGCGGCCATTAATAGGCAGGGACGGGGGGTAGATGGGGTGGATGGGGGGGGGGGGGGGCTATATCGTTATGGGTCTCGCTAATACACCCGGAATAGCAGATTTAGAGTTCACAATACTAGTACGTTAGAGACTTCATGCATCTCGTCATCTGACAGCATTAAAAAGAACGCATAGGTATGAAAACAACCTCATGTTGAGACGATATTCCACGGGATACTTATACATTGCCTGGTATTTAATATGTAAACGTTTTCTTTAACACGTGATTTCAATCCAAAGACTGCTTCTAAACCTGAGGATAATATTATCATTCTGCCACAAATAGTGTATTGGGAAATCGTTCAGCAATACTTGTACTGACGGTAATGATATATAGTGCAAATATGCGTTTTTTCATTAAGACATAAGGGAATTGAGTGCAACCAAGACAACGTAAGATGTATTTAGCAGAATACCTTGATTGCTTCACTGTGTATGTGGCTATAGCTGTTCACCAAATGCTATTTTTATACAACACTGAAAACCAAACCAAAGTGGAAAACTAGCCTGACGTGAAAGCTATATCTATTATCATATCATTGTAAATTAATATGAGATGGCGCTGAGTGACATGTTCTATTGTGTGATCAATGACATAAAAACGTCTGTATTTACAGTCCTAGGTACAAGGGGCCTGTCTGATAGGCTGACATCGTGTGCTGTTGTTCAGCTAGTGCTAGGGGAGCCATTACAGGAGGTGGGGCCACCATAGGGAGAAGGGCAGGCACAGACACAGGTTCTAATGTAGGACCAGAGGCAGGCACAGACACAGCGCCCACTGTAGGACCAGGGGTAGGCACAGACACACAAGTAGCTACAGACATGGTAGGTGTCACTGGTCTGGTCAATGATGAATAGTTTTCTGATGTTCTACCACAGTCTCCATTTTTATTTGTCTGCATGTGTTTAAGCATTTTGGCTTTTGAGCGGAAACCTTGTCCACAGCTACATTGAAACGGTCTTTCGTCAGTATGAGACATGATGTGGGCTGTAAGGTTCCCCTTACTGGTAAACCCTTTGCCACACTCTGAACAGGTGTGGGGCTTTTCACCCGAGTGTATCAACAAATGGCGTTTATATGTACTCGAGGTAGAGAATGATTTCTGACAGATAGAGCAGATGTGCTTCGACTGCCCTGTGTGTTGTCTCATGTGAAGGGGGAGGTAGGATTTCTGAAGGAGTTCTTTACCACAAATTGGACAGAGATATTTCTCACGGGTATCAGCCTTGTGGACAAGCTCATGATTTATGAGATAAGCCTTGGTTGAAAAGCCCCTGCCACAGGTTTCACATCTGAATGGTCTCGCCTCACTGTGCGTTTTCATGTGGCTTCTTAAACTACCTTCAGATAACAAGGCAAGGCCACAGACATTACACAGGTATTTTCGACCATCCACGTGGTGACACTTTTTATGATGTTCCAGCTGCCGGGGACTCTTGAACCTTTTCTCACAGTTGTCACACTGAAAAGGTCGGACATCACTGTGGGCCACTATGTGCTTCTCAAGATGTATTTTCCGCAGAAACCCTTTTCCACACGTACCACACTTAAAAGGCCTATCAGCCATGTGATACTTCATGTGTGCATTCAGATGACCAATACTTCTGAATGCTTTACTACACACGGAGCACACAAATGGCCTGTCAGATGTGTGTGTTTGCATGTGTGCCTTCAGCCTTGACCTACTGATGAACAGTTTATCACATAAGGTACAGGTATAAGTAGGGTGAGCATCTTCTTCAGTCTTTTTTGGTCTTGCTCGCTTATTCCGAACGACATAACCAGGATCCCCATCCTTTTTTGGGTTTCCATATATCTTATTAGCAGCTGTCCCACTATCAATAGATCTCTTTGCTTTATAACTCTCAGTTTCAGAATCACAAGTTGTTTCATTTCTCACTATTTCTTCTTTCATACATCCTTTTGAACCCAAATTTGCCATTCTAAGTGTGAGTGATGGTTTTGGGCCATCAGTTTCTGTTTCATCACGGTCTTCTCCAATAGAGCATTCTTCAGATTCCGACTCTTCAAAATATATGGATTTCGATAATGGTTCATTATTTCTCAATTGTCCCCCTTTCATCCTTATAAATCCCCTGGTTTGAGCTAGTTCTGACTCCTTTCGTGGTCTCCCACTGTTTCTCAAACCTTTTGTCGAGACTTTGGGTGGGGTACCCATCAGTTGTTCGTTCTTTCTTGGCCTGCCACGCTTTCTACCACTAATCTTCCCGACTACTGAAACATTAGATTGTTCATTTTTTCTTTGTCTTCCTAGTTTTTTGTTATTGGGCGGCGAATTGCTGTCAGGAAATGTATCAGTGTGTGATGACAATTGTTGTGTGTCCCTAATTTCTATCTCAGATTCATCTTCAATATTTGTCTGGTTTTTACTTGCCAATTCATCTTTTAGTGTTAGGACATTATGAATTTCCCCTTTTACAACAGAAGTCTCTGAACTAACATGAGGCTGCAATGGTAGAGGAGTGCTGGAATTATCAGCTAATTCTCTGGTCTTAAATATCTTATGCGAATTGTTGGAACTAGAGCCGACTGTTTCATGGAGGAGATTTCTGCATGTCTCATGTGTTTGGCTCTCTAAGCGTAGTTTGACGCTCTCTGAGTAGCGCTTCTTAAACACCATCAGAAGTGAGTAATACATCTCTATCTGTGCCAGGTCACACTGACATGATGCACACAGGACAGCTTCCTGTGGTACAGCCGCTTCCAACACTTTCTGTAGGCGGGCACATAGACTATTCATGTGACCAACATCTTGTAGGTTCCCAGCAGGTATAGTCTGTTGGTTGCACACTATACAGGCAGCCATGTTGCACTGTGCTTTAGAATTGCAACCCTGTCAGTTTTCTATAATTGCACTTCGGTTAATACTTTCACAGCATCAATTTGTAATTTGCACACTGTGCAAGGTTACAATACCTGAAAAGAAAGAAATGCATTTGTTACCTTCTTGCTTTTCTTTCCCACGGGATATGTTACTCATATGGATGAGATAAATTGAGTTGTTCTATTACCTAAGAGACATCTATAGTTCAGTAAGGACTCAAAGTCCTCGAATGAAAGCAATACAAAGGTGTATATTTTATTGGCTCTTTTTTGAATAAATAGCAACATGATGGATGAATATTTAAGAAAAGAGAAATTTTAGTCAAGAAAAAAAGAAAGATACCTTTCTCTTTCATCTTAACATACTTTGTTGAGCTGTATCAGCCACAAAAGCTTATATCATGAGGGCCTTAGTAAATGATAGAAGAATTAATGTATCTGATATCAGAATATGAGATATATTACAGGCACACCATTGTCCATACATTTAACCAACAACCTAACAGTAAATGTGTACACTACACTCTCCCAGCAGAGCCTGTCTTGGAGCAAACTTAGTGCTGCCAATGTTAGTGTTGTAGCATCAAATGTTTAAACCAGCAGGTCTATGTTATATACATAACAGCACTGATTACCAAATATAAGCGCAGCATCAAACAAAATATGCATTATCTCTCTCCTACTGGTCAAACTGGCTATGATATACTTGTACTCTATAATAAAACACATTAAGTTTCAAAACAGGAAAACATATAAGGGTGTCAAGAGGAGTACTGCCAGGCCAGTTCTCAATTACCAACTCTAGTCATTATAATATAAATTTCAATTTCTACTTTTCTTTTTTGAAATGAACCTCATTTCCTTTATTGAAGTGGTCTTCTGGTAAACTTTCTACTGATTGTCTCTACTGTAAAGTCTCGGCCATAAGCCACAGCTTTTTCCCAAATAGGAACCAGCTATAAATTGTTCCCAAACATCCCTGTATATGATGCAACTAATACAAAGGTGTTAGTGGTGTGGTTCATAGGTGGGTTTTGGCTTATACAAGAGACTTTATGGTACACAGTTCTCCACAGATAAGTGCTGCTGACCATGAGTACATGCATAGATACATTATATCTTCATAAATATTAATGATATGTTCCATATGATATTTTGGGAAGATTTCATTAACTCTCAATAAATGCTAAATTCATGTTCATGAATGAATCTTACTAATATGGTACAAAACCCCTAGAAGTGCCATGAGGTAGAAATCCATCATGGCTTGTTGTAGGCAGAGGCTGTGCCTCAGACATAGCTGGGGCAACAGGTACAGGGGCAGACATCAGACAGCAGGTATTTCTGCTGGCTTTTCTGACGCTACATTTAACGGCCGACTTTTAGCGTCAAGCTCAGGGTGTCCTGTTCTACGCATATGCCTTTGAAGCTTAACTTTCTGGCGGAACCCCTGTCCACAACTACAGCTGAAAGGACGCTCATCAGTATGAGACATCATATGCTGCTTGAGGGTATTAGCAAGTCTAAAGCTATTACCACAAATTGTACACTTATAGGGCCTCTCACCACTGTGGATGGTCATATGCCGCCGATAATGTACAGGGGCTGTGAATGTTGCATCACACATAGAACAGGAAATGTTTGTATCGCCGGTATGCTGCTTCATATGCAACTTTAGGTACTGTTTCTGAAGGAGTTCTTTACCACAAATAGGACAGAGATATTTCTCGCGTGTCTCGGGATTGTGGGTTACCTCATGAATCTGACAAGTCTTTTTGGTTGCAAAATATTTCCCACAGGTATCACATCGCCATGGTTTCTCCTTCACTTTCTCACTGTGAGTGGTCATATGTGTTTTTAAACTGTGCTTTGTGAATGAAGCTGCACCACAGATACTGCATAGAAACTTTCGTCCTTCAACATGATGTAATTTAACATGGGCTTTCAAGTAAACTGGACTCTTAAATCTCTTGTCACATTGGTCACATGGATAAGGGTAATCATCATTGTGAAGGAACAGGTGTTTTTCTAGGTCTGCCTTCATGAGAAATGCTCGTCCGCATGTTTCGCACACAAACGGCTTCGTCCCATCATGGATATTGGTATGTGCTTTGAGAGTACCATAAGTTTTAAATGCTTTACCACATACTGTACATACATGTGGTCTAACATCTGAGTGCGATCTCATATGCACTCTGAGACGCTGACGAGAAATGAACACTTTTTCACATTCTGTACATGGAAACGGGCCTTCATCAATTTTCTTTGGTCTTACCGCCCTTTTGCGACGAACTGGCATGACAGCATCAGGATCATAACTGGGATCCTCATCCTCTTTCGGTTTAGCCAGTTTCTTTTTAACTAGAGGTCCTCTATTAACAGTTGTATCTTGTGTCTTTAAAACAGAGTCAACAGCACTCAAATCTGCAGCACTACCTGCCATACCTTCCTCTTTACAAAAAGTTCCACTTCTACTGGAGGGTAGAGTTATACTGGGAGATGAAGATGCCCGTTTCAATGGCTCGAGATCTGATTCATCATATGAAGAATCGTCTTCATCCGATTCATGACTACCACCATCCCCAAGGGAACCTTCACCAGATTCTGGTTCTTCATAATAGACAGGCCTTTCTTTTCTTTTTTGCCTACCTTTTATTGCCATCAATGGTTTGAGATCTGATTCATCGTATGAAGAATTGTCATTTGCATCTAATTCATCGTTGATTTGTTCCCCAAGCGAGCTTCCCCCAGATTCTGACTCTGCATAACTGACAGGCTTATCTTTTCTTATCGGCCTTATTTTCATTGGATCTTCATCAAAACCGACTGATTGTTGTTGACTGTTTCTTTGTCGTCCATATCTCTTAGAATCAGTTTGTACTAAATCTGGAGATATACCCGCTGTTGGTCTGCAGCGCATTCTTTCTGTCGCCAGTGACTGTTGTGATACAGTTAGGGTGGTGTTTTTCCTGCAGTGCTTCCTTACAGCTGTTGCTGAGACCTCTAGGGAGATGGCACTTGCAAGAGCACTTGGCTGTATACCTTTGATAGGCCTGCCAGATTTTCTTGGAGAAGAAGCCATATCATATTTTCTCTCTTTCCTTGCAGCTTTACCTGCAGTCCAAATTGGGAATAAAATAGATTCTGGACTATTCCGAGGTCTTCCTCTTCTCTTAACAATTTCTCCTGAATTCACAGCTGCACTAATATCAAAGGTTAATCCTACTTCTTGGGATTCTCGTATTATTGGGGCGTCAATCTTAGATTCATCAATATCAGATCCCCATGTAGTAGCCTCACACTCATCTGAGGAGTTCCCAACTATTTCAGCTTGTTTAGTAGTAGATGACTTGCTCTGCTGTATTCCAACATGTTCAGATGGGCTCCTTGATGCTGAAATTGCCTCATTTGTTGGAAATTCCTCTTTCACTAATCCCAAACCAAGAATATCATGTTTAACAACGACTGGAGAATTCTTTGCATCAAAAATACCAGAAATGGTAGTGTTCGAAGTTTGGAGTGAATTTCCGGCTGCAAACATGTTCTGCAAATGCTGAGAACTACAGTCAGCTGCATCATGAAGCAGATTTCTACTTGTTTCATCATTTTGACTTTCCTTCACTTGGCAGCGCTGTTTTGCAGTCTCTGAGTATCGTTTCTTGAAAACTGTCAGAAGAGCGTAATACATCTCTATCTCTGCCAAGTCAGATTGACATGATGAACACATGACAGAACCAAGAGGGACAGCTTCATCTAGGACATTTTCAAGTCGGGCCCGTAATTCGGCCATATTGCCAACATCTTGCAAGTCCTTTGATTTAATCAGTTGGTTGCAAACTATGCAGGCAGACATTTTGGATAACGGGTTAAGATTCCAACTTCCTAAGTCTTCTTTGATAAGCCTGTGGGCTGATGCAATTTCAGCATCAATTTGCTAAATGCCTGTAGTGCTAGACTATAATACCTGAAAAGAAAGAAACGCATGTATTACCGTCACCATCTAATCCAGGAACTGAACTAGTATTTAACCTACTATATATATACAGGGGTAGACACTAACGCTGGCCCGGGAGCCAATGGCCCGTAGTTTTGGGTCCGGGCCCGTAGTTTTCTGCAAAATAGCTTTCCTACGGGCCCGGGTGGCCCACATGAGTATTTGGAGGATATTCAAAAGGAGTTTGCCTGACAACCATAGTCATGCAATATATCGTTGGAAAGAATGAGATGTGCCCGAATTAATCATATTGATTACAGTATTTCATAGACCAATCAGGAATGTACATGGGCTTTTTCTTAGAAAATACATAATTTTAACCTTTGGCCCACAGATCTTGGTCCGGGCCCGTAGTTTTCTAGAGCTACGGGCCCGGGTGGCCCACAGCTGAGAAAGTTAGTGTCTAACCCTGTATATATATATATGCATTTCAACTATAACTCCCCTCACAGATGATTTCATGAAAGAAATGACAAAAGGATTTGCCACCCATTATTGCATATTCTTAAATTCTATCCACAAATCAGTACAAAACTTGAAGAAAACATTATCAAGTAGGAAACGTAAAGAACAGATTTCTGGTAATGGCTGTCAAGAGATTGGCTAATGCTGGGATACATCTGCCCTTTTTGGAGCCTAAGACTTGATGCATCAGAGAATGGTGTGGCTGCAGACTAGTGAAGAGGTGGTGTGGTAGATAGAATTGGAGTAGCCTCAATTTGTGGGTGGGACATATCCAGTTTCAAACTGCCTCATGTAGACAGGATTGAGGATTTGGGCCTGGATCATAATCTCAATGACTGATATTTGTAAATTCATCATATAAATGGCCATTTCTCTTATGTCATGGCTAGGCAGATGCAACCAATCTGAGATGTTTGGCAAAATTGCCTCCACATCTTTGTTCATTGAGAAATCTATTGCATACAAATGTGTTATTTTGCTGTGGCCTTAAATTAATCCATGTGATTGAATATGTATAGGTTTCCATAATATTAAACTATGGTAAATTCTCACACATTAGCTGAGGCTTTTACACTTGATTTGGTGCCAAACATGCCTCTGAGGGTTTTTATAAGTATACATACTAGATTAGAAATTTTCAGTCCCCCTGTGCTTCTTGTAGTATTTCTCTAAGTTAGGGTGCAGTTTATACGATACCAAAGCTTATATGTGAGAATTTACTGTACCTGCTCTTCATTACATTTTATTCAAAAAGCTGTACCGTCTAAATATTCCAACTACCGGTGCTGTATTCTATGAAATATTATCACATGTGCTCATATACATTAACCTAACACAACTATTCAACCCTACCTACATGTATAAGCAAAATTAATTTTGGCATCATTTCATTAAGTCAAATGTTTCCTAAGGTAGGCAGTCTGCTTTAAAAAAATGTTAATGCATTATATCATAGTTAGAAATATTATTCAAAAGGTTTTTGTACGAACATAAGGTTGGCTCATAAGCAGAGTTTACTCACAACTTCTTCAAATATTCTAGCACACAATGCTACTATTACATAGAACAGAGTAGCTGGAACCTTTGCAAGTAATCATGAAGGAAGATATTTGCTTCTTGCTATAGTTGTGCATTTTATATTCCCATTGTAAAAGAGGAAAAACACAAAACATTACAATTCAACACAGTTTATTAGCCCCACAGCCCGGGGTCTCGTTAGGCCACTAAACTCTTGGTGTAGAACTGCAAAATGTTTGTTCACTGGTAAACTGGTTTTACTACTATGCATCATATATATGATGAACTAAAAGGAACAGCTCTTTATGAGAGGAAGACAGCTGCGCCTGTGGTTGAACCTAAAGATAAAGTCTTGAGTCAAAGACACTCTGTTTAACTCTCTATGACCGCATATACCGGTCACATTCTTATTGACTGTCCAGAGGGCTACTACATCTCCACCTACCTCACTCGCTGGAATCCACTATCATCGCTAGAACTAAATAATTAAAACCCCCGCCTATATGACAAATTTATTTCTTGCATTAAAATATTTTCTATGAGCCAAATTTGTTTCTCAACTTGGGAGGTTGGCTTATAGTTCGGGTTTTGATACATGAGATTAAAGAGAAAACCAGTTTGAAAACCTTTTTAACACAGCTGAACTTTTAGTGGTTCGCCTTTAAAGGGTGAGTGGTTGTGTAATAGCCGGGGTTTTACGGTACTATAAAATACAGCAAATCAAAACCATTATCTCTGATAACTTGTGACTACAGGCCATCACATACAATGTGTTATCCATATTATTGATATAAGATATATAGCTACCAAATGTAAATGCGGTATGCAATCGTATATACCATAATCAACATAATTAGAGCAAGCGCAATTTAAACTGTTTATAATTTTTTAAACTAATAGTTATAGGATTTAATTGGGCCCCAGAAACGCTTTCTTTAATGGACATACACTACACTTGTTAGCTAAACACACACATAGAGCATACACACATACAACTACTGAAATGCTATGTCACTATTATATCCTCTGCATGATCTTCTTTCTCAACACAAACACAGTACTCTCTCATAGACAAAGTTAACATTCATTCTGGCGATATCAATTTGGTGTCAAGTAAAAAAAAAACACATCTGTAGTCAGTTAGAAATAATGATTCATATGTGCGTTTGACATTTATAACCCCAAAATATTTCAAGTAATGGGAAATTTCGAATTTCCATACATGGATTACATCACATGTATCATGTAAATAATGTATGTTGCAGATTTCCCACTCGAATTCTCTGCATTGGGGCTGAATTGTTACTGTTCTTCACAATGCTGCCATATATCTTGACCATATGTCATGGCCATCAATCCCTTTAAGAGATCTACCATTACACACAATGTCCTTCTAGTAGGTATGTATGTAGTGTGAACAATCTCTATTCGTATTATCACTCGCTTTGTCCCCGAGGGAGCAAATTTAATCTAGCTGGACATGCTTTGTTGCATCCACCTAGAGTTTTTCTTTTCATCTTTTATCCACTTTATTTAAAATACACATCAGTTGCATAGGACTTGTCATCCTACCAATTTTACACTATGACCTAGGTTTAGAATGACATTTCCCAGAGATTGATATGCATCAACATATTTTCCACAGTGGAGATGGTTTTACTAATACATCATTGGTGAAGTTTAGGGAATGGTAACCCTACAACTATCCCCATGTGGTGCAGGATCTTACTAGTTGTAATAAGCATATGCATTGTTAATCTGCTTCAATTTCATCCAACTCGATAGGGTGTTTTCGATTGATCTTCCATTCAAGCATTCCACCTTGAGCTGACACTGATTCAGAGTCACTCAAAGGCCCTGCTTCTTCTTCAGACTCTTTACTTTTTCTTGGTCGTCCACGTCCTCTCTTCTTTTTCAGTGATCCCTTAGGTCTACCACGCTTCCTCTTAGCAGCTGATCCACCGTCTTGAGCTGACACTGATTCCGATTCCTCACCACTCGACCCCCCCGCTTCATCCCCAGACGCTTCACTTTTTCTCGGTCGCCCAGGTTTCTTTTTCTGATCAACTGGTGTGCTTGCAGCAGAACCATCGTTGGGATCTGTGCTCTTCTTCGGTCTACCTCGCTTCCGTTTGGCTGATCCTGTGACAGGAATTACATCTTGAGATGGTTTTGTTTCTGATTCTTCAACAGGTTCTCCAGATTCTTCAGGTCGAACAATTTTTCTTGGTCGTCCTCGTTTCTTTCCTTGATCCTTTTTTGGTCGGCCACGCCCACGCCCAGTTACCTTTTGTTTAGTTTTCTTGGGTGTACCACTTGCAGATTTCTTTGGCTTTTTCCACTGACAGAGACGACGTTCATAGTATGACTCAGGACAGTAGTCCTCATCCTTCCTCTGTTTCTTAGTAGGTGATTTACCAAATGAGGGATCACCTGCATCTGACTCATCACTGCTTTCTTCTTCACTGCTGGACAGTTCTTCATACTCTGGCTCTTCTTTTTTCTTTGGACTTTTTTCCGAACTAGCGGACTCTTCACTTTTTCTGGGTCGCCCACGCCCTCTTTTCTTGTTTTTTTTCCCTTTGGGTCCTGCATCCTTTCTGGGTCTTCCAAGTTTCTTTTTGGCAATTGATTTTCTCTCAGGAATTGTATCTTCAGATGAATCAGATTCAGAGTATTCTTCAAAGGACTCATCAGTTTCTGATTCTTCATTGTAGTTGTGTCTGTCTTTTCTTGCTGGCCTGTTGATTGTCGGACCAGTTTTTTTAGGTCGACCCCGTCCACCTTTTTTTTGTTTTCCCAACTTGTGAAGATATGCATGGTGTCCTGCAGGTCGATAATTGGAACCTTCAGATTCTTCGGAATCAGATCTGTCATCATAGACAATCCTATCTTTTCTCTGAGGCCTATGTTTGGTTGGCGGACCTTTTGACGAGCTGCTTGGCATTCCATCTTTTCTTGGTCTTCCACGGCCACGTTTCCCTGGTGTTTCCTCGTCCTGACCGTCGTCCTCATCTCCCTTTTCCACTGAACCTTCTTCGAAGCTGGCAGACTGTTCACTTTTTTTGGGCCGTCCACGGCCACGTTTCCTTGGGGTTTCATCTTCATCTCCTCCTTCTGTTAGTCCACCTTCAAAACTGGCGGACCCTTCACTTTTTCTTGGTCTTCCACGTTTCTTTGGGGGTTCATCCTCCTGAGCCTCACCTTCTTCTCCTTCTGTCGGACCTCCTTCTAAATTGATGGACCCTTCAATCTTTTTTGGTCGCCCACGGCCACGTTTCTTTGGCGTTTCCTGGTCTCCTATTTCTGGTTGATCACAGTCCAAGCGGTTGGACACTTTTTTAGGTCGGCCACGTCCACGTTTCTTTGGGGTTTCAACTGTTGAATCCTCGTTTGGTTCTTGTACTGCCATCGGACTTTCTTTCAGACTCATGGATGGCTCACGGCTTTCACCATCAGCTGGTGCTAAATCTGAAGATTCATTGCCGTTTGTTGTCACATGCTCACTTGGAGCTGCCACTTTCTGTACTGTGCCCGCCGTTGGCTCCAATTCTTCTTCCACAGTTTTAACATCGAGAACTGCAAGTGGTTCAGAGTTGAAGGAATTTCCTGCTCCCACCACATTTTGCAACTCCTCTGCATTGGGGACAACTGTTTCACTCAACAGGAGGCCTGCTTCTTCAGATGCCATATTGAAGCGTACTTTAGGATCGGAGTCTGGACAGTTTTCAAGGGCTCCCGGTTGATTTTTATTATGTCTGGTATCAGGGTATCAGACTGCAGGACCTGACAACAAAAAGGAAAGGTACTATTAGAGGGTTTAAGATGTATCTTAACATGTATGGCAACAGCTCAATGACTAGTGGTACAAGTGGTGAACATGGTTCTAATCATAGTGGGAAGTATTTTCCCCTGCAGGAATTCAGACAATTCAGGCACTGATTTAACTAGCTTTTCTGATCTTCAGATCAGGGATAATAAGGAGTCATTGGATGGCTGGTCTCCATGCAATCTAACAATGTGAAACTCGTTAAATATCATTGGACTGCATTGGGGTCAAGATACTGCTTACATGAAATCATATTCTTATATTAATGGAATGATTCATAGAGTTTGATATCCCAGTGCACATATCCATTATCCCAGGCCTTTCAAAGAGCTCCGGGGGAATAATGCTAGTTTGCTTTTTTTAAACTTTCTATGTATAGACACATTTTTTGTGTCTAAATAGGTTCCTAAATATTCCCAATGCAGCATATATACATGTAGCATATCATTAGAAAATTACACATACATGTTGCCATACATATTACAATCTTAAACACTCTTTTACCTTCAATGTTATGGTGGGAACACCAGTTTACATTAACCATGAAGCCTGCTCATGAGGTGGCACATATATCAACAATCATATCCTTAGGACTGCCGGTAAATTTGTAGTGGCACTGCCATGGTGTATTGGTTTCAATTCAAAACAAAATGTTGGTTTTCCGAGGGGCCTTTCTTTTTACTACACTTGTTGGTCACTATGTCAGTGCTAAGGATATATCATACATCTGTTATTCCTGGGAAGTTATGATGTAGGTTATCTTTCACCAAATGTCAACTTAGAATATATGATCCATAGAGTGAATGTTGCAATCAATACATCTGCCCAAAATTATCCAATGCTTCTGCTTCGTAATGATGTGGATACACGCAAGGTAGGCTGGTTTAGAAATCTGATAATTATCAAGTATAAATGTAATGCAGTATACTCTATTCGACATACAGACGAGGGCGACTTATAGGCAAGGTTTTACAATATTTCTTGATTGGCACTGACTGTATCTGCCCATCTTATTTTGAAAATATATGAAATCTGAAAAAAGGGAGTGAAGCTTTTTTGACATTAAGGCTTTATTCATAAAACATAGATGCCTAACTTATCCTACTAATTCTCATTACCAGCTAACATAATATGCTATTACGTAAGCCTTAATTTAAAAATCATATTTAATGTAACGCAATTCCCACTTTCAACCCACATCTAGTGTATAACCCGCATCTGATAATAAGTACACACTCTAATAAATGCACCCCTGATTTATTCTTTAGGTGAACCTCCACATCATCTATATTAGTACTCAAGATAACCCTCACTGCATATTCTATAGGTCAATCTCCACAGAATCAATGTTAGTGCTCTAGAAATCCCTCACTGTATAAATGTTTACAACGTTCAATACATATCTA
The DNA here is from genome assembly GCA_947462335.1 of Harmothoe impar. Classification (NCBI taxonomy): domain Eukaryota; kingdom Metazoa; phylum Annelida; class Polychaeta; order Phyllodocida; family Polynoidae; genus Harmothoe; species Harmothoe impar. The sequence goes on from OX381714.1 coordinate 22,065,941, forward strand.
CATATATATACTTTTCTATATATATATATATATATATATATATATATATATATATATATATAAATATATAAATATATATATATATTTATATATATGTATATATATATTTATATATTTATATATATATATATAGTCATACCTATATACAGCAGCCATGAGCTATACACATAGTTTGGTACATAAGAAGCTAACAAAAAGAAACTACCGTAAATTCCCGCGTATTACCCACATCTCGCGTATAACCCGCACCCCCAACTCAGGGAAATCCTATAACCCGTTTTTGAATTTGAAAATTTGAATTTTAGTACTGTTCTATAGTAATAAAAACCCTCGTATTACCCTCACCCCATATAGGCATGTTTGGTATCAAATGAAAGCTGAATTTGGTTCGCGTACAACCCGCGGGTAGTACGCGGGAATTTACGGTACATACAATTTAACCTCAGTGTTCTTTGAGGATGTTCTGTTATGATTTCACTTATATCCTTCCGTCCTCCAAAAGTATGCCATATATTCAATACATATATGTATTTTATGTTGCCAGTACAATATGTAGAGATACGATGCATCAGAGTATCTGAATGTATTCAGGAAATACCATCACAAACTATATCAGATTGATTGATTGAGTGATTTGTTTGACGTCTAAGTGTACTATGAATGGTTGCTCCTGCTTGATTGTAAGACCCACTAAATTATCCTGTCAGTTAACTTACGACAAGATACTTATAATAACACATTTAAGGTGCACTATGGTAGAACCCTGAACGCTAGCAAAGGTTGCCAAATATTTTACAGTCTTAAATCAAATGGTGCATCTTCATTTGGTACATAGTACACATATGGTACTATTCCATCCTGGCTAGTTGAAGCAGGAGGAGCTATAGATTCTGCTACAGTCATAGGTGGAACAAAGGGCTGAGAGGCAGTTATTGGCACTATTACTAGTGGCAAGGATTCTGCTATAGTCATAGGTGGGACAAAAGATTGAGAAGCAGATATTGGCACTTCAGCGACAGGTGATTCGGGTGTTATCATCTCCATCATTACATCAACTGGCTGATTCACCTCTGTTGGTTGATCAAATGCTGTAGGGAATGGCTTAAACTCCTCTGTAGGTTGTTCGACTGATACTTGTAATGTCTCACTTTCTCTGATCGGTTGATCCTGTGATATGCACAATTTCTTTCTGTCCTCTGCTAGTCGCTCCAGTTGTTGAAATGCTTCATTCACTGACTGAGTCTTTCCTGATTTTGTTGCCGCCTCCTTGTGCTTCTTTGTCAACAAATGATCCTTTAAGTTTGGTTTCCGTCGGAAATTCAGGTCGCATATCTCACACTTCCAAGGCCGTTCGTCAGTGTGCATCATCATGTGAGTTTTAAGATTAGTTGTGAGTCTGAATCCCTTATTACAGATCTCACATTTTAACGGAGTCTCCCCTCTATGCGCCATCATATGTAGCCGTAGCCCTGAGGGGGATGTAAATGTCTTCTTACAGAGAGAGCAGGCAAAGTCACTCTCACCTGTGTGTTGTTTTATGTGTTGTTGTAAGTAGTACTTATTAAACACTGCTTTTCCACATATGGGGCAGAGGTGCTTCTCGCGGGTCATTTTCCTGATGTGTATTTCTTCATGACGCTGACAGCTCCCCCTGGCAACAAAACCTTTACCACATGTTTGACATTTAAAAGGTTTCTCCCTTGGCACCTTGTCATTGTGTTTCATCATGTGACTTCTTAATGAACCCTCTGTGTAAGTAGCATAGCCACATTTGCTGCACAGGAACTGTTTCCCTTGGATGTGATGTAGCCTTATATGCGTTTTCAAGTATTCTGGTAGTTTGAAACTCCTATTCTCACATTGGTCACACTTATAGGGCTGTACATCAGAGTGGACAGACATATGTTTTTCCAGGTCTTTTATCCGAACACACGCTTTGTCACAAATCTTGCATTTGAACCGCTTTTCTCCTTTGTGGGTGTTCACATGTCTATTAAGACAACTACTAGTTTTAAACGCTAATCCACATTCTTGACATTTAAAGGGCCTCTCGTCACCATGAAATGCCATGTGAATTTTAAAACTGGCCCATGAACCAAGTACCTTTTGACATAATTTGCATGTCTGTGGTTTGTTGTAATACTTTTTGGGCTGAGATGGTGTGCTAGTTTTAGGATTATCGTAATCCTTTCTTGGTCTTCCCCGTGGCCTTTTAGGTCCAGTATCAACAACAATCTTTCTGGGCCTGCCAATCTTCTTTTTGACTGGTGATCCTCCATCGACCCTGGTAATTGATGTCGTTGGTTGAGAGTCAGAAAGAGTCGGGCCTGCAGCTTCAACCTCCATGCCTTCCACTACAACCAGCTCCACTGTTCCCAACGATACCGTCTTACTAGAGGGGAAAGAACGCTTCCTCAACGGTTCTAGACCAAAATCAGGATCATCTGCATCTGATTCAGAGTCTTCAGCACTTGAACCTGCAATATCATAATCATATGAGGGATCATCAGATTCTTCAGTGTGCTGGGTCAGGCTCTTTTTAGGCCTTCCACGTTTCTTCAAGCCAGTGGTAGGGACCTGTACTGAGATAGAAATTGATTGTTCAGTTTCATCATTGTATGAGGGAGCATATGATTCGTCACTACACTGACCATCAACAGAGGATTCTTCAGACTCTCCTGGTTGTTCATGTTTGTTAGGATATTCTGGCAGAACTTCAGTTTTAACCGAATCTGACAGTACATCAGGCTTTGGTTTTCCATCCTTTTCAGGGCCTGATGTCTTACTATTTTTGGGTCTTCCTCTGTTCTTCATGGTGGTAGAAACCTCTACTGAGATAGAACCTGGTTGTTCAGTATTCTTTGGTCTGCCACGCTTTCTTGTAGAGGCGATCATTTCAGTTGACGAAACAGCTTTAGGCCGATCACCTTTTCTTGGTCTTCCATGTTTCTCTACAGTTTTCCTTGGAATTAAAATTGGGAGCACAGCTGATAGTGTAGTTTTCTTAGGCCGTCCACGTTTCTTGACAACTTTTCGTGACTTTGCATCTGGAAGTACGGCAGAGGATGATTTTGGTTTTGGAGTGTTAATCTCAGATTCATCTATATCGGATTCCCATGTATTATCTTCAAATCCATCTGAATAAGTCTCTTCAGGTAAATGTTCTCGTTCTGTTCCTGCATGTTCAATTATGCTGGCCTTTTCCACTTGCAAAGTTCTTACATCAATAATTTCAAGTTTGACAAATGGAGCAAAGATCTTGGAATCATTTGTGACCTCAGAATCCATAGGGGGATGAATGTCTGAATGTTGCAGTGAATTCCCTGCCCCAAATATATTTTGCAAATCATTTGGTTTGTAGTCAATTGTCTCATGGAAAATATTTCTATTTGTTCCACAATTTTGACTTTCTTTCAACTGTTTACGTTCTTTAGCAGTCTCTGCGTATCGCTTTTTGAAAATTTTCAGATGTACATAATACATCTCTATCTGTGCTAAGTCACACTGACACGAGGAACACATCACAGCATCCACGGGTACCATTTCACCCAACACTTGCGCAAGTCGAGACTGCAACTTGGCTGTTTCACCTGAATTGTGCAAGTCATCAGGAACAACCTGGTTGTTGCATACTATACAGGCGGCCATAGTGAATGGTGCTTCGCCTGATCAGTTCTTAATGGCACGGCTCCTGGTTGCTGCTACCTTGTAAGTCTGGTGTCATGGCAGATGTGCCAGATTACCAAACCTGAAAGCAAAGGAAAGGTACGTATTAGAGAGTTTAAGATGGGAGTATATATATTGATGTATGGCAACATCTCACGCGTTCATAAGCAATATATGAACTTAGTGCTTAATATTGATTTTCTATTTATATTGTGTCTAACAAATTTTATAAATATGTCTGATATGTTGAGAAGAAGACACTCCTAATTAAGTGTGAAGATTAGCATTTACCCAACAGATAATTCATATCTAGGTGCACATTTATAATTTTAATTTGTTTGGGGCTTCCAAAGTACCTATTTGCATAGTATATGGAAGACTTGCCTATATATTTAAATACAGAAGACCGGTCTTTGTTGATACTATCAGTATAAACTCATATTCCATAAATATTGATGATATTACATCAACAGGGTCCTAAATTGTCCAAAAAGAAATCATACAAGTAATTGGTATTTTAGAAATGCCCTCCACTGTAGAGCATATGAATGTTGCCATACATGTTTTAATCTTAAACTCTCTATTACCAACAAGCTACAAGGCCATCTGATTGGGAAGTGTACTTCTCTACTACAGTTTTCAATCTAAATAAATTTGAATATTCACATACAGGGAAAGCATGGAAACAGAATGAATGGACGGAGCAGTACAATGATGTTGCAGCTTTCAAATATTGACATATTGACAAAAATTCAATCATGATTTGATGGCACTTTTATTTTGTATGTGATGAAAAGACACAATATCAATCATAACTACTGGGTATATATACATTCTGGTACACTGAATTAATGAGAAGATTCAGTTGGTAGAATTAAAAGTTAATTACAATAGTAATATTATCAGTCATACCTGATACCAATCTTAATTATGTACACAGTACACAGTATGACATCAGTATTATCAGTCTGGTATGAGGTCTACCTATTACACTACTTTAGATTTGGAGTTCATTCCAATATTGGCAAAAACCAGGTTGTTGTAAGAGCTGACTCAAGTTTTCTATTGGTATGGTATTGAATGGTCTGATACAACCCCAAGATTTGTGTGCAATTGTTGAAATATCGCTCTACTTAAATCTTCATACTTTTAACATTACAAATCAAACAAAAGTCCTTCTACAATCATCCACTTATCTATGCACATTGATCATCCTCATGTGGTTTGAAATCATTTTACATTGTGTAACTTACTTATCTTTAAGTCATGTTGATCTATAATTATGGGTGTATATGAATACAATATCAAACTTAATGAATTAATCAGTCTACGGTGATACCTAGAAATCATGTCCAATCAACAACCTCCAGACCAAAGCAAATCTTATACTCATCCCTGCATAGGTAACCCCCTACAGGACATTTATGATTAGCCCACTCCCTCCCTACAGAACAACATAGTATGGTATTATAAACCCAGATACAATGGCCCTGTCTGATAAGGTGACATCATTTCATGCTGATTCGCAATGGCCAGAGGTGCCATTACAGGCAAAGGGGCAGCGGCCACAGGCATAGGTCCCATAACAGGCATAGGTGCAGCCATATCATGAGGGGCTGCAATAGGCACCAACCCTGCTACTGTCTCAGGAGGGGCTAGTAATGTTGTCTCTGATGACTGGCGGCGGCCAGCCTTTGCTTCAAACTCTGCATGCTTTTGCGTGCGCATATGCTTTTGAAGTTTGTTCTTTTGTCTGAAAGCCTGCCCACAATCACACTTGAATGGGCGCTCATCTGTGTGACTCATCATATGTAGTCTGAGGTTGTAGATGAGTCTGAATGCTTTACCACATTCTGAACACTTATGAGGTTTCTCTCCTGTGTGTATTGACATATGTGTTTGGTATCTACTCTGTGATGCGAAGGATGCATTACAAATGGAGCAGGTGAAGTCTAATTCCCCTGTGTGCTGCTTCATGTGGATTTTCAAGTAGGAGGCTGAGAGAACACCCTTGCCACATATGGAGCAGAGGTGCGTCTCACGATTGTCTTTCTTCTGGTGTATTGCTTCATGCGTAATGTGATTACTCTTATTTGCAAAGCCTTTTCCACAGGTGGAGCATTTGAATGGCATGTCCCTCTCTTCACTGTGTAACTTTATATGACTTTTTAGGTTGGCTGCCGTGAGCAGTGCCAGACCGCATATACTACACAGATGCTGCCTTCCTTCTGTATGGTGCAACTTGACATGAGACCTTACGTGGTACGGGCTCTTAAACTTTTTGCCGCATTTGTCACATGGAAAATTTCTTGCATCAGTGTGAGCTGGCAAATGTCTCTGGAGTAAAAGTCTGCGGAGAAATCCCTTTCCGCAGATGTCACATATGAATGGTCTGTCATTGTTATGTATCTTCATGTGTGCGTTAAGAGCCCCAGCGTCTTTATATCCATTACCACAGACTGAACACACATAAGGCCTTTTATCTGTGTGCGATTTCATATGGTTGTTGAGCCTTGATTTATCTATACACACTTTATTGCATATTTTGCACGGGTAAGTCGGGCGAGGACCTTGTTCAACTGTTTTCGACACCCCATGCTTTCTTTTGGCCACTGGCTTACGTTTCACTTGAGGTTGATTTGGATCCCGGATCTTTTTTGGCCTTCCAGGTTTCCTGTTCAATATGATAGGAGCCTTGGATGATGTAAAGATCTGCCTTTCACCTAAAGTAGTATCATCTGCTTCAGACTTCTTGGAAATACCTCCAATGTAAGATTGTCTTTGCATGGTTGTTTTCTCCAAATCTCTAGCTTCAATTTGTACCATTTCAGCAGGGACATTCACCCTTGGAGATAACTGAAAGTCTTTGGATGGTCCTGGGTCATATGCTGGGTCATCTATATCTGAGTCACCAATGCCAGGTTCCCCGAGAGAACAATCATCAGATTCAACCTCTTGGAGAGATAAAGTGCTTGGTTTTCTCAGCCTCTTGTATTTTGCTTGACTTGTTACTGAACCTGTGGCTTCAGAAACTACTGGCTGCTTAAGTTTCCTTGGTCTACCTCGTTTTCTGCCATACACTACTCTAGTTTCACTTGGCCATGTTTCACACTTTTCCGCGCTTAAAACCTTGATAGATGCATCAGTTTTGGGTTTTGTAACAAATTGATCATCTGAATCTCCCATCAAATATCCAGCTTCAAATATGCTCTGCAAATCTTTTGAACTTCCATCCGCTGTTTCATACAGTAGATTTTTCTGTGGATTATTTGTCAGGCTTTGTGATCGGTGTTTGGCAGTCTCTGAATAGCGATTCTTAAAAGCTGTCAAAAGTGTGTAATACATCTCTATCTGCGCCAAGTCAAACTGACATGATGAACATAATATAGCATCTACAGGAACTGTATCGTCCAACACTTGCTGAAGTCGAGAATGTAAGCTAGCCAGACTAGCAACATCTTGTAAGTCGTCTGGCAAAGTCTGTTGGTTACAAACTATACATGCAGCCATATTGGACTGATCTTTGGGGGGATTCAGTTCAGTTCTTGATGAGTTAGTAGTCCATTGCAGCTAGCTTTATTAGTTCCAATGACCCCCAACAGGTGAAAGTCCATTCACAGCATTCTGCGACATAGGTCGAACTGAAAAGAGAAAGAAGTACAGTTAATAGTCTTGCACTCAAATCACAGATTTACAAATCTATTTTTGCATGCTTGCACTGAGGAGAATCCGATGCTGGCTTTGTCGAGACATCACCTCATGATTTATGTGATTATATATATCATATCAAATTGTGAGAATCCTGGGATTGATGATATGAATCTACTCTACTAAGTTTAGTTCACATAGGCAGTTTAACAGTTGGCACCCACAAAATAAGGTTTCAAGAAAAGATGGTTTTAATAAATATATACCGTAAAACCTCGGCTATAAGCCGAATTTTATTTGGCGTTTTTATTTGCTATAAGCCGAATTTTAAGCCCCAAACTCCCATTCGGCTTATAGGCGAGGTTTTAATAATGTAGAAACATAGTGAAAACAAATTTCAAGCACTTTTGTTATAAGCCGAATTTTTACTCCCAAACTCACATTCGGCTTATAGCCAAGGTCGGCTTATAGCCAAGGTTTTACGGTAAATGCAATATTCCTTGCTTCATCGTCAAGTTTGAGCAAATTTTAGTTTTCAAGTAGGGGTGGCAGGGGTAGAAGGCTCTTATTTTAAGCTGGGAAACAGAATGATAAGTGCCTATGGTAAAGGACTGCAGGGGATAGTATGGTAGCCAAAATACTAATAAAACAGGTAAATAGCAAAGTGATGGATGGCTACATTTCCTGACAGCATATACATGGCACTGTACATGGGCACTTGTTACTGACACCTTAACTGTGTTAGGCTGGATGGGCAGCCCAGTCTCTTAGAGCATTGTATGAAGAAAAAGGCACTCAAATAAAAATTTGAGAGGATGTTCCAAGTGGGTACTGTAAACGTATGTATTTTCGCGCATTAATATTTTCGTGATTTAGCTATAAAGTACAATTTCGCGCTGATTTAAATTCACGAATTTTGCAATATAGTAGTTATATAGCTACACTGGATAAATTTCCACGCTGTACATATTTCCGCGGATTTTGATTTCCGCGAAAATCGCGAAAATAAGCACAGCGCGAAATAACATACGTTTACAGTAGATGAATGTGACATTCATTTGTGTCACAGACAATACCGTATAATCCCTCCCTAAAGACGACCCCACCTTTGGCAAAAAAACAGCTTTGTCAAATTACTTACTCTTTGTTCCTATATGATAAAGCTCCACCTATAAGACAACCCCCTACTTTGCCAGATTTTGTATTAAAGGAAAAATAAATCTTAAGATAAGTCTGTAAGGTTTTTTTATTTCAGGATACTTAAAAACAAGCTAGGAAATAGTGTTCTTTATATATTAGGATGCTAACAATTTAAAACTGCTTCTGGGGAGTGTAATCAAAATAACAAAGTGCCCTTACCATATTTATTCTTGAGTCTTTTTTTCTACTTGGATTGTGAAATGAGGCTTGCTTTTTGGTTGTCTTCGCTGTATTCACGAACAAACATTGAACAGGGTTTTCCATTCTGCCATCCTTCATTGATTTGGACAAGGACATGGAGTACATTATATACAATCTAGGTGGGTTAGTATATTGTTAGAAAAGACACTGTTTTCTTAATATTATTATTTATACTGTAAAACTTCCTTCATAAGCCATCAATTGATTTGGAGGTACTGCACTGTCCTATATATACAAGATAGGCAGAATTTTAGACTATATAAAATTTCTCATAATATCTAAGCACACTATAAACTTATTACATTGAATATGGTAGTTACAAGGAAGAAAACCTTCCTCATAAACTGACCTACATGTTATTGTAAATAATGTTGCCCCCCCCCCCTCCTGCAATATATGAATGAAATCATTTGACCCATTTATTATTAAAGTAATAAAAAGTGACTGGATGATTTCGACGTCGACCCACCTGACAGTAACACTGAAGAGATTGGTTAAGGTAAACTTGTATTTGAGCGTCAATACACTCAACTTTGGACCTCATAATAGATTTTACAGTAGACCCCAACTGAAATATTGACACTGATTTACTGAATACACACAGGTCGGCTTCACCCACTATAATATCCCCTCATTACCAATACAAAATGTACAGAACAATTGACTAGATATTTTTTGTAATAGTACTTTAATGATGTCCTTATAAGCTTATGTCTGATTATAACATCATATTTTCGTCATTTTCATCGGCCTCAAATTTCCATCCTAATAAGCGCCCCCTATGGCTGTCTTATACAGACTACTGACCCACCTCAGTGGCTTCTACAAGGCTCTAGTCATGCCTATACCTTCACACTTGGATTGGTACAACACCTGCACAGGTGTGAAGTGATCCATGCTACACACAAAGGTGTGAAAAACAGTAACAAAATCCGAGCAATACATAATTCAATCTGGGAAAAATCTGAAAGGGGGGGGGGGAGTGCTTATTAGGGGGAGGGCGCTTATTATTACGCCAATAACAGTTTTCACTTGTGCTTCAACAACCACTATTGCATCATACAACTGAGTTTGGCATTGTCATTTAAGTGGTGCAGATATGGAGGCCTAAGCTAAACGCACCACATGCTTTTGCTTCTTCATGTGCGCTTTCAAACCAACTCGTAACTGGAAAGCCAGCCCACACTGGCATTGAAAAGGGCGCTTTTTGTTTTTTCTTTTAAGTTTCTTGTGGAGTTTCATGTGGCGGCCTAGGCTACGTGGTTCTAAAAAGTAATCGTCACATATTTTGCATATGTACTTCCTGAGCCTGCTGATGTGAGTCGCCTCATGACTGGTCAGCATACTCCTCGTAGCAACCCCATCACCACACAATGCACATTTGAATGGGTTTGTTGTGTCAGCATCATTTTGCGATTCCATTTCACAATCCCCACATTTCCTTTTTCGAGGACTAACAACCTTTCTTGGTCCCCCAGGATTCCTTGATGTGACCAGAAAGCTATCAATTTGAGCTTCAGCAGACCGCTCACTAACACCTGCACTGCTGGCCACATCAATAGCTGACTCAGGCATTGGTACAACACCTACCGAGGCACTTCTTCCTGTTGTTTCCACTTTAGAGAATCTGGTTTTGTCCTGTACTTCTTTCACACTATATGGGTTGAGAGCAGGTATATATGTCAGACTTTCACCTCCCTGATGCTCTTCTAATACTTCATTACATTCTGAAGATCCTTCTGACCATTGTCCTAGTTCAAGCTCATTGTCAACTTGATCTAGATGCAGAGATGGACGTGGTGACCCTTTCCTCTGTGGCACCTGCTGCCATTGTTGTTGTGGGGACCTCACAATAAGAACTCCAGGTACAGATGTCTCAGAGGTACCATGTTCCCTTGCACCTACAGTGGCATTGTCAACATCAACAGTCAAGTCAGGCACTGTTGTAAGACCTTGTGAGGCAACTTTCTGTGAAGGGACTGTCATACATCTGGACATAAATCCTGAGGGTGTTGGCTCTCTTGTGGCCTTCATCACCCGCTTGCTTTTTTTCACCCCAAAATGGAGTTTCGCGTGCCACTTCAAGGAAGATTTTGTTGAAAAGAACTCATTACATAGTGTGCACTTGAACTTCTCAATATTGGAACCCTTATGCTTCAACTCATGATTGGTCAGAATACTCCTGGTAGGAAATCCTTCACCACATGAGGCACATTTGAATGGCTTAGTATCGTTATGAGTCCAGTTATGGGATATGAAATCAGCATCACTTTGCAATTCTATTCCACAGTGCTCACATTTGCAAGTATTGATATTTCTAGGTATGGCAGGTTTTGTTGGCGTAACCACAGAGCTATCAGCTTGTGCTTCATTTCTACCTGCACAGCTGTCCACAGCGATGACTGACCCAGGCATTAGTGCAACACCTACTGAGACACGTTTTCTGGGGTTTCCCAACTTAGAAGATTGGTCTCTGCTCTTTACATTCCTTAGACTAATTGGGTTCAGAGCAGGTAAAGCTGTCAGACTATCTCCCCCTTGATGCTCTTCTGATACTTCCTGACATTCAGAAGATCCTTCAGACAAGCATCCATGTTCTAGTCCTTTGCCTACTCGATCCATAGATCTTAGCAATGACTCTTTCCTCTGTGCTAACTGCTGCCAGCGCGCTTGTGGGTTCCTCATATATAAGAGTCCCAGTGGTGCCGCTATCTCAGATATCTCAATTACGGCATCTCTAGATATCTGGGAATGCCTTGAGACCGGATACACTGTTTTCGAGCTACTGTTACAATTAACTGTGGTAGTTCTGACAGTCTCAGCTAGAATATTCTTTTTTGTCCAAACTACATTGCCCTCAGGGAACTTTCTACGCTCATCTGCTGCGTCCCAGTACCGCTTCTTGAAAGCATTCAGGAGACAGTAGTACATCTCTATCTGTTCAAGGTCAAACTGACATCCTGAACAGATCACAGAGTCCTGCGGAACAGGCTCCTGCATTACCTTTTTGAGGCGGGTGCGGAACTTGGCCATGGTATGCTTTTCATACCAGGGCTCAGTTTGTTCATTACAAACTATGCAACTGACCATCTTAGATATTCCAGGTTCTGGTTCACAAAATGGTGCTTGTTATCTTTTAAGATTGACCCCTGGACTGCTACTTTCACCACGTCAGATCGCACGATCTGAAAAGATAATGGCATGCTCTTAATATCATGCCTGGTGAGTTTTGGAACTGAAATCTTTCAGTACTACATTATCTAATGTTTAAGGAATAGGAGTCTTATCAAAGCTATTAGTTGAACCCTAGGTTCCCCGACCAATTGCTGTTGCCGTAATAATATCTGAGGAAGCAAGGTATTCTAGGTGATAAAACCACGAGCATGTGGTGTGGTTGGGGTTGAGGGAAGACCTAGATGTGTCAGGGTGGTGGTCGGGGAAATGCTAAATGATAACATAAGGAATCTCTCTCCGATTCAGATACTTTTTCTACCACACATCACCCACTTCTGGTAAAAAGACAGGGTGGTTTTGTATTCCAAGTGAAAGGATTAATGGTAGTCATCAAGCCAAGTACAACAGGGAGGTACACACCATTAGAGCGCGGGGGTTGGGTGGGGGTGGGGGTTGAGCTGCTCTATTGGTTTGTGGTTTAGTGAGGTGTGATAAAAGGGTACGGCTTGTAGTAAGGAACTAACATCCGAAGTTGAAGTAGTAGGTAGTGAGTATAAAAGAAAAGGTCCGTAGTCAGGGTCAATGTTCCGAGGCGGTGAGGGATTTGAGGTGTGAGGGAGTCAAGGAAGTGAGGGTCGACTATACTGCAAGATCCAGCACAGATTCTATATGATGACTTCCTTATAAAAAAAAATATAAAATGATTTCAATACATCAATTAATAAAGGGATATAATCACCCACAAAAGGGCCGCCATGGTTTAGAGTTTTAAGAGGAGGGAAGGTGGAAGGGAAATGCTACATAATACCACATGTCTATCAGCCCTCCTGGTATAAGGGCCTAGCGGGCTGCCAACAACACTAGATTGGTCTCTTAGCACCATCACAATACAGTAAAATTCCGTTATAACGAATTTTCGGTTATAACAAACTAACTGCTCTGCCAGAATCATCAACCTTTTATTCTATAGTTTAAAAATCCACTCATAACGAATTTCTTTTGATCTAAATTCGTTTATAACGAACTTTTTTTGGGCTGTGTATAAATCAATTTCTGAGCTATCAAACTTCAAAGAGTTCTTCAACCCTAAGCTACCCTACAGCCACTCAGGAAGCTCTGGTGGCTTGCGGGCCGCTTAGACCCCTGCCTTAGCCTCCCCCACCCCTATATAGCCGCTAAGGAAGCCCTGGTGGCCTAGGTAGTCGCTGTGACCACTGCCGTAAGCCCCCCCCCCCCAAATTTGTTTATAACGAACACTTTTGCTTGCCTCAAGCACTTCGTCATAACAGGATTTTACTGTATATTCTATGTCAGATCTGTATCAGACTCAACGTATGTCATGCCGAGGATGAGGGTGGAGAGTGTTTTGTAAACATACAGCAGCCAATCTATATCATCAGTCCGTTCTGAAATGTCTCAATATTTCCTGTGTGCTTGTTGATTACTAAGTACTGCTTCTTTCCATGCCTTCACTCCCCTACATGTCCGTCCTCCTATCTATCCCTCTCCATCTCCCTTCCTATCTCTCTCTTACCTATCCTTCTCCCTGACTCTCGATCTCCCTATATATTCCTCTGTATAATGGTACCAATCCATCTCCCTAGGTTCCCTAAGTATATTTAGCAATATCTTTATTCCAACAGGCCTATTGTAAAACGTTGACAAGTTGATCCCCCCCCCCAAAAAAAGGTCCAATTCAACTTAAATGTGAGGTTCTTAAAAAGTTATTTCAGGGGGGCACAAAAGAGTAGATCCAGTAGAACAGATGGTTATGCCCATACAAAATGTCTTCTTCAAATTCTTTCCATTATTTGCCATTGCTATGGCTGTGAATGTGAATGGAACAAAAATGTTCCCTTTTATATTCTTTTCATCAGAACAGCACTATGATATCGAAATATACCCGGTAGTATAATTTTCAATGAATGAAATAGGTCCTTGATGTGATTACAGAGGTTGTTGTTTCTTCTTTTATTGATATTTCAACTATTACAGAGCTGTTCAAAGTTGCATGGTTACCAAAATGCAGTAATTTTTCCCATTTTCAATCAAAGTCACCTCAACTTTGAAAGGCATTAATAATTGAGATGTCACTAAAAAGAAGCAAAAACACCCTCCATTATCGCACCAAATAGCAATTTAAATCACTAGAACTGAGAAATATACTGTTTTTCTTTCCCATAATGCTGTTCTAACGAAAAAGAAGCTATATAAAGAACGTCTTTGTTCCATTCACATTCAACAGCCATAGCAACGTCAAATAATGGAAGGAATGAATGGAATGGAAGGCATTATATATGGTCATAACCATATATATATATATAACATGTGTAGCTTTAACATGTTAATTTTGAATTTATGAAGTATTTAATTCATAAGATGATTTTCTAAAAAATACTAAAATAAACTTGATATGCTGTTCTAGATCTACCCTATTGTTTAGAAAGTATTTAGGGAATCAAAATCTTTAATACTGTAAAATACACATTATTTGGGGAGTGTTTCCCCTGCAAGACCCGATCTCTTTCTCCCAGAAGTAGGGATACTTAATTTGGTCCCAGGAAAAGGTGTTTAGGGGGGTCTGAGATGAGGTCTGGCCCCCAGAAAAATCTCAAACTCCAATTAGACTTATTAGTGAGGTTTTCCAAAAGTTCAAATATTTTCCTACAAGTTGATTTTCCCCTTTCGAAAGTAAAATTCGAATTGAGGTTGACTTATAGGTGAGCTTGTACGGTAATGCTGTTAACTGCTTGTACCTTTTCCCCAAAATTGTCTTCCCCAAGCCCCCTGTCAAATTCTCAATAAATCATGGTGGCCTGTGGAAAAAAGAGAGCCAACTATCTATGCAGCTGAACCCTAATCCAAATCATCAGAATAAAACAGCCTTAAGTGCTACTCTGGCATAACTGATACTCATCTTCTAGAGAAGAAAAAACGAGAGCCTGAAAAGTAATATGTTTGGCAACTTTATTAAGAAACACAGGGGTATTGAGAGCTACAGATGCCTCATCAACTATAAATCGATGACTGGTAAATTATCTAATATTATGCGAAGCAATCTTATATCCATGGAAGAGTGTAGGTTCTGAACTGAAAGAAAAACACACTATTATGCACATAACCCCTATCACTCAGGTATATGTTCACGACTCTACATCAGTGTGATCTTTTATCGATACGAGTAGTCTATATACTAAAATGGGCATGCACTAGACTAGCAAATCATAAATTGCTTTAAATCACATTCAAATCTATAGACACCTTGTCTCAAACTTGGCCTTATATTAGGGTTATAGTATCTCCAATAACCTAGACTCAAACTCCTGTCGTACACTATTGCCTGTTGAGATCTGAACATGTAGAGCATATGAGCATCGAAAGCACAAAAATGAAAAGCACCAATAAAAACTCAGGAAGACATTATATAATGATATGCAAGTCAACTCTACTATCCATTGACTACTGCTATAAGACACAAGAAAAGAAGAGAACTATCTCTAGAGAGATGCTCCACGGAGCCATAATTAACCTAGCCTTTACAAAATGCACCAATTATTTGTCTATTATCATCAGTAAACTGAGAAAGTTCAAGTGGGTTAATGATATGACTGATTAAAAATGCCTGATAGTTAGATATACATTTTATAGCGATCAGAACTGCCCCACAATACATTTCATATGTATATATATACAAGTATTCTTTAAGCTAATGGCATAGAACATGAAAGGCATCAACAGAGAGAAAATTCAATTACTGTATTTGATGTGCGGTAAATATCTTTAACTTACATCAAGTAATCCTGCATTAAATTGGCCACCATTTTTGGATACTTATATAACTTTGATGAAGAAGAGTGTTGTGCAGGTATTACTACGGTATGTGCACTTGTTACATTGAATACAATATACCTGTAATCTACATGTGCAACACGCATTATGTTGAATATATATATATATAGGAGATCATATAATAAATAATGACAGTACTGCAGCTGTGGGCTTCATTTCATTTTTCCCCCATTAAGAAAATATCACTTTTCATCGTGCATCGAAATCTGTATTGCTAATACTTGCATTTAAATATCTCACAGACACCTTTTATAATTATCATTATCATAATATAAAAACATTTTTCTGAAAAACACATTCTTGTCATACTCTCAATGTTAGATTGGCAGCTGTGAAAAATCACAAGATAAATGTCATCATAGTGATCTACCATTTCACGTTGCTTGTTATTGGTAGTTTAATGTCAGCAGGCCACCTTATCTGGAAACCAGACTGACGCCAAGTCCATGGCTGACTCTGGTAAATGCCCAATTATGACTTGCTTTTCCGCTTATTAGCTAAGCGCATTGCATGCTTTAGACTCTTCATGTGCACTTTCAGTACACCTTTATCACGGAATGCCAATCCACATTGACACTTAAACGGCCTTTCACCTGTATGTTTCATCATATGGATCCTCAGGAGGTAGGCATTTAGGAGCCCTTTACCACATTTTTGGCACTTATAAGGTTTCTCGTCTGTATGAAGTGACAAATGAGTCTTGTACAAACTTTCAGATGTATAGACTTTGTCACAGATAGAGCAGCGGTATAGCTGTTTGGCAGTATGGCGTGCCATGTGGTGTTTCAGGTAGGGTTTCGTTAACAGGGCCTTTCCACATATAGTGCAGATGAACTTCTCACGTTTGCCACCCATGTGGGTCAGCTCATGATGCCTTCGTATTCCCCTCGTATGAAACCCTTTCCCACACGAAGCACATTTGAAAGGCTTTGTATCCTTGTGAGTCAAGTTATGAGAAATATAATCAGCATCGTTTGCCAATTTGATTCCACAGTGCGTACATTTCCGAGGACCGAGTTTGGATCCTATTGGTCTACCACGTTTAACCTGATTCGGGGGTGAGCCTCCAGTTACATAGAAGTGCCCAGACAAAGGTGATCTCTCAACTTGATCTGTGTCATGGCTACAGTTAAGTTCAGGTGACAGAAGTGAACCTGCAATTAGAGGTTCCTCAGTTTTTGGATACTTTCTCGGTCTTCCCCGTTTCTTTGGTGTCATCAAGTACTGATTCCCTTCAGCTTCAGTAGATTGCTCACGTGTCAGTGTGCACTGGCTTACTTGACCTTCGGTAGATAGCTTATCATTTCTTTGTGTCCCTTCCTGTTTAGTTGGAACAGGCCTTAACCCTTCGTCTACTTCTGCAACTGTACCATTTTCCAGATTGGCCAATGAGCTTGGTGCTGGAACAGAACCGAGTGTGGTATTTTTCTTAGGTCTTCCACGCTTCTTTGGGCTCGTTGTAGCAGGCTGGGCTTCTTCCACATGATTCATTGTTGGCCTGCTAGCAATCCCTGAACCTGCTGTGAAGTTTCCCATCAGGTATTTTCTAGGTCTTCCACGTTTCCCAGGACCTGGTAGTGTCGAAGGTTGGATAAGGCCAGCTACACAATTCATCATGGGCCTAGCAGCAATCCTTTTAGCTGCGATCAGGTTTGCTACTGCAATCTTTCTAGGTCTTCCGGGTTTTCTAGAACCTCCAATAGAAGGATGGATAAGGCTTGTTACATGGTTCATCATAGGCCTTCCAGCAATCCTCTTAGCTGCTATCAGGTTTCCTACTTGGATCTTCTTAGGTCTTCCACGTTTCTTAGGAAATATATGGTCTGCCACATGATTCACTACAGGCCTTCCAGGGTTGTTTGTATCTGGTTTTCCCAGCGGATTCTTTCGGGGCCTGCCACGTTTTTTTGGACCTGTCACATCCTTTGCAGACTGCATGGAACTTGACGTTACATCTTCAACAGGAATCTTCCTTGGCCTTCCCCTTTTGCGTGGACTCATCCCATTGCTCAGAGGATGCCAATCCCTATCTTGATTTTTCTTTGGTGTTGTGTTTGCTAACCAGTGGCCAACAGGATATTTTCTAGGTCTCCCAACTCTCCTCTTTAGAGGTACATGCAGCCAAGTTTTTCTCTCAGGTCCCTTCAGGACCTGATCAGTGATAGTTGATCCTTCATAGAAGAAATAACCTCTCTTATCTTTGCTACAAATAGTGGAGAGCCCATTTTTGTCCTTGGCATTTTTGACACTATATAGGTTAAGAGCAGATATAACTTTGAGACTTACACCCTTTTGATGCTCTTCTGATCCTTCCTTACATCCTAACGATCCTTTAGACCAGCATCCTAGTTCTAGCCCCTTCCCAACCATATCTAAGGACTCTACTGTTGATTTCCTAGATGTGGGAACCTCTCCTATCTTGGAATGCACTCCTAGTGGTATAATAGTTTCAGATTTTCTGCTTTCCAATATATCCTTAGAATCTAAAGTGCTCGCCCTGAAAGTCTCCACTAGTATATTCCTGTTTGTCGGTGCTACATATCCTTCAGGGTTTTTACTACGCTCCTCTGCTGCCTGCCAGTACCGCTTCTTGAAGGCATTTAGGAGACAGTAGTACATCTCTATCTGTTCAAGGTCAAACTGACATCCTGAACAGATCACAGAATCCTCAGGAACTGTCTCTTCCATCACCTTTTTAAGGCGTGTACGGAACTTTGCCATGGTACGCTCTTCCCACTGGGACTCAGTTTGTTCATTGCAAACTCTACAACCAGCCATCTTGGATTTTGGCAAAAGAGCCTACGTTCACAAATTGGTACTTGTTATCATATTGGGCCCTTCGACTTCCACCACATCAGATCGCTACCCGGATCTGAAAAGATAATGGCATTGTCTTAAAAGCATGCCAGATAAGGTGGTTTTCTATGGAACTATCAAACTCTACAGCATGCCAGAAAAAAATTAAAGAAGGACCCATAGATAACCCAGTACCAATTTTTCAAGGCATTTTTTCTTCCATACCAAAGTGGGAATGTAGGCTACAGGATACAGCAGCCTTAGATATCTTTTGAGGCTTCTGGTTATCATCAGAGCAAGCTTGATAACCTGACTAGGTGGGAGTGATCTCTTGGTCTCAATAATGGATGCTGTTTTCTTCCTTTTTCAGGTGATTCAGTGACCTCATCAGCCATGTATGGAGACAATTTTACTCACTTATTCATGGAGCAATATGCCTTTCTATTCATAAACATGATTAAATTGTTAAACTTAAATTTAATATATTTCTTGCCTTAGAGAAATCATTTATCTGGAGCAGATTTACTATATCCTATATACTGCTTGTAAGGGGGAGAGAAATACAGAGGCACAATCCCTTATGTTCCCAATCTGCACAACTGTCTGTGCTACTGTGTTTTAATCATTACTGATATAAGGGAGTGATCATTTTTTAACAACAGGGGGGTGGGTGGTGGGTTTCCGCGCGGAGTGCGCGAAATTTTTTACCCCCCCCCGGTCAAGGGGTCAAAATTTTTTACCCCCCCCCCCCCTTAGGGTCGAAAATCGGCTCGCGCGCGGGCCCTTTGAGGCACAGTAATGCGCGGGCATTTTGGCTCAAAACAGGTTAAATTTTTTTGCCCCCCCCCCCCAAGAGGGGTCCAAATTTTTTTGCCCCCCCCCCGGTCAAGGGGTTCAAATTCTTTTGCCCCCCCCCCCCCAAACCCACCACCCCCCCCCCCCCCTGTTGATAATAAATGATCACTCCCTAAAGTACTATCACAAATGGCTATGGTTGAAAGCAACTTTATTGAACTCAAATATACATATATCTTCAGTGGGTATACTGAATTGACTAATAAAGCAACAGCTACACATGCAACTAAGACTCAAGTTTAAAACATTTGTATATGTTTCAAACTGGAATGAACCTTCATAATTACAGAATTAATTGTACTGGTTTGATTATTTTCTCATTCTAAAAGATTTTATTAACCACAAAATCATCTTTGTACTTAATTCTATTTTGTCACACAACAACAGATGTTTGTTCAATGCAATTCCATATTGATGGTATTTGTTCAATAAATGCATGGGTATGCCTCATGCTATTGTCATTTGCATATAGTATGTTCAAAGAGTTATAAAGCTCATTTGGAGTGTAACAACAAAAGATTGAGCGTGTGAGTGGCCTCACAGATGACTCAGGGTAAGCTGAATCTGTAGCTTATCATGTACTTAGATGTAACACTCCCTTATAATCATTCATTGTTCCATTCTGGCATCAGAAATGAATGTTATTCAATTTCAGGCCAGCAGGTGGGTGTGGGAGAGCAGGTGGGTGTGGGTGTGCAGGTGGGTGTGGGTGTGCAGGTGGGTGTGGGCGACAGTTGCAGGCTGCGGGCATGTATCGCCTTCTGTCCCTATCGAAAAGCGAGTCGATCGGGCGATAAACGGCGAAGCTATGGGTGGTACAGTTTTGCTCTGCACTCCTTTTATGGTGCCGCTGTGGGACCCTCCTGCTGTCTCCTTGAGGCCTCGCTGAGTACGAGAAATGCTTGTGGCGCCACCATGTAGAAGACGGGTGGTACGAGACCTAAAAACGAATCCTTGTGTTTGGTATGTACAGGGTATTATATGAAGTTCATTTAAAGTAATTTGAATAATATGGAGGGCATTTTAGCTTGGTTGGATGACATTTTAATATGTAAGATGGTAAATCTATGCCAGAAAGATAGAAATGTGCTACTTCTTTGGTGAGAAGAGCATTTCTATCAGCTCCAATTTTTTTTTTAACCTTGGAGCCTATGGAAAGTTCATTTAGAGGGTAGTCATTTAACAGTACTTAAGGGTTTAAAGAAAAGAGAGAAAAAATAGCCAAAGATTGCGGTTGATTTGCGACAAGAAGGAAAGAGATATTAATGAACTTTTTGAAGGAACCATTTTTCCCCCGATCTTGCCCATCCTTTTCTTTTGTTGTCTTGTTTCTAAATGATATAGAGACTGAGATATAAGCATTCTTAGATGGCAAAAAAACGTCTTAAAGGAAAACCTGGGCGTTGTGTATGCCTCAGGGTATGAACCCTGAATCAATTATTCTTAGTTGTATACCCAAATTATATCCTGGATTATCAACCGTTTCAAAATTTTAATTTGATGAGAGAAAGCATGCAACTCATCAGGCCCTTACATAAAGCATGATCTAGTAATACTACCCCCTCTTCCAGATGAAGATAGATATGCTGATAATCATACTTAACATGCAATGTTGCATCATAAAAATACGACGATAATAAAACTTTCCTGGCAATACCATACCCGCTTCGTGTTAAAGTGCAATGCATAGCATTAGTCAGCCACATAACGCAGTTTATGGACTACGCCAAATAACCCACAGATGGTTGCTCGCATATAATCTAATTGAGTATGAAATCCAGAACAGGTTACATGAAGGCTCATAGCCTGTATGTAACCAAATATAAGGATTACGGAGAGAAGACTTGGCCCCTGAAGTTTAAAATGCATAATAGAAGACCGATAGGCTGTTACCACATCATGCTGTTCTGTGTAGGAATCAAAGTAGTCACAGCCACAGGGGCGGCTGTCGGTAAACTAGTTACTGATGGGTTACTTTTCAAGTTCTCCATAAAATCTGCATGCTTCTTCGTACTCATGTGTCTATCTAACATGGTCTTCACAGCGAAGGAGGCACCACAAATGCACTTGTAAGGCTTTTCTCCGGTGTGTGTCTTCTTGTGTGCATGATAATTACTTGATAAACGGAAGGCTTTCCCACATATTAAGCACTTGTATGGTTTCTCACCTGTGTGTTTTAGTATATGTTTCTTGTGCTCACTTGCAGTTATGAATACTTTATTACAATCGGAACATTGGTGTTTAGATTCCCCAGTGTGAACCACCATGTGATATTTCAGGTAGGCCTTCTGAAGGAATGCTTTTCCACAAACTGTACAGACATGCTTTTGTCGCTCAGTCTTATCCTTGTGGGTCCCCTCATGGTTTCCGAGCTCTCCTTTCGTGTAGAACAGCATGTCACAGGATACACATTTGAATGACTTGACCCTCTCTCCACTATGGGTCAGCAAATGAATTTTCAAAACCTTCTCTGTAAAAAAGGCTTTTCCACAAATATTACATAAAATATGTCTCCCTTGTACATGATGCTTATTTATGTGTGACTCCAGATACTTTTGATTTTTGAACTTCTTATTGCATTTGTCACATTCAAATGATTTTACTTTCTTGTGGCTGCTGAGGTGCATTCTGAGCGAGCTGCCACGACTAATCCCTTTCCCACATATCTCACACTGGAAGCGTTTCTTCCCGGTGTGGACAGACTCATGCTGCTCTAAAGCACTGGGGCTTGGGAATTCCTTGTCACAGAAGGTACAGGACACGGATTTGTCACCCATGTGTGTTGTCATGTGGAACTTTAGGGATGACAGATCTGGAAGCAGCTCATCACAGAAAGTACATGTATGAATTTTAGTTTTCCCTGTGCTCTTTTTTTCTTTTTTCTTTAATCTCTTCTGTTTTGAATGCTGTACTAGGACACAATCTGGACTGTCAATTTTTCTTGGCCTGCCCCGTTTCTTTTTAGGAGGTGGTGACATTGATAAATTACGCTCTGTGGGAACATTAAAGGGTGCCACAGATTCATTTTTACTTTCATTTAATTTTGCTTCATCAGCACTAGATCCACAAAAGGTGGTTTCCGTAAAAGCAGGCTTCTCAGATTGTATGGGCTTAATGCTTGGTTGCGCTTTTTTCCTTGGCCTGCCTCGTTTCCTTTTCGGTGCTGGTCCTATCCCGATTGCTGAACTAGTGCAGGGTTTGGTGTTTGAAGGTAATGTGAATTCCTTTGCACCCTTAATTTTAGAATCACCCATCATTGATGTACCCACACCAGAGTCTAGTTCTTCCAGAATGGCATCATCAGATTTAGGCTCCTCATAGCTCCTAATATATTGGGATCTGCTTCCTTTGTTCTCATGTGCCATTGACTGGCTACTCAAAATATCCCTTTCAGGCATATGCTTTCTTGATCTTCCACTGTTCATTGGTCCCACTGCAGGACAAGTGGCTTTAACACCTGATTGCAGTTTATTCACAGCAGATCTGTCTGACATTAAACTTGAACTTGAGAATTCAATTGGTCTATCTTTTCTTGGCCTTCCCCGCTTTCTTATAACTACTTCAGTAGTCTCTATCACTGAATCAAGTTTTATTGCTTCAGGCTGCAAGTCGGAGGGTGTGTCATACCTACAAGATTTTTCAACCTTTGTTTTTTCCCCATTAGATTTTGTTGGGATGGTGGTAAGTTTATCAACATCCATACTTGTGTCAATTAGATTGGTATTCAATTTGTTTGTAAGAAAGAAGTCTTGGCCATCTATAACAGTATTGTCACTGTCAGAATCTCCACAGTCAGCTTGTTGAGGAGGCGAATACCCTGGGCCAATTTCGGCATCCACAAGGACATTTTTTGTTGTCCTTTGTACAAATTCAGTCCATTTTGAGTTTTCTAACATATTAGGCTGTTGTACATTCTCACTGACAGGCTCTACCCAAATGTTTTGGTTCTGTTCTTGGCCATGTTGCAAGGATCTTGCATCATTTAACTCATGCTTGATGTCTGAAAGTGTTATCTCTGAACAACAAGTTCCCTTGTTGGTTTCAGTTTGCAGGGAGAGTTGAGTATCAACCTTCACCAAGGAATTGCTAGCCTCTAAGATACCCTGCAGATTCTCAGAATTAAACGCTGTTGATGTAATTAAGATATTTCTTTTTGTATTCACGTCTGAAGATAAAATCTGTTTCCTTTGATTGCTGGCATTGTCATGATACCGCTTTTTAAAAGTAGCCAGCAGTGTATAATACATCTCTATCTGATGTAAATCACACTCACATGATCGACACAACACAGCACTGGCTGGCACGGCTTCATCTAATGCTTTTTCAAGCAGGGAGTGGATAGTTTTCATAGTCCTGTCATTAAGGTCTTCAGGAGCAGTGTCTTCATTACATACAATACATGCAGCCATTTTGGTTAAATTGTGACTGATCTTTCTCTGTAAATTTTCAAAGCAAGTCTCTAGTTGGAGATATGATGAGGACTTGAGTCACGTAATCCCGATTGATTTGTCAGCAATACGTTATCTACAATGGAAATGAGACATTATCAAATGGGAAGCAAATTAAAAACCTTGAAATATAGAATAGCCTGTATGTTTCCAACTTTACATTTTGCATGGATTCTTTGTTAGATATATACATGTACCACTTCAAACTTTGCCATCTAGAAAACATTGTAAGTGTTAGTGTCTCAGGCTGTTAAACCCAGAGGGATATTTCTTCAATACAACATTATTTACTATGAAAATAGCTTTACAATTGCCTGATACTACAACGCCCATTTTTTAAAATATATCATTTGAGATAACTAACATGTGGTTAGAAAACACAAGTAATGTCTCACCTTCATTTGGATTTGGCAAAGTGACAAGATCTTCTCATTAGCTTTGGCAGTAGTGTCTTTTTGACCACCTCTCAGACAATGAGAAAGTAGGCATGTCTGCAAAGATCCATTAACGTATATGATAGTCCGGTTGCGAGCGCTCCTTTGTATTTGTGCTGTACATGTCCATATGTAATAACTAGACTGGACAATGGATCCAAGATACTACGCAAATTGTGACATACATAAGGCTACGAAAATACACTCTAACATCCTAGTTGCAACCCTCATACAGGTACAGGCTATCCTGCTACTTTTAAACCTGTTGATTTCTTAATTTTGGGCCGAAGTTGTGGTTACGAATGCCAACTTATAATTTACTTTCCTTCAATGTGTTTGTACCTCAATCTATATCGTTCAGTCTGCAGATACCTGTTTGTAATTTATGAATGTCACTGCACTGAACCAGCCAAGTTTTTACTCATATCCAATGTCTTTTCATCCTGCCTCTATTATTGGTTACTAACTTCATCAAACATACTGCAGCATGTTAAATATCTGAAGAAATCTGACATATTGTACGTGATAATAACAATGTTCTTATGTTGCTTTTAATCCAACCGTGCCAATGTGAATAAGCAGCCTGGCACATTACACAAGACTTTTTTTGGGCCAAATTTTAGTGCTTGAAATATATTTCAAGAACCCTTTCCTCAGTGTTAGATATACATGACAAGTATTCCAAACCTGGCACTTAATTGAAACAGTATGGTATATTACCTAGCTGAAACATTGATTGAAAACAGCGCTGATGCTAAGTTATCAAAGATCTATGTATATTATATTTGTGCTACCGTATTCCCTACACATGCTGTCACAAGGCCTAGAAAAAATTATGTTCCAGTATCATTTCATTTCTGGGGGTGCTGAGGACCTTGGCTTGGGGATTAAGCTAAAGTCAAAGAGCATCCATAGGGAGATCACCGAGCCGAGCTGTGGTTTAGCCAACCACAGACTCTGACATTAGGGACGTCTGTGCCAGGCATAGGCTCGATTGACAGAACGTCATATAGAGTCTGATAGTATCAAGCATGTTAGATAATTCCAATCGGGTCAGGCCGTTTACAATTGGCTTAACTGGTCCTAAAGGACAACAACACTAAGAATGTCCGTCTTAGGGAGCCACGTGACCATAGATTGACCAATCAGGGTACAGCAATAATAGTTTTGCTTGTTACCATGAGTTTATCAAATGATGAATCAGGTTTGGGCAGGTGTATCTTGCCAACGGTTCATGCTATTCCCAATTTTAGTGGAGAAGAGTGGTGTAAGCAGCACCGATGACTCCTGCCACAGGGGCTTCTATGCATTTTTTTTTGTGGCAGCAGCTCAAGCTCTGCCTAACCTTGATGTTAGCTGTGGGCTACTCCCGATTATAGCAGATTCAGAGAAGCCACTGGCTGGTTGAATCGCAATGATGCAGCAAAGCTTAAGAATATTGCTACTGAAATCCCTGCGGAAAAAAATTAATGAGTAATTCTGCATACAAAGAGAAAGGGTAGTCGGGTATGATGGTAAAATCATATAATGGACATTCGAGGATCTGAGATATGAAATATTTCTAAAGAACTACAGTCGGGGAATCGATCCTTTCTTCTACCTTGCATCTTTATTCTTATTTATTGTATTTTCAAGCCACAAGGCATCTTTTTAATGTTAAATCTACCCTTTTAATATTTGTGGTATACCCAATAACTGATACATCAAACATATCGACACCAAAATAGTGAATACCTGATAACCTATAAAATTTGATAGCAATGATATCCATACCCTCATCCAGAGCGGATGTTTGTTTGTGTTTAGTCCCCTCCCTTGTCTTTGAGCTATCTAGTGGGCATAAGGTAATGCTCATTTTTTTACAACGGGGGTGGGGGAAGAGACATGGTGTGGAGCGCACAATCCACCCTCCCCCCCCCCCAAACTCATGCACGTTTATTATTATATAAGCCCCTTTGTAGCATAGTATGAATGTGCTTTTTCCCCCGCTGAAATTGTTTGATCTCCCCCCCCCCCCCGCTATTAGCCTAATTAGGGGTTGAAATTTTGTTACCCCCACCTGGCAGGAATGCCAAGTTATCCCACACCAAAATCGTATTTCTTACGATTATTGGAATCCAAAATCGGAACAAAAATCGTGATAAAAAATATCTAGTTTTAGTCTGAATGTTGTGTACTCTGGTAGGTTATTTATCCTACACCTCTGGTTCATTTATCTAAAAGCATCCCAGAGATGCTTGAAGATCGTAACTTGATACCTAAAATCGTGTCAGAAATTGTATCCCCTGGGCCTGGTATCCCTGCCCCGGCAAGGGGTTGAAATTTTTACCCTCCCCCTCCCCAATCCCTCCCCCCCTTCCAATTGTGAAAAAATGAGCACTCCCTAACACGTATGCTTTACCCTAAAAAAACACACCTCAAAGCCCCATTTTTTTTTTTGGGGGGGGGGGGGGGCGCAGACTCGCACTCCCAGTCCCAAACTCAATTCCTCCTAATAGGGTGGAGTTTGAGACTGGACTGGAGGTTCGAGTCTGAGGGGGGCGGGTCAAAATAATTGTTTATGCCTTCATTTTTAACAAATGACAACTCCCTCATCATGTCTGAAGAGGCTGTAATAATGTGTTTTCAAGGGCATTTTGTTAAATTCTGAAGAACACGGCCGTACAGTGCATTCTTTGCTATCGCCGTATCGGAATAAACTGCGCACGCTACTCGCTTTGACCCTGCGCCTACCGGGGTACCGGCAACCATGTTGGCTGGCCGCTGCTAGTCTCCAGAGCAAACAACTGCAAATCCATCCACGTCGCTACGTTATGTTACTGGGAGCAGTGTCTGCCGCGTACGGTTGTTACGTTGGCCGTCATTGGCGACGGTGGGACGTACGGGCGCCGTGATTGGCCAGTGCCCCCCACACGTATAAAATCGTACTTGTGGGAATTTACTGTGCGGCAGACGCTGGCTCCCCGTAGTATCGCGAAGCAGCACGTAGGGATTTGCCTGCGTTTGCTCCGGAGACTATGGCCGCTGCACTCGGTCACGGACAGTCGCCGAGAGTCGAGCCGGGGCAGACGCGGCGTCCGGCCGGGGCCGAGGCGACTGTAGTGTAGTACTAGTAGGCCCCCCTAACCGGCGTTTAAGAATCTAGCCCCCCGAAATTCAACACATATTTAGTCCTATGGATGCTCCGCCTTACCCCGTGCCTCCTGGAGTCCTGACACACAAGGTGCACCCACATATGCAGACGTTTTATATCATGTTCTGCCATATTCTTTGTTACGTCTGCGCCGTCCTGCCCAGATAAATTATGCCCTCCATTATCGCTCGGCATCCAAATCAACATCGACCAAATCACACAATATAACAGAATTACTGCAAGAGTACTTACGTCAAAAAGTGGCCTGAGATCTTGAAGAACAACTGGGCGAACCCAGAGCGCTGTTGGTCACGATGATTTCAGTGTTTTCGGCCGTTATTTGTTGGCGTTTTTTCCGGAATGCTCCATTTTCGCAGCTCCTCTCCCTACGGTGACGTCGAAGTAGGTCACCAACCACCAACCAGCGGGCACCTGACCGCAGTACCGATATATGACGCTAGATGGCGCAATAAAGCATGGTGCGACATGCCAATTGATATATTTCTTTGGAAAGTGGGGGTGGATTTGGTCATATACTCGGTTCGGTGCTCGGTGGGTGAACATGTCAACAACGCTGTCGGTAGCTGCACTTTCCCTTGGCCAGGGGGAAGTCTGCAGTGATTGCCGGGACAAGTTGGCACTTCCTCGCGGAAGTAGTGTTCATGGCCACCACTGGAGCGCTGGGCTGGCTATCTGGGGCCCTGGAGGGCTGTGTTGTGGTGGATACTGACGTCGGGCCTTGCACAGCCCACACTACTACTAGACTCAACATCAAGTCACCTCTTTTCAAGTGCAGGTCGGCCATGTGGGGCAACTGACGTCCGCCCCTTTTTGCCATAGTGTCACCATAAGTCCTGATGGCCGGTGGCACTCCCTGGTGCCCCCTTTTTGCACCCCCTTGGTGCCCACCCTCCGGGTGGACCTTTAGGACGTCAGGACATAGATGTCCTCCATCACCGACCACTAGACGCCAGCCATCCTCCAGTGAAGACCAAGAAGACAACGAGATGGCAGACTGCACTCTACAAGGCTGGCTTCGCCAGCCTAGGACGAGATGACTCTTCAAAGGACGTATCGACCTCCCACCAGACTTCAGCCTTTTACACTTCCTTACCACAGCCTTTTGACAAGCAGCAGCATACGTTCACCTCAACCCTCACCAGATCAATCTCTCTCATCAATCCATACCCCATCCACTCGCACTCCGCTCACCAATTGGCGTGGTTATTCTCGGACCTCCAATGCCTGTCATCCATGTGATGGCTTTAAAAGTTATCTCTCTCTCTCTCTCTGGATTTGGACTCGGAGGGCGTTTCATGTGAATTCTAAATTGGCTATCCATGTATTATAACAGGGGCGGATCCAGGATTTTTGGGAAAGGGGGGCATGATAATATTATAGGCAATGTAGCCTACGGTAGGCCTACTGGTGGTATTGAACATGTTTACATCAAAATGTAAAGGAAAATAGGAGGGGGGAGGTGTACGCCCTCGGTCCCCTCCGGGGGGGGGGGGACAAAAAGATTTAACCAGCGCGCTACTATGCTTCAAAGGGCCCGATTTTCGCCCCCAAGAGGGGGGGGGGGTTAAAATTTTTTGACCCCATTGACCAGGGGGGGGGGGTGTAAAAAAATTCACCACCCCCCCCCCCCCCCCTGTCGTTAAAAAATGATCACTCCCTAATGCCCTCTGGAAGTTGGAATCACTAGGACTTGGCTAATATTGCAAATACTCATCTCGTGTCTAATAATACGATCTATCAAAGCTAGTAGTCAACACTCCTGTCAGTCTATTATTACTGTATGACCCAATGATAAATCTTATACACTTCGATTAGCACATCAATAGGAGCATCCCTACCCTGAGAAATTGATCATTTCTTTCGTATTTCCTTATTCAAGCAGGGGAGAAATAAAGTGTCCGACTCCAAGTGAAGTTTTGAATTAGGTGTCCGACTTGAGGTGAATCTCATCTTTTGAATTGCTAACATTTGAGTCGATATTTCTGATCAATAACTCATTAAAACAATGACAATTGTTACTATTCCATCAAGAAGGGACCCCCTCCCTCAATATGTATCATTGGGTGAGTCATGATTTATATAGAAATGCATGTAAACCTGCAATCAAAAAAGGGTCATATTCACACAGAAAACGACCGTCCGAAAGTGGTGAATCTACCCTATAGTGATAGAGAGCTTTCATTCTACAATATACTATATCAAATTATGCATTCATGTGCATATCATGACACATGTATGGCTACTTATATCTATATATAACTGTTTGATTCAGAGTTATCCTACCTAGTGGTCACAGTCCAGTGGTCTGTTTGCCCACCGCACCTCACATATAAATAGAAAAATCAAGTTTATGTAACTCAATCTATATTGACCCCATGTACCACTCTCCTATGAGTTCTGACAATAAACATTTAAAGATGATTGCTCCCCTTCCCAGGCACTGAATTACGACCATATTGGACCAAATTCACCTTTACTCATGGGTCATGTTTCTATTTATATGGGGGCTGCGGTGGGCAAACAAACCACTCAACTGTAAACTTTAGGTACATGCACCATGAATCAACGTGTTATGAATTATATAAATAGCCAAATGTGTCCTAAAATAGGGAATTTGGGCACATGCATGTAAGACATATCTTTTCTGGTGTTATCTATAGCTCATAATAAGACAGGAGCCATTAAACGTGAAGATAAGAATAATATCCCTGGTGTCTGGCTATCATGGTGAGGCTACCTGACCACTTGTAGGCTGTGTTTGCCCACAATGTGACGTAGCAGAACTGTATATGTAACCTTCCCTATACAGATGATATGAGGAGGCGTGCCTTGGTCTGGATGTTGGAACACAGCGACCAGTGGTTATGGCCAGGTAAGCAGGCTGTCAACAGGTACAGGGGGTCTGTATACAATTGAGGCCAATGATATGTGCTGGGGAGCATGACTCGGAGAGCTTACATGGTGTGCTGTTTATGTAAAGATATCTACATAGTTTCTACGCTGGCTACCTGCGTGTAGTATAATACACGCAGGTGTAGGCTAAAATATTGCCTGTCAATCATCCAGATTCAAGCCCTTTATGCTAGGTGACACCTCTGTCTTTACTGTATCTTTCATAATGCAAATCGCCACCTAGGGCAGTGCAACAGAACTATGCGTCAGATTTTGGCCAGGCCTGATCCCGCCTGGCTCAGAGCTAATTGCTCAACACCTGCGTGTATTATACATTTGTACTACACGCAGGTAGCCAGCGAACATAGTTTCTTCAGGGCTGATGCCCAAGAGAATGGGCTTTCTCTATATATTAACTTTTATCTAATTAGTTGTAAAATGTCCATCACATGTCTATTACCAACTACCCCAACTTCCAACTGTCACACCAACTGTAATAATCACTACAAGACTCTACAAAAATGGGAATGCACCATTTATAAATTGATACATGTATTATGATATGAAATACATAAAACCCTGCATGTAACTGCATTCTGCCACAAACCATTAAAAAAATGAGATGTGCACCCAGGCCCGTGCATGCAGGCCCTGTTGGGTGAGGGTCATCGTGGCCTCCCTGTGGATGGGACAAAAATGCCTTATAAACCTCCAAATCCTCACTAAACTATTGTTATCTCAAAGGATTATATGTTTTCTACATGATACTGTTCCCCGAAACAAATATTTTATCAATATTCTGAATGTTTTGTATTTTTGGTCGAACGAAGTTACCCTCCAATTGAATGAAAGGTCAATACAAAGTCAACAAAATCATGTAATACCATTGGGCTCCTATTCAATTGACAATACATACGTACCAGGGTCGCTATCTGCCATAAAATATTAATAATATCAAGTTAATATAAAGTTGATGATATTGATATTTGCTGAGTAGTTGCATTGGGAAGAAAGTGTCAGTTTTCAGTGTCAATTTCTCAAAGCTGCCTTAGTACATACTTGTTACATACCTTCAGTGTTCAGATCGATCTGCCAGCTTCAACAAATTGTAGGAGGATAATTGAAGATGTTCTAGAACAGGATTCAATGAGGCCTATCACATAAAACCATACTATGCAATGGACCCAATTAGAAAAAATTGCATCCAAGCTGGTGGTCTTATTACGTATGTTAATGAAGATATGTTTTGTTCCTCAACTCGCTTTGAGCTATTGAATAGAAGTGATAAAAATATAGAAATACAATGGTTGTTACTGTCCAAGGGCAAATCCAAGAAATTTATTTTTGCAAATGTGTACAGACCTCCCAAAGGTTGCCCAACCACTTTTATAAATTGCCTAACCGCGTTACTTACTCAAATAACTGATATTGACAATTACAAAGTATTTATCATGGGTGATTTCAATATTAATTGTTTGATTGATAACGATGAATATGATAACTTGACTGAATCATTAGGAGAATTTGGTCTCAGGCAGCTTATACATCAACCCACTCGTGTTGTACAAAATGCTAACGGCATCGATTTAATTTTTACAAATACTGAAGAAATTGTAGGATCTGGAGTTGTTAATATGAGCGCCAGTGACCACATGCCTGTGTACGTTTCTTTCAAGCATAAAACTTATAAGGTTGGTACTAAAAGAATAACTGGCAGGTCCTACAAAGCGTATGACAAAGGTATATTCACTGAAAGGTTACAAAATGCTGACTGGACACTATTCGATACTAAGCTTAACGCTGAAGATGCTTGGCTTGTTTTTGAGGAATTGATAAATTCTCTATTAGACATTGATTGCCCAATCAGAGAATTTAAAGTCAAAGATGAGGAGGATCCATGGATGACCCATGAGCTGCTCGCCAAGATTGACTATAAAAATAAATTGCTGAGAAAGGCTAAAAAATCTGATAGCGTTAGAGCTTGGGAAAAGGCTAGGTTCTTTAGGGATAAGTCTACGATTGACTGTAGGAAGGCACGACAGGTTTATTTAACAAATTCTGCTGAACAGAATGTGAATAATAGTCGTCTCTTTTGGGAAACAGTAAATAGAATTATCCCTGGCAAATGTAAAGGTAAATTAAACATTAATTTACTTGACGATGACAATAATGAAGTACCTGTTTCTCATACCGCAGAACACATTAATACCTTTTATACCGGTATTGGCCCCAAGCTGGCCTCTGCTCATACTGCTGAATGGGTTTTCGATGGGACTGAATGTTTTCAAATCATGGATGAGATCGTTATCACCCCTCAAGACATTTTGGATGTATGTAATACTTTAGACGTGACTAAGTCGTCCATTGTTGATATCATTTCTTCCAAAGTGATGAGAGATGCCATTGTTATATGTATAGAGAGGGTCAGTAAAAAATTTTCTGATTCTATTGACGGCTCGGTTATTCCTGAAAATTGGAAAATTGCTCGGGTAAATCCCCTGTCCAAGGGTGGTGATAGTAGTCAAGTCACTAACTATAGACCAATAAGTCAGCTACCGGTACAAGAAAAATATAGGAAACTTTACAATAGCCACTTTTATCGATATTAAAAAAGCTTTTGATTCCGTAAATTTTATCATATTATTCAAAAAATTAGAAAAATATGGAATAAAAAATTCGAATTTAAATCTTTTGAAAAGTTATTTAAGTAATAGAAAACAATATACAGTTGCTAATAATTGCTCCTCTACCCTCCTTGACCTTCAATGTGGCGTTCCACAAGGTTCAATTTTAGGCCCATTATTATTTTTAATTTACATTAACGACTGTATTCCAAAAATTCCAGATTGCAAAACTTTACTCTATGCTGACGACTCGGTCATATATGCTTCAGGACATGATTTTCGAGCTACCCAAGCGGTTGTACAGAGAGGTTTACATAGTTTTACTGACTGGTCCACCCGTAATAAGCTAAGTATAAATGAAAAAAAAACTAAGGTCATCATTTTTAGCTCTACGGCTAGATTTAATTTGTTCAAAGGTCAGATGACACTAAAAATGAATGATAAGCCTCTTGATTTAGTAGAGACTACAAGGTATTTGGGCATGACCTTGGACTATGAATTATCATTCAAACCACATGTTAAAGGTTTGATAAAGACAGTTCAGTACAAGGGCTACTTGCTGAAACATGCTAAGGACTGTTTGCCAAAGAATGCCAGACTTAGCGTATATAAAGCTTACATAGTCCCCATTATAGACTACGGTGATGTTATTTATAATGGTGTTGTGGTCGAATTGTTACAGAAATTACAGAGGCTTCAAAACAGGTGCCTGAAAATATGTATTAATGTACATAGGCTTACACCTACGATTGATGTTCATAGAGAGACTAACATGCCCATGTTGAAAGAAAGAATAAGGTATCATACTCTCCTGGTGGCATATAAAAGAGCGCAGGATCCTAAGTTTAGAAGAATAACTGTCAGAGCGACTCGACTGGCTGATGGCCCTGTGTTGATGTATCATACTATGCACTGTAATACGTATCAGCATAGCCTAGAGGTTCAATGTGCATGGGAATGGCTCACCATCCCTCCATATAATAGGAATATAGAATTTTTTTTGGAGTTTAAACACCTTGCCAAAAAAGCTCTATTAAGTAAAATACATCTTGAAGAACATTAATTTCATACCTGGAAATCAGCACTGTTTGTACAAATATTCTATACCGGTACGAAACTACGATATTACGTGTCATCTTTATTACCATCAAATGTGTAATATTATTACCCGTTCACCCTTAATATATTGATATACTTTATTGATATCTTCCATCTTGCCGATGCATACAAATAGTAAACATACTGTTATATAACTACTGTGACTTATATTGGTAGGTCTTTAAAACCAGGCATTGGCTGAAGGCCTTCCAGGACTGTATTTTCAACACGATATACTATCTTTATGCTCCATTCATATGACCATGAGAAATATGTGTTTTGATATAAATAGGTGTACCTGTGATACTTTATACGAAATATGTCATACTTTGTCAAACTTACACGTGTGGATGGAAAACAATTGTTATCTTAAAATACTCGTTGAAAATAAACACGTCCAAATCTTTTCAAAAAAAAAAAAAAAAAAAAGTGCCTACACCATTGTGACCATATCCCAGACATTCTCGTAAAATTCATGCAGACCATGCATCATTATGGTGTGTATTTTGTGATACATATTGTATTAATATAATCATGTATTTCAGATTGAAATGAGAGAAGCCCTGGAAGGAGTCCTGAGGCTAGACGACCAGTCTACAGGCATTTAGGAGCTGGCACAGAGTACCAGCCCTAGCAGTAATTGATGAAACTGATGAATTATGATGAAATATCCAAAACCTCCAAAATAAAATATCAGTCACCTCCCCAAATTCTAACAAAAGTTGAAAAGAATAAATAATGGTTGGCAAGTCTAAATCTAATATACGTATACCATTATATCATGAAAAGTAATTGTTAATTCTAAAACCCTGTAGCTTGGGTTCAACCACGGGGAAACGTGGTATAAACGTGGAGATAAAACTGTGATTTATTGTATTGACATTATAAAACAGTGAAACACCATTGACTAAAACGCTGAATTACTGTAATAGCACTGGCAAAAAACACAGAATCTCTGTATATTTAGAACGGTGATTCTACGTCAAATTAACGGTGACAGGTCACCGATAAAAAAACAGTGAAAGCGATTTTTTTTACAGTGTAGGCTACCCTCCAGCAATGGACTGTAGGCCTGTGTGTGTATAATACTAATATAAGATGCTTGCACCTACTTGTGCCCTGGTGAAAGACACAAAAGCGGTGTCTTCATTCTTCACATGTGCTATATTTTCTAATGTTGTCAAAAGTAGGCCTATGTATTCTTTACATTATCTTACCTGCAGGGAGAATGGTGAATCACTTCTAGACAAGTTTAGGGCTGGCATATGCCAGATAGCTCTAGATGGGTCTTCTACCCGGGGGGGGGGGGGGCACTCCCTCAGCATTAAAGGGACAGTGTATACGTGAGCTTACCCGCCATTGCTGGCCGTTTTGGGCAACCTTTGACCTTGTTTTACATAGTAGATCCCGCCCACAGCATGGTAGATCCCTCCCACAAAGCTGTATGCAAAATAGGCAAGATCAGGTGGTCTACAGTGACCTTTGTGTCCCACTTCCACCACACCTCACGTAGCATTTGATTGGGGAGTGGTCATAATTTAACAATAAAGGGGGGGGGGTTATATTGGCTGTCTTTCCCCCTTTTTTGGAGGGGGAGGGGGAATTAAACCTTTCATTGACAGCCCCCTCTCCCTCCCACAGGGGTGGCCAGGGATCGAGGATAATTATCACTCCTTTTGCCAGGAAACAAAGTATTACATTGATGGAAGTATAATGAGACTGCCAATGTAAGATCTAGATACCATTTAAATACATTTGTTGCCTCCTCACCCTAAAGGCATAAAATGTCTAAAAACTTTTATTTGCATAAAAAAACTCGAAACCCTGCCCCCCCCCCCCCCGTTATCAATATATGATCACTCCCTAGACTTACCAAATAGCCTGGGTTCAGCATTAGGTATGTCTGGGGCGAGTGGAGTAGGGTTATTATGATTATGCAATACCCTTGACCTGCTTGAGGGGTACTGTTTCACTCACCTCGTACCTCCTCCCATTGTCATCCACTCATAAGTATATTTTCAATATAGCTCCTTATTCCGGCCACATTTACTTACATAGATTGCCTCTTGTGTTGAAAATTACCAATTCTTTTTTATAGGGGAGATTCGAGTTTGCACTGCTACTACATCATAGGGCCGGCTATTTTGGGCAAACAAAGCCCCAACGTGGTGGGTAGATGTACCATGATAGTACCATTACCCTCAGCCTCAGACAGTGTCTAGCCTACCACGTGGCGGCCTGTGTTTGCCCCCCAGTCCATGCCCTGTGATGAAGCAGCAGAGGAAACTGTAACTCCCCTATAAAGTATCAAGCACATGCCTTTCAATACCGATCAATAAACTATTCAATTTCATTATAGTGGCCCATACAGTTCTATCATTGGTTTTAGAAATCTGCAATTTTCAGTATAATGATACAATATATATGATTGTCTCAAGAACATATACCTATTTTGATAATAATTTGCAGTGCGTTTATATGACTACAACTGGGAGAGATATGGTTCATATACCTACAGGCTATCAGCCATGTGGAGTGCCCCCAGAGTACTATTGGTGCAATCTACAACTCTAACTCGTTGTAGCTAGATACGTTGTACGTTGTAGCAGTGGGGGCGCAGAGGGGCTCCCCCTTGAGGTCGGAAAGTCGCCGAAATTAAGGGGTCTAGGTCACAAAGTCACTTTTTTGGACTCTTTATCCTATAGTAATTTTCGCTAGGTCGCTTTTATTATTGCTTTAGGTCGAAAGTCGCCTCCAAAACGGCCCAGGTCGCCAGGTCGCTTTTGACCCATCTGCAGTCACAGCAGTGTCCAAAGGCCAATCTGCTATGTGTGTGTGTGTAGGGGGGGGAGGTCAATCAACTGTCCCACTATTGCCACCAGTCTCAGTGCATGGTTTGAAGGCCCAGATCTTGAGACCCCTCCAGCGACAGTTGGATTCGAGCTGGGCAGGGGTTTAAAGTAAGGGAGGTACAAAATTGTTCTTGACCAACCAAAATAGGTATAGTTTTAATCATGCTGACTCGTGACTTGCAGGTGTTTTAGGAGGCTTGGGCTATAAGGAAGGTTACATATACTTGATTCTATCTAGATGCCTGTGTGCTGTTTCTCCACAAATTTGCGGACCTCCGTATATATATTTGCGGTTTATGGCATGTGTATTCCACAAATCTGTAGATGTCCGTATTTGTATGCTTAAGTACCAAAAAGCAATTTTATTCATCATTTTTATTTTCTCCATAAATATATGGAATATGTATTGTGGACATCCGCAAATTTGTGGAGGTAAGCAAATTTGTGGAGGTCAGCAAATTTGTGGAGAAACAGCACCCAGATGTGTCTTAAATTGGGTGTGTGCATGGCAATCATGGTTAAGTTACATAAGCATGTGTTGCCGTTGTTTGCATACACTGTGACGTAGCAGATTTACATATGTAACGTTCTCTATTACCCACAGCCTTGGCTGCTGTGGTGTATGTGGGAAGAAATTCAGTGATGAAAAAAGTAGAGACTGAGGCAAGTCTAACTTCTTCTGCAGGGTAGGCACAACTGACCTAGTTTGCCGCGCTTTTATTGCTACTTCAGGTATGAGCAGTTACAAGGTCTCACAATGCTATTTCGACATATGTATATTACATCCCTCCACCTTTAGTTTTGTACTCATAAGTCCAGTCTGGTAGGTGGCTTGATTACTCTGGTAGACTTTCTAATACCAACTGGAGCAGGGCTACTTGGTCTTGGTGTAGGTGGCGTAGCACTAGGTAGAGGAGGCACATGGTGGTCTTGTGGAGTCGCTGGAGTGGTACTCGGAGGAGTACTGGGCTTCGGCATTGCAGCTGGCACTGGGATTTGAGGTGCAGGTGCAGGTGCAATGTAAGGCGGTATTGGTCGATTCTCCATGGTGCGACCATTATCACGACACTCAGGCTCAGTTGGGACACGAGCTCTAATGTGATCCATGTGGCGTCTCCACACTCGTCCATCATCAAGACGCACGATATACGTGACTGGACCAGTCTTTGATTGGAGCACTCCCGGCATCCACTTGGGCATACCAGCAAAATTCACGACCCACACGGCATCGCCAACAAAGAAGTCACGTGGGCTGACTGCAGGCTGATGGTACTGCCGTGCATAGGATTGTCTATCCATAACCTTACTGGACAGAGACGGATGAAGTACATCCAACAGGAAACGTGGCTTACGTTTCATCAGTAACTCTGCTGGTGCTTGTCCAGTAGTCGTCTGTGGAGTAACACAGTATCTGGAAAGGTAGCGTATTACCTTAGTTTCCAGATCTTCCCCTGGCGTTTTCTTGATACCTTCCTTAAGCGTCTGTACGGCTCGCTCAGCTAAACCATTACTGGCTGGGTGGTATGGAGCAGTACAGATATGCTTAATAGCATGTTTCTTACAGAACTCTTGAAACTCTGAACTTGTAAAACAACTTCCGTTGTCACTCACAAGTACAACTGGAGTTCCATGAACAAAGAATGTTCGTCTCAACTTCCTTATAGTAGCTTTGGAAGTGGATGTGTTCATGACATGAGCATCAATGTACTTTGAATGAGCATCTACAATCACTAGAATCATTTGTCCATCAATTGGGCCAGCATAGTCTATATGGATCCGATGCCAAGGTTTACCAGGCCACTCCCAAGGATGGAGCAGAGCATGCGGCGGAGACTTGGATTGGACTTGACACTGCTGACATGATTTCACTTTAAGCTCGATATCAGCATCGATTCCTGGCCACCAAACATAACTGCGTGCGAGTGATTTCATCCTAACGATTCCTGGATGGCACTCATGGAGTTGCTCAAGAACACAGTCACGAGCCTGCGGTGGTATTATCACGCGCAAACCCCACATCAGGCAACCTTGTTCTGCACACAGTTCTTCCCTCCTGCGAAAGTATGGTGCCAGTTCTTCGGACACGCTATAAGGCCAACCCTTCAAAACAAAGTTTTGGACGGAAGCCATGATCGGGTCTCGAGCGGTCCAAGAAGCAATTTGAGTACATGTCAAAACCTCAGAACACGTTAGAACCTCAAAAGCCAACACTGTTTCAGCAGGCACAGGCACGGTGAAGTACGGTGTCGTTAAAGGTAACCGGCTTAGTCCGTCAGCATTGCCGTTCTCCTTGCCTGGCTTGTAACGTAAACGATATTGGTAATTTGACATTGTCAGTGACCAACGCTGTAAGCGGGCAGTGGACATCGGACTGATGAGTTTGTCCTCTTTCAGCGGGCCCAACAGCGGCTTATGGTCTGTTTCCACGGTGAATTCGCGACCATACACATACTTATGAAACTTGGTCACACCGAAGATTACGGCGAGCCCTTCGCGCTCGATTTGTGCATAGTTCTTCTCAGCGGGAGCTAACGATCTGGATGCAAATGCGATCGGTCGGTCGGAGCCATCCGGCATCCGATGAGAGAGTACCGCACCCAGGCCGTACGATGACGCATCACAGCCAAGAAGCAATGGTAGAGCCGGGTTGTAGGGAACTAACACTTGCGAAGATTGCAATAGTTCCTTTGATTTAGCAAACGCTTGTTCCTGTTCTGGCCCCCACTTCCACGGAACATCCTTCTGTAGGAGCTGATTCAGTGGTGCGAGTGTCGAGCTGAGGTTCCTTAGGAACTTGTGGTAGTAGTTTACCATTCCCAGGAAACTGCGGAGTTCACTCACATTGGTAGGAGGTGGTGCGTTCTGAAGAGCTGCTACTTTCTCGGTAGTCGGGTGAATTCCTTCTGCATCCAGCTTGTGACCTAGATAGACACAGGAATCTTGGAGAAACACACACTTCTCACCTCTCAGACGTAGTCCTGCCTGCTGCAGCCGACCCAGTACCGTCGTCAAGTTTTGATGTGCCTCCTCCTTTGTGTGCCCCGACACCAAGATATCGTCCAGATACACTGCTACCATGGGTATACCCTGAAGTACCTGCTCCAGAACTCTCTGGAAAATACCTGGTGCGGAAGATACCCCAAAACACAAGCGTGTGTACTGGTACAAACCTTTGGTAGTGTTAATTGTTGTGAGTTCACGGGAATCCTCACTGAGAACTACCTGAGTATATGCATGACTGAGGTCCAACTTGGAAAAACAAACACCCCCAGCCAACTTTTGGTACAAATCATCAACATTCGGAATTGGATATTTGTCCACCTTTGCTGCTCTGTTGACAGTCAGTTTGTAATCACCACAAATGCGAATGTCACCATTCGGTTTCATTACCGGAACGATTGGAGCAGCCCAATCTGCAAATTCAACTTTTACTATGACCCCGTCACGTTCGAGGCGATCAAGTTCAGCCTCGACCTTCTCTCTGAAAGACCAAGATAGTGTTCGCGCCTTGAACTGACGTGGTTGCGCATCAGTGTCTATATACAGTTTCGCTTCGTAACCCTTTAACTTACCAAGCTCGGGTTTGAATAGGTCAGGGAATAGTTTCCTGTAGTCCACATCTGAAAGAGAATGCACTGCGGACCAATCAAGACGTAACTCGTTGATCCAGTCTCTTCCGAGAAGACATGGTCCTTGACCCTCGACAACTAATGCGTCAAGTTGCAATGACTGACCTGCATGCTGCACATTCAATGTTACACGACCAAGTGGCAATAGACTTGCACCTGAAAACATCTTAAGTACAGGTAAATTGGTTTTACTTAACACCAGACCAGGATTACACTTCTTGACATTGTCATACTGAACCTTGTTCAAGATTGTTACACCAGAACCAGTATCAATCTCCATGTTTGTGGCAACACCATGTAAATCTACACATACAATGTAGGGTTTGACCCTTTTACTAGGCATGGCATTGGTATGGAACAAATTATACTGATACTCGATAGCATCGTCACTCAGTGGTGCTGCGGTAGCACCTTCGTCAGCCTCAACAAAGTTTGTTGATTGTCTACAAACTTTCCCAAAATGATTGT
The DNA here is from genome assembly GCA_947462335.1 of Harmothoe impar. Lineage (NCBI taxonomy): Eukaryota > Metazoa > Annelida > Polychaeta > Phyllodocida > Polynoidae > Harmothoe > Harmothoe impar. The sequence continues at coordinate 22,106,929 of OX381714.1, forward strand.
ATCGGGAACACTTGTGACAAATTTTCCCCCATGCGGGACAGTCGCGTGCTCGCTTGTTATGAGATGCGTCCCCACAACCAGAACACGCGCCCGTCTGGTCGGAAGGCTGCCGATGTTGTTGTTGCTGTTGACGTTGTTGATGTTGTCTGCGTGGCGGTGAAGACTGTCTCCTCTTGCCACGACCCCAGGAGTTGGGCTTTGACATCACCTTGTGGACCTTTGACTCCACAGGAGCGGTGGGCATAGACTGCGACATCACCATGCTTTGTCGTCCCGTAGACTCCTGAGTGCGTGCGAATTTTAGAAGAGCCGCCAACGTGACGTCTGGCTCATCGAGCCCCTTTTCTCGCACTTTTGGCCATCGACATTTCTGAATAATCTGAGATTTTATCTCACCGTCCTCATTATGGAACTCACAGTACTTAGCGAGACTCTTCAGCCGAACATGGAACTGATCAATCATCTCGTCATCTCTCTGATAAGCCTGCCTGAACTCATATATCTGATACTCTTTGATGCATTTAGGGGCAAAGTAATCAGTCAATTTGGTAGTTGCTTCATCAAAAGTTGTGGTAGCATCAATGCCTAGAGATGTAGCAACATCCATAGCGTCATCACCTAAGAGTAACATCAATGATGCAGTCTTTTTTGCCTCATTGGTGATGCCTTTGTACACTAGGAAGTGTGGGAATTTTCTAAGCCATCTCTCCCACCTCTTAGCTGCAGACTCCACTGGTTCCAACTGGAAAGGGTGCATAATGAAGTCCCCCATTGTAAGGCAAAAAGTAGGCCCACAACAGGATGAATAGGTCTAGGCCACCTAAACAGCAAATGTTCCACAATGTAGATGTGAATGTTCAGACTGTTAAGACACAGCTGGTGCAGATCCAAAGAGCCTAGATCCACTGCCACTGGTGATAGGAGTGTGTGCCTGTGCAGAAAGTGCCAACACAGGGACTGAGGCTGACTGACTGCACAACTGACCCAAAATCACTGCCCTGAATTTTCCACCAAAGCTCACCAAAGATTACAATCAAAGTTCTCAAAATGGAACAAACTCACAGTTTCCAAGAGATTCCAGGCAAGATTGTCCACAGGGTAAGCTCCTTCGTCGCCAATTATGTGGTGTATGTGGGAAGAAATTCAGTGATGAAAAAAGTAGAGACTGAGGCAAGTCTAACTTCTTCTGCAGGGTAGGCACAACTGACCTAGTTTGCCGCGCTTTTATTGCTACTTCCGGTATGAGCAGTTACAAGGTCTCACAATGCTATTTCGACATATGTATATTACAGCTGCTTTGCATACAATCACCTTATTGACCTGTGGGTCGTTACCACACACTGAACTACATGGGCGGATCCTATTTCAGAGCAGTGGCGCCAGCCCACGTATACACTGACTCTTTAATAACTATGTGTGAACATGATTCCAAGGATGGCCCTAGACCCCTAAATTCGACATGGCGACATGGGCATTTCTTAAATTCGACATGCGACATGAGGCCTATAGTGGCATGCGACATGAGGCTTAAAAAAATAGTGACATGGGACATGAACAGTTCTTAAAATCGACATGGGACATAAGCATTTTTAAGCGACATAAGCCAGAGGATCTTAGCCTTTTAAACCAAGTTCTGCGGTAGATGCCGCTAGTGTAACACCGAAGAGCCACTAGGCCCTTAATAATTGGCATGTCGCACCATTTTGCAGATCAAAGTGATTTTTTTGTAATCCGCTTGGTCGCGCCACCAGTCGCGTCGCGTCGCCCAGACCGAAGACCTACTTTCCAGCCGGAGGATCAAACATAGATCAAGCACACAATGTCGCCATTTCCAGCACAACTCAAGCCACACACTGAATCAGGTAGGTTGTCCATTACCTGATATGTACAAAGAAGCATAAGAGCATGCGTTTTCGACTGATAGCTTGATGTTCCCCTTGGAATCGGAGCTGCCAAATGTGGCAGGTGCTGTCAAGTGTCAGCAGTGTCGGCCCTGCTGTCAATGTCAGGCCGGCACTGTGTACTGTCAGTGTGGGTGTGTCGGACTCGGTGCTCGGGTCGCTGCACACACAAACAGACAAACCGGTAGTAGCCTACCTGAGCCTACCGGTGCTACGTGTTGTCTCTGTATTGTCGATCACATTGCATTGTTATGTTGCTAGGGAATCTCAATAACGAGGGAGTGGTCATTTATTATTAATCAACAGTAACTTATTAGGGTCAGACCCCCGACCCCAGGCCCAGGCCAGGGTTTTGTTTGTTTGTTTGTGTAGTTTAACGTCCCACTGACTATGCAGGTGAGACTTACTCAAGTTTCAGTTTTTCACAAGTAAGAAGGTAGGCCAAAGGTAGGCCAAAGGCCTAGCTACCTTGGATGATCATGATCGTATCCAGGATGATCGAATCTATGAGATGAGCCAAAAGATAGAAATCCTGCTCCTACACATTTACCGGTACCGAAGCAAGGGTTCTTTAACCTCCGACACCACATAGACATGGTGTGAGAGGGACAGGCCTTTGTTATGCTGTAAGTCTACCACAGCATGGGAAGCGCAGCCATAGCCTAGGTATAGTCGGGAAGCAATGAAAACTCCAAGCTAATACAAACTGTGTGCCATCAGTCTGGAGTGATACATCCCGACTCGCCAAACTAGTCTCCCCCATTTTTTTTCTCTTTTTGTATTTTTTGAATTTTTTTATTTTTTTTTAAATTTCTATTTTATATTTTGTCCCATAGTTGGGTTTCCTTTAAGAATTTTAATACATTTTCGTCATTAGTGGTGTTGAAAACACTGTACATAGATGTTGGGTCTGCAAAATGTATTCCAGGGTCTGCACATTAGGGAGTGGTCATTATTTAATAACAGGAAGGGGGGGGATCCCCCACCCCCCCTCGAGACGGGTCAGCGCCCCCACTTCTTTCTTTGAACTAGGCCTATAGGCTGTAGTAACGCGCACGCTTTTTCGCTGAATAGGGGTGACATGTTTCCCCCCCCCCCCCCCCCCCCCCAACTCTAAAGGGGTCGACATTTTTTGGCCCAGTCCCAAGTCACTCGATAGTCTGAAGGGAAATTTGCATGTGGCTGCACGAAAATCAACCAGCCCCTCAGCCAGGCCCCCTGTGCATAGGACCACTCACTAAATATTTAAAACCAAGGGTCAAGGTAGGCGAGGTAGGCCTACTGATACCGGTACCCTAGCACAAAGGCTAGATGTCTGTGCTAGGAAAAGAAATATTTTTTTGCTTGGAATTTATTATTTTTTAACAGGGACGGGGGAGATGAGATGGATTTGAAGGAAGGGGAGTCACGCGTTAGAGAAGCTAAAACTGTTTGAACCTTTGTGATAGACTCTAGCATAGTCCAAAAAAATCCGAACACTCAGCCGACACTGCTTAGACAGGCAAGCATGCACAACAGTTAATCCACTGATACATGTAGAACATTTTGTGTGAGTTAAGCCAGTCCTCCACTGCCACATAAATGCTGCGAATGAGACTCGTGCAAGTACACACAGGCAGAATGTTCCAGCAGTGGATTTCCCACTGCAGTCCCTGCAACAACATTGTTGCGAGCGACGATCGACATGTGACTACATTCGCAGATATCTAAAACGGTTTTGATATTTGCGAGTGGACTCGGGCGCACTCGCAACAAGTTCGCTGCAGTGGATCACCGGCTTTAGGTTCGGCTCTGATTAGTTAGGTAGTGGCTGGTGGACGGAAACACACCTGATATCTCAGGCCTAATCAGAGGCGACTTCTCCTTGGATATCAGAATGCCATTCCCCCCTCAGTATGGCAGAGACTTTGAGCCCGCCAGTGTTTTCCTAATGTAGGCTTTAAGAGGAGTCTACGGGTTGATGACCCAGGTAGCCAGGTACTCTTGTGTATCTGTCCTCTCCCACGCTGTCGTCTACAGTAGGCAGGAGTGAGTACCTGCAGGTTGGGGCTGGCGTGCTGCCACGAGATGCGAGCCAACATAGCAACCACATACCCACCAGGTTCATACTTGCAGGCTGTAGACGGAGACGGTGTCACTGTGTAGCACACCACCCTGTCACAGGGGGCTCCCCAGTAGAGGTACATACTGGTATGTGGTAGTGAGTCACATACCGGCACCTGATAGGACCAATATAGAGGCCCATGCCGAATGATTTTGTGTCTTACCTGCTGTAACATGCTGAAAACCACATCATAAGTAGGTCAGGTACTTGAAGAAGAAATAACACAGTAAAACCTCCTCCGAGCAACGAGCCTAGCTATAATGTGCACTTGTCTATAACATAACAAGCATACCTGTCTCTTTGTCCGGTTTTCCTTTACTTGTATCATAAATTATGGTGTAAAACACGCGTTGGGACCTGGGTCCTATCACACAAAGCCACAGGATCCAAACACGTGAAGAACGATGCAATTTAATGGCTCTCAAACCCGTGGGCCTTTTTGTCTATGTGCCATTTTGATATCACAATGTAGGTCAAATTGTAGGCTATATTCTGATTGTACTTTAAAACGTGTCTTATCTCGTCGCATTGTCAGTTGATTTATGAGGACATTCTCAGATTTCAGCTCATCACAACTGTGCTCCCAGTTATATAGTTTACGGGTGACAATATCCTCCTAACATAGTTATAATACTTTACTTAACGTGTATCAAAGGGCCTGTATAGAATATTAGATATAAACGAGTTGTTGATACTACGCTGTACTACATGGCTCGTATTATAGTCTTTTATCCACTATTGCTGTGGAGAGTGGAGTTACATAAAGTACGCTTGAAGGAGTTTATCTATTCAGAAGACGCATTAAAGAATGGCTTTAAGATACGCTATATACCGTAGGTAGAAAGTAGTGGTGCTTCCCCCCTGTGGATGTTTTGAGAACCTTCAACACCTGTTCGGAAGCACACAATGTCCCCCTGGTGTGTGTGCAGATAATGTCCAATGTAGAAAATGTTTTAGTAGTTTTCTACTTGGACTTGAACTTGAACTCCAGGAGAGCTTTGGAATTCTTGGCCTCGGAATGCAGAGGTCGATTTGCTACTGACTGAGCTAATCAGGCAAGTATCTGCGAGGACTGCTAATGTTATGCTCACTAGTGCTTAGCAGGTCCAGTTTGAGAGGCGTTTTCGTTTTTGTAGTTTTTTCCAAGAGGGTATTGAACTAACAACCTATAGATTGACAGGCAGCTACTGAGCTAACCAGGCACGTTTAAAAAAGAGAAAATCAAATGTTTGAAAATATGAGGCGAGGGAAACTGGCAACAATTTTTCTCTTTTTTTTGGGGGGGGGGGGGTGGGGGGTTTCCATAATGAGATACCGGTATGGGAAATCCATTGACCAACTTTTTAAGGGTCTGGCCTTGAATAAGAGTCTCGAAATGGCATCAAAATGCCATGGGAAATTGGTACTTGGTCATCTATGAGTCCTTCTTGATTGGCATGCAATAGAATAAGCTAGCGCATCAGAGATCCACCTCACGGGCATGTGATTAAGAAAATGCCATTATCTTTTCAGATCGTGCGATCTGACGTGGTGGAAGTAGAGGGCCAAGGACTCAAATGTTTTTACGATGACAAGTACCAATTTATGAAAAAAGTGAGGTTTAAGAATAGTCCAGGATGGCTGCCTGTATAGTCTGTAATGTACACTCTGGGTGTGAGTACTTAGAACATGACATGGCAACTGCACGTAGCCGTCTGGTGAAGGTGGTGGAGGAAGCAGTGCCAGAGGACTCTGTGATCTGTTCAGGATGTCAGTTTGACCTTGAACAGATAGAGATGTACTACTGTCTCCTGACTGCTTTAAAGATGCGGTACCAGCAGGCAGCAGAGGAGCGGAGTAAACACCCTGAAGGCTACCAAGCACCGACCAGCCCCAATGTATTAGCAGAAACAGTCAGATATAGCACAGCTGATACTCAGGACATATCACAAAGCTTAACGCCAGAAACTGTTTTTCCGGTCTCCATGTATTCTGTGACACGGGGTGATGAAATGATACCCGAGCCCCCAGAGACATCTGCACCACTTGAAATTGAGATTCTTGATGTGAGAACATTACAAGAAGACTGGCAGCAGGCGACAGAGCCCCTGGGGGAAGACTCTTTAGCCGAGTCGTTTGTTCAAGAAGACCCGGTGGACAATGGCCTAGATCTAGGGTGTTGGTCTGAGGGATCTGCAGACGGTGAGGACGAGTCACAACAGCAGCCGCAGGGTGAACACCTGATGGCCATACCCGCTAGTGACGGCACTGCATATGACTATAATACACAATACTTTGGTTATGACGGCTCTGATGTGACTTATCAGGTTTTGACTGATGACTCGGCAGCTTTTTCTGATGCCCTTCCAGCCGTGCACACCACAAAGACGTGGAAGAGGAAAGCTGGACGACCTAAGAAGATGAAACAGACAGGTGGACGGCCTAGGAAGATTAAACAAGATTTAATTCTAACTGTAACACCACAACTTAATGAAGTTGTTGACAATGCAGTGTTTACTACCCCTCCATTCACGCACACTGCAAACCGTGGACGGAAGCGGGGGCGACCCCGAAAAAATAAACCAGAAAAACTTGAAAACAGTAGGACAGACTTGATAGCAAGTCCAATAACACATGCAGCACCCCAACATAATGAAAGCCTCCATGCTGTGGGAGACATGCCGGCAGGGAAAAGGAAAGTCGGGCGGCCTAGAAAGTATCCTCCTGTACAACACTTGAATCATACTGCCCAAGTCCTTGCAAAGAGGCCTGTGGGAAGGCCCAAAAAGAAGGCCGAGCTCACGGTTGGTGCTACCCCGGCCCCTTCCCCGGCCCCTTCCCCAGCTCCAGCTGTGGGTGTGAAGACTGCCGGGACAGGGGGTGGGTTTGGGGGGTTTGGTTATGTTCAGGGTAAGAAGTTAGTCATTTCAATAAAGAAGCTAGATGCACCGCAAGCAAGCCACGAGCCTTCTGGTGCTCCAATTAAGAACTCCCACACAAAGTCAAGGAAAGCTCACAGACGGAGAAAAAATCATGAAATTAAAAAATCGCTTGACAAAAACAATAGTCATGACCCAGACGTAGTTGAAGATTTACCATTAAGTGACCAAATAAAAAAGTCAAAATGCAAACGGAAGAGGAGGCGGCTCCACAGTGGCTCTCGTAAATGTTCGCACTGCGGCATCAAATTCCCATCCGATGACAAATTAATTGCACACAGCTTGACTCACAACGACACCAAGCCGTTTAAATGCACCACGTGTGGTCAGGGTTTCCGTAGCCGCTACTACATGGTGACACACACGTCGGTGTGCCGCGTGAGTGACAGTGACACGCGGGAGCGGTTTGTGTGCACGGTGTGTGGCAAGGCTCTCGTCACCAAGTCGTACCTCAGGCTGCACATGGCGCGGCACACGGGCACCTCCCGCTACCGCTGCACGGTGTGTCAGCGCGCCTGTGTGTCGGCAGGAGACTTCAGGCAGCACATGTTGGTGCACTCTGACGACAAGCCACACAAGTGTACCGAGTGTGGCAAGGCCTACAAACAGATCTACCCTCTCCGGGTCCACATGCGCACACACACCGGTGAGCGGCCCTTTAAGTGTGAGTGCGGCCTGGACTTTAAGGAGAAGGTCAGTTTGAAGCTGCACATGAGGTCACTGAGTCATGCCAAGCGTTTAGATCTACAGAGACAGGGTGTGCCACAGACTAAAGAATCGCAGCATGAATCGCGGCAGGGAGATATAGCGGAAACACAATTACCTTCAACTACTAGTATTTGATATTGCCAGACTAGATTCAAAGAGAAATTTAATACCCCAAATGAACAAATGAAATATGTCACATAGAAACATTGTGAACATTTTTTTGTTCGAGATTTTTGATTGCATATGCGACACATTCCGACATTTATAAATGAACTGATATTGGACAAAATGAAATATAAGAGAGTTGGGTATAACGGTAGACCCCAGGTCGACCCTAAAGGTCAAAGCATTTGCCTGAACGGGCATCACAGCATTCCTCCCGAGACCGATTATGAAGGGAGATCATTGGATTGTGATTGTACTTTTGTCTCGGTGATCAATAAACGACTTTTGAACTTGAACTTGAACTTTATCACCTTTGGTACATCTAGTTTATTCAATGATAACACCTAGGTTTTGTACTTCTGTACACATGTATTTACTTATTTAGTATTTATTGATGCGGTTTGTGGTCGTAGGTATGGTACTAGAACTATCAGTGGCAGACAGGGTGGCACCACGTGTGTAAGCACCCTGTGTGGTACTGGTACATCCAGTAACGGGCTTATGAGTAGTAAGTATATCTCACTTACTCCACGTCTGTATGCAGTATGTACATGACCCGTTTAGTTGTAAACTGGGGTCGTGGTATGGGTAGTTAAGCAGTGCAAATATTTTATACACTGTGAGATTATTTTGATCGAGAGGGACAGGAAGATCTGGGCATTAAACAGTTGGATCAGTTACTTCTACTTGATCATTCAATTCTAGTGATTTTGAATATAGAAAATTTGGTGCTTATTTTTCCTCTGTTAATATGATTACTGCTCGGTGAGTCGTTTAATTATTTATTTATTTAGTATTTTCCATACTAAGTTGAAGACCCTTTAAAGTGTAAAATGTCGCACCAAGCTTGGTCACAAGTATACTTTAACATTGTCACAACCACTTCGTTAAAACACATTGCCCTTTTTTGGGCGGATATGGTATTTATTATTTCAGTTTCCTGTTAGATGTGATTCAGCGCCCCTTCATATTAAAGCCAGTACACACAATCACCAGTAATTATAGTCTACTACCGGGTATTGGTTTAAATATATTCAAACCTAAATATATTCCAGTATGATTACTCACTGAAGGATAATTATTGGAAAAATATGAAATACTATCGACTAAATACAATGGAGTTGTACAGTACTTTGTACTCAGTGACTCGAGTCATCTTGAGGCAGTGCCTGTGGGTATATTTCTCAAATCATGTCGTTGAATAAAAACTACTTTCATAATGAACTGTGTTTTGATAGTTATCGATGATGATTAGAGTTCAGGCCTAGGAAAATGTATTGTTGTTTTCAGGTTTCAGGCACTTACATATATAAAGCTTCAACTCTTTTTGTACTGTTTTATTTCAACAAAAGTAGTGGTGTGAAATCTGGGATTTACCATCCTGTGATTCGGCTATTTAAATCCAATGAGGAAAGAACTTGTCATTTGTCAAGAGGGGTGGGGGGTATCGACTATTTGAAGTATCTGACCCTTCACAGATTTAGTAATATTTCAATACATAAGTTGAATGAACTGTGGAAGTGCGTAAACATCTGATAAATGGCCATGTTTTCACGATTTGGGAGAAAGTTAAACTTTCAAGTACTAGAATCCCATTAAAATGATTTTGTAAGAGCCCAGGTTACTTATTACGTCGAATACCGTAATCATAATGCCTCACTGGCCACATGAAGCACATGCATGAAATGATTCCCAGCATTTCACTGCCAGGACCTGATGCAGCCTAAAAAAGCAACTAGAACTGGTATCTTGATTATCAGGGGTTCCTTCGCTGATTGCCATACATTATGCATAATGGTGGCACTAATGCATAACCAGCAAGTAGTTTACCACCACTACACTGGGACAGTAGGGTCATCCTGAAGCATAAATGCAGCACTGGCGAGTTATTCACCATGGCTGATTCATGCATCATGATAACAAAAGGTCATTAAAGCACCATGTTAATGCACCATGTTGCCCTTTTAAGGGAGTGTTCATTTATTAATTACAGGGGGGGGGTGGTGAGATTTCGCGCGGAGGGGCGAAAATTTTTTACGCCCCCCCCTCGAGAGCGCGTGTAATGTTTTGCGCCCCCCTCGCCGAAGGCGGCGAAAATTTTTCGCCCCCCCCCCTTTGAACTATAGTAACGCGCGGGCTTTTTGGCTAAAAAGGGGCTTAAATTTTTACGCCCCCCCCTCAAGACGGGTCAGAATTTTTTACGCCCCCCCCTCAGAAGGGGTCGGAAATTTTTACGCCCCCCCCCCCAAACCCACCACCCCCCCCCTGTAAATAATAAATGAACACTCCCTAATGGTCAGAACAAGATGCCCACATCAGAAATCCACCTCACATGGCATGCCATTAAAAAGATGCCATTGTCTTTTCAGATGGTGCGATCTGATGTGGTGGAGGTTAACAGGCGCAGGAACCCTTTATGATAACAAGTACCCTTTGTGAACTAACAGGCTGTAACAGTGTAAAGTCCAAGATGGCCACCTGCATAGTCTGTAATGTAAAAACTGACTCCCAATATGAAGAACTCAATATGAGAATGGCACGTAGCCGCCTTGAGAAGGTGATGGAAGAAGCCGTCCCGGAGGACTCTGTCATCTGTTCTGGATGTCGGTTTGACCTTCAGCAGATAGAGACCTACTTCTGTCTGCTGAACGCCTTCAAGAAGCGGTACTGGGACGCAGCAGAGGAACGTAGAAATGTCTCTGAAGGATACGAGGCACTGGGTAGCATAAATGTATTAGCTGAAAATATCAGATATAGTGCTGTCGATACTCTGAATATCCCTGAAGGCATTAAGTCAGAGACTGTGTATCCGGTTTCCGAACGAATTAAATCAGAAACTGTTGATCCAAATATCTCGGAAGTTAGGTCAGAAACTGTTTATCCCGTGTCCATGTATTCCATGACGTCCAGAGGTCTGGTACCTGGGGGCTCTGAGACATCCACACCACATGGCTTTGAAATTCTTAATATAAGATCCCTACAACAAGGTTGCCAGCAGCTGGAAGAGCCACTGAAACATGAGTCTTTGGTTCAGGATGACAATGGCCTAGATCTAGGGTGTTGGTCTGAAGGATCTGCAGATGAGTCACAACAGCAGCCGCAGGGGGAACCACTGATGGGCACTAGTTACCTAGATACCGCTCCACATGGGGAGGAGGACCAGGACTATGGAGCAGGTTACTTTGAGTATGACGTGTCTCATATCACTGACCAGGTTCTCACTGCAGTGTTTCCGGGCACGGCTCCAGCTGTCCACACCGCCAGCACTGGCAAGAAACGCGGCCGACCACGGAAGAAAAAGGCTGGAAGGCCGAAAAAGAATGCCCTGAGCGCCTTGAGGAAACCTGGTAGACCTCGGAAAAATCCTGTAGGGATGCCGAGTGCCTCATTGGGGGCTCCAGTGTCTGACTCAGGTGTGGAAGGTGGTGGGGCAGCAGGCTATCAAGCTGAAAGCTCCTTGGTAATCACAAATGAACAATTGCCATTAGCTCAGCAGTTCTATACTACTGGGGGTTCATTGAAGAAGAAGAAGGCAAAACCTGGTAGACCCAAGGGAAGGGGAGCCCATGTTGGTGCTCGTAAATGTCAGCATTGTGGCATCAACTTTTCATCCGATGCTAAATTACTGTCACATAGTTTGACTCATAACGACACAAAGCCTTTCAAGTGTGCAACGTGTGGTAAAGGATTTGGGTCACGGAACAGTCTGTCCTTCCACAGCTCAACTCACACCAATGTAGACCGTGAGAAGTTTGTGTGCACCATTTGTAGTAAGACCCTCCTGACCAAGTCCTACCTAAAGCTGCACATGGCACAGCACACCGGTAACTTACAACACCGGTGTTCTGTTTGTGACAAGGCCTGCATCTCAGCCAGCACGTTAAAGATCCACATGCTGGTTCACACGGGCGAGATGCCTTTCAAATGTAAGAAGTGTGACAAGGCGTTCAGGTACGCACACCCCTACAAGATGCACATGATGAAACACACGGGCAGGAAGCCCTTCAAGTGTGAGTGTGGACTGGCATTCCGGGAAAACTCGGCCATGATGCGACACATGAAGACTTCAAGGCACCTCAAACGGTTAGGTATGCTGCTGCCATAAGTCCAGTAAGAGACATGGGTGACTCACACGCCATACCTGAAATAGATTCACAGTTAACATCCCATAGGTATTAACTCTTTTAGTAAGGGCAGCATAGTGCTTTGATATACTCCGGAAGGTGTGCATGATGAACAGATGAACACGAACCGTGAGACATTATCAAGTCCTTATAGGATCCAGTAGCCACCAAATGAAACAAACTCAGAGTGCTTTCTAGGTATTTCTTCTGCCATTTTGTATTTGAGAGGACAATTAAGTGTCTGAAGCGAGGAGACTTCCGCTAAAATAGTGACTGTAAAAATTATCATTAAGGAATATTCGGGGTAGTAATACGAGTTAACATGGCGGGGGGGGGGGGGGGGGTAATTTTCTTCTCTGTACATTTGAGATTATTGACCCAGGGTACCTGGGTCTCTGTGAGACGGTTTTCCAGCCAAAAATGCAGATTGGTCAGCTGAGTTTAAAAGGCTCTGCTGCCTTCCTTATCTCATATATCTGATTTAAATAAAGACATGGCGATAGATTGGAACAAAGTGTATCTCCTCCTTATATTTATTTTGTAAAGAAAATAATATTTGTAGCAGAAAAACGCTCTTGAAAAAAAGTAAAAAATACCCCTGAAATCAAGTCTTTGTGAACTAATGCTGAAGATAGGCCAGTGACCTTGAATCCTGACTTTAAAAGAGTCACGTTCACACAGACACCCATAGAGCTCAATGCTAAATAGGAGGTGAGACGTTTTTATGAGACGATTTTGGTACAGTTTACACTCTAAAGAAAGGCCTACTTGGGTGCACAGAGATGACAGAGAGCACTGGGGGTTGGGTATTGGGACTTGGGTATTGGGACTTGGGTATTGGGACTTGGGTATTGGGACTTGGGTATGGGGACTTGGGTATTGGGACTTGGGTTTTGGGACTTGGGTATTGGGACTTGTTTCTTAATGGCTATAGCCCTGGGTCACATGTGATGTATATCACACAATCAATCTTTATGATCATTCATCTCTATGTTATCAGGCACTTACCATATGCCATTTACCCACTTAAACATTCCCAATGTGCTGTAGATTTTAGAAATACATTATGTGCTTATTTGTTGTAAATTGAGTAAAGGCTATACCATTGACTGCTCTATGATGCATGTCTGGTTAGATCATGTATGTCAGCTTGCACTTAGTACTGTATAAATGTTCACGTACTTGTTTTTTTCTTGGCTAATATTTTAATTCTGATGGGAACTCTCAAATGCTCCGTAATTTCAAGAGATTATTCGGAGACAGGGAGTGAGAAAGGGTATCTAGTCATGTCAGGTTTGGAGAAGTAACTCATATATAACTGTATACTGATATTTCAAGCTAGGCGATTTATATCGTTACTGGCAAGATGTGGGGATGGGGGATTGGTTGGTTCAGAGTGTGGGAGAAGGTCAGAAAGAGTCGTGCTAGGTATTTATGTAATCTATGTATGACATATGTCCAATTATACCTGTAGTAGTGGTATAGTAAAATGTGTAAAAGTTGAAATTGTCTTTCTGCCTCTTTTCTTTTTGTCGGTTAGTTAATCTTCTATTTTGAACAGGTTCAAATCTCAAAAGACGACACTATATAGCAGGATCCGATTATCAATGGTTCCTTCAACATTTATTAGCGTGTAATCAGAAATCACCTCACTTGGCATTATCTAAAACCCTTTAAGGACAGAATGTTGCCATTGATTAACATACATTGTCATGATCGACCGACGCAGTGCCGGTGAGTAACTCGCCAGCACTGCCAACCTTTCAGGGGTCTATCAGCACTGCACACAGGAAAGCGTCCTTTTAAATGCGTCTGTGGAATAGTACTCTGGGGGAAAATACAGTATAAAAAAGCACATGACAAATGTAAGCCACGCCAAGCGCTTAGCTATCTAGTCATAAACTGACAACCTGGTAGTTAGAACTACTTGTCCAGACTACAGATAGATCAAACTGCTATACTGATAACAAAAGCTATTAAAGGGAGTGGCCGATATGTATGGTTACATGTACTGAGAAGAGGTGGGAAGGGGCAGGGGGTTCTTTTCCATGTGATTGGCCAATATTTTTCTGCCTCTTTTACCTTTCGTTTTGAACATGTTCGGATCTCAAAAGACAACATTATAAGGCATGATTATCAGTGGTGTCTTAGGCGTACATCATCATATTGGGATCACACCTCAGAAACCCACCTTATATCCGGCATGATCTTAACCCTTTAAGGACCTGGTGTTGCCTTCAAGTGACATTCATTGTCATGATGGACTAATGCAGTACCGCGACTAACTCACCAAGAATATTAACACTAGTATTGGCAGGATGCATGAATGTGACACTGGCCAGTTACTCCCCAGGGTTACATTCATGATCATGATGACAAACGGCATAGTGCATTAAAGCACTATGCCGTCCTCAAAGGGCTAAGAAGATGCCATTATCTTTTCAGACGGTGCAATCTGATGCGGTGCAGATACAGGGGAAGGACCCTTATCTTTATGATAACAAGCAGCCATTTGTGAACTAAAATGCTGTAAAGGTTTAAAGTCCAAGATGGCGGCCTGCATAGTCTGCAATGTAAAAACTGAGTCCAGGTATGGAGAACCGTACAATGTAACAGCACATGGCAACCTTGAGAAGTTGATGGAGGAAGCTGTACCACAGGACTCTGTAATATGTGCTCGTTGTCAGTTTGACCTGCAGCAAGTAGAGATGTACTACTGTCTCCTCAATGCTGTCAAAAGGCGCTACTGGGATTCAGCAGCCAAGCGTAGAAGTTTCTCCGAAGGTTATGAAGCACCAACTAGCCCCAATGTGTTAGCTGAAACAGTCAGACATAGTGCAGCTGGTACTCAGGGTATCTCAGACAACATCAAGTCAGAGCCTGGGGATCTTATCTCAATGTATGCCATGCCCGCTGAGACATCAATCCCACCTGACTTTCAAATACTTCATGTGAGATCGCTACAACAAGCCAGCCCGCAGTTGGCAGAGCCACCAGCAAATGAGTCGTTAGTTCAAGAAGACGAGTTGAAGAGCGGGCTAGATTTAGGATGTTGTTCTGCAGGATCTTCATATTGTGAATGTCCGAATCAGCCAGAACAGCCACAGGATGAGATGGATGTTACCACTGGTGACGTAAATAATGCTATAAAAGAAGAGAATGGCAGTGACAATGAAGCAGGGTACTCTGAAGGCTCTGATATCACTGATCTGCCACTAACTGACGACCTCGCTGTGTTTCCCGCTACCCTCCCAGCTCTGCACACCTCAAGTACTGGCAGAGAACCTGGGCGACGACGACAGAGGACAAAAATTGGAAAACAGAAAAAGAACGCTGGGAAAGACTTGAGGAAATCTCCTGTATCTAACATGACAGGAGGTCTTAGGAAACTGGAAAGGCCAAAGAAGGGGAATCCAACTGTCCGTCCTCAAGTAGCCAGTTCAATGAAAAGAGGGAAGAATCCTGCAGGGAGTCCCAGTGCCTCACTGGGGGCTCCGGTGCCTGACTCAGGTGTGGAAGGTGGTGGGGCAGCAGGAGTAGACGCACAGGGCAGTCTGATGAAGGGGACACACCCAGTACTTACACCTGAGAACCTAGAGATGCCAGCAAACAATCAAACCTCTACGAGTATTCAAGCCGAAAGCTTTTCAATAACGCAAAGGAAATCAGAAAGACTGAGAAGGGTTACCAGATCACCAGATCTGAACAGTAGTGATGACCCCAATCAAGTTGAGGATTTGCCGTTGTCTGGACAACGTGGTAGAACCAAGAAAAGAAAGACCTATCTTGGGCCCCGTAAATGTCACCATTGCGATTTAGAGTTTTCATCCGATGCTAAATTAGTAGCACATTCCAGCGTAACTCATAATGACACAAACCCATTCAAATGCACAAAATGTGCCGTTGAGGGATTTGTGTCACTGCGTAGTCAGATGTTGCACATTGCAGCTCACGATAGACCTCCCAGTCGTGAGAGGTTTGACTGCAAAATATGTGGCGATAGCTTTGTCCTATCGAAAGCCTATCACAAGCTCCACATGGACCGCCACAATGGCACCTTAGAGCATGTTTGCTCCCTTTGTGACATGGCCTTCATCTCAGCAAAAAGATTAACCACCCACAAGTCGTATCACACAGGCGAACAACCTCACAAATGTGACCAGTGTGGGATTATGTTCAAATATATCTACCTCCTCAGGGGTCACAAAATACGTAGTCACATGACTATGTGTAAATGTGGCAAGCTTTTCGACAAAAAGTCTGAGATGAGAAAACACATGAAGACTCGAGAACACGCCCTGCGCTTAGTCAGGTATCCTCAATACGCAGAGTATTCAGAAAGATGGTCCCCCCAGTGAACCATTCACCCCTGAAACCTTCTAAACAGTGAACACATTAGACATATATTCCATGCTTATTGGTCCAAAGTAGAGTTGAGGCTTCGCCATTGACTGCTCTGTGACGCACGTCTGGATGTATCATGTTTTTATGCAAAACTGTATACATGTTCATGTAAATGTTTGTTACTTCACATTGGTTTTAATTCTGGTGAGAACAGTCACATGCTCTGTATGTTCATAGCAGAGACTTTTTAGGGACCAGAATGGAACTCAAGCTATGGGAGTGGTGAAGGGCAGGAATACAGTTGGGCTAAACATACATCGATTCTATATGGATCGTATTTGTCCTTTGTACTATCCATAGTAGTAGAACTTATGTAAGTGTAATTTGATGGGTCTTTCTGTGAGTTAATCCATCGCCTTATTTAACTTCTGTTTTGAATACGTATATATGTTCCAAATGTGTAGATCCCAAAAGACAATATATAAAGTATTGCATGGATATGGTTCCTTCGGCCTGCGTTAGTGTAGGATCACACCTCAGAAATCCACCTCATGATCTTAACCCCTCAAGGACAGCAAGTTGCCTAACAATAACATGGGTGAGCATAAGGAATAATGCGACCCTTCAGGAGTATTAACCCCGTAGCATTGGCATGATGCATGAATACAACACTGACGAGTGGAGGGTCAGTGTACTTCCGAAAGCTACAAAGCGCTATGCCTTCCACAAAGGACTAAGAAGATGCCATTATCTTTTCAGACGCTGCAATCTGATGCGGTGCAGATAACAGGCGAAGGAACCCTATCTTAACTAAGAGGCTGAAAAGGTTTGAATTCCAAGATGGCCAGTTGTATAGTTTGTAACGTAAAAACCGAGTCCCGCTATAAAGACCTCTACATGACAATGGCACGTAACCGCCTTGAGAAGGTGATGGAGCAGGTGGTCTCAGAAGACTCTGTCATCTGTTCAGGATGTCAGTTTGACCTTGAACAGATAGAGATGTACTACTGTCTCCTGGAGGCTTTCAAGATGCGGTACTGGCAGGCAGTAGCAGAACGCAGACATTACTTAGAAGGTGTTCATGCACCGACTAGCCCTAATGCATTAGCTGAAACAATTTGTCATAGTACAGCCAATACTCCCCAGGATATAGTGGAAGGAAGTATGTTACCTGAGGCTTCTGCACCAATTTCCTTTAAAATTCTTAATGTGAGGTCCTTGCAAGAAAGTTGGCAGCAGTTGGAAGAAACATTGGCAGACGAGTCGTTGGTTCAAGAGAACGAGACGGAGCATGGGTTAGATTTAGGCTGTTGGTCTGAAGGTCAGAATGAACTAGAGCAGGCTGAACATTGTATGGTCATGACCGCCAACAGCCTAGATGAAGATCATAACAAGGAAAACGAGGTCCAATACTTTATGCATGACAGATCTAATATCAGTGATCAGATTATGAGGGATGACTCAGCAGTTTTATTTGATGGCCCTCCAGGTATGCACATGTCAACCACGAGCAGACCGGCTGGACAACGTCAGAAGAGAAAGGTTGGAAAACGTAAAAAGACTGCTGCAGAGGACTTAGGGAAACCTCCTGTATGTAACTTGAGAACAGGTCCAAGGAAGGTTGGGAGACCTCGGAGGAATCCTGCAAGGAGTGCCTGTGCCTCATTGGGGGCTCCAGTGTCTGACTCGGGTGTGGAAGGTGGTGGGGCAGCAGATATGGACAAACAGGGATCACGTATTAAGGGGACAAACTTAGGAGTTTCACCTGAAAAACTAGTGATGCCAGGGAAGAATAAGAGTGCCACAATAAAGAGAAAACCTAAAAGACTGAGAAAGACTGAAAAGGAAGAGGTCACCAAGTCACGTCTGTCCCCCCATCTGCACAGGTGGCCTGAGTGTGATAGAAATAAGGGGGGATTACCACTATCTGAACAATTCCATGCCACGGGGGTCTCACCGAAAAAGAAGGTAAAACATGGTAGATCCAAGGGAAGGCGAATCCGGGTTGGTGCTCAAAAGTGTGATATTAACGACCGTAAGAGGTTTATGTGCACGATTTGTGGAAAGGGCCTCTCAACAAATTCCTACCTAAAGCTGCACATGGCACAACACACCGGTAACTTACAACACCAGTGTTCTGTTTGCGGTAAATCCTGCATCTCAGCCAGTATTTTAAAGGCCCATATGCTGGTTCACACGGGCGAAAAACCCTACAATTGCCTGGAGTGTGGCAAGTCATTTATACAGGCAACGCACTTTCGGACCCACAGGATGCTTCACACGGGCGAGCGTCCCTTTAAGTGTGAGTGTGGACTGACGTTCCGGGAAAACAGTGCTATGAAATCGCACAAAAAGAGTCTAACCCATGCCGCCCGCTTAGCCAGCCATCCATAATTTGACCACTCTGTGGTTTAACAGTGCCTACTCCTAGCATTTGACTACCGGTGCATGAAATTGCCAGTCCAGATTCACGTCAGGATTCAGTAGGCATCAAGAAGGCATCAAAACCAAGGAACTCGTCATATTTCTAACCTCATAAATTATGTGGTGCAGCATGCTTGCCATGTGTATTTTGGTTTGGCATTGTCAATCTGACGGAGTCTTAATTTTACTACCTCAGTATTCATTTTACAATTTCCAAGTCAATTTACAATTTACAATTTCCAAGGTACTTTTCATATAGATAAATTGATACTGTGCGTTCATTTATTGAGAAGGTTGTTTCTTAGTTCGAGTGTTTAATTGTGATTTCTAGCCTAAATTCAACCATAAAGTGGGACATGCACTTATTTTTACGGTATGTAGTTATACAGAATTATGTATGATTGACCCTTAAGAAGGTTGGTCCATGGATTCCAAGCACCATATGTTCTTCGTTTGAAAAAGAAATGTTGGCAACGGATCTCGCTCAAATCATGTTCTTTTTGTTCAGGGGCAGGGCCGGTACTCTTTAGCACAGTATTACATTGCATGTTAGTTCTTAAGATTGTCATTTTCCAGTCTACGTAACCAAAGGTTTCCAGTAAGGTTACAAGACAAAATTGGTCAAAGTCCATGAACTGCTGCCTATATTTTGTGCTTGAGACGAAGGTTGTCTTCAATTTGTAGTTCGTAAGATAAAGCTTTTACTCATATAAAGTTGATGTGACAACTTTGTCTTCCATTTGTAGTTTATGAGATCGTCGTACATATAGTTCAGCTGACAAAAGTCATCTTTGATTTTAAGCTTATGATGCAAAGATTGTTATAAGTATTTAGGTCATGTGATAAAGACGGCCATCATGCTATATTAATGGTAGATAAATTGGTATTAATATGTAGATGATGAGACAAAGTTTGTCCAGAGACATAGACTTCTAGCCCCTGGTTTGTTTTCAAGTTCAAGTTTCAAGTTAGTTTCCAGTTCATAAAATGTCAATATAGTAGTTATGGGTAGTTAAGGTATGCCGTAAAAGTCCGACTTTAGGATCTCCCCCCCCCCCCAACTTAAAAAAGAAAGAATCTGTCCTATAAAGGTATAATAACTTAACTTTAAAACCGCCTCCTCTTCAATCGAGGGGTGATGTATTGAGATCCTACCTACATACAACACAATCTCTACCGGGATTGCTTGAAAAAACTAGGGTTTTACAGTAGTTCCTAAAACAAAGCTTGGCATGCATATTTACCTTGAAATTCCCCGTCGATTTCGGAGTACCAAACCCCAGGTGCTGGTTATACACAATTGAAAGGTTGTGGGGGGGGGGGGGGGGTTAAGGGTAATAGAATAGAAGTGGGTTTTGAAGAATAATACAGTACCAAAATGGGCATTCGCGGATAAACGCATGAATCTAGGATAGTTGATAAGACAAATAGCACACCTGGAGGTGGATGGTTGTAGTATTTGTACCTTTGAGTAATATGTCGTTATACGCATTATAATAAAGTTGTTTCAAACTATTCACTTGTTATCATTTTATACGTGATTTAACTTTTGTACACCCCAAACATGAAATGTGGCCTATTCTATATTCAACTCACAGTGACTACTGACCTCTTCATAATAAGGGTCCCCTCCCCCTTGGTCGCCTTGTTAGCACTTTCTGCTGCTATGATCCTACCGTGAAACCTCTGTTAGGCTGACCACTTCTTTGGAATTACTGTGATTTATAACCCATTTTCTTTAAAGATTCAAACAAGTTGAAACTATGATTACTAGGATAAACAACCTCCCTTATAGACTGTCCTACCCCCGCTGTGAGAACATGCTATACATGTTCACTGTACCGTAAATTCTCGCGTAGAAGCCACCCCCTAACTTTCAAAATCATCTAAGCCTAATATCTGTACTGTAGCTTACATCAAAAAGCCTGCTTATATGACATTTTAGTACTTACTTAATAGTTTAACTGTTTCCAAAATCGTGAAGTAATGCTTTCTTTTAGTCTAACAATTGCCAGAAAAAAAAGAAGGGGGGCGCTTAGTACCGGTACATCAAATACTGCTGCCTTAAAGCAACAGTAATGGTCATGGTAGGTGAGTGGTTGGTCTATTGATGCAGATCAAGCAGGGGTGGGGGAGGGGGGGGGGGTAAGATTCCTTTAGATCGCCAAAAGAATCAGATCCGGGGCTGGGGGGGGGGGGGGGTCATGTCCGCCACACTCGTTCACTCCCTTAGCACCAGAAGGACTGCCATAGCCCACTTTGCATGCTTTTCTCCTCTCACAGCCAAGTTCACCAGTATACAAGCCTGTTTAAATCACCCAAGTAGGGAGACAAGACTCCAGAGATTATATGGTAAGGGCACATTATTTTCCTTTCAGATTTTTTTTCTTCAAATTATTCATGAACTTTGCTGCATGCTCGTTTACTAGAATTAAAAGAATGTTCAGCAAAAGGATAGCAGTGACAGACTTGCATTCCTTAGGGTAATATTCACTAAATATAAAACGTGATACATAGGCTATAGGCTACCGAGACCCCCAAAAGTGTTGTCAGTAGTACACATGTACAATCAAATACTATTTGCTGCAGCTTGATCTAGTTTGATTTCATTTAAACGTTTTAGGGTACAAACAATATAGAGCCACCCCCCTTCCCCTCCCCCTCCCCCTCCCCCACCCCACAGGTCAGTAGGGAGGCGCGTTGCTGTTTGGGCCTCATAGAGATAACAGAATGTACCGGTCATGTAAATATCAATCCTATTTGTATACATTTTGGATTCTATCGAGTTTCCTAGATGTAACTTCAACCAACTAGGGCACTTCATGGTCAAAACACTGCATTTATACTAAAATGGAAATTCACATAATTATATAAACTATATATTAAACAAAGACGCAACTTTTCTAACCTTTGTATACACCATTTCACCCTCGTAGACACTGTTAGACAACATCTCTTATGCCTACTGCCTCATGCCCTCGCCTGTAAGCCTACCCCACCTAGATACGCTGAACCCTGACTGAAACCTACTACCGGTAGTATTCAAAATCGTTTTCTATAATTTCTAGTGTAGCGTTTTCTTACAGTAACTACGGTATATATGATATACAAAGCCTGGATGTATCACTGGTATTGTTAGCTTCTCTATGTAAGGTTTCCAGATAAATAGTAATTTTGACAAACATATCCTTGTAGCATGATTGGTATTTTTAGAAGTTGTCCGTTTAAGGGCTACATAGTGATTTAATGGAACTATGCCCCTACGAACCCTGGAAGGCAGATACACCCCAAAGGGTTGGCATGATGCATGAATACAGGCTGGCGAGTAGACTGGCCGAGGCTGCATGCATGCATCATGCCGGCCAAGGATATTAAAAAGCTATGCATCTTTTAATTGGTTAAACTGCCTAAATTAATGAAATCAAACATGATGAAGCAAATCCACATCGTTCACATAAGCATTTTACTCGGATGCTTTGGGTCACACTTGGTTAATTACCACCAGATTTAAGTTTGGATCACATAATTTCGAATTTGAAGCATCACCATTCTAGCATTAGAACTAACAGTTCTACGTTTTCCTTCTCTTTGCAGGTTTAGCAGCAGGAATACCATCAGGATTCATGCTGTGACGTCATGGTGATTGGCATATCGCCAACAAACTACAGCAGTAACATCTTATCTAGAACTGACAAGGTCTAAATCCTAAAAGATTAATCCAATATGGCTGCGTGCATAGTTTGCAATGAACATATTTTGCCGGATGACTTAGAAGATGCTGCTGGTCTGCCTAGCTTACGTTCTCGACTTGAGCAAGTGTTAGACGAGCCAGTTCCTGAAGATGCTGTCATGTGTTCATCTTGTCAGTGTGACTTGGCACAGATAGAGATGTATTACGCACATCTGACAGTTTTCAAGAAGCGCTATGCAGCAACGGCAAAACAACGCTCACAAAGCCTGGAGGAGTACCACAGTGGTAACGTACTCCAGCAGACAACCCCCTGCAGTACTGACATCTTTCAGAACACGTTTGGGGCCAGAGATTCATCAGGAAATTCCAGCATTTATTCGCCCTTGCAGTCCTATCTCTTGAAGAACGGTGTCAGAGCAGAAAGCTTTTTACCGGTCGTTGAATTGGAAATTATTGATGTGGAAAAGGTGAAAGCTGAACTCCATGAAGATAAATCTGCTGAAACATTAAATATAGACCCTGGGAATGTTGAACCACGTGGTCACATCGTAGACAATCATGCTCTGTTATCACCCTCTAATGCCTTCTCTGGCAGCCCCTTAGGAAAAGTTGCAAAGAAACGTGGAAGACCGAAAAAACTAAGAAAATTCCGAGGAACGAGTGCAAAACAACAATCACTATATATAAAGAAGGAACCAAACAGAAATCAGCTGCTGAAAACAGCAGACTCTCTTCCAACAAATTTGGAGAGTGCGTTTGAGCCTGTATATTTACTGGAGTACCATGACAATAAATTCGTGATAAAAATCAACAAGGAACCACCTGCAGGTGTTAAAGTTCAAGAGAAATGGATAAAACCATCCAAATCAGTCTCACCTGAAAGCTCATCACTGTATACCAGGACAATTGAAGATCCAATAGTGTCTGAAGCCGCGGGGGATTCAGAAAGATATTACACAGAGAGCGAAGATGGCCCGGTATCCCGGGAAGAGGCCGAGTCTGATGATGGTTCTCTGTGGGAACCTGACAATGGTGAGGACCCGCAGGATGTAGATGATCCGCCATACAAGCCAGGGCCATCAGAAGGCGTACATATATCTCTGCAGATGGATGTGGAGGATGAGCCAGTAGAAAGTGAAGGTCAGGATGCAGGTATGGAAGAGGCCGAACAAAAAGTGTCTATAAGGCAAGCATCTGTGATGGCGGATATTGTCGACAATATGCCTGCATCATATATTAACTCAGATCAAGGAGAAAATCCAATTTCTGCCACGATTAAAGTCAAGAAGCGTGGAAGACCAAGAAAGAACGCGGATCCAAATCATCTCTCAATTGAAAGTGAAGGTCAGGATGCAGGTATGGAAGAGGGCGAACAGAAAGTGACTATAAGGCAAGCATCTGTGATGGCGGATATTGTAAACAATATGCCTGCATCATATATTAACTCAGATCAAGGAGAAAATCCAATTTCTGCCACGATTAAAGTCAAGAAACGTGGAAGACCAAGAAAGAACGCAGTTCCCAATTATCTCTCAATTGAAAGTGAAGGTCAGGATGTGAGTATGGAAGAGGCCAAACAAAAGACGGCCATAGGGCAAGCATCTGTGATGGCAGATATTGTTGACAAAATGCCTGCACCATATATTTACTCAGATCAAGGAGAAAATCCAATTCCTTCCATGAATACAGTCAAGAAACGTGGAAGACCAAGAAAGAACGCGGATCCAAATCATCTTCCAGTTGATGGTGCACAAGTGAAGAAAAGAAAACGTGGAAGGCCGAAAAAAGTTCTTGAAGGGCCCCGTCCAACTTTCCCGTGCAGTGTGTGTAATAAGCAATGCATTGATAGGTCACGACTTAAAATCCACATGAAAGCACACCAAGAGGAGAGACCATTCGTTTGTTCCATATGTAACAATGGATATAAAGACATTGGGGGTCTCAATGCACACATGATGATACACAACAATCACCGGCCATTCAAATGTACGGTTTGTGAGAAGGGGTTTCTGCGTCGATTATTGCTCGAAAGACACATGTCAGCTCACACTGATGTGAGGCCTTATCCATGTGGGAAATGCGACAGGAAGTTTAAGAGTCCGTACCACTTGAGAACCCATATCAAGCTGCACCACACAGTAGGAAGGCAGCACCTGTGCAGTATATGCGGCCTGGCACTGCTCACGGCAGGCAGCTTGAAGAGTCATATGAAGCTACATGTTGAAAAAGATGATTGGCCGTTTAAATGTTCTACTTGCGGGAAAGGTTTCATAAACAAGAGTAATCATATGATGCATGAGTTGATCCATAAGAAGAAAGACAGTCGTGAGACGCACCTCTGCTCCATCTGTGGTAAGGGTATGCTGTCAGCCTCCTACTTGAAGGTCCATATGAAGACGCACACAGGCGACTTAGCCTTCACCTGCTCCATTTGTAACCAGTCCTTTGCATCACAGAGCCGACACCAGAACCATATGTCCATACACACAGGAGAAAAACCCCACAAGTGTTCAGAATGTGGCAGAGCTTTCAGACTCATCTACCAGCTCAAATCTCATCAGATGTGTCACACAGACGAGCGCCCTTTCAAGTGTGCTTGTGGAAAATCATTCCGACGAAATAATAAGCTACAGAAGCACATGCGCACCAAACAGCATACTGAGCTTGAAGCCGCATCTGGCCACAAACAGCCACCAGACGCACCATTAGATGATCCTATCCCAGTACCACCAACTGAGTTCATGGTACTAGCTCAGTCAGATATAGGACCCATACCATTAATGGTATCTATGCCTGGGACCACTGCCCCGGCCCAGATGCCTATGAATTATACTATAATTGCTCCTCAGGCCGGAGAAAATCAGCAGGAAATGTCAGAATGTCAGACAGTGCCCTTGTATTTAGGCCAAACTGCATCACTGTCAAATGGTATATGATTGACTCCAAAACTATTTTTTAAGAGAATGAAAGCAAGAAATGATGGTGAAATGAGTTCCCACTGAAGATCATCAATCAATGAGAATAATGACTGTGAAGAAAGATGTCTGTGGTCGCAGGCACAATACCATGTTTAATTATGATGTGATAGATGTTTGCTATAAGATCTGGATATCCCAAGGTGGAGAAAGGATAAACATCACTGTTACATGAAGCTACCATTTTGTAGGATACAGAGAGTGGTACCAGCAAAATGTTCATGAAATCAAATTACCTCATACAAACTGAAAATGAGATCTTGTACTAAACCAAGCCCTAGACACAGGTTAACCACAATTGTACTGTTGGGAGTGTGGGTTCAGTAGCGGTTAAAGTAGCCATAATCAGACCGCAGGTGCGGGTTATAGACGGGACTTAACGGTATATTAAATTGGATGAATAGTAATGTACTCTATGTTGACTAAATCACATTATCCAGGGGATTAGTATATGAGGTTGTAGATAAAATGGGTTGCTTGAGTTTATTTACCAGGTAGTTTACTATCGGCTTATACTAAACAGGTTAGGCTTTTAACCAGTGGGATGCAGTTAGAAACTGGAATGATGACAATCAAAATATAGTTGGGCTGTGTTATTATCTGTAGTATTATCACCTTCCAGATATTCCTAGATGTATCTTCTAGCTGCTTCTGGCTTTTGATAGTACATATATGTATTGTGAGAATCTACTACAACTCCAAACAGTGTATAGTAGATCAAAGAAATATAGACAATCAACAGGTTTCTTGTGTGACTGAATAATATCCTAAGACAATTACTGCTGTTACCATGTGTGCTTGATAAAAATGATTATTTATATCAATTGTCGTATTCGACTATATACTTACACAGCACGCTTTACAAATGTATTTTCACATACTGCTGGTAGTTAAGGGTTGAATCAGCTCCAGTTTGTCTAATATTTGGGCAATATTTTTGACTTGTGCACATCATAATTTTTTACTGCATATATTATTGTTATTTGAGATATGCTTTTTTGAGTGTCAATACACCGAATTCACCGAATCTGTGTTATAAGATGTATCCTACAATGTAACCTACCATGCTATTATAAGGCTCCACACATGCATCATTATTATCCTGTAACAGAATATCACTGTGTGAGTTGAAATAAACACATATTTATATCCCTGTGTTCTTGTTACATACATGTGAAATACACTGCTATCACATCCTGAAGAACAGTACAGATATTTGAAAAATGTAGCCATGTGTATATAGTTCAACATTTTCAATAATAAAGATACCAGTTCCATTTAATGCCTTTATGCTACAATAATAGGTATACCAAGACATTTTTATCATAATGTTGTCTTAAGTGTGGATCTGTTTGCTAACTTATGGTTGGAAAGAGTCAATATTGAAGGTGCCTGTCTTTCTATCAGAATAATTGTCATTATATGCGAAATAGATGAATGGTTGAATCTAGTTTACTATTAAATTGACCATGGATCACAAAGCCTATAGTAGAGTCAATTTTTTTTAAATACATACTGTTGGTAAGAGAGAGTTTAAGATTGCAACATGTATGGCAACATGTATGTGTAAAGTCATATGTTTCATGAGAGAGGGTTTACAGGATGAATAGTGTGAAATATATTACATACAAAATTGCAACCTTTGAATTACCGTATCATCGCGTTTTGGCGCCGGGTTTTGAATAGGCGCCTCCCTTGAATAGGGGCCGGGGGTAGGAGGGTTCTGAAGTAAATAGGCGCCGGGCCTTGAATAGGCGCCGGGTTAAACCTCTTATAACCTGTCTGGGATTCTATCACCATGGACCTATAACGTTCATGCTATCACATTATAAATTATATTCATGACACACACGACATCAATGATTGAAGCGTTGGGTTTTGTGAGGGGGGGGGGGGGGGTAATTTGTACATGTCTTAGAACAGAGGATATAGCAGCGAGGTGTGAAAGAAAGCTAACCAATTAAGGTGTCTGGGTGGGGCCCTGGGGGTTAGTAGCTTTAACACCTGTAGCATTCATCTAGCTCTAACACTCTCAGTCACACCCCCCGTACGTCCTGTACTCCCATTCTTTGCTTATACAATACCCCCCCCCCCCCCCCGACAAATAAGGCTCTAAATAAAATAGGCGCCGGGTCTTGAATAGCCGCCTCCCTTGAATAGGCGCCGGGGGTAAAGTACATTGAAAAGAATAGGCGTAATGAGTGCCCTGGGCGCTTATAAAATTATTTTTACAGCTTTTTAGTACTTAAGAGTTTAATTGTTTCCGAAATCATGTATTTTGAGCCTTTGTTGTAGTCTAAAAATGCACCAAAAAGGGGGGGGGGGGCGCTTATTGGGGGAGGGCGCTTATTACGTCGAATACGGTAATAGATAAGCAGCGGGGGAGCTTAACATTTTAATCATTTTTTACCAGTTAAGGGCCTCTATGATTGGAACAGAAAGTTATTTATTTTTTCTTGTGAAAAAAAACCCAGAAAGAGTAGGTTGCTTATGAAGGTAGGAGTTCATAATCAAGTCTAAATACAAAACTGCTAGGACTACTGAGATGTTGCCATACGTAATACATAGATCAGTCATAAACTCTCTAACAGTTGCGCTTTCCTTTGGTTTCAGATGTTGGGATCTGGCACAGATTTGGAATCTTAAGCTATGATTTATAATTCACCATAGCAGTGGCTAAGAGCCGTACCATTGAGAATTTACTGGGATCCTGAAGAACAGTGCAATATGGCTGCCTGTATAGTTTGCAATCAGCAGATACTGTCTGATGACCTTCAAGGTTGTGATATGGCCAATCTGCATGCTCGCCTTGAACAAGTCTTGGAGGAGACGGTACCACAGGGATCTGTCATGTGTTCCTCTTGTCAGTGTGACTTAGCACAGATAGAGATGTATTACATGCTTTTGACAGTTTTCAAAAAGCGATATGCAGAGGCTCTAAAACAACGTATCCAAGCGAAGGAAAGTCAAAATAATGAAACAACGGTAAATTTGCTCCGAGAAACGTCTGACTGTAGTTCTCGAGATTTGCAGAACATATTTGGGGCAGGACAATCACTCCAAAATCTTCCACATTTTCGCACAGATTCTGATATCATGAATAGGTCAAAGATGTTTTCACCATTTGTCAAGCTTGAAGTTATTGATGTTAAAACAGTGACAGAAGAATTGCAAATGAACAGTTCAATGCCAAATAATGCCAACATTGAGAGAACAATTGGTAATTTATCAGTAGAGCGAGAAATGATAAACCAGTCAGAACACACCATAGGGGTGGAAGAGGGTGAAACAGATGGGAATTACTCAGATGGGTGCAGTAATGATGCTTTGGAATCCGATCATGGTGAATATTTTACCACTCAGAAACTACATGGATCACCAGAAATGGAATTTTCCTCTGATATTATTCTAGATCAGAACAAAGGAGAATCTTTTAGAGAAAATCCTGCAGCCTTGAAAGTAGGTCCAGCAAAAGATAAGTTGGCAAGAAGCAAAAGAACTGTCTGTTTTGAAGAGTCAGATTATGAATCCTGCTCCCTTGAGGAACAAAATACTGACATATCAGATGCAGATGATCCTTCATTTGATCCAGAGCTAGCGAGTGAGCCTCTATATCGCAAAGAAGAAGAGATAGAGAGTGAGCATCGTAGTTTCAGTGTTGAAGATGCAGAGTCAGATACATCTGAAGCTGACATATCAACTGCTAAAAATGAATGTAGACCTAGCAAGGATGAGGGGCCTAATTATACCCCTGTTGCAAGCACATCAGGAGGTCAGAACAAGAGAGGGAGACCAAAGAAGGGTGAAAAAAGACCTCAGCCAAACCTGGAATGTCCCATATGTGAGAGGGTGTGCAGTAACCGCTGGAATCTGAGACTGCACTTAAAGATCCACTCAGGAGACAGACCACATATGTGCTCAGTGTGCGGCAAAACATTTAGTACCGTCGGGAACCTTAATGTGCATCTGAAAATCCACGATGAGGCTCGGCCGTTCAGATGTGAGGTCTGTGGTAAAGGATTTCTTCGTAAGTCAATATTTGAGAGGCATGCCATCGTCCACACTAACGAGGAACCTTATTCATGTACC
Organism: Harmothoe impar; assembly: GCA_947462335.1. Classification (NCBI taxonomy): domain Eukaryota; kingdom Metazoa; phylum Annelida; class Polychaeta; order Phyllodocida; family Polynoidae; genus Harmothoe; species Harmothoe impar. The sequence continues at coordinate 22,136,372 of OX381714.1, forward strand.
CAATGTGAAAAGTGGTTTAAGTGTGAGGATTATTTGAAACTCCATGTGAAAAAACATCACGTAGAAGGGAGAAAGCATCTATGTAGTATTTGTGGGTTAGCTGTTTTCACCCGAAGTGCTTTAAAAGTACATGTGGCTACACATAGTGGGCCAAAGGAGAAAACCTGGAAATGTGAAACATGCGGAAAGTTTCTGGGTTCCAAACAAAAGCTTCAGAACCATGAGCTCACCCACAATGCAAAAGAAATCCGCAAGAAATATCTCTGCCCTATTTGTGGTAAATCCCTGCTGTCACGATATTACCTCGACCAGCACGTTGCGCAGCACACGGGTACTATGAAGCTGTCCTGCACTAAGTGTGACTCAACGTTCCCGTCTAAGTTTGCCTACCGCACACACATGATGATGCACAGTGGGGAGACCCCCCTGCACTGCTCTGTGTGTGGGAAGGGGTTCCGTGGCATGTCCAACCTCAAACTACACATGATGATTCACAGCGGGGCACGACCCTTTGTCTGCAGCTGTGGACAGGCCTTCCGCCAAAAGACAAAGCTGGCAAAGCATTTGCTCACAAGAAAACATGCAGAGTTTGTAGCAAAAGCTGCCAATAGTGAGTCTTCAAACATTCTCACAGATACAGTTGCCATGGATTCGGTTGCTATGCACTCAGTTGCTACAGGTTCAGTTGCTACTGATTCAGTTGCTACTGATTCAGTCGCCATGGATTCAACTGCTAAGGATCCAGTTGTCTCAAGCAAACATCCCATTGTCTGTACTTGTGGCCAGTCCATGCGGCAGAAACAACTACAAAAACATTTGTTAACAACAAAGCATGCTAAGAAGTTGGCAGCAAGAAATGCTAACAGTCAGTCGTCAAACATTTCTACGGATTCAGTAGCTAAGAATTCAGCTGCTAAAAGAAAGCGCCCCTTTGTATGTACTTGTGGACAGACTTTCCGCCATAATAAAAGGCTGCAGAAACATTTGCTCACCAGAAAGCATGCCAAGTTGGAAGCAAAAGCTGCAAACAGTCAGTCATTGAACACATCATTGGCAGAACCAGTGACAGAACCAGCGAGAGTTGCTTCAGATTTGTTTGCTATTGATTCGGTTGCTATGGATTTAGTTGCTACATCCTCTGTTGCTACAACTTCAGTGGCTACTGATTCTGTTGCTGTGGTGGCTACTGCATCTATTGGCGCACCTCTTGACGAACCTTGGGTTCTAGTAATTTCTCCCAGCACAGCTAGCCAGGATGAGTTACAGACTGACTAGTGCCTTGCATCAACTGAAAATGAACTTAAACCGCTGCAAGAGACATATCCTTCAGAATAAGTTGAGAACCTTTAGTGAATAGAAATGAAATTATTAGAAGACTGACTGATGATATTGTTAGTACATTCAAATCACCATAATATGCATATGGCTGTATATAACATTCATCCCTTGAAGAGTGCTCTGGGTTTTGGTATAGTTTGTGTGGGTGGTCATAGTGCCATATTATTGTTATGAACTCTTTGCTTTTTACATCCTGTGGGAACCTTAAAGCACTGCAATTAAACAGTACTGAAGTCCCAATGACTAGATCCCAGGTCCTGGGTTAGGGGTGTGGGTTATACGGAAAGGGCCGGTTATATGAGGGAACATATCTAATACTTGGACCTTGTTATTTAGTGCTAGTGATGGGAGGTGTGAGGTGTGTATATAGGACAAATCGTCTTGAATAGTATTATGAGAATGATTCTGTTCATAATGTCTTTTTTATAATGCCAGCATTGACATTTTTATCGCAACCGATAATGTGTTTTGTTTCATACTATTTCGCTAAAGAGATATTACTGAGATATGATATTGAGTACATTCAAAAGTATCATATTTTTGAATAGCTGTCTGCGGAATTGTCTCCATCCAAATGTGAAATAAAATTGGCTTGGGTTCCTCATTAAAATTGTCCTTTGTATACGTACAACTACTTGGAAGATAGAGCCTATAGATATGAAATCAACATACAATATACAAAGTAAGGAAGAGCCAGGTAATCTCATGGGAATTACTTTTTTTCCTTTTTGCACAAAGGATACTGCTGCTCTGTGTTTCTTTCACATTGTACCACTGTTAGACAGGCTGATGATTGTATTCAACAAAGATAGTAGAGAATACTGAATCAGGTCTACATTGGTGTTACTTTGGACATAGCAAAACTGTGTGGCAGTAGGCTAAAAAAGGCTTCATGTCAGTGATATATACATGTATATGTCATTTCCACTATGCTAGCTTAGATGGTAATGGTAGAGGGTTTAAGATTGAGGATGTATGGCAACATGGATGTGTATAATCATAGGATCTGTAGCAGATATCTCTTAAACATCTTTACACTTTCGGCTTAGTAAATACTTTAGTTAATTACCAATTATGACTACTCATTCCATTGCAACTTTCCTCGAAAATTATTGCCATACATCTATTCATAGTTCAATCTTGAAATCTCTAACCATTACCTTTCCCTTGGTTTCAGATATGATAGTCTAGTACTATGTACAGACTGGATGCCTTGATAGTAGAAGGCAAAAACTCCACAGAGCAGTAAGCAATAGCCATACTATTGAGGACTGACTAGACCAGGATCCTAACACATAATCCAACATGGCTACATGTATAGTTTGCAACCAAAAGACTGCACCAGAGGACTTACAACATGCTGGGGATGTGGCCAGTCTGTGTGCTCGCCTTGAAAAAGTGTTGGATGAGATGGTACCTGTAGATTCAGTCATGTGTGCTTCATGTCAATTTGACCTGGCACAGATAGAGATGTATTACGCACTTCTGACTGTTTTTAAGAAGCGCTACTCAGAGACTGCAAAACACCGTATGCAAAGCCTAGAGCAGTGTACCAGCAGTAACTTACTCCAGCAGACAACCTCCTACAGCCCCAATTTGTCAGAAGAGTACAAAGAACCAATAATGTGTCAGGACGTTCACAATAGCCATCTAATGGCAGGACAAGAACTACTGTCTGCCTTCGGTGAGGCTCTTAAAGTGGAAAATGAACAGCAAGCAGTTGCATTCCCAGTAGAAGTCGCAGAGAAATTCAATGATTCATCAGCAGTGGGTATTGCCTCTCAAGAAAAGCCAAAAAAGATAGAACAACCAATTGTAATGCTACCCACGACAATTGACCAATCTCATACTGCTTTATTAGAAGACATTTATGTCGCCCCAATGAAGCGTGGCCGACCAAAAAAGACTACTGTCACTCATACTGTCCCACTTGAAGTTCCAACCACAGGCAAGAAGATGCGTGGAAGAAAGACTACTATCATTGATAATATACATCATGAGTCTCCAGAGTTTCCAAAAAAGAGTGAAATGCCAAAGAAAGACGAATCATCAAAAGCGCTTGAAGGTCAGACAGTATATGAGAAGAAAGAGGGAAGACCAAAAAGACTTGCAGTCATGAATAATTTGATAAAAAGAGAAAGACCTGTCAATTTTAAAGAATCTGTTGAAAGCTCCCTTGCAGAAGATAACTCTGATGCATCAGATACAGATGATCCCTCATATGATCTGCAGACATTGAAATATCAGTTTTTGGGTCATGGCACAAGTGAGTGCCTCAAAGATGAAGAGTTTACCTGTGAAAATAATAATGTGAATGTCGATGACTCTGAACCAACAACATCAACTGCGGCAAAGAAATATGATAGACCTAGAAAGAGTCCTAGCTATACTCCTGTTGCAAGCACATCAAGTCAGGATAAGGTAGTAGGATACAGAAAGGGTGATAGAAAAAATATCAAAACAGCTGTATGTCCTATATGTGGTACGGTGTGTGAGAAATCATATTTGAAAGTACACATGAGAAGCCACAACGACGACCGACCCCATGTGTGTACAGTCTGCAACAAGGCATATAAAATCCTTGGGACCCTTAAACAACACATAAAATCCCACAATGAGGCTCGGCCCTTCAAGTGTGAAATCTGTGGAAAAGGATTTATAAACCGCTTTGATGTCAAGAGACATTTGGTTATCCACAATGACGAGAAGCCCTTTCCATGTGATCAATGTGAAAAGAAGTTCAAGTCTCAGGGCTATTTGAGGCTTCATGTCAAAGTACATCATATAGATGGGAGAAAGTATCTATGTAACGTATGCGGATCAGCATTCCTAACTGAAGGCACTTTAAGAAACCATGTGGAGGTAAAGCATAGCGAGAATAGGAAGAAACCATGGAAATGTAATACATGTGGAAAGGCTTGGTCTTCCAAATACCGTCTTAAGGAACATGAGCTCACCCATGATCCTAATTACACCCGCGAATTACACATTTGCCCTTATTGTGGCAAAGCATTGCATTCAAAGTACTACCTCGACTCACACGTGGCTAAACACCAAGGTATTGTAAAGTTCACCTGCACTCAATGTGAAGCAACATTTCAAGATCGCCGTGCCTACCACAAGCATCTTACGGTGCACAGTGGTGAGAAGCTACACCAGTGCACTGAGTGTGGGAAGCGTTTCCGCACACTAAGTAACCTCAAGCATCATATGATGGTCCATACGGACACACGCCCCCTTGAATGTGGCTGTGGACAGGCCTTCCGACGGAAGCAAATGCTGAAAAAACATTTGCTGACAAGGAAACATGCTGAAAATATGCTGAAGCTAAATGTGTGAACAGACAATCTTCGGACATTACTCTGGCAGAATCTGCAGAAGTATTTGCAACCTGTTATGGCTTCAGTTGCTTAGGCTTCAGTTGCTACAGCTGGTCTTTTACCTATTGCCCCAGCTTTGGCTGTGAAGGAACCTCGGCCAGAAGTAAATGTTCCTGTCACAGCCAGCCAGGAAGAATTGTCCCCTGAGCGCCGAATGCTAGATGATAATGTAGTATAATTAACTCTAAGAAATAGTTTAACAATATATCTGAACTCCCATAGGGCTTACAACAAAAGCGGCATTAAAATGTTATTAGATAGAAAATTTTAGAGATAAGCCGATCTTAATATGATACATGTCAATAGATAAATTTAAATTTCATGTCTTACTTTCTCTCCAGCAAAGCTATGTAAAAAAGAGGCAAGCAAAAGTGTAGGGCTTTGTATCAGTGATATATTCTAGCCAACATGTGTCATATTCTTCAGATAGCTAATTGGTCATGACATATCAGTAAGAGATGACAAGGAAGTCAGCGATTATGTGAAATAGATGAATGGTATTCATTAGTATCATACGGTGGCTACTATGGTAGTGCTAGCTGGCCACTGGGTGTGTGCCCATAGCTGTTAAGGTTTTCATAATATCACATTTGTATGTATGATTTTGGTAATGATAGAGAGTTTAAGATTGGCGAGTGTATGGCAACATGTATGTGTAACTTCATGTTGCAGATATCCCCCAAATAATCCTTGAATTATTTCCCCTTGATTATACACCTTTAATAATCCACTACTTATACAGGATTACACTTCAGCTGCTGCTTGTCCCTAAACCCGAAGATGTTGCCATACTTCTGTCTTAAGCTATCTAACAGTTACCTTTCCTTTGTTTTCAGATATTACAATCTGGCAAGTCAATATATAGACTCCATGCCTTGATAGTAGACCTCAGAATCTTAACAGAGCATCAACCGGGAACAATTGAGGACTGCGTGACATATAAACAAACATGGCTGCCTGTATAGTTTGCAACCACCAGACAATGCACATAGACATACCAAATGGCGGTGATGTGGCAAGTCTGTGTGTGCGTCTTGAAAAGGTATTAGATGAGGCAGTACCTGTTGATTTGGTGATGTGCGCATCATGTCAGTTTGACCTTGCACAGATAGAGATGTATTACACACTTCTGACAGTTTTTAAGAAGCGATACTCAGAGACAGCAAAACAGCGCTCACAAAGCCTAGAAGAGTGCAGCAGCAGAAACTTACTGCAGCAGACAAGCTCCTTCAGCTCCAACATGCTGCAACTGGAGACCAGTCTAGAGGTCTCTCCACCAGACATTAAACCTGAAATACACATGGTGACAGAGGAGCTTCAAGCAGATGACTCAGATGTACCAGTAGAGACTACAGATAAAGCGCTTGGTGAATCTCTGAATGTTTTGTCGAAAGAGCATAAAGAACCACCAGTAATGTGTGATCAGGACATTAACAATAGACCACAGATAGTGCATACACTGGGACAGACCCACAGAGAACAGGAACTAACAGCCTCCGCAGAGGCTGTTGAAGTGGTGTCATACATAGATCAACAGCAAAAAGCCGCAGAAAAATGTGGAATGGCAACAATGGGAGAGCCATCCTATGATTCATCAGCAGCGATTGTCATCTCTCCCAAGAAACGTGGCAGACCAAGAAAGAATCAACAAGCAGCTAGAATGCTGCCATTGACAGTTGACCAATCTAGTGCTGTTTCATCACATACCATGATTGTAAGAAAACGTGGCAGACCAAAACTGGGTAAACATGTGGGTGCTATTACAAATACTGTACCATCTGAGGTTTCAACCTTTGGCATGCAGAAGCGTGGAAGATCAAGAAAGAATGTAGTCACTACTGATACACTTCCTGAGTCACTAGTATTTCTGAAAATGTGTGGAGTACCAGAAAAGGATGAATTTCCAGAATTAGTAAAAACTGAAAGTGAAGTAGTATTTGCTAAGAAACATGAACTGCCAAGAAAAATTACCACCAAGGAAGTAGATCAAACAAAAAATATGTCAACCAAAAGAGAAAGATCTGTCAATTTTGAAGAGTCAGAATCTGAGGAAAGCTCCCTTCTGGAACATAACACTGATATATCTGATACAGATGCTCCCTCATATGAGCCATTTCTATCGCTGGGTACAAATGAGTTTCTCAAAGATGAATTGATAAAGAGTGAAAATGGCAGTCTGAATGTTGATGCGTCTGATCCAATGACATCAACTGGGATGAAGAAATGTGGTAGACCTAGACATTTAGATGAGAGTCCTAGCTATACTCCTGCTGCAAGCACATCAGTGGGTGAAAATGAGATATATGAAGAAGCAATGGAAGATGGGAACAGAAAGGAAAAAAATCTCACAATGGCTTCATGTCCCATATGTGATCATGTGTGTGCAAAATCTAATTTGAAAACTCACATGATGATCCATGAGGACGACCGACCTTATGTGTGTCCAGTCTGCAACAAAGCATTTAAAGGCCGCGGGACCCGTAATGAACATATGAAAATCCACAAGGAGGCTAGGCCATTCAAATGTGAAATCTGTGGAAAGGGATTTATTCGTCCCTCAATGGTAAAGAGGCATGCAGCCGTTCACACTGATGAAGCCCGATATCCGTGTGAACAATGTGACAAGAGGTTCAAGTGTCAGGACTATTTGAAGATTCATGTGAAGTTCCATCACACAGAGGGAAAAAAGTATCTCTGCAACATATGCGGGTTAGCACTCTTCACTGAAAGTAGTTTAAGAAACCATGTGGCAGTAAAGCATAGTGAGAGCAAGGAGAAGCCGTGGAAATGTAGTACATGTCCTAAAGCGTTTTTTTCCAAATACCTGCTTAAGGAGCATGAGCTCACCCACAATGCAGGTTACACACGTGAAACACATCTTTGTCCTTATTGTGGCAAAGCTTTCCTCACAAAGCGATACCTCCAATTCCATGTGGCAAAACACCAAGGTATTGTGAAGCACTCCTGTACTCTGTGTGATGCCACGTTTCAATCTCCTGCTGCCTACCGCAAGCATCTGAAGATGCACAGTGGTGAGACCCCGTTTCAGTGCACAGAGTGTGGGAAGCGTTTCCGCACGGCAGATAACCTCAGGCATCATATGATGGTCCATGCAGACACACGCCCCCTTGAATGTGGCTGTGGACAGGCCTTCCGACAGAAGCAAAAGCTGAAAACACATTTGAGGACAAGGAAACATGCTGAAAATATGCTGAAGCTAAGCATGTCTTAGGACATTGCACGTGCAGAACCTGCAGAAATATGATCTGCTACAGCTTTAATAGTTGCTTGAGCTTCAACTGTTATGTCTTCAGTCACAAAGGCTGCAGTTACATGTAGTTCAGATTCAGTTGCTAGGGCTTCTGTTGCCATGTCTGCAGTTGCTATGGCTTCAGTTGCAACAACGGATCTTATACGGCCTGCCCCATCGCAGTCTGTACAAAACCTTAAAGTAAAACTTGTGTACAGTCATTGAACTGACATGTTATAGGCAGAATCTTTTCTTTAAAGTTTTTGTTACTGCTTAGTTTAGTTGCTAAAGCTGGTCTTTTACCTGTTGCCCCAGCTCTAGCTATAAAGGAACCTTAGCAAGAAGTAATTGTTCCTGATACAGCTAGGCAGGCAGAATTGTTCCCTGAAAGGCCTGTGCCAGATAATGAGGCCCCCTAATCTACTTCATGACGCAGTTCAGCAATACTTTCGTAGGGCATATAACAAAAGCAGACATGAAATGTTATGAGACAAAATATGATATTGTTTGGAGTAGATTTATAATATATAGCATGCCAATAGATAACATTTAACTGCAGAGAGATATCAAGACATTTTATTTATATGTTACTGCTACAACAATTCTACGTAAAGGACTAATTGATTTGGACACCAAGCTACTTAGTTAGAAGTATAGTAGAGTACCACATTAGACATCAACAGACCTCCAGTTTGGCTTATTATACATAAAGTTCGGAGGAGCTTGTTACACGCTAGATGTGGGCTATACACAAGAGTATATAATGGTAATGCTCTTGATCATGTGCGTAAGTTATAGTCATTGGTGTGGACATTGTAATTTGTACCATTTATTTACCATTAAGCCATCCTTGTTATACATCTATTGAGATCAATATGTGGGTACCGGTATTCTAAGGGTGTAACGTCCAATATATTAAAGTTAAATTTAGATATGTCAATTTTATAGACAACTGGTGAATTAACTCAAATGGTTTTATTATGAGAAATCCACTTAACCCTTTGAGGATGGCAATATGTATGGTTCATGTATGTTATCATAACCTGGCCACAAAAAAACGCTGGTGAATTTTCATTGTGGATCTTTTAAAAATTGCCATTATGTAGGTGTCTATATTCCATACTTTTCATATCGAATTTTAGGAGTGCATAATATGAATCTAATGTGCACGAGTACTAGGTGTACCGGGTATGTCTAGAACTAGAGCTAAATCATGCTGTACTAAAGTATAGACTTTTTGACCTTTTGTCTGGCAAAGTGATGATTGCATGCGATTAGTGACTCCCCTTTATCTCACATATTTGTTTTATTATCACCAAGTGGTTACCATTGTAAGAACACATTGTATTACACATAAACACTTGATTGGAATGCGAAATAAAGACTTTTAAAATAGAAATTGATTTTTATTACATGCTTGTATACAAGCTATCGTAGCAGACCTAACTTCAAAGCTGTTTAAATTGTTCAAACAATGACATAAATTTAGCTCTAAGGGGCGGGGGGGGGGAGAGCATCGGCTTATCAAAGGGGTTTTAAGGTAGTTTGTTTATCAACCAAAGCTCTTAAGTACTAGAAATGTAATATGAGCTAAGCGCACTGTTGTCATATTTTCTACTGAGCCTCCATATCAAACTCCAGCATAGGCTTCCATACTGCACACCACCGCAGTCTCGTCTACTGTGGCCTGGGAAGTGTAGTAATCACTGCGCCCTTCTCATTAAACAATACTTTTACCAGGTACTCACGAACTGCTTATTCCATATATCCAGGGTAGTGCATCTGGTCAATCGGATTTTAGTATTTAAAATACACCATACTGACAAATAACAGGCAATAGTAAATATTCCATGAAAAAATGTTTGACTGCAGGAAACCTCATGTGTGGTTGGACTTGGCGTTGATAGAGGCATGTTCATGGGTAATCTATCGTTAATTTGGGGAGGAGCCTACTGGTATTCAAACCATGACCTAGATGTGGTAATACGACTACTGTCGAGAGGTCATTTGATGTAGATGATCCGACAAGGAGACATAATAGATTAGAGTTGATATCCAGCTTTATTGTAGTCACAGAGTAGAGGTAGTATACAGGGTGAGTGCCACCTCACATGTATGTCTACAAGGAGGTAGGGTAGGAGCACCCAGCTCCTAGCCCTACTCCAGGCATCTTGGTTACAGCAGCAGCTCCAGTGTGGGTCCCAGCCTCCTGGTGGGATAAGGCACCCTCTGGAGGATCCAGAGGCTATTTATACTCCTCAGCCCTGTCAGGCTGAGGACCAGGAGTCATCCATCAGTCTATAAATAGACTGGTCCTCCTGTCACCCATCCACCCTGCGGGGGGCTGTGTGACAGGAGAGGAGGAACACCCTGGACACCTGTCACCACTCCTCCAGTATGTTTACTGTGAGTGTGCCAGGCTGTACCACCCTCCTGTGGGGATTCCCCACACCAGCCACTCGGTGCATCTCAGATAGGAGTGCTTAGTATGGGAGTGCATCATGGAGGAGCGCACCATGCAGCCCCTCGACACATCCCCACACACCCACTCACTTCCACGTGAGTGTATCACTACAGAGTGGACGTGCAAGAATGCAAGGAGAGGGGCCATAGGCCGTGTACATGATGCACTGTGGCTGTGTGTGGATATATAGAAATTATACCGTAGCCTACGCTCGCAAGAGGATAATAGCATACCAAAACATCACAATGCCGCGGGCGGCCTTCCCTATGGGTTTTAAGAAATAAAATTGGAGGTTGGGGGGGGAGGGGTGGCTTTTTAAGTCATAAATGTGTATTCTGACTCGTGCAACTATCTCCACTGGAGCGAAGCTTCTGTCCTTCCAGAGAACTGATGGGTGGTAATCAAAATAATAATTTCCAAGCACTTGTAACCGGTGCCTGTGCATGCACCACCATAGAGAAAATCTGCACCGAAGTTTTGCCAAATTTGTGTTCCAACTTATATTTCATGGGATTCAAATTCTCTGGCACGCCTTGGTCACTATGGTGTGTCCACTGCGTGCGCAGGTGTGAATCCATTAGCATATTCAACGAAAAGGCTGTTCTCGGCTCGGGCCGGCCAATCACACAAGGACAGTGGGGGTTACACACAGGGGGCTATAAGCCTGTGTGGTGCTAATGGTCCACTGTTGGACTGTGACTGACCCGCCCCAGCAGGGAAAAACCCAAAACCCGTTCGGTCTGGTTTGTGGGACATGTGTGGCTAACTGGGCATTCAGTCTCAAAGTAGTGAGTTCATGCAACCAGGAACATAGTGCTGTGCGGAGTTTTATCATTTATCTTCCTCGTTCACCTCGGAGAAAACAGTGGTTTCAAGAATGCTGAGTTTCAGAAAAAGGTGGGGGAAACTGATTATAATTTTGAATTAATTCCTAAACTTTAATAAAAACTCTTTAAGGTAGAGCTCTGGCAGGAGTGAGTGGTAAAAATTAACAAAAATGGGTCGGTGGAAGGGGTGGTAGGTATAGGCTGGCCGCGATTATGTAGATTATAGCCATGGTAAAATAAACTCAAGCGATCGTCCGATCGGCATTTGACAGAAAATGTTGAAAAAGGCAAGTATGTGGGTGGCAAATCAATCATGTAGGTTGCATTCTAAAGGTAGCAGTTAAGTGACTAGGCTTTACAATGGTGTCACTGTCTCTGATATGCTATAAATTTGGTGACTAGAACAATGGCGTCACTTTTTTCTGGGAAATGTTAAAGTTGGTGACTAGAACAATGGCGTCACTTTTTCTGTACAATTTTTTTTTTTTTTTTTTTTTTTTTTTTAATTTTTTTAAAATTTTTTTTTTTATATATATTTTTATTTTATTTCATTTTATTTTATTTTTTTATTTATTTTTTTATTCTCATTAAAACATGGAATATTATGCAATGCTAGTTATCAACTCTTATTTAGTTCCACACACACAAGATTAAATGTCTGATCTTTGACGTGCCTTAGTGACGTCAGTGGTATTCACTGTTACTTGGCGCCAATCCTGTACCTTAGTGTTACCCAAAGCTAAACATAGAAATAGTGGGTCTCAGCCCCTGCTGTCGCCCGTCCTGTGATCAGATTCTTAAATAATGCTAAAAACTATGGGTGTGTGTGAAAAGCTTAAAGGTGGCTTACTAAGTATGGCTAAATAACACATCAATATATGATGAGACCAACACTGATCCGTGGCCTTAAATAGGCCTATGCCTGCTGGCCTGGGACAGGGTAAGTAGTACCCTGAGCCAGGGCAGTCAGTGGCCGCAAGGACCTGTGTCCCCGGGCCTGGGGGGATGGCTTGGCCAGTCGCCCAGGTGCGGGGGCACGCGCCACAAGCATAGAGATATGTGAATACATTATGAGGTGTGAAGATGCATGCACACCCGGTACTCATATGAGTGCTTAAAAATAAGATCTTTTTGGCGCCCCTACATCAACAGGGCAATTTTGTTTTATTGTAAGGATACATGTAATGAGAATAAAAAGTGTTTTTGTTTTTTTTGGAGCCCTTTGTATTAACAGGGCAATTTGTATTGATATTTTAAGATACGTATAATAAAAATAAGATCTTTTTGGTGCCCTTTTTACATCAAAAGGGCGATTTGTGTCGTAACTAAAGCATATGTATGCGGTGCTACAAAAATGCAATGATACTCAGAGAGTATGATACTCTCCATCCTATAATGGTTTGATACATGTTATGCAGTGAGATAGGGTACAGGTGTGTTTTCAGCACACAACCTGGTACCAGAACGATTATAAATACCCCTCTTGGAGGAGTGGCAACCCTCCCTGTTGATAGCAGGTTATGGTCACGAGGGTGGTTGCTATGGAACCTTTTAAATGCTAAGCGTAAAAATAAACTATACTAATGTTGGCAGCAGTGTTCGTTGGAGGTTCACCGAGGGATAGCTGAAAGTAGGGGCTGATGAAAAGTCTCTTATCAAGCGTCCTGTATGATTAATAATAGAAAAATGCTAAAGATTATCCACATTGTATGAATGTGGATAAAAAGCTCCCTCGGTGCCTCAAAGTTAAATGCTCCTTGGACTTGTGTTCCTTTTAATGCTGCTGGTGTTTTTCCTTTTCACTGCATCCTTGATAATACCCAAAGGCCGCGAGACGTGGCAAGTACCAAGGCCCCATAACAAGCCCCATGTTAATGGGTGACTGCATCTTGTATGGGAAACCTCAGCTGGGTAATTCTCTGCAGCAGTCGGATGTCCCAGCACTCTCCTTAACACCAGCTATGTGTCCGTTGGTAGGGCTGCGCCCTCGTCTCGTAGTATGGGTCCAATCATGCCAGTTCGTGGTGCAGGTTGGACGACTTCCAGCTGGCATCCTTTGCCTGCTGGTAATGTGCTGGAGGGGGCAAACTGAAGGGAGTAGATCATCCAAGGGCAGGAGGCCATAGCTGGGTATTGATTGAAGCCCAGCACACATGAGAAGAAAATCACTTTAAAATAACAGGTTCAAAACAATGAAGTCACAGTCACAGGTCACACAAAAGGCTCACAACGTCACAGCCACGCAGGCCTGGATCATCCCCACACAGTTGTGAACAATCCTCATACATAGGTGAACAATCCCCACACAGCTGTGAACAATCCCCACACAGCTGTGAACAATCTTCCTTACACACAGGTGCACATATAAAAGGGGTGGAAGGGGGGGGGGGGTTGGCCTGTCAGTCCATGTGCGATGAGGTGCTATCACTCCATTGTCTGAGTGATCTAATTTGTTGCCTATGTCTCCCAGGGTCAAGGCTTCATGACAACAAAAAGAAAAAGAAAAGAGAGAAAAAAAAAAAAAGGGGGTGGGAGGGAGGGTGGTGGGGGTTGAGGGTGCTAATCAGATGATTTTATACAGGCCCCAATCTAGTGGGCTTTAACTGTGATTTATGCCAATGCTAAAGCTTTGTCTCAGGGATAGGCCAAAAGCCATGTTTGTTACTCCATTGTTTGTGTCTTAAAAAAAATATATTAAAAAAAAATCTCAAAAATTTCTCTTTTTTTTTTTTTTTTTTTTAAATTTTCTTACATAGACTATACTTGCCAAGAACAATTACTTATTGTGATCGAAATGTTGAGGTTTCAATTATTTCATGGATCGGGGTAGCTTCTATCCCCACCAAAATCTTTTTAGTGTGTGAATAGAGAGAAATTGATATTTTTGGGGAAAACAAAAAAAGATTGGTTTAACTCTGGTCAATTTATGGTTTTCTTAAATGCCCTATCCCAACACAATCCCGAGCCCGGGGTCAGTGGTAGGTGTGGGCTGATGTCGATCCCCACACAGCTTGGGGTTCGGGGGTTCGGGGGCCTATTGTACCATTAAGTGGCTTGTGGAACGCTAACCCTAAAGGTGATTACTCCCACAAGTCCTCCTTAGCGTGGTGCAAGGTCAGCTTACATGGATCTATCAGTGTTTGGTATATATGGTCAGTAATGGTGGGGTGGGGGTTATAACTCTTTCTTTTTAATCTATAAATAGGGTTTGTGTCCTCGCTTTTGTAGGTGTGTCGGTTGTCTGAGGTGGGTGTGGGGTTGAAGATCCGACAGTTCTATTTTTAGAACTGTCCCACGCGTCACCACAATGTCTAAGAGGGGGGTGGGGGTATAGTGTGGGGTGAGGGGGGGTGGGTGTTACTGGCCTCCTCCAGTAGGCTGTGATTGGTCAGCCGGTGTCGCTATGTCAATTCTTCTAGGTCGAAAAGTCCCAATTCCTGTTTGTCAAATGGTCCACCCGGCACGTGAGGGTGTTTGGGGTGTCTTCCGCTGTCACCATACATGTAGGCCATGTTGCCCTCAATTCCACAAGTCTTATGGACCAGTTGACAGGTAGGGTGTGGGAGGGGTGTTGGGGTTATGTGCTGGGGCGTTGACCTTCCCCAACTTCGATTATCCTGGCGTAACCGTGCCAGTGGGACCTATTTGGGAGGTGTTTTATTGATGCCTGTTCTCGGAGGGGGGGAAGGGTGCTGACATGTGTCCCTATTTGTGCGCGAGCAGATCCCTGTCGGGGAGGTGGGGAGGTGAGGGGGTTGACTCTGATCCTTCTGACCCTGACAGGTATGACCTGACACTGACAGGAGGTAGCACAAATATTTATTGGTAGGGTGGTCTATATATAGCTCCCACCTCCTTAGCTTATTGGAAACAAGTTGATTTCCGCTGTTGTACTGCCACGTATGCATTGTCTAAGGGTCAAGGTTTCCGGGTGTTGGGGGTACTGAGGGGGGGGGGGGTTCTAAAGCTATTAGGCCCAAAATCATGAAATTGTGGGTCTCCTGTCCAATGATTGCAGCGTTCAGGAACTAGTGTGAGTTCTCCAGACGCTAACTTAATATGAAAAT
Source organism: Harmothoe impar (assembly GCA_947462335.1). Classification (NCBI taxonomy): domain Eukaryota; kingdom Metazoa; phylum Annelida; class Polychaeta; order Phyllodocida; family Polynoidae; genus Harmothoe; species Harmothoe impar. The sequence continues at coordinate 22,151,698 of OX381714.1, forward strand.
GTATACTGGGGGTGATGTATCCTAGATGTCCGCCCATCAAAAAAAAAATTAAATAAATAAATAAAATAAAGGCCAGAAAGCTTGGTGTGAAACCATGGCTTCTGGTGCTATAGTCTGATCTATATTTTTAAAGGTTTAGAGTACACTGGGGACGTGTCGGCCCTAGTGTGGTGTCTAGATAATATTCATCTGGTGCAGAGGGGGTTAAATATCCGCGGAGCTTATTACGAGCACTTTTGACCACGCCAACGTAGATTTGTTTGTCTGGGACATAAATTCAGTTTTAGAAAATAGTGAATGCAGAATCAACGCCAAAAGGTACAAGCGTCCGCTGTACACCTACCTCAGCCTGAGGCCCATCCTCCTGCTACCTGAGAAACCCGGTGATCAGCTTGTGTGAAAAAGAGTGTTTAGGTGTTGTGAAAAGTTTCCAAAAGTGCTGGGGATGTAGGTGCTTTGGATAATTTTGTGCAACTAATTTGAGGTGTTGGGGATTCCACTTAAGTTTGGATCGTCGGGAAGCTGGCTAATTCATCCCTGTCAAACTTTACCCCAGAGGGGAGTGGCTATCCCTAAATTTGGCTGTGTGAGCAGCTCGTCTATGAATATTCAATAGGGTATGTGTGGCCGCACTTACCCTATACAAGGTGCCCTAGTACTGGGGCTGAAGTTGGTTATCAAAGATCGAAAGTTTGAGTAGACTTGTACTGGTCTTCCAAAAAGAAACTTTTAATAAATAAATTCCGAGATGTGTCATAACAAAGGGGAAAAATATTGTTATGTCTTTTCTCAAGCCACCTGGTCCTCTTAATTCCCAAACAGAGGCCTTCACACCGGTGTATGCAGGGGAAAAAAGATAGGGCACGCTGCTGCGGTCTCCCCAATGCATAGCTGCATTCCGTGTATACACGCACCAGAACAAGCCAGAGATCTCTATAGCCGACCGATATGTGGTTGGTCTCTACCGCTTCAGCTCCACACCAGGCACTGGATTTGCACCACACCAGAATTGTGATTAAATAGTCCCTGTATACCTTGGTTTTACCCTACTGTATTTGTGATTTGTGTATAAAAATTTAAAAGAAAAGATTCTAGAATGACTGTTAGGGTAGTTGTATGTATCTCAACTGGTGGTTAAGGGGTTGCCTGGCGGCCTCTAGGCACATTACTTTTCCTGGTAGTCTGTGCCGAGAGCAATCTGATTAAATAACCCTAATACCTGGTATGTTGACTCTTCATATTGATTGGCTAAAGTTATGGATATATTTGGGTGGACACCTGGAATAAGTGGGAGTTAATTATTACCTATGTATTTGTTATTTGTGTATAACAATTTTAAAGAAAGATGCTAGAATGACTGTTAGGGTGGTTGTATGTGTCTCAACTGGTGGTCAAGGGGTTGCCTGGCGGCCTCTAGGCACATTACTTTTCCTGGTAGTCTGTGCCGAGAGCAATCTGATTAAATAACCCTGATACCTGGTATGTTGACTCTTTATATTGATTGGCCAATTTTATGGATATATTTTGGTAGACACCTCGAATAAGTGGGAGTTAATTATTACCTATTTTCAGGTGTAGGTGTATTAAAAAGTCTATCCACATATACTTGCTGTAGGAGCTCTGCTGATTTGAGCTGCTCCCCTTTGGCTGGAAGGCTAAGGTACTAAGGGGGGGGGTTATGTGTAGATCCGTGTGGGGTTTTACTTGGGAGGGGCTAAGGGGGGGGGGGTGGTGTGTGTTTGGAGGGGTGTAAGATGGCGGCACTTCCCGTGGGGGTATGAGGGTAAATGTGGTTACGCTTAATAGGGGTGGTAGGTGGGAATTACATTGTGGTCTATGGATTTTATGGGCAGTGCTTAATATATTATTTTAAGTACCGAAATTTTGTGGGCCTTAAAAAAAAAATTGTTTTTTTTTAATTTTATTTAAATTTTTTTTTTTCGACCTCAGGGATATGACAAATGCCCTATTTTGTTACTGAGTTGTCTGTGTTTATTAATCTCCTATTCATATCGTCAAAGGGAAAATTACTTGTTGAAAGAATTTTCAGGCTTTAATACCTAAGTAGATAGATGTAGATTCTATCCCCACACAGCTTTTGTAGGTGTTATTGTTGTAGAGAAAGAAAAATCGATATTTCTGGAAAGTTAAAAATGGTTCAATTCTGATGATTTTCCGATCTTCTTGCATACTTTCTATCCCCACACAGTCCTGGGTGTGGGGTCTGGAGTTGGTGTGGGTTCTGGGGGGGGGGGGGGTAGTATGAGTAACTTGTGGCGCGCTAAGTTAATTGTGATCATCCCTATAAGCCCTCCTTTAATAGCGTGGTCAGGTCATTGAGAATATGTGAGTGTCTCTGATATATGTTGTGTACTGACGGTGGGTTGGGGTTGAGGAGGGGGGGGAGGGGGGGAGGGGGTAGCTGGACGGTTTCATTCTTACAGTGGGGCTGTGACAGGGTGGGGTGGGGTGGAGGCCCTGTCACTTTTTATAGGTCAAGTCGACCTGGTTTCCCCATGTCAAATGGTACTCCTGACATGTGCAATGGGTGGTGGGGGTGTGTGGTGTCATGGTTCTATAAATAGACCTCAGGGTTTGGAGGGGGAGGGGGTATGGTGTAGGGTCTTCCTGGTGATTCTATTTATAGGTTTCTGGTATTCCCGATGTCATAGATCACACCCGGGGAGGGGGTGTTGGTTCCTGAAGGCATTGGGTGTGGGGTGGGGGTTCTGTAGTTTGGGAACAAACTATAGGGCAATGTGTTTACCAGACTGTAAACAGGTCATTTGGCATGGAAAACATTCATTGAGCATTCTCAACAAAACTCCAAGGTGTATTGGCACTAAAATCAGGGCAATCGGAAAAGGTTTATTGGGGGGGGGGGGGGGTGATTTCATTACTATTTTTCATAGCCTCTTAAGCATAATATTCAATCACCAAAGCAAACTCTTGAAGATACAATGCCTTTAAAAATCTGACAAAAAAAAAATGAAGGTATGGCCATGTGGTATTATTGTCTGAATCTGGTGTTAACATTCTGGTGGAATACTACAGGCCTAACTGCTCAAACCTGTATTCCTTCTTAAAAGTGACAGTTTCAGAACTCTCAACTTTTGGTGAGGCAAAAGGGTGAGATTTTGGCGATTGCAGAGAATGGCCCCGCAGTAAGCGAAGCGCCGTGACGCACTGGGGGGTGGGGGTGGGTCTGGGGCATGCCCCCCCAGGAAATGTTTTATTTCCATAGGTCAATTGGTGCATTCTAATGTATTTTGATGTGCCCTGTGTAATAAAAATAATTACTATATATTCGAGAAAAGTCTTATAGATTTTAAACCTTAGCGTGATAGCGTGACGTCACTCCCAAACGTGATAGATTCACGCCGAATGTGTGAGACTTGAGAGGTCTGCAATCCTCACATACTTATGACTCCAGTGTGCTCTGGTACCCTGCGGCAGAGGCAGGGGCACCGGAGTAGACTATAGTGCATCACTGAGCCACAGTACGGCCTGCGCCGAGGGCTCATAGCAAAATTCCATGCACTCAGGAAACTGAATGAAAAGGCAACGAGGCGGGGGGGGGGGTTGTTAATGTGGGAGGGAGCTGAGTCCATACAACAGGTGTATGGATACTAGCAGAGATGAGGTGGTATATATATATATGTGGTATAATACATGCCTAGTGACTTCTATCCTAGGGGGACACTAAGTCACCAATGCTATATGTGCAATACTCTTGGGTTTATTGGGGGTTTTGGTTTGAGGAGGTGGGGGGGGGAACTAACCATAGACTATGACTGAAAATAGTATAGTCCTTTGTCTAGCATGAGTTAATTCCAACCTGCCCTGCCATGTACATTGCGATAATACCTGTGAGACTACTGCTTGTGTGTGTGACATTCTGAATAAACCTGAAATTCCAGTAATACTCCAGCAGTAGTGCGGCTGGGCCTACCTGTACCCCTCCTGGTGTCCGGATAGGGTGATGAAATACGGCAGAGGTTCTCCTCCTTGGTGAGTGTCTCCAGGCTGGGGTGGTGATATACCAGGCAGGCAGCATATTGGTCAGCAAGGCAGGTGGCCGGGTGGTGGTGTAGTGTTTGGTAGGCTTGGCTGTGGCTGTGTGGTGTAGTCAGAGTGGTGGCAGTGGTCTATCCTCCTGTGTCTGTGTCTGTATCAAGTGGAATCAAAACCAAAACTATCTGTCTCAATATCACTCATGGCCTGTGAAGAGGTTAACTTCTAGTGGGTTCAGCCAAGAGTTCTCCACCAGTGTCGAGAGGTCATTTGATGTAGATGATCCGACAAGGAGACATAATAGATTAGAGTTGATATCCAGCTTTATTGTAGTCACAGAGTAGAGGTAGTATACAGGGTGAGTGCCACCTCACATGTATGTCTACAAGGAGGTAGGGTAGGAGCACCCAGCTCCTAGCCCTACTCCAGGCATCTTGGTTACAGCAGCAGCTCCAGTGTGGGTCCCAGCCTCCTGGTGGGATAAGGCACCCTCTGGAGGATCCAGAGGCTATTTATACTCCTCAGCCCTGTCAGGCTGAGGACCAGGAGTCATCCATCAGTCTATAAATAGACTGGTCCTCCTGTCACCCATCCACCCTGCGGGGGGCTGTGTGACAGGAGAGGAGGAACACCCTGGACACCTGTCACCACTCCTCCAGTATGTTTACTGTGAGTGTGCCAGGCTGTACCACCCTCCTGTGGGGATTCCCCACACCAGCCACTCGGTGCATCTCAGATAGGAGTGCTTAGTATGGGAGTGCATCATGGAGGAGCGCACCATGCAGCCCCTCGACACTACCCTCATCCATAGGCTCAACCCAATGTGTAACCATATGCTATACACCATATATATAGCCTTCAAGTCATGTATGCCGTACCAGGGGTTGGCTGACGAGGACATGTGGGTGAAAAATCATTTTGCAGAAAGCCACTTGCCCATAAAGGTGAGCTTGATGCATGCCCTCCTTGGCACAGGATACCATTGTAGGAGGTCAGAAATTGAGAGAGAGAAATATTCACCAAAAGATTATACCTAGCATTCAAATCATGATTTAGATCACAGATGCTAAGGATATTATTATGGTAATAATATAGGTATCATGTAAATACCTAGGTCACCATGTCAATTTTAATAAATGCCCATGTCCCATGCTACTAAGCCTCAAAATGCCATGCCGTCGTGTCAATCTTAGGGGTCTACACCCATAGTATCCAGTTGGATATGGAATGAGGACCCGAGATTTGTTCTACACGTGATGGAGCTTATAGTAGTCCAGGTAAACTCAATCCCAGTTTTCACACGTTTTCTCCATCCAGTATAGAACAAATCTCAGGCAATCATTGTGATATGATGCCCAGAGAGAGGAATAGCTAAGTGATATTTTACTAGATGAAAAAGAATCTGCCAGATGCAGTAAATATTCTTGCTCTCTTCAACAAGTGTGGGCTACAATGATCTATGAGAGAACGTTGAGAGGATACTGATTCAGTTCTCCTTCCCATTGAACTATACCTATCAAAACAGCGTAATGATTGCAAATCTAAACAGGTTAACAGTAATGTAGGGATTTATGTTTGTTAGATATAAGTGCCAGCCACAATAAGCTGGTTTCCTTCTTTTGTATGTTGATGGTGATAACACTGTGCAATGATGAAAAAAAAAACGGGGGCAGACCCACCTGACTAGACTAATTTGAGGTCACTGAATCCAAAAATGATGGTAAAAAATGCCCCATAAGTCTCAGTTTCAAGATATTCCAACCATGATTATTTGTCTGTCTACTACTGCATATATGGTCCGACCAATATACAGAAGGGACAGCATTCATGAAAACTTGTCAATTTTGTTTGCCTGACAGAGATAACATGACTCTGAAGCACATTTAGTGGTAAGAGACAATAAAAATCAGGATTCTACACTGTTATGAATCTAAATCAGTGATATATTACCGATATTAATAAAAAAAACAACCTCAAAACATATACAGTTATCCTAAAGCAATATGGCATTTTCTTAAGTCACTAAGATCAGGATTGTGACCCGTTCTGACAAGAGGTACATTGAGGGAAGCTATTATTACTGTTTTTAGCCCCCACCGGCACCAGAATCCCAAAAAGAGTAATAAATAGACAGAAAATTGCTCAGATAACCCTTTATGCAGAATACAATGGTAGATCATTGGTGTTCCATATTCAGTATTAAGATTCTACATCTATAATGGGTCTTTTAGACAAAAATGCTACAAAGGCCAGTTTCTGGTTACTATGGCACCCATTACCACAGTCAAAATATTGGATATTGGCTCTAGTATATTGAAAATGTCATCAATATCGCAAACCGCAAAACAGGCCTTGCAAATTCCTTTCAGAATCAATTTTCTACTAAAAGGTATCCTTGTATGAGCATATTAACCATAAAATCTAATTTTACATGTAATATTAGCCAGGTACATTGCTGGAGATATGGTCAGAGGTGGTCTTGATGGGGAATACAATTGCAAGACAAAGCGACCCTTTTTAAGCACTAGCTATATGTTTTAAAGTGTTATTTTAGACCTATTTATTCACCAAGAGTACTTATTTCTGTGACAGATCAGTAATATATTAATAATGTAACTAGTTCAAAATAAGATTTACATGAAAAGAAGCATTTTCCTACTTTTTGATCAAATAGTGTATAATAAGCTCTAACCGGTCATACAAAATAAGACCATATGAAAATCTCAAAACTGAGACTTACCACACAATTTTAAGTGATATTTTTGAATTCCCCAGGTCAAAATACATAAGAATAATTGTGTCTGGTCTCGTTTTTTTTCAATTTTTGAAAATTTGTTGTACAGTGTAATTAAGAGTTTAAGAATGTTGTATGTATGGCAACATGTATGTTTGACGTCAGTTCCATGACAGACGTCATCAGTTATATGACAGACATAATAAAGAGTTTAAGAATGTTGTATGTATGGCAACATGTATGTTTGACGTCGTCAGCTCCATGACAGACGTCATCAGTTATATGACAGACATCCCCAGATAACTTAGAATTGTTGCCCCTGTTGATGATATACACCTTTAATCACCCATTATCTAATACAGGCCTACACGTCAGTCGCTTGTCCCTCTAAGATGTTGCCATACATCTATTTCAATCTTAAACTCTAACAGTTGCCTTTCCTTTGTTTTCAGATATTGCAATCTGGCACAGTCAATATATAAGTTTGATGCCTTGATAGTAATACATAAGAACCTGAACAGAGCAGCAATCAGTAACAATACAATTGAGGACTGACCAGGTGGGGAGCTAAAGTATAATCCAACATGGCTGCCTGTATAGTTTGTAACCAACAGACTAAACCCGATGACATACAAGCTGTTGGTGATGTGGCCAGTCTGTGTGCTCGTCTTGAGAAGGTGCTGGATGAGACAGTGCCTGTAGATTCAATCCTGTGTGCATCATGTCAGTTTGACCTTGCACAGATAGAGATGTATTACACACTTCTGACAGTTTTTAAGAAGCGATACTCAGAGACAGCAAAACAGCACTCACAAAGCCTAGAAGAGTGCAGCAGCAGAAACTTACTGCAGCAGACAAGCTCCTTCAGCTCCAACATGCTGCAACTGGAGACCAGTCTAGAGGTCTCTCCACCAGACATTAAACCTGAAATACACATGGTGACAGAGGAGCTTCAAGCATCAATAAAAGGGCCATCCTATGATTCATCAGCAGCAATTGTCATCTCTCCCAAGAAACGTGGCAGACCAAGAAAGAATCAACAAGCAGCTAGAATGCTGCCAGTGACAGTTGACCAATCTAGTGCTGTTTCATCACATACCATAATTGTAAGAAAACGTGGCAGACCAAAACTGGGTGAACATGTGAGTGCTATTACAAATACTGTACCATCTGAGGTTTCTACCTCTGGCATAAAGAAGCGTGGAAGACCAAGAAAGAATGTAGCCACTACTGATACACTTCCTGAGTCACTAGTGTTTATGAAAAAGCTGGGAGGAGCAAAAAAGGATGAATCTCCAGAATTATTAAGAACTGAAGGTGAAGTAGTATATGTTAAGAAACATGAACTGCCAAGAAAACCAACTGCTAAGGAAATAGATCCAACAAAATATAAGGTGACTAAAAGAGAAAGACCAGTCAATTTTGAAGGGCCAGAATCTGAGGAAAGCTCCCTTGCAGAACATAACTGTGATGTATCGGATACAGATGCTCCCTTGTATGAGCCAAACGTATTGAAACAGCCAGGTACAAGTGATTGTATCAAAGACAAATTGATAAATACTGTGAATGTTGACGACTCTGATCCAATGACATCAACTGGGATGAAGAAATGTGGTAGACCTAGACATTTAGATGAGAGTCCTAGCTATACTCCTGTTGCAAGCACATCAGTGGGTGGGAATAAGATAAATAACGAAGGAAGTGAAGATGTGAAGAGAAAGAAAAAAAATCTCACAATGGCTTCATGTGCCGTATGTAATCGTGTGTGTGTAAAATCTAATTTGAAAACCCACAAGATGATCCATGAGAAAGACCGACCTTATGTGTGTCCAGTCTGCAACAAAGCATTTAAAGGCCTCGGGACCCGTAATGAACATATGAAAATCCACAAGGAGGCTAGGCCATTCAAATGTGAAATCTGTGGAAAGGGATTTATTCGACCCTCAATGGTAAAGAGGCATGCAGCCGTTCACACTGATGAAGCCCGATATCCGTGTGAACAATGTGACAAGAGGTTCAAGTGTCAGGAATATTTGAAGATTCATGTGAAGTTCCATCACATAGAGGGAAAAAAGTATCTCTGCAACATATGCGGGTTAGCACTCTTCACTGAAAGTAGTTTAAAAAACCATGTGGCGATAAAGCATAGTGAGAGGAGGGAGAAGCCGTGGAAATGTAGTACATGTGGAAAGGGGCTGTATACCAAACAACAGCTTCAGCAACATGAGCTCACCCACAATGCAGGTTACACCCGTGAGAAACATCTTTGTCCTTATTGCGGCAAAGCTTTCCTCTCAAAACAATACCTCAGCTTACATGTGGCTAAACACCAAGGTATTGTGAAACACTCTTGCACTCAGTGTGAAGCAACATTTCAAACTTCTGCTGCCTACCACAAGCATCTGATGGTGCACAGTGGTGAGAAGCCACACCAGTGCTCGGAGTGTGGGAAAGGTTTCCGTGCAGTGGGTAACCTCCGCCAGCACATGATGGTTCATACAGACACGCGCCCCCTGGTCTGTAGCTGCGGGCAGGCCTTCCGACAAAAGCAAAAACTTGAAAAGCATATGCGAACCAAAAGACATGCAGAGTTTGAAGCAAAACTTGTGAACAGTCGGTCGTCAAACATTTCACTTGCAGAAGCTGCAGAAGTATCTACTACAGCTTCTGTTGGTCCAGCCTCAGTTGCTAAAACCTCAGTTACTTCAGCTTCATTTGCTAATGCTTCAGTTGCTAATGCTTCAGCTGTTACAGCTGATCTTTTACCTATTGTCCCAACTCTTACTGTAGAAGCTTGGCCAATAGTGCTCGCTCCTGCTACGGCCAACCGGGAATTGAATTGAAAATTCTTTTATTTATACTGGAGGTATAAACGTCAGAGACGTGGAATTATAATACATGCAGGGAGCACTTGTGATCTACCCTATGCCAGATGAGAACGTACGATAGGCCACTTTCAGAAACGCATCACTGATATCTCAACTGTTGTAGTGCTTGCAACAAAATATATGAAACCGAATTATAATACAGATGTGATACAGAAATATATACCTAAATTATTGCGCATTATCTGCACCACACTTTGTGTTTCAATATGTAAATTATGACAAACATTATTATATGCCAAGGAGGAATGAAAAATGGTTCCTGTTCTGCCACCAAGTCTACCGAGACATTGATTTGGATAACACTAGCGCACACTAGAGTGCTGAAAATTGCTGTTTTAGCATGGCATTATTCTAAAAGAAACTAGTTATACCTGCATCTCGAGAACAGTGTATAACCCGAACTGGGGGCTTTTTTTTGCATATTACACACAGATTCATAGTACACATGATAATGTTCATATTTGATCTGTTGAAAGTTAACTTTTACCTTCAAGTGCATAGGCTTTATTTTATATGTTTATTTGACTGCTCACACCAACACTTTCCCCTATCTGTCCACCCCAAACTCACCATTTGGTTATTGGTGAGGTTTTAATGTATAAGTATTCTCAAGTTTTGCTTTATGTGACAAAACTGACGAACACCAAGCAATTAATTTCTTTGAATTTTATTTCCGATGTTTACAGCAGTTTTTAAGACTATGACACGACGTTTCGGGCTGGGCTTTTAATGTATAGTTTTAAACTAATTTAACACCACACATGTATTTTCTTCTACATAAGGTTTGATATTGATATTTTAGATTTCCAAAAACTGTCGTATTACCACACCTAAAGTATAAGAACAGTGATAGTAACCCGCACTGGAGTTGGTGGCATATAACATGCTTGCTATAAGTAGGAATTCACATTAGTATATTATTGTATATACATGTTGTATAATCATTTGTGTTTGAGCTGTCATAGGAAACCTAACTCTACTTATTTTCTTTAGCAAGTCGATGCAAGGGATATGAAATGAAACCGTATGTTTCATTTGTATCTGCTTACTAGACCAAATAAGTGCTTACCAGACCAAACAAGGCCTGGACATCCTTAATAAGGTTATCCTTTGTGTACCATGTTATACAGAATATATAGATATGATGGTAAAGCTGATAAAGATTTCGGCTACCGATATGATATACTGTATAGGCAGGAAATATTAAATAAGTGGACGTTAAAAGTCTACCAGATGAATTACTGGGTGTTTGATATATTGTTCAACGATTTATGGGGCTACAACAATCATGGGGCTACAACAATCGTTTAAGACGCGTTTGGAGGGGACTGATTCCTCATTGAGCTATACCTACCAAGTAAGATAGAACAGGGTGATCATTGCATTGAAACACAGTACAGGGTTCCCACGTGTCATGGAATGTCAAGGAATGTCATTGAATTTGAAAGTTGTCTGGAATGTCATGGACTTTTTTAAAAATTCGCTGCGTGTCATTGAATGTCATGGAATATGAAAATAATGGAATTTATATTACAAAATTTCCTAGAATGTATCATTTTCTTTCTAGTTTTTAGACATTTTCTCGGGGGCCAAGAGTCCCGACCTCCACAAGAATGTTATAATTGTCATGGAAAATTGAGATTTTTGTCATGGAATGTGATGGAAATATCATGGAAGTCAATCGGAAGTTTTTGTGGGAACCCTCAGGCCTGACAGTAGTCTAATCAATTCCACCGTATACATTATGTAGACCAACCTAGTGAGTGCTTAAAGGGACTCGCTACTTGTCGCAGGATTACTGATTTTCTATTGACTTTTGCATATAACTCAGGATTATGTTAGTTTGATTTATTAGACGGTGCCATTGGTCTTTATAGTGTTGTATCTTTATAGAGAATGGCACCTTCTTTACTAGTCACTGATGTCTGATCCTGGATCTAGGTGGTTTGGTCATCTAAGTGGTCCAATTGCACATTGATACAAACTCATTTTAAGATTTTCATTATTATCATTGTGTGCACAACATGTATAGCTATCTGGACATGTTTTCAAAAGTTCACATTTCAATTAAGGTTTTGGTGATATTCAGTGTTTTGTGGCAAAAATGGGGTAAATTCTCTGTTATAGCACTGAATTGAATGGGGAACTTTTTCTGTACTAACACTTTAGGGATTTGCATTTTATACATACTTTGCAAAGAGATATCATCTATTTGTTCAGACAGCATGTAGATAAGATTCACCGGAAGCACATGGTTTGAACATTCAATTCATATTTTCATTATTTTTATACAGAGTTCAGCTCCTTAGGTCACCATTCATTTAGGGCGATTTTGTTTGTGCAAATTCAGGGTTGTTGAGCCGGAACGCTGAGTCGGCATGTCTTGCAGGTGGCGGTCAAGTGGGCTGTACCTCGTCACCCCTGCAGACAGGGTAGGAACACGTGGGTGTGTGGGGGAGAGGGGGGAAGTGGACGCAAGGTATGGCCCCAGACGTCGTACCCATGTCCTAAAAGTATCCGTATTGGGCCGTGTCCACTATACAGGGCAGTGTAGCGGATTGGGGTGGGGGGCTGGGGGTGTGTGGGTGTGTGTGTGGGGGGGGGGGGGTGGGGTGGGGTGCACGCAAGGTATGGTCCCAAAAGGTCGTACCCCTGTCCAACAGGAAGGGCAGTTACACGGGGGTGTAGTTCTGGGTGCAGGTGGACGCAAGGTATGGCTCCAGACGTCCCGGAGGGGGGGGGTGCACTTCTTTTCTATAGTAACTATGTGTGAATTATGTATGAATTATAATGCAATGGCACCGTCTCCAAGTATACAGAATTGTTACTACAAACATGATATAAAATGAAATGCTATCATATTTATCTAATAGAAAATCAAAAGAAATTGCCATGTCACGGTACTAACTTTCATGATACGGCCATTTGAGCAAAGGAGTACCTTAACTATAGAAATGAATAGGATAACAGCATGTTCACATTATCTGTCATTGATAATCCCCTTCTTCTATTGATATTGCAACCAAATCTTGGGAATGTATAATAGACATCTATACAAACATTTTAGGACCAATAAAACAGGGGGTCACGGATAGAATGAGACAGGCATGAATTTTGGAAAAACATATCTTTTGCCTTAACTATAGGATCCTATGGAAGTCCTAGCAGTGAATATATGTGAACAATGGAGGTATACTGTCAAAGTAGCAAATACAAATAGTTGATTAAGGGAAGGTGGTCTATGTAGGAATATGAATACAGCTTAAAGAATATTTTTCATGAGCTTCGATTTTTGCCGCCAGGTGGCTTCTGTGTAGGAACCAGCAATTCCCTTTAAACATTAGTTTTAGAGAGGATTAAAATAAAGTATGTGTAAACACAGGTCAAAGGTGTAAGAATTCATGTAGGTGATAAAAGTACCACCACTCATATCACCTACATATATATTCTCTCCTGCATTGTTTATTGCGGGTAATTAAAGAGAGTTTAAGATGTTTGTATGTATGGCAACATTTATGTGTACCCTCATCGGTTCTGTGCCGGATATCTCCAGATCCTTAGCATAGTGCTTTAAAGTAATATGATGCAACATTTATTGTCGTAAGACACCAACGCAGAGCCTGTGAGTAACTCGCCGGCAATGCATCATACTGACCCTCTTGTCCTATTCCTGAAGGGTCGGCATGATGCATGAATGCAGCTCTGGCAATGACTCCAAGCTGCAAAAATGCATCATGCCAACCTATTGCGAGTGTATCAACCCTGTAGGGTCGGCACGATGCTTGAATGCAGGCCCGGCAATGCAGTCCTTAAAGAGTTTAAATTGTTGCCCTAGTAAATATACACCCTTAATTACTGACTACAAGTCTACACCTCAGATCTTGCTTATCCCCCTGACCCTTAGATGTTGCCATACATCTATCTTGAACTCTCTAACAGTTACTTTCCCTTTGTTTTCAGATATTGCAATCTGGCACAATATACAGCCTTGATACCTTGATAGTAGACTTCATAAGGTTAGCAGAGCAGGAGATGGACCAATGAGAACTCACTAGGCTAAGACCCTTAAGTACATCCCAATATGGCTGCCTGCATAGTTTGTAACCAACCAACGATACCCACTGACATTCAAGATGCTGGTGATATACTCAGTCTATGTGCGCGTCTTGAAAAGGTGCTGAATGAGACAGTACCACAGGGTTCTGTCATGTGTTCCTCTTGTCAGTGTGACTTAGCACAGATAGAGATGTATTACATACTTCTGATTGCATTCAAGAAGCGATACTCAGAAACAGCAAAACAGCGCTCACAAAGTCGAGAGGAGTACAGTAGCAGAAACTTACTGCAGCAGACAAGCTCCTTCAGCTCCAACATGCTGCAACTGGAGACCAGTCTAGAGATCTCTCCACCAGACATTAAACCTGAAATACACAATGTGACAGAGGACCTTCAGGCATTGATAAAAGAGCCATCCTATGATTCATCAGCAGCAATTGTCATCTCTCCCAAGAAACGTGGCAGACCAAGAAAGAATCAACAAGCAGCTAGAAGCACAGTAAAAGAGGAACTTGAAGGAGATGAATCCATACCAGTGCTGACAACAAATATAATTATTAATGATGCATTGGAGACCTCAATACAACATTCTAAGCAACCTGGGAGACCCAGAAAGTTCAAACATTTAAGTGAATCTCTATCTGAAGGGTCAGAAAAAGATCAATATTGTGAAGACTTGGGATCTGACGAATCCTTTCTTGGTGAACAAAGCACCGATGAATCAGATAAAGAAGATTCCACATTTGATCCTAAACAGGCGCCTTTGACTCCATCTATGGGAAATAAACCTGGGGACGCAGGTAGCAGAGGGGTTTCAAAGAGTTCATTTTTAAGTGCCGGTGTTGCTGAGGCAGCACCTGCTAAAAAGAAACGTGGTGGACCCAGGAAAGAACGCGATCCCATTTATGTTTCAGCGCCGGTCCAGACCAAGCGAGGAAGACCAAAAAAGTCTGATCCTCGTCAGTCATTTTCTTGTAGCTTATGTGAGAAAACATTCACTAAAGGGTCACGGCTTAATGTACATATGAGAATGCACACACGTGACCGGCCATATGCATGTTCACTATGTGACAAGTCATTCAAAAGTAATGGTGATCTGAAGTCACACATGCAAGTCCACTTAGAAGATAAGCCATTTAAGTGTGATATATGTACTAGATCATTTCGGCGTAAAAGTGCCCTTCAGAGGCATCTAATTGTCCACACTGAGGATCAACCATTTCAATGTGACCAATGTCAGAGAAAGTTTAAGGGTGAAAGGAACTTAATTCATCATATTAAGGCACACCATAGTGATAGCAGTAAATATCTGTGTAGTATTTGTGGTCTCGCTTTGCTCACAGAGGCTAGTTTAAGAAATCACATTAAAACACACAGTGATGCGAGGCCATTCACTTGTGAAACCTGTGGGCAGGGATTTTCTACCAAGACTTATCTCCTCAATCATGAGCTCACCCACAAGCCGGATACCCGTGAGAAATATCTCTGTCCAATTTGTGGTAAAGCTCTGCTTCAGAAATCCTATCTCCCCCTTCACATGAAGCAACATACAGGGGAGTCAAAGCACATCTGCTCTATCTGTCATAGATCATTCTCTACTTCCAGTGGACACAAATACCACATGACTACACACTCAGATGAAAAACCATATAGGTGTTCAGAGTGTGGCAAAGGGTTTGCTGGTAAGGGGAACCTTAAAGCCCACATGATGTCTCATACTGACGAGCGACCTCACAAGTGTAGCTGCGGACAAGGTTTCCGCTCAAAGGTTGGCATGCAAAAGCACATGCGTGCAAATAAATATGGGTGTGGTGGAAATGTTGCTGGTAGTGGGTCGTCGAAGAGACAGTTGTCACATAGTGCATCTGTGCCTACAGAGGCACCGGTGTCTTCTGCAGCTTTACCCGTAACACATCCTCCACCTGTGGCAGCTCCCCCGGCCATAGCTGAGCAGCGTGACCTCCTGTCAGCTTACCAGATAGGGCCCTTGTATCTAGGCTTATAAAGCCAGTATGGTCTTGTCTATTATTGGTGTAAGGGATATATATCAGGGTTTTAGTAAAACTGTAATATTAGGACTACCCATAGATTGTTTATACTTCCACAGGGATATCCAATGTGCATGATAAACTAGATATTAATTACATGTACCACAATATTTCTGACAATATGAATTTGTAAAATGTCTCAATTGGAACTCTTTATTTTCCAATTATAAACCTCTGGCCCTAGCTTTTATTCCTAATATTTCATGAGTCCCCATGATGCATGAATGCAACCTGAGCCAATTACTCACATACAAAGGGCCTAGCATAGCACATGTTTAGCTACCCATAAAAAGTGTTACAGGCGTGTTCATCTCAGTTGTTGCCATTTGTATTCTTAATGTCACTTATATGCTGTCAGAATTGGTCAAAAATGGGACTAGAAATTTATAATTTTAACGTATTTATTTATGGTTTTAATGCATTTAATACATGATTTTATGATACATTTATTAGGATTAGTTAGTACTGCACCTCACTTGACTTCTATGTCAGATGGTATGCCTTTAATGCATTTCATTAGTAATGTTCTACTTTAGCACTTGTTTCAAATTGTACATATTTTACATATGAAATATTTTTTGTGGGTAAACTGGTAAATCAAGACATATGTTGTTCATATGTTATGACGTTATCAGTGGTTACAGTCTGCGGTTAAAGTCGTGTAAGTTCTATACTCCTTCACATTGGGATGATAATGTAGAAAGGCATTGTCTACCTTTGTAAAACATCTGCTGTACCACAAGTAGGGGGGGTCGACTTATATGCTAAGTTTAATTCATGTACCGTACATACGATTACACCTAAGAAAACATTTTTTACATACACTTTTTGTACGAGCTGGAAAAAGGGACTTTAGTGTAGGAGCATAAATGTCCTTTTTCCCAGGCCATCTCACATAATTTGAAAATAGGGGTGAACTTCTTGGTGAGGTCAACTTATAGACAAGGTTTTACTGCATATACAATTTAGAAAGATATTCAACCTAATCCTTTTAATGTAGTGTACTGGAAATAATATCATATTCGTCAACTACATCAACAATCAACGAAGGAGATGTTACTAATAGCTTCATGCATAGCCTAATAAAACAGTTCTGATATTTACACGTCTGTGGATTTCAGTTTTAACATAGACATATGGTAATATGTGATAATCTCGGCCTTTTGAAATCTTTCATACTTTTTTGACTCCTGGTTTACCCTACACTAATACAAGCCCTACCGTTGAGGTATAAAAATCTATGACAATTTGAGTTTGGATACCTTTTCTTTTCTACCCTGTGCTACTATAAAAAGGAGACCTGCGCTTATCTGAGAACCTCTTCTAAAACAGACCACTAGGGTATGTTGTTTTCGGCTTAATAAGCACACTCACTGATATATCTTTTTGCAAAGTAGCACGACTTACGTACTACCTGCATATCATATATAAACCATAGCCTGACTTTGGGAGAATTTTATAAGCTGCACTTAGACTACGGGAAGAGGGATAGCAGAGGGGGTTTAGGTGTGGGGGTTGAAGTAACATCATATTCAAAGCAGTATAGCTGGGACACCTATAAGGAGGGCTGGGGAGTGTGCTTAGCCTGCTTCATATACCAGAGCATCAAGCACGGTCACACCCAGAATGAAGAGACTGATCCAGTGTATCCATATGACAATCCAAGTACTGATTTAAAATGATGTATGCATGGATGATAGTGACTCACACACAAACACACACGACTTTTCATAGGATGTGCTCTAAATATACCAATATGTTAAAGCTGACTATCTTACAAGGAATATGAGATACAACATATTGTTGTGATGTAATCAGTTGATATGGATCTCTGTCCAAGAGACAAGAGATCAGTTCAGATTCCGGGATAGACACCTGAGGTAATTCGTACCTTTCTTTCTTTTCAGGCTTCATGATCCAGCACAGTATGTATTTTACAAACTGATGCTGTGATAGTATTGCCGAAGCCTTACTATAGGAAACTGACGCGGTGGAATCCTTAACACAATTCAATATGGCTGCCTGTATAGTTTGCAATGGCCAGACTACTGCTGCTGATTTACCGGGCCTCAGTGATGTGGACAGTCTGTCTGCTCGACTTGCCAAAGTGCTGAATGAAGCTGTACCTGTGGATTCAGTCATGTGTGGATCATGTCAGTTTGACCTGGCACAGATAGAGATGTATTACGCACTTCTGACAACATTCAAAAAGCGATACTCTGATTCTGCAAAACAACGCCTACAAAGTGTACCTACAGACACAAGCAGAAACATCTTCCATGAGACAGCTGGCTCAAGTTCTAACAATTTGCAGAACATATTTCTAAGTGGAGAAACATCTTCACCGGTTGTAAAGCTTGAATTACAAAATGACGATGCAGAACTCACCCAGACCTATTCAGATGGCTCTGTAGGGGCTGCTGCTGCTTGGGAATCTGATGTGGATGAAGCTGGATCAGAGAACCAGAACACTAAAGTCTCTGATGCACCTCCAAGGGGGAACTCAGGGCAGGTTACTAAGAAACGTGGAAGACCGAGGAAGAAACAGCAATCAGGGGCAAATTTGACCCGAGTCGGAGTGCCAGGGAAAGATGAGAGTGGAGAAATAGAGCACTCTAATGTTGTCCCACCATTGGACATGATAACGATCCCAAGCAAACCAATGGGTGTTCCACCTGATGTTTCAACAAAGAGTGGGAACAAATGCAAAAAGCTGCAAAAGGATGTATCTGACAAGTCTAAGGTATATGGTATAAAGCCTGGACGATCTAGAAAATATGAACATTCAAGTGAATCTGAACCCAAAAACTTGCAGCAAGACAGTGTAGCAGGTTCTGGTGAAAGCGGCTTTAGTAGAAACACGACAGATAAATCAAATGCCAATGATCCCTCGTACACTCCAGAGCTGCCCACTTTGCCTCCAACTTCAGGTTCAGAATTGTATGGGATAAATGAACCCACAAAAAGCAAAACTGGAGACTCTGCTATAGGAGGACCAGATCAAGTATTTCCATGTCCCATCTGTTATAAAACGTTTGGTAATAAACGGAGCATGCAGAAGCACGTGCCTATACACACAGAGGTGCGGGCTTTTAAATGCCCAACATGTAGTAAAGCATTTAAAACTAATGCTGATGTCAACAAGCACAAGAAAACTCACCTGGCAGAGAAGCCTTTTAAGTGTGATATATGTGGGAAAGATTTTCATATGAGGAAGATCCTGAAGGCACATTTAGAGGTTCACAATGAGGGACTGCCGTTTGAATGTGACCAATGTGAGAGCAGGTTTAAAGGTGAAAGGACCTTAAAGCATCACATTAAGGTACATCACAGCGGTGGTAGAAGGTATCTGTGTAAAATTTGTGGTCATGCCTTGCCCACAGAAGATAATCTCAGAAGCCACATAACAACACACGATACTGCGACACTATTCAAATGTGAAACCTGTGGGCAGGGTTTTTCTACCAAGGCTCTTCTATCAAAACATGAGATCACACACAAGCCGGATACCCCTGATACATATCTGTGTCCAATTTGTGGTAAAACATTTGATAGTAGAAAGAAAGTGCAGAGCCACATGCATACACACACAGAAGAGCGGGCTTTTAAATGCCCAACATGTAGTAAAGCATTTAAAACTAATGCTGAACTCAACAAGCACAAGAATATTCACCTGGAAGATAAACCTTTTAAGTGTGATATATGTGGAAAAGATTTTCATTTGAGAAAGATCCTAAAGGCACATTTAGAGGTTCACAATGATGGACTGCTGTTTCAATGTGACCAATGTGAGAGCAAGTTTAAGGGAGAAAAACACTTAAAGGCTCATATCAAAGCACATCATATCGATGGGAGAAAGTATCTGTGTAACATTTGTGGTCTTGCCTTGCTCACAGGCTCTAATCTTAGAAATCATGTAAGAACACACGATGATGCAAAGCCGTTCAAATGTGAAACCTGTGGGCAGGATTTTTCTACCAAGATTTATCTCCTCAATCATGAGCTCACCCACAAGCCGGATACCCGTGAGAAATATCTCTGTCCAATTTGTGGCAAAGCATTCCTTCAGAAAAGTTACCTTGCCCAGCACATCAAACAACATACAGGGGAGTCTAAGTACATTTGCTCCATTTGTCATCAATCATGTACAACTCGAAGCGCCCTTAGAGATCATATGATCATACACTCTGGTGAAAAACCACATCGATGTCCAGAGTGTGGCAGAGGGTTTGCGGCTAAGAACAACTTAAAGACACACATGCTGTCTCATACAGGCGAGTGTCCATTTAGATGTAGCTGTGGAAAAAGCTTCAACACAAAAGCTAAAATGCGCAGACATGTGCAGACCAATATACATGGGGTGTGTGGTGAGAGATCAGTTGACAATGAGTCGTTGAATAGACAAGTTGCACACACCAAGTCCGTACTTTCTGTAGCTGCCCCTGACCCTATAGTAGAACCTGTGTCTGTGCCTGCCCTGGTCCATGGCGTGGCCCCACTTCCCGCAGTACCTCCTCTTACAGGTCCCTTCTATCCAGCTGTGTAAATTCAGATATTTTGATGTTGATCTGTTGAGAAAATGTACAGCTACACAAAATAATATGCGGTGAAAAAATAATTGATATAGTAAATAATCCAAAGTTGTGAGTACACTTTAACAAACGCTATGCAATTAGGTATTGTGTAACTGATGTTGGTGGAAATTCTGTTCCAAAATGCTTTGTGAGTTGGGACTGGTTACTCCATACCAAGAATTGATAGAACTAAACCAAGTGTGGCTACAATACACATGATTTGTGTTTATAATTCTTGGTTGTTTCAACAAGCTCATTTATTGCCATTAGTTAGTATTGCACCTTTGACTTATGGGTCTGATTTCTATTGTTGATGTATATAAGGTTAAGATCTGCCTACTCGGACTGTAAAAAAAACATCTGGCATTTCCTTTTGCATTCACTCCGACATACAATGTATACACATGTACACACAGCCAATCAACATTGTGATGGCTGCATACATGTTTGATTCTATACATATTTGGCATATAAAAGTTTACATGGTATTCCTTGTCAGTGGTATTCCTTGTACTGTATATAGCAGATTGAAATTAAAAGAAATCAACAGTTTAGAATACTGTAAACCTCTCTAACAAGGAGCTTTGATGCGTATAGTATCTTCTCAGGGTAGGGAGTTGGCTTACAAGGGAGGTCGTCTTCTCAGATGTCTACACTATTCAGTAGAGATATTAAACTTACCATGATTATTGACACAGGTAGCTTTGCTACCAGTGTCTTATACGACGCCTTGGTGAGACACCCTGCTGAGAAAAGAAAAAAAATTTCATTGATTATTTTTGGGGTGAAAAATTTGGCTGAGGTAAAATTTTTGCCCTATAGCCTAAAGTTCAACATTTTTCCTTTTCTATGATATAAAAATCATCCATTTCTATCGACTGGTTGTCCCCTAAAAAATTGAACAAAAAATACCTATCAAAAAATGAGCCTACTTTTCAGCACTGTAGACAAACATGAATGTACTAGAATAGACTTTATGTCCTTTTTTGCAGTAGTAGTTAATTCAATATAAACATAGATTTCTCGTGGGGTAAGACACTTTTTTTAAGACCAAAAGTTCGATAAAAGAGGGCACTGTCTATTCCCGTGGACAAAAAGAGGACGCGCAGTACATAAATTACTGCATTCTTTGTCAAACAAAGAGTGGCACCACTGGTACTTCTCGTACTGCGCGAGATCTCAACGTGTGCAGACGAAATCGTACCACCCATATCTTCGCCGTTTATCTTCCGATCGACTCGCTTTTTGATAGCGACAGAAGGCGGTACATGCCCGCAGCCTGCAACTGTCGCCCACACCCACCTGCACACCCACAGCCACCTGCTCTCCCACACCCACCTGCTCACCCACACCCACCTGCTGGCCTAAAATGGAATAACATACATGTATGACACATGACTTGAGGGTACCTTTTAACAAGGAATTCATTTCTGATGCCAGAATTGACCAATGAATGATTATAAGAGAGTACTGTATCTAAGTACATGATAAGCACTCACCAGCAGGACCCAGATTCAGGATAGGGTTGGGGTTGGGACATGAGTTGTACAAATTCACTATCACACATATTACACTCACACATATTGCACTCACACATATTACACTCACATATATTACACTACACACATTGCACTCACACATATTACACTCACATATTACACTACACACATATTACACTCACACATATTACACTACACACATATTACACTACACACATGACACTTACACATATTACACTCACACATATTACACTCACACATATTACACTACACACATATTACACTCACACATATTACACTCACACATATTACACTCACACATAAGTATGTTTATCCAATGAAAAACAAATACCTGTGTCTTTTGTGATTAGGATCACACGTTAGATTTTCTTAATACAAGCTAGTTAGAATAGTGGTTAAATCTCTACACTAAAAACATATGTATCCTAACCAACTATGAAAATATTATTGATGCATTCATGTATTTCCTAATAAAATTATTTTAACAATTCATCTTTTGTGGATCTAAGTCTTGAATACAGATTTATAGAAAGATTTGTTTCTCTTGGCATTTTCGTTGACTCTACAATTATCGAATGAAGATGCATGGAATTTAGTGCAATAAATACGTTGTGAATTTAAAGGCGCACTCAACCCAGGACCTAACCCTGCCGAGTTTTGTACGCAAATGACGTCGTGGGTTCAGTGCGCCTTTAAGCTGTCTAATTTCATAGCAAATTCGGCAGCCCCATTGAAAAATACCTTTAATTTACCTGATGGATTTTGGATGATTTTTTTATAACAGTCTTTAAGTAAATAGAAATATGTAAGGGAAACATTGTAGGCTATAATGGCTAGTAAATAAATAGGTATGCTGAATCCAGAAATCAGCTATTTTGTACCTAACATGTTTACTCATGTAGAAGATCTCACACGAATCCAGACCAGAAGACTGGAATTTATAGACCCCTCTCCAGGCAGGTCATTCACACATAACTACACCTACTATTCAGGGAATAATGGACAATAACACCTACTGAACAAGGAACAAGTTTCTGATTCTCCTAAAACATATCAATCTGTTGAACATCCTGCTAGGGTTGCAATTCAAAACATGTTTTCACAATATCAAAATCCTATTAGTTGAGGTTGCGGCATGGATACATTAGGTAATACGTCCGTTTCTTTCTTTTCAGGTTTTCTAATATAGCACAATGTGCAATTTAGAAAAGTGATACTGCGATCGCATCACCAGGAGGCTTATCATAGGGATTAAAGAAGCTGGAATCTTAAAGCAACTTTCAATATGGCTGCCTGTATAGTTTGCAATGGCCAGACTACTGCTGATGATTTACCAGATGTCAGACTATGTGCTCGACTTGAAAAAGTGTTGGATGAAGCCGTACCTGTGGATTCAGTGATATGTGGACTATGTCAGCTAGACCTGGCACAGATAGAAACACTTGTGACAGTTTTCAAGAAGCGATACACTGAGACTGCAAAACAGTGTCTACAAACCTTACCTGCTGATACCAGCAGAAACCTTTTTCATGAGACGTCTGGCACAAGTTCGAACAATTTGCAGAATATGTTGTTGACCAGAGATGTAGATAAATCTACCACTGCTGTGCCCAGTGATGACTTGGTGCAACTTGTAAGTCCAGAATCATCTTCATCAGCTGTAAAGCTGGAAATTCATAACGTGAGAACAGTAACAAGTGAATTACATGGAGATGGCTCTGTACTATGGGGAACAGTAGGTACGAATCCTACAACCAGTGTACCACGGAGTGGTTTGTCAAAGAGCTATAAATCTCGACCTTCAAGTTTGTCTAGTCAAGACATTCATTATAGTCTACAAACGGTGAACACAGACCTTTCCTCTGCCTCTAGTGATGCAGAACTCACCCAGACTTATTCAGATGGCTCTGTAGGGGCTGCTGCTGCTTGGGAATCTGATGTGGATGAAGCTGCATCAGAGAACCAGAACACTAAAGTCTCTGATGCACCTCCAAGGGGGAACTCAGGGCAGGTTACTAAGAAACGTGGAAGACCGAGGAAGAAACAGCAATCAGGAGCAAATGTGACTCCAGTAGCCGTGTCAAAGAGAGATGACTGCAGGACATTGGAACAATCTAACGTTGTCTCATCATTGGGTCTGGTTGCCATTAAACGTAAACGTGGTAGACCAAGAAAGAATGAAAAGCCAATGGGTTCAGCACTTGATATATCAAAAAAAAGTGTGAACAAGCGTGGTAGATCAAAAACTGATACATCTGACATCTCAACAGTGTGTGCTAAAAAACCTGGAAGACCTAGAAAATATAAACAATCAACTGAAACTAAACAGAAAAGCTTAAAGGAAAGGTACAGCAAACAAATAGAATCAACATCTGACGAATGTTCTCCAGGTGGACAGACCACAGATGAGTCAGATATCGATGATCCATCATATGATCCAAAACCATCATCTACTACTGCAGGTCGAGGTCCAAATGACTGTGTGAAAAAAGAAGGGAAGATGTCAGGATCTGAGGATACAGACATTTTTGGAGAACCAACTACTAAGAAAAAATGTGGCAGACCTAGAAAGAATCGCGATACCAGTCATATTGTAGCTGTAGCTCCAAAGAAGGGAGGGAAACCAAAACAGCTTGAAGCTCCTCTTATGTTTCCATGCACAGTGTGTGATAAAGTGTTCACTGCGCGGTATAAGCTGAGAATACACATGGTCTCACACTCAGAGGAAAGGCCTTATGTTTGTCCAACATGTAATAAAACATACAAAACTAGTGGTGATCTAAGTACTCATCAGAGAACTCACTTGACAGAAAGGCCTTTTAAGTGTGATATTTGTGGAAGGGGTTTTCTCTTCGAAAAAAACCTTAAGGGGCATTTAGTGGTGCACAGTGATGCTAGGCCATTTGAATGCGACCAATGTGACAGAAAGTTCAAGACGCGACCAAACTTGAAATTTCATATTAAGATTAATCATGGGGATAGTAAAAAGTTTCTGTGTAGTCTTTGTGGCTTTGCCTTGAGCACAGAAGGTAGTCTGAGATCTCACATGATAACACACAGTGAAGATAAACCGTTTAAATGTGAAACCTGCGGTAGAGCGTTTTCTGCCAAGGCGTATCTCTTGAGTCATGAACTTACCCACAAGGATACCCGTGATAAATATCTGTGCCCCATCTGTGGGAAAGAACTCCTTCATAAATACTATCTTTCCCTAAACTTGAAAAAACACACAACAGAGTCAAAACACATCTGTTCTGTGTGTAACAAATCGTTTGTGAGTTTGGGTGGGTACAAAATACATATGAAGGGTCACCGAGGGGAAAAACCTCATACATGTTCAGAATGTGGCAAAGGGTTTGCTGCAAAGGGAAGTCTTACCCAACACATGATGACCCATACAGACGAGCGGCCTCACCAGTGTACCTGTGGGAAGGCCTTCCGCTCTAGCACCGGGCTGGGGAAACACACCCGTAAAACTAAGCATGTCAGGCTTGAACGAAAATCTGTATCCCATACTGTGCCTGCATCGACTTCAGTTCCTGTAGCCAATGCTTGTCCAACAGAAGCTCCTCAGTTAGTAGCAGAGTCTCTCCCCATTGTAGCCTCTCCACCACTTCTGGCTCCTGTTGTAACAGCAAACAGTGACGAATGATGTCAGATTAAAAAACAGGCCACTTGTGTATAAGTTCACAAAGAAAATTAGTTTAACATACTCAGTGTATGACTTTACAGTGTTGTATCAATTCTCGATTTCAACATCTGTTGTAAGAAGAGTAGTTAGGACAAAGTACAGTTAGTTAGATATTAAAAGAAAAGGCCACCCATTTTTTATGTTGCCTTATATCGATTATACATGATTTTTTTGTCTGTGTTGCAAAATTTAGAGAAAAGGCCACACCAAATTAAAAAGTTGGTCTATGGATTTTGCTTTCCAAAAATAGGTGCGGGAGGGCGATTTTTTTTTTTTTTTTTTTCCAAAAATTTTTTTTGTCTATGGATTTCAACCTTAAATTAGGGGGGCGGACGATTTTTTTTTTTTCCTGAGGGAAAATCTTTTTTTCTTAATTTTTACAAACTGATATTTTCAGGCTAACGACGGCAGAAAAGACCACCAAAAAAAAAAAAAAAAAAAAAATCCAATTTCTCAGAAAATGATGCGGGCGCAGTCCATAGACACAATTTTTTTCAAAAAAAAAAAAAATTTCCATTTTCGAAAATATGGTGCGGGAAATCCGTAGACCAACTTTTTAATTTGGTGTGGCCAAATAGAATTATTTTAATTTTGTGTTTTTCCCTATATCAGTCATGGCTCTTTGGTTTCACCTATGACTACCCATTTTCATGGATTGATTGTGTTGCTTATAATCTCCTAAAGATCTGAGAGGTTTGGTTGAGATACTATGGGTCAATCTTTCAAAAAATTGAAAAACATTGAAAAAATAGGGGTTTACCCATACGCGGTCATAGTTAAGGCCACTCCAAATAATATCCTTGTTTCTCATCACCGAGCCCTAACAAAAATGAGGGCGCTTTGAGGTATTGATTTCTTTGCTTCTATTACATCACCATATATCAAACTAATATAATCCCAAGTGATTAAGAGATATTAAGGGTAGATCAGAATTGACCGAACCCTGGTGTATACCTTTAAATGATATGTAGCGTAGTGTAGTTTACAATGCACTGTTCAGGAAGGACATTGAACTTGAACCACTAAATGTATGACAGCATTCTATATTGTGACCAACTATGAAAGTATTATTGATATCCTCATGCACATCATAATAAATTGCTTTAACTGTGCTCCTTTCTGTTGATTTCATAATTCGTTTCACATAGATATATAATTATGGTAATATGTGATGGCTTTAGTACTTTTCCTTGACCATGGTTCGTGTCTTCTTAATGCTTCCATGGTAAATGTTTCATCAACGAATATCATTGTACTTCTTCCACCATATATACACTGGTCAACAGATATTTAACTGGCAGACCCTTATGCAAGGCTGTTTTACTATGGGATCAAAATTAGGTGCCCTAAGCCTGATCCAGAAGTGATAAAGAAGCAAATTACCAACTAGATTAACTCCTAAACAATAAACAATGGGCGTGTTAGGTTCCCCCTCTAAGTTAAATCAACCCATCGAACCTGTCTTTCTTGTTAGTAATAGAATACAGAGAATAGTACCATGCAGAGTTAGTTACCCTGAGAAGTTGAGGGTTTTAGGTATTTTAGTATAAACTTAGAATACCGTATTCAACGTAATAAGCGACCTGGGCGCTTTTAAAGTTATTTTTATGCCGTTTTTAGTACTTAAGAGTTTAATTGTCACTTAAATCGTGAAAGTTGAGCCTTTATTCAAGTCTAAAAATGACCCAAAAGGGGGGGTGCTTATTAGGGGGAGTGCGCTTATTACGCCGAATACGGTATACATATTTCTGAATCTAGTGCTTCAGAGAGGGAATTATATACAAGTAAATTATAGTTCAACAATGCTAAAATGGGTTAGAATCAGGGCATATATTTCTCACAGTAGAAATCAGATTTTGGAAGGGATCATACAGTATGTTGGAATACCAACCTGATCAGTTCAGCATCTAGGATAGACACATGAGGTAATACATACCTTTCTTTCTTTCCAGGTTTTGTAATCTAGCACTTAGTGCATTTTGCAAATTGATGCTGTGACAGTATCAACCAGGAAGGAAACCATAGGAAGCTGAAGTGGTCGGAATCCAGGAAACAAAATCCAAAATGCCTGCCTGTATAGTTTGTAACCGACAGACTATGCTTACTGACTCACAGAATGTCAGTGATATGGGCAGTCTATCTGCTCGACTTGAAAAAGTGTTGGATGAATCAGTCCCTCCAAACTGTTTCATGTGTTCCTCATGTCAGTGTGACTTGTCACAGATAGAGATGTATTACGCACTACTGACAGTTTTCAAGAAACGATATGCAGAGACTGCAAAACAACGCCTACAAAGTGTACCTACTGACACAAGCAGAAACCTCCTTCAGGAAACAGCTGGCAGTACTTCCAACAATTTTCCAAACATCATTGGAGCCAGAGATTTTTCCTATAATCCCAACACTGGTTTTCCATTGCAATCCCAGGTTGTGGATGGTGCTGGGACAGCTTTACCAGTTGTAAAGCTCGAAATTCCTGATATAAGAACAGTGATAGAAGAATCACAAGAAGATGATTCTGCAGCATTAGCAAATGTTGTTGAACCACAAAGGGATTTGTCAAAGGGTCATCAAAGGCAACCTTCAGAAGAGCCTTTCTCTGCCTCTGATGATGAGACCTATTCAGATGGCTCTGTAGGGGCCGCTGCTTGGGAATCTGATGTGGATGAAGCTGGATCGGAGAACCAGGATACAGAAGTCTCTGATGCTCCCCAAGGTGAGAGCTCAGCACAAGTTGTCAAGAAACGTGGAAGACCTAGGAAAAAACGTTCATCAGGTGCAAATGTGACCTCAGGAAGAGTATCAAAGAGAGATACAAGCAAGAAAACCTTTCCATGTACCAAATGTGATAAAGTGTTCAATCGGCGATGGGAGATAAATAAGCACATGATTTCCCACATAGAAGGTAAGACCTTTGTCTGTGAAACATGTGATAAAGCATTCCGAACTCTAAGTCAGCTGAATAACCACAAAAGAATTCACGGGGGACATAAACCGTTTAAGTGTGAAATATGTGGCAAAGCTTTCCTTTGGAAAAAACTTCTGGTGTTGCATTCAGCAGTGCACAGTGATGCAAGGCCTTTTGACTGTGACCAATGTGACAGAAATTTCAAGACCCAGCGTGACTTGACCTGGCATGTTAAGTGTCATCATGTGGATGGGAGAAAGTATCTGTGCAACCTCTGTGGCCTTGCCTTGTTTGCCGAAAGTACTTTGAAGAATCATATGAAAACACACAGTGAGGATCGGCCGTTCAAATGCAAAACCTGCGGGAAGGGTTTTGTTGATAATTGCCAACTCTTATATCATGCGGTAATCCATGATGACGCTGATTCACGCAAGAAATTCCTCTGTCCAATCTGCGGTAAAGCATTCTTTCAGAAATCCTACCTCCCTATTCACATGCGGACACACACAGGAGAGAAACCACACACCTGCTCTGTCTGCAATAAATCATTCCAGAGTTCAAACGGGTATCGGCGGCACATGATGCACCACCGTGGTGAGCTTCCCCATGTGTGCTCAGAATGTGGTAAAGGGTTCACAGGGAAAAGCGACCTCATCCAACACATGATCGTTCACACTGGAGCGCGCCCATTCAAGTGTAGCTGTGGGCAGGGTTTCAGTGGCAGTTCTGCACTGCAGAGACACATGCGTAAAAATAAGCACACTGCAAAGTCAAAGACAGAAGTGACACATACTGTGTCTGCACCTACCTCCGCTCCTTTACCTTTGGTGGCCCCTGTCCCTACTGCAGCTCCTCTGCCTACAGCTGACCAGCATGCCATGGAGTCAGCCTATGAGACAGGTTCTATCCAGTACACTCAGTAGACAGGGTCTGTAATGCACAACCAGGATGCACCAGCTGACACTGACCCGTAAGGAACTTAATTGAACTTGGTAGGAATTGAACCCCTTGAGAAACAAACATTTCATTGTTTAAATGATAACATTATTGCATTATTTCATACTTATATAATTATATTGAGGCTAGGATACCTCAAAATTTCCTCAAAAAACATATGTGTCACACAGACAAGCATACCTTTGAACGTGGACATGCGAAGGCTTTCAGCACAAAGCACAAGCTTCACAAACACAGGAAAACATTGTGTCTTTCGGAACCTGAGATAATGATCATAAAATAATCTCAGCCCATCAGACACATTCTTTCTTCATTCACCGCCCTTCCTTTTCTGTAACCAATACTTGTGTCCAACAGAAGCTCCTCAATTAGTAGCAGAGTCTTTCCCCATTGTAGCTTTCCCCCCCTTGTGGCTGCTCTTGTAATGGCTAATGATTATGAATGATGGCAGCCTAGAAAACAGGCGGCTTGTGAATAGGTTTATAAAGCGAACTGGTTGAACATTCTCAGTGTATGACTGTTGTATCCATTCTTGATTTCAACATCTGTTGTCAGAAGATTACCAAGAGTAGTTAAGGACAAAATACAGGAGTTGAATGTTATGCACACAACATATGACTGATAACATCTTCAATATATATATCTATATACCAATTCTTTTTGCTTGTTTGTTGCTATGGGGTATCCATATCCATATCCTATGTTACTGATATGAACCTACTGTCGTAACTAAGCACCTATATAAGCCCCTCGTTAAAGAGTCCTTCAGATGTATTTTAAGCTGCATTTACTGATCTTGCATAAGTGCCTTTCAAAAGCTCTAAGCCCCTGAGTGCTTATACACAATGATACAGTAGGTTATAAAATGTATTCTTAGACTTCATCTTCACCAATGGCTGTATTTCATGTTTAATGATATCAGTCCGCCACAAACCCCTCTCCAGATCACTACTCCAGACTGAAAGAGTTCTGTAACCACAGAGTTTGACCGGGGAGGCTGATTTCCAAAGGGGGGGATGATGATATGGTCAGGCACCAGACACTTGATAGGTGACAGCTGTTGTGTGAAAAATTGTATGCCTGACAATCAAAGATGATAAACGGTTTCATTGAATTGATGAAGTAGTAAAATAGATATATATTATTTATGTTCCATGTTCCATATAGGTAGTTTGATTAAGACTCAAGGCTGAAAACTGATAACATGATTACTAAATATTTCTTGTTACTGGACATCGATTCTCTGTCTCTTTGTAGCTCTATAGTGATCGATGCCCAGTTTTATACTTCAGACCAGTGGCTCATTTTGGCTGTTTTTCGCCTCACAGATTGCTCCTAGCGCAAAATCCTGACTAGGTGTCAATATATTCTCTATGCCAATGTGTAATATGAGGGTAGAAAACAGTGGAACCTCAGTTAGAAAAAATCCTACTGAACAGTTTTTGAGAAAATTAGGGTTTTGTTGCATTTTTTTGCTGTTTTTAGTACATTTCCTACATAACCCGTGAACGTCAGCATTTCTCAATTTTCAGGTATTTAGAATTAGAATTTGACATTTTTTTATTCGCAGTAGGATTCCTGAATACCTAGCCATTCTACACAGGGTGTTATTTTGAAAAAATATAAATCATTTGATAGTGTATTTGGTCTCCGAAATAGAGGGAGTTTGGTCATAGTTTAATTGATTGTTGACAATCCAGTCAAGGGCTATTAGGTTCAGTTCAGTGCAAGTTGCAAAACAAGTGACTTGCACTTTTTAACTTGACCTTATGTCCACTATGTAGGTCTTCACTATTCATGGGTCTATCCAGAGTCCATCAATGGGATCACGCATGGAGGCAGATTCCGCAGCTTTTGGCGAGAAAAATATTCAAAATCGCTAAGAACTGAAATTCGCCTAAGAACCCCCTATTTGGCGAGAAAAAAGTTCAAAATCGCAAAAAAAGCGAAATTTGCCTAAAAACACCTGATTTGGCGAGAAAAAAGTTCAAATCGCAAAAAAGTGAAATTTGCCTAAAAACACCTGATTTGGCGAGAAAAAAGTTCAAAATCGCAAAAAAGTGAAATTTGCCTAAAAACCCCCTATTTGGCGAGAAAAAAGTTCAAAATCGCAAAAAAGTGAAATTTGCCTAAAAACACCTGATTTGGTGAGAAAAAAGTTTAAAACTCAAAAAAGTGAAATTTGCCTAAAAAAACCCTATTTGGCGAGAAAAAAGTTCAAAGTCGCAAAAAAGGGAAATTTCCCAAAAAACACCCTATGACTGTAGCATGAATGCAGACACTCCTGGACACAGACTCATGTACACAAACACAGACATACACATAGGCATGGACATGGCCTTCTCCTTCATATAGCAACCTATGTATTTCTACTTTGATGAGACTGAATATAGCTTTCTGTTAGAAGATATATGGATGTTGATGTCCAGTTTTAGATATATACCCATATAGTGCATTGGAGTGCTATAATGTTGGACTGCTGTATATTATAATTACTTCTCTGAAGCATCAGATTCAGAAATATGTATATTTTAAATTTATAGGAGTTGGATCATAAATAAAGTACCTATGTAAAGCGCATGACCTGCACAGTCATCAAAGAAATATAGTAACTCAATGAGGCATTCAATACTTTTGATTTCCAGGCACAGTCAGAAGGTGTTGGGTTAGTGGTGGTACCTGGTCAGGATGTATCAGATTACTGTAGCTTGGGGAAGTCCTCTGACCCAAAGTTGACTTTATATTGCTTTTTAATTGGATTTACAAGATCCCAGGGCAGGCTGGGCTTTGACATGTTTAGAATTAGGAAGAGCTTTGCATTTAGATATAGCATACCATAATCTAGTTGACAATGCACTATGTAAACTTTTTCCTTTTTAACCCTTTAAGGACGGCATGATACCTTATTGCATCATGCCCTTGGTCGTCATGATGCATGAATGCAGCCCTGGCGAATAACTCGCCAGTGCTGCATTCAAGCATCATACCGACCCTACGGGCATTCTTGAAGGGTCAGCATGATGCACCAATGCAGCACTGGCGAGTTACTCACCGGGGCTGCATTGGTGCATCATGACAACATACGTTCTATCTTTTAGCGACATCCATCCTCAAAGGGTTAAAGAGACAATGGTTTCATACTATTCTATATATGCCTACTGTAGTCTATATTGTAACTTACTATGAAAGTGGTATTGATGTACAGTGTAATAAATTGTTTTAAAGGTATTCAGGTTTTGTGTTAATTTCATCATTCTTTACACATACCGGTAGATTTCATTATGATTAGATATTTGAGTACATCAGTACTGTTAGAACATTTGATACTCAACATTGCTTGATCATACACATAGTTCTCTGACAGAGAAGGGAGTGAATGAATATATTCACCTGACCTCAGAGAGAGGGGGGGCAAGAAAATGCTAAAAATGACAACTCTCTAAGCCTACTCCAATAGGGTTAATGGGTTCCCCTCCAAAAATTAGTAAATACATCAAAGCGCTAGCTAGGAATCAGCTATATTAGGGATGCTAGAGTACTGGGTATGTTGAATACCAACCTGATCAGTTCAACTTCCAGGATAGACATATGAGGTAATACGTACCTTTCTTTCTTTTCAGGTTTTGTAATCTAGCACATTGTGCATTTTGCAAATTGATGCTGTGACAGTATCAACGAAGAGGCTTACTATAGGAAACTGAAGTAGTTGGAATCTTGAAGGAAAATCCAAAATGGCTGCCTGTATAGTTTGTAACCGACCGACTATGCTTACTGACTCACAGAATGTCAGTGATATGGGCAGTCTATCTACTCGACTTGAAAAAGTGTTGGATGAATCAGTCCCTCCGAACTGTTTCATGTGTTCCTCATGTCAGTGTGACTTGTCACAGATAGAGATGTATTACACACTACTGACAGTTTTCAAGAAACGATATGCAGAGACGGCAAAACAACGCCTACAAAGTGTATCTGCTGACACAAGCAGAAACCTCCTCCAGGAAACAGCTGGCAGTACTTCCAACAATTTTCCAAACATAATTGGAGCCAGAGATTTTTCCTATAATCCCAACACTGGTTTTCCATTGCAATCCCAGGTTATGGATGGTACTGGGACATCTTTACCAGTTGTAAAGCTCGAAATTCATGATATCAGAACAGTGAAAGAAGAATCGCAAGAAGATGATTCTTCAGCTTTAGCAAATGTGGTTGGACCACAAAGGGATTTGTCAAAGGGTCATCAAAGGCCTACTGCAACAACCTTGTATGATGAAGACCTTCATGGAACTTTGCAGATAGAGAACACATTAGCCCAGTCTGTCTCTGCCTCTAGTGATGCAGAACTCACCCAGAACTATTCAGATGGCTCTGTAGGGGCTGCTGCTGCTTGGGAATCTGATGTGGATGAAGCTGGATCAGAGTACCAGAAGATTTCTGATGCAGCGCCAATTGGGAACTTGGGACAAGTTGTCAAGAAGCGTGGAAGACCAAGAAAAAAACAGTCATTAGTTGTGAAGCTAACTCCAGTTAAAGTGTCTGAGATTCAAGGTTCAAGCAGGAAAATAGAGCAGCCTAATGTTTCATCAGTGGGTATGGCTGCTATTCCGAGAAAACGTGGTAGACCAAGAAAGGATGCTTCAAACAGCTCAACTGTGAATATACATGCTAAGAGACCTGGACGACCTAGAAAATATGAACATTCAAGAGATTTTCAACATGAAGCCCTAACAAAAGAAAGTGCAACAGAAAGTCAAACCAATTTTGAAGATTTAGAATCTGATGAATGCTCTTATGGTGGAGAAAACACAGATGAATCTGATTCCAATGATCCCTCCTATAATCCAAAACTACCTCAAAGTCTCGGTTCAAAACATTGTGTAAAGCCTGACCCAACGGACATCAAAACTGGAGACTCCTATTATGGAGAGTCCAAAGCAAATACATCATCCAAAGACACTGATCCAACAACATCTCAGGATGGCCTCAATTTCGGAGAATCAACTATTGAAAAGAAACATGGCAGACCTAGAAAGATTCAGGATCCCGGAGCTGTTAAGAAGAAGCGAAAGAAACCAAAACAGCCCGCAGATAGAATGAAGCTAGGAAGGCCCAGAAAGAATGCTGGCCCACGTCCAACTTTTCCATGTACTAAATGTGATAAAGTGTTCAAACGTCGATGGGAGATAAACATGCACATGATTTCTCACATAGAGGATAAAGCGTTTGTCTGTACAACATGTGGTAAAGCATACAAAACTCTAAATCAGCTAAATGCACACAAGAAAGTTCACCTGGCAGATAAACCTTTTAAGTGTAATATTTGTGGAAAAGGTTTTGTTTGGAAGAAACTCCTGGAGGGTCATTTAGTGGTGCACAGTGATGCACGGCCTTTTGAATGCGACCAATGTGACAGAAAGTTCAAGACTCAACGTAACCTGACAATGCATGTTAAATGTCATCATGTGGATGGGAAAAAGTATTTGTGCAACCTCTGTGGCCTTGCCTTGTTCACTGCAAATACCTTGAAAAATCATTTGAGAATACATAGTGTGGATCGTCCCTTCAAATGCAAAATTTGTGGGAAGGGTTTTGTTTCTAATGCCCATCTCTCATATCATGCGGTAATCCATGATGAAGCTGATACACGTGAGAAATTCCTCTGCCCCATCTGTGGTAAAGAGTTCTTCCAGAAATCCTACCTCCCTATTCACATGCGGACACACACAGGAGAGCCACTGCACACCTGCTCTGTTTGCAATAAATCCTTCGGGAGTTCAAACGGGTATCGGCGGCACATGATGCACCACCGTGGTGAGCTTCCCCATGTGTGCCCAGAATGTGGTAAAGGGTTCGCTGGGAAAGGTAACCTCACCCAACACATGATTTCTCACACTGGGGAGCGCCCATACAAGTGTAGCTGTGGGCAGTCTTTCAGCGGTAGTTCTGTGCTGCGCAGACACATGCGTACAAATAAGCATGCGGCAAAGTCAAAGGGAGAGGTGACACATACTGTGTCTGCACCTACCTCCGCCCCATTACCATTACTGGTCCCTACTGCAGCTCCTCTGCTGCCTGTAGTAGCACCTAGAGGGGACCAGCATGCCATGAGGTCAGCCTATGAGACAGGGGCTCTTCTGTACAACCTAGAGGCTCCAGCTGAAACTTACCCATAAAATACCTCATTTGGACCATTTTTGTGGATATCTGAATATTAAGTATTTCTTTTATGCTTTATACAAGATGTTTTTCACTTATACATATTATTATATCAAGGTTAGGATGCCAGTAGACCATAATGACTTGAATAACACATGATGTGTCCTGCGGATGAGCATCCCTGCAAAGTTAGTTGTGTGAAGGCTTTCCGCACAAAGTACAAACTACACAGACAGATATATGAAGTCATTCAGCCATTCAAAACCTGCTTCTGCGGAGTAATCATCATGAAATAATGTCAGCCTAGCAGACAGTTTCGCTTTGGTGTAACCTAGATGAAGCTATGCCATAAGATAAGCTACTTTAGTTTTTAGGGTGAGAAGTAGATTATCTGAAACATAATATGACATATATAATGGTTTGATTTAATGGATTGTGTTTCACGAACTGTTATACTACTAATTTACCAGCATCAGGATACGGCAAGAAATCGCGCACCAACCCTGACATACGGGTCTCCCACTGGGCACTTTCCCATTCCTTCAGCATTGGACCTGCTGGAATATAATTCATATCTAATTTGGGAAATATTTTCATGTGCTTAACTCGCTGGGAATCGCCTTCCTGTTCATGTACATGTGCTTAGTTAGCAGATACGACCATTATTAAAGCTTCCAGACCTAAAAGACTGAGACGCTCCATTGGCTTACCACTACGGCTGCCCGAAAACAATGGGCGAAAATATGACGTAATACATAGTGTGCCGCCTGGTGAGGGGCGCGAGCACTGCTGATCGTTTTCCAGTATATCACCTGTAGGCAACTCTCACATAATTCCACTTTTGAGTAGGCTTTTTTAATAATATCTTCACCTTTTAACAGTTAGGCTGTTTACAAAAATTCTCTTCGCTTCTTTTTCTTATAGAAACCCGATTTTAAAGAATGTCACTGTAAATACTGGGGCCCTTGATAGGGGGGGGGGGTCCCCATGTCCCATGTTGATCTTAAGAAATGCTCATGTCGCAATGTCGATCTTAAGGAATGGCCATGTCCCATGTCACTAAGCCCAAAAAAGGCCCATGTCGCCGTGTCGAATTTAGGGGTCTAGGGCCATAATTCTCCGACATGCATGTAGAAGTTATTGACTCAGGGTAACTGAGTAATACTAAACGACCCAACCAAGCTTTAAGACGTTTTTGTTACATAGGAGAATGTCTATCATTCAGCCTGTGTTATAGATAGACATCAGAGGACCAAAGCGATAGATGGGCATGGTCGGGGGACAGATGTTTCCTTCGAAAAAAAAATTGAAATGTCTTTCCTTCTTGCTGTAATTCGCCTGCGATCTTTAGGTAGTGATTTCTCTCTTTTCCTTAAACTCTTAAGTACTCTTAAATTGCTACCCTCTAAATGAAAGGTACATAGGCTCCAGTGTTAAAGCAAAGATAGAAATGACAACTTTTGCCAATCTGTCCCATATTTCTCTCTTCACACGCAGAAATGCCATCTTCTACACTTGAAATACCCTCAAACACACAATAAAACGTTTAAAGTAAATTTAAATGAAAGAATGCCACTGCAACTTCTCATGCACTCCGAGAACTGCGCGAGACAACACGAGAGTTGCCAGCGACAGGGTCAGGATAAAAGGAGCGTCCAGAGCAGTTCAAAACTGTACCACCCATATCGTCGCCGTTTATCGTCCGATTGACTGGCTTTTTGATAGGGACAGAAGGTGGTACATGCCCGCAGCCTGCAACTGTCATCCGCACCCACCTGCACACCCACACCCACCTGCTCTCCCACACCCACCTGCTAACCCATACCCACCTGCTGGCCTGAAATGGAATAACATACATGTATGACACATGACTTTAGGGTACTTTTTAACAAGGAATTCATTTCTGATGCCAGAATGGACCAATGAATGATTATAAGGGAGTACTATATCTAAGTACATGATAAGCTTCAGATTCAGCTTACCCTGAGTCATCTGTGAGGCCACTCACACGCTCAATCTTGGGAATGCCCCATAGTGTTTCTTCAGATATAGAAATTGATTTAAGCTGAGGCTTTTTATCGTGAAAATGTGGTAAACCTTTATGAAATTATCCTGATATGCCTGGAAAGGGTCATGTGACTTTGTGATCTATCAGTTTGCAAGTCTGCCTTAAGCTGAGAATGTGAATGTATATCATATGAGTGGCACAGTATTTGTAGTAGATACCCTACGACTAACTGAGTGTATGTCAGAATAACCAGACAGACTGACAGTCCATTGTATTCTGACATACTAGTACACTCAGTTACTCGTAGGGTATCTATTACTTATGCCAGTAGTGCATGGGCTTGTTTGCGGTCTGAATTCCTTTGTTTCCCGGCCACGGACGTATATGTACATGTATTAAAGTTGAGTTTGGAGACCAGATCTATATATATGCCCCTTACACGGATTAACCCTAGCACTTGTAGTGCTTGTAACTGCTTCATTGTATCTATGATAGGTGACTCACATTTTAATTTGCATATTTAGTTTGGGTGTAGCCTTATTACTCTGGTATTATGAGAAGTGGGGGATTTGGTTGAAAAATACAAATGAACTTACTTATAAAGTATGTGGTCATTGACTCAGGGTTCATACCCTGAGGCATATACGACACCTGGCTTTTCCTTTAAGACGTTTTTTAGCCATTTTAAAATGCATATTACTCAGTTTCTATTTTAGGTAGAAGAAAAACAATAAGCTAAAATAAAGTACTGCTAAATGACTACCCTCTAAATGAACTCTCCATAGGCTGCAAGGTTAAAAAAAAACTGGAGCTGATAGAAGTGGTCTTCTCAGCAAAGAACTAGCACATTTCTATCTTTCAGGCATAAATGTACCATCTAACATATGAAAATGCCATCCAACTAAGCTAAAATGCCCTCTACATTATTTAGATTACTTAAATGAACTTCATATAATACCCTGTACATACCAAACACAAGGATCACTTTTAGTTCCTGTACCACCCTTCCGCTACATAGTGGCGCCATAGTCGTTTCTCGCGTACCTCTAGAACTCAGCAAGACAACACAAGAGTTGCCAGCGACAACGTCAGGATAAAAGGAGTGCAGAGCAAAATTGTACCACCCTTATCTCAGCCGTTTATCGTCAGATCGACTTGCTTTTTGATAGGGACAAAAGGCGGTACATGCCGGCAGCCTGCAACTGTCGCCCACACCCACCTGCACACCCACACCCACCTGCTCTCCCACACCCACCTGCTCACCCACACCCACCTCCTGGCCTAAATTGAAATAACATACATGTATGACACATGACTTGAGGGTACTTTTTAACAAGGAATTCATTTCTGATGCCAGAATTGACCAATGAATGATTATAAGGGAGTACTATATCTAAGTACATGATAAGCTCCAGCTCCAGCTTACCCTGAGTCATCTGTGAGGCCACTCACACGCTTAATCTTTTTCTAAGAGCATGGGGTGGTGGGGC
This sequence comes from Harmothoe impar, assembly GCA_947462335.1. Taxonomy (NCBI): domain Eukaryota; kingdom Metazoa; phylum Annelida; class Polychaeta; order Phyllodocida; family Polynoidae; genus Harmothoe; species Harmothoe impar. The sequence goes on from OX381714.1 coordinate 22,190,739, forward strand.
TTTACACATGTGTGTACCAACACCTTGGTAATAACAGCACTGAGCACTGCCCTGAGGTCTGATTACTGCATTGTCAATTATTGTATGTCTATATCATAATACTATTGTAGTATGTTTTAAATAACAGCTAAATAAAGTGTTCTAAACCACAATTGCTTCCTTCCTTTTATTCCATTCATAGAACAAATTAACCGGATCCAAATCCCCCTCCCCCTCTCCATTCCCACTAGTCTCACGAGACCTATAGTATCAAAAGTGTACCCTATCGTTCTAAATAGTTATCTCTATGTCTATGGCTATCCTGAGTAAAAAGTGAGTAGCATAGACCAGGTATCCCACTACTTGTAGCACGTCATGTGTAGGTGGTAAGAAACCATAACCTGTGCGGCACAGCATGTAACATGAACACCTAAGGTGTGGCAACATTGCAGATGTATACCGTATTTCTGGCATCATATTAAATGCCCATATCTTCTCACAAAGGGTCAGTTTACATCTAAGGTTTGCATGAAAGAGATTTATGAACTCTGGTATGTTGCAGCTAGATATATTTCCATACATTTCCGCATTAGGGAAGGCTAAAACAGTTTTGACAATGCGTTTATAATAGTTGCAAATCAGGGAGAGATTTCACATTGTCAAAGACAACTCTGTATTGATATGATGATATGAATATAATCTAAACATGGCCAGTTCGGATATCTGTGGGTTGTAATGGTGTAGATGAGCCATACAAGCTCATCCTGAGGACATCGCTATACATAAATCTATACTCTATACTATTTCTGTAAAGCTTATAAAGGTCAGGCACCTTCACGGTCGTGCATCTGCCATGTTGGATTCACTTGCACCTGATTGGGCGGTGCTGGCTATACCGTAGTACTTAGACACCAGGGATGAGGCCCATAGGCTGTCCCTGTCACCAGGTGGAACATTAGAATGCCGAGAGAGGTGAGGAACGAGGACATAGTTTGACCCCGGAGTTTGCCGGTCCCTCCAAAAGAGGTTGCAAAAGCTGCAAACTTGAAAACACATCTCTGAGAAAGTAGAGGTTCTTTGCCTATTGGGGTTGGCGTACACCAGGGGTTTTACAGTAGGGCTATTTAAGTCGATCTGCTGACTTCCAGCACAAAACACACTGACGGGAGTATTTCTTTCTTTCCAGGTTCTACAGTAGCACACTAGGGGACACATGCAGCCTTAGTATCAGGGAGCACTTCACACACCAGCCCACAGTGGGTACCGGGGAGTCATGGCGTCCTGGGGGTTCAGTGCCCAGTCCAACATGGCTGCCTGTATAGTGTGTAACCAGCAGACGGCTCCCGGGGACACACAAGGTGCCGCCGACACCGCCCACATGTGTGCACGTCTTGAAAAAGTGTTGGATGAAGCCGTGCCTCAGGGTTCAGTCATGTGTGCGTCATGCAAGTTTGACTTGTCACAGATAGAGATGTATTATGCACTTCTGACGGTTTTCAAGAGGCGATACTCAGAGACTGCACAGCAGCGTTTCAAACAAAGCCAAACAGATGAGTTGAAAACCAATCTGCTCCATGACTGTAGTTCAGACAACTTACAGAATATGTTCGGGGCAGCTCACTCCGGCATCTCCACCACCTTTGGTGTAGCCATAGTCAAGCAGGAATTTCCAGGTGATGCATCTTCTTCGGTGGAATCAATGACTGACGGTTTAGTGAACGTTGCTGAAACAAGGCGGGAAAATCTGCACCCAAGTGCAATTCCAATGTTGAATCCAGTAGTAGTCCTTAAAAAACTTGGAAGACCTAGAAAAAGTGAACAGATACCCACTGTGGCTTCCACTCCGAAAAAACGTGGGAGACCCAGAAAAAATGTAGAGGCCAACACGGAGCCCCCCATGGCAAAGAAACGTGGAAGGCCCAAGAAGACTGTGCAGTCCTCTCCTACTGGAGGGTCGACTGTGTCTGCTAAGAAACGAGGAAGACCCAAAAAGTCAGAATCTGCTGATGATTCCCAGTCTGCGTACCCAGTAGGATTTCAGACTGGAGATTTGGGTACCCAACAATCTGAAGCCTCTATTGAAAATACCGCTGCTGATGATTCAGGAGCTGTGAGTAAGAAACCACGAAAACCCAGAGAGGACCACGACCCAAGTTATGAACTTGCAAAACAAAAGTCTGCAGGTCGGAGAAAGCGAGGGCGACCAAAAGTAGATAAGCCTCAGCCACCATTTATATGTCCTGTATGTAACAAAGTGTTTGAGGACAGATATCGGTTCAAAGTCCACGTACAGACCCACAGTGATGAACGACCCTATGTGTGTACAGTATGTGGCAAAGCATTCAAGGACAGTAGTTACCTCAAGGGGCATATGAGAACTCACACAGCCGAGAAGAATTTCAAGTGTGACATTTGCGGAAAAGCATTCCTTCTTAAAAAGACATTGAATAACCATAAGCTTGTCCACACTGATATCCGCCCTTACCCCTGTGACCAGTGTGACCAGAAGTTTAAGAGCATCAATCGCCTCAAGTATCACTTCCGCCTGGCCCATATACAGGGGCGGAAGTTCCTCTGCAGTATCTGTGGCATGGCGTCTTACACGGCGAATACCTTACGCATCCACATGATGTCACACAGTGATGTGAAGCCGTTTCAGTGTGGGGAGTGTGGTAAGGGGTACGTGACCAAGCAGGCGCTCCTCACCCACCAGACAGAGCACACGGAGCAGGGCCGCATCAAACACCTCTGCCCCATCTGTGGTAAATCCTTCTCCAACAAGTCGTACCTGGCGCCCCACATGCGGCTCCACACGGGGGAGGCGACCCACCAGTGTCCTGTGTGTCACAAGGCGTGCATCACGGGGCACGCCTACCGCCGCCACATGCTGATACACCAGGACAACAAGCCCCACCAGTGCACCCAGTGCGGCAAGAGGTTCCGCGTCCTCTCCAACCTCACCCAGCACATGATCTCACACTCAGAGGAGCGCCCCTTTGTGTGTCACTGCGGCAAGTCCTTTAACCGCAAGTACAAGCTGCAGAGGCACCAGCGCACCAAGATCCACGCCGAGTTTGAAGCTAAAACTCGGCCTGCTACTCAGGCAGCAAATGTCACATTGGCAGCTGCCGACCCCCCCGCCATGCCTCACCCGCTGGCCATGGGGCTCCCTCTGCCTGTAGAAGTGGCCCCCCAGCCGGCTGCAGAACGCCCCCTGCTGTGCAGCCCGGACCCTACAGACACACCGCCTGTACAGGGGCCTGTAGGGGGGCGGCAGGAGGAGCTCTACCTGGTCACGGAGGAGACAGAGACCGTGTACCAGCTATGTGACCAGCAGGTAGTTGTTCAACACGTGGGTTAGATATCTGTGCTGTCTCTGGGTTGTATTTTACACATATTTACACCACAGTTGACTGAGAGAACAGAAGAAATTGCCTGACTGTATTTTACATACCTGGCTTCATGGGGATGCAGTCCATTGAGCACACTCTCGTACTGTGAGTGTAAGTCAGATATAATATGTGTGACTAGCTGCATAAGTGTTATAAGCCTTGGATGATGGTAATTATCCCTGGCTGGGGCCTCGGACAATTACCCTGTCCTTTGCTTATAACACTTATACAGCAGGTCACTTGTACCATATCTAATGCACAAGCACCTTGTGGCTGTGCAGTGACCACTGACTCTCGGCCCAGTGGCCTCCCATGGGTGTGTCTGTATGCTGCAGCAGAGGCCCCATTTACCTCACCTTGAATTGCTGGTTGATATCTTAACTGTCCCTGGGTCAAGTGTTAATATACGGAGAAAATTACGGAGATGCCACTTTTGACATCCCTTTACCAGGACTTTCTGTATTCAATGTTAAATTTCCGGTTAAAAGTTGACCAAAAGCCTTATTGTTCCTGCCTTTTGTTAACAAGGATCTGTTAGCTCTGGTTAAAATATATTAGTGCCGTTTGTGTCATTTGTAATGTGTATTGCGTCGGAAGAAAGACTTTAAGTATATAGAGCACTGATTTGAGGATATGATCAGTCTATTTTAGTCTATATTTTAATTGGTAGGCCTATATTATAAATCCTTTAAGGATCAAATATCACTTTAGTACCTGGAAAGTTAGCTGATATATAATGTCTCGTGCGTGTGCGTGGAAAGAAGTCCCTATTGGGTTGATATGTCCAATAAACTCTCAATATATAATGCATCATGCCGACCTTATGGGGCTACGCTGAAGGATCGGTATGATATATAAATGCAACCCTGGGGAATAGACTGTACTGTATGCGTGCATCACGGCACATAGGGCACAGTGTACCAAAGTACTGTGCGGACATTAACTAACAAGAAGGTTCTTGGGGATACGTACGTTGTATATAAAACTGGTATAAAACGTGAGATGATAACGGAAATGGACATGTTATAATTCTGTTATCATGAATCTGATATTCTTGAATGCTAGACCAACGTTTTAATTAGGGATAAATAGTAATATTTACATACTGCAAGCTGGTGGCAGGTATAGAGGTATACATGAAAACTATTGTCAACGCCTTTACAACGGCATCCATAAGAAAGTTTGACTTACGTTTTTATTGTATATAATATGTCTTTATTGTGATGTTTCGCACACACTGTATATTTTAGTAGCTATAGTGTATGACCTGACTGTACTAAATCATTGATGATATATTCTTTATCATTTAACTGGATAAGGCCCACCTACTCTAAGGTATGGAGAAGCAAATTGGGCTTATTATTATATCGGTTATTCATTGTAGTTGTATTGTTAGATTAATCATAAAAACTATGCTGTTGCGTATGTTTTTACTTTGTGTTGAGAATCTAAATAAAATGTTTTAATACATGCATATTTACTCAATTTTCTTTTCGTTTCTAGAATTGAATAAACATGTAAATTGTGTTATATCATGCACACGACTGCTTTAGACGGCTTATGCTGTAAAAGCTTACATGTATATTAAACAAGTATGAACATACAGGTAAATAGTCACTCAACCTCTGAGACATCTGAGGGTTATATATTATATTCATCAAACAAAAGAACACCTTTAAGTTGAAAAGAATAAATCATATACACTGTTCAGTTAAATGATTTATGATTCCGTAGCCAGGAGATACTGGGGAGTTTCTTTCTACATCATATGAGAGAGCATTCTTTGGTTGAATGTATTCACTGTGAAGCATGGTATCTTCCTCCTGTGGGATTCAACTATTGTCCTTAGACAGTCACACAGAAGTCATGGCGGGCCGTGGTATCAGTATAACCTGTTCGACGTACAACTGTATAATCAGCGCACAGTGCTTCACACATATTATTAACACATTTATAGTACTTTTCTAGCCCAACAACGAAAGATCGTAGGCAGTTTATAGTTTAAAATTCTGTCAAAGTAGGGTCATCATAATTTCCCTGATATTTAGTTCATGTTCTATTGAAAGGCAAGTCAAGGAAAATTCCAAGCCATTCCACCCCCTCATTACAAACAACACCCCACTACCTCATTATAAACAAGTACCGAGAGTACTTTTGAAAAAAAAATTCACACAATATTTTGTAATTTCATGATTAAATGTTTTATTTGAGATATTTTAAATGATAACTACAACATACTGGTGAATTGACTGATGATATGATTTATTTTATCTTTTCAGGTACTGCAGGGTAACACATCCATGGCCACAATCGTCAATTACGTGTCCAGAAGGAGTCATCTTTAATGAGCATTCATCACGCTACTCCTCATCTGACCTGACATCAAACACAAGCCAACATGGCCGCCTGTATCGTGTGCAATCAGAAGATTGTGGCGTATGACCTACAAGATGGCAGTGATATGGGCAGTCTCTGTTCTAGGCTGGAGAAGGTGCTGGGTGAGACAGTACCAGTGGACTGTGTGGTGTGTGCCTCATGTCAGTTTGACCTGGCACAGATAGAGATGTATTATGCACTTCTGGCTGTTTTCAAGAAGCGCTACTCTGACACTGCAAAACAACGTTTACAAGCCCAAAACGGTGAACCCAGCAGAAGTGTATTCCATGAAACAGCGGGCTGCAGCTCAGAGAACTTACAGAGCATGTTTGGGACGGCTGATTTATCAGATACCTCCACCCATGGGCCTTTCTCCCCTCCCCTCCTGACGAAGGATGGTGCCCTCAGTAATCAGACAGCTGATAGCAGCCTTGACATCTTAGATGTAGGAGCAGTGAAACAAGAGTTTCAAGTCAACACACCTCTACTGCAGGAAAACCCAAAAACAATTGCATTTCCAATTTGGCGTCCAGTAGTAGGGCCAAAGAAACGCGGAAGACCAAGCAACAATGAAGAGTCAACTGATGTTTCATCCCCATCTGTGGTTGCAGTTCCAAAGAAACGTGGCAGACCACGAAAAGGTGAGGCTTCAAATTTAAGAGGCCTAAAGAAACGTGGCAGACCAAAAAAGAGCAAAGCTTTATCTTCAGTGGTATCTGGAGGCTCAGCATTGCCGGGTAAGAAACGTGGAAGACCAAGAAAGTCTGAGTCTACTGATAACTCTAAGTCAGAAGCTGACATGATGAATGATGATTCAGAAACATCAATGGGAGACGAATCTGAGATGGCGGGCTTAGATCCGGTCCATGACCGCGCATTAGACCCAACCTCTGATGAAAATAACCTAGAGGGAGGTTCCGATGAACAACAGAGACAGGACAAGGATGGTGATTATGTCCCAGCAACGGGCCCGGCCGCACGCAGAAAACAAAGGAGACCTAAAAAGGTTGAACAAGGGCCTGAAGTACCTGTTTCCTGTCCCATATGTAACAAGGTGATCCTGGGCACCTACAGGATGTCCACACACATGAACTCTCACACAGAGAGCAGGCCCCATCTGTGCCCGGAGTGCGGCAAAGGGTTCAAAAACAAGAACGCCCTTCGTGGCCACATAAAAACTCACAATGAAGATCGACCATTCGGGTGTTCACAATGCGGGAAAGTATTCAAGCGCAGGAAAGACCTTGATCGGCATGCCTTTATTCACACTAATGAACGGCCTGTCCCATGTGACCAGTGCGATGAAATGTTCAAGTGTCAGAACGACTTGAAATCCCATATAAAGTATAAGCACCTGCAAGGACGTAAGTTTCTCTGTAACATATGTGGCGTGGCAATGTACACGGAGGGGAACCTAAGGAGACACATCATCTCTCACACTGAGGTGAAGCTCTTCAAATGTCACACCTGCGGTAAGGGATTCACTTCTAAGCAGACTCTGCTAAACCATGAGTTCACCCACCAGGGAGAAGACACGCGTGAGAAGCACCTCTGCCCCACGTGTGGCAAAGAGTTTGCCCAGAAATACTACCTCAAGTGTCATATAAAGATCCACACCGGGGAGTCCAAGCACTACTGCTCCACCTGCAACAAGTACTTCCTGAAGGCAGCGCTCTACAGGAACCACATGAGGACCCACTCCGGGGAGAGACCGTACCGCTGCTTTGAGTGCGGCAAGTCGTTCAGACAGAGGGGTGTGCTGCGAGTACACATGATGGCCCATAACGATGTGCGCCCCTTCAAGTGTGCGTGCGGACAGGCTTTCAGACAAAAGGCCAAGCTGCAAAGGCACATGCGCACCAAAGTGCATGCAGCGTTTGAGAAGAATGCTGCACCGGCTCAGCTGGCAAGTGCACCATTTGTGCCTCCGTTAGTGACCCCTGCGACTGTGGCTGCACCCTACATGGTGCCCGACCCGCTGCCCTTACACCCCCTGGTCATGGCGCTGACCGACACCCAGGGTCCTGCAGTGTACACCAACCTCAATTAGAGCTGTGAGCTGATAGAATAGTCAGGGCTGTTATGCATTGGCCAGGGCCATTTCAAGACAGATGTGACCAAAGCACCAAATTTTTTTTATGGATAGAAAAATATGTAATTAATGATTTCAGAAGGGGTGCCAACAAAAACTATGGCCAGGGGGCCGAGGGGCCCCTTGCAAAATTAGATTTTTCATGAAAAAACTTAAAAGTCTGGAACGGGTATGACTAAAGTTATCACCATGAATATGTAGTATCTAGGTCTATAAACTCTCAGAGATACTGACAACATACATATGTAGTTACTTATTCATGGGTATGTTCATTACTCAAGGTCAAGGTCATTTTTCAAGGTCATACTTTCCAAAAATGCCTCTTTTTCCAACAATGTCTTTAGAACATTAACTCCTGTGTCAAACAAACGACACATAGATCTTCAAAATGACATGGAGATGATAGCCCTGGGCATCAGCTTCGCAACGATATGCTAATCGTAGTAAAGTGTTAAGAAATGACATACTTGTTGTCACTTTAGTGAACTCTGTTAAAATTGCAAACTGCTCACAATGAACAGATCAATTCTATATTCTGCTCACCACAATCATATTTTTATGCACAATGAGTGATTCTTATTCAGTTTTTGCCAGAGAATCGGAATCTGCTTGGGGCCATTCTGGCATTTGCATACCTAGGCCTCTAATTAGTATATCTAATTAGATCAGGTAAATTACCCTATTTAGCATGGCAATGATGGCAAAACACCCATTTGTATATTCAAAAAGGGTCAGTTCTTAAGGAAATAGCTCTTGTGAATAGAACTACACCAGAATTCAAAATGTTATTCTACCTAATTAGCATAATTTGTGCAAAACAATGCTTAACGAGTTCTTTCCCCTTGTATTCTTGTAAATTTGGAAAAAATAGGAACAAATAAAACTATATCAATGAGACTCAGTAGACTTATGCTTACTAACATGAAAGAGGATTTGAAACTTGGGGCCAGTCAATTTCTAATTCCTATCAAATATGGCCACCATATTCCAAAATGGCTTCTAACGAAAACTTGAAAGAACTCTTTGTTTCTAACTAACTTAGGAAAACAAATAACAATTTGAAGAGTGCAAGTAAGAGGTCAGGGAATTCAATCAAACCATTTTGTAGAGCCTATGTGGCAGCCATCTTGGATTTTGAGGTACTTTTCCATACAAAACCATAAGAAAATTAAGATTTCTGCCATGTATACTATGTTATCTATATGTCTTACTGCTTTATACTGATGCTTATACTACTCAGCAATTTGTTTGACGTCAGTATTACATTAAAGAGGGTATACGCCTACTGGCATAGATATGATTTATTTATGCTGTTGCTCCAGAATTGTCTTGAAAGGGCCTCAACCGCTCTGGCTGGCAACCTAGCATAAAGTCCAACCCTCCCCTCCTCTGAGACTGAGAGAATGAAAATATGCTGCCCTCCACAACAGCAAGCCCACACTGAACAATTATTGACTAGAAAATACCAAGTGCTGCTAATTAATGCACCCAAGGTTGAATCATACTCTTCCTATCCAGTTATAGACAAGCATGAAGTATGATCATCAGTTTTGAGTCATGCAGATGAGACAAGTCACACTCATCTGACCTAGGGACATATTGGCCTTGAAGCCTATAGTTCCTACAAGCATGAAGCATGTGCCCCTATAGCTACTTAAGGTAATTTGAAAGTGACAGGTATGGGGTCTATGGTTTATTGCTACTTGGGGAACCTTATTTTGCATATTCAAAAAGGAACCTTCATATATTTCAAAACCTTTAGAAATCTGTTCATTATTACCTATAATTTGCTTAAAATATCTGCAACTTAGTAACCTATTTTTGTTTCATTGTACTACTGGAAATAGGTCCTGGTTTGGATAAAATGTCTACATATTGTATAGTGAGGACCATCTAGTGTCATGTTCCAGAACTATCACATAAGTTTGACCTGTCCACACTCCACCTCAGCCCACACCAGGTAGCCGACTTCAAAACTGATCAGTGCCCACATCAGGCAGCCCTCATGGGGGCCGCACCAAAACCCAATGACCAAAACCTATGGGCTCAAAACAGGCTATAATCGGTTTTCCTAATTTGGGCAACCTGTTTGGGCTGTACCTGAATCCAAGCCACTAGCCCAGGTAAAACCCAGGTACTAAGATCTGCCCCAGCAAAGAACAATTTGGCCCTATGTGGGCTTTCTACTAGGGATATTCTAATGGCCTACTGCCTCCAACAGCAGCCTTTCTAGAGATCCAATTCATATATATCTGTGAACAAAGAGACCATTCTCTCCCAGTCAGTTGTTACACAGCCCTCTATAAGTATTGTTTTAGTTATTGTAAGGCATCACAATAATAGGCGACATTGAAACAATGCTAGTGTTTATCATGTGCAATGATGTCCATAGCTCTATCTATTGTCCTGATTAAGGAAGATTTATTCATGTTTCTATACCAGAGGGAGATGATTTGCAAGCAAAAATTGTCAAAGATTACTGGACTTATAAATTAAAGGCAGGCTCTGAGCCTATATGGAGACCTTTAATCATTTTGAACATCTTTCTGATCACCGGTAGTAAAAATATATAAATAATTTTCTCATAATCTGCTCTGAATCTATGTGTGGGCTAGCGCTAAGTACAAAAGCACATACCTGAGTACCTACCCTTTACTTCAACCAAAATACCCCACTTGTATGTACCATATCATAACTTAAAAGCAATCAATTATTCACATCGAAAGTCTCCAAATGGTGAAAATAGCTCTTGTGTTATTTAATCTATAAAAAGTAGATCAAGGTCAAATTGCAAAAAAAATCTCAATAAAATCATATAATATAAGATATTTGTTGCTACTATGTGTCATAGGGTGGCAATCACCAAGCATATTTGAGTATAACTAATTTCTAAAGGTTTCATATTTCTTCACATATACCAATATTTTGCTATGTTTATGTCGAAATAAGTGTTACCAATACATTAGTACATTAAATAAGAAGTTCATCTTGTGAGGCAAAGCACTTAAAAGCATTCACTCACTTTTGACTTATAAGATATAGTGTATATAAGAAATGGTTGAACTATTCCCTGAAATCATAAAGTATCATGGATCAAGTGACCTTGATCTTGACTTGGGACCTCAATAGCACTCAAACATTTTGAAGTACATACTGTAGGGTGTAATCTTTTGATTTTTACGCATAACCATTGATAAAGTTGTTATATTTGCATCAATTATGAGAAATTTTATGGACCAGGACCCCAAAAAGGGGTCATATGCCCCTCAAAGCTACCCCTCACTTTGGCACCCCTTATGATATCAAAATATATGTTATTTATGACAACTGGGCAAAATGTGGGCCCTTGGTCATCGATGTCTTGAAATTTACCATAACAGCCCTGACTAGAAGGCTGAAACCACGTGTTCTGTACCCCTGGGGCACTGTCCTGTAGAGCCCATGCTCTGGTAGCCTACTGCATCTAACATCTCCTGCTGCAGGCACCACAGGGTTACCCGCCCAGCCCATTCTGCTATATAAGATTTTAAACATGAATTATGTGCCGGCCAATTGTAACAAAAATCATGACCCGTAATTTCATTGGCGGGCTCTTGTTTTTTTCTTTTTGGTCATGGCGCTGGCCGACACCCAGGGACTATGGCAGGGTTAGTTTCTACCACTGCTTTGCTGTTTCCTTTTGCCTAGGGCACAGAGTCTATGGACTTGTTTGGAGCTGTATTATTTACATTAGAATGTGTAGAAGTTTTCAATATTGTTGTTATATTTCTTGTCTCATACAATACAGAAAGTCCGATGATTATATAATATATGGTAGTGATAATCAATGGATTGTAATCAACTTTTGATATTTAACTCAAATAAATAGATATGTACCGGTATGATGACGTTATAGGTTGTAACCATAGAATGTCCTGACTTTCTGTCCGCAGGTTGTGTACTTCCTGTGTGCAGGTTAAGACCTCTGTGTGTGCAGATAAAAGACCTTTGAAGCTCTTCTAACCTGTGTGCAGGCTGTGGACTTCATGTATGCAGGCTATGGACTTCATGTGCCCAGGTGACATACTTCTGTGTGCAGGTTATGGACCCTCTGGTAACTGTCTTGTTAATGGGAGAAAGTGTGATGTGTTTTGGTTTACAAATAGAACCATGATCCCATATTATAAGTTACATACGTTTGAAATTAAGATATTGTAATTGATTATTTTATTTTACACTTGAATTTACAGAAAGATGTATAATGATGTTATAGTTTATATATTTGCATTCCACTAACTGTCATGGGTGTCTGGTGTTTATAAGCAGCAGGTTGTTACATGTTATATCATCTCACTGGTATCTGCTGTACATTAAGCCTCTCATCCAAAGATGAATAAAGTTGTCACATATTCAACATTTGCATTTCCCTTTTATTTTGCGTAACAAAAGCTTATACATGGGGATTATTTAGCCCACTCCAAAATAAAACTTCTTTCTCATCACCGCGCAGGTAATTGCATTTACTAAAACGTAAAATAAGTTCACCTGGATCCTCTATTCTCATACACACTAGCCCCCCCCCCCCTGAAAAGAAAATAATTTCATGGCTTTGTGATGAGAAACACGTGTTTATTTTGGAGATTCCTTAATCTAATTATCGGTTTTGAGAATTGAGCAATCTTCTGATTGGCAGGAAATGAGTTTTCAAAAGTAACATCATTGTATTCCTTGCCCCCAGAAATATATAATCAGCATTTGGAATCATGACTCTATGTTTATTAGAAGAGGAGATAATTGATGTAGAAGTATTCAGAAGCGGCCATCTTAAATTTAACCCCCATAATGGCTACAGTATCCATCTGCTTTGACCCTGTATTTAAAATAAATTGTTATAGCCTGGGGGATGAGTGTACCAAATGTAGTCAAATTATGGCACGATCTCAATACTTGCTTAAATTATGCCAATTAGGCCCTATTCAAAAGTTACAACAGGATGTATTTTTGATCATCACTCATACCTCAAGGCATCATATCATTTCTCGAAGGTTTGGACTAATTTTACAATGATTTAGCCTATCCAAGCTGATCATTTGACTACCTGATTATAATATGCGAATTAGGGGCCTTGATAATCAAAATCCATGATGGCCTCTGGCAGATTTGGATTCTCTGGGGGAAAACTGAAGAAGAATCAATTCTCAATAGTTTGTCACACTCCTAGGTGTTTAACTATTAACAATGCTCTGTTTATTGAACCAGGGCACCGCCAGGTTCTTATATGACAGGTATTTCGGGATTTTTTTGCCAGAAAAATGTGTTCTGAATGTTATTTCACTATCAAAACCCAGAAAATAAAATGTATGAACACATCATGATGCAAGTTTAGATCAATGCCAATCCATATGATCAAATATTAAAACAAATGAGGCAATCTTTCATGTTCAAACTAGACATTGAAGAAATGTCACACAAACTACACAAAACCCAAAAAGAATTTTCAGCATTTAAAAATAATTGTTCCATGGTTGTGGCCACGTGAAATACCGCCCCCACCTTTAACTCGTGAAGTAACCTTTTCAACAGACTAAAACTCGTGAACCTTTTTGTATTTATCATACTCATAAATTAGTAATGATACTTATACAGCAGATCTTATACAGCAGAAACGTGCAGATCTAAGTCATGTTCATCTAGATTATATACATGTAGTTAACTAAACAACTGAAGTGAATTAATAATTGAGTTCCCTCTATAGTACAATGTGTGTACAGCACTCATTACTTCCAGTGCATTGAATCTTGACTCCCAATGATATGTTGGCATTGACCGATCAGATTATTTTGCATTATAGACTGCTGAAGAGTATGCATTATTCAGTACCATGAGACTGGGATCCTTATCAATTACAAAGATTCTTGCCAACATTCTACATGTGAGAGCTGGACCTGTTGATACTAAAGTATAGCAATTAGTATAGAGCTCTATCGGTAACAGGAGCGACTGATTTACAAACTTACCAATGCATGGCATAAGATTACTACGGAGTACATCATGCATGACTTCCCATTGAAGTAAAGTAAGCTCATAGACATGGCCATGCGGTTCATCCTTTCTGCTTGGTCATTCACATGTACTTGGTACAAACCTACTGAACAGCTGCTGCATTGAGGCACATGAGACTTAACCTGAAGAGTGTGGACTTCAATGAGTTTAAGTGAAGCAGAGAGAAGTTATGTGATTTTCTTGAATTTGTACATCTATCTATGAATTAAAACCACAAGTCGTCCCCCATATTCCTTCTTCATGGGTATACTGCAGTTAAATAAGTATTTAAACATTAGTGCTAAACAGTCACAGCTGCCTGGTCCTGGGTGTTGTGCTGTTAGTTAAACAGTCACAGCTGCCTGGTACTGGGTGTTGTGGTGATAGTTAAACAGTCACAGCTGCCTGGTACTGGGTGTTGTGGTGTTAGTTAAATAGTCACAGCTGCACGGTACTGGGTGTTGTGGTGTTAGTTAAATAGTCACAGCTGCACGGTGCTGAGAGCTGTGGTGTGAGTTGCATTGTTACAACAGCATAAGTAACCAGGGTCCCGAAAATCTGCAACAAATATTGTTGTAAACTAGTAAAGTTGGTAAATCCATAAGACTGTGTCTCACCAGATCGACACAAGTTAATAGTTTTTAACACGGTGACCTTGTTGATCGGGTGACCTCTTTGACTGGGTGACCTCTTGGACCGTCAACCGTCAAAAAGCTTATGATTACAACCAAGTCGAAATTAAATTCTACATTAGCTCCCATTTCAGCCTTTTTTACACTTGCCAGTCAAAGAGGTCACCTGGTCAAAGAGGCCACCCGGTCAAAGACTATCAACTTGTATCGATCTGGTGAGACACAGCCATAATGTTAGATAAAAATCTTGATGTGAGTACCACATTCGCCTCTATAAAGCAAATACGGGATGGCTCTCCCACAGAGGCATAGGAAGCAAATCTTCATTGGGGGGCCCAACCCAACCAGCCTTAAATATTGGCCTCCAATCATGACAGTGCATATACACGCTCATATAGGAATTGTATAGAAAAGTAAATGTTAAAAAGGTACATTTCATGAAACTTTGTGTATTACATTATAGGGTCTTGGTAAATTATTGGGGGGCCCAAACATATTCAGCCCCCCCCCCTCCTCTGTGATTGGGGGTGGGGGCGGGCCCCCTGGCTCCCCATTTTCCTACGCCACTGTCCCAGGTGTGCGGACAAACGTTAATATCGCAATCTTAATCTTACATCTTAAAATGTCTTAATCTAAGGCAGCCCTCCCATTGTATCTGCCACCTAGTGTCACATACCCACACTATATATGCTACCTGTGGTGTGCCTTTATAGTATGTACCCTGCACCCAGCTGAGACAATATAAACATCTAAAAGGAAAGAAAAAGAAGAAAAAATACGGGGGTTGGGGGGGGGGGGCAGAGAACCCCATAGTTAACCAGCCTATCCAACCATGAACTGTGTAGGCATGGCACTACTAGTGGGGCCGTCTTCATTTGCTTAGAAACATCTTAAGAGAGTCTAAGATAATTTAAGATAGGATTAAGATGGGTTAAGATAATTTAGATGATCTTAATTCTTAGTTAAGATTGCGCTGTTAACGTGTGTCCGCGCACCTAGGAGAGTTATCATGGGCGTGCCTCTATAAACACCTTTAACATCGATTTAAACTAGACTCTATCCCCAGCATTTGGACAAACTGTCAAATTATTCCAGATTTTAATAGTGCATAAATATCTATCAATTTCAATAGCATTTTACTTATTGAATATTGACCACTTTCTAATTTAGAGCACCATTTTTAGTTTTGCTATGCTTACCGTAAGACAGGAATTTTTGTCAATGACAAATATTCTAGCAAAGGTGAATCCAAAAGCCTCCACCTGTAACTGCTGTAGGAACAGCTGAACCTTTGAAAACAATATAGAATAAAGATTAGTAACATTTATAAAGCAGTATTTGAAGGGTATTGTGGATCATACATTGAAAACAATCTTAAACGGTGAAAATCATGCACGATTTTAGAGAGGGAAAAGTAAAGCATATATATCACGAGATCTTGGAAATATAGGAAAATGAAATAATGATCAAGAATACTTTTAGAGAACTGTAGAATTAACAAGGGTAGTGTAACTACCGAACAACACAATGACGTCAGACACGGGCTGTGTTGTGTTCAACACTTGACAGGGTGTAGATGTCCAGGCACCTCGGAGAGTTTGTACCTACAATCACAATTGATTAAGATCATGTTAAGACAAATATTTTCTTCTAGAATCAAATGTCCTTTTAATACCAACCTAGATGTACACTCCTGCAAGGAGAGTACTACTTAAATATTGTAATACTAACCTGGAGAATAACTGTTGTATCAAGAGATGTTGTATTCAGCTTGAATATACAAGACCGCAGGGAATCCACCTAAGATGTATATAACATAAAGGAGAACGTTAAGTCGACAAAAAAAGAGAGAAAAGCATTTTGATGGTTTGCACTAGATATTGTAAAATCAATCCAGGTTATAGAGCATTATGTGACTGATAATTTCATCTAAATCGTATCGCAAACAGTGGTTTGTATGCAACATAATCTCACCTCATTTGACATCCATATACAAGGAAATATCATGATGAGAATAGGAATCTTTCGTAGCAAGAGTAATAGTGTCAATCTAGCGGAATAAATATCATTCACCACTAAAAAGAGCTCAGAGCAAAAGTTAAGGATTGAAAGTGAAAGTACTATTGCAAGTATCAGAGACACACCACAATCAATTTTCTCTAGTATTGCAGATATTTTCTGGAATTGCTGTTTACCTTTTCCCAAACGTATTTGAATATTCTCAGTAAATCCTTCCTCCAAATAAATGATCAAAATGTGAATCTCATGGTGTATTATACAGGCTAATAAAACAACAACTGATGCTGACATATAACTCTGTAACTTTGTACATATACCCTCTATGACATGAAGAATCGTGATGAACTCCGGATACTGCATTGCAAAGTTCCAAAATAAGAAAGTCTCAGTGATAGAAAGAATCACGGCAGCAAAAAATAAAAGTCCTTGAAAGACGCTGAATCTTCTATGGTGCCTTTTCAATTGGGATGAACTTTCCAACCTGTTAAGCGAGGAAAACAGAGGCAGAGCATCTTTGATACATTTTGTGAGGTGAGAAGTTAGAAACCAAAGTATGATAAAAGATAGATAACCAACACCTAGCCTGATTGCTCTGACAGTATTATAGAGATCCCCTTCAGGTTCATAACGTATGGTAAAGAAGATAGGGATGGCCGTGATGGCAAGTAGGGAAACGATGCTGTACAGGGTCAAGAAGACTTTTCTCATGTTAGACTCTGCACCACTTGTTATAGAAGCAGTAAAGACACCCGTAGAAGCCACACAGAATCTGATGGCGGTGTCTCACGACCTTGGGCCAATGTTTTCATCTCTGACCGGGTGCCAGCTCTGACCGGGTGCCAGCTCTGACCGGGTGCCAGCTCTGACCGGCCTGAATAAAAACGGGTTATTTAGGGCAGATGATGATTAAAATGGGCAACTAATTACCAGTTTAAAGGGTTATAACATCCAATAACCTTTTCAGCCAAATTCTATCTACATCTGCCCTAAATAACCCGTTTTTATTCAGGCCGGTCAGAGCTGGCACCCGGTCAGAGCTGGCACCCAGTCAGAGCTGGCACCCGGTCAGAGACGAAAACATTGGCCCAAGGTCGTGAGACACAGCCTGATCCTCTCAAAGTAAGTCTGGTACTGCTCCTCATACGTCATAACCTCATCTTGGATATCTGCTTCAACTGCCATTTTAGCCTAATCCCAAAATGTTGTTGACACAGAAAGTTCTTTAACAATAAATATTGGCTATGACAAGACTTTCTCTGTTCACTGTCACTGTAAAAATGTCTGTAAAATACTACAATGACAGCGTACATAAGTTATGAGGAATTCCGAGGAATTATGATGAGTTATATTGATTATTCACTCGATAGTAATGTATATGCATGAGGAGAAATGTGTGATTTGTGAACTATCATATT
Source organism: Harmothoe impar (assembly GCA_947462335.1). Classification (NCBI taxonomy): domain Eukaryota; kingdom Metazoa; phylum Annelida; class Polychaeta; order Phyllodocida; family Polynoidae; genus Harmothoe; species Harmothoe impar. The sequence goes on from OX381714.1 coordinate 22,208,665, forward strand.
GACATATAATTCAGATTATTCAGCAAATTATAGATCAGTCACAAACAATGTGGCATTATCGATTCATTGTAGGGCCTGATAATACACTGATATCTATCTTTCCCTTTCCATTGTATTTTCTCATCAAACAAGTCTTTCTCTTGATATAACTTAGCTCTGTTCTATCTGAATATGATGATCTTAAAAAAATAACATCACTAAAAAGGGATGTATTCAGTATACGTTTACACTCATTTGGATGACAATTGTTATAAATATTCAGTTTGAAAAAAATTGATTGTAAATCTGACCTTATTGTGAAGGCTATCCAATATATGTCATAGAAATAGCCTTTTTGAGGCATACCTTTTCCCCCTCAGGTATAGCGCGAGAGAACCATATATGAGGTATTAGTCACCAGGGGGAGCCTACCCTACACCCTCCTAGCACACCAGTATGTGTTACCAGGGTTTACCCTCCAACGACACAGGCAGGCAGTGCAATGCAGGTAGGCATTGTTATTAATTTGTTTAAATTCATGTATCATCTAAATATCTTTACTCTTGAATGTGGGTAATTGGCCAGTGCTATATTACATCACCGACAAATCCACTTACGCCTTGTTTCTCCTTTCAGGTTCATAACATACTAGTACACTATGGTCTGTATACGCTTTATTGGTATTCCTAAGGGAGTGTTCATTTTTTAACAACATGGGGTACGTGGTGGATGAGGGGGGGGGGGGCAAAAATAAATCACCTGTTTTCATAAAAAAGTAGTGTATCAATAACGCCTGTAAGATAGGCACAATGCTTGAATGCAGCACTGGTGTGTAGCTCATGACAAAGGAAGGCCCATAAATGATCAAAATTCTGGTGGAATAGGTGTACAGCGCAGTGAATCTAAAACACTAATAATGCTGGCCTATTTGATCTCCAAGTGAGTCAACCTATGGTGTTAGCCTAACGTGGACAGCAGATTTGGTCAAATATACAACCTGATGAATGATGAAGGAGTGTGGTATCATGTTACAACCTTGCCATGGAGAGGATCTGAACTAAAGATTGATCTGTAAGCCCTGCAAGACGTGCAAGAGGATTTGGGCGACTATACAGAGCAATTTATAACCCCATCAATAGGAAAGCTCAGTTTTCATTGCACTTATGACAGAAGATAACATATTCACATTTGAGCCAATGATTTTCAGATTGATGTCTTTCTTGACTGTTGCATACTTTATTTGTTAGGGAATCTACGAAAGACACGCATAAAACAGTATTTGACATTCCACTGACTCTTTCGAATCAATCATGATAATATAATGCCTCATGAATATTGCTATGGTACCTGTACTTGAAACACTGTACAACACATCAGCGACTATAACTCAAAAGGCTTTTTGTCGGCTAAGGTAGCAATAGGCATTACTTGGGATAAACAAACATGTCAGTTCATGCACAAGAGTCAGTTCAGGTTGAGGACCGTGGTCAGGTTATGACGTATGAGGAGCAGTACCAGACGTACTTCCAGAGGATCAGATTCTGTGTGGCTTCTACAGGGGTCCTGGCTGTGCCATTACCAGAGTCTACACTGAAGAAAGCTGTGTCTGTAATGTACAGTGCTATAACGCTGGTAATCCTTATCGTCCTTCCATTCGTGGAACCGGCACATCCCTTGTCTGACAGCAAAAGTGGTTTGCTTATATCGACCATTAATGAAGTTAGATCGGGCATAGGATTGTTTTCCTACATACTTTCATGGGTTGTTATTGTTTATCTTATGAAGTGTATCAAAGATACAATCCCAATAGTTTCCTCGTTTGACAGGTTGGGGATTGCCTCTTTAGAATTTCAGCACTTCCATTTGAGGTTTACTGTTTTCCTGGTTGTCTCACCTTTGGTTGCTTTGATTATGACAGCTGCTTACACCATAGCTTACCACACAAAGTCTTACCTGGAAATTAATCCAGCTTTAATTGTGTTTGATATTTGTCATACATTTGTCTCTAAATACCAGAAATTCATGTCAGATGCACTTGTCATATCCATGAATTTGATATTGCATCATGAACTTGACAATATCATTGTTCATTTAGACAAACATTTAAAGGTTTTAAATATAGAGGTTCTTTTAAGGAAAGCGAGGCAGAAATTCATGAAGTTATCAGCGATGTGCAATAGATTAGATCATGCAGTCTCATGCATTATTGCAATAGAGGTTACTATATTTATTTCCAACCTTTGTATTGCTCTGCTGTTGGCAGTGAATGGCGTATTCTCCAGTTACCGCACATTTTTTTCTGCATTTAAAACAATTGGTACAATTCCAGTTATCGGCTTTTGCATATGGACCTCAAATAAGGCAAGTGGACCCAAACTATATAGATCTATAGCCTGCTTTTTTGGTTCTTAACACCACAGCAATTTTGAGCTCTTCAAATTTATTCAATTTAGCTTCTGGCTGTGTCTCATGAGATCAGGCCAATTGAAAACGTCTTTGACCGGGTGCCAGCTTTGACCGGGTGCCAGCTTTGACCGGGTGCCAGCTTTGACTGGCGACCATAAAATAAAAAATATTTAAGAAAACTATATTTCTTCTTTGATATGTAAGGGATGAAATTAAGAAAATGGCGGTGGTTGTATCTTCATATATGGCTTTGCCTGTCCTAAAAAAACTGTTCTATGTCAGCTGGTCAAAGCTGGCACCCGGTCAAAGATGTCACCCGGTCAAAGATGTCACCCAGTCAAAGGTGGCACCCGGTCAAAGATGCCCGATCTCATGAGACACAGCCTCCTGTTGTGATGTAGCTCATTTATAGTTACTGAAGTGGGTGTATGTTATTGATAAATAATATTAGCATGTTTACATTCTCTCACACAGGTAAACTCCCTGAAGTCCACACTCTTCAAGCTAAGTCTCACATCACTAGACACAGCAGCTTTTCAACAGGTGGGCGCTCACTTGATCCATTTTTATATTTGACTCAGGGTCGCAACCACTTCTAGTCAGATATGTGCAATGGAGACTCATAATGGTTGATCATGAGATATAAAAGAAACTCAATGCATAACAAGTTAAGTCAATTAGTTGCTATCACATTATAAAAGAAAATTATTAAATTTATATCTTTATACACTATGTATAGGCCATTCTGTATCATCCTGGGCATATACGTCAGCAGGTCATATATGTCACCCAGTCATATACGTCAGCCGGTGATACATGTTAAATCTGTATAGATTTGATGAGACTCAGCCTACAACTTTAATCGGGGGACAGGGCGGGAAAGACGTGAGTGCTAGCTGTTAGCTTTATACTCACTACAATAAAATGGAAGCAGCTAATGGGGATTGCACTAGGGACCTTTGGGTGACCAGAGCTCCTGGTAGCGTTAAGAAACTGTGTACCCAACCCCAACAATCATATTATCCAGGCTATAATTTAGAAGTTATATCTTTTATTTTCCATCCACATCAATTAGTCAATCACTCAGGCACCATGACCTTGAGTCAATGATTTTTTTTTATTAAATCGTGTGAACTTAAATTTCATTAGGAAAGATGCTTGTGTGAACTAGGACCCAATCATCTTTAAATAACCCGTATTTTACAGATCCAGCTCTTTCTCCAACAGCTGCAGATGGAAACGTTTGGATTTACTTTTGCAAGGATCTTTGTGATTGATAAGAACTCATGTCTTGCGGTAAGTATATTTATTTATAGTCAATGATATGGTTATAAAATGTACAATGATGTAATTGATTCATTTATTCACAATATGGTCACCCCTTCAGAGAATTAGCATGGTTTCAAACAAACAGATATTTATAAATCAAAAGCTACAGCTAACCGCAATGTGGATACATTCTGCATGTTAAACATCATGGAGGGAAGATTATGGATATTAGAGATAGAGATGTGTATTTTACCAGTGATATCTTGAAATAGCTTTTATTGAAACAACGATTCGGCCCCACTGATTTTCTTAAATGTCTCCTTAATTGATTATAAAACAATTTAGTTGAGACTGGATGTAATACACTTTGCAGCTTTTCGGGACTCTGGTGACATATGCTATTGTGACAATGCAGCTTGCGCCACAACTTTCACCTTCATCTGGAACTGCTTGCAGCTGTGACAATCCAACCAATGCCACATATATGTATTCTGTACAATGAGCACCTCTGAACAGTTACATTCGTGCAGCTGGACAGAATGGTGAATGTTTGAATTATATTTCTAAACTTGTTAGTCATCTTGATTGTATGTTTCATGATCATGTACTGATTACCGGTATGATAAGATTGTGATTTTCCGAATGCGACTTTAACCAATGTGATCATCAATTATGTAGGGGTTTACTACTACAAATAATATACATACTATAGTTATCCCATATCACTTAGTTCGGGTCCAATTCGGGTAGCCTGGATGGCTCATGCCACATTCCACCCACTTTGGTCAACTTGTGTCATCTTATCGTGATCTTACAGTCCCAAACCAGATTTGTTGATATTCATCAACTACAAGCATATATGCGCTTCATTAATTATGTTGTTGGCAATTTGTATATTTTAAAACATCTTAATTATATTAAGGTCATCAGGCCTAATTTTCTTTATCAATTGATCTCGTAATAAATAAAACTAGTACTGAATAAATGACCTAATTTCCCAATCCAGTGGTTTGTGGTACTCATTTCACATGTAGCACTCCATTAACTGAGATAGCAGTAGACGTGTCACTAGCAGACCTAATTGGGTCAGAATTTACAGAAATATAAGTTAGGTGGACTATCATACCAAGGAGTTGGCAAAACAACTGAAAAATGTGTAAGGTACTTACCCCGGGGGCTAGGGCCCTGATGTCAGCTCTTATGTCCCAAAATGATACTATTTGGGGCCCGACACCCCTCTATCCCTTAAATATTGACAAAAGAATATGTTGATGTGTATAAGCTGCGTTGATGTGTATAATGTTGTATTGGAGTTTAAACTCCTATTGACCTATACTTAAAATATGTGAGCAGCTTTCGAGGCATATAAGACGCAAGAAGGAACTAACTAAAATCATTGCCTTGACAAAAGACTTAAAGTCTTAAAAAGCATAATCTCTGTAGTATTACTGCTGTATCTGGGCTGTATCCCTCTAGGTAATGCCACAATATCTCCCAATAGACTAATGAGGCAAATAGTCTTAAAGATAAATAGGGTTCAGTTATAGTCGTTTTATCCGTTTAACAAAGAGTAAGAAAGAAAGAAAGGAAGAAAGAAAGAAAGAAAGAAAGAAAGAAAGAAAAGGGTGTGGGCGGGAAGATCCCCCGATATATAGCAACTACTACCCTGTCCATTGGTAGAGATTGTGTCGACATCTAGAGTCAGTAGAGTGATGGAGCTGTGGGACTATGGGGGATATGCTTTAAAAGACTACACAGTATACCCTCTTTCTCAAGGCACCGATTTCAGTTTTTCCCAATGTTCTACAAAGACACGAGCCTCTTCTGCTGCTAGACATTTTGCAAGTAATCGTCAATGGGAGATCCATACTGGCTATGTGTTGTACTTGTACCATTTGTACCCAAACATCGGAGAATCGTGAAGAAACTATTTTTTAACGGTATGGTTATGCTTATCTGAATAGGTTCAGGTTGGCACCACCGTCTCATTCATACATATCACAAACCCCACTACAAGGTCTCTTGTCCTGAAAGTAAACAGCAAGACAAAAAAATGTCCACGTGTAATTTCCTAAGATCTGACTTTATTGTCGAATACAGTAGATAATACACAGTTAAAAAGTGGTTCAGTGCTATATAATATTGCAGTCAGTCAAAAGAAAAAAAAACGCACAAAAAACTGCCACATGAATTTCTCTCGTCTCCAGCCCAACCTTTTCTAAAACCATGCCATTGTAACAAATTATCCATTATCTATGAGGAACGATCTAATAAACCATCAATCAATCCATTCTATATAATCCATTTTCATTGGCATATTACCCATATTGCACTTAAATAAGTCCTTAAACAGTCATATCTACATGGTGCTGGTAGTTGTGCTGTTAGTTAGATACATAGCCACAGCTACATGAAGTCAGTCGTGGTGGTGTTAGATAAACAGTCACAACTACAGGGTGCGGACAGTTGTGGTCTTAGCTGCATCGTCACAATAGCATATGTTACCAGGGTCCCAGAAATCTGAAACAAATATGGTTGTATATTTCATCTTGGGGAAATACAAGGCCAACGCTTATTCAAGACTTAGTTTGAATACATAATGAATCCCTCGATTTCCCACCCCTTACGCCTTTCAAAGACCCCCCATTTATGCAGGTCAACTTTCTAAAGTACTGTATTGCCGCTGAAGTCTTTGCCAAAAAATGAACCTTTATGTGAGCTGTGGTTATATAGTGATAATTTGTAACCTGTGTACATTGTGTGTACACCTAACACTCACTAGTCATCTCCAATAACAACATACAAGGACATACCATGAGACAGGAATTCTTGTCAATGACAAAGATCCTTGCAAATGTAAATCCAAATGGTTCAATCTGTAACTGCTGGAGGAAGAGATGGATCTGTAAATGATAAAGCCTAACATGGTCATCAAGCTCTTGGTTACAGTTGTGACTCAACAATTCAGTCATAAGGTGAAATAAGGTTTATCTCAAGCTTGCCATGGAGGGGCCTATCTTAGAAATGAGGTCATCTATGGTGGCTGCAGCCACATGTATGTCTTACATGTCATCATATATCAGGGTTGCTACCAAATGTGACTATACAAATCGACACGATCGACACGGCGACACGGTACTTCAAAAAATCAACAAGGCGACACAGTCAATAATCTAGACACCCATGTAAAGTCACACCAAATCCTATACTGATTTGCGTACTAGCCGTGGCTTCTACGCGAGGTTTTACGGTATTCACAACTGACACCATCAAGCGTTCCTGGCATGGATGTATCCATAGACTAGAGACTAACCTGGTGAACAGCTGCTACATTACACGACATGAGGCTCAACCTGATGAGTGTGGACTTCAGTGAATTAACCTAAAGCAAGAATAAGTAATGTATATATTGGTATCATTGTTTGTATAATACATTGTTTGCTATAAATGATACATACGACCAGAACTCACTGTGAATTACTTTATCTTTGTTTATCTAAGAAGAGGTTAGTAAATTGGAAATTTAATGGGTGTGGACCACTAAATTCGACATAGCGACATGGCCGTTTTTGGGCCTAGTGACATGCGACATGAGGAATATTAGAGATAGCGACATGGGACATGGACATTTCTTAAAATCGACATGGCGACATGGCTATTTCTTAAATTCGACAGGGCGACATGGCTATTTCTTAAAATCGACATGGGAAATTGGGACCCCCCCATCCAGACCCCCAATTTAAGGTTGCTTTCGCTGTCAAGATCTTAGAGTCCAAGATGAATATAAAGTACTTGCCTTACTTATGGTCCAAATGCAAAAGCACAGTACTAGCATTGTACCAAGTGTCCTAACCACAGAAAATAACATGGTATAACTTGGCATAACACCATTTACTACCAGAAATATCACAATAGAAAAGTTGAAGATAAAGATGGAGATCCCTAGTGCAATTATCAATGAGACTCCCTGATCTAATTTATTGCAGATTATTGACAAGTCCAGGTACCGCTCTCTTGATTTCCTCAACAAAACCTCCATACCTTCAGCTGTTAATCCCCTCCCTAAGTGAATATCAAGAAGCTGAACTTCACGATGCAATATGACATTGAGCAATATGACAAGTGCACTTGACATGAACATTTGGTACTCTGAGAAGAAGGTATGACATGTATCAAATGCAATAAAAACTGATTTATCTTCCCGACCAATATTTAAGTGGTAAGCTATGGTGTAAGCAACAGTAATTACCAGAGCAACCAATGGTGACACAACTTGAAAAACATTAAACTTCAGATGAAATTTTTGAAATTCCATGGCATTCTCCAACCTGTCAAATGAGTAAAACCGAGGGATGATACTACTAATACATTTTATAAGGTAGACCATAAAACCCCACAAAGGTATGTAGGAAAACCATACTATGCCCTGTCTAATTTTTCCAGCAGTGGGCAATAGCAAATTGATGTTGGTCTCTGGGGCTTCAGTAGAGAACACATAGCTTGGTACACCAATGAATACAAGTACAGGTACAGCACAATGCAATATCAACAAAGCCTTCCTTAATTTGGATTTTGGTAAGGGTATAATCAAGATGCCCGTAGAAGCCACCCAATATCTGATCCTCTGAAAGACAGTCTGATACTGCTCCTCATATGTCATAACCTGCTCCCGATCCTTAACTTGAACTGACTCCTCTTCATGTAGAGAGGGACCAGCAAAGGGGCCAGAGAGGCCAGGAACAGGATGTGGAGAGGCCGCGGACATGAGCCAGGAGGGCCAGAAAAAGGAGACAGAGAGTAAATGACGTTGACCGTGCACAGCTTCGCTAGATGTTTTGGTGGACAGACTTCTTGAAGAAGCACGACTGGTCTGCTGCCAATCTGCATCAACTGCCATGTTTGGTTTATCACTGTCCAGGACAGATGTGAGATGTCAGAAGTGGAGTTGGGGGCAGTGGTGCTTTACACACCTGACAGAACTGAGCCTTATTGATCTAAGATCCGTTCTTTGGATGTAGAGCAGTGAGGTCCAAAGTTACCTGAGCTCAACTATTGATGGTGCTATAGGTGTCCATAGCGTCTAGACATGGCGTAAGTGCTGAGCTAACATTGTATCTAACAGTAACGTGACAGTGCCTGATAAAATGGGATTATCCCTAGTTTCCATATGTTTGCTAAGCATGTGATTTTACGGTATACTATATCTTAAAAGTAACACTAGCATTTTATCAATTTGGTACATCACGCTTTTAAAACAAATTAAAGATGTGCATGCTCATAATTTTTTCCCTAATATTTGGAGTTATAATCTATAAAATCAGAGAACTGATTTGCAGAGAATAGACAAGATCCACTGAATCTACCTGTTGCTATGGAAACATATCAGCATACTGCTATTATGAGACACCCATGGTCATTAAGACAGAGGGTTATGGTTCCATCGACTGTATAAATGAGCAGCAATGCTGAACAATGATGTAAACAATAATCTGTTGCTAAGGAAATGTCATAAAGAATTAGCGGTTGCTAGGCAACCATGGATTGTAGAACAAGATTTTACAATTTAATAAACATACATAATATATACTTATATCGTTAGTAATTAATATGATTGTCTCGTACTAATACGTCCGTTATGAAAATGCATGTTATTATTCATAGTCAACCATAAGAGATAGTACAGATGAACACTTGAGCTTGAATGATATGTCAGTATGAGAGCGTGGCATTAGTTCAGATTTAACTAATTAGTAATAGTGAATTGTTTTCTTATAGGTGGTTATCCAGGTCCGCAGACAAGGCGTACGTGTTGAGCTAACATCAGATGTTTAATTGAATGATAATACATGTGGCAAGGACTGAGAAAAGAGGGATTATTCCCAGCTTAAAGAAACACCCTCGCTTGTGTTCCTCTAGAATACAAATTGACAGGGTAATAAATCTTAACATTAACCAATCTAGTACATCATACTTGTTTAATTTCTCAACTTAGTTTGCTTACTATTTCATACATATCAGAGAATATTATCAGGTTTGTTTCTGTAAATTCATGTCAATTCATATACAAATTCTTCACATGTAATTTTCTTACTTCCAGCTGACTTTATTGTCTGATTATACACATTATAAAGTGATGTACAGTGTCTTTTTGCAATCGACTAACATGAGTTAAACTGTCAATCTATTTGATAACATCATCTTCTAAAATGTACATAGATACTCAAATAACATTGTTAACGGCCAACGGTGTATTTCGACTGGTTCACCTTTCCAATATTCCAGTCGTAAATGTGGTTGTAGTGAATAACATGTCCAGGGGGCAGTACTGAGCCAGGGTTGATTCACTCTCCCATCAGATTTTATTACACCTTGCTCACCCTGATCCTGTCACTGCCCAGCCCCCCCCCCCCCCAGGGTCATACTGATGAACTAATGAAGGAGCGGGCAGTACATGGTCACTCTCACAGCATAGGGCTCATTCAGTGTAATGGTGTAGGTATAGGGCTCATGGAAAATGATCCAAACCCCTAAAATAATGCATGGGACCCTATGTCAAAATTACTTTTAATAATTGGCAAATGATTCGACGGATGTTATGGCAGAGTTTAAACAGAATCTAGATACTTTTTCTACTACACTGCAAAAAAGGTTTTAAACATGTTTCGGTCTTCACATGTTTTAAGTCTAAACATAGTACTAGGTTTGTGTCTTTGAATCCTTCTGTTTAGGAATTAAACAGTTTTATTCTAAAAACCTAAACAGTTATATTGAATATGTTTAGATGTTTAGTATCTAAACAGTATGAAAAATCAGTGTTTAGGATGTAAACATGTAGTGTTTAGATCATAGTATATCAAACACATACCAGATGGCAGCTTTGTGGTTGACTGTAGTTTCCACAACCACTCACATGTTATTGTGGCTCCAAAGATGCTTAAATCTGAGTTAAGGCCAAAAAAAGAAAAGGTGTGTTTCAGGTTACATGGTCTGAAAATCTAGGGTAGGTAGGTCAGATTTTTTTTTTTTTTTTTTTTACTTTAGCCTGAAAAGTACCCAGAAATCGACTCACAAACTACAATGCCGACTCGCCGACGACCGCCTCGACTTGTGAACCATCAGATCGACCCTTAAATAGCCCCAAAATGACCCAAAATATAAATATTTTTTTCAAAATTGCATAAAAATTTCTCGGGTCGGCCCTGTTTTGCTAGGTAGGGTCGGGTAACCTGAAACAAACCTTTTTTTTTATTTGGCCTAATCAACTTAAATTGCATGGGATACAAAAGGATAATAATACACATTGCAAGATTGAAGGGTTGAATGGTATATCACTATGATTACGATGCAATAAAGATGCATCTACTACATAGACACCTCCTTTAAGAACTCTAAGGATGGATAAAGCATTATCTTCCCTGAAGGTATATTGTATTGACTCAAGGTTGTGTCTATGTTAAAGCAGAGGCCTATGTGAAATAGTGATGCACATATTGCCCTAAGATGGGGGGGGGGGCTGCTCGAAGTCTCTTCAAGACACTATATCGGTCTACCAGAACACAACGTCGAACGTGACATGAAGTGTTACATTCTGGACTATGTCTACGACCACCCAGAAAGTAAAAGAGCTAAACAGCTCAGGCTCAAGATTGAATTCAACTGGATTCACAGGCTAGGTACAACTGCCCCACGTGGCTTGAACACTATGGATAGTGTTTATGGATGAGTGCTGCTTAAATGCCCCGTTAAAAATTTTTTAACCGGCATTTTTTCCAAATTGGAAATTACTACTGGTTAAGGAATAACTTAGTAGTGTAATCACTTAGCACTGCATCCATGGTCAAGCACAGAGTTTAAAAGCTCACACCCCTACCAACCCCATAATGGCCCCTATACCATTATGGGAGACCCACTGCGGCGTATGTGGAATTTAATTTTTCATATACGGCGAGGAGACCAGACACCAGTCTACTTACATGTAACTGGTAGCCACATGTCTCCATCCACAAACACCAAACCACATGGTGTTTACCACTCACCTATACTCCACATCAAGCTCCTGATGAGACAACTGTCGAAACCAGTGTGTAAGGTTGAGGGATCCATAAAATCCCCCCAGTGTGTATTGAATCTATATTCAATTTAAAAACTTGTAACTGAGTTACCACTCAACACAAGGTCTGTGTCAAGTCTACTATACAGGGCTGACTTGTCACCCACCCCCTCCCAACCCCCAACTGACCGCTAGTCACAGGGTGAGGTGGGAGTGGTACACACACACACACACATTAAACCTTACTCCAACCCCCCCCCCCCCCCCCCCCGCTCTAGTAGCAGGAGGGAGTGAACCCCCAGGTGGGTGGGTGCCTAGCTGGGCAGGCCAGCCTGTATATAAGGCAGGTCAGGCCCCTCTGTGCGCTACACTTGGTCGAGCCGTGGTCCGATAATACGCCTTGTTGAAAGGACATACGTCCTTACCTACAGTTCAAGACACTATATGGATGGAAATAAAATTATTCATTTATCTAAATATAAATAACTAAACATAATAATAATAATCTACATCTCTAGGCACACCATTTTTATCCTTAAACACTGGACAGATAAACATAATAATATGCTAAATTCTTGAATTCTAAACACTTCATTGTCCTATATATATTGCTTAAACACATAAATGTCTAAGCACTGGTCTAAACATATTATAGGTCTAAACATGTTTAGGAACATATTGTGTGGACAAAAACGGGGCAGGAATGTGCTTTGGATTGTGTTTAGGATCTAAACAGCTTTTTTGCAGTGTATTGCTTATCAATTAACAGTAATTCTCCTCTTTGGCCTTACTGAATCATTTCTAATTTTCAAAATTCAATATCTAAAAAAGTAGATGGGGACCACCAAAATCTCTTTTCACCTGTGGGTTGAGGGTAATGTGAGGGTAATGGAACAAAGTGTTGGGTTATATCTATAGATACTCTTGATACAAAGTAGGCAACCACCTTGACACAGTAATATAGTATAGCTGGTTACAATAGTATACAATGGTATAGTATAAACACCTTATTCAGTTTCCGTACGACATATGGCCTTCAATTTTTCTTATGAATGTCGAAGAATATTCTATTTGCTTATTCATTATCATGCAGAGGTGGGAATGTGCGAGTTGTAAACCATCATGTTTACATACGGTCTGGTTATCCAGCAAAGTATAGATCAGTCACAAACTATGTGGCCTTATTGGGTCATGACACTAATGAACTGACATAGATATCGATTTCCGCCTTGCCATTGTATTTTCTAATCAAATAAGCCTACATCGACTTTTCCATTTCTATCCACTCCATATTTACACTCCTTTGAATTGAAACGTAATACCATTTACTTGCAAGTAATTGTTTGTACATCTAAGTGTTTCATGGCTGATGTGACCACTGGTGACAGGAGATAAACCTATGTTTTATCCATTGTTCAAATGATGTGCTTTGTAGTATTGGCCAGGTCCATACAAAGTGAGTTCTGAGGTGAGGGGGTCAGTTGTATGGTCACTATTGCATAAGTTACCAGTGTGCCAACAAGCTGCAATGCAATCAAGAGGATCTTTTATACACAGCCAAAAATAATTATCTCATTTCAAGAAAATAAGATTATTAAACTCGTCTGGCGGACAGGGCACTTGTTTTAAGAAAATATTTGTGAATTAGCATTACTGCATTCTTCTAGTAATAACTTTTCCATGAACAGATGAAGGATGTTTCTAGTAATAATTATGTCTTATAGATGGGTTATGAGCTAATTTGGGATCGATTTTTAGTTTTCAGTTACACAACCTAGTTAAATTTATAAATATATGTGAAGCTTTTTAAACTTATAAATTCATTAGATATAGACAACAGGTCAGAACGGGTCAGGGGATCCGTCCGTCTTTATTAAAGATAAGGGTCATCTTGTGAGGCTTTCTAATATATGATAGTATCTAATGTATTTGTCATCAACAGAATGATTTAAAATGTTATGGACATATTTACATGGACATTATAAACACAAATATGATGTGTAACTGAAAAATTGAAATCGCCCCCAAATTAGCTCATAACCCATACAGCTTAAATGTGGAAACACCAAAGGAAAAATGGTATATTTTGTTGCTGTAAGTACACATAATTATTGTCAAAAAGAAAGGCTGTTGCAGATTAAGCTGTTGGAGGTAGTTAGAAATCTAAAGTCATGATTGTAAAAGCCTACACGAAACACTGCAAACAGACATATTCTTCTTATTTGAAATAGTCTGCAGATTACCTATTATGATGGCACATTAACTTACCATAAGACATGCATTTTTATCAATGACAAAAAGCCTTGAAAAGGTAAACCCAAATGGTTCCATCTGTAGGTGTTGGAGGAAGAGCTGAACCTGTAAGTTATAAATATGTTGAATCCCAAGTTCAATTTCAAATATTCCAATTGTAAATAATTGATTGTGCAGATGTATACCATTGCAATCTAAATGCTAACTTTGTATCATTTTTATTCTAAACTCATCTAGCCCAAATTCCCCATGTACAATAAAGGAACAAAAACAATTGTACTTCTGTGATATGATACTGCAAGGCCAACTATCAATGATATTGAACAATCGACACACTCAGAAATGTCAGCGTCATTGTCACTAGAACCACTCTCACGAGTCAGGCACTTTCAGGTGAGAGTGGTTATAGCGACAATGACACTGACTTTTCTGACTGTGAACTTTTTCTGCAGGGTCGTCAGCAATTTGTGTATTAATTGTATTTGTTTCACATTTGGGACACATAGGGACAGTGCCGTGTGACACCTTTAATAACAAGCAAGTGAACTTATTTAGTTAAGGAAGACAATTAGTCTTCAGCTGGACTACCTTTACTGTGTCATGGCTATGCCTCGACATTACCACAGGCTATCAACCAGTTAATGGCTACACAGGACGTTAAGAGTAGTATGTTATGACCTTTTGTCTGCATAAATATCACAAATGGGGATCCAAAAGGGTTTCGAACAATTCCGACCACTAAAATACGAACCTGGTGGACAGCGGCAGTATCTGGTGATGTCAGACTCAGCGTGAAGAGGGCGGACTTCAGAGAATTTACCTGCACACGACCCATATAATAAATAGACTCATCACTTATAATGTAGTTAATTCAAGCTTTCTTCTCCGTCCTCTGTTAAGGATCTACTCATGAATACTTGATGTACAGTAATTAGGAAAAAAAGGGCAGGGTAGAATATGCAAATGCTAGATTGTTTTCAATAGAGTCATTTAAAAAGAGGGCGTAAAACTATAGTAAAAAATACAATTACACAAGGCTTTGCAGTAAATAATAAGAAAAGTCTTCCGTCAATACATTTACCTTATTTGATGTCCAGATACAAGAGCAGATCATCAGAACTGCACCGACCCTGACCGTCATGTTGACCATCATACGATGACCCGGATACATGCCACTCACCACCAAGAATAATTTGACGCAAAAGTTGAGAATAAATGTGGATACCTCTGTTGCTATGATTAAAGAGACTCCTCGATCTAATCTATCGAGAATCCCTGACAATCTCAGGAATCGTTGACAGACCTTTTTGAAAGGGACTTCGACATATCCAGGTCTGTCTTTCTTCATGTGAGCAACTAGCAAGTGGATTTCATGATGTAGTATGAAATTGAGGAAGATTACAAGTGCATCTGCTGTGAATTTCTGGTATTTTGCGAAGAAGGTATGAGTAACGTTTAGAGCAATACGTATAGAATTAGACTCCTGCTCATAGTTTAGGTGGTACACTAGAATATTAACCACAGTGATAACCACAGCACCCAAAAACAACAGGAACTGAACGATAGTAGACTTGAAATGAAATTTCCGGAATTCTGACAGGCTCTCCAACCTATCCAAGGACGACAACATGGGAATAGTATCCCTGATACATTTTATGAGATAGGCCATAAAAAACCAAACGAGTATGTATGAAAACGATACTGCCCCCACTCTAACTTCATTAATAGTAAACAATAATAGATTAACGGTGGGATCAGGGGGTACGCGAAACAATGTATAGGCTGGGATGGCAATGAGCACGGACATGGATGCCACACAGTAAAGCATAAACCAACCCTGCTTCACGGTAGGCTCTGGTGACGGCACCGTCCAGATGCCAGTAGAGGAAACCCAGTATCTGATCCTCTGGAAGTAAGTCTGATACTGCTCCTCATACGTCATAACCTGCTCACGGTCCTCAACCTGACCTGCGTCCAAGTGACCTGACATGTTGGTTCTTAGACCACTGTAACCTTTACTTCAGCTGACAGTGAACCTCACTGCTGTGTCATTTTCAGTATTTGTCATGGTTTAGCTGAAGCGAAACTGAGAGCCAATAATTTATATATTGTGTACGCATCCTATATCGGGCTCGTTGTAATAGTATAGAAATGCAACACTAATATTGATCTAAAATCCGTTGTTCACATGTGGAACAACGCCGCTTTGTGAAAGCTGAGCTCTACTATTGATGGTATCTCCGACTTGTCTGGACATGGTCGAACATGCATGTTTGGAAAATTCACGGACTAAGTTTAAAAAATGAATTGTGACACTGGCTAGGTAGCAGAACTTATTTCAGTCTCAGCCCTAAATTCCCTTTCATGGTCACATGACATGTTTTTATGTTCTAGAAATTTACCTTATAAGCCTGGGCTCCACTAGGGCTCCACAGGTCTCTGCGAAACGATGCGAACTTTTTTATGTTTTGTTTTGCGCATTTCACTTCATTTCGCATCATTTCGCAGCAGTGTCGCCGAGTTTGTCACCTTGTTCCTGGCGTTACTTAGGGTGACATGAACGCGAAATGAAGCGAAATGCGCAAAACAAAACATAAAAAAGATCGCATCGTTTCGCAGAGACCTGAGACCTGTGTCGCCCTACTGCAGCCTGGGCTATAGCCTGGGCTCCACAAGGGCGACACACCTACCTGCGAAACGTTGCGATCCTTTCAGTGTTGTCTTTTGACATATTTTGCTACATTTCGCCTGCTACTGGCGTTACATACGGCAACACTGCCGCGAAATTAGGCGAAATGTAGCGATCTTTTCCAGAACAAAAGAATAAAAGAATGCCACGTTTCGCAGTGATCAGTGTCGCTGTAGTGGAGTCCGGCCTTAAGCCCGAAATCGTTGCGTTAAAACGGTATCGCTACTGTGCCGGGCCGATTTCGTCGCTATTTCGTCCTGCCGCCCCTTTTTCGCGCCTGTGCCGCCAAAGTCCACGGCGTTCCCGGGGCGAAATCGGCGTGGCAGAGCAGCGATACCGTCCACGGCGGCAGGAACACATAATATCCTGCGTTAAAACTGTATAGCCCAGACTCCACTAGGGCGGCACAGTGTCCTGCGAAACGGAGCGATCTTTTTTTATGTTTTGATTTGCACATTTTGCTTCATTTTGCTTCATTTCGCTTCATTTCGCTGCAGTGTTGCCCTAGTTATCACCGTGAACAAGGCGACAATCAGGGCGACACTGAGGCGAAATGAGGCGAAATGAAGCGAAATGTGCAAATCAAAACATAAAAAAAGATCGCTCCGTTCCGCAGGAGACTGTGCCGCCCTAGTGGAGTCCGGGCTTATCGTACGTCTGCCGCCACTATTTCGCCGCTATTTTGCCCGGGTCCACAGCAAAACTGACGCGAAATGGAGGCAGCAGAGGTGCGATAACGTTTTAACGCAGGATCCTGTCGCTGTGGACTTTGGGCTTATGTCTTTACTTTTGAAGAGCATGACAACATCAAAATACTAAAACGTTCCCACCCAAGTAACTTTCCACACTAGTTTTAGCCACCAGGGGTGCGCGCCATATGACCAAACATCCGAAAACAAGTGATCTAGCAGTTTTTGATAATAAATAGACCTCTTTCTCAATTCTATTTTTGGTACAGAGCTTAGTTTTTTTATATCAAGTATTGGTGTATAATGCAGGGAATCAATAGTTCAGTACAATATGTGCTCTTAAAGTGCATCGTAATCTACCCAATAAGCTCGGACTCCGCTAGGGCGACACAGCTACCTGCGAAACAGGGCGTTCTTATAGGTCCTTTGTTCTCAAATATTTCGCCCTGTTTCGCTGTGTTTCGCCCTGAATGTCGCCCTGAATGCCCCCATGAACAGGGCGACATTCAAGGCGAAACACAGGCGAAACGCAGGTGAAATAACGCGAAATGAAGCGATGTTTTCTAGAGCAAAGGATTAAAAGAACGCCACGTTTCGCAGCGACCAGTGTCGCTGTAGTGGAATCCGGCCTATAAGCCCAAAATCCACAGCGACAAGAACCTGCGTCAGGGGCGTGGGAAGCAGTTTCATAGTAGGGGGGACTGAGGGGTATTTTGACCCTTTTTGACCCCGTTTTACTTGACCTTTTTGGTTTGACCTTTTTCGGGGTTGGTCAAAAGTGGGGGGGACATGTCCCCCCCGTCCCCCCCGGTTGCCACGCCCCTGTGCGTTAAAACGGTGTCGTCCCTCTGCCACCACTATTTCGCCCTGCCACGCCCTTTTTCGCGCCTATAACGCCGTGGACTTTGGCGGTACAGGCGCAAAAAGGGCGCAGCAGGGCGAAATAGCGGCGAAATAGTGGTGGCAGAGGGGCGATACCGTTTTAATGCAGGTTCTTGTCGCCATGGATTTAGGCCTATACCCTTGGCTCCACTAGGGCGACACAGGTACCTGCGAAACGAAGCGATCTTTTTTTGTGTTTTGATTTGCACAGTTTGCTTCATTTTGCCTGATTTCGCTTCATTTTGTGGCAGTGTCTTCCTGGGTGTCGCCCTGCTAGTGGCGTTACATAGGGCGTTACATTGGGGTATATTCCTGCAGGTGGAGCACAGTGCATAAGCCTAGTTCCCCACCTGTCCACCTGGGGGAGGTTGGTCCCTATGTAACCTGTGGGAGTGTAGTGGGGTCGGGATCCTAATAACGCTGTAGACCTGGGTGTGTTCCGGCTCGAGCGGGCTACAACCAGGCCGGCAGTCAGGTTATCGGGATCCAGGCTAGTCCCTGTGTTGTAGCAACCAGAAGTAGGGTGGGGAGAATACTCAAGGTGGCGCCACCACGCACATGGCAGCCAGAATCTGTGATTAGCTGGTATCCAGGCCTTTGTTATGGCTCTCAGGGATTTCTCATTTGTGTCAGCCTTGCTTCTTAAATCATGAAAATAGAACTATAATAATGTTATTTTAAGTGCAAGGAACTAGGAAAAGTGACAAGGACATGTATCCCAAAAAAGATTGCGTCATGAACATTTTCACCAATAATAGACATATTGCACCTCTATGCATTTATGTAAAAAAAAAGTAACATTGTCCTCCCATAGGGATCCACTCCCTTCAGGTAGTATTGTTTGTATAAGTATGCTTATACCACTATAAATCTGAATGAGACTGTAGAATAATAGGACTTTAGAATAATAGTGTTTCCCTCTGGCGGTCACTCCAGGTATCAAAGCCTGCACTCAAGAGACACCTGGTGCACACCTGTGGCTGGGAAAATCCCTGTCACATCAATGTGGGGCGTAAAGATGAGAGTTGAGACGTCAGATGTGGTACTTGATATTCTTTATTATTAGTAATATTAATAGCAGAGTACCAGTCGCCAGGGCTCAATGATGTAAGATGGTGGTGGATGATTATGATATTTCTCCTCCGCCTGCCCGGGGCTTAAGTACAGGTGCCCCGCAGGTGGAGGAGGGAGCCCACGTGACTGGCAGTACATGTAACAGTGGTTTTCATTGGATAACAGTGGTTTGACATTTGATTGGTTAATTATATATTCATAGCTTTAACGTGATGATGCACCGGCCTGGAGGTGGGGAGCTTTTCAGTCGGTGCATTATGGGTAATAGATTATGTCATAGGTAATGTGTACACCTGGGGGCTTTAGCGCCCGCCTCCTGGCGACACCTAACCCTTTGAAGTGGACCGGGGTGCCATGTTGGATAGGGGTATACCATTTATATCATTGTTTGTTTGTTTACTGTTAATCCTCGGGCTGGTGTATTGTTTATTGTCCAGGGTTCGAATGTTCGGCCGGTGCCTCCATGTCTGGGGCCGGCCGTTACATTTGTATAGGTAGGTATGGGTCAGCTTGTGACATATGGATTAATTATGCATGGGGGGATTACTTGGCTTGGCTAAATGAGAAATAGATGTATCTGACGTCAGGTGTACTTTGATAGACATATGGATCACAAATATGTATAAAGTATTGTACTTATTATAAATAATAATATGTATGAATATTGATAATCATAAATCATAATTATGACATAATATGATGTTATATTACGTAATACATTGGTTGAAGGTAAAATAAGGGGTTTTGTGGCGTGACACACCTGAAGGACTAGGGTGGGTTGGCTGGACACTGGCCACAACCACACAGGACATGGTACGGTACGCAGCGCAGTAGACGCTGGTAGTGGTTGTACCTACATTGGATTGTTTTCTTTTTATATTACTGTATTATGTGTATATACAGCAGGATTACATGTTGGTTCATGACATTAAACACGCCCAAACAATCAGTTAGTCTCATGTGTTATATTTAAACTACGTACGCTACACAATGCCAGGTTTATGGGAGCAATAAGACACCGATTCGTTGCAGTATAAACATTACCACCAAGCTGCAGCATTGTTATACATTTATACACTGCGATTTTCAAAAGTTGAAAAATTAATTATGTACATATATATAAACACATATAGATACACAATACAATGTAGTAGCATACCCGAGGGTCTGCTGTAGCGGAGTTAAACCTGATAAATATATTTCATAATCTTTTCAATAAGGGGTGTTACTAATAGGAGTTTGAGCGTTGGTTAGGCTCCATTCCTGTCTTCATTATGTGGCATCATAGGAAGAAAGGGGTGTGGTAGCAATGCTGATGCACTGTACTTACCATATGCAATATACTAGTGTCAGCATATAATGTTGACTTATATAAATATATAATCAGATGTTATTGAGGCACATGCCTGGAGTAGTGCTAGTGCACTATACTCGCAGAACAATATTTCAAGAAATATTAATGTATTGGTAGCAGTGCTGGTGCACTAAACAGCCATCAAGACAATCACTAGTGAATAATAGTTATGATGATTATAGTAATATTAATAAATTACAAGGAAATGAATTGAAATGAAATGAGTATGCAAGGATGACATTAAAGACAGGTTCACCTTTGAAACTTATTCTCAGCCAGGGTAGTACTAAGTGGCAATGCTGGTGCACTGGACTCACTAGCATACCTTTAACTATAGCAGACTTCAGTGGAGTAGCAGTGCTTGTGCACATGTACTTACTCACACAGACATTATTTTGTAGGTCAAGTACTTACTAAACCAGATTATTTTGTCTATTCTTTACATGTATAAAATCCATTTTTTCAATAATTCCTTTGAACTTGATACGAGAGTCAATATTTTGAGTTGCCAGGTCTAGGGAATTCCAGAGAATGGTACCTCTACGCACAGGAGATTTCTTTACCAGATGTAATTTCAATCTTACTAGTTTAAATCGTACCTTATTCTCAGCCCTAGTCCTGGGATTTTCAGTAATGATGATGTTGTTTTCTTGTTTGGATAACTGTACATGAGTAACTGGTGATCACGTCTTTTGACCAGTGTTGGAATATTGCATTGATCATGAAGGTCAATTTGGGTGATATCCCTGGGGTTCCTAATACGCTGACTCAGCCTTAGGCCACTAAAAAAAAAAGCTGGTTTCTCATCACCGTGCGCATCATGAAAATCATGATTTGGGGAATTTTATTTTATTTTTTAAAAATATTTTTAATGAAAAAATGTGTTAAATATTGAGAAATATTGTCATATTTGGTATCAAATTAAAGCTTATACTGTCAGTAATGTAGTGGCCTAGGATATCTTACATTTTCCAACTTCTGTAAATTAATAAACGCTTAAATACTTATGTGTGAAATTTGTTCACGGAAAGTCTACATTTTCCTATACATTTTGGCCCCTCAGTAAAAAAAAATAAAAATAAAATAAAAAACGCTCTCATCATATTTTTCAGTGCTTGGTGATGAGAAACCAGATTTTTTTTTTGAGTGGCCTTATGCCTCTGTTTTGTATAGTCTGAAGGCTCTGTAAATCATGCTGTGTTGCACTATCAAGCATGAAACTACAGTATTCTAAGGAAGGTAGTGTACAGTGCTTATATATCTCCAAACAAGTGTCATTATCAATACAGTCCCTAATTCTATGGATTTTTTTAACCTTATAACCACATTTCTTCCTTATGCCAGAGACATGTTGTTTAAGAGTAAGGTTCTCGTCCAAAGTGACACCTAGATAACAAAAACTTTTGACCTTAGCTATGTCGTTGGTGTCAATTTGCAATATGGGGTAAGTGACTGTGTTGGTTTTAGGACGAGTGCCAGAGACCACTTGCATAGTTTTTTCGCTATTTGATGATTAGATCTAAATCAGGCTGTCCAATTAATGCTAATTCAGCTGCTGTTCTACCTTCAGTTATCATAACTGCATCATCAGCATACAGAATAATTTTAGAGTTTTCTGCCACATTCAGTAGATCATTTATATAGACAGAGAAAAGTAATGGCCCGAGAATGGAGCCCTGAGGGACTCCGTAGGTGACTCTGATAGCGCCTGACAGCTTGTCGTTGGCCATGGTACAGTGTATTCTATTGTCTAAATAGCTTTTAAACCGTTAGAGCCAAGTGTACCTAGTTTGTTCAGTAATCTGCCGTGGTGGACTGTATCAAAGGCTTTCCTCATGTCAATGAAGAGACATGAGGAAAGCCTGCCCCGTCCAATTGACATGTATATGTTTTTGGTCATTTCATGCACAGCGTCACTGGTGGATCTACCCGGCATAAACCCATACTGAAACTCAGAAAGTAAATTATTTTCCAACAGATGGTCCATCAGTTGGCTATGTACAACTCTCTCCATTATTTTGCTTAGTATGGGTAAAAGGGTTATGGGGCGCCAGTTGCTTAGATTCTGCAAATCCCCTTTCTTGGGGATGGGTATGATTGTGCCTTTGGCCCATTTTCTTGGAAAAATACCTTTGGTCAAGCAATTATCAATTAAGATCTTCAACTGTGGGATTACCATAAGTAGAAAGTCTTTCAGGACTCTGGCATTGACATAGTCAACGCCCGATGCTTTCCTGATATTAATTTTCTTAACAAAACCAGTTAGGTCTTTAATAGTGACTTGTCAGAAAAGAAAATCACCTTCATTATAGGCTTCATCATTAATGACATCATCCATACTGATGTTGCCATCAAGGTGTCTGAATTTCATTGCCAGGTTATGACCCACATTCCCGTAAAATTCATTGATGAAATTGCTAGTATCAGAAATTGGGACTTCTTCCCCATTATTATCCTGTAAATGGATAGTAGTGCTGTCTGATTTCGATGTACCCAAGAGGGAGTTTAATGTTGCCCAGAATTTTGCTGGATTGTCCTTATGCTCAGCAACAGATGCTTTAACTTGTCTAGAGAACTCACTATGAATTACCCTATTAGTGGTTGTTCTAAGTCTCTGAGCTAGTCTGAGATTATCAATATCCATACCCCTTGACCTATGACCCAGCCTATAGGCTTCATTTTTCCTTCTGATCATCTCAATGAGGTCTGGTGGATACCAGCGTGGGGTATCCTGTCTCACCATGAAGGTTTTAATCGGACAGTTTTCGTCCAAGTACTTCAGCAGGACTTCTTCAAAGAAGTCCCATTGACTCTCAGGATTGAAAACCGTATTTAGGATGTGCCAGTTCTGCTGATCTGTTACCTCTTCAAGCCTGACAACATGGTGGATTTTATATACCCTACTTGTGATTTTGGCAACAATTTTAGTTTCTTTTGCATGTTTGAGAACCTCAAAAGTGGGTATGTGATCTGAGAGCAATAAGTTAAGTGTGCCAAAATTAGAGACATTTTTACTGTTAGTGTATATTATGATCAATAGAAGTTGCACCCAAAGGATGCAATCTGGAAATACCAGTATTAAGCAGTCGTAGGTGGAAATCTTTCAAGAGTCCAAATATTTTACTGCACTTCCTACTTTCCCTGTGTACCATGTCAATGTTGCAATCACCAATGACATGTATCTCATGTTTTCTTATGGACCTATGTGATAGCACATTATTCATAGTAGTGATGAAATTTGGAAAGCTCTTATTTGGAGGGCGATAGAATGAAATAATTGTCCTAACCCTATTGTCTGTTTTTTTGATGGTGAGAACCATGATCTTAGCATATTCATTCAGTACATTCATGTCATACCTCATGCTGGTGAATGGCGCAAGAGAATTTATAACATAGCATATGATAACTCCAGCATTGGCACATCTGTCTAGCCTGAAACAGGTATGATTGTGTAACGAATATTGATTATCACAGTCTGAGTCACATAACTTTCACATGCGCTGACAATGTCAACCTCATGTAAATGTTCATTCAATGCTGTCATTCTACCTTTTGCTTTAATACTTCTGACATTAATACCAACCAACTTGACTTTCATTTTCATAACATCTCCTACTGCATGTAAACCCATGGTGGTTTCTTAAGGAAAAGTTTTAGGTGTTTTGGGTTAAATGTAACTTAATTAGGTTGATTTTCACCAAGTGTGACATCAAATATAAATGAGGTGCAATAAATGAATAAATAATATGTATGTATATACCTGCCTAGAACAACAACAGGCGCATTATTTATTACATTTGAAACAACAAAAAGAATAAATGTGCCGGTCTAGGGTTATGCGGACGACCAACTGACAGGTAGATTGAACAGAAGGGACTGAATACAACTCCCCTACCTGGTGGTCGGTGCATGAACTATGAAGTGTGAAGGCACCATCTGGTGTGTACAATATACACTGATATTCCCGCGTCAGTAATATCTATGAGCAAGGCAGCCTGTCTGCTAATCAGTTCCTCCACTGATCACCGGGGGTGCAGGTGGGCTGGACATACGGTGGACCAATCAGGAGTCAGCCATAGGCACAAACAAAGACTGAGAGCTGGAGGGGAAGGACCTCAGGTCGGTCACTTCTCCACCACCACCAGCCGCCACCGGATCTCACTGGTGTATACTGACTGAACTGTTTATCTATTTAGTCATAATGAATTGATAATGATTTAACTTTGACATATTTACAAACATTCATATGTATGTGGTCAAGCAAAGCCTTACTTGCCTATAAGCTGCTGCATCAATTGACTTAATTGGCTCTGAGCTTGAAAACTTAACTGAAGACGACAAATGTCTGTAATATTTATCCAGATATCCCAACGTCAAAACCCCAAAACATTTATTAAATTTGTAGATCACATAAAACCAGACACAGTCTAGTAAAGTTCACAGTTGGCGTTTTATTTCTGTTAAGCTACAAGCAATCATCTTGTAGATATGTAGAAATGCTTGTTGATATCAACGTTTCAAATTATAAATACGTCTTCATCAGTCAAATTTGTTTGTTCAGTTGCGAGAAGCAGGATACTGTGGTGTGGATTAACCAATAGAAACAATCATATTGCACTCAGTGAACCGTTGTATTTTGACACAGCCCATGCTGGGACTGTGGGGTCAGTTGAATCGTCACAATAGCATACGTCACCAGTGTACCAAAAAGCTGAGATTAAGACAAAACATTTCAATGTATTATTAATCCATACAGGCCTGTCAAGGGAGAGCGCGAACAAATCTACATCTAAATGACTCTTTTTCATTTTAACAATACTATATGTACTCACTGTGAGACATGAATTCTTGTCAATGACAAAGATCCTCGCAAACGTGAATCCAAAGGAAGTCATCTGCAAGTGTTGCAGGAAGAGCTGAACCTATATGAAGTGACAATTTGGACAGTTAGTGCCATGGGCTGCGTATCTCTCTATTGACATAGACAAAGACTGCTTATCCAATTAGCAAAAAGTGGAATACATGTCATGAAGAAATGTAACTGATGGATCTTATAAATAAAATGTATAGCTTGCTGATAACTTTATTGGACACAGGGGAAAATCATGGTTTCACTCACCTCTTGTATGGCCCTTGCATCAAGTGATATAAATGACAATTTGTATAAGGCAGACTTCAACAACTCCACCTACAATCAACAGTTCTAAGTCAGACAAATCAAAACTATGGCATATTTGTACCGCATGATGGCAGTTGTGAGAGAGGAAGGTAGAGGCAGGCAGAGAGGGGGGAATGGTCGGGACGGGGCAGGCAGAAAGGGAGGCACGCAAGTACTGGGGAGAGAATAGACACAATGGCTGGGGAACTAAACATCTTTCTCCCACCTTGATATCAAGCAACATAACATCTTTCCTCTCCCCCTTCTCCATGTGCTGTAGTATAACAGTAAGGGTCTTCCAGGAAACAGGTGTCAAAGTTGATACTTTTTTCCTATTCAATCTTTTCCTTCGTTTACCACAGGCCTAATGATCTCCTTATTACTTGAATATTTGATATATTGATAAGCGGTACTTTTTGGTATTTTCTAACCTTTGTTAAACTTCTTGTGCACATTTATTTATCAACAAATAAAACATATTAGAAATACTATAAGACATGATGTATGTCGTACTTACCTCATTTGACATCCAGATACAAAATAAAAGGAGGAGAATCTCCCCAAGCTTCTTAGACATCAGAAGAAGTGCGAGCGAGCTGGAATAAACCCCACTCCCCAGCAAGAACAGCTCACTGCAGAACTTCATGGTCTCCACTGAGAGGTTCAAGGCAATGATTAAGGACGCTCCTCGGTCTAATTTATCTAGTATCTCTGATATTGCTGTAAAACGGGTCCGCTCCATTGCTAATGACATTTCAATATTATCAGCAATTCTTCTCTCAATATGCACGACCAAAATGTGGACTTCATGTTGAATCATGCAGATCAACAGAACCACAACTGCCACCGACATAAATTTCTGGTATTTTGAAAATACATCATGTGAAAGGGAGAGATAAAAGGCATCACCCTCCATATGGAACAGTAAATAGTAGAGAGAAACAACAGTCATAGTACTAATAACAGCAGTGAAGAACAAGGTAATCTGGAGGACAGTGACCCTTGTATGGTAGGTCCTGCACTCTACTGGGCTGTCAAGTCTCACCAGCTGGGACAACAAAGGTAGGGAATCTCTGATGCATTTAGTCAAAAAACCAATAAAAAACCATGAGAGAATATAAGGGAAGGGCCACCAGCCTTTTGAAATTCTTAGAAAAACATCATCCACTGATGTGGTGTTGAAATGTGATGTGAGGTTAAATATCCAGATAATAGGATCCGCAACCAGAATACACAAGGTTCCAAGACTGTACAATAGAAGTAAAACCGTCTTCAATCTAGACTCTTTAACACCTGTCACAGAAAGTGTGAAGACCCCTGTAGAAGCCACACAGAATCTGATCCTCTGGAAGTAAGTCTGATACTGCTCCTCATACGTCATAACCTGCTCACGGTCCTCAACTTGAACTGACATATTCTTGGATTTCCCGGTAATATAATAATAAATGATATTACGAGAAATATTTTGGTAGAGGATCTTAAGACATCAAAGACAAGGTTAATGTTGATCTTAACAGTACTTACGACACTAAATACGTAATTCTTATCCTAAATATACCTCGCAAAATAATGCTTCTCACAGACAGGCCTCCTTCTGGCCTGTAGCCACGAATGTACGGTTAGACACACCGCTAAAACCGACATCAGAATTCTCTTATGAATGTGATCTGTTTGACTAGGATGGAATTTCATTATGTATCAATGATTTATCCCATTTTTCTCATGCTGCGACCATGAAACCAGATATTATATAAAGAAAGGGGGGTTGGGGCATCTTGAGGGAAACTTTTGTGAGATTATGCAGTTATAGTGTAGTTTTAACAATACAAGGTATTTGTAGCTAAGAATATGTGAAGTATGTACATGTTCAGGCACTAGTTGAGAGTTGGCCCCCAACGTCCATTATGCATGAGGTAACCCTGAGATTCATCACCTTATAAAACATGGCGACAAAATGCATGTGCAAATACTCTGAAGCACTTTGCTCCCCTTAAAAATCAAGATCAATGATTTCCTTTCAATCCCTGCTATCTATACATGTACACAATGTCTCCTGATAAGTGCGCCTACCTACTTTCAGCGGCTCAAGTCTGGTCTTCAATTTAGGGTATTCCTTATTTGAGTGTCATGGCAGTTATCATTTCTATGATTGTAAACTGTACATCTAAAGTCATAATAAATCATCATTGCAGACGCAAAATCTGAAAAAGTTAAAAGAAAACACAGTTGAAATATCAATCATGTCGTAAGATTGCACTGTTTGAGGAGAAAAATCAATTTTAGAGAGTAAGATGGATATCCTTGTCAGTTTGTTGGCCTAATGAATCGATAACCTGCAGAGTAATGACACCACATTCTTGCGCCTGCATATATAGACGGCATATAAATGAACAAATAATATTGACCATGTATAAAGCATATCATATTGTGTTAGAAGCATCATATTTTGTCATGATCAGGGTGTCAACCAGATTTTACCTTTGAAAGAGGAACTTTGAAAATGGAAAAATAGGAGCAATGGGTACAAAAAAGAGGAAGAAATAGGAGTTATAGGCGGGTGAATGTTTAATTTAAGAATTAGGCTAAATATTCAATTGAATAACAAAAACACCTTAAATAATAGCTTTATTGAGTGTCAGTGGTAACTTTCTAACAGGGGTGTGGGTATGGCAGAAAATGTATCCTCCTTCAATCTTTTCTAGCTTCCCACCCCCCAGTCTATGTAAAGTACATACATGCAAAAAAGGCTCAACTCTGCATTATTCTGTGTGATTGTGGCTGGGGAGGGGGGTGGTGCGGGTTTGGAGGGAAGGATTTGAAGAGTTTGGAACTCTAGACTTGAAATACTGCATTCTGTATTTTGCCAAAAATATATTATAGCTCAGATCTGTTTTATCTAGCCTCCATAATTGGGGCCTTGGCTTTTGGGAAGGTTTAGGTAAATTTGAAAATATAGACCTAAAATGGTGCATTCTTGTGCATTTTGGCCAAAGATGTAACAAAATTCAGATCTGTATTAACCAGCCTTCATGATTGGGCATGGAACCTTTCTTGGATGAAAGGTTTCAAAGAGATGGTGCAATTAATCTTATGGATTTTGGCACCATATCTATTAAGGCTCAGATCAGTAATATTAACGGGGCTGGAACCTCGTTTTTGAAGGGAAAAGTTAAAAAAACAACCACACGGAAATTCTAGACTTTAAATGCATTCTAGCACAAAATAATATTAAAGCTCAGTTCTGTATCAACCCCTTTTGGAATTTTGGAATTTTGGAAATTCTAGACTTGAAATAATGTGCATTTTCGCACAAACATATTCAAAATCAGATTTGTATTTTCCCTCTATGATTGTGACTGAGACAATCTGCCGTTCTTACACTATCCTACTGTAAGATAACGAAATCACTGAAATAGTTTGGGTCCATTTGCATATCAAAAGCCACACGTGGAAGGGGTTTGCCCGACAACAATTTTGAAAATCTAGGATCCAAATTGTGTCATTTCTTGTATTTTGGTATTCTGTTTTGATGATATTTTCAAATCTCCCCACATGTCATAAAGTTAAACCGATTTCTCATTGGATCTAGACAAATCACTGGAATGGCAAGTAATATCACAATCTTCAGCATTATCTTATTGACAAATCTTCAAAAAATAGGAGTAAATAGGGTTTTTTGCCCGAATATAGGAGAAAATAGGATTCTGTCGACAGCCTGCTGATGCACCATCACTGTGGTAGTGAGCGAGGTTAGCATAATGCTTGAAGGCAGCACCAGCACTTTTGTACAACAGTTAGTATCGAGTAGAAGGGTGTCTTTATTTGTTAGTTATTGTGGGGTAAAACGTCGACCCCTCCCGAGCGGGGGGGGGGTTGGGAATCCAATGGAAGCTTTTAATCTTCACTTTGTTTTTCTGATACAAAGCAGGCAGAATACAGCCAATATATTTAGCATTATTTTGGATGGGTTTACTTGTAACTGACATGGATAATAGCAGTTTAAATTCAATTAAATAATGTTAATCTTACTTACTGTTTCTAGAGGTGAATACAATTATTAGAAAGCATTCCACTGTCTATTTCTACTTATGTAATGCCAGGGAAATATGTAGCAAATAAGGATAATGAAAGGCAGATCACCTTGGGTGAAATATATGGATAGGAGGGATGGCTTTTTTCCAATTGTCAATAAATTGATTTAATATTTATTTCACTGATGGCTAAGTCACGTGGTCACATATGATGACCCGGGTTGCCCTGTTGGGCATGAGGGGGGCCTTGAGGTGGGAAACCACTCCCATATCCTAGAGTGGGGTTACCCATCATCTGATTCTGGTTGCCATAGAAACCGCTAGGTTGGCTCCTGCAGTATCTACCTTCATGGGCCCCCCGGCAGTTGCTGCAAATATGTTTTTTGTTGCAAGGGTTATAGTCGCATCTGTCGCGGAAGTTCCATTGCCCACATATGTCCGGGGGGCATAGGCCTCCTTTGTTGCCGGAGCCCCGTCCCCCGCTGTTGGCCCCCCGACTTTCACTGCGCGCCTCCTCCCGGGCCAGTGCTCTGCGGACTGGTCCAGTGTTATCCGCGCCCAGGCAGTCGTGGCGGGCATCCTCATTGCAGGATACAAAATCTGTGAGGTCACCCTCTATAACCTTGGTGGTGACCTTGAACTCATACTTAGCAAGAGTGTCGGCCTCATAAGCCTTGGACAAGCCCCTCATAGTGATGAACTGCATATGGGCAGAGTAGCCCCTGGCCATTATGCGTCTGGGAAATTCACCTTTAATGATACACTCGTGCACACATGTCATACCATACACAAGCTCTCGGTAGGACATTTGCTTATAATCCTTGTCCACCTGCAGATGATAATCAGGCCTAATTTTTTCCCTAGACCTCTTCCTCCTGTTGTCCCTAGCATAAACCCTCAGCTCATCACAGAGAATATCTGACAAACCTTGAGGTTGACGGGGTCCCAGGAGAGCAGCATCAAAGTCTGGGGAGAGTAGTCCCAGAGACTGGTGTGATAGCCCAGCCCTCTGTAGCCCTGCCTGGATGGTGGCTGAAGCAGAGGATGGGTACAGAGGCTGTGGCCTCTGTTGCTGTTACTGCTGTTGAAACTGCTGTTGCTGCTGCTGATATGGCTGTTGCTGCTGTTGATGAGCTTGTTGGTGCTGGGCTTGCTGCTGCTGTTGCACCCAGAGCAGGTAAGACTGGTAAGAAGTGTCGGCACTGCCATTTGAATACACACCACCAACCTGACCTCGCTCCTCACGGGTGTCCGATCGCTCTCCACGGCCCACCTCTCGCTCTGCGCGGTCGTCGTCGGCAGAAGGAGTTATCCCCGACAATCTGGAATCATTCTCACCTCGCTGTTGGTCTTTAAATGACAAAAACTGATGAAATTCGGCCTGCAGATCGTCCCCGGCCGCGAAACCGGAAGGGAACGAGTGGGCGCCGCCATATTTGTTATTGTCCGCGGCCGCACTTTGGTGAGGGTGAATGGCCGCTGGTCCCCCGGTGTCCGCGTGCCGCCCGCCGGCAACCAGCCGCGAATCCGCGCCCTGGTGACTCACGGCGGTTGTTTTTTCACCATCGAACGCCTCCACCGTGCCCACAGCCTGTACTACACTGCGGAATGCCGCCTCTGCAAGGTACGTGTCCTTCTCCACCCGGTTATTGCTGGCTCTAAGACCAGCCAGCTCCATCTCAGCCTCTTTCAGCCTTTGAACCCTCTTTAACTCAGCCTCTCTGGCTCTCTCTCTGATGGTGAGAGCCTCGATCCTTTGTAATTCCTGTAACAGCTCTCCCTCACGGGCCGCGTCGTACTCCTCGGCCTGCTGGTCATGTTTGCGAGTCGTACCGCCTGGGGGTCCCAACGGCTCCGGGCTGCCTTTGCCGGTCTCCTGCCGGCCCTGGGGGCCTCCATTGTCGTCCTGTGCCGGCACAGTCTTCTTAGGTGTGCCCTTATCTGGATTTGGGGCTTTGCATTGCGGACAACTTGCTCGGTTGCCATGGTATTCATGGCCACAAAAACATGTCGTCATTTTGAGGTGATATAGAGGTGATATAGAGGCGATATAGAGGCGATAACCACTAAGAATTTTTCTAAATGTCCATGATTGAAGGTGTAGCAGGCCGGCAGTGACGTCACGGCGTCACTGGCGGGAGAGCTGGTAACACCCCCTGTCGATTAATAGTTGTACTAATTGATTAGTCCATGTCAATATTTATTTCTTGGAAAAATAAGAAATAAAATAGAATTTACTTTCATATTACTAAGGAATGTTGTATGCACAAAAAAACAGACACAGTACAATTATGTGGAATTTATTGCTGAGAATATGTACAGGGCATGAGCAACTTGGGAAAAATGTTTCGACTAAATTTATCAGTGTACTTCAGGATACTTTCATATATGCTCGCAGCATACACCACTAAATTGCAAATTTCATGACCTGTCTAGTGGTGTATACCTTGTCCAGAATTCTCGGGTAAAATTCTTCATTTGCCTTGTGGTCGCTACAGTGGAGTCTGGCCTATTGCCATGTGAGTTATAGACACCAGGTGGCAGCCCACACGGCATTCTGCAGCAGCAGGAATGAAAAGAAGGTCTCTTTGAAGTCTTTGTTCAAATCTCTAGCAGTGGCATCACTCTCCGAGCAGATTCCTGGTCATGACTCAAACTCATACATTATCTACGGGGGGCAAAGATGGCTGTATCTGTACAAAGGTAATCGACCTCGGACTGCCATCTTCCACCACAGAGGTCTGCCTACCCCCCGCTGTTAGGAAGACAGCTAGAACATGTTACAGTTGTTCAGAGACCAAACATGAAAGATGTATCTCCATGAAATTAAAAACGAAACAAAATTAATGTATTAAATACAAAGCCTCAGTAGGTTATTTAAAATTTACAGGTGTATCTAAGACAGGTACTCCACTGGTTACTAATCAATATTCTCTGGAACTAGTTCTAAGTTCCTTCTTTTCACGCTATGGGGTGATAGGGGTAGCCACATTGTGTTAAACCTTATTAGACTGGCTCTAGTAGTCCACGTTTCAAGGTTTTAGATAAGGACTACACCTTAGTTTCTCTAGCTTTTTAATACGCATTCTGAACAGGAACTAACTAATTCTCGAAAGTTGTGATTTCTGCATAAAGTCAGGGCATGTATGAAAGAGGAACAAAGACCCGAGATGACTCTCTCAGGAATTATTATTAAGAGATCAATTCTGTCTTTTGCATTATCATTCATCATAACAGTTAAGACTGCAGATGACTGTACCAAATGCAATTAGATACACTAAGAAGTAATGGTCTGATCATGGTGCTGCTACACACCACGTGGAGGCCAATGTTTGCTCCCCAAATACAAGCCTGATGGTGTGGTAAAGACTTGAATAGGGAACTTGAATCTGCAGAGAGTGGGTTGGCCAGGAGATGATAGGAACAGTAGAACTGTGACTGTGTGATTGTGGAGGGGACCTTGTGGTATTGGGGTACTATAGAGTGGGAGCAAGGTAGTGGGTGGGAAGGGGAGTGGGGGAGGGAATGGTAGCAGAGGGGGTTGTAGGAGCAGGGGAGCTGTGAGATTGTGGCGGGGACCTTGTGGCCCTGTCCATGTTTGTAGAATACTGTGGGGGAATGCACACAGTGGAGACATGTGTTCTCTCTACCACACTCCTCATGTCACTGGTCCCTGGGTTTACTGCCAGCTGCTGGTGTGCCTGTCGCAGCCTGCTACCGGCCCCCCGTGTGCCAGACACAGCCTGCTACCGGCGACCGGTGTGCCCGACACAGCCTGCTACCGGCTGCTGGTGTGCCCGACACAGCCTGCTACGGGCCCCCCGTGTGCCTGTCGCAGCCTGTCACAGTGTGCCTATCACAGCTTGCTACCGGCCGCTGGTGATATATTTCCTTAAACTGTTCTTTGACCAAAGCCAATTTGTGCCTGATTTGCAAACTGGGGACCTCTGTAGAATAATTTATATATTTTTGTTTTGATTACAAATATCTGGTAATTGAAATCACAATACATCATTTTAGGGGTTATGGCCACTTTGCACAATGAAGCATACACCCAGATTGGGCACACCTCTGTGGATGTACCTTCTCCTACCACTCTCATGGCACATTCAGACTGTGTTCAAGATGGGACTGAATACCCTGTAACAGACCGACATTCTGTGCACTGGGTGGACGTTACGGAGTACCATCTTCTACCCCTCATGACTGGACTCGACTGACAGAATATTGGACCACTGTAATAGACTGGAGTAGCAGATTCTGTTCTGATTGGTTGGTTTGTGGTCATATGGGTGTCAGGATGTATAGCTACTGATAAGGTAAGTTACTGTGGTAATTCCCCCATGATGCACCTGGTCATGCCTTCGACCGCTATTCTATCATCTAGTATTTACTTATATTTCATTTTTAGCTGGAAAAGAGGAGTCTGTTCAATATTCACTTTAAATGTGGCAAAATCTGGCATGAAAAGGGTCCCAGCACATGTCACATGTAGATTACAAATGGATTGCAGCTCGTTTGCAGGCAAAAGTATCTTTATAAACCACATTATTCTGCATTAATTCACCTACAAACATCTATCACACATTATAAAAGGGAATCAATTTACCACGAGATATTAAATGGCATGTTTAAACATTTATTTCAGTTTGGAGCAGATGTAAATGAATTTCTCCATTTGGTTTGATATTCCAGTGATCGCACATGGTGAGATTGTCGAGAAGACCGAGAAATTAGTTTCAGTCGGGCAAATTATTTGTAAGGATTATGGGAACTGAGCATCCAAATTTCAGTGCCCTTCATTTAGGGAGCAGAGGTTGGGGTTGTTGTTAGGTGTGTAATAGTCCCATTATAAAAAAAAAAGGTTCAATAAAATAATGGTGTCTGCTGACTACAACCAGAGAAATATGAGTGTCAGCCTGAGATGCTGGCCTTGTTACCAAAAGCACTTTCATACTAAACTCGAGCACTTAGGGAGAGTCAGGCTATGATGGACCTTCATTTAGACCCTGCATGGGCTCAGCCAAAATGGCTCAAGAGTCTGGCGATTCTGGACCCTCATCCCAGAGTTTGACAAAGCTGGACTCTTGGAGGATGAAAGTGAGGCTCCTTAAAGTCCAGCATTGCTCTGGGATGAGGGTCCAGCCATACTCTTGAGCCACTTTGGGTGAGTGCAGGGTCTAAATCAATGTCCAGAATAGAATGACTCACTAAAGTGCTAGACTTTGGTATGTGAGTGCTCTTGGCGACAAAGCCAGCATCAGGCTGTTGCTCATATATATATTTCTCTGGGTGTACCTAATACCCACTTACTGTGACATGTAGCTCCATCAAACACACAAACAGCAGTTTCTGCCCTGGGCATGATGCTACAATGCCTCATGCTTGTTTGCTATCATGATGGTAGGAAAATGTAGTGGAGGACCAATACAACATGTCATTGGTGAGTTATTGGTTTATGCTGCATCGGTGCATCATGTCAAACCTTCAGGACTTCATCAAGTATGAAGTCTGTATTAAACTAGCAATGTATTCGCACCGGCCAAGACTAGAGGGCATTGCAGTGACGACCAGGTGCTCCTCCCTCTGCCCCTCCCCCTTTGCCTGCCCCATACAATGTACCTTATAAGGGCATATATGGATTGCTCTTCAAGCATATTATTATGCCTGTCACTGCACTGTACTGCCCATACTATTTGGCATTTTAACTCCACTAGCTGCCTGCTCTGACTACCAGTCCTGTGGCACCTGTACCAAGTACATCGTGGGGCATGCACTACACTTGAGAAATTACCCTTCTTGTGGCACCTTCTTGGTCACAGGGATAGGTCATTCTTCGGAAAGGGGTGGGGGGGGGGGCTTTATACATTCTGTCTGCTGATTTTTCGGGCACCCCCTCTATTTTGCTCCCCAATTCTCTGCTGTGCATGTAAATTTGCTGGGGGAGGGGGGCTCATTCTTTTATCCATCTTTCATTGGGGAGGACACATTTTTCTATCTTATGTTATTAAAATTGAGGCAGACCCCTTACCCCCCAACAATGATTACTCCCATAGACCTTGAGTGAGGAGAGAAGGACAAACCTAAGTGCTATAGCCTGCTCAGAAAGCTGATAATTACCCCCTCCCCTCCAAACACTGGTACCACTACTACAGCTGTACTCAGGATGCACCCCTCCCCCCCGCCCCACACACATACTGTGGTACTACAATTGTAGCAGTGTGAGGCCGCTCTGGGGTCGTTATGGTAAGGATACTAGTAGGTGGGAGGTGCATAACACAACCTGTGGGCGGGTCCTAGTGTGTGGTAATCATAGCATAGGGCACAATATGGATGCGCTCTGGCGAGGACAGACCCCCTTTAAGGTAGCCGGCAGGTATAGGCTCAGAGTAACTACGATTTCACCATATTCCTACCATATGATCCTAAGGATATATAGTATCCAAAAGTCAAAAGAAAATCCTGAGGTTGTTCCTGAGATAATTGACCTTAAGGTTCACTGACATTATAGTAGGATCATATAGTGTTCTCCCACATATATTCCTCAAATGATATGAAAAGGTAACTGGCATAAACTCCCCAGTTATGTTGTTTCGGCTATTTCTGGCCCTTTTCAGGCTTATACCCCTACAGAATAACCAGTTTTGCACCAATGTATTCAAATTTTTGGTATATTTGAGAAAACATCCTAATAATTCGGGAAATCTCTATTTTTTGTGTATTGGCCCGATATTTTCCGTTTTCTGGCCCTGCAAAGGCCCAAAAAACCCTAAAAACGTCAAAAGCGCTAAAAATGACATGTTTTACATGTCTCCCATGTGTATTGAGGCAGTAACAGCTTATTCCTAATATCATTTTCTATTAGGTCTATGGTTTAGTCAATTGATTCACAAGGTTTTCACTAGATATGTTCCGTATTTTTTTCTCCACAGTCATTTAAGTGTGTTTTGTCAGCAAAATATTCAAATGTCATTTCAGGTTGATACCTCTATATAGTAAATAAAGAAGATCCACACAGTCTCTATTGTATCCCAGATTGTGAGGTAACTCTTGTGTCTTCTGCTGGAAAAAAGAAATTTTGAAAAATATCCAATTATCTTGCCTCCAGGAGCATATGTCTATTGGGATACATATTTTCCGTCACGGAGTCACCCGGAATATTCGTCACGGAGTCACCAGCCACCCTGATGAAAATTTAAACCTTCATAGAATTGTTAATACCCAATATATTTAAGTTATCTCTGGTTTTTCTGTGTCCTACCCACTCCCTCTAATGTTCTAATGCAAAAATCCACCATTTTTATGCTCATTTATACAAGAAATAATTTCCGTCACGGAGTCCCGGGTGACTCCGTGACGGAAAATAGGTTAATAGGGGTACTTTAGGCCTATACTGTGCAAATTTGGTCTAACCAGATATCATGATGCTTCATATTTCTTAAAGGACACATGATCAGGACACTGTAGAGTGAATTTAACCAATAATGGGACCATTTTGAGGAAACTAGGGTAAAGTTGAGAGTATGTAGTTGAAATGTTCATATTTCTGATAAATGTTCAAAATTCATCGGGCTGTATCTTAAAAACTATTATTCAGAGGATATCCATCCTTGGTATGCTTCAAGATATATGTTGGCCCAGCTTGTAAACAAAATTATTAGTTGCTGTGATGTATTTAAAACATAATATTCATGATCATGGATTTTTCGTCACGGAGTCACCTGAAAAAAGGTCAATAAACTTCACGAGGCGATAAAAAGTTAACCGCTAGGGTTAGACATGTATCAAAAATTGTTCCAGGGAGCCAAGACATATACCTTTCAGTATACTAAACTTGTTTAAACATATTAAGAACTTTCTGATTTGTCCTTCCTCTATCCTAAAACAACATGAGTCAGGAGTTTGAGCCAACTACATCTCGTTATGTAATATTATCTATCCAGATATTATGTTTTTCACATATGGTCCCGGGCATTTTTGTAAGGTTTTGGGTAATATAATAATATGGTTAGAAAATGGTCATGTTGGATAAATACATGTTCCTCCATGTCCAGCAACAACAGAATCCATGGTATAGTGGTGAAAGCATTTGCCGTGTAATCTCCAGGTCTTGGGTTCAGGGATAAACGGTTAGGACTACTTGTTCCTACTTTGCACAACCACTGAATGCCTTGTTGACAAGGCTCTCTATGCTTATGTCTACCATGGTTACCAATCAGCTCTGACCAATCAGGACTCAGGGATTTAGTCTGTGACCTCACTTCCTTTGTTGGGAGTAGCCCACTCTCCTAGCAGAGAGTGGGTTGAATGCCTTATAAGGAGCAGATGTTTAGGACTTAGAAAGAAATAAAGGAAGTGAGTGGGTCCCACCTTGAGAAGTGGGACTAATGAAGTGAGTTAGTTAGACTCTGTATGTTCGGTACATTTATAGTGGTTTTGACTTGAATGTCCCATCAGGTGTGACTTGTATGGAAAATCCAGAGGTTGATAAAATCAAGGTCTTGGGTTCGAATCTCAGCCACCCAAGCATTTTATCAATTTCGTCATGGCATGTGCTGACTTTGATAATATACGGGATACATTCAGGACAAATAAAAAGAAAGAAGTACATCTTGGAGAATTAAAGAGTCAACTTTATGCTCAAAATGTCCCCTCATAGATAGGAATTGTCAATGTCCACCATTTTCCAACTGAAAATGATGTCATGAGTCTTTTTACTTAATTCTCTATGCATGGTATCATGAAGACTTGCATCAGAGTTTCATCCGAGGATGTCATTTGTCCTCCACTGACAGGCAGTGGGCAGTGAGTGGACATGTTGGTGCCAATATTACCCTACAGTACCCTTGAGGTCAGTCTCAGACTGGGAGGATGTCACCTGTCCTCCACATGCAGGCCATGCCCAGAGAGCCGGCCTGCTGGGGCAGGTCAGTGACAGCTGCTGATATTGGTCTGACAATGTCTATAGAGGCAGATAAATTGGACAGTGGAAAATCAGCCTTTCAGTTCTATGCGCTCAATATATTATATCTACACAAATTCCCTTTTTGTGTATCATGTGAACCATTGCTGTAAAAGCAGTGACACTAAATCACTCAACTGCACACTCAAACTCTTTCTATGTGCAAAAACTAAAGATATAAATATTGTTAATAGACCACATGATAACATTTCAGGGTGGTTTAGCGTCATTGGTTTATATTTCATTGTTAGGACAATTGGCCCTCGGCACGTTTACCCTCCTGGCCCACTTTTGGCAAAGCTAACATTTGGCTCCCCCTTAAATTTGGCCCCTGGACATCCCCCCTCCCACAGTGGTAACTGTTCCAAGTTATTTCTGTCCGCCAAAAGAAAACCTACCCTCATGTGTCTACCATTCACACCGCTCTGTGTGTTTCATATGATATGCATGTATATTTACAGGCATACAAGTCAGATTGATTTCATTTAGTGCTAATATCCGCAAGTCCAGAGTCTCTTTCTAGTCAGTGTGATGGTATGTGCCGTGTGATGTATCTCGGAGCTGAAGTCATTCTTCAGATATAGAGCTTTCTACCTCCAGGACCTGCAAGTATAAAACATCATGTGTCATCATAAACATAAAAACCGGTTCTTATATAGGGCACTAGCAGGATGCAGTAATTCTACCTTGTGAGACCTTTAGCTGAAGCTGGTTCCTGGCATGTTCAAAATCGGAGTTTTAGGGGTCATAAACCTTTCAGTTTAGCCCTCTAGTGTGGGTCCTTAGGTCATCTGTTCAGATTGGGGGAGTGGTTAAGACTCTGGGTATGTATGTGGGCAAGTATGTAGGCAAGTAAGTCATTTGCAAGAAAAAGGCAATTAGGATCTAGCCTATGAGGAGCCATGGGCCTCTTTTAGAAAAATTGTAGTTCTGAAAATTTGATGAAGATCCAATGCAGGTGTGAACGGTCACACCTTTGTAAATATCAAACTGATTTGTCTATGATGACACATGGCTATTGCTGCAATGTCCTACTAATGATCCTGATAGAGCTAGATGGTTTATCCAAGGTCAAGGTCATTTTTCATGGTCATAGTTCTAAGGAAAATGTATGCTTTTCAAATTTTACCATATTACTTTGTTTTCTGTGGAAGAATGTAATCATATAGATGGGGACTTATGATATGAGGCCTTATTGTGCAGCCATTGTTAGGTTACATAATTAGGCTAATTAATTGTTTGCATTTAATCAGGCCAATAGCATTTAACTACTTATTGCATGTATCTTAGCTATATAAACTAAGAGTTCATTGTGAATAACAAATTACAATTTCTGGTATATCATCTTTGTTACAACACTTAGCCTACCCCTTGCTCTATGTCCCCTGCCCCCGTCCCCCGCCCCCTCTTAACTTCCCCCTGATCTCCGCTGATCTCTCTCTACTGACCAGGTGTATGTATCCTGTGCCATCCTGTCCTGCCATGTGCCACCCTGTCCTGCCTCAAAGTGCCCTGTACTGCCCTGTCCTGCCTTAAGCGCACACCCGGGCTAGCTCTCCTAGGTGCGCGTACAAACGTTAAGAGCGCAATCTTAACCTAAGAATTAAGATGGTCTTAATTGTCTTAAAATCAATTCTGACACTACTCCCTAGATGGCATCATTATGTTGATATCATGGGGGGCTCTGCCCCCCAACCCCCGTTTTTCTTTTCTTTTTTTTCATTCTGGTGAATACGACTTTGAAGACTAAGACTGTTAAGTTAAGACTTGATCAAGACCCGAAAGTGGGTGTTAAAAAGGGGGACTAAGACTTATTAAGACTTGATTAAGACCCGAAAGTGGGTCAGGGGTGCTGGAGTAAACCAGGAGGGAGGGGGGCATACATTAAGACATTTTAAGATGTCTTAATTAAGATTGCACTTTTAACGTTTGTACGCGCACCTAGGAGAGCTAGCACGTATTTGAGCCTTAAGCTGCCCTGTGCTGCCCTGTCCTGCCTTAAGCTGCCCTGTACTGCCCTGTCCTGCCTTAAGCTGCCCTGTGCTGCCCAGTCCTGCCTTAAACTGCCCAGTCCTGCCTTAAGCTGCCCTGTGCCATTCTGTGTTACGCTCCCAGTGGGCTCAACATTGAACCCCCATTGATGATGATTTATCAATGTTGATTCAAGGTTATGTGTCCCCTGGCCTGTGCTGCCATGCAGCACCATGTGCTTCCACTTGCTTTCCTGTGCCACCCTATGCTGCCCTGTGATACTCCATGTTCTGGACCGTGCTGCCAGAGACAGGCAAAAGTCGCTTTTAGTTGGTACCTTGCAAATGCCAGAATGGAAGTATGAGGGTCTGCAAATCCAAAAGGCAAATGTTTAACGTACAGGCCTCTGCAATTCCATGGGTGATTAGGAAATGCCATGGGTGCCTATGCAATTCCATCACTATACATTGTTGCCTGTACAATTCCATTGGTGTCTACGCAATTCCAAAGGTGCCTATGCAATTCCATTTATGCTTATGCAATTACATTCTGCTGCTCTGCCACTCTCACCACTGCCACTCTCCAAACTGCCTCTCTCGCTGCTGCAAGGTGTCTATGCAATTCTGTTATTGCCTATGCAATTCCATGGTTGCCTATGCAGTTCTATTGATGCCTATGCAATTCCATGGGTGCCTATGCAATTCCATGGGTGCCTATACAATTCCATTGGTGCCTATGCAATTCCATAGGTGTCTATGCAATTCCATAGGTGCCTATGCAATTCCATAGGTGCCTATGCAATTCCATTGGTGCCTATGCAATTCTGTTGATGTCTATGCAATTCCATGGGTGCCTGTGCAATTCCATTGGTGCCTATGCAATTCCATTGGTGCCTATTCATTTCCAAGGGTGCTTATGCAATTCCATGGGTGCTTATGCAATTCCACTGGGGCCCATGCAATTCCCTTGTGCCTATGCAATTCCACTCGGGCCCATGCAATTCCATGGGTGCTTATGCAATTCCATTGGTGCCTATGCAATTCTGTTGATGTATATGCAATTCCATGGGTGCCTGTGTAATTCCATTGGTGCCTATGCAATTCCATTGGTGCCTATGCATTTCCAAGGGTGCTTATGCAATTCCATGGGTGCTTATGCAATTCCACTGGGGCCCATGCAATTCCCTTGTGCCTATGCAATTCCACTCGGGCCCATGCAATTCCATGGGTGCTTATGCAATTCCATTGGTGCCTATGCAATTCTGTTGATGTATATGCAATTCCATGGGTGCCTGTGTAATTCCATGGGTGCCTATGCAATTCCATTGGTGCCTATGCAATTTTGTTGATGTCCATGCAATTCCATGGGTGCCTATGCAATTCCATTGGTGCCTATGCAATTTCATGGGTGCCTATGCAATTCCATTGGTGCTTATGGAATGCCATGGGTGCCTATGCAATGCCATGGGTGCCTATGCAATGCCATTGGTGCCTCTGCAATTCCATGAGTGCTTATGCAATTCAATGGATGTATCTAAGATGCCTTATGTCTTATGCCTAAGATGTCATGTACAGCCCCTGTGTAGTAGTGTGAGGCCACCATGCGTCATGTACAGCTTCTTATAGTAGTGTGAGACAGAAGCACCATGTATCATGAATGTAAACTACCTTGAGGTGTTTTCTCGAAGAGTTGACTCCCAGTTCTAGTACCTGTAGGTGTCAGCAGGTGGCTGCCTGGTGACGCACCCTAATGGCGCATGGTGTCACCACCGCCCACAGAGACCTGCCCTAATGTAACATGTGACCTTTACTGGCACGACATCTAGCCAATCAGCAGCCTCTCCCACACACCCAATGTCACTGAGCAGCTCAGGGCGCTGAGGGGTATGGTGTGGTACGGTGTGGTCCTGCTTCTTATCTCATCTACACACATCTCTCTCTGTAATCCCAGGTCCTTTCCAACGGATCAAAAGCAAAATGGTGGTATTTTAACACAGAAACAATATGGCTGTATATATCTTACACTGAAAAAGTAAACTCGTCCGCAGACCCTTTTAAATGACAAGGAAGCTAGTCTTCTAGCTGGAGTTGTCAGACAGAGGAACCACTGAGTATACTGTCACTGTGAATAACCTAAGGCTGTGTCTCACCAACTTGGGCCAATGTTTTTGTCTATGACAGGGTGGCGTCTATGACCGGGTGCCATTTATGACCGGGTAGTAAGGTTAAGGCAAATATAGTGCGGACAAAGTACATAGGGATTATATAAGAACCGCCATAAACTTTTTTGATCCCCTAACATATCACAGTATAAAAAAACACTAAAAAAACAACTTTTTATTTAGCCGGTCATAGACGACACCCAGTCATAGACGGCACCTGGTCATAGACGGCACCCGGTCATAGACAAACACATTGGCCCAAGTTGGTGAGATACAGCCCTAAAGGAGTGGTACTTTTTTAACAACAGGGGGGGCGTCGGTGGATTTTCGCGCGAGCGAGTCGAAATTCTTTTGGTCCCCCCATAGGAGGGGTCAAAATCTTTTTGGTCCCCCCCCTTAGGCAAGTTGAAATTCAGCGCTGCCAACCCCTTTGAGCTATAGTAACGCGCTGGTCTCCCCCTTCAAGGGGTCCAAATTTTTTTGGTCTCCCCCTTCAAGGGGTCCAAATTTTTTTGGTCTCCCCCTTCAAGGGGTCCAAATCTTTTTGTCCCCCCAAAATCCACCAAGCCCCCTAGTTAAAAAATGAGCACTCCCTAAAGTATTCATATAAGATGATTATTTGACAAGTTTAGATGCTTTGATTTTATCAGTGTATTATGTTAATCGTCAAATCGTGCTAATGATGACTGCCAAAGACTTTGGGTGACCATGCTTAACTCTACAGCAGGCAGCATGCTTCATCTGTCATGTTACCTTGATTGTGTATACATGTATCTAGGTGAGTAGGGGAGGGTTTCTGTCGTGGAAATATTATCTCTAGAGGCTACATCCACTATGGTTTCCCATTAAGAGGAAACCTTGCCACAATCGGAGCTGAACTAGTTCTTGTAAGTGACCTGAGGCTATTTCTGTTTTACCTTTTATCGTTAATTTGATAAAATCTGTGCTAACTTGATTACCTGGCAAGGGATCTTAGGGAGTTTGGTATGCACATGATCATTCTAGCCACCTCGATATGGATTTGGAAATTTAAAAAAGGGACCTTTAATGAGCTAATTACACATGCCTGGTATTCAAATGAACTTCAATTGCAGTTCTAAAAAGCCATGGTCAAAATAAGAACTTAATCAATGCGAAAATGAAAATCTTAAAGCATGGCAAGTTGATCTAAGATGGTCCAGCATTAAAGTAGCTTATAATACATTCAGTTTCCATGTATCCTGAACATTAAAATAC
This sequence comes from Harmothoe impar, assembly GCA_947462335.1. NCBI lineage: Eukaryota > Metazoa > Annelida > Polychaeta > Phyllodocida > Polynoidae > Harmothoe > Harmothoe impar. The sequence goes on from OX381714.1 coordinate 22,252,829, forward strand.
AATTTTGATGTATAATGGACTTTTAACCTTTATCATAGTAACCACAGAACATTTATATAGGATCTAGCAGTCACACTGGGTGCACTGTAAATAGTAACTGTGTGTACACAGTATAATCCTCTGTAGTCCTACAGCAAGTACTGTAGCTTTACAGCAGATTCTACTGTTTACCTACAATAACCTGTAGAAGTGTCAACTGTATACTTACAAAATGGCAACCAACTGTTTACAGTGTGTGCACTGTAACAATAGTATATGGTGACAAAGGGTGCATCGCATGTGGTTGTTCAAAATTACCTTGCCTTATCATGAATGCCTGACAAAGTGAGGATGGAGGAAACCAGTACTCAAAGCATGTAAAAAGAACTGAAAAAAGAGAACAGGGACAGCATTTCTATAAAGCAAAGGCCACAACTGCTCTTGCACAAGATTTGGGATTTTGGAACCCAAATTATAAGAAGTAGGCTAAATTATTGATTATAAAATGTATCCATATGATTATATGCATGAGGAAAATAATCATTACTAACTATAGACCACAGCTGTCTATATACCAACCATCTTTCTGAGAGGCGAGTCACACTAAGAGGAGAAAATATCATTGCCCCAGGGTTTTATTCTTTGTCAGACTCATTACCACAAGATGTCTTGCTCTTATCTACCTGCTTGGCTCCTACCACAATACGTTGTGTGAGACAGGTAATACCACAAGTGGTGATTGGTCTGTCAGCACCGTGGCTCCCCTCTACATGCAGACTTTGAGTAATCACACAGTTGATTGATGCACAAGATGATATATTGTTATCATCTCATTAGGGACTCATGTCTTCCAAATATAGGTGCTTCACTACTATTCATCTGTATAGGTTAGGTTTAACCAGATGGCATGACAATACTGCTCAGCAATATAGATCATAAGTCCAGAGTCATTGACTCTGTGACAGCCAATGGTTTTATATGATTCATCAGCATTCAGATTTAGATCATTGCTTCATCATATAATGAACAGCTACAAATCTTCGTGATCTGAGATAATTCCAAACGATTCATGCTGAAAATTATTAGATTCTTCGATAATTCTGGCCAAGCATCACACATACCCATATACAACACACACACACACATCTAACCATACTAAAGGTGTTTGCATAAATCACTGCATATTCGCAGGATAAAGTGAAATGATAATCAACCATCAGCCCAACCACAAAAGAAAAGGCCCTCTCCAGCCCCACTACCTATGCATTGTCTATTTATGGCAGTGAAGGACTAGGTACTGACAGGACTCTTACTTAACTGACGGTACCTACTTAACTAAGTATCACAAACACTTTTACCTATAGTTTTGACAGGAGTAACTGTAAGACTAAGTACCATCAGGACCCTTTACTTGATTGGGTCTGGGCAGGACCATCCTCTGTGAACTGCTATGGCTATAGTAGAGTAAATATGTAACAATTTCAGCAGGTATTTGGCACCTGTGGCAGAAAACATGAAAAGTTGCACACCGGGTCTTTACATAATACTGAAGTCATATCAAAGAGGATACATGATTTTTGAAGAGTATTTCCACATGAAAATATACATTAAACTCAAAAAGTATAAAAATGAAGAATAAACCAATAAAACATCACACATGTTAATTAGAAGGGCTTACACCTTATAACAGGGGTGAACTAGGGTAATATGATAATGCTGATTCCAAATCTGCTATCTGTATGATGGTATCTAGAAATGATCAAGGTCAGAATCAAGGTCAAAGGTCAGAAATCCACTAAACATCAATACATGTATAAGAAAACACTAGCATGGTCATCTGCTCTGTCTCTTTGTGTGTCTGCCTGTCTGTCTGTGTGTCTGTCTATGTGTCTGTCGGTGTGTCCCTTCACTGATAATAATACCCATCTGCCCATAGTCAGTAGTGACTATACCACATTATTTTGGCTCCTGTAGTCAGGGGACTATACAACTTAGCCACATATCAGTCATAAGAATAGACAGGAGTGACTATATTTGGATCACACAAATTGATGATGTCACAGGAATGTGTGCACAGGAAACAGTTAGGATTGAAAATTTAATGCTCAACTGACTTCAGGTAGGCACATCTTATTCATCTAAATCACTCCTTTACACATTTCCCTGTGTATTAGATTGTGTGTTAATGTTGAGCATGCTTACATCATAGAACACATAGATTCTCAAGTTTAATTAAAATTAGCATGTACTTTTGTCCAAATTCTGATCATGTAATGGTGGATCTCTAGGCATCTGGACTAGGATGTACAGAAGTGTACAGGATAAAGGGTCATAGTGTGCTAGTCATATGCCCCATCCTCATCCCCTTGGACATCTATTCCCTGGAATTCCAACCCCTTGGACACCTAGCCCTTGGGGCATCCACTTCCTGGGACACCTACCCCTAGACATCAACCCCCTGGACATCTAGCCCCTGCGACATCTACCCCATAGGACATCTACCCCCTAGGACTTTGATCCCCTTGGACATTTATCCCCTGGACATTTACCCCATTACAACTTCTATTCCCTAGGACATCCACCCCCTTGGACACCTACCTCTGGACATCTCCCCCCTGGGACATCTACCGCCTGGGACATCTACCCCCTCTACCCTCTAGGACTTATACCTGGGGACATCAAGCCCCTGCATTTGCCCATATGGTTGAGTCATATCATGTGAAGGTGAGGTGCGAGGGGGTAGATTTCTCCAGGGGTAGAAGTCCAAGAGAGTAAAGGTTCAGGGGGTAGATGTGCGAGGGAGTGGATGTCCTAAGGGGTAGAAGGCCTGAGGGGGTTAAGTCCAAGGGTTAGAAGGCCAAAGGGGTAAAGATCCTATGGGATAGATATCCTAGGGAGTAGATGCCCTAGGGGGTAGATGGTAGGCCCTGCGGTAGATTCTAAGGAGTAGACTCCAAAGGGAATCTTGCCCTGACAGCCTTCCGGTGCACTCCAAAGTACTGTAATACCCTGCTTTGCCACACCCGACCTTGTCCTGCCTTGCTCTACTCTGCTCTACTCTATTTTACTCTACTCTGCCTATTCTGCCTTACTCTGCCTGGCTCTATTCAACATGACTATGCTCTGCCTTACTCTACCTGACATTGCCTTACCCTGCATCACTCTACCTTGCACTGCCCTGCTCTCGTTTATATTACTATGCTTTACCTTCCTCTGCCTTACCCTGCATTACTCTGCCTTTTTCTACCCTACTCTACTCTACATTACTGTGCTGCTCTGACTTTCCTTGCCCTGCCCTACTCTGCCTGGCTCTATTCTACATTACTCGGCTCTGCCTTACTCTGCTCTGCTTTACATTACACTTCTCTTCCTTGCTTTGCCCTTCTCTGCTTTACATTACTCAGCTCTGCTTTACCCTGTCCTGCTCTGCCTTGCTCTACTCTACGTTACTGTGCTCTGCCTTGATCTGCCCTGCTCTACTCTATATTACTCTGCTCTGCTTTGTCCTGCCTTACTCTGCCTGGTTCTATTCTCCATTACTCTGCTCTGCCTTACTCTGCCCTAGAGAGTATGCAAGATATATCTACCCAATAACCAGTAACATATATGACATACATGTATGTTTACATTTACATGACCAAACACCAACATCCATGTGAGCAGTATTATCCTGTCTTTGTCTAAAAAGTGCTAAGTATGTTCATGCATTAAGGACAATGGTTAAGGACTAAATCGAATGAATTATGCCATTAGGAGTGCTAGTTTATGATTTATGTCAACATGTCATATGGAAAGGTTTTAACAACCAAGATGTGTTATTATGATGAGGGTTTGTTGACCTATAATGCACAACAGGTTTGACCAAATGACTTCGTTGGTTAGTAGAAAGCAGTAATGAATATATGCAAATTACCACCTAATTATGCATAGCCATTCATCTGAACACTACCTTTTCACATGCAATAAATACATGTATATTGGTTTCTATCATTAGGATTATCCTTTGAATTTTATTCCATTCTAAAATAAAAAATATATATTCTTAAAGAATTAAAAGTAAATTTTTTACTTTATTTTTTCAATGTCATTTTACATGTAGTCACATTAATAAATATGAATGTATCCTCTTAGAATCGGGTTCAGCATGTCTTAAAACCCCTGTATACCAAATTTCATGCTTTCTGCCGGAAGTGCCAAACCATTTCACATATTTCTTGTACTACTACTACTTCCTGCATGGGGGCGGTAGCTATAGGTGACTAAGTATGACACTGCTCTTTGAGGCGCTATGTCTAATTGAGTGCATATTACATCTTATACACCATGATCCTCTTACACCATGCTCTATTTTTACCCATTCCTTCTGTTCCCTCTGTTTGCACCGCACACCAGGAAATTATCTTCGCCACTGGAGTGAGGACCATAATGATTTCTGTCCTTTTCATTGATTATTTATAGCTAGCGAAAGATTTTCTTTCTCTGGCCTACTTGAGGTGGTACTGGCTGGTTTACACAAGGTCTGCTGAGCTAGGACAAAACTGATTACTCACTATAATGATGTATCCATTATTAACTTGTATTAATACATCATATTACCTTTCTGTGGATTGACAGGTCCTCCTTTGTCAGATTTATTTAGTTAAATAAGGTGCTAGCAGATTGTGTGAAGTAAATAAGGAGATGTTGCTGTCAAATTTTGTCAGGTAAATAAGCAGATTGTGTGAGGTAATAGCTGATGCTGTAAGTACTCATGGCTCACAGTTTGGTGATGGCAATGGAGATATGAAATTACTATACAGCACTTACAGAAAACTCTGTCTATATTACAGAGTAATAAGTGCCCATTCCTCCTGGTCAGACAATAAGGTTCCTAATATATATATATCTAGATCCCAGGAGAGTTCACCATAGCATCATATATGGACTTATATGAAGTTTGGGTGTAGGTCAGTTTAAAAGAAACTTAGCCCTTTAAGGATGGCATTATGTCATCATGAAAAGTTGTGCTGTCAGTTATTCTGCTCTTAAATGGCTGTGTCTCACGACCTTGGGACAATGTTTTTGTCTCTGACCGGGTGTCGTCTCTGACCAGGTGCCGTCTCTGACTGGGTGCCGTCTCTGACCGGCTTGTCTTGATAAGGTCAAAATACTAGCAGCAGGAGGCTAATTATGATTATAACTATGATTATATAACAACCGCCATAACGTTTTTCCAAATCCTTTAAATATATATGAGTATAATTCCTTTTAAAACACCTTTTTTTGACACCTGGTCAGAGACGGCAGCTGGTCAGAGACGGCAGCCGGTCAGAGACGGCACCCGATCAGAGACAAAAACATTGTCCCAAGGTCGTGAGACACAGCCAAATGGTTATGGATGTGCTTGATTCTTAATAATGTATAAATGTAGCACTGGAGCCAAGGCTATATATTTGGTCCATGCTGGCCCTATGGCTTCACCACAGGGAGAATATGCTACTCCCTAACACATGCCGTCCTCAAAGGGTAAAGGACCTTGCTGCATTAGTTGCAAAAACTGCCTCTGCCCGCTGACACACCACTCAGGCTGTGGTAACTACTGACAGTTTTACACAGAGTGAAAAGAAGGACAGTAGAGCCAGTCAGTAAAACCTTGGTCGATATATCTACTAGTAGATAGCTGTCACCACCCCCGGCATACTTAAGGTGCTCAGTATGTATATTAGAAAAGCTAACACTGTGATGAACACGAGAGAATGTAGGGGAAGGCAATGAAGCAGTGCCACAGCAAGATGCGTTCATATCGGCTAAGAACAAAATTGGAAATAACTTCTGTTCAATTTACTTTTTCGTTATACACTAACCAACAAAGTATAGCGGTCTTTTTGATACCATTTATCAAGATGAGTTCCACTGGAAACTTCTGTAAAGGGAATTGTCTAACATGATTATTAATCAGCTAAATGCTTTGGCAAAAACCCAGGTGACCCAGGATTGTTTGACAGAATTTTTGAATACCCTGAGAAAGGATATCTCAGAGAAGATTGGAATTTTATCGCAAGATAATGATAAATTGCAAAAGGAGCAATTAAAATTGAATGTAAGATGCAATGTCCAACTACGTAAGATTGGCAATCTTGAAGCTAGAATATCCTCTTTGGAGGTGGATCGCAAGAAGAAAAACCTAGTTATTGAAGGTAGAAAAGAAGAAGAGGGCCTAAACTTGCACACACAAATAGATAAGTGGCTCTAAGCAATTGGAGTTAATTTCTCGAGTGATAACATAGATGCGTGTTATCTCTTGGGAATCAAAAGAGAACATCAGAGGAAGCCAAGACCAGTTATGGTGAAACTAAACTCAGTTCGCCAGAAACAGAGAAGCTATTCTTAGATCTCCAACCTCGAAGGCAAAGATCAGTGGAAGAATACATCAATTGGGGATGATCTTTCTTCAGTTGAGTTGAATGCAAAAAGAAATCTTGCCCTTGCCTGATATTGCAAGTCGCAAGGAAAAGAAGCAAAAATAGCTGGAAACACAATCACGGTGGATCACCATGAATATGCCTTTGCTCAAATTGATTCCATGCCAGAAGAAATCAACATAAAAAAATCAAGACTGTAAAAAGCAAGGAAGGCACCTTGTTTGATAGTGAGTTCAGTTATTTATCTCCAGATAACACCAGTGAGATAATTCATGAGGGAGATAAATACATCTCTGCAACAAGTTCCTTTTTGTCGCAGCAAGCATTATTCAGAGGGAACAAAGTCACACCTCTTGAGATTCAGTTGGCTACTTCTGTTACTGAAGTTAAGTCAATTGCCTCTACAATTGCTAGGAATCCTAAATGGGACATCAAACAGAAGCGCAAGACCATTATGACAGCAAAGCAGTTAAAAGTTGACCAACATAATGATTTAAAGGACACTCTAAAGGCTGTTTGACAAGCTATGGTGCGGCGGGATGGTGCTTTCCCAAGAAAATATATCACAATAAACTCTATTACAGGGAAACATGTTTTGGGAATTGTCTAACGTGATTATTAATCAGCTAAATGCTTTGGCAAAAACCCAGGTGACCCAGGATTGTTTGACAGAATTTTTGAATACCCTGAGGAAGGATATCTCAGAGAAGATTGGAATTTTATCGCAAGATAATGATAAATTGCAAAAGGAGCAATTAAAATTGAATGTAAGATGCAATGTCCAACTACGTAAGATTGGCAATCTTGAAGCTAGAATATCCTCTTTGGAGGTGGATCGCAAGAAGAAAAACCTAGTTATTGAAGGTAGAAAAGAAGAAGAGGGCCTAAACTTGCACACACAAATAGATAAGTGGCTCTAAGCAATTGGAGTTAATTTCTCGAGTGATAACATAGATGCGTGTTATCTCTTGGGAATCAAAAGAGAACATCAGAGGAAGCCAAGACCAGTTATGGTGAAACTAAACTCAGTTCGCCAGAAACAGAGAAGCTATTCTTAGATCTCCAACCTCGAAGGCAAAGATCAGTGGAAGAATACATCAATTGGGGATGATCTTTCTTCAGTTGAGTTGAATGCAAAAAGAAATCTTGCCCTTGCCTGATATTGCAAGTCGCAAGGAAAAGAAGCAAAAATAGCTGGAAACACAATCACGGTGGATCACCATGAATATGCCTTTGCTCAAATTGATTCCATGCCAGAAGAAATCAACATAAAAAAATCAAGACTGTAAAAAGCAAGGAAGGCACCTTGTTTGATAGTGAGTTCAGTTATTTATCTCCAGATAACACCAGTGAGATAATTCATGAGGGAGATAAATACATCTCTGCAACAAGTTCCTTTTTGTCGCAGCAAGCATTATTCAGAGGGAACAAAGTCACACCTCTTGAGATTCAGTTGGCTACTTCTGTTACTGAAGTTAAGTCAATTGCCTCTACAATTGCTAGGAATCCTAAATGGGACATCAAACAGAAGCGCAAGACCATTATGACAGCAAAGCAGTTAAAAGTTGACCAACATAATGATTTAAAGGACACTCTAAAGGCTGTTTGACAAGCTATGGTGCGGCGGGATGGTGCTTTCCCAAGAAAATATATCACAATAAACTCTATTACAGGGAAACATGTTTTGGGAATTGTCTAACGTGATTATTAATCAGCTAAATGCTTTGGCAAAAACCCAGGTGACCCAGGATTGTTTGACAGAATTTTTGAATACCCTGAGGAAGGATATCTCAGAGAAGATTGGAATTTTATCGCAAGATAATGATAAATTGCAAAAGGAGCAATTAAAATTGAATGTAAGATGCAATGTCCAACTACGTAAGATTGGCAATCTTGAAGCTAGAATATCCTCTTTGGAGGTGGATCGCAAGAAGAAAAACCTAGTTATTGAAGGTAGAAAAGAAGAAGAGGGCCTAAACTTGCACACACAAATAGATAAGTGGCTCTAAGCAATTGGAGTTAATTTCTCGAGTGATAACATAGATGCGTGTTATCTCTTGGGAATCAAAAGAGAACATCAGAGGAAGCCAAGACCAGTTATGGTGAAACTAAACTCAGTTCGCCAGAAACAGAGAAGCTATTCTTAGATCTCCAACCTCGAAGGCAAAGATCAGTGGAAGAATACATCAATTGGGGATGATCTTTCTTCAGTTGAGTTGAATGCAAAAAGAAATCTTGCCCTTGCCTGATATTGCAAGTCGCAAGGAAAAGAAGCAAAAATAGCTGGAAACACAATCACGGTGGATCACCATGAATATGCCTTTGCTCAAATTGATTCCATGCCAGAAGAAATCAACATAAAAAAATCAAGACTGTAAAAAGCAAGGAAGGCACCTTGTGTGATAGTGAGTTCAGTTATTTATCTCCAGATAACACCAGTGAGATAATTCATGAGGGAGATAAATCTCTGCAACAAGTTCCTTTTTGTCGCAGCAAGCATTATTCAGAGGGAACAAAGTCACACCTCTTGAGATTCAGTTGGCTACTTCTGTTACTGAAGTTAAGTCAATTGCCTCTACAATTGCTAGGAATCCTAAATGGGACATCAAACAGAAGCGCAAAACCATTATGACAGCAAAGCAGTTAAAAGTTGACCAACATAATGATTTAAAGGACACTCTAAAGGCTGTTTGACAAGCTATGGTGCGGCGGGATGGTGCTTTCCCAAGAAAATATATCACAATAAACTCTATTACAGGGAAACATGTTTTGGGATCAATCCTGGAGGATCTCAGGGATTCATACAACAATTGACTTTGAATTATATTGCCCTATAAGCATTATCATATGATATATTGATACATTCAGTGGGGTCGTTAGCAGTTGACCTAGCACAAACTGACATGAAGGCGGCGGGGCGCATATTTTGAAAATTTCGGAATGTCAACAATGCGTCCATGGATACGTCATATGTGAGGAGTGACGCCTGGATGCCTGTGACGTCATCACCCCGCTAGTTGGATACGTCAACATTCCAGACATCCATTCACCATCACTGGCATTTTGCCATTGAATTTATTAGTGATTCGACTCATTGATTAATTTGACAAAATGCCACATAAATACAATGACAATTGCCAACACCCATTGATACCGTCTCTGATGTATTTCACGAGTGGGGGGCTGGGGCATTATCCCATGAAGCCGCAGGCTGAGTGGGATGCGCCCCAGCCCCCATGAGTGAAATACATCAGAGCGGTATCAATGTAGTTGGCATTTGTGTTTGTTTTTCATTTGAAGCCATTTAGTGAAGGAAAAAAACCCAGCTTTTTCTTAGCCCATTCAATACGGCCACATTGTATTTAATGGGGGGCATCGAATACAGCCTTCCAGTGCTTAAGCATAGGATATATTGTATTTCCAAAAAAGATAGGATATTAACTGTTCTTGCGAGTTCAGACAGGAATACATGAGCATTTACAGCCTATACCAATAAACCATGGACAGGAAGGGGTTAAAAAGTGGGTAGACTAGTAGTATTATTGGGCTGGAGGCACATTCTAATTCAAATTGATGCAACTAAATCTTAACGTTATATTAAATGTGCAAATGTTAGTCATCTCAAATGAGTTCAATTTAGTGTAAGCAGTTATTATATGACAAAAGATTGTGAGACAAACAAGTACTAAGATATAAATGTGTTGCTTCAGTACTGTATAACTTAAAGGATTGATGGATCGTATACACAGCTTACCGAGCGTGCTTTCATCACTGCTTGATAGCAGGACATAAACATGTCACAAAAAGTAGCAATAACTGGATGGTTATTGCCTTGTTTATGTAATACAATCTGCAATACCTCTCCCTGATACGTTCAAACCAATATGCAGCCACGTGATGTGACCAATAGTCACAGAATGGTCCTGTATGATAGCAGCTTTATGTGGGGATTGTAGTGGATGTGGTGTGCTCATTGCATGGATTACTAGACAATAAAGGTGTGCGTGATCTGTTGTTGTGAGGCTGTCGATGCAACTAGGTCAGAATCCTGATATTGCTGCAGCATCTGGCTGCAGCATGTTGGGACACAATAAGATTAGTGTGAGTTATTACCAAATAGTTGAAGCCGTTTTACAATTAAAGTGCTTCAAGGCATGGCTCAACAATTAATAGAGGAAGTGTTTCCTCCTGTGTTGGATGGGGAGAATGTATAGCTCATGTATGGCTCAACAATTAATAGAGGAAGAACTCTTTTGCTATATTTGTATAAAGCCATTGTCCATGTTTCTTGGTATTAGTTCAGGCTGGCAGAATAGGGAGAGTACATCCCAGTGGGCACAGAACATTGAATCAACATTGTTAAATGGTTGTCAATGTTGATTCAATGTTGTTGCAATGTTGATTCAACGTTGGACTGAATTTGTGCCCACTGGGATAGACTGGCCTCCGAGAGGTAGGGAGGGAGAGTAGGTTGATTTCCTTAACCAGGCCACTTCTGCGTTTAAAGTGGCATAATCATCGAGCGTATCCCATTTACAATTCTAGTACTGTTCTAGTCTACTATGTGGTTAAGTGAGAGTGGTGAGACTGCCCCTTTAATGGCCAAAGGATCCCCATTGAACACCATTTCCTAGAATAAAAAGAAAGTCTTGAAAAAATCTTCAGCATATCATCAGCGGTTCTAGGCTCAGCCTAACGTCTATTGTATTTGAGGTCTTTATTGTATTTGGGTGATACCTTCATGATCAGCACTTTGGAACTGTTTAGCTACGGCATGATGCAGAGTAGGTGGGTTGGAAACAACAGGTTTTTCAGAGAGGTTCTGGCAGCACTCTCAATGAAATGGTTTCAGAATGCTTTGACATCGTATCATAAACAGATAAAGGCTCCTGCTTGATTCAGGGCCCGATGGCTGCTGCTGTATTTGTAGTGTACGCATTTAGGTGTTAGTAGTATAGTATGTATCGGAACGGGACTATAGTTAAGTACTGTTTATTACTCAATCGACCTGCAGCCAATCAGAGGCCTCCATTTGGTCACGTGACCGGAAGTGACCTACTTAGGGGATTAGTGGTGAGGTCACGTGACCTAGTTAGCCAATCAGAGGCCGCCATTTGGTCACGTGACCGGAAGTGAGGTCATATGACCTACTTATGGACCGGAAGTGACGTCATATGACCTACTTAGGGGACCGGAAGTGACCTACTTTAGGATCACGTGACCGGAAGTGACCTGATGAGTCACGTGACCGGAAGTGACGTCACATGACCTAATGGCCAACCGGAAGTGAGTGACCTGATTGAGGATCACGTGACCGGAAGTGACCTGATTGATCACGTGACCGGAAGAAGAAGAAGAAGAAGTGACGTCACGCGACTTAATGAAGAGATGAGCGTCTTTAAGGGGTCACGCGCTTTAAAATGTGATATCTTTTTTTTTGGAGGAGGAGGAGGAGGAGGAGGAGGAGGAGGAGGAGGAGGAGGAGGAGGAGGAGAAGGAGGCGAGTCTCTTATTTTTTTCGGTAAACTAATAAAAAACACTACGATAAGTTTTTTTTTTTTTTTTCATTTTTTATTGTTTTACGAGCGACTGGAAGTGACTTATTGAACTAGGTAGAAGCGTTCTTTAGAGTGTATAAAGGGGGGGGGGGGAGGGGAGGGGAGGGGAGGGAAGGGGAGGGGGGCCCCTTTAAGATGCATGGGGAGGGGGGCGCTTTTAGGATGCATGGGGCAAGTGGTGGGGGGGGGGAGGGGGGGAGGGGGGAGGGGGGCACTCTAGGGGGGTGGGGGGGCACTCTAAGGAGCGTTTGTCTCTTTTAAGAAAAAAAGAAAAGAAAAAGATTTCAATCGAGAGACACGCTTCTTCCTCTCGAGAGGAAGAAGCGTGTCTCTTCGTTTTTTTTTGTTTATCACGTGCTTCGATGAGGCGATCAGCTGCGACTGGAGGAAGTGACACTTTAAGAGGGCGCGCGTCTTAATTGTTATGATATTTTTTTTTTACTTACTAATAAAGAAGACGTATGAAAATAAAACACAACAATTCACATGTCCGTCATTCTCGTTGTTTCTTGCTTGATAAAGTCAAGTAATATCGCGATGCCGAGGTCAAACTTTCCCATGTCCTCAGTCAACACTCGAAGGAGTTCAAAAGGTGTACCGCCGGCACCGTCAGCTTCATCTTGCCACATTTTCAACACTCGGAAGGCCCACTCAGCGGGACTTCCTCCGTATTCGCATTCTTCAGCGATCTTATCTAACCTCTCAGGCGACAATTTTAAATGGTCCCCCACCTCTTTCCACCTGCTAACTAGACGTCTGCCGAGGGTGCCCAAGTGCTTATGCATCGCGCGCGAGTCGGGGTTTTCGAAATCCAACCCCTGTCTGTGGAGAAGGGACATCCACTGAGCCAACAGTTCCACGCGTCTAATGCGGGTGAAGACGCGACCGAGCTCTCCCCATCTATGACGATGCGGGGTTTCACCCCACCAGACTCGGAACATCGCCGTACACAGCTCCTCCGGTGTCTTGACACTGCGCTCTACTAGAGCATCCATACGGGCGGCGGTAACTTTTAAGCTACTGCCCAACTCTCTCCAACAGCCGCTCAACTCTTTACCTAGTTGACGAAGCAAGGCGTCGCTATAGGCTAACCGCCGCTGTCCTACCTCTCTGTTCTCCCCATCGGTCTGCCTCGCGCGTCTCACGTCGTCAAGCTGCATTAACTTTTTTTCAGGTGGACAAGGCGGTGAAGGCGAGCTTGAAAGTGGAATAGCTTGAGCCATCTCATCTCGTCTTGGCGGTGGCGGCGGCGGCGGCGGCGGCGGTGGCGGCGGCGGCGGCGGCGGTGGTGGCGGCGGTGGTGGTAGTAGACGTTACTGTGGTCAGAGGCGATATGGTTTTTTTCCAACAGAAATCAGAGCTTTTTATACAGAGGGAGTTTAATCCCATTTCCAACAGCACTCCAGCTGTGTAGCGACCTGTCCGCATGACGCTTTTTCAACCGCTCCGCTCCTTAAGAGCTTAGATGACGAGGGGTGTGTCATCGCTATCCGTGGAGACCAGCTGAAAACGGTGTTTCTTCCTCATCCATAGCCTTACCTCCTACCCCCTACCTGAGGACGTCTCCCTCCCTCTGACATTCATTGTAACAAACGTCAGAGGTCAGGTGAAAATCGGATTTTTTTCATGCACAGCCTTAGTCAGCTGTCACCCCTCCCTATTGAACTAGCCGGCCGCCGCCTGGCCGGCCCGGTCTACTCACCACGGCAGGAGGTGGTGATTTTTTTTTTGTCTTACACTTAAGTCGCTCACCACATGCACACGCCTCTACTCACAGACAGACACGTTCGTCTTAGGGGGGTCCTGCTTCACGCCACACGCCTCCTGTAGTTTTTTTTTGTATACACACTCTAAGCTCATCACCGTTAATCCTTTATACAGCTAACGCGCGCTGAATGGCTGAACAGGGTGGTAAGTGGCTTAGCTCATGACAGTGAATCCCTCAAAAAAAAAGAGGGGAAAGGGATCCAGCTGAAAACGTCATACCTTATGTCTTTGTGAATGGCCGCCGGTCAGTCGACGGCAGCAACCGGTTAATCCTTTATACAGCTAATGCGCGTTGAATTGCTGAACAGGGTGGTAAGCGGCTTAGCTCATGACAGTCGATCTCTCAAAAGGGGGGAAAGGGATCCAGCTGAAAACGTCATGCCTTATGTCTTTTGTTTCTCTTTGTGAATGGCCGCCGGCCAGCCGGCGGCAGCTGAACAGGGTCAGTAAGTAGCTTAGCTCTAGAAGCGAGAAGGCGTATATAAGGGGTCTGGAAACCTCCATTCACTCACTCATTCTTTTGCTGCTCTCTACAGTCACCACCATGAGCAAAAGACAACACCTAGCGCCGTCCAAGAACAAGAAGACTACGCGGAACAGCGCTCGTTTAGCGTCAGTGCCTCCTCTTGCTACTGAAAATGAGACTACCGCCGCAGCCGCTTGGTCTTATCACCCTCCCGCTGTAGCGAGCGCTCGCGGCAGTAGTAGTAGTAGTAGCAGTAGTAGTAGCAGTAGTAGTAGTAGTAGTAGTAGTAGTAGTAGTAGTAGTAGTAGTAGTACTACTGGTAGTAGTCGTCGTGCTAGCGACGTTGTTACACTCGCGACGGTACACGTTGCTGCTAAGCGCGCTGCCGCTGCTACTGCCGCCCCGCCTGCTGCGGCTCCACCACTACATCGACCGACGCCCTCGACGCCGCTCGCGCTGAGAGTGACAGCTATTCGGACACTCAGCCCCTAAACCGAGAAGAAGAGGAGGAGGAGGAGGAGGAGCAGCAGCAACAGGGTGAGACAGAGAACGACGCTGACGACGAGGCGTACGAACAACCCGAAGGGAAAGGGGTGGGCGGTACGTTTTTCGGCTTCCCTCTTCGACCTTTCGACCTCACTTCCTCCACTAGTAGCGTCCCGTCCGGTCCGTGGCGACTGCCCTCACCGCCACCTTACGAGGGCGGCGGCGCTTCATCTTCTACCGCTACACTCAGCACCGACGGCGTGTGGCTGCGCTGTTCCAACAACGAGGCCTCGGATACCACCAGCGCTGACGCTGCTCCTGCTATCGGTTCTGCTGCTGATTCAGCTCACGCTGATGGTGTTACTCATCCTGCGGGTGTGAAACGTTCTAAGGTGAGTTCCAGAACAACAAGGCCTAGTAAGAAGAGAAAAATACAAGAAAAAGAACGAGATGGACGAGAAGAAGCAGAGAAAACCTTCTCCCGTCTTCTCGGGTTAGAGTTCTGCTTAGACGGAGCTTTGACGCTGGAGATCTGGGAGGACGTGGCTAGACTGTCTAGGAGGCCGCGCTACACAAAAGACGGCCAGGTGAAAGAGGCGTCTCTGACCAGAAGCAAGCGAGTGCACTTCACGGCCGACGCGCTGCGCGAGCTAATAGCACGCATCGCCGATATCCGCGCAGTGGTGCGCATACGCGACACAGCGGCCGCGCAAGGAAAACCTAATCACACCCCCTTGTTCGCAGTGCTGGATGAGGAGGGCGGAGTGTACGCAGCTGTGAGCTACTACAGCGGTAAGAACCTCGTCCACGTGCGCAAGTACGAAGGTCCTGACAAAAAACCCACACAGCAGGGAGTGACGCTGTCCGCCAGAGCGCTCAAAGAGTTGGATGACAAAACAGAGATCATTCTGAAATATCTCGGCATAGATTCGGAATGAGAGACGCTCAACGCTCAGGCGCGCACACACACACACACACACACACAGCGTTTGACGTACGCTGTATGAGACAGACAGACGGATACACAGACAGCAGACAGAAAGATAAATAGATAGATAGATAGACAGATAGATTGATAGATAGATAGATAGTTAGACGGCTAAGTAGTTGGTAACTGAGTGAAAAAAAACATGACACAGTACGTATGCGAAAAGTGTTTCAAAATGTTTAAAAGACCGTACAACCACGAGAGACACGTAGAAAATTGTAGAGTAGTACCTAAGTTTTGCCCTCTATGCGGCGAAGGCGATTGCCGAAAGATCGCCTGTCGACGCGAATCTCTGGACGGGGTGACCGTCCCTCCGCGCATATGTGCTGTACCGAACGGGGAGGAAACGTTCACGGCGAATTGGCCTGCAATACAAACGGGCGTCAGGATGCACGGGACTCGCGTGAGTGTAACAAACTTCAGGCTACCAACCGGCGAGTTGAGTGACGCTGTAGATACTATGCGTCGCATTCACTTGACACAAAGATTCAGATACAAAGTGGGTTTCTCGGTAGGCTTACTCTTACAACACAGAGAAGACAAGAGCAAACTGCGCTACTTTCACGCCTCCCAGAACAACGCAACTCTCATACAACCGCTCCCTACTATAACTAATTCAGAAACTTTGGAAGAGCTCCTCTCAAAGATGGAAAACACCGTCGCTTGCGAGGAAGTACGGAAACTTTGCGACGCTGACACCAAGTGGCACGTTCTTTTTCCTACCAATTTGAACATTTGCGTTTACATGGGACCGGGGGAATTCCCCATAGGCGGTAGGATCACTCAGGCCGGTCGAGTTGGAAAGAGAAGCGGCGTGTTAGATTTTCCCAACAAGGACAACCTCTGCATCTTCCACTGCATTTCCTTTCACTTATACAACACCAGCAAGCGCGCTTCAGATTTGTTACGTCAGTTCTGTCCCGCTGCCACACCTGAATCCTTTCCGGGTCTGAACATCCGCGACTTACCCGCGTTAGAGAACTTGTTTGACGTACAGATAGCGGTTTACACCGCGTCGCGTCAAGTGCCGGGGCGGAAGTTGAGAAGACGCGTTACTCTGATCAGACCGCCTTCCAGAACTCTGGCCGCCCGAGGTAAAGTCAACCTACACCTGACGGCGAAAGGCGGTTTGCACGTCTCTCTCGTCACGGACTTCAACGCGTACGCGGGCATATACGAATGTTGCAAGTGTAAGGCGGCGTTCACCACCGAGTTCTTGCTGAAGAGACACAGGAACCAGCTTTCCTCTTGCCGACAAGTCAAGTTGCGCTACGTAGGTGGCATCTACCAAAATTCGAGAACGATTTTCGAAGCGCTAGCAGACTTCTCCATTTTTCCCCCGACGGACATTCCGGAATCTACCCTTACAAGATCGCCTTCGATTTCGAGGCTTTCTTCAGACCGTGCAAAGAACCGTCGACGGAACACGTGTCCCTGCTGTGGGATCACGTCCCTTTGTCGGCTAGCGTCGCATCAGACTTTCCGGGGTGGGAGGGGCCCGTCTGCTTCGTCAGAGAATCCGACGCAGATTCCGACCCCTTGTTGGACCGAGTTTTAAATCACATAAACGAGAACGCCAAAGTCATCGGGGAAGCTGTGCTAGAACTTTACCGACCGACCTTAGCGAAGTTAGATGCGGCGATAGGTGAAGCTCTCCTGCTGGAGGAGGCGACGTTCACCCCTTCTCCAGGCGGCTTCGCTGCGGCTCAGACCAGACACCCGTTAGTTCAACTGAAGAAGCGTCTTCTGAGATACATCCGTCAAGCTCCAGTCGTGGGCTTCAACTCGGGGCGTTACGACTTGAACCTGATCAAAATACACCTTCACTCGTTCTTCGCCTCCGGAGACCGAAGAAACCAAGAATTCAGCGTCATAAAGAGAAGCAATCAATACTTGGCGGTTTACACACAGCACACGGTTTTCTTGGACGTAGTCAACTATTTGGCACCCGGTTACAACTACGCGACCTATTTGCGAGCTTTCACCAGGAACGAAGAGAAAGGTCACTTTCCTTACGAATGGATGACGTCTACCAGGAAATTGGCAAACAGAACGCTGCCACCGAGATCGGCTTTCGACAGCGAGCTGACGGGCGTCAAAATGTCCGAATCCGACTACGCCGCATGTCAGAAAGTTTGGTCCGACGAGAAGATGCAAACTATGGAAGACTACTTGATCCACTACAACAACAAAGACGTCAAACCTTTCATAGAAGCTCTGAAAAATCACGCTAAATTTTTCCAAGATCGCGGCATTGACATGTTGAAAGACGGAGTTTCTCTCGCCGGTTTGACTTTACGGTTCCTCTTCCAAAACCGAGAAGACGCGTTCACAACGTTCCCCCAGTTCGACGCCGTCCTCCACGCTCTGATCAAAGAAAATCTAGTCGGCGGTCCTTCCATCATCTTCCATAGATTTCACGAGAAGGGCACCACGCGGATAAGGGAGCACAAGTACGGCGAAGAAGCGAGACCGTGCCAACACATCCTAGGACTAGACGCTAACTCTCTGTACTTGCGCTGCATGAGCGAAGCGCACTGCACGGGCTATTACGCGGTGAGACGGCCCGAGACCGAGTTCAAGCCCGAAATTAGGCAAAGAAACTCTCACAGCGCTTTGGAGTGGTTACGCTTCGTAGAGCACGACCGCGACGTGAAACTGCGCCACGCTTTGAACGGCGGCGAGATGGTTGTAGGCTGTCGGAGAATTCGCGTGGACGGGTTTCACGCGGCCTCTAATACGGTTTTCCAGTTTCACGGGTGTTGGTTCCACGCTCACGAGTGCATACCGTCGCACCGATATCAGTGCGCTTCACTGAGAGAGGAGAGACGCGACAGAACGACCAGAGTAAGCGCTTACTTGAAAGCGCTAGGTCACAAGCTGGTCGTCGTGTGGGAGTGCGAATGGCGAGAGATGAAGCGTCGAGATGAGCGGGTCAAGGCCTCCCAACAACGCTGGAAGGTTGACGCTTTGAAAGTGTCTCGAAACGCGATGAGCGAGAGCGACATCCTTTCCGCTGTGAAAGAGGAGAAAATGTTCGGTTTAGTTCAAGTGGACATCACTACGCCGCCTCACCTACGAGACTACTTCGAAGAAATGACCCCCGTTTTCAAGAACGCGACCGTTTCAAAATCGGACATAGGACCTCACATGTCAGACTTTGCGCAGGAAGAAAAGCTGTTGAACACGCCTCAGAGATGTCTGATAGGGAGTTACCACGGAAAAAATATTCTCTTGGGAACGCCGCTTCTCAAGTGGTATTTAGAGCACGGTTTGATAGTCACCAAAGTGCAGCTGGTGGTAGAATACCTACCTAAACGCTCCTTTGCCGGTTTCGCGGACGAAGTAACGGCGGCGCGAAGACGTGGCGACGTGAACGAGAACGAGAAAATTCTGTCAGACTGTTACAAGTTAATGGGAAACGCTACGTACGGTAAAACAATCTGCAACAAAGAAAAACACACAGCGGTGAGATACACCGACAGTCGGAAGTTCGAACTATTGGCCAATTCATGGCGCTTCAAAAAGGCGTCCGAGTTGAGTTCCGATCTGTTTGAAGTCGAACTACAACCGAAAACAGTCAACAACAACCTCCCTATTCAAATAGGGTTCATGGTATACCAGTACGCGAAGTTGAAAATGTTAGAGTTCACATACGACTTCTTGGATAGATTCGTCGATCGGCGCGATTATGCCCTTTGTCAAATGGACACCGACAGTCTTTACATGGCTCTCAGCGGTGACACGTTGGATGACCTAGTCAAACCTCGCCTGAGAGAGACGTACTTCAGAGAGAAACGAAAGTGGCTTCCGACAGCGGTGTGCGACGATCACTTAGAGCTTTTCGTGAAGACAAAAACGGAAAGAGTGCGAGAATGGTGTCCGCCGCCCGGCGGATGTTGTGAGAGACGGTACCTTCACGATCTGAGAACTTCGGGGCTTATGAAAGCGGAGTGGGAAGGTGACGGGATCCTAAGTCTCAACCCTAAGACTTACATTTGCTACGATCGAGTCAGCGACACCGGTGAAAGAAAATCCAAAAAATGGAGTGCAAAAGGCGTACAGAAGAAACAAAACCCTCAGGAACCAGACGACTTCTTGGATGTTCTTCGCCAACGAAAAACTCTCATTGCTGTAAATAGAAACTTCAAAGTGGTGCGAAACAAAATGGTCACCTACACCATAGAGAAAGACGGCGTGCGCTACTTGTATTATAAGCGTCGCGTGCATTCTGACAACGAGTCCTTTAGAGATATGAAAAAAAAAAAAATAAGCGTGTGCATCTTTTCAAAAATAGAGTGTTTATCAAGATTGAAAAAAAAGAAATAAAAAAAATAAAATAAAATATTGTTGTGTTTTTATTTTCATACGTCTTCTTTTACTAGTAAGTCGCGCAGTCTCTTAAAGCGTCACTCATGTGACGACGTCGCTTCCAGTCACGTGATCCTAAAGACCCTCACTTCCTAAACAAAAAACTTCTTCTTCCGCTCACGTGATCCTCAATGAGGTCACTCACTTCCGGTCGGCCATTAGGTCATGTGACGTCACTTCCGCTCACGTGACTCATCAGGTCACTTCCGGTCACGTGATCCTAAATTAGGTCATATGACGTCACTTCCGGTCCCCTAAGTAGGTCAGTAGGTTACCCAGAATGCACCACTAATCCCCTAAGTAGGTCACTTCCGGTCACGTGACCAAATGGTGGCCTCTGATTGGCTGCAGGGTTACCCAGAATGCACCACTAATCCCCTAAGTAGGTCACTTCCTGTCACGTGACCAAATGGAGGCCTCTGATTGGCTGCATGTCGATTGAGTAATAAACAGTACTTAACTATAGTCCCGTTCCGATACATACTATACTACTGGTGTTGTTACCGTTTTTTGGGGTGATGAATGAGCAGTATTTCCCCTTTCTATTGCTTTTAATATTGAGCTTATTTGAGAGCATGTGTCTTATACGACTAATTCAATTAAGTAGTTAACTATATTTAGATGGGGTCTGATGAATCGTTATACTCCAGCCAAGGGGATTTATTTGCATTGACATATATAGCAGATAAGAATGTCACATCAGCGGCGTGGTTGCTCAGTAGAAAAATCTATCCACTGATTACATTGCGAAAGAGCCTACATATTTAGGCATCTCTTCATGGTTGCTTTACTTCTACACATGCATTAGCAGGGACATGCAGTTCATGTGCCGTGATCTTCATTAGCATAATAGAAAGGTTAAGATTGGGAAACGTGCACATGTATGATGTAAGGCAGCGGCAATGGCTATAAGCACAGGTTCCAGTATAGAGGTGAGTAGGGTAAAGACCCTCAATGAGAGCTGATTAGACAGTGATGTAATCATTTGTTAAGTAATTCCTACTTAGTGTAGGTGCTCACATACCTATTGGTTACTGAATTTACATGATAAATCTAAATCTTCATTGATTTTAATGCGTATTCAGCCTTCAGGCCATTGCATACATTAACAGCCATGTATCCACAACTTCTAATGACTAGATATTTTAAGTACCGTGGTAAACACAATCTCTAGATACAAAAACAATGCAATTCCTGGCATTTTGGAACCCAAATTATAAGAATTACGTATGTTGAACTATTGCTACTAAAACCTATCCATGAGGAAAATAATCCTTACTCACCGTAATCACAGCTGCCTTTTCCTGACCATCTTTCTGAGAAACGAATGCCACTAAGAGGAGGGAGCAAGTGTCATTGCCGCAGAGTTTTATTCTTTGTCAGACTTATTACCACAAGACATTCTGCTCTACCTGCTTGGCTCCTACCCAAACACATTGTGTGTTACAGGTAATACCACAAGTGGTGATTGGTCTGTCAGCACCGTGGCCTCCCGCTACATACAGGCTTGCAGGACTATGGTACCAAAGTTATCACACAGTCGATTGATTGAAAAAACACATAATGTATTGTAATCATATCATTATGGACTCTTGTCTTCAACATAGGAGCTTCACTACTATTCCCCTGTAGAGGTTATACCAGATGCCATAACAATAATTATTAATCAGCAAACTAGATCATAAGAGGATCTCTTGAGACATCTTATGATTCTATTTAATCCCTCAAGGCATTAACATATTCAGATTATTGCTGCATCATATAACGAACAGCCCCACTTTCCGTGACCTGAGATCATTCCAGAAGACTCCAACTCAAATTCAGTACATTGTTCAAGAACTCTGGCCAAGCATCACACTTACCCACACACCAGAAACACACATCTGACAGCCCTTGCTTTGCATATTTTACTATAGTGATTCTATCAAATCAATATCTATGGATACATTGCAACATACATCACTGCAGTTTAATTGTTCACACATCTGTATGACCAATGAGAAACCTGGGTTATTGCACCCAACCTCCCTAAATATGTAGGCTGCAGGTGGGCCACTACACACAGACAATGATTATACTGATAGTTCCAACCCTGAGAGGTGCTGCCCTATAAAGATCATCAAAAGGCTTCCGCACTAAACCCAACACCAGATGAAAAGGCCCCCTCCAGCCCCACTACCTATGCATTGTCTGTTTATGGCAGTAGACTATGAAGGACTAGGTACTGTCAGGACTCTTACTTACCACGAGGTACCACAAGGACATTTACCTAGTTTTGACAGGTGTATATGCAAGACTAGTTACCATCAGGACCCTTAATTAATTGGGTCTGGGCAGGACCATCCCATGTGAACCGCTACAGCTACTACTTGCTGCATGTGAGCGGCAGCTATGGGTGACTAAGTATGACATTGCTCTTTGCTCTTTTGCTACCTCTAATTGAGTGCATGTTACACCTAATACATCATGATCCTCTTACACCATGCCCTATTCATACCCATACCAGTCTGTTCCATATGTGTGCACTGTACACTAAGAAAGACCATACTGATTTTTGTCCTCGTATTAATACATCATATAACCCTACTGACGATTGATTGGTCCTCCTTTGTCAGATTGCTTAAGGTACAATAGGCACTGCCAGATTGTGTGAGGTAAATAAGCAGAT
The DNA here is from genome assembly GCA_947462335.1 of Harmothoe impar. Lineage (NCBI taxonomy): Eukaryota > Metazoa > Annelida > Polychaeta > Phyllodocida > Polynoidae > Harmothoe > Harmothoe impar. Next base: position 22,275,513 of record OX381714.1, read on the forward strand.
GTTGCTGTTAGATTGTGTGAGGTAAATAAGCATATGTTGCTGTCAGAGTGTGTGAGGTATATAAACGGATGTCAGAATGTGTAAGGGAAATAGTCAATGCTGTCAGCACTCATAGCTAACAGTGTGGTGATGGCTACACATCACTTACAGGACACTCTATATTAAAAAGTGAGAAGTGTACATGCCTCCAGGCCAGACATATCTAGCTCCTATGAGAGTTCATGACAGCACAATCAATAAACTTTAATGAAGGCTGAATACAGATCAGCAAAAAATATATGTAGCCCTTAAAGGACTGCCTGATGTCATCATGGAATCCTACACTGCATTAGTACATCATGTTAAACCTCTTGGCTGAGCATAATGCATTTATCCAGAACTATAAAACTGCTGGCAAAGGTGTTATTCTGCTCTTAAAGGATTGTGAATATGCTCAACCCTTCGAGGGCCTCGTACTGCTTTCATGCATGATACCTTTGTCATTATAAATGTAGCATGGGCGCCTAACTCACCTAGGCTATATATTTGCATCATGCTGACCTATTGAATGATGCACCTGAAAGTCATGAGATACAGACACACCACTCAGACTGTGACATCTGCTGAAGGTGTTACATAGTGTAGAAAGTAGGAGCCAGTCAGTAAAACGTACCTTGGTTGATATATCTCATATCTGCTGTCACCACACCAAGTGTACTTAAGGTGCTCAGTATGTACAAGTAGAGCTAACACTCTGATGGATATGAGCTGGAGCTAACCTACAATATGTTAACATTGCCAGTATACAGATAATAAGTGCTTCAAATGCTGAATTACCAAAGGGGGTACATCTAAAAGTGAAGCCTACTCTTTTAAGTGTTTTATTGGATCTAATTGGTTTTACAACCAAAATCGCGCTCAGGCATGTTGCCCTTCCACCATGCCACCAGCATGGCGGATGATTGAATTTTATTTATGAAACATACTAGTTAATCCTTTTTGTAGCAAGTCTGAATTTCCAATTGGTCTCCATAAAAGAAGAAGAAGGTCTGAGATAATTTCATCTGGATATGACCAGTTTCAGCAACTAAAATGTAAACCTTATATAAATGTTATCTATTTCAAATGGGTGCAACTTAGTTTAAACAGTTATCTTAATCATGACAAAACGATTGTTAAACAAGCGGGTTTTACGATTGGAATGGATTAATGTGTAGGTTAAGTATCTTATAACTTGCAGGATTGATGGATTGTATATATGTATGCTGCTCATTGAGTGCACTTTCATCACTGTTTGATTGCAGGACATAAACATGTCACAAAAAGTAGTAATAACTGAATAGTTATTGCCTTGTTTATGTAATACAATCTGCAATACCGCTCCCTGATACGTTCAAACCAATATGCAGCCACTTGATGTGACCAATACTTACAGAATGGTTGTGTATGATAGCGGCTTTATGTGGGGATTGTAGTGGATGTGGTGTGCTTATTGCATGGATTACTAGGGGAAAAAAATGTGTGTGATCTGTTGTTGTGAGGCTGTCGATGCTACTAGGTCAGAATCCTGATATTGCTGCAGCATCTGGCTGCATGTTAGGGAAAGATTACTGTGAGTCATTACCAAATAGTTGAAACCTTTTTACCCATAGACAATAAAAGTGCTTCAAGGCATGGCTTGACAATAAATAGAGGAAGAGCTTCCTCCTGGGTTGAATGGGTTGAATGTATAGCCTGCCCTCCGGGGAGAGGGGAGGATGGTGTAGACTAGGTTCTTTTATCTAATCAGGTTACTTTTGGGTTTAATGGCCAAAACGTTCCGTACAAACATTGTTATTTCCAGAACTCGGCCTTGCATTCAAATTAAATGGCACTGACTTGGCCTCATAGTATAAAAGTATTCTCTTGTTGTTTTATGGTGGTTCTTTTATTTTTGAAATATATTTCTCATGTTCTTAAGTGCTTCAAATGCTGAATTACCAAAGGGGGTACATCTAAAAGTGAAGCCTACTCTTTTAAGTGTTTTATTGGATCTAATTGGTTTTACAACCAAAATCGCGCTCAGGCATGTTGCCCTTCCACCATGCCACCAGCATGGCGGATGATTGAATTTTATTTATGAAACATACTAGTTAATCCTTTTTGTAGCAAGTCTGAATTTCCAATTGGTCTCCATAAAAGAAGAAGAAGGTCTGAGATAATTTCATCTGGATATGACCAGTTTCAGCAACTAAAATGTAAACCTTATATAAATGTTATCTATTTCAAATGGGTGCAACTTAGTTTAAACAGTTATCTTAATCATGACAAAACGATTGTTAAACAAGCGGGTTTTACGATTGGAATGGATTAATGTGTAGGTTAAGTATCTTATAACTTGCAGGATTGATGGATTGTATATATGTATGCTGCTCATTGAGTGCACTTTCATCACTGTTTGATTGCAGGACATAAACATGTCACAAAAAGTAGTAATAACTGAATAGTTATTGCCTTGTTTATGTAATACAATCTGCAATACCGCTCCCTGATACGTTCAAACCAATATGCAGCCACTTGATGTGACCAATACTTACAGAATGGTTGTGTATGATAGCGGCTTTATGTGGGGATTGTAGTGGATGTGGTGTGCTTATTGCATGGATTACTAGGGGAAAAAAATGTGTGTGATCTGTTGTTGTGAGGCTGTCGATGCTACTAGGTCAGAATCCTGATATTGCTGCAGCATCTGGCTGCATGTTAGGGAAAGATTACTGTGAGTCATTACCAAATAGTTGAAACCTTTTTACCCATAGACAATAAAAGTGCTTCAAGGCATGGCTTGACAATAAATAGAGGAAGAGCTTCCTCCTGGGTTGAATGGGTTGAATGTATAGCCTGCCCTCCGGGGAGAGGGGAGGATGGTGTAGACTAGGTTCTTTTATCTAATCAGGTTACTTTTGGGTTTAATGGCCAAAACGTTCCGTACAAACATTGTTATTTCCAGAACTCGGCCTTGCATTCAAATTAAATGGCACTGACTTGGCCTCATAGTATAAAAGTATTCTCTTGTTGTTTTATGGTGGTTCTTTTATTTTTGAAATATATTTCTCATGTTCTGAGCTAGAAATTGGTTTATATTAGCTTTAATTATAAGCACCATGTTTAGTGGTATTGAAAAAATAGTCTATGCCAAGACCTACATGGGTTCCAGCTGATATCATGCTACTACCCTTATATTGATGTTAAATAAGGAGAAATCCCTCAATGTGAGCAGATTCCAGCTTCATGATACTGAAGAGGCCTCATCAGTTGCCGTCCCAGAACAGCCTCACTCCACTGTCAGGTCACATGGAGGTCACGTGATGCTGCCCCCAGGGCCCGACCAAGACCCTGTACTACCGGGATGGATGCGTGATGGAAGAGACAGAGGAGGAGACCTGGGTGGTGCCCAGGGAGTTGTGTGTGGGTGTCTGTCTGCCAAGACACTCTTCTCTCTCCCCACCCACAAGACTGCTTGTATTCGTTCTACAACTAGGTAAGGGTCCTAATATGATGGGGCCCTGGATGGGTGGATGGGTCGTCTCCCCACGTGCTGCATATCAATTTTAGGACGAATATGGAGTCCACACCTGTCCTTTGCTGCAGCCATGACATTACAGGACATTTGCTGGGATAACTAGCCTACTGAGAACGATGTAAGTAATTTGTTTCCTTGACCCTTTCAGGATGGAAATACCTTATGTCATTTCCTTGTCCCGATGCACCAATGCAGAGGCAGTGGGTAACTTACAACCTGTAGGTTCCACATCATGCATGAATGCAGCATTGGTGACAAATGGGCTTAAACACAGTTTGTTACCCTTAAAAGGTTCAGAAAGTGCTTACACTGATGAATCTACTGAAACCTAATTACTGATTAACTAGACTCAGCCTCGGCTCTAACATGCTAGCAGCAATGTCAGACTGCAACCTCAGATACCGCTATTTGGTAAGAGGGTCTAATGTGGTATCTAGACCCCCTTACCCTACCACCCACCCTGTGGCATGACTGTGGCTGAGGTCGGGGACCCTGAGGAATGCACCGTGACCTCCAAACTGACACCTGCTATTTGTGTTTGGACCCTTTGTTTTGCTGGAACTGTCTCAACAACCCAAAAAACTCCCAAGACACCATTGTCTCTCAACTTCCCCACCCTGAACCCATAATATAACCTCATTTGACCATCAGTGAGCTGTAACAATAGCTGTCTCTCACAAACCTCAGGGGCTCTGCCTGCATGAGATCTACTATGCGGCACTGTGCAACATGTATTTCTCCTTCCTTGGCCATGCTCCTTCTTCAGCCCCAATCAACGGTGAATGAATTACATTTGTTGAAAGACCATCGTTGTTCATATGAATGTTGGAAGTAAAACAATGCCAAAAATAAAACTTAAATAAAAGTGATTTGGATAATAAGAAACTGCTCACCTGAACAATGAACTGCACAAACAGTGTCAAATAGGGTCAGCAGAAATACCCAATAACATGACCCACCCACACATTGCCGACCACAACCTGCCCTGCCCTCCCGAACTGCCAACTGTCAAAGCTTCAACCTTCCGCTCATTTCCTCCACCCACTTCCTTCCATCCCCACCCACACAGTCATATTTCCCCAGCTGGTTTCTCTGACAAATGCCACACAAATCCCCAAATCTGCAGGGGGCGGAGGTTATTGCGTCCCAGACTTACACAGAACATCTCCACCACATGTCAGTATAGAGTAAGACAGCTGCCACCCTTCCTGTCTGGTAGATTCTGTTAGCTACACCAGACTTCAACTAGCGTGTCTCAATGGAGAGCAGCTGTAATTCCCGTAATTGTCAACATAGTGGGGTTAGGTTAAGTCTCCAGACCTCTCCTCCTTTACAGAAGTGGGCTTCACGTGGCCAGAAGACATATCCCCTAATGTAACCAATGAGACAGAGGACTGTGTGGCTCCTGGAGCACCATTGTGGTTGGATTGACGGTGTATAGGGATATAACACTAAGCCTCTACAGTGTATGTTGAATGATACCTTTATACCTCTCAGGGATCTATAACATTAAGGGTATACACTGGGATTACATGTCCTTAAAGTAATCCCCTTTGTAGCAGCTGTCAGGGATCCTCTGGGCTATGGACGACCATGGTCTCCTCCTCAGTACGGCACCCCTTCGGGTAAGATAAATGGATTCAGTAGGGATGGGTGGTGGACGGCTGATGGGTTTACTATACAAAAAAATCCTGCTGAATCCAAATTGTGTGGTCTTGATTCTCAGAAAACGACAAAAAACACTCAAAAATGAAGTTTGATGGTGCAAAGTATTAAAAATATATACAAAATAATCTCTCTAAAAATATATACAAAAGATCTCTCAATCTGAAAGGCACCGTGTCTGTGTATAACTCTACCTACCCTGCACACTGCCTATCCCTCAGGCTACTTATCCCTCAAGTTACCTATGCCAAGAGTTAGAACCTTCTCTTAAATTAGCTCATCCCTCCAAAAGCTTAAGGACTAAAGCTTACCCCTCTCCTTGCTACTCTTGCCCACTTTCTGTGCCTACCCATCCCTGAGTCTAATCCCCAATCTGTATATCATCCAGCCTACCTATCCCTCATTGTGACTATCCCTCACTCTGTCTATTCGTCATGTTGATCAGGGCTAGAGGGGGGTGGATTGCCACACTATACCCATAGGCGAGGCTCTGAGTGGGACCTCCTATGTATACCCTATATGCTTCTTGCACATACCACAAATACACATCTGACAGCCCTTGCTTTGCATATTTTTCTATAGTGATTCTACCAAATCAATATCTATGGATACATTGCAACATACATCGTTGTAGTTTAATTATTCATACATCTGTATGGCCAATGAGAAACCTGGGTTATTGCACCCGACCTCCCTAAATGTTTAGGCCGCAGGTTGACCACTACACACAGACTCTGATTATACTCATAGTTCCCACCCTGAGATGTGGTGCCCTATATAGATCATCAAAGGGCTTCCGCACTAAACCCAACACCAGATGAAAAGGCCACCTCCAGCCCCACTACCTATGCATTGTCTGTTTATGGCAGTAGACTGTACAGTATAAGATACTGTCAGGACTCTTACTTACCACGAGGTACCACAAGGACATTTATCTAGTTTTGACAGGAGTATGTGCAAGACTAGGTGCCATCAGGACCCTTAATTAATTGGGTCTGGACAGGACCATCCGATGTGAACTGCTACAGCTACTACTTGCTGCATGTGAGAGGCAGCTATGGGTGACTAACTATGACATTGCTCTTTGCTCTTTTGCTACCTCTAATTGAGTGCATGTTACACCTAATACATCATGATCCTCTTACACCATGCCCTATTCATACCCATGCCAGTCTGTTTCCATCTGTGTGCACTGTACACTAAGAAAGACCATACTGATTTTTGTCCTTATCATGGATTATTTATAGCTAGCTAGTGACTCTCTTTTCTAGCCTACTTGAGGTTGCAATGCTTGGTTTATGCAAGGTCTGCGTCTGCTGGAGCAAGGACAACTGACTACTCACTATAATGATGTATCCATTATTAACTCATATTAATACATCATATAACCCTACTGTCGATTGATTGGTCCTCCTTTGTCAGATTGCTTAAGGTACAATAGGCACTGCCAGATTGTGTGAGGTAAATAAGCAGATGTTGCTGTTAGATTGTGTGAGGTAAATAAGGAGATGTTGCTGTCAGAGTGTGTGAGGTAAATAAACAGATGTCAGAATGTGTAAGGGAAATAGTCAATGCTGTCAGCACTCATAGCTAACAGTGTGGTGATGGCTATGCAGCACTTACAGGACACTCTATATTAAAAAGTAATTAGTGTACATGCCTCCAGGCCAGACATATCTAGATCCTATGAGAGCTCATGACAGCACAATCAATAAACATTAATGAAGGCTGAATACAGGTCAGTTAAAAGTATATGTAGCCCTTAAAGGACGGCGTGATGTCATCATGGAATCCTGTTCTGCATTAGTACATCATGTTAACCCTCTTGGCTGAGCATAATGCATTTATCCAGCACTATAAAACTGCTGGCAAAGACGTTATTCTGCTCTTAAAGGATTATGAATATGCTTAACCTTTCGAGGGCCTCGTAGTGCTTTCATGCATGATACCTTTGTCATAATAAATGTAGCGCTGGCGACTAACTCACCTAGACAATATATTTGCATCAAGCTGACCTATAGAGTGATAAGCACCTGAAAGTCATGAGATACTAATGCAATCAGGAAAATACTACTCTTTAGCACATATGTCCTTAAAGGGTAAAGGACCTTGCTGCATTAAGTGTAAAAACTGCTTCTGTCTACGGACACACCACTCAGACTGTGACAGCTGCTGAAGGTGTTACATAGTGTAAAAAGTAGGAGCCAGTCAGTAAAACGTACCTTGGTAGATATATCTCATATCTGCTGTCACCACACCAAGTGTACTTAAGGTGCTCAGTATGTACAAGTAAAGCTAACACTCTGATGGACATGAGCTGAAGCTAACCTACAATATGTTAACATTGCCAGTATACAGATAATAAGTGCTTCAAATGCAGAATTACCAAAGGAGGTACATCTAAAAGTGAATCCTACTTTTTTAAGTGTTTTATTGGATCTAATTGGTTTTGCAACCAAAATCGAGCTCAGGCATACTGCCCTTCCACCATGTCACCAGCATGGCAGATAATTGAATTGTATTTATGAAACATACAAGGTAATCCTTTCCATAGCAGGTTTGAATTTCCAATTGGCCTCCATAAACTAGAAGGTCTGAGATAATTCCATGTGACAATCATTCTTGTTCAAATTGATACAACGAAAATTCATCATTTATATAAATTTGGTTATGTCAAATGGGCGCAATTTAGTATAAGCAGTTAGCATAATTATGACAAAACCATTGTTAAACAAGCAAATTCTAAGATTGGAATGGAATAATGTGTTGGTTAAGGTTGATCGCTACTCTTAACTTTGTATCCATGAAATGTCCTGTTTTTTCCCCCAAAGGTAGCTTATATCATTTAGAAATGGAAAATGTAAAAAAAATGGGGGGGTCCCGAGCTACTTTTTTTATTACAGATTTTTGAAAAAAAAGTATTCTCTATTTTTGCCAAAAAATACAAAAAAATGGAAAATTTTCATGATTTTTTTCTTAGTGAACCAATGCCTACATTAATTTTGTATTGCACATGAATAATCCTAGGTTATGTCCTTTAGTGGGAAAAATAAAATCATGGTCCAAAAATGACATTGATGTTAAGGGGTCGTAATAGGCAGGATTCATAAAAACATTTTTTGATGTAAAAATAGTACAAAGTACATCAAAACTGTAAATATGATATATGGTTGTGACCACCTGTAATGCCTCTATAATATCTCCCTGCTTCTGACATTTTGTTCCACATGGAACCTGATTGGAACAAAAACGTTCTTTTTCAGCTTCTTTTGCTTTGAACAGCATTAAAGGGTGAAAATACACAACGATTTTCATTTCTATTTAGTGGGACTTTTAACTGATGTGATTTCGGAGGGCCCTTTCTTTTCTTTTGCCGATACTCCAATTATTAAGGTCTCTAAAGCTGTTCAAAGTTGGGTAGTTGCTTTAAATCACTTTTTCATAATAGAGGAAATTGACTATTTCTAAGGTACTACCCAACTTTGAACAGCTCTGTAGACCTTAATAACTGGAGTATCTACAAAAGAAAAAAAAAAGCCCTCCGAAATCACATCAATTAAAAGTCCAAATAATTAGATATGAGCATTCATTTTTTTTGTCCTTTTATGCTGTTCAAAGCAAAGATAGCTAAAAAAAGAATGTTTTTGATCCAAATAAGTTCCATAAAGAACAATATCCCAGAAATAGCAAAATATCTTAAAGAGGCATGATATACAAATACAACCATGTATGACAGGTGCAGGTTTATCATATTTTGACTTGATTTTTCATGCTGAAGTCCTTTCTAGATTCTACCTATTACGACCCCTTAAATAAGGAGAAATCCCTCAATGTGAGCAGATTCCAGCTTCATGATATTGAAGAGGCCTCATCAGTTGCCGTCCCAGAACAGCCTCACTCCACTGTCAGGTCACATGGAGGTCACGTGATGCTGCCCCCAGGGCCCGACCATGACCCTGTACTACCGGGATGGATGCGTGATGGAAGAGACAGAGGAGGAGACCTGGGTGATGCCTAGGGAGTAGTGTGTGGGTGTCATCCTGCCAGGACACTCTTCTCTCTCCCCGGCCACAAGACTGCTTGTATTTGTTCCACAACTAGGTAAGGGTCCTTATATGATGGGGCCCTGGATGGGTGGATGGGTCGTCTCCCCATGTGTTGCATATCAATTTTAGGACGAATATGGAGTCCACACCTGTCCTTTGCTGCAGCCATGACGTTACAGGACATTTGCTGGGATAACTAGCCTACTGAGACCGATGTAAGTAATTTGTTTCCTTGGTCCTTTTAGGATTGAAATACCTTATGTCATTTCGTTGTTCAGATACACCAATGCAGAGGCAGTGAGTAACTTACAACCTGTAGGTTCCACATCATCTATGAATGCAGCATTGGTGACAAATGGGCTTAAACACAGTTTGTTACCCTTAAAAGGTTCAGAAAGTGCTTACACTGATGAATCTACTGAAACCTAGTTACTGATTAACTGGCCTCAGCCTCGGCTCTAACATGCTAGCAGCAATGTCAGACTGCAACCTCAGATACCGCTATTTGGTAAGAGGGTCTAATGTGGTATCTAGACCCCCTTACCCTACCACCCACCCTGTGGCATGACTGTGGCTGAGGTCGGGGACCCTGAGGGATGCACCGTGACCTCCAAACTGACACCTGCTATTTGTATTTGGACCCTTTGTTTTACTGGAACTGTCTCAACAACCCAAAACACTCCCAAAAGACCATTGTCTCCTCCCCACCCTGAACCCACAACTACATTTGACCATCAGTGAGCTGTAACATTAGTTCTGTCTCACAAACCTCAGGGGCTCAGCCTAACGTCTACTGTGCTGCATTTGCTGATATTTCCATGATCAAGGCTTGGACCTGTTTCGCTATGACAAGCGTACAGGTCGAATGAGAGAGATGAGGTTCTGTACTCTCAATATGTGAGTGGTTTGGGAATGGTTTTGGAACGTCAGGGTTAAAATACTGGAAGTATTTGTGTGATGGAAGTTTTAAGTTTGATATTGTATTAAAAACATATTCCTATTTTTGCTTATAAAACAGTTGCAGTGAGAACCGTGACTCAGTATGAATAACAATTCTTACAATCTTACATACATTTTAAGACTATTTAGCTATATCAAGGGCTTAATGGCTGCTATCGTATTTGCATAAGTATGCACTCAGGTGTGTATTGACGTATTCATGTTATTGGGGGTGCTAATATGAATGAAGTGGTATTTCCCCTTTCTATTTCTATTACTCTTGACCTTGTGAGAGCCTCTACTGTATACAAACAATTCAGTAGATTCATCAGGCTACTATATTTTCATGTAGTTTGATGAGTAGCCAAACGTAATTACTGATTACATTGCTTAAAGGCCTGCATATTAGGAATCTCTTCATTTTCATGTGGTTTTACTTCAACGCATGCATTAGCATGGACATGCAGGTCATGTGTCCTTTGCAACACGGATTCCCCATACTTGGCCATGCTCCTTGTTCAGCCCCCATTCCTAGCCCTTAACAAATGTGTTTTATTTTTATTAGCTTGATTCACAACATGTATGTTATAACACATTCTACCTCCGAGACCCCTTCTCTTTTTGCAGGAATCTTGAAGCAGTCTTGAACACACAGTCATACCGGTCAATGAATATTATTTATTGCTTTAATGTATATATCATTAATGTTGTTCACAAGCTGTAAAGATGGGTGGGTGCATCAGTATGCAGGTTCGGTATACAGAACGTCAAAGTTAAGGTTTCTGATACTACACAAAACACTTCTTTTGATATATATTCAACCTTTGGGCTATTACATTGTTTATGGCCACCGTCCACAGAGCATAAATCGGCCGTATACCAAGAAAATTACCATACATTCCCTATGTAAATTGTGTATAGAATGGCCGTATACGGCCGATTTATGCTCTGTGAACGGTGACCCTTAGCGGCCCTGTTTACACTACTCCTAATAACCAAATGTTTTAAGGACCGCAGTAGACAAACCTCTAAACAGTTACTCATGGCATGTTTCTCACGATATATATCTCTATCAATGGTCAATGACTAACATTTGTTGAAAGACCATCATTGTTCATAAGAATGTTGGAAGTAAAATAATGCCAATAATAATGCTTAAATAGAAGTGATTTGGATAATAAGAAACTGCTCACCTGAACAATGAACTGCACAAACAGTGCCAACTGCCAAAGCGTCAACCTTCCGCCCACTTCCTCCACCCGCTTCCTTCCATCCCCACCCACACCGTCATATTTCCCAAGCTGGTTTCTCTGACAAATGCCACGCAAATCCCCAAATCTGCAGGGGGCGGAGGTTATTGCGTCCCAGACTTACACAGAACATCTCCACCACATGTCAGTATAGAGTACAGCTGCCACCCTTCCTGTCTGGTAGATTCTGTTAGATACACCAGACTTCAACTAGCGTGTCTCAATGCAGTGCAGCTGTAATTCCCGTAATTGCCAACATAGTGGGGTTAGGTTAAGTCTCCAGACCTCTCCTCCTTTACAGAAGTGGGCTTCACACTGGCTGTCTGGCCAGAAGACATGTCCCCTAATGTAACCAATGAGACAGAGGACTGTGGGGCTCCTGGAGCACCATTGTGGTTGGATTGACGGTGTATAGGGATATAACACTAAGCCTCTACAGTGTATGTTGAATGATACCTTTATACCTCTCAGGGATCTATAACATTAAGGGTATACAGTGGGATTACATGTCCTTAAAGTAATGCCCATTGTAGCAGCTGTCAGGGATCCTCTGGGCTATAGACGACCATGGTCTCCTCCTCAGTACGGCACCCCTTGGGGTAAGACGATGCTAACCAGATTCAGCAGGGACGGGTCGCAGGACGGCTTCTGGCTGCAGGAGTTGGGGTGGTGTAGCAGCTTGGTGCCTGGAGGGCCATGTCGCAGTGAGAGCTGGTCTAAGGTGGGGTTAGTGTGATGTAGTCTGATGCTTATATGGGCTGTTACATGGTACAGGCATCTGGTTGATACATGGGGTGATCCGCGAATATGCCACTTATCTGTTGTATGTATTGATCCCTCATATATATAGCAAATATATAGACAAATGCCAATGCCCATTGATTCTGTCTCTGTCATAATTCACGACCGAGGGCTGGGGCCATATACCCCAAAGCTGCAGCAGAAAGATATAAACAATTGACTCCTATTTTTCTGGCTGCAGGCTGAGTGGGATATGCCCCAGCCCCACGAGTGAAATATGTCAGAGATGGTATCAATATAGTTGGAATTTGTGTTTATCTTTTTTATTTGAAGCCATTTAAGGAAGGGATGACCCCAACGACCCGCAAAGAGTGGTCGTTGAGCCAATTCTGTCCTTTGCAGAATGTCAGTCTATAAGGGACCTAAAGTTCATTTTAGACTGATTTATTCAACAATATGTAGTGGTTCGGAATCTCAGAAAGAGAACAAGAACGTCAGTTTCCGAGTGCGAAGTAGAAAGAGTGTTTTATTTAACGTATCCCTAGTACAATTGAATCTAGTCTTAACCCGAAGGGTAAGACGAAGCAGTCCTGGTTCAATCTAGTGATTGGGGTAGGGTAATGCTGGGAGTCAGCCGGGCCTGCACTGACTGGCGACTATACGAGGAGGGGAGGTTTATATACCCCCTTTGGATATGAAATCGACATGATCACGTGTCGGTTAGCTCCCGCCTGAAACGTGGTGCGCAGTACCCGAGAGAGGACAGTCGCCCCCTCTGGGATACCGCCCACACTAACGCCAGGCGGGAACAACCCGAACTAACCCTCCTCGGTCACCTGGATGGAAATGATTACCGTAGTAAACCCCTACACTACCCCCCCTAGACAACACTAGGTGTGGTAAAAACCTGAGTAGTAACTCATAATAATAAAAATAGTTTGACAACCAGAAGTAGTTTGTCTATACACTATACATAAAAGGGTTTTACTACAATTAGTCATATGTAATATATGATAAACAATATATCGATGAAATTAAGGCATTACACTGTCATAGTTACCTTATGATATGACTTATACATTTTAGTAGAACCCGAAGTAGTTACCATTAGTTTGTAACTATCTTCTATTAAAAATTACATATATAGTCCTGATAAGGACCTTAAAAAAATATGATCGGCAAGTGTGTACCAATTCCGAAGAATCATTACCAGCCCTGAAAAGGACTCACAGGCCTTAAAAAAAATTACATAGGGATACATGATAACCTCTCTCCGCACCAGAATCAAAATTTTTATCACCTCCGTTTTTCATAACAAAATATATCTACCACTACTAGATATACATACTCTTATTAACATCCACCCGAAGTGGTCAACGTTTGAACACAGTTATGGTTTATACAGATCTTTGGTAATATCCTGAGTATCATAAACTATCGTAGTGTATCAGCACCATAAATATATATATTAGGAACATGGACGAGAATGTATTTTAATAAATAATCTGGAACTACAGCGGTATACTGCAGGACCTCACAAAAGTGCTATGTCGACTTAAATGTCGGGAAGTGGGCTGATCTCCGGATCTGCTTTGGGACGAGTACGTGAGGTGCTCTCCTCTTCATCTTAGACGACTGAGTGAGGTGTTCTCCTCTTCATCTTGGACGAGTGAGTGAGGTGCTCTCCTCTTCATCTTGGACGACTGAGTGAGGTGCTCTCCTCTTCCGGTCTACCAGAAAAAGGTAGACTCATGTAGATGTAATTTTGTTTAAACGTATACAAATGTGGAAATAATATTAATACTTGGTATATATATTTTTACCTAAGAACCTAAGGGTTCTTTTTATACGAAGGGATAGTCCCTTCCTATGCACCTTCGCCTTTTATAGCCGAAGGTGTCCCTGAAACAACTACAGCTGTATTCAGTTGCCCGAAGGATTTTGTTTCAACCTTCAGGTACCTCCTTCTTCTGGATGGCATCCTTGAGTTGCTCAAGGGTCCCATCCCAGTCAGAGAATTTCATCCCGAGACAAACTTTAAACTTTGCCTTCATCTCTCGGATTTCTTCCTGGAGATCATTACATTCCTCCCGGACTGTTGCTTCTAGCCCAGCTTTGTCCCGCTGTGCTTCCAAGAACCTAGTCTTGGAGACCACTTCATCAGCGGTCTCCTTCTGAAGGCTGTCCTTCGCCTTCCGGTGACACTTCCTCACGCCTTCAACGAAGTGTTGTACTACCCTCTTGTGGTAATCTTCGGCCATCGCCCGTTGTTCCTTCTGGAAGTCGTCCAGAATTTCCTGTCCAATCTGATTGGACAGTTTGGCATCCTTCGGAAAGTAGGAGGTGGCATCCTTTGGGAAATATGATGCTATTGGTGCCACCTTTAGAGTCACCAAAGGCTTCTCCTTTTTAGTCTTGACATCCTGGGCTTTCTCAGGAGGATCAACAGTTGGTTTCCCAACGTCAACCGGCTTCCCTGGTGGTGGAACCGGCTTACCCGGTGGTGTCACCCGTGCTGGTACTGGAGCTTTTGTTGGCGGAGGGGGTGGTCTCATAGGGTCCTCCCCCGGCCCGGTGATCCGGTGGAAAGGCTTAAATGCCTTATGGGGTGGCGGCTGTTGTTGGTGTCGCGAAGCATCCCTACCGGCATGCTTTAACACTTGTTGGTGTATTCCCGAAGGGGCGGCTGGTTCAGCACGTCCCGAGGTAGACGAAGGTCTACTCGTAGGGCCCCCTTGGTATCCGGCGTCGGGTATGACACCCCCCTGGGCAGACGAGGTGGACGCCACATGACGCACCATGTCATACCAGGACCTGGAGGAATCATAATCCTCCCCAGGACTCCGACGTCCCCGTCGCGCCAGCTCCCTATCGATCTCCCTCTGGACTCATTCTCATGAATGTGATGCAACTCCTCTGTCTGACCGTTTTTGGGGTTTTTGCTGATTATAATGGACCCATTCATTGTTGTATGTAATTTTTTTCACCTATCATGTCCAAAAAGTTTAGTTCTAGCAGACTATATATGGTTTACCCTACTTCTGTAACATATTTCTCCCATATGAGGCCAAAAACTAGCCAAAAATTGTCGTCAAATTCTATCCTAAGCAGAATATCCTGATTTTTTTTGAATCAACAGGTGCACTGCAGTCATTTATGTGTTTAACTATTAGAAACTGATACTTGGCTTCAATCTAAGTGAAAATCTTGTATATTTTTCTCATATAGGCAGGGCAGGACAATTATAACTGTCTCCAGCCTACTTTCCTCTGTCTGACTGTTTTGGGGAATTTTTCTAGATTTGTAACCGTTTGCCATACCCAATGTACATTATAATATTTGAAGGTCTATAACATGTTCCATCACACATTTAATGTCACGTAGCATTGGGTAGAAAAATATCTCCTTCTCATATCTGCCTCCATTCCATGTAGAACAGTCATCAAAAAGTCGATGTAGCCCCACTCCTCTGTCTGACCTTTTTTTTTCAATCCAGTGGCCCATTTGGAGTTCATCTAAATAATTATGTACAATATGTCCTTCATGTAGGCCCCATATGGGCCTCAAATGTAATCCAAACATTAAGACTGTGTGACTGACACAAACAAGGTACTGCGCTCAATTCATCTCTTTTTCCTCTGTCTGACCACTTTTGAGCCATCCTGACCATTTTCAGATATCTGCTCTCAGCATGTAGAGTCCAGTTATTAAACTACCTGTCATATGTCCATCATGTAGGCCTGTATGGCCTTCTAACATGATCCAAATATCGCTGACTGATAAAAACAAATGGAGTGGTGGTTTACTGCCTCCGGTGCCCCTGGTTCCTCTGTCTGACCACTTTACAGCCATCCTGACCATTTTTAGAAATCTGCTGGCAGCATGCAGATTTAAGTTATTAAATTACCTATCACATGTGTATCATGTAGGCCCCTGTGGCCCTCTAACATAATCCAAACATCAGGGCTGGCCGTTCAACACAAATAAAGAAATGAAGTGTCAGTGTACTGCCTCTGGTAGCCCTGGCAAGAAGCATATAGGGTAGGAGGTCTCACTTAGCACCTCGCCTATGGGCATAGTGTGACAAGCCTCCCCCCTCTAGCCCCATTTACCCCCCCCCATGAAAGTGGGCGACCTTGTGTGCTCACTATTGAAAACTATGGAGAAGAGTGGGTTTTATGTGGTTCTTTTGAGTCTTTATTAGAGTGATACCAAATGAAAAGAAGGGGTTTTCTAGACCAAAAAATCCTGCTGAATCCAAATTTTGTGGTCTTGATTCCCAAAAACTGACCAAATCCACTCAAAAATGAAGTTTGATGATGTAAAGTATTAAGAAAATGTACAAAATAATGTTGAAAATGTTTGGGACATTACCTTTATATAAACCTGTCAATCAAAATCAGTACCTCAATCTACCTATTCAAAATTGGCCTATCCCTCAATCTGACAGGCTTTCTTCCTATGTATCACTCTACCTATCCTGCACACTGCCTATCCCTCAGCCTACCTATCCCTCAAGTTACCTATCCTTTGAATTAGAACCTTCTCTTGGATTAGCTCATCCCTCCAAAAGCCTAAAGGCTAAAGCCTATCCCTCTCCTTGCTACTCCTGCCCACTTTCTGTGCCTACCTATCACTGAGTCTACCTATCCCCAATCTGCCTATCACCCAACCTACCTATCCCTCTTGTGACTATCCCTCACTCTGCCTATTTGCCATGTTTTATCAGCCTTATCCATATTATATTTTTAACTATGCCCATCCGCTAAACATAACATTCCTCACCATGTCCACTATGATTTGTACCTATCCTCAATTTTCCTATCACCCAGCCTACCTATCCCTCATCGTGACGATCTCTCACTCTGCCTATCCCTCATGTTTAACTTGCGTTATTTTTCTGTTTATTTGATCCTATCTACTAAAGATAACAGGCCTACAATTCTTATGGATAAGTTAATTTTCCTATCACCCAGTATACCTCTCCTTCATTATGCCTATGCTGGCATATCCCTCATGTCTAAACGACACATCCCTCAGACTCCCTAGCCCCATGGCTTTTACATATCCCCACCTTGAAAGATGCTCTCCATACCTATCTCTCAAACTACTTATTAGACACATACTACCTATTCTTTTCACACTTGATCTTCCTGAATACCTATCCCTCATGCCCTCTATGACTGTCCCTCATTTTGCCTCTCCCTCATGCTCCCTATAACTTTTTACTGTTACCTATGGTGACCATTCCTTAGTCAACATACCCCTAAGGTATCTATCCTACAGTTTACTTGCACATATACCTCCATCTAGCTATCATTCAAGTTTCATATCATTCAGCCTACCTATCCCTCATGATGCCTATCCTTCATGCTGTTGCGGTATATCCCTCAGTGTGTCTAACCTGTCGTATACATATCCCTCACCTTGTGTTCTGTTCTCTCTTTCCATTTCTCAGTCTGCCTGTTATAAATTATGCCTGTCCCCCTCTGTGCCTATCCTTCAGCCTGCATATCTCTCATGTCTCTGTGCACATCCCTTAGCCTCTTAAATTTTCGTGCTTGTCCAGATCTATGCCTGACATTGCCTGCCCTGAAGATGCCTAGCTTTCTCTTTATCTATCCTACTTGCTCACTCTAGCTCTCTCTATCTTCCTATCCCCCATGCTGCATATCACACATTCTGTATATTCTTCATTTAACCCATTTCTCTATTTACCCATCAGCAGATATTGGCCATGGGTGATAGGAGGACAGGGGAAATGTCGGGGGCAGGGATATGCAACATGTAGTATAGATGGATACATTAAGGGCTTCACATAAAAACATGAAGGGGATGAACGATTGGCACTCTGAGGATATAGGTGAAGCATGAGTGATAGGTAGATGAAGGTACATGTGTATGTACACTGTGGGATAGGTACCTTAGGTGTATGTTTACTAAGGAATAGTGTAGGTACATTGGAGAAAAGGAAGGCTGGGAGACCTTAGATAGGTAAAAGTTTATAGGGAGTATGAGGGATAGGCAGAATAAGGGCTAGTCATAACATGAGGGATAGGTATTTAGCAAAATGAAGTCTGAGAGGGATAGGTAGTGTGGGTAATAAGCAGTGTGAGAGATAGATATGGAGGGTATCTTCCAAGGTTGGGATATGTAAATGCCATGGGGGCTAGGCAGTCTGAGGGATGTGTAGGTTAAGCATGAGGGATATGCCAGGATAGGCTCAATGAAGGATAGGCTGACTAGATGATAGGAAAATTAACTTATACATAGAAATAGTAGACATGTTATGTTGAGCTCCATGTGGGATTAGATGAATTGAATGTAGATGAAACATGAGGGATAGGCAGAGTGAGGGATAGTCACATTGAGGGATAGGTAGGCTGGGTGATAGGAAAATCGAGGATAGGTACAAATCATAGTGGACATGGTGAGGAATGTTATGTTTAGCAGATGGGCATAGTTAAAATATGGATAAAGCTGATAAAACATGACAAATAGGCAGAGTGAGGGATAGTCACAATGAGGGATAGGTAGGCTAGGTGATAGGCAGATTGGGGATAGGTAGACTCAGTGATAGGTAGGCACAGAAAGTGGGCAGGAGTAGCAAGGAGAGGGATAGGCTTTAGCCTTTAGGCTTTTGGAGGGATGAGCTAATCCAAGAGAAGGTTCTAATTCAAGGGATAGGTAACTTGAGGGATAGGTAGGCTGAGGGATAGGCAGTGTGCAGGATAGGTAGAGTGATACATAGGAAGAAAGCCTGTCAGATTGAGGGATAGGCCAATTTTGAATAGGTAGATTGAGGTACTGATTTTGATTGACAGGTTTATATATAGGTAATGTCCCAAACATTTTCAACATTATTTTGTACATTTTCTTAATACTTTACATCATCAAACATCATTTTTGAGTGGATTTGGTCAGTTTTTGGGAATCAAGACCACAAAATTTGGATTCAGCAGGATTCTTTGGTGTAGAAAAACCCTTCTTTTCATTTGATATCACTCTAATAAAGACTCAAAAGAACCACATAAAACTCCCTATTCTCCATAGTTTTCAATAGTGAGCACACAAAGTCGCCCACTTTCATGGGGGGGGGGTAGAGGGGGGGGGGCTATAACATGAGAATCTACCGAGTCGGACATCCTACCCTATATAATCCTTGGCCCTGGTTCCTCTGTCTGACCACTTTTGAGCCATCCTGACCATTTTCAGAAATCTGCTGCCACCATGCAGAGTCCAGTTATAAACCATCCATCATAAGTGGATCATATAGGCCCCTATGGCCCTCTAACATAATTCAAACATTGGGACTAGATGACTGACACAAACAAATGGACTGACGGTTTACTGTCTCCGGTAACCCTGGTTCCTCTGTCTGACCACTTTTGATCCATCTTGACCATTTTCAGAAATAGGCTGGCACCATGCACAGTTCAGTTATTAAATTACCTATCATATTTGTATCATGTAGGTCCTTATGGCCCTTCTAACATAATCCAAACAACAGATGGCGGGCGAGTTCATTCTCGCGCCGTCGGGTGTCATGGGGGTCTGGCCGAGCGTCTGGGACTCCAGTCCAGGCGACAAGTTCATCTCCGGATAGTCGCTATATCTATCCGCAGATGCCTCATAGCTTCGATTACTATGAGATGACTCTGTGTAATAACGGGAGTCAAGTTCCTCAAGGCTGAGGGTCCCTCCTCTTCTGACATGGGTTGCTGGGCTGGTGGAGCGAGAACGTCCCCGATCCCCTCTCGGCTGTTCCACCCGCCCTCGGTAGTCCCTTGGGTCGGGCTCTCTCCGACCTCTCCCTCGGCCTCGATTGGCAGACCGACGGAACATCTCTGGCGGGTACTGATCCGGGTCCAGGTCAAACTTTCGCGGACCCGGGACCTTCGCGAACCTCGCTACCGTGAGCTTCGACTTACTTTCTGCTACCTCACAGAAATAGGCCTTAGAAGAATTAAGGCTCTTCGGGTCCTTCTTCAGGACTTCTCTGAACGCGTCGATCACGCGTTCATGCAGGGCCATTACTTTGGTTCTGGCCTCCCCACCTCCAATATTATGGAGCATGGTCATGTGCTTAATTAGGCGTCCACGCCTAGGGTGCAGGTGACCCGAACAGGTAGAGGTACCTGCTCCCTCCGGATCACACTGGTACACCACGTAGTGGTGTGTGTGGTTCTCCACTAAGTGGCGTAGGTACCTTGCCCTAGTGGTGAAGGATACCTTTAATTCCAGAGATGACTGGCATTTCTGGAAGGGACATTCTAGGTGGTCCCTATCCCACTGTCGGACAGGCCAGCGGATCTTCGCCTTCTGATCCCTGGTGTAATAGGTTTCCGGAAAGAAATCTATCTTCTTGAGCCAGTCTTCATAAAACTCGCTCACGAGAGGATCTCGTTAGGTGGTCCTACACCAATCCTCATCATCTGATCTCCCGTTCAGATTTACGTTGGGCGGGATGGAGTAACGCCCCGATCCCTTTGCACATTCCCCCCAGTAGGAGGGAATGAATCCCTGGAATCCACCTCTGGCATTGTTCCAGATGTGTTTATCCAGGGCGGATCCCGACTCACTTCCCGAACTGACGTCGGACTGATGTCCGGCAGCCACCTTCGGGTCAGGCGTCGGGTCGGATTGGGCGACATTGGCAGCCGTATCCGTCGTATGGGGAGGAGATTTCGGAGCATAAATGTCCCTGTCATCCTCCCCTCCAGCAGACTTCCCTTGGGACGTACTGCTCGCATCAGATCTATCTGATACAGACCCGTCCATCATAATCCGCTGGGCGTCGGGTATCCTTCTCATCCTTGCTGACTCGTTTCTCAGGGCTTGGCGACCCTGAGGCTGGATGAAAGGGGAGTCACCCCCTCCAACGACCACGGTCAGTATATCCTGACCGTGGGTACTGCTTGTTTGGGCTACAGAGTCACCCTTTCGGATGTCCCTGCTGGCCTTAGCTGCAGCCTTCTCCTCTGCTCTGGTCAAACTCTTAGTACGAGTTTTGACCATCTCCTCCACCGTCTCGACTATAGCTTCGTGACGGCTGAGGCCTTTTTCCCCCATGATAGTTTTCATGCGGTTGTAGTCTATCTGATAGACTTCATAGGATAAATTGGACCGTATTAAGGCCCGATATCCCTCAACCGACTTTGGTTCTAGCATCCCTACTGGGTTGTACCTGCGGTAGCAAGCTACAGCAAGGGAAGTGGCGCCGAAGGCCCCACACGTGTTGTCATCCGAGATGCGCGTCATCCGGGGTACACATACCCCGACGTAGGCCATCTCGGCGTCTAACAAACCCTTCCGAATTGCTTTGCACACCAGGAGGCCTTGCTGTAAATTTTCCCAGGTGCTAAACCACTCTGGGGGCATGATGCGGAGAGCTCCCACATCAATGAACTGGCTTAACATATCCACTATGTCTTCCAGGATAGGTCTAGGTAGGCCTATCTCCATTGCGGACATTACGTCCGGGTGGAGATTCATCTCCCTCCCATCGTAGCAGCTCTTTCCTGCCCTCACCAGCTTCTCTGGCTTCTCGTCCTTCGGGTGATTGTCCAGATCTACATCCGGGTTGCCGATCATATCCCACATATCTTTGAGATGTTGGGCTTCCTCAGAGCTAGAAGACGATCCTCCTCGTAAATTTTCTGTTTTTCAGCCTCAGTGAGGACTGATGCGGACATGGTAACATCCATGTCTTCCGCTTCGAGGAGCTGCTCCTCGGAGAGAGTAACAGGGCTGGCGGCACCAGCACTGTCATCTTGGGGCAGATCGGCCATTTTGCGTGGCTGGTCCCCCTCGCCTAACTCGAGCTGCCGTGCGGCCATGCCGAGGTTGGGCGCTCTTATTTCTATAAATAAGAGGTCTATCAGACGGTACAGGTCTTTATGGAGGACCTGTTCCCCTTTTTTGAACTTATTCACCTACTTTCAGCGTGTGATTCCGGTTCCTATTAGACCCTCCTCGTTGGCCAGCACATCGTGCCGGCGAAGATTCGAAATCTAATGAACCAAAACGACCCCTGTGCGCAGAGGTCACGCGCATCCACGCGCGTCTCGGGCCTTCTGCGAGACTGCCCTAACTAGGTCACTCATTGACCCAGTTCTTTTCCCGCGCCCGCAGGGCGCTAGGAGTTCTAATTATAAACAGGTGCTTCGGATAGTAGCCGAACCTTTCGCAACCAACAGCTCTGCTGGAGTATTAGTGAGGTTTTTATGGGAAGCATGCCCGCAAACCCACCGGATTATCCACTCACCACCCACTGGTACCCTGCTGGGGGGTTTACACGCTCCATACCCGGTCACTCGTGCCTATTCCAACATATAACAGATGACAACACAAAACAAGTTCTTGGAAAAAGACGAAACAAATTATAATTTTCCCGCCGGGAACTTCCTCCCTCCTTCTCCTAACATAGTACAGGACAACACACTCGTTGTGTACCAACTTAGGTTACCGCAGCCCTTTCTATCAGGCGGGGACCTCCCATGGGTATTTTTTTAGACCTAGCTCCCGAAGGCGCCTTCTCGGAGGCAGGGTTAGCCATCCCCTTCCTCTTCCGCCTAGGTTTGCTTACAGCTAGCGAGACTTTTTCCTTCTTCTGCACCTTCGGATCACGGACCCCTAACTTCCTAGGCCTTCCTCGGCCACGTTTTGGGGTCATTTGATCCACTTTCCTGCTCTCCACCTTCTGGAGTAATTCATCTACTCCTAACCCACACGTTTCTGTGGTTAGATCCCTCCCCTTCCAGGGACGGAGCCGAGCCACGTTGGATTTATAGATCCGCCCAATTAAGGATCTAATCATGACAGTACAGTCACTTACTACTCTAGTCACTACAAATGGACCATCCCAGTTGCTTGCTAATTTCAAATTGGATAGAGGTTCGTGTAGTCTCACTACCTGATCCCCTACCTTGAACCGACGGACTTTTAGTCCATGGTCATAACCAGTCTTCTGCCATTTCGTGTTCTTTTTTAACTCAGTTCTAACGAGTTCATATGCGAACTTAAACTGGTCTCTTAGTGATTCCACAAACATCACGTGACATGGTGCGTCAGGATTCAACCCGACCACACCAAAAACAAGATCGGCTGGCATGATCATGTCTTCCCCAAACACTAACAAGTTTGGGGTACAATTGGTGCTCTTATGAACAGTGCTGTTGTATGCATGGCATACATATTCACATTGTTCATCCCAATCAGTCATACTTTCATTCACCAAGGGTTTCAGGACCTGAATCAGCGTTCTGTTGAACCTTTCCACCATCCCATCACTCTGGGGTCGGTAAGGATTTGTTAGGGTTTTGCAGATAGCTAGCCTATGGCACATCTCTTGCCATAGATCCGACTCAAATTCCCTGCCTTGGTCACTATCAGAGGCACTCCTAGGTGTAACACCCAACCCTTCACAAAGGCCTTCACACAGGTCGCGGCTTTGTGATCGGGCAAGGGAAACACCCTCGTGTACTTGGTGTAGTAGTCAGTTACTACCATCATACACGTGTTACCATCAGGGGTTGTTTTAAAACCACTGATGATGTCGATTGCTATTCTGGCAAACCTAACTCCGAACAGTTCCTGGGACAAGGGCATTTTACCCATCCCAGGGCCGGGTTTATTCTTGCAGCAATCCGGACAAGTGGCGATCCAACGTAATAAGTCAGTGCTCATTCCTGGCCAGTTGTACCTTCGGGACAGGCGTTCTAGCGAACGTTTCTTCCCAAAGTGACCACTGGTCATATGACCGTGACAATAATACATTAAGTCCTCCTCATACCGGAGGGGATCACTACCTGTCGGATCCTTCTTCCCGAAGGGTTGATCTTCCATCTATATAGAACACCTTCGGATACTTCCAGCTCTGTCCATTGAGCTAGAAATCTCCTCATCTCTCGATTTTCCAGAGAGATTTCCGGTCGAACGGGTTTGATTCCTTTAGGAACCAACTCGAGCAACCTTCCCACGTTCGGATCCTTTTCCTGGAACCTTCGGATAGTCTCCATAGACCACTGAAGGATTCCAGTTCCTCTGGATTCCAGTGGCAACCGGACTCCAGCTAGGACCGCCCCATGGGCTCCACAATCGTCACATTTTTCATTTCCACAACTCCTAATGGGCCTGCGGGATAGTGCGTCAGCATTTACATGCTTTACACCGGGTCGGTGTTGGATCTGCTTCTGTTCCAACCCGAACTCTGATAAGTGTGCTAACCACCGGCCTATCATACCTTCGGCATCCTTAAAATTAAGTAACCACCTCAAAGAGGAATGGTCAGTCCTCAGCGTAAAATCTGAGCCCCACAAGAAATGTTTATATTTCTTTGTGTAAACAATCACCGCCAAGAGTTCCCTCTTGGTGGTACAGAAGTTCCTCTGTGACTTGTTCATGGTGTTTCTAGCAAAAGCAATGGGAACTTCTCTTCCGTCCTGGACCTGACTCAAAGCAGCCCCAATGCTTTCATTGCTGGCATCAGTATCCAGAATGAAATGCCCGGCGGCTGTCGGATATTTCAGAACTGGTGTTTCAACAAAGAGCCTTTTGATGGATTCAAAGGACTCGTCTTGTTCTTTTCCCCATGGAAAAACTTCTTTACGCCTCAGGTGTCCAATGAGACAGAGACTGGATAGGATAACTCACCTGGGCATAACCTGGTAAGAAATCTCGATAATACGAGCAAAACCCAAGGAATGAACGGACATCCTTGGGACACCTGGGCTTTTCCCACTCAGTTACACTTCGGATCTTCTCCGGGTCTGCTTTTACCCCCTGAGTGGAAATGATTCTCCCCAGATAATTGATATCTTTTTTAAACAATTGACATTTCTTTAATTTCAACCCATTACTCATTATTCTCTGGAGGACTTCTTCCAGGTTGTCTAGACAGCCTTGGAATGTCTTTCCAAAGATAATGACGTCATCTAGGTAAACTAGACATTTCTTCCATAGTAGATCGCTCAGTAATGTCTCCATCATGGCTTCAAATGTGGCTGGCGCATTGCACAACCCGAAGGGCATGTACTTGTACTTGAACAATCCTACATGGCTAGAGAAGGCCGTCTTCTCCATGTCGGCAGGTTTCATCCCGACCTGCCAGTACCCAGACTGTAAGTCTATGGTACAGAACCATTCATTCCCTCCTAGCGAGTCAATGGTCTCATCAATCCTTGGCAGAGGATATGAATTCTTCTTCGTCATCCCATTCAGCTTCCTGTAGTCAATACAGAATCATATGGTCCCATTTTTTTTTGTGACCATACAGACTGGACTACTCCAGGGGCTAGAACTGGGTACAATAACGTGATCTTTAATCATCTTATTGATCTCCGTCTCTGCTACCTCTCTCTTCTTCAGGGGTAGCCGACGGTAAGGAATTTTAAAGGGGGAGCCTTCCCCCACGTCAATTCCGTGTAGGACTTTATCGGTTCGTCCTAATGGTTCTCCTGGGAACGCGAAGGCCCTTCGGCAACGTTTTAACATCACCCGAAGGTCCTTCTGCTCCTTCGGATCTAATTCAGAAGCATCCTGAATTAGCTTCTCTAATTCCTCTTCAATAACGACCGTATCCGGCGGCTCTTCGGATGGTAACCCCAGAAGGCTGCTGGTGACCGCCTCCGCGAGTACCACACTGCCTACTTTAGCGCCTTTCTGGAGATATACCATATGAACACCAGGATTGGATATGGGGACAAGAGTCCATTGGGCATTTCCCACCAACGTATCAGCCGATTCCAACCCGAGGGATTGAAGATAAGCTACGTCGGGTTTCATGACCCCGGCCCTTCCTCTGAGTTCAGAGGAAGCGCTGACTAACACATCACATGTGGTTCCCGGTGGAAGTTTCACCGTCTGTGCGACACTTGCTACACTACTGATAACTCTCAGCACACATTGTGCCTTGAGATTATAGGGACTCTGTATGGACAATTCACCTGTCTTCGGGTTCAATATCATTCCGAACAGGTCGGCAAAGTCCATCCCTATGATACCATCATCCTCGATCTCAGCAATGGTTGGGGAAAATACAAACTCCTTCCCCATCACTGAGATACTGAGGAAAGTACGTCCAAACGTCCGCAATCTGCTACCATCGGCTGTGCACGCATTTACCCTCATTTTAAGGTCATCATTTGTGCCCAGCAGAAGAGTGTAGAACTTCCAAGAGATGATGGAGTGGCTAGCCCCAGTATCTATCAGAAATTCCCCGACTCTACCCTTCACAGAAGCGGCCAAATACCACCTTTTTCCTCCATTCAATGAAGGGTTACTAGTGAACTTCTGTAAGTCACTCTCAGTACCTAGATCTAATC
Source organism: Harmothoe impar (assembly GCA_947462335.1). Lineage (NCBI taxonomy): Eukaryota > Metazoa > Annelida > Polychaeta > Phyllodocida > Polynoidae > Harmothoe > Harmothoe impar. The sequence goes on from OX381714.1 coordinate 22,302,016, forward strand.
CACGCCCTCTTATGTATTCCAGGCAAGGGTGATCTAGGGGGAGCCTGGTTCCACAAACCATTGCACTATACTCCTCCGCATCAGCACCGGGTTTCCCCGACTCATTTCCCGAATGTATGACTGGAATGCTGATGGCCCCGGCCCCAGGGTTCCCAAGCTGCGCCTGCTTGTCCCCCATATGTCCGGACGTCACTACTGAGTGTGAACTTACTCCCGTCCCGTCAGGAGTATCATGGCATATTTCCTTCGGGATCTCTGAGTTGCCTCCCTCAGGGATCCCCTTTAATTTTCCGAGTTCTTACCGGAGAATCGCATCACAGGCTTCTCAGCTGTGCATGTGGAGGCATAATGCCCCTTCTCCTGACATCTGTAACAGGATACAGTACTCAGTTCGGGTTTTATCTTCCGTTCCTGTTTTTTATCAAACAGTGCCATCATACGTTGCATCATGGCCTCTACCAATCAGAGGGATTGGTCTGGTTCCGATTTCCTCGGAACATTGGGTTCTGGTGGACCCGAGGGAGGTTTGGAAGGGGTTTTTGAATTATCCCCTGGGGGTTTCTCTGGCTTTTTGCTAGAGGATGTTTTATCAAAAGGTTTCCGCCTTTTGTTATCACCGGACTTTTTGTCCCGGCGCTTCCCACTGAAGGCTACAGCCCCAATGGTCTCTTCTCCTTCGGAATCTTCATCCAGGGATCCCCCTCTGCTGCTATAGTCAACGACCGCTGACATTCGGGATTGGTTGGGTACCAGTCCGGCAAGAAGAATCTTCTTCTTCTCATAACTGTCTATGGCTAAAAATAGATCAGCTAGGGAGGAATCGCTTTTCCAAGCTTTCCTGGCCAGTTCTTGATGATCAGGGTCACTCAGTCCACTAATGAACCGAACAAAGAGAGTCTCGATGTAGTAATCTGCGTCTCTAGCCCATTCGGGTCTTGCTTGATGCAGGATCCGTTGAAGCTCCAAACCATATATCTTCGGGGACTCCTTTGGTTTCTGGGTTCGTCCCTTGAAGACCAACCAGTGATCCACTGTCACCAGGTTCCCGAAGATGTATACAGCAGTACTTTCGAGCTGATCATATGTACCCGAAGGGCCATATGTACTTCTCCATTGGGAGACGGCTGATTTACCTGGCCCATCATTCAGCCAGATGACGAAGGCTCCTAATGAGTCTTCTTTGGACCACCCATTGTATTTGCAGTCATCCACAAATACTTGGTATTCGTCCTTCCAGGGTCCTTTCCCTTTGTAGGGTTTGGTGATCCTGGCGGTGCGTCGGGCACCTCTGGTGGCCCCCTCTATCAGCTGGTCTGATAGATTCTGACTCCAGTCCATTACTTCTGTGGCATCCTGTCCCCGACTATAGCTATCCAAGCCAAGGCTCTTGATACAAGGATCAGTATCATAAACCTGTCTCAGTCCGGGGGCCATTGAGGTTCTTTGGGTCAATGGCCGGACTGGGGAGACTGGTTCGCACCCGGCAAATCGGGTGGGTCGAGGGCGAGAGGTGGTACCCGGGTAGGTGGGATCATGTCCTGTTGTTGTCTGGTCATGGTGCTGGGGCCTGGGCCGGCTTCCTTGGCTATTTTTAGGCCTATCAGGACTATCAGTACGGGGGTACTGTGGGTTCTGGTCCCCAGACCATCCAGCAGAAGGTCCTTCTCCGGCCTTCTTGCCTCGGGTAGCGTGCCCCTGGGTTTGCTTCCCCGGAGTTTTCCCTGTTCCTGTCTTCGTCTTCTGGTTATGATGAAAAATCAGGTCGCCCCAATTATCATAACCATACCACCCACCCTGTTGATCCTCATGTGTGGTGGTGTCTTTGTTCGTACCCTAAGGGGTGGAACAGCTCCATACTGTGATGGACTATCCCCAGCGAAGGGATTCAAAGTGTCATAACTAGTGACCCCCGACGTATTCCCTGCGGAGTATGCCGTCGGATCGATAGTTACCGACGGACCCGACGGGGCAGGGGGAGCCGATGCATAATAGACATCCTTCTCGACCTGTCCCCCGGAAGGGTAGCGGGTGTTGGTTTTTAGAACTCCCTGGAGTGGAGGGTTCTCTACTCCTTCCCCAGGGGTGAGGGTCACCTCTGGGTCTGGCACCTTTTGGTTGCCTAGGTAGATTTCCAACTCTACCCGTCTAGCTTCCAGTATGGATACTGCCTGCATGGTCTCTAGCTTCTTCTGACCTAGCTCTTCGTTCGCTTCTATGATAGCAGTTCTTACTGCCTCATTGTCCTTGACCTGTTGGTTACGAGCTTCCTTGGCGGCGTGCCATTCCCTAGAGTATCTTTCTAGGTCCGCCTGATACTGCTGGCATAAGACTTCCGGTTAGCTTGACCTAACTCGGATAATCTTTTCTTTTCCTCTCTCAGGGTTTCCTGATTCTTCTCCATCTGATATTGGATCAGCTGGTTGTCACGGGTTAATTGATCCGTTCTCCACTCCATATCCTGATGGACCTGCCTATTTTCTAGGATGTACCGATCTCTTTCAGAGATCAACGAAATTAATTCGTCGTGCAGAGCGTCGTACTGCTTGTTCATCTCTTCTTTGTTCCGGTAAGCGTTGTCCCGGTCCAAAGTGTCGTCCTGATTAAGATCAGGTCTGGTCCCGACGACGGGACCTCCTTCGGGTACGACCCGAAGGGGTTTTGGCGGTATTTCCAGTACCGTTGGGTCCAGAAATGAGCCTTTCTGGTTCCCTCCTTTCTTTCCTCCGGGAAAGAACACTGAATCACCCCTGGATTCAAAGTTCCTTCGGCTTCACGTATGAAACCCTCGAAACTGGTCGGAACAACTGGGTTGTTCCGCTCCGGGACAGTACCGTCCCCATCCTTCTCTACTCCGGCCAGGTTCACCTGACTGCTACTCGAAAACTGATCCTGGTCACGGCACCAGTGTAGTGGTTCGGAATCTCAGAAAGAGAACAAGAATGTCAGTTTCCGAGTGCGAAGTAGAAAGAGTGTTTTATTTAACGTATCCCTAATACAATTGAATCTAGTCTTAACCCAAAGGGTAAGACGAAGCAGTTCTGGTTCAATCTAGTGATTGGGGTAGGGTAATGCTGGGAGTCAGCCTGGCCTGCACTGACTGGCGACTATACGAGGAGGGGAGGTTTATATACCCCCTTTGGATAGCTCCCGCCTGAAACGTGGTGCGCAGTACCCGAGAGAGGACAGTCGCCCCCTCTGGGATACCGTCCACACTAACGCCAGGCGGGAACAACCCGAACTAACCCTCCTCGGTCACCTGGATGGAAATGATTACCGTAGTTAACCCCTACAAATAGTTAGTGTGTTTATATCACATACTTTTGGACACATCAAAATACAGTGTAATAGTATCATTAGTTTCATGTGTCAAGTATTTCTAGTAACAGGTGGAAGACTGCCTGGATTTATAGCACAGCCTGCATAACACACCCATACCGTTTTCACAGGTCACTCAGCCTGGTATACAGGGATGTTCAGTAACAGCACTGTGTTTCTACTATAGCTTTTACATAATCGTATTTGCGATTTTTATATGATATTTGCTAAATGTATAGCCCCCTTCAGTACTTAAATCAATATGTCACCTATCAACTTATGGATGCATTTAGTGCATGGTCTGTTGCATTTATGAGTAATCACAAGATTAAATCTGTATTTGTCTGGGTTTGCACACACAGTGCAGGGTATAGCAGCTGTATCTGCTGGTAGAAGGTGTGAAAGCTTGAGCCCCACCCTTATATACCAGGCTGATGTGCTGGGAGAGTGTGAACAACCTGAAAAAACACCCTGCCTGTAAAGACTCCCAGCCTGCTAAACCAGCCTGGATAGCCTGCATTAACAGGCTGCCTGGGAATACGGGCCAGGCTGTATCCCTGGCCCAGTCCTCCACCTGAGTAAGGAATCCAACAAAGAAATAATAGAAATATAGCTCATCTCATTATACATGGATCGTTATTCCTAATTAACACCCTATTTTAAAAGATTAATAACCTCTTTTTAAAGGGCAAATTAATAGTAAAACCTTACCTTGGATTAATGTTACAAGTGTAGGGGTCGGATTCCTCGTACCCTGGTGGAGAGCCCGAAGGGGTGAAACACCTGGGTAATCCTCCCCCTCTGTACCATACCGATCCAGTAACGTAGGGAGTGGAGAACAGTCAGACACAGGATGGTAGTGTAACGGTTAGCACGCTTGTCACCGGTGCGAGAGGTCTGTGGTTCGATTCCCGGCCGATCCAATGACTAAGTTTTCCGCGACCCCGACACTGGTGGATCGGCCGCGATGAATCGGGTAGTACGTTGACTGTGGACGGGAGGAGCATTCCAGCTTGCTGGGCATTGGCCACCTGCTGGCGGTTGGTAGTTGGAGGAGCAGGTTGGGAAGTGTTGGTCCCCAGTATGGGCAGTTGGAGTTCAGCATGGAGTTCGGTCAATAAATTTGCTGAATCGGTATGGTGTAGAAAGCTTCCATCACTGGGAAGTCAGGGTATCTCAACAACTGCTTGATAAAGCCCCATTGGGACCTTCGGTCTCCAGTGGGTGAGAATGCCTGGTGCTAGGTGCCTCTATACTCCGGGGGCTGGGACTCTCTGTAACTGCTTGATAAAGCCCCTTCTAGGAGGGAGAGAAAGCCCAGGGTTGGTAACCCCCCCGGAAAAATCCGAATCTAGAGGACATGATGGAAGCTGATGGGGGTAGTGTAGGGGTCGGATTCCCCGTACCCTGGTGGAGAGCCCGAAGGGGTGAAACACCTGGGTAATCCTCCCCCTCTGTACCATACCGATCCAGTAACGTAGGGAGTGGAGAACAGTCAGACACGGGATGGTAGTGTAACGGTTAGCACGCTTGTCACCGGTGCGAGAGGTCTGTGGTTCGATTCCCGGCCGATCCAATCACTAAGTTTTCCGCGACCCCGACACAACTTATCCAACTGATAGCATCGTAGCTAAACTCTAATTAAATACCTTTAATACAACTATGTGTCTATTCTGCAAAGCACACTTTGAACTTATTAACGATCACCCATGGTCGTCAGAAGCACTTGCTTGACGATCACTCGTGGGTCCTATTGATAGACTGCTGCTAAAGGCACTTCTAACGAGAAGATTTCAAATTCATACTAATAAAGTTATGATTGATCCAATGCGGAATTCAATTAGTAGGAACATATAATAAAGTATATATATTTATAAGTGGGAGTAGTTATATGCATGTATAAGAAAGATAGACATCCATAGACTGCCCTTCTGCAAATCCCCCATATGTATAATGTGACGATCCCCCTGTGACTAGAGCCATATTCTTGTGAATTCTGCACTCGTTATATACACACGAGAGCAGTTTTTGTTGTGCAAGAGACCTCAGAGTAGATACCTCATATATTGCCTGATCCGTAAAATTCGATTTATTCATTATCAATATTATATCAGCTCTATTTCTTTTAATTGAGTCCCTCTTGGCTATACAATGAAAAAGTATGTGTATGATACATTAACAATAAAAATTTCAACAACAACAACATACCAGGCTAGGCATCTTCCTCGTTGATTCTAGCCTAGTGCTAGTGGGTAAGTAACACATAGAGTCCTAGATTGAGGTGCCATTAAACACTAACAAAATGAACATTGCTGGAACAGATGGATGGCTGGTGCAGCCAGTAGCTGGTGAGGGTGAGTTCAGTACTATATAGCACCCACTGACATCCCCACAAATAAGTATAAGCCCTCCTTAGATCAACTGAACGTTACTCATGCTGTACACTGGTACAGAAACTGTGCATAGCGCCCCTAATGGAGCAAGCACTCATAAATCATTGTATTTATAGGTTGTTTTTACATGTGTGATAGATAATAGATGAACTATGTGTATTACCTCAAAGAGCTTTATATAAATATGTACATACCAACAGTATTAGCGGGATGGGTTCTTGGGCATGAGAGCTTTTAGTAAGTCAACGTTTGTCAGCGTTACGCTGTAAACCAGACCCTCACTGCATTACAGTTTAAACCACTCCATGTAACAGTTTACTGTTGGTCGATACTTTTTGTACTGAGTGTATGCTTGTGGTTCACTCCCTGTACTTTAAACGTCAGCCTTGATATTAATCTCTCAAGCGTTGGGCAGCAGGCGCCAAGCGGCATTTTGTGAACCACAAAATACACCAGAAATGACTAGTATAGTCAGTATTGACGACGTCAGGCAGCTAGTTGGCAAAATCAAAATGGACAAGTCCTGCGGTCTTAAGGATATTAACTGTAGAGTCATTAAAGATGCTATGTCATGTCTAATACCTGAAGTTACGCTTATGTTCAAAAACTCATTGCCTCATGGTCAAAGGGTCGCCTGATTCCCATTCCCAAAAAAGGAAACCTGACTAACATTAAGAATTGGCGACCCATCACCCTCCTGCCCCTTCCCGGCAAGCTCCTGGAGAAGTTAGTACATAAGGTATTGTTGAATCACCTAGAAGCAAACAATATTCTGAACAAAAACCAGTATGGTTTCAGGCCCGGTTAAGGCACCTCTGACGCAGTATTTGCAGTAGTTGAGGACCTATTTGAGGCTAGAGACGAGGGCAAGGTCACCGCTGCATGTTTTGTAGATTTTTGCAAGGCTTTTGATAGTGTCCGCCACCCCACTCTTATACAAAAATCCACCGCTTGAACATACATGGCTCACTGAAGAAGTGGCTGACCGACTACCTGGGCCACCGCTCTCATGAGAGGTTGGCTAATGGCTGTCGATCACCCCCGTCAGACGTGCACTTTGGAGTACCCCAAGGGTCCACCTTAGGCCCCCTGTTGTTCATACTTTATGTCAACGACCTGCCAGACTCTATCCTGTTCTGAAAATATGCAATGTATGCCGACAACCTTGTTCTCTATGCCTCACACAAGGATCCGCAAACAGCTCTACGCCTCTTACAAGAGGATCTCATCACTGTAGGCAATTGGTGCTTATCTAATTATATGACCATCAACACTGCCAAGAGCATGGTAATGTTTTTTGGTACAGCTTGCAGGATAGACCGGCTTGCCGATCCTGTGATGACTCTGTGCGGGCAGGTTCTGCCCTCATGCAAAACCTACCTATATCTAGGCATTAAATTAGACAGCAAACTCACTATCAAACCCCATATAAATAAAGTAAAGAAAAGTTTTCGAAACAAGAATATCAAACTCACCAGACTGCGAAAATGCATGACCAAAGATGTAAGTCTAGCCCTGTATAAAGTCATGATTTCCCCCTCCCTTGAGTACTGCTCTTTCTATTCGGGTAGTGCTCTAAAAACTGAGTTAGATAAACTACAAAGAATGCAAAATCAAACCCTCAGAACCTGCCTGCAAGCCAGAGTATGCGAAATCAGCATTATTGCCCTGCACAAACAATGCGGGGTGGAAACATTAAGGGTCCGACGTAACAAACAATTGTTAGGCATTATGTGGAAAAAGGCTAAGCGTGGCGAGGCACTAGTTCAGCGTAATATCTACACTATAGGAGACTAGGGGAGATCTGAAGGTTAAGTTTGCAAAACGCAGAGCCAAAACTGCATCCTATGAGAGAGCACCATATTATAGAGCAGTGACGCTCTGGGACAAACTAGACCATACTACCCAAAAACTCCCGACCTACAAAAAGTTCAAAAACGCCATTCACAAATTGAATCTGGATTAACGACCTCGTTCTCGTATTAACCCACGGCTCTGCTCCACTGCTTATCATTACGCTATAGTCCTCATATTATTGGCATCTCTACAGCAAGTAAATATATCTTGTCAACACTAGCTGCATTAACATAACATACTGTAATTGTCCGCATTCCTTGAAAACTGTTTATCCTGCTAGTCATTCTATAAATAATACTCTGTATGTACACACAACAATTCTCATATCATAGCAGTGTAACTTATACCTATGTAACTTATACCTAATTATAGCCAGGCCAATAGTATCACACGCGAGCAAGGCATGTAAATCCGTGTGGTACGCGGAAGACCGTCCCCTAGGGACGATTGCGGACCAATACATTTAATAATAATAATAGTTGTATTGGCCTGGCCCAGCTGGATTTCAAATTGTTCATCAATTAACTTTAGAGTCACCAGCTGGAGCCCTTATCCCCAACATTGCGGCTCACACACAGCAATGTGTATGACAGTTCTTAAACTCCACATCACAGTTTAACGGTTTATAGAATAACACATAGAGACCACATTCAGGCTTCCATAGAGCTTTTAGAGCAGCACTCTGAACAGCTCACAGAGCAGCTCATGCAGCAGCTTACAGCCTAAAGCCCCTCTGTATCAGCCGTATTTAATCTGCCTTCTGGTATCAGCTACAGAAGCTGGTAGCATTGGTATCAGCTTAATAAGCCACACCACCAGCCAATCTAGCACTCCTGTTACATTATTACTCAATCTAACACCCTCTGTTTGAAGAAGATTGGTCATGCATTAGGGCTGGCTGATCAATAGGACTGCCGCAGCACTTCATTGCCTGCCCCCGGCACCTTCATTATCGCAAGTATGAACGTTTAAACCACCATGATGGCTGTTAATATCCCTCTTACTCTTAATCTTATGCTATTAATGGCACCACATTTAGCGCTGCAGCACGAAAGGCTGATTAGCCAAACACCCATCACCTAAAAAGACTAAAGTACACCCTATACCACTGGAAAGCTCTGGTCATGGGCTTTTCAAATAAAAATAAAAAGAAAAAGAAAACAAATGGTTGTGATAACCAATTAGAACAGTCGTTGCTAGGCAACAAACTGTATGAGCAACAAACCAATAGAACCCTTGAATCCCTTGGGTCCAGTTTAGGGGGGTAGGTGTGATTATAATCAACCTTAGGACCATGGTAATATGTGTTGCTAGGCAGATGAACAATTAGAATAGCTGTTGCTCAGCAACCAGCTGTATTAGCAACAAACCAAAAGAAACATTGATTTCCTTGGGTCCAATTCAAGGGGGGCGGGTAGGTATGATTATAGTCAACCTCAGGACCATGGAAAACTGTGTTGCTATGCTCCTGGCTTCCCAATGCTGCAGCACCAATGTTAAAGATGCATGTGTACATATTTTGCTCAGATAACCATGCCGGCCATTAACTAGGATGCTAATTAACGACTATCAATGAAATGGAAATGTATCCCATTGTGATAATATGAATAGGAGATTCTCAAGAAATTCAGACAACAACCCTATTTAGAAATTGCCAACCACTGAATGAAACTGGATACTGTCGATCGGTTACATGAAACTCTATAAAAAAATATTTATTTCATTGTATTGCATTTCCAAAAGATGGTTTCAGGATATCCTTCAGTGGCTTCATTTACACTGAATGTAATTAGTTTTTGTTGAACCTTCTCATTTATCCTTTTAGGGCAGTACAGTGTGTTATCTAAATGTGCCCTTTTGTTGGTATGGTACATGAATGCAGCCATAACGAGTAACTCACCATGCTGCAATCAGGCATCATGCTGGAATCAGGCATCATGGGGTTGATGACCAATGCATTCATGCATCATGACGACCAATCAACATGAAGCCAGAGGACATCATCCAGTCGTCAAAGGGTTACCGTGACAGGGGCGGCCACTTTAACCGATTGGTTTCTGCGTGTGAATAGAGGCTGAGAGTTAATATCCTCAGGATTTCCGGGATTTGAATATTGTTAATCTGTTGTTTGGGCATTGGCATTGTTTGGTACTGGGTACGTTGTTTTGAACAAATCTGGAAATGAATCTAGCCAATACTGGTGAAATTCGAAATGTAGCCTTTGAAATAAATCAGGCTTATAATTGTGCAGTAGATGCTGCATGTTGGTGTAGGGTCTGTATCAGTGTATCCCCAGCACTCATCCTACTCACCCCCAGGTAAGGGGCACCGTCCCAGTAAACACCCTACGTAGTTCCAACGTAGCTCAGAGGTTTCTCTAGGTAGATGTCCAACCAAAAGGTTTGAGATTGGTAATTTTGGAAGGTTTGTAGACGTCACAACGTTAAGGTTTATTTACGTTCAACAGATGTAGACGTCTGATTTACGTTGATCTACCTCGTTCAGACGTAAAAATTCTAAGTTGATCTACGTTAAAAGACGTAACTTTTCAACTTCAATTGGGTAGATGACTTTTCCGTGTCACACTAGGTGGCAGCACTATCAATTATGGAGAGTATATTACAGCTCCTTAACAAATCTACCACATTCAAGCAGTAAATTCTCATTAATTGTGAATTCAATATCATGCAAATAAACCACATTCAATAGAATATTTATATATAAAGGACGGGGGATTAAAGTATTGTGCATGAATAGGTGCTTTGAGGCACTTTACTGTGAGGACACCACATTGGTGGTAATGGAAGAAATACAAAGCCTCTCTGCAGCCAAAACTATTCAACAGATCTATACTGTCAGGCTGTTCAATTGAACTACAAGAATAAACTATGTAGAATGAGATGAGATTGAAAATTATAGTAGTTACTTTGTATGAACATTGTTTGTAAATGTAAATTTGTCTGCAATATATTACAAGTCTTTGTCTGAGTCCCACTATGTAGAATTATATGTAATGTGTTAATCATAGATTTATGTCTTCAGGAGCTACGTAAATCAGACCTGCAGGTTTGAGATTGGTAAATAAACCTTTACGTTTTGACGTTGATAAACCTACTAAAATTACGTAGTTCAGACCAAAATTCAACGTAGATTTACGTCTGACCAACGTCGTTGTGTTTACTGGGTTGTTACATCACAACCACAGCCACCATGGTGACGAGCTGGCAGCACCTTGGGCCCATTTTCCATCAGCCGATTTGGAGAGGCTGTAGTCAGTGTTACCAACTACTACAAGAAGTAGCTCAAGGCCTGCATATAGTGCTTTAATGTGACATGTCCTTCTCACGATGATGCACGAATGGGGTCTTGGCTAGTTACTCACCAGGGCTGCATTCAAGCATTAACCTTGCCGTACAGGGTTGATATATTTCTGAATGATCAACATGATGCTTGAGTTCTGCCCTGTTGAGTAGACTTTGCAGGTCATACCTTTTAACACGTCACCTTGTTGTAAAGATGTAGTGGGCACGGTGCTAAGTACTGACTGGTTACTGAGAAACTCTGTACCATGGGGCGGTAGGGTAGACTGGCCATGAGATGACTAGCTGGTCTGTTGGTACCTTGAGTAGACCGGTACACAGATCAGGAACCCTGTGGACAATAGACTATGGTGTTTGGCCCCGAGGATGATCAGCCCAATGTCTATGATAGCCCTGTGGAAGATAGACCCATGATTAATGGCACCCTGATTGAGACATACCAGTCTGCTCATTGTACCAACAGACCGGTTAGTCATCTCGTGGGTGGTTTACCCTATGTGGGTTGATGTGAGCAGCGAACGGAAAGTGACAACTGCCTAATGTAGGTTTCCTTACCTGACTGTCACTATTAGGGTTAGGGCTGGATAGGGCAAGGGTTGGCCGTGGAGCTATCATCAGCAGTTACTCTCCCAGTGCAGCTGAGATACAAATATTCTCTAAAGAAGTATTTATTCTTGAAGGTTAAACAGTTTTAAGTGTCTCAATATAACAAATGCTGATCCATATCAAATGTTCATTCAAGATCAACGTAGAATTGTGTCTTTCCAATTTTTATCAATGTACTACTCGTTAGATGCTGGAGAGCAGCATACTCCCCCAGCGTGGACATGAGCCCACGTTTGGCATCTTCCATCAGGACGTTAGCCGCCAGGTTACACGTAATGACGTTACACTCATTGAGTTGCCTTCAATCTGCAGGCGGGGACAGAGGGGTGAGACGGGTTTCTGCAAATGTTTCTCTTAACATTTAGATGGCTTAACTGACAGCTCTGTGCTGCTTTCCTGCTGACTGCCAGTCTGTAAACCCAAGTGAACCATAGTGATTCAACGACAGATAGCAATAAATTTATGATTACCCTAAAATGTAATATTTCCGTATTGCAGTTACTTAACCCTCCACATCCATGCAGTCCTAGCCAGGGCTGTATTCAAGCATCATGCCAATCCTTCGGGTTGTTAGACTTCCGGAGGATTAGCGTGATGAAGGAATGCAACACTGGCAGCTTAAACCGGGCTGCATCATGATAACAGAGGGAGTAATGGCTTAAAGCAGTGTTCAGCCCTTAAAGGGTGCATACATGGCTTGTGTTACCGTGCAAGTATAAATACCCCATGTGTAACCTTAGGGTGGGTGAACGCGGATATAAGGGTGACCTTGGGAAGGGGTACCTCCAGCTCATACATACCACAGGTGACGGTCACAGCTCGCGTTACTGTTATACAGCCTGCATGTAAATTGGGGGTAACTGGAGGAGGTAGTCAGCATGACGGTAATACAGTAGTGATCTGCCCGGAAACTAACTTGTGGTTTCCTCGGCATAAATACTTTATGCAAAAGGCGCAGGACAATAGTCACAGAACTGCTCAGGTGCACGTGCATGTCTGGTGTGGCAGTAGTTTGCAGTTTGATATATTTATTGGCCCATAGCATCACATAGCAAGGGGAACTTTTCTTTACAGCCAAAGAGATGGCAATATTGAGTGAGTAGAGTCTTAGAGTCTTAATAAAGTTGGCCTATCTGATCATGTAAGTCATGTGATTGTGATCAATGAAAGTTAGTTTTATATGAAATTATACAATGTATCTCAGGACTGCCCAGAATGGGTAGTCGCACCAAATAGTTTTGACGAAGTCCTTTATATTGATTAAGTGTGGCACATCGTCTTCAAGGGCATTCTTGAGGAAGCACATAAATACCAGTTCTCCCCACCTCTGATTTGGGTGCCTCATACTCACACACATAAGTGCTGGGTATCAAAAGAAAACTGGTCTTGTATAAGCATATGGGGGCAGGGGGGGCAGGGGGTTTTGACATTTGTCTCAAGCATTACAATATAATCTTGGCCGGTCCTGGTGGTGTGGTAAAACGGATATATGGTGAATGGGAGGAGGGAGGGGGGGGCAGACCTATGGTGAATGGGAGGAGGGAGGGGGGGGCAAGACCCTTCCCTCCCCACCTACACAGAGAGATGAAAAAGCGTCAAAAGGGAGTCCAGGTTGCCTCCAGAATGACTCCCCTGTTTAGGGGAGTCCAGGTCACCTAAGGGAGCCTAGGTGACTCTCTGGCTGACCTAAGGGAGTCACCTGGGCGAATCATATAACCCAGAGAGCTATATGACTTCCCCAGGTGACTCCCTTAGGTCAGCTAGAGAGTCACCTAGGCTCCCTTATGCGACCTGGATTCCCCTACACATTCTCATTCTGGAGGCAAACTGGACTCTCTTTTGACGCTGTTTCTTCTCTCTGTGTACTGTACCCCACTAGCTATGTAAAGAATAAATTGGTCAGCCAGTTATTGCGATAGTAGATAAATGATTATGATATCGAAAGTAAATGTGGTAAAAGAAAAGGAAGAACGCACAAAGGACAGAAATGGAATGCAAGTTGTAATTAGTATGTTTTTATATAGGTGTGTCTTCATAGGTGGGTCTGATGTAGTTGCTGAACAGACCTGCCTGCAGGGGGTATTTGAGAACTCATATAGAAGAGTGTTTACTGTATAATGAAAGTCAATATGATACAGACACAACAAGCAAGGGAATAATGCATTACGAATGGGAAATTAATTTAAAGCTAATACATTGTATTCTCTGTACAGGAAGATTAACATTGTAAATATGGACCCGATTAGACTGCATCACAGTGTATCAGTACAAACTATCAAGCTGTACATTCATTGAAACGTTCTGATTTACAAAGTTAATTGTTGACAGACAGTTTGCAATGAATTAGTCATTGATGTAACCCTAGTTTTTTTCGCTGCTCTGTTGTATATTTATCAACCTAACGTAGACATTGCACTTTCACTTTATCTAGTAGGGTATACATAGTTGTCCTGCCGCTCTGTCAGTTCATGTATGTAGGTGACTGTATAGACCAGATTGAGACCATGTCCATCCTATCAGTCAGGCCTCCTGCCTGCTCTGGGACTGGCTGCAGCCCCTGTGGACTCAGGCCTCTCCTGTGTATTGGTGGGTGTGTCTCAGTCTGTAGGGTGGTAGGGAGGCTGTGAGTGTCCGTTTACTCCCTACACATGGCACCTAATGAGGCACAGTCTGGGACTGGTCCTCTGATGTTCATGTTAGCATTGGCACTGGCCATATGAACCAATCACAACACAGCTTTTCTCCTGAACAGGAATATGAAGTAGAGTAGTAGCGGTGGGTGGGATTTTGATACCTGATCAGGATAATGCTCATTTTTGTCCATTTACATTGTTCCCATGCTACTTCACCTTGTTCATAATAATCATGTTCATGTCCTTGCTTATATTAACAATATATGCGGGGTGTCTCATGACCATAATTGTAGGCATAAGTGTAAGCGCTTATGGCGCTTATGGCGCTTATGGCGCTATAAATATCAGAGGACAAGTTCTAGTTATAGTTATCATAACTTAATATCGCAGCATTTATGCTCTTCCTCAACTATAAGGGGCAGAGTTTGGTCTTAAAAGCCATTACGATAGGACCCAGTTTACAGATCCAGATTAAATAAATACATAGATGAAATGGGCTAAATTATCAACTCAATTTTCACTGTGTAAAGATACCGGACTTACCGTTGTTAGTCAGGGCCCGTTTTCAGGAAATCAAAATTGTCAAGGCATTTTGCAGTAGAATTGTTTTTAAAGTTGGAATAGGATAATTTGGGTGTGCTGAAGCCAAATCGGCATAATCATACATTGGGTGTCCCACTGGCATGGTTAGGTATCCCTATGGGTCCTATAGCATTGTATAGCTGATTGGATGGAAAAGTTGTACTATACAGTTGAAATGGCACACATACGTAAATCTGTTATTTATCTAATATCTGCAATGATGGAACCAGTGTAGATGCACAACTTCCTTTGCATTGAGCTGCATCATTTTTGCGTTCAACTTTTCCCATTCTTGTAGCATAAACACCTCAAAAAATGAAAAATGTTTCCAATTAGATCAAGGTCCCAATGCAAGTAGTATATGAAGTATGAGCATTGCCACAGGCAAAGTCTATTCACCTGATTAACTGGGAGAAACCTAGGATCTCATGCTTCAACACCATCCCTATGGGGCTGCCTTGTTACTAAGAGAGATACTACTAGTACATAAGCATAAGTGAAACGTCTGGATCTCAACCTGGACACATGAAAAAGGGCCTAAAAATGAATATTTTATAAAGTCAGCCGGGCCATAGTGCAATGATATATAAGGGAATGAATGCAAATTTATTCAGGACAAATTAGAATGATTAATCCCTGTGGGGCTAGCTTCTTTCAATGGGAAAGAAGGGCCGGATAATGATTATTAGAATGTTTAGCCCCTGCAGGACTAGCCTTTTTCTATGGAAGAAAAAGGGCCCAAAATAGCTATTTTATTAAGTCAGCCGGGGCCAAAGTGTGATAATATATAAGGGAATGAACAGAAATTTGTCCAGGAAAAATTAATTCATACAGGACTAGCTTCTTTCTAAGGGAAAAAGGCCCTAAAATGACTATTTCATGAAGTCAGCCTGGGCCAAAGTGGGAGTTACTATAAGGAAAATCTTGTTTTCTTACCCGTGATCACTACTACTAGTGACTCCATTTGTTAGCGACTTAAAGTGGGAGTTACTATAAGGGAACCCTCGTTTTCTAACCAGTGATCACTACTACTAGGGACTCCACTTGTTAGCGACTTAAAGTGGGAGTTACTATAAGGGAAACCTAGTTTTCTAACCAGTAATCACTACTACTAGTGACTCCACTTGTTAGGGACTTGAAGTGGGAGTTACTATCAGGAAAACCTTGTTTTCTTACTAGTGATCACTACCACTAGTGACTCAACTTGTTAGTGACTTGAAGTGGGAATTACTATAAGGTTAAGAATACCCCTCACTCTGGCTATTTGCCAAGACAAAGATTACGCTTATTCAGTTAAAGATACCCTTCCCTCTGATAATTTGCCAAGTCAAAGATGAGGCTTATTCAGTTAAAGATACCCCTCCCTCTAACTATTTGCCAAGGCAAAGATGATGCTTATTCAGTTAAAGATACTCATTACTCAACAATTCATGTACTATTACCTTGAAAATAATTGCCTTTTCGGTTCCACCACATAACATTTCCATATTCCCCTACTTTTCTTCAATTTTTAACCTTTTTCATGACTTGAATGATCAACTAGTGACCAGGCTAGGAAAATCCCGGGATTTCCCCAATACAGGTAGAAAACCCTTCCTGGGCATTTTAACCAGCATGGGGAAATCTCCCCTCACTTAAGATAGCCCCTATGTGGACGCTCAGCCCTTATCTCTGCAGAGATAAGAGATAAGGGCCGCCGCCGGTCCGCACCTCCAAGGGGGATTTTGCCACCAAGGGGGATTCTCCCAGTGGGGTGGTGAGGGAGGGGTGAGGGGGGGGGGAATCCACATATAATGTACCTCATTTCGGCCAGATTTTGCATTTTAAATCATTATAAATCACGGAATATAAAACTGATATAAAAGCCCATCCACATATACCTAGCCTACTGTATTGTCTACCTGTCTATGAAGTAAACATTATCCCCAAATAATGGTTAGATATTAGCAAATTGAATTTCATGATTGAGCCTAATATTACATGTATGTTGCCCCAGAATCAAGGGGGAAAAGGCCCTCGTTCTATTTTTCCCCTTCAAGGGAATAAAGGTAGGATTTGCCAGGCCTGGTGACTTACAGAAGGAGAATGCCACAAATTAAAATGATTAGCCCCTGCGGGGCTAGCTTCTTTCTATGGGAAAAAAGGGCCTCAAAATGAAGTCAGCCGGGGCCAAAGTGTGATGATATATAAGGGAAAGATTGCAAAATCATTCAGGACAAATTAGAATGATTATCCCCCAGCGGGGCTAGCTTCTTTCTATGGGACAAAAAGCCTTCAAAATGACTATTTTATTAAGTCAGCCGGGGCCAAATTGGCATTATATATGAGGGAATGAATGGATAATTATTTAGGAAAAATTAGAAGGATTAAACCTTGCAAGGCTAGCTTCTTTCTATAGGAAAAGAGGGTAAATCTATCAAGTAAAAACTGTGGGCTAGCTCATTTTCTTGCATTATTCTGTGTCTTCTTCATTCCCTTTCATTGCTTCAGGATCAGCGTTTTTAATGGGGGCTAATGTGTGATATGGCCTACATTTCTGCCCTCAGAATTGACAGATAATTCATTGTCTCTGAAATGATTTGCAGCTTCAATCAATCAACTGAATCATTTAACCTGCTTTATTCAGTACAGTAATGGTATGAGAGAAGATGGCATCTATTCCCTCTTGAATAATGGGTATAATAATATATATCTGACTTGAGAGGGTACATAAATAGGATAAATCAGCATTCATTCCCTACTGACTAAAGGGCTTATTGTACCTTCTTCAGTAGAGTAGAATATATGAGAAGTTAGCATTCATTATCTACTGAATAAAGGACATGACCTGCTTTATTCAGTACAGTAATGGTATATGAGGAGATAGCATCTATTCCCTCCTGAATAATGGGCTAATTGTGCTTTATTCAGTACTATAGAAGTGTGGGAGCATTCATTACTTGCTCACCATTGATTTTCTCATGGTGAGTCTCTCAGTTAATCAGATGAATAGCACTTTTAATGCATTGCCTACTACAAACCCACCTTTCCATATACTACTACCACCAGGAAAATCCCACAATTCTTATACATCGCAGTTAAAACATACCTATCAGATCCACATCTAGAACATGTTGTGGATTCTGAACTATGAATTGAAGTATTATATACTTAGTCCTGTTCTTTAGTGCTGGTTCATGCAGCTGTTCCAGATACTCAGAACACAGTCCATATTTACCTACCCAAGATGGGACACCCAAAGTATGATTATGCCTCCAGATCTGCCATATAACATTTCATATCTTGATGTTATCTGGTCGAAAAATCAAAAACAAAATGGCTGCCATTTTTGGCTCAAAACCTGCAGATGTCAGCAGATATAGGGTATAATAGCCTAGTGCAAAACATGGTATGGTCATGAAATTGAATATGCTTACTCCTCAGTGGGTCATCTTTCATATCTGTATCATTTAATATTTGAAAATCCAAGATGGCGGCCATTTTCAAGATGGCTGCCCAAATCACATTTCCAAGCTAGTTTCCTTCATAGAAATGGGTGTAGTTGGTCAATCGGCTTAATCTTGGTGTCAAATTATATGTTTTCAGACCTGCTGAAGCTGATTTCAACCCTTATAATCATCTTAGAGCAGTTAAAGAGCACGGAAATATGTATTTTATGTCATGTTTATAGTTAACTTGAGTGTAGAAAATGGATCTTTTGTAATTCTATACTCAGCTTCAGACTCTTAAAAAGTACATTTATGAAGTCAAGGAATACAACCATGCCAAGAAGAAATATGACAGCCATTTTGAATTTTGAACATTAGAATCCATAAAATATGCCTTGCTTTGACAGAAAACTGGAAAAATGGCCTTCATGAATTCCAATCACTGGATTGCCAACATCTTGCATTCTATATGAATACCTATTAGAACAAGACGCTGTATTCTCATGTCAAAGTGTATAATTTGGAGAATAGTAACTCTATCAACATTGCTTAAAGGTGCAAATCTCGATACCCCTCCAGCAACATTCAAAGTGGAGTCGGGACAGGTACTCAGCCCTATAAATAGGGGCAGTGGGGGTTTAATGTCTTGTCTAACCTGCAATAAGTGTTTCCAGTTAACTGTGCTATTGTTTAAATTCTATTTCAACATGGGACTTCCATGAGTGGCCATTCAATCTCCACATTCATAAAAGTTCAGCATCACCCTGGCCATCCCTTCTCCTGGGGCTTCAACCTGTCCTCTCTGCGCTTCCATGCTTCAACCTGGAGACTCTACCAGGTGCCCATGCCTCCTCCAGCATCAAGACCTCTTTTTTGTAGGATCTCCCAACCATCCTTTAGCTGTTCCATCAATCCTCTGTGGTCTCATTACCTCCATTCAGGGTCTTCAACCTCCCAACCCAGAATCCCAATCTCTCCCTCACATGTCAAACTCATGGCTATGGTGAGGATAGTTGGGAAGGGGTGACATGCAGAGGCCTGAGAGAGGGAGGCATGCTAAGGGTGGAGGGGCGACAAGGTCCTTCTCCTACCATACACATCCCATATCCGCTCCTCTCCCACAAGCCTTCATCTTCTGTCCCATGTCCACCCCTTCTAGGCTAGCTCCACCTGTGCCCTCCCTGCCATATATGTCCTGCCCTTCACTGGCTCCTCTCATCTGTGCCATGTTCTGCCCTCTCCTGTGTCCTCTCCCCCATACCCCTGTGCCTGCTTATCCCCCCTCCCCCAATGACCACTCTATCCACGTCAATGGAATAGAGGATCAGGAAAAGGTGAGGCATGAAGGGAATTGAGTAGGTATGGGAATGGGAAAGCAGAGGAAGAGGGAAGTTCTCATAGAAGAAGGGCAGCATGAAAGAATGGGACAGGGAGGCAATTGGGTGCAAGGCAAGAGAGGGGCATGGGGAGGGGCATGGGGGGGGCAGTGTGAGGGAAGTTGGGTGGGGGACTAGATCTCAAGAATCATATTTCCACAAGACTACGATTCGGAATGTGGGTATGATTAACTATGGGAGGAGAAGAGTGGGAGATGGGCTGGACATAATTCTCCCCTCCACTTTTTTTATCCCCTACCATGTGAATGTCCGTCGACCTATACCAGTGTCTTTCTTACAATCCACAAGGGACTGACAACTGCTGTCCTACCTGTACAAACGATCCAGGATCTCTGATCATGTGCTTGGTCAAACCCGGGTTCTCCGTGATGATGTCCAAGTCCACCTGAAATGTCCTCAAGAGAAGAAGCTGGTTTTCTCCCAGAGCACCCTCAGTCGGGGTCTAGAAGACCATTCAACGACTGGCAGTCTATGAGGACTTTATGAAAGCTCATGTATATACATAGTAACCAAAGTAACCAAAACCGACTTACAAGTAGTGCCTTAATTCTATTGAGTAAAGTTTTCTTTATTGTGATATGAATCAATCAATGGACACTGAAAGCTGAGACTGGACACAGAATCATGAACTATGAATTGTATATCATGTTTATTCTTACTATCAGAGCAACTCACTCGATTGCTCTATCTCTACTTTGGTTTTGCTTAAAAGCGCCCCATGTTGTGAAGAATGATCGTATGATCCCCTCCCCTACCATGGCCCCTTGCTTTCCCTGCAATATCATATCTTCTCCCATCCCCTCCAACATCTGGTGCATGATTAGATTCCACAAAGACTGAAGTGCATTTGTGGGCCCTCATGATACCCTTTTCATAGCTTTCCCAACTTTAACACTTTCTGCTGTATTGGATCCAAGAAGATACCTCTCTACCCATAGTTCTAGTAACAGGTGGTAGTGGTGTAGGTGGGGGAATAATCAGGCATTGATGATAGTCAGTTCATGGAAGGGTAAAGGATGGTGAGGGATGTTGGGGTGGAGGCTATCCATGGTCTTGCCAGTGTCAGTGCTGAATGAGGTAAAGAGCAGGAAGCTAAGTATGGGATGACTCATTTTCTACACAAGTTATCTATAGATATGATGTAAAATACACATTTCCCTGCTCTATAACTGCTCTAAGATCATTATAAGTGTTAGAATCAGCTTCAGCAGGTCTGAAAACATATAATTTGACACCAAGATTAAGCTGATTGACCAACTACATCCATTTCTATGAAGGAAACGAGTTTGGAAATGTGATTCGGGAAGCCATCTTGAAAATGGCCGCCATCTTGGATTTTCAAATGTCAAATGATGCAGATATGAAAGATGACCCACTGAGGAGTAAGCTGTTCAATTTCATGACCATACCAATTTTTTGCACTAGGCTATTCTCCCTATATCTGCTGACATCTGCAGGTTTTGAGCCAAAAATGGCAGCCATCTTGTTTTTGATTTTTCGACCAGATAACATCAAGATATGAAATGTTATATGGCAGATTTGGATTCAGCACACCCAAATTATCCTATTCCAACTCTAAAAACAATTCTACTGCAAAATGCCTTGACCCTTTTTAGAAGGCCTCTTTTCCAGAATATGTAGCAGGTGGTTTATAATGTACCTGATGCTAACTTGAGTCTAATTTAAGGAGGAGAAAATACAAACTTGTCTTTAAGCTCTGCTTCAAACCACCATTAAAAAGTTGGGAAGTTGGAAACTGGTTGTCTTTGATCCGTCAGGTCTGGTTTCCCCCAGCTGCTGCTAGTGTTGGACCTGAGCTCCTCCTTGATGTATTTGTCTGAGCAGCACGGGAGGCCATTCTAACCCTTTAAAGGCTGCATTAATGAGCACAATAGTGAACTATACCCTTTATCGTTATGTGTAAGGGATGGATGCAGCCCTGCAAGGTAGACCTACAAAATCATATTCATTAAATTGTCATACATTAGACACTAGCGACTGAAGTTGGTTGTAAGCGGACAGAGAAGTATCAAACTCCAGTGGTGCCATTTCTTGTTACAGAATGCAATTAGTCATCAAAGTCTGTTTCTTCTCTGAGAAAATCCAATACTTTTTTCTGACAACACCTTTTTTAAATCTCCGTAAACAGAGATAACACATCTGTGTCCTTTTGAGGTTTTTAATTTCTCTGGCAGTGTATGTCATGTAATTTAAGGGAACATTGAAGAGCATAATGGAACTTCCGCTGACTCCATGCAGAGAACATGTACAAAAGAATTCCACGATTAATAGAATTTAGAAATAATCAATCTAAAACTACAATTTTGAAATGAAACACTCTGAATGTAAATAATCAGATCATAGATAACAAACAGTTCCTTTGCAGAGATAAACATTTCATGACTAGTAACAAAGCTAGTTGATACACCGTTTATAAATTCAGTTGGAAGTGCTTTATTTATCAGCGTTATTCATACACACATTTCAAACTGTATTTTTCTTCTGTAAGATGACATGATATACAGGTGCAATCCAATCTTAGATACCCACATAGTTGACACTTCCCCAGTTTCTAAATGTGGATGCATTCAGAGTCCGCTCACAGTGACACATTTTAGTGAAAAGTATCTGAGTCCTCTTTAATCTGTTAACATGATTTCAGAGTTCTGTTCAACTGCTTTCACAAACTTTATGAAGAGTATGCTCACGCTTCAGCTTAACATGATGAAATGTAACCCTGCCTGCTTCTCAAACCAAGAACAGCATCCACTGTTACAGCATCAAGACGCCTTCACGTTATGTATTGTTCCCTGCACTTCAACTCAGATTTTAATTCCATGGAACATTAGTCCAATATCAAATTCAAAAATACAAAGAGTTGTTTATAAAATGAACGGGCCAACATTCTGCAGTGTTGCGCTATAGACCAAGTTACAGCAGTTTCATGCAGTGCTGCACACAAAGGGGGTTCAAAGGAGCCAGAGTGACACCGCAACTCAATAAACACAAAGACACCCTTTAAATGCTACCTAGTGGTTTAATGCAGTGTTCCCTTTATCTCTAAGTAACATGTTGACCATTTGGGTTAATACATTCTTGAATGGTCAGCATGTTGCATGGATGTAACATTAGCAAGTAGACCAACCTCTAGCTGCATGAATGCATTATGACAACAAAGGCCAATATAACACTACATGTCTTTGGCCCTCAAAGTGTTAGTCCTGAGCGTACAAGAAGATTTCTTTTAGGGAAACTAGCGATTGCTGTCATCTGAAACAAAATATACTTGTTGGAAGGGTGACAGAAGCAATTTTACAAAGAACTATTATATTGACAATCATGCCGACAGTTTATCCCTCTCCCGAAGACACATATTTTGATCCCTCTGCAATGCTACGACATGTATAACGATTGGCCTCCCCAATCTGAATTTAGTTATTCAGTGATTATTCCATTTTTTGAACAGTTCTATAGTTGTATAGGGGATTATGATTAACACTGATGTCATATATTAGAGCACAAAGAAAGACTCGGGGAAATCTTGAATTTCAAATCAAAGTTCTTCTAAAAGATGTCTTTCCAAATGCACAAAATACTTTATTGAAAGCAGAATGACAGTGACAGTAATAACAATAAAAACAACGTGGGAATAGAAAAACCCTATTGCTCCTCTAGCAAAGGGAGCTGTTGATATCCTACTTTCTGCCTCTTATAAGTTATAAAACAACAGGACACAATCCTTAGTGATGGTAATACAAATAATAGGCATAGAAGTTCATGTGCTATATAATATTTAAAATGAGCGTCAATGAGGTTAGAGTGTCACTGGCTTTACAGTTTGCCAACCTTATTTTAGTTTTAGTCTTCAAACAGCCATATCGCTCTGACCATTGCCTGTGGGGGATTCCCCCTGGGGTACAATGCATTAAGATACACATGCACTTACCTGTCACCATAAATAGCCATAATAGGAGCCTGCAGTATACCCAACGGGCAGGAACAGAGGTACACAGCACACTTATCAGATGTCTCGGACAAGACCATCAAAATAATCTTTAGAGCTGATTCTCACAATGAGATATGGTAGGTCCTACCGGTTCTGTCCTGTCTTAATCAATCAGCATTATGCATTGCTTAGGTTAGAGTGTCCCTGGCTTTACAGTTTGCCAACCTTATTTTAGTCTTATAGTCTTCAAACAGCCATATCGCTCTGCTGTGTGATTCCCTTACTTCCCTCACACTGTAAAAAAAATGTCGTCAAAATGACGGTGAATCACCGGCAACTTTTGAGACATAACTTTCAGCGTTATTTTGACGGTGACGGTCACCATCAATTTTATGTAGAATCACTGTTAATTTTACGTAGAATCACCGTTAATTTTATGTAGAATCACCATTAATAGATTCAGAGTATTCAAATATACAGAGATTCAGTATTATTGCCAGTACTATTACAGACTTAAGGTGGCCGGCGGGTATAGGCTAGAAGTAACTACGATTTCACCATATTTAAACTAGATGTTCCAAAGAATATATACTTTCAGAAAATAAGAAAAAAAATAGGGGGGTCCCGAGCTTGTTTCTGAGATATTTAACCACAAAGCTTGAGTGACCGGTAATAGGATTATATAGTACTCTCCTATATATGCGGATGAAATAACATTGAAAAGTAACTACAGTCTCTTCAAACTTCAACACAATATTCTGTATGAAATTATCTGTCCAGAAAATGTGTTTTGAACATCTGGTCCTGGGCATATTTGCATGGTTTTTAATGTTTGAAATAAAAAATATAACAATACTATGGTAAGAGCAATGCCAGGCAAGATAAATATACCTTGCTACTTATACAACTACAGCAAATTCCATAGTATAATGGTTATGGCATTTGCCTTCCAATCCAAAGACCTGGGGTTCTAGTCTCAGCCATGCCATACTAGCTAGGTTTTATCAAATCCGTCATAGCATGTGACAGTGCCCCTGCGGTCCCCCTGGTGTCCAGCTACAGAACTACAATCCCCGCCGGCCACCTTAAGGAATATTCTATAAGCCTCCGAGGGAGTCTGATCATGGTGACTTTAGTTTGGTGGTATACATTGAAAAACTAATGGATGAGCCATACTTTGACTTTGCCCTGATCCTATATGCCATACTGGTGATCTGACTTGTATACTAGCCATGGCCTATACAAGAGGTTTTACTTTATAGGATTGATA
The DNA here is from genome assembly GCA_947462335.1 of Harmothoe impar. NCBI lineage: Eukaryota > Metazoa > Annelida > Polychaeta > Phyllodocida > Polynoidae > Harmothoe > Harmothoe impar. The sequence continues at coordinate 22,326,763 of OX381714.1, forward strand.
CAAGGCAGAGTTTCCAGAGGTGGGGATATATGCATAGTATGTTACCACAAAATAGGTGTATAGATCCATACAGCTACTTTCTTCTGGATATTATCAAGTGATCATGGTATCTCATCAAACCTATCACAAGATTGAATTGTTAAATTGTCCAACATATAGATAAATTGAAAATTACCATTATTTCAACATGTATACTCCACTTCAAGGGATCACACTCTCCAGAAAAATCTTCTTACAAACCAGGCCACCTACCTGTGGCAGGATCTATATGTGGCTCCCTCTGGGATTTGACATTAGAAGATGAATTTACGTTGAATCATTGTCATCCAAACCAGGTGAGCATTTAACAAGGATCCACTGTGAAATGGCTGATATTTACGATACTTCATTGTATTCCAAATAACGGTGAATCAGGGTTAAATTTTACAGAGTGAATCTGTAAAAAGTACATCTATTTATTACAGTGCACACTCAAGTCCTAGACACACATATTATTTTTTGAATCCTGCTACCATCTGAATATGATATTCTTCACCTATATCATAGATGTGATCATCTTCACCGATCATTTCTACCAATACTCACATTTTAGAAAGATGAGACGGGTTACTGAGGTGCTCCCCTCACCCCATCACCATTACCATTGTTGCGTGCCATCACGGCAGCAATTACAGACATAATTACACTTTGTGTTTTAGTCAGTCATCCTGGCATCTACTAGCTGGCAGTCACTCACAGGGGGTTTGAGGTGGTTTTTGGTGTTCCATGTGGATTAAACGCAACTCATCGTAAAACCCTGCATACAAACAACGTTCCTTTTAAAGCCCTTGGATGACCCTGTTACAAGTGATTCGGTGGTGAGTAAACAATATTTTGTCTCTGACATTTAATACCATCTAATTGAGTTTTGGATCAAAACGCTTCTACTGGTAATGAATTTACTTATCTAGTTTTAATTTGTAGTATTATACTGCAACAAGAGCAATGTCAATGTATCTGGTCTACATCATGATATTGTAATACTATGTGTTAGTGTTCAGTTGACATTATTCATTGACTTGTTTATTTGGTTCATGCTATACATTTTAGAATGGACAGCATTAGCTTAAAGCCATATTGATATATCAAGGTACAAATGTATTGATGACACTAATTTGACAAACAGAGCAGATTGATCTTCTACTTAATAAGGGAATCCTGGCTGCCTCCAGAATGATGTCTAGTACTAAGAAAACTGAGTAGTAAATCTAAACTGCAAAATCAACCCATGGGGAGTGGGGGATCAATTCAATTCAATTTCAATTTCAAAATGTTTTATTACCGACTTTTACACAATGTTTTTTCAAGCGTAATATCGGGCCAACATACCCTAGCAGTCTTTTTACAAAAAATAGAACTCAAATGAACACAGAGGTCGTATTCATATATAGATCTATGTATACATATATAGCTATACATGACATGGATTGATTGCATATAGGGCAATTCATATTTTAAACACAGAACATTGTGTTTTTAAAGAGAATAACTATCAACCCTACTTTTATGCATTGCATGGGATTCGAGTATTTGATCCATGTTGGTTACAATAAAAAAGCATCTTATTTTATTCATGATCATCATGCTGATTTAAAAGGCGCCTTGCCCTAAAGATTGCATCCTACATGTTATACATAGTGTAGCTTGCAACAACCACGGCCGCAGCACACTGCTGTGGGTGTAGAAGTTTAGTGTCCAGAAATCACTGGAAATTTTGCCCAAATGCGAGGTTGTTTTGATTCGCACTCCCCTATGCTTAATATGAGGTTCTCCTGGCTGAAATTACACATGAGGCCTCTTATATATGTTGCCTACCTAGCTACCTTTTCATAATTTGCAATTTATTGCTCATTTCTACACATTAGAGTACTTTGTAGAGGGTAGTATGTACAGGCATAAACTGATTACAGCAGTAATGCCACACCTCAATTGGTCTAGACATGCTTATAATTACCACGTTGTAGATTTTACCTCACTCAATTAAGGGAATAAAGGGCCAATCATGGCTTATCTTAATTGAGTGTAGAAATCAACATGGTTTGTTGACAAAAGGGTAACCAGTAGAAAAGTGACACTTCTCTCCGTAACTCTGAGACGGCCCCCGGCGCCCTACTGAGAGTTACATCCCATAACTAGTCATACAGTGAGGTGGTTCCCTAGCTGCAGCCTTAAATACCCTGTCCTATATCCTCTCCCCTTATCATATCTTACACAGCCAATAGACTCAATCTGTAACAATAACCTGTAAGAATAACATGACGAAAATGACCTGACAATCCCCAACATTTCCACACTTTTAGTTTGCCGTCTCGTATGCACGAGTGCTCTGGTATCACCAGTACATGATATCAATAAATGCCATCAGTAATACCTGGAAAGTACCATCAGCTACACTAAATTGTTATATCGAAATTTACATCAAGGCAGGTGCTATAGATGTTATAATTCATCAATTTGTCAAAATTGGATCAGGGGTTGGCCAGTCATCCTTCAGTCGCTGTTCGGTATTCACTGGTAGAAACAACATGTCATTAACACTGTCCACTTTGAGTGAGTTGAGATTTGAGTTACCCCTGCGGAGTTATAGGACACTTTCCTATGTAACATTGGGTGACCAGGTTTGAACATTTTGTACAGTTTCTGCAAATAATTTTGTAAAGAATTGTTGGGATAAAGATAGATATTCTCTCCTTGTACCATGACCGATGAGCACATGCCTCTGCAGCAGTGTTATCTGACACCACTATAAGTGGCAGTGGACGCTGTCAGGCTAAGTAGACAAAGACAGTGATAGCCACAGACAAGAGCTAGGTAAACTGCACCTTGTGACACTTGGCAAACTATGGCTATGATCCACAAATCCTGAATATGCTTGGTGAACTCAGAAGCTGTTTAGTGCAGTGCAGATAAATTATAAAGTATTAATAGTTAAGATTATTTTAAGAATAATGGCAAGAACATCTTGCCAATTCTGTAACTCTGAATATGAGTTTGAAACTTTGGATTTGTGTTTGAAATAGAAATACTTCACCTGTATTATAAGGGCCTAAATCAGTTAGCTTCCCTTTGATAAAAGCCCGTTCCTCCGTTCTTGCTTAGTACAAAGAGACGTCAGAAAATGAGAGTAAATTTGATATCAGAGAGTTTACCATATGAGTCAGATTAGGAAGGGTGATGTTGCAGCAATGGTCATAGAATGTCCTCAATGTGTGTGCCTCTGTAATATATAGTAAACCTCTCCTTTATCACCTTACCACACTGCCTCACACCGATCTTCTAAAGTCTGATGACCAGTCCTGTCAGTTTGCATAATGCATTATATATTTCAAATCAGGCCCACTTTGTTCTGATGTGTCTCACACATTTAAAATATGTCTGGGAGTACTTATAGCTTAAATTTAGGGAGGTAGGGAATTGATGATATCTGTAAGTGTCCTTAGTCCCCCCAGGAGATGACGTAAATAGCCTCAATATGTTGTAACAGGAGGCATTTACAATCTAACATGAAGGACGTGTGCAACCAATCTAACATGAAGGACGTGTGTAACAGCTCTTTCTAAGGGAATTAACGTAGCAGCCGTTGAGAGGAGAATATTAACCAGTTCGTCAGAAAGTGAACACAATGCTCTAGCATTTAAAATATACAGCGCGGATTTAAGCAAAATATACGTCATCTGTTCTGTGCTGATAATTGACAAAACATAAATGTGCATAGTTATCTATATATGCAAAATAACACTTCACCTTCGTGTGTCGTGGTATTATTGATAATTCAACATGAACTTCAAGTTTGCAAATAACTTCCACGTCTGGTTATCAGATATCAACAATGCTGCAAGTGTTGTGCAAAGGTCGGTCCACGTTCTACACATTGCAAACTCCCATTTCTATCATAGAAAGGTTAGACTACTGCAGAGCTCTCTGAGTCAGTACAGAATTCCCTCTACACTCATGAGTATAGTAAATCGAATTCCTACATCCTGTGCTCTCATTGAAAGTTTCCTTTAGCCTACAGGTAAGGTGCTAGCGTTTCTGCTGTGGTTGTTCTGTCTGGAAACACAGCCACTAGTGTATAGCTATTGATTGATAATGAACAGTGCATCCACTTTATATGGAATATGGTACCCCCTCCAACCTCTCCACTCTCTCTCTCCCTCTGGGTGTTGGCTATGGGATTTGAACCCGCACATCTACAGCACAACAGTGCATGTACAGCAAAGTTTGCTGTATTATCTTTTACAGCTAAAGTACTGTATATAGTTACAGTACATTGTTCAGGAACAACAACCTTTTACAGTGTGCAGTTGTGAAAGGCCTATGTTGCTTTTCATTGTGTAAAAGTTGTGTATCCAGGCACATTCTGAGACGTGATTGACCAACGTGACATGTCAAAACTGTAGTCATACTTCTTTGGTGCAGATTGGATATCATTTAGCAATTTGTCACGAAGTTTGTCAGAATGCTGTGAAATTTAAGGATACAAATTTATTATTGAAATTGACAGATATCAATGCTGTTTGGGAAACTTTGGTTCAGTTCAGTTTACACACATTGTGAACTCCCTATTCCATGATACTCTGATTAGGTTACTTCAAATGTGTCAGTTTCTCCAGGACCAATTGTCACCTTTTGTGCTTTAGAGAATATGAAATGAGATTCATGCTGGTATCATTACATGCAATCCATATACAGTGACTGATATCTCCACATAATGGGCAGTATACCACATAACTGTGCAGGCACTAAAATCTGTTTCATGTCCTAATGTGTAAAAGTGTATCCGAGACATCAATGGAAATACCTGACATGTCAAACCTGGTGAGCGACTCACATAAGAATAAGTGAGAAGTTCAGCCTACGGGTGTAGGGTAGACTGACCTAAAGGTAACCACGTACCATGAGATGTCCACCTTAATTATGTAGTTATCAGTGTATGGTATTGTACTTATTTGTCCTTTTCTGGAAAGAGTATCACTTAAGGATACTGGATACAATCTCAGAAAACCATAGAAACCCCTTGAAAATCGCTCCACATCTTCCTATATAGGCCTATAAATAGTACAGGGAAAAAATATGAAAAAGATTTATGGTGCCATACCAGAGTAAAAGCCAGAAGTATTGATGATAGAGACAACATATCTTTAACAGGAACCCAGATATAATACCCAAGGTATGCATACAAGTCTCACGGAAGAACTGTTTATTAGTGATGACGGCAAGGAATTCAACATATTACGGGCACTAGCGTTGTGGGTATAGAAGATGCGAGGTTACTTTGAGGTTACTTTGATTCGTATTCTCCTGGGCTTATTATGAGATTGTCTGGACTAAAATTACACGGGGGAGGGGGGGGGGCTCCTTATATCTATCCTCTACCTTCCTACACTTTTAGCATTTACTTTTTCCCCTGATTACTACACATCATATCACTTTGAAGAGGATAGGACAGAATAATCTGTGCAGGTATGAATTAATTGGTCTAGACATGATTGGCTCTGCCCTGCAATCAGCATCAACATACAGCATGAATGTACACGTACATACTATATTGAGGACGTAGGATAACTCATCACGACTTACTAGTATGATGTAGCCTGTGTCCCTCCATCCCAATATGAACAAGAGCCAACAATAATCTTGTGACAGGGAGTGATTGTAGACTTTTGTAAATATTTTACAAATATTGGAGCACTTATAACACCAACTGGTATCCATTATGCAGTAGCGTTCTAATGTAAAATCGCGGTCAGGTGACTGTAGACACTAGCTTTAAAACGAGGTAACTGTGTTTCGGCCCAGTATACCCCTACAGCAGCAGCCTCATCCACTCTCAGTCTACACACAGTTTACATCCAGTACGTGAGACGCCTAGGTACACACCCTACCACCCGGGTCTACAGTGTACCGGTACTTCAACCACTCTACACTTCTGTACCACCACATGGGTGCGTCTACAACGTACTGCTTCCTTAAACCCGACACATAATTTTTTACACATTAATTGCAATCACCATTCACCGTGTTATGATGACATTAACAATTCTACCTGTGGTGAGTGCAAGAACCTTTATTGAGGCCGGCTTTTTTAGCTATGGGGCCGGGATTTGAGTACGATTTTTCCCTAGCGCCTGGACTTTGTCCAATTCCATAGAGTTAATTCAGTCAATCATAGACAACATCCGGCTCCTTCTGATGTAGTAAATAGTCTGCATTCGGCCTGGGTAGATTTAATCTATAGTCTTCATTGGCCCCCAGGGTAGATTCACCTGGAGTCGGACACATACCTTGAGACGGACACCTGATTTTGTGGTTATTCAAGCCTTTTATGCCCTTTATTTGTGAACAATAGTAAAGTCCAAGTGTTATTCTTTCCAAAATTCATTAGAATTATGTAGTAGGGTACATAAACAACCTCAAATTTCACTGTCCGTCTCAGGGTATGTGTCCGACTGAGGGTCAATCTACCGTAATGGATAAACCTACCCTACATATCTACACCACAATGTGTAGTCTGAAGGTCCATCACAAACTGTGCTTACCACCAAAAAATAATTACACTATGATGATCGAATTTCTAATAGACACAGCTGTACATTCAAGCTAATAGTCTGGTGTACTAAGAATGACAGACAGATACATGCAAACAAAAATTAGGGTTAGTTTAGGGAACCACATTACAGCAGCCCTTGAGTGTCCTGATCCAGATACATGCATCACGTGGAAGCATCAGGAGATGTCCCACTGTGTACCATACACACAGTAACACAATGTGGATGTTGGTCTGTGTGTTTGATGATATTTGCATATATATCTGCTCAGAGCAGCCCTGGGACAGAAGTGATCTGAATCAGATACTGGAGATATCCCAGGATACCCTCCCTTCACACCAAAACCAAACGTGAAATCAATGTTTTTGGTAAAGATCCGAGGCCCAAGATGTCATATCTAGGTACTCATATCCCTAAGGAGTGTCCATATTTAGTCCATGGTAATATGCTTTTTAGTGCCTCTAAAGATGGAGTTGGGCATGGTCCCGGGTGCATGGTTGCATGATTTAAATGGCAGTAGTTCACCCTATTATATTGCAGGTAGTACCGATTCTCTGTAAAGAAATACGAAAGGAAAACGTTCCATCCGTAAGACTTGTGGACCAATCAGAAGCCAGCCTTTGGTATAAGGCCTACCCTCTTTACTGTATTGACCAATCAGGGGCCAGGAGGATGCAGCTCTCACGGATGGATAGGATGGCGATGTAAACAACACTCCCACTCCAACATCTATACTCAGCCAGCTCAGAATATGGTATACACAAATATCCTAAGACTGTAACAGCCCTGGCCTTTAGTCAACACATGAATAATAGCTACTTATGCCTTACCAAAGAACTTAGCCTAAAATAGTTCAAAAGACCAGAGTGAGTTGGTCAGTACTAACCTATATGACAATATTAATTAACCTAGATTGGCTGTATAGGGAGCCAAAAGATGACTAAGTAGGTTAGGTACTGGTGACGTAGAGAGTGGTCGTTTAGGCAGCCAGAGAATGTCAGTGTAGGGGTGCAGTTAAACGCCCTCTGACACTGACTCCTCCAGGAATATTGCATCTTGAGCTATCAAGAGCTATAGGCGACTTCCCCAAAGTGGTATTATCATCATAATGGAAATTAGCCTCACTCCAATATATGGATGTTGTCATGTCCTCTTTAGGCTGCTGTAGTGTACCGCATGTGAGGGGTATCCTTCCTACACACTGGAATCTGAAACATCACTTCTTCTTATGGTGCCTTGATAGGCAAAATACACAATGCTAAATTTGTGTATGCTAGAGGGTACTCATAGAGCCAGTAGGGTCAGCAAAGGGCCTTAGGCTAAATAAGGGAGCGCAGCTATTTATCGGTTGGAGAACAGAATGAAGGCAATCTAGCAATCAGTTCATTGGTGCATCAGTAGCATATGGCGTATAAATAACTTGTGTGATTATAGGCAGGTACTGATCTGCTAATTATATAATGTGGGGTACGTTCTGAAAATGATGACAGGGTATTTGTTAGTATTTGAATGAAGATGTTCTAAAGAAAGGACAAGCTTTGAAATCACGCTCCTGCCCTGGACAAGGAAAACGTGACCACTTGTAGGTGTTGAAATTGGTATCTTTAAATGATATCAATTCTAAAATTGTCTGCACCATTAGAAACATATGGTCTGGCAGCTTCTATTTCAAAATGTGACCCAGAATAAATTTCATATTTTAAGTGTAACTAAATCTCCATGAAATATGTGGATTTCAATATACCAAACTGCTCTTAAAGTCAGACACCTCATTGCAGAAATAATCCTAGAGTCGGACACTGTGTGCTTTCAATAATTACATAGGTCTACTTGGTTGTTTTACAAATATATTTGCAATATGCTTGTAAGAACTATGTAAGAAAGGTGTGTTTTAGTTTTTCTGCATTTACCATGCATTACATGCATTTCAATTCATGATTGAACATTGGAAGGAGGAAAATCCCTGGTATCCTCTGCCATTGTGTTGCCTGACACCCAGTGGGCACAAACGTCAGTTCAACATTGAATCAAAAATGAATCAACATTGGCAACCAGTTATCAATGTTGAATCAATGTTTTGTTCCCACTGGGAAAGCCCATCATATATAACTGCTACTAGCATATAGTGTCCTAGTCTGGGTGTAATTGATGTCCGACTTAAGGTGCAATTTGATGCTACTATCAGGTCCCCTCTCACAAAGTACTGTGGGTAATATATTTACATTTATTGAACCATTTGCAAAAGACACACACATTGCTATTAGTATGCTCAGGAATGATATAACTATAATGGGAGAGCCAGAACAGACACAATATGAAAACCAATTTTCCCAATTTTATGTTGAAAATATTGCATAAACACCCCATGTTCAAGCTGTTATAAAGCCATGTAGGAAGTGAGTTATATATGGTCTGCTCTACTTGTTTTAAGGAAGAATACATACATTTTCATATTTGGTTCACATGATATGTGAATTAGCCATATTCACTATGTGATGCAAAGCAAATGGTGTCCCACTCAGGGTGCATCTACCCTAATGCCACCAGCATAGGACATGCCACTGGGACCTTATTCTATCTCCCATCACTGCATATGGCATCAGCTGTGCATGATTGATCCTTTAAGACCTATGGACCTTGTAGATGTACACGTGTTTATACTATCAAATGGGCTGAAACTGACAGAGGAAGTGACAGATGGGACAGCAGTGGGCTGCGGACCACCATAACTGCATGTTAACACAGACTGCACTGCCAAATGAAAGTGTACATGATCTGTGAGGTCAGTGATGGATGCTCCATTCAGTGTACCTTTTTTGTCATTAGGCCGTTTTATTCTGATAACTTGGATTACGGATCCGCCCCCCAAAATAGTTCCTCTGAGCGCCAATAATCTAAGTTATCAATAAAAGGTGGCCCTTTTTTTTACCCCCCTCCACTGGGATTTTGTTGAGAATTTTAGCAAAAAAAAAGAAAAAGTACATGCTGTCTAGCAAACACCCAGGATTAGGCCCTCTAAATTGGAAATATTTCTCAATGTACCTGAATTTGATAGCCAAACGAAGACTTTTGCCTGTTTTATTTTCCCGCCTCCCGCCCCCCAAAATATTTCCTCTGAGCGCCCATAATCCAAGTTATCAATAAAAGGTGGCCTTAGAAGTAAGACATTGGTTAACAAGCAGCATCATCGTGTGTACCATGGCTTTATTGTTTTCCTTAGGGAGAAAATACTCTATTCACTCATGAAACAACAGCCTTCTCCTACCCCACCCCTTTTCCCCCGTGTCTCTTTCTCCCCCTCCCCCCTCAAGCATGCTGCCCCACCTTTCTCCCACCCTTCTTCCTGTAAATACCCGTCTGCTTCCCTCACTACTTCTTTCACCAACCTACTTCCACCCTTCTCCCTTGTCAGAGTTCAGACCCTGCATGCCTCACCCCTCCCCCCTTATCCCCAGCCCCAGCCGGCCTCCATCACATCCCTTGTTGTCCCACCTTGCACCAACTACTTTATCCTCCACCCATCCACCACACCCCCTCACCCCCAGCTCCCCAATGTGTGCCCACCAGGTGTCACTGGTAATAGCCTGTCCGGCCACAGTAAGTGACCATCTCCCCTGACCTGCCACCGTGTGGGCGCCTGATGGTGCATGGGGTGAGTGATATACGCCACACCGCATGAAATGAGGATATTATGTAAATATAATTTAGCATAGAAAGATGTTGAGGGAGGGAGAGAGGCTGGATCAATATGTAATCTGTGGGGGGACACAACCCCCTGCATCTTCCAGATCCTTCTACTTTAACTACTGAGTCAATTCCCTAATGCAGCCATACAGCTTTCCCTGTAGATGGTTTGAAGACCCATTTGGTACACATGGGCCCTCTATTTTTCATTGTTAACCACCCTGTATGCTGTACAATTAGAAACAATACAGCATTTATGTGCACTGTGATTAGGAATTTGTTAGTCTCTGGAGTGAAGGCCTGCCTGCCAAATCCCACACAATTATATAGAAACACTTCAAACAGTCTTTTTTCAGATGCATTCGCCTGGAAGGCATTTTCACCCAATATGCACTGGGGAACTGCTGAGGACTGAAGGAACCACCCTATTGAAATCTTATTTCATCATAGTGAGTGACCTTGCTGACATCCATTGGCGCATCATAAATGCCCTGTCACGCCAGCATGCTGCATAAATACCTAACAGGTAGCTACTCACCAGTGCTACCTTCATGCATTATGATTATGAAAGGACATACTAGTGCATTAAAGCACTCTTCTGCCCTTTAATGCCTTTGAGTACAAGATGAACGATTTTTAGAAAACATGCTGAGGATTCTAGAATGGAGAAGAGAATCCAACTATTTCTCATTTATAGAGCAATTGCTGTGTCTTCTACATGTATTAAAGGAAGGAAGTTTATGTTGATCACTTTCTAGTTGTACTCATTTGACAGTAACACTGTGAAGCAGTATCCTGCTTTAATGTAACAGGTCCTGTTGTTTAATAGTGCATTAAATGCAGCTGTGACAAGTAAAACATCAGGGCTGCAGTCATGAACTCTACAGAATTCATACGCTCTATGGGGTTGATATACTTTTGACAGGTACAAGTGTATATTACACCAATGTATCTTGAGATGCATAAAGGTAAACCTTGAGGCAAGTATAGCACAAGCCTTAAAAGGTCAACTGTAGTAATATCTGCAGTGGTGTACCTACATCTCTTTTTATGTGGTTGTCTACTATACACAAACTGCTACCTATCCCTATGGGTGGTCGGTTCCTGTGGTGTTCTTGGTATCAGATAATTGGGTTCCCCTGATACAAGGAAGAATGCAAAGGATACAGATGTTATGTGCCTGGGAGAGAAGACTCACAAATGCCTCTGGACACATCACCAGGACCGGTGACCCTTGTACTCAGAGACATGAGACCCTGGGTACTAAGGACATGTACCAGCATTTTGATAACTTACAATGTGCCATCAACATGCATGCCCATGACAGCAATCCCTCTGTGACAAAGTATATCCGTGAGGAGAGATCCCCTACTGTCAACCGGAAGGATGTGTGGCATGAGACATCCAAGATCCCATCCAAGACGAAGAAGATAGGTGCAGGCACACTGAAGTCCAAGGATAAAACGTGGCACCCACAGCTTGATGACAAGTACAACCCAGTCAAAGTGCATGTCAACTGGTGTATCAGAAACTGTGAGGAGAACCCAGACATACTCAGAGGGAAGATTGACAATGTCGTGAAGCACTACAAGAATCAGCATGGTTCCTGTGACATGGGATCAAGGTGTAAATTGGATCCCAATTATGACCCATCTAAGAAGGTGATCACGGACCCAGGAGCACAGAAGCTACTAACAGACTTCCTACACTCATTGAATGTCTACAGGGAGCCTGAAAGCTACATCTACTGTAGGAACACAGGATATGTTGAATCCTTTAAAAGGTCTATACAGTTGTACTGTGAGTGTTACCACAACACCACCGGTCACCTCCCTGCCGTGACCTCCCCCAGCTGCCCACTAGTATGAAAGGCGGTTCAAGTCAATACGGACATTAGGTTAATAACGGAACCGGAAGTGCACACCACCCTCGTTTCCGGTGCCCGATGTAAACAGTTACGGCCGTCATACACATTAAAGATATGTATTTAGCACATTAATGGTGTATTAAATCAAAATTCTGAATCGACAGAAGTATTTAAATGACATTTCCAAACGGGAAAAGTGCATTTGCAATAGGTTATTAGTATCTAAATGCATAGAATCAATTAGAAAAAATAATACCGTTCTGCACTGTCACAGATAGGAGGGGGGGGGGGGGTCATTTCCGGTCAATTACGGCCGTTATGCACATCATGAACGTGCATATATCTCATCTATGGTGTACAAAGTGAAAAAAATGAATCGACAGAAGTGTTTAAATGACAATTCTACATAGGAAAAGCTATATTGTTATGGTCTAACACCATTTTAATATATAGAATCGACGGAAATAAATGAGTCCGGTTACACTGTCAAGGATAAGGACTCACATGTGTATTGCCGACCATGTCACTCACTGCCTCCCCCAGCTATAGACTAGACTGGGGCCAATATAGCTTCAAATAGCGGTATAACTAATTATTATTATTTTAACTTTATATCTTGGATTCATAATCTTATACATATAGGAAAACAAGTTCATGTGTCAAAATTCTGAAATTTTCATTTTGAGGGTCGGAGCGAGGGTCGGTCTTAGGTTGTCCGAGACCAAACCGGGGCCTATATAGCTTCAAATAGCGGTATAACTAATTATTATTATTTTAACCTTATATCTTGGATTCATAATCTTATACATATAGGAAAACAAGTTCAAGTGTCAAAATTCTCAGATTTTCATTTTGAGGGTCGGAGCGAGGGTCGGTCTTAGGTTGTCCGATACTCGAGCGGGGCCTATATAGCCTCAAATAGCGGTATAACTAATTATTATTTTAACCTTATATCTTGGATTCATAATTTTATACATAAGGGAAAACAAGTTCAAGTGTCAAAATTCTCAGATTATCATTTTGCGGGTCGGAGCGAGGGTCGGACTTGGGATGTCCGAGACCAAACCGGGACCTATATAGCTTCAAATAGTGGTATAACTAATTTTAGTCATTTCAACCGCATATCTTGGATTCATACTCCATTGCATGTAGGAAAACAAGTTCAAGTGTCAAAATTTTCAGGTTTTCATTTTGAGGGTCGGAGCGAGGGTCGGTCTTAGGTTGTCCGAGACCCGAGCAGGGCCTATGTAGCTTCAAATAGCGGTATAACTAATTATTATTATTTTAACCTTATATCTTGGATTCATAATCTTATACATATAGGAAAACAAGTTCAAGTGTCAAAATTCTGAAATTTTCATTTTGAGGGTCGGAGCGAGGGTCGGTCTTAGGTTGTCCGAGACCCGAGCGGGGCCTATATAGCTTCAAATAGCGGTATAACTAATTATTATCATTTTAACCTTATTTCTTGGATTCATAATCTTATACATATAGGAAAACAAGTTCAAGTGTCAAAATTCTCAGATTATCATTTTGAGGGTCGGAGTGAGGGTCGGTCTTAGGTTGTCCGAAACTCGAGCGGTGCCTATATAGCCTCAAATAGCGGTATTACTAATTATTATTATTTTAACCTTATATCTTGGATTCATAATCTCATACATAAAGGAAAACAAGTTCAAGTGTCAAAATTTTCAGGTTTTCATTTTGCGGGTCGGAGCTAGGGTCGGACTTGGGATGTCCGAGACCAAACAAGGACCTATATAGCTTCAAATAGTGGTATAACTAATTTTAGTCATTTCAACCGCATATCTTGGATTCATACTCCAATGCATGTAGGAAAACAAGTTCAAGCGTCAAAATTTTCAGGTTTTCATTTTGAGGGTCGGAGCGAGGGTCGGTCTTAGGTTGTCTGAGACCCGAGCAGGGCCTATATAGCTTCAAAAAGCGGTATAACTAATTATTATTATATTAACCTTATATCTTGAATTCATAATCTTATACATATAGGAAAACAAGTTCAAGTGTCAAAATTCTCAGATTTTCATTTTGAGGGTCGGAGCGAGGGTCAGACTTGGGATGTCTCCGACGAGCTATATAGCTATATAGCATCAAATAGTGGTATAACAAATTATCATAATTTCAACCCAATATCTCGGATTATGTATCCTTTACATGAAGGAAAACAAATGCATGAGTGAAAATTCCCAGATTTTCATTTTGAGGGACTGGGCGAGGGTCGGACTTAGGATGTAAGAGACGAGACCGGGGCCTATATAGCATCAAATAGGGGTATAACAAGTTATCATTATTTCAACGCTTTATCTAGGATTATGTATCCTGTACATGAAGGTAAACAAATGCAAGAGTCAACATTTTTAGATTTTTATTTTGAGGGTCGGAGCGAGGGTCAGACTTGGGATGTCTCCTACGAGCTATATAGCTATATAGCATCAAATAGCGGTATAACAAATTATCATTATTTCAACCCAATAAGTCGGATTATGTATCCTTTACATAAAGAAAAACAAATGCAAGAGTCAAAATTCTTAGATTTTCATTTTGAGGGTCGGGGCGAGGGTCAGACTTGGGATGTCTCCGATGAGCTATATAGCTATATAGCATCAAATAGCAGTATAACAAATAATCATTATTTCAACCCAATATCTCGGATTATGTATCCTTTACATAAAGGAAAACAAATGCAAGAGTCAAAATTCTCAGATTTTCATTTTGAGGGTTGGAGCGAGGGTCGGACTTAGGATGTACGAGACGAGACCGGGGCCTATATGCATAGGTACAAGAATCTAAGATACTGGAATAAAATATCAATAATTTGTTATACCACTATTTGACACTATATAGGCCCCGGTCTTGTCTCGGGCATGCAAAGTCCGACCCTCGTTCCGATAATCAAAATGAGAATCCAGCAGTTTTGACCTTAGGACTTGTTTTCCTATATGCATAGGTACTAGAATCCAAGATATTGGAATAAAATTTCAATAATTTGTTATACCACTATTTGACATTATATAGGCCCTGGTCTTGTCTCGGACATGCTAAGTCTGACCCTTGCTCCGACGCTTTAAATGAGAATCCAGCAGTTTTGACTTTGGAACTTGTTTTCCTATATGCATAGGTACTAGAATCCAAGATACTGGAATAAAATATCAATAATTTGTTATACCACTATTTGACACTATATATAGGCCCCGGTCTTGTCTCGGGCATGCAAAGTCCGACCCTCGTTCCGACAATCAAAATGAGAATCCAGCAGTTTTGACTTTGGAACTTGTTTTCCCATATGCATAGGTACTAGAATCCAAGATACTGGAATAAAATATCAATAATTTGTTATACCACTATTTGACACTATATAGGCCCCGGTCTGACTCGGACATGCAACGTCCGACCCTCGTTCCGACAATCAAAATGAGAATCCAGCAGTTTTGACTTTGGAACTTGTTTTCCTATATGCATAGGTACTAGAATCCAAGATACTGGAATAAAATATCAATAATTTGTTATACCACTATTTGACACTATATAGGCCCCGGTCTGGTCTCGGACATGCAAAGTCCGACCCTCGTTCCGACAATCAAAATGAGAATCCAGCAGTTTTGACTTTGGAACTTGTTTTCCTATATGCATAGGTACTAGAATCCAAGATACTGGAATAAAATATCAATAATTTGTTATACCACTATTTGAAACTATATAGGCCCCGGTCTTGTCTCGGGCATGCAAAGTCCGACCCTCGTTCCGATAATCAAAATGAAAATCCAGCAGTTTTTTTACCTTGGGACTTGTTTTCCTATAAGCATAGGTACTAGAATCCAAGATACTGGAATAAAATATCAACAATTTGTTATACCACTATTTGACACTATATAGGCCCCGGTCTGGTCTCGGGCATGCAAAGTCCGACCCTCGTTCCGACAATCAAAATGAGATTCCAGCAGTTTTGACCTTGGGACTTGTTTTCCTATATGCATAGGTACTAGAATCCAAGATATTGGAATAAAATATCAATAATTTGTTATACCACTATTTGACATTATATAGGCCCTGGTCTGGTCTCGGACATGCTAAGTCTGACCCTTGCTCTGACGCTTAAAATGAGAATCCAGCAGTTTTGACTTTGGAACTTGTTTTCCTATATGCATATATATAGGTACTAGAATCCAAGATACTGGAATAAAATATCAATAATTTGTTATACCACTATTTGACATTATATAGGCCCCGGTCTTGTCTCGGACATGCTAAGTCTGACCCTTGCTCCGACGCTTAAAATGAGAATCCAGCAGTTTTGACTTTGGAACTTGTTTTCCTATATGCATAGGTACTAGAATCCAAGATACTGGAATAAAATATCAATAATTTGTTATACCACTATTTGACACTATATAGGCCCCGGTCTTGTCTCGGGCATGCAAAGTCCGACCCTCGTTCCGACAATCAAAATGAGAATCCAGCAGTTTTGACCTTGGGACTTGTTTTCCTATATGCATAGGTACTAGAATCCAAGATATTGGAATAAAATATCAATAATTTGTTATACCACTATTTGACATTATATAGGCCCCGGTCTTGTCTCGGACATGCTAAGTCTGACCCTTGCTCCGACGCTTAAAATGAGAATCCAGCAGTTTTGACTTTGGAACTTGTTTTCCTATATGCATAGGTACTAGAATCCAAGATACTGGAATAAAATATCAATAATTTGTTATACCATTATTTGACACTATATAGGCCCCGGTCTTGTCTCGGACATGCTAAGTCTGACCCTTGCTCCGACGCTTAAAATGAAGATTTTGACACTTGAACTTATTTTTCCTATATGCATAGGTACTAGAATCTAAGATATTGGAATAAAATATCAATAATTTGTTATACCACTATTTGAAGCATATATTCGTCTCAGTGTAGACTAGCCTCACTCACAATGCAATACACATGCGAGTCTCTTCATTTTGACAGTGCAAAACGTGTCTCTTTATTCCCATTGAAACTATAAAAGAAATACTTTTTAGACATAAGAGAATGACTTTTTCTGGATAGAATTTTATTTTAAAGACATCTGTCGATTCAGAATATGTATATAAAGCCCCATTTCTGAGATATATGCCTGTTTATAATGTATATACCAGCCGTATACATTCAACATTGTATACACAATACAACAGTGAGCTGCGCTTATTCCCAATCGATTCTATACCCTCAAATAGAATTTTAATACTACAGAATGACTTTTCCCAAGCGAATTTGTATTTCAAACACTATGGTCGATTCAGAATTTTGAGTTAATGCTTCATAAATGAGATAAACGCACATTTATAATGTGTATCACGGCCGTGACTATCTACCCCAGGGACCGGAAACGATGGTGTACATCACGCACCGGAAATGCGGCAAGAGGCTCACTTCCGGTTCCGCTATAGTAACTTGATTTCCGTCAAGACTTGAACCGCCTTTCATACACATGGGGGTGGGGTGGGGGTTAGGCACGGTGTTGACGACATTTCCTGGCATGCCAGCCAACCAGTGTATTTGTTTGTATTGTCATTCATGTTGGGATTCTCTTGTTCTGTCTCAGTACTTCAGTCTAACAATGGCAGCAGGAGGGAACACACTGCCACTGAATTAATTTGTGCTGAAATTTCCATCATCTCATTTTGGAGCTATTCAGAGACTATATGAAGAAAATCAATGGGATTTCTCTTCTGTGTGTATATCAAATGGAGGGACCAGTGCAGAGGAAGTACCTGATTATTATATCCCTCCTGTCTCAGGGAGTGACCAGTGCCCCCATTGTCTGTGCCAACCATGTATTGCAAGTGAGGCACACAGGAAATTCTGGACTATGATGTTCCACAGAAGGGCTGCCTGGGATAATCCGATTTACCAGCAGAGAAAGCAGGCTGCACTTGGAATAGAACCCTCACAGAGACGTGTTACTTATGTTTATTATACGATATGGGCTTACACCGTGCTTTTTAGGTGATATTCCCGTTCTGATATTGGTGCATACCGCACACTTGGGGGGGTGAAATCGTTCTGATATTCTGGATATCAGAACGATTCTGAATGGGGAATTCAGAATCGTTCTGATATCCTGAATATCAGAACGATTCTGAATGGGAATCGGCAGCCATAAAATCCGAGGTTCTATGGAGGCTCGAACACGCTACATCAAGACTTGAAGTCCGATGTGCTAACCACCACGCCGTGAAGGCGCTGGTATAGGTAGGTGGCGAAACAAGGAGTCTACAGGCGGATTTCCAGCCCTGTAGGACCATTATTTACCGAGTTACAGAAGAAAAGGCATTTTTTGGTATAGTTTCTTTGAAAATCAATATTTTTTTCTAATTTCTTTTTTACTATAAAGGTAGAAGTTGGACTTTACTTAATCATTCGTTAAAATAATTCTAGGGATTTTTTTTCACATAGAAATACGCATTTTGAAAATGGTTCGTTTCCACCCAGGCTCGATCCGGGTACCCCTGGTGTGCGAGGCGAAGTCGCTAGCGCCCATGCCTATCCGGCTGTGGTGAATGTGGAGGGAAACGCTGGTTAGTATATAACATAGCCCCAAGCTGGCCCCCTCACAAATTCTATGTTGAACTCAGTGTTGGAGATTGAGGTCATGACGTCACCAGGCTCCACCAATCAGCGAGCAGGGTTGGTGGGAGGTCAAAACAACATGGCGCTATCGGTGTACGAGTGATATTCAGTCAATAATCCTTCAAAATGGCCAAATTAGGACTCATATAAGGTAATTAAAGACATTTGAATGGAAATATCGTATAATAAACCTAATAATATATGAATATCACCGACCTTGGGGTGTGTATTCATGAATAACGACCTCGGTGCTACGCACCTCGGTCGTTATTCAAGAATACACACCCCGCGTTCGGCGATATTCATATATTATTGGTTAAGTATCATAGGAGGGATATTATGCCCATTTGTGTTATCAAACTTGTCAGAGAATGGCTACCCAGTCCCCCTTCAAACCCTTACTGTGGACATATGTGGGAATAGAGGATCATATTATGAAACTGAAAGAGAAGGAATATATCTATGGGACAATTTGTGAAAACTGCTCTTCATCTAGACTAGACTACTACATGTACATGTATATAGACTAAAGTACACATACTGCATTTTTCTAAATGTATAAGCGATCTGGTTATTTTGATATAAAGCAAAACATGTACTATAATTCGAACCTATCTGTGTTGTAATGTCAACTGTAGCATTTCTAGTAAAAGTAATTTCACCAGTTATATTATGGTCATTATAAACCTACTGGTTCACCATCTCCCTTCAGGGCCCCAGTGTCATGGGTGCAGTGGAGTGTGACTAGAGATTATCTTGGTGGACTGAGCGAATATGAAAACATACACTACATGGGATTAACAGTGGGGTTCCTAATTAATAGATATCCACAGGGGACCCAAAAATGTGTCCCTTTAAGAGGTTGTAACATGCATGAACCACTCATAAATTGCCTCACAATGGCCATGTGCTATTTCCATAGGGAACCATGCAATAATCACCTGTAATACGCATCTGTATAAATTATAAAAGAATGAAACAATATTAGGGATACAACACTGAAACTTCACCAGAAATTCATGTCAGCTTTATGAAACTGAAGCAAGGATTCTTCTTTCCAGAAGAAAATGAGAGCTTCACATCTGAGAAATATTATAATGCAATATATAACTATAAAATGTTCAGATGAGGGAAATACAATGCATTTATCAACATCTGCCAATATGATACATCAAAGCCCTGCATAATGCATTTATTTATCCGTTTTAATCTTAGCCTCTCAGCAGCCTATAAATCTGCTTAGACTTAGGACAGGCAGTAACGTCCAACATAAGATTGGTAAGCTGGAAATTTATTGCTGCTTAATATCCCCTGATTCCTCATTTCCATTCTGTACAAGACACCATCCATTCTATACCTTTCCACCTAATCCCTTAACGTGCTTTGCCCTTTTGTTGCCATGATGCGTAAGTCTGTAGTAAGCAACCCACAAGTGTTGCAGCCATGCATTCATCATACCAACGCTGCAAGGTATATAGATGCACCCCCAAAGGGTCGTCATGAAGCACTAATACAGTACATGTGATTAACACCAGCAGTTCATTGGTGCATCATAATGGGAAATGAACAGGAATTATTCTGGATCAAGCAGTTTAGCAACTTTAGTCTGAAGAATGGATTAATTTAAACCGAAGGATTGAGTAGGAAGTAGATTCACATTCAAAGTCAACCACATGCACTTTTACGTTCATAAATTTGGCACGAGACTGAAGTTGAATTCAACCACACTGCCTGCAATCCTAATTTGTCTAACAAATCCTAGCATCTAGTTAAGAAATTATTTGATTGGCAGCTGTGTGCAATCTTTCAATGAGTTAAAATATTACAAAGTAGTCAGAGTCACTTAAATGGGAATCGCTAGAGCTCTCAGATAATTGCTTTAAATAACATTCACTTTGTCAGGTCTATTGAATGAGCTATGGCTGTTTTCAGACACCACTTCTTCTGGACATAACACGTTATACATGGTTTTACAGAGTCCTTCATTATTGTGGTCTCATTGACAATACATGATACGTTTTGTGGATAATGAAAGTTATGAGAAGTAATTATCTGTATCTTGCATGCAAAAACAGAATGACACAATGTGATTATCATTGATAGCCAAGTGCCTAGTTGGCTCTTGTTGAGGTGACTTTGTGATGAGGTCATCTGAATTCAGCTTCAAATTAGCAGGTGACAAGGTGAAAACGAGGTGGGGGGCATCGTTTTAGTATTTTAACCCCTAAAGCATGGCATGGTGCTTTAATGTACCATTACTTTTTGAGCCGGGTCCTGTGTTTGGGCATCACGAGAACATTTAAGCATGAAGTTAGACAATTTATGCTGTCTTGAAATGCTTCATTCTCAAGGTAAATCCAAATAGCCAACAAAAAGAAATGACTGACTTGCATTTAGCTGGGTATTGCCAAAACGTATAGTTAATCCCAATTACAACAACAAATGACTCCCTACAATACCCAGTGTATCATGGCAGCCCTCGTATCAAGCCCAAAGTTGGCAGAGCTACATTGAAGCAACCTGGTGCCAACATGCAAATTGCACTCAAGCACTATGTACATTAAGTATCTCTAAAGAGGTAAGTAAATGTACATCTCAGTATCAAACATTTTTCCTGTAGCCTACCTTTTCTTTATGGTTCCAAAATAAATATTTCAGTCCAATATCGGCGATTCTCCCGGTGAAAGAAAAAAAATCAGTACAGGTGACCTGAGGCCTGCCGAGAGTGGCAAATTTGGACTCATCTTGGTCAGTTGGAATGTAATGTTGGGAGGATCTATGCCACGTCTCTACTCACGTAAATCTCCGTTTCAAATATGCCAGCATGCTGGAGCAGAAGCTTCATTAGCTAATACATTACCAGATAACCTGTGCGCTATAATTGTTGTAGCAACATTAATGGATTTAATAGTCCTGTAAACATGTTGAGTTCCTTAGGTTCACAACTATAGGAACATGAAACCGCAGCTGTTTATGTAATAGATAGACAATGGTTATGAAAAGGTATACAGAATTAACCACAGCTTTCTGGTGGGGCCAGACGAGGGCAAAGCCCAAGTCGCTCTACCAGAAAGCTGTGGTTAATCCTACATACCTTTTCATAACCATTGTCTATCTGTTTTAAACCACGGTATGCAATATACCCAAGGTGCGATTCCTTTGTCTTTGCACTCCACCGTGGTTTAAGGTTGATCGCTACTCTTAACTTTTCATCCATAGAATTTCCTAATTTTTTGCATCAGGGTAGTTTAGATCATTAAGAAAGGGAAAATGCAAAAAAATAGGGGGGGGGGGTCCCGAGCTACTTTTTTTGTTACAGATTTTTGAAAAAAAAAAAGTATTCTCTATTTTTGCGAAAAAATACAAAAAAAAGGGAAATTTTCATGATTTTTTTTTTTGTGAACCAATGCCCACATTAATTTCGTATTGCACATGAATAATCCTAGGTTATGTCTTTTAATGAGAAAAATAAAATGATGGTCCAAAAATGTACCTTTGTATGAAAAAACGTGATGGTTTCATGACGATTATTCAAATTTAATGCATAATTCTTCAGCAATATCTAAATATCACTGAAAAAAATCCATGAGCTTTTTTTTTATCTTGTCAAAAAAGTGTTCAGATCAATAGCTTACATTTAAAAGGACTTTTGATAGGTGGTCCCGGGCATATTTTTATGGTTTTGGGCCTTTGAAGTTAAAAAATAGTGCAAAAATGGTCTAAATCTCATATTTAGAGCCTAAAAAACTGGGTAAATGGGCAAATATCTGGGTGTAAAATGGCTGTATTTCCCACCCTTGGTTATTTCAAAGAACCTAATGAGATCTTTATATATCTAGATAATGATTTATTGATTAATAAGTCCAATGTTCTAACTTATATAAAAAATAGTAAATATTATTGGCTATAAATACATCAAATATTCAGAGTCCAATAAAACGCTCAATTTTGCTCGAAATTGTCCGATCTTTTTATATAGCTTAGTCAGCATATATATGTTTCTAGTTTATTAATATTAACATAATCTGATACATATAAGCTATATGCGCAGAGACCTGCGCAGTGGTCTGTATTCAATGAGTAGCGATCAACCTTAAGTACCTTCTGATGATATAGTACCTACACAGTCTGTGTGATATCTTACCTAGAAATAAATCAGGACATACAGGACTTTGGCAACGTGATATATGATATACTGATGGATTGTTGAAGGTTTTTGATGATATTGACTAAGAACTCTTCAGGGAGAACTCTATCCTCCCCTTTGATTATGTACCTTAGTCAGATGTGAGTTCCAAGGTAAAAAAGAAAAGGTCCCCAGAAGTGAATCAGAGAGCTGCTAGAACCTAATTATGACTCTATCAGGGATACCTTATAGCAGTACCAGAGAGGGCTTCAGTGGCTCCCTGTCTAGCCTCCCTCTGTTATCAACTGGAGCACTGATCTATGTCTACTGCAAGGCTAGACATTAATAAGATAAAGTTCTCGGTAGATTTACTTACATCTTTGATCCAATGAGCTGGTTTTTGTGGGCTGTGACTGCTTTCAGATAGACTGACTACACACACAAGATCATACCGCATGAGCTATGGCCACAACACATATAAGACATTTACATCCTTTATTTTCCACTTTTTTGTGTCCTGTTTTTGTGTGAAAAATAGCAGAAATTGCTTTTAGAAAAGACAAAATTGATTCTGCATGGAATATTGAACCATTTGGATGTTTTTCAATATTCACTTTACCTATAAGTAATGCCTCTTTAACCTTGTGTTTGGGTGTTGAAAATGATAAATGAAAATTGCTCTTTTAAAAACTGACTTCAGGTGCCAATATTTACATAATCTCATTACTCGTAGTGAATAAAGCAAGTAGCTTGCAATTCCAATGTGAAGCCTTAAATACTCTTTCACGAAATTCTTGTATTACATAGAGATTTTGCTGTGTTCAGATGATTTAGACTATTTCTACCTGGACACTGATGAAATTAGTTATTGTGTGTCGCTTCAAACTCTTAGCAATATTTTAAACAAAGGGTTATGCCATAGCCGTGTAGGACCTTTGGGTGTCATTCATATGTATTGTAACACAAATTCCAGCATTTCCTTTACTCCTCAGTGTACACATTAATTTCGAATATCATTTCCCTCTTTAAGTTTTTTTACCCTATAAATGTAATTTTAGAACTGTAACACAGACCTAGGCCTCTATCCCAACACTGCATGAATTCACAAGCACTGGGGCCAGTCTTTGAGGTAGAAATTCTGATCAGTTCAATCAGTGGTCCTCTACCACTGTCTGTATAGGCTGCCTAAGCTGAGGTATACAGACACTGAATGAAGGCTAAAGGTCTGCTTTTGAAATAGCAGCCTGTGTTTGTATATATGAATGAAGGCTGGAGCCATGCGTGAGCTACAGGAAGAGGAGTGAACACCTCGGAGCATCTAGATGAAGGTGGTGTATAGAATAGGTTGTGTTTGTAGATGGAAAGTTACAAACAGAGGATAGAAGGTAGGAGGCTAGCTCAACAGTCCCACAGTCCCACCCGCCCCTCCTGCCCTAAAATCAGAACACCTACACATCATCAGTATCCACAACAACCTGCCCATCCGCAGCATGTAAATGACGTCCAGTTGTACCCTCCTTTAACAGGCATGCCAGATCTAACTGCTAGTAGGTTACACTTTTCTACATGTTTAACCTATAAAGGATAACATACTCCAAAGCTTTATTCTAATTCATCTTTTATGATAGAGTAATGCAGCACTGATGAGTACTTTTCTGGTCTGTATTGTGGTACTGTAGGGTTGGCATGGTGTGTGCATGCAACACTGTTGGCATATGCATTACAATTGGAAATATTGTCTAAACATGTTAATATTATTGATGAGGGTTAATGGTCAACCAATCAGTTAATCTTCTTTGAGTGCTAGACATCTGTGACCAGTGAGGAGGGTAGGGCTGTAATGGTATCTGGAATGGTGTGCATGTCTTCCCTTGAAAAAGTGTTCATACTGTTCTGACGTCAAGAGCAATGCACTGCAATGCAGCTTTAATACACTACATACATGGTTATCAAGCTGGATGGGGAATACTGTAGGCATGGCTTTATATAAGGAACAAGTCCACATGAAGCTGACTGGGGAAGCCAATATTGTGTGTTAATTGACAATTGTTAAAACCTTATATGTGAAACGAGGAGTCATATTTTCCCTTCGGACTACAACTACAAAAGTGCCCCAGACATTATGCATCAAATTTCCCTCCCTGTGCCCCCATTGGTTACTCATGTGGTCAGCTGGTCATACTGTGGTCCGGCTCTGCCCAATTTATAAACCCTCCCCACAAACCAGCTACAGAGAAATATTCAGCTGTCACATAATCTTCCGATGATAGATTAGGTAATAGGTTTTTTTGTCAAACGGTTTTCAGCATGAAAGGGTTAAGACATCATATGTAAACAGCTCTAATACAACCATGTTATCGCTGTAGGCCAATAATGAATGGCACGGTGTTCTTGGCATGAGATAATTGGATTCCCCTCATACTGTTTGCACTCCGGGGTTACAGCTATATAAGAGGGCTGTGGGTCTAGGAGTGAGAATGCATGGGGTAAGGTGACCTTTCATGGTTGAGGTATAGATGAGTGTACAGATGCATAGGAGCTAGGATGAAACCTTGTGTGGAATGAAAGTTTCAAAATGCTCATCCACTAATGAATTACCACACAATGGCCATGTGAGACTTCAAGACAGGGAACAATGCAATAAGAGCCTGGTATACCTGATGCCTTTATTCATGGAAGCTGGTAACGGGTCCATGGCACATTATATCAAATACAGCTTCACTGCTAGTGTGGCTAAGTGGGTTTATGGAGATATTAACTTGTGAAGAATGGCATCCCAGGGAAATTGTTAATACCCTTGTCCTTGTAATAGCAGCTGTTTACCACAATCATGTAGATTGTTTGATCATAAAAGAAAGAAGAGTCTTTTATTCTGAACCTCTCATCCCTTCAACAATATAAGAGAGAGCCACACAATAAGCACCTGTTATATCCAAACAAACATAGTAAGGTCTGTTAGCAGCAACGTTTAAGGCGTTGGCTGCTGGCAGGTGTCTTTATATATGGTATCCTATTACTGAATCTCTTTGACATGCTTGATACGTGTATAGCTGGCTCCCCAACTCCCTTCCCTCCCCCTCCTTCCCTCTCTCTCCCTGTCTCACTCACAGCGTGCTGCCTCACCTGCCTCCCCTTCTTCTCCATCCCAGGCCCTACTTGTCATGGTGTGTATTTACCACTGCTTGCTGCCCCACCCTCCTCCCTCCACATCTTCCTCTCCAGTCCCTGCCTGCCTTCCACACTTGCTACTCCATCCTCACCCACCACCAGTGACACCCCCCCCCCCCTCACCCCCAGCTCCCCAATGTGTGGCCACCAGGTGTCACTGGTAATAGCCTGTCCGGCCACAGTAAGTGACCATCTCCCCTGACCTGCCACCGTGTGGGCGCCTGATGGTGCATGGGGTGAGTGATATACGCCACACCGCATGAAATGAGGATATTATGTAAATATAATTTGGTGTAGAAAGGTGTTTGTTGAGGGTGAGGGAGAAGCTGGATCAATATGTAATCTGTGGGAGACATGATCCCCTGCATCTTGAAGATCCTTTTACATCAAATGCTGAGTCCGTTTCTTGATGCAACCATATAGCGTTACCGGTAAATAGTATGAGGGCCCCATCTGCTACATATGAGCTCTCTATTTGGTATTGTAAACCACCCTGTATGCTATGCTTTTAAGTGGTCATACCCTGTCATGCCAGCATGATGTACGGATCAAAACTAGCATCTTACTCACCAGTGCTGCATTCATGTGTTATGATTGCAAAGGGACAGCTAGTGTATTAAGTACAAAAATATAAAAGTACAAACGCAGTGAAACATGCTGAATCTTCTGGAATGAGAAGATAATCCTTAATTATTTCTCATTCATACCGCAATCTGTGTGTCTTATTAGATAAATCTAATATCTTTATAATTATTCAAAGGACAGAGCTCTCATTTGATCACATTCAAGTTATACTCATTTGACAATAACACTTTGGAAGTGTATCCTGCTTTAAACTAGTCGGCCCTATTGTCTCAATAATACATATATAGCTCTGGCAAGCAACTCATCAGTGCTGCAGTCATTCTCTCTATGGCATTGATACACTCTAGATTGATGGCTATGATGCGCCAATGCATTCTGACAATGTAAAGGTGAACCTTGAGGCATCACTCAATTCTGAAAGGTCTCAACTGTAATAATATCTGCAGGGGTGTACATACATCTCTTCTTATATGGTCCTCTACCATACACAGTTGCTGCCTATCTGGATCAGTGCCTGTAGTGAGCTCGGTATCAGATTATTGGGTGCCACCTGAGTCTGTAGACTGACTGATTGCACTTTCAGGGGTCCAGGTGGTGAGCGGGTGATAAGGAGGTATGTAGTGGTATATAAGGAGGCTGAGGGTCTATGGGTTGTGAAGATACAAGAGTCTGGGGGCAGGGTGAACAAGCTTACACAGAGAGAAGAAGTAGAATCACTGTAACACCCAAATGGGAGTCCAGACTCGATCACTGAGGTAACTCTTCCTGGGACACTAAAGTGACTCCCTAATATTAGGGAGTCCAACTGCGATGACACCGCCCATGTTGAGAGTCAAAGAGCCCTGACTCTATTTCAAAGGAGAGTCAGCCAGATTTGACTCTATAGATCATTAGAGTCAAACATCAATGACTCCATTTGAAATGGAGTCAAATTTATTTGACTCTCGAGATGAATGGTGTTAACACAGTTGGACTCCCTGATAGCAGGGAGTCACTTTAGAACCCTTGGGAGAGTAACCTCAGTGATCTAGTCCAGACTCTTATTTGGGAGTCACAGTGATTCTACTTTTTATTTTCCATAATACCCTGCCCATACATACTGTAGCAGTATATCATAATATTATCTACATGGCCCAATATTACATGGCTCTATATAACAGTACATTTATGTTATATGCTTTATGATAAATACAATTATTTGTTCATTAGAATAAATAGCCCAAAATTTATTAAAGAAAATAACAAACACACTGCTAATGATCTTTGAATTTTTATTTGAAATAATAGTATTTCTGCATCATAGCATATCCTGGATGTTTCTTTGACCAATGAGAATAGTCTATATACACCATAGCTATACGAGTACAGAGCTTGCTGGTGGCCGGAGGTGACAAAAACACTCCAAATCCGCACCACAGGTCGTTGTGGTGCAGGTAGACAATAGCTATCAGAGTACAGAGCTGCCTGGCAGTCTGAAGTGAGAAAAACACTCCAAATCCACACCACATATTTATTGGTGCCGGGAGAGGGGATATGTACAAATGCGATGCAAAAATCAGAATAATGGTATCTTTAGTGGTAACAGCTCGAGAGGGCGGTGAAGTTGAGAAAGTTCTAATATTATTACCCCTGCTACTCTACATGGAATCTGTGGGGTGGGAGGCACTCATCCTCAGTGTACAGCAGGGCCTAGAGTGGAGTAGGGCACCTAGAGACAGACAGATCCATGATATCCAATGACTATATGTATCCCTAATGATACAGATTAGGCACTAAATTCCTTTACCACTAAAATATATAATAGCTTTCTATAGATACTTTTTATAACTATGTTGTAAGGTATTAATTACTTTTCCATGATCTTTACAATGATCAATTCCCGGCGGAGATGTGAATAATTATGTCAATCTTTTAAAATTCATTACATTTATGAATATAGTTTCTTTCAAATCACAAAATACCATTTTTCATAAAGCGAACTCTCTTAGCCATGTGTTACTTCAACGTTTATTTCCACCACATCTCCTGAACCAGTAGACATATCAAAAATGGTATCAGCCAGGAATGTTCCCCAATATGTATGGAATCCCCTTACTCAAACAGATTTGGTGAGAAAAGTATAGATTCTCCCGGAAATAAGAATAACAGTAATGAGAGGTGAAGAATGCTCCCACATTGTCCACTAAATGCCGTAGTAGACCAATCAACAGAGTGGCCGCACTGGGCACACGCAGGGCTGACTGCAGTGAACACCCTACCACAGGTAGATCATACAATGAACACCCATGTGTGTCCCCAGTGCGGCCACTGTGTAGAGGGGTATACCATAGCACATAGTGTACAGTATGGGAGTATTCTATACTTATCAGACATTGTTATTTCCGGGCTAATCTATGCTTATGTCATGAAATCTCTTTCAGTAGAGATATATTGTACACATATGGGGGCATATTTTCCACCCATACCATTTTTCAGATGTATCACGGTTTTTGAGATATAACTGAAACTAAACTTCCAAGTAGCACCTGGATGCAATAATCTAAATTTACAAAAAATGGCATTTTGTATTTTCAAGACATGTGACATAATTACCCATATCTCCCCCGGAAAATTGGACATTGGATGGTTGATCTATGTACTTGTTGATATAAAGCTACTTGAATAGCATGCATTCATGGTCGTTGTGGCGCTGGTCTGCCCTTGACATGCCAGACTTGCCTGTAGTGCGAATTTGAAGTGTTTTTCTCACCTCCGACGGCCAGGCAGCTCTGTACTCTAATAGCTATTATCTGCCGAACGACCTGTAGTGCCCTAAAAGGCACTAGCAGAAGACATAGGCCTCCACATACAGAGGCTATGGTCTGCTACATTGCCAGTAGTAGAAGGGCAAACACGTGCATGGGCACATTGTTTTCTCAGCAAATATCTGAAATATCAATGATAATAAATATGAGAACGAAATGCATTTATCCACAGGGTAAATAATTTCACATATATATTTGTAATAGGAAAAATGTGGAGCCCTTGTAGCCTACACTGGCTAAGGATACAAATGTAATACATGCAGTTCCATAGCATATAGTTAATAAGGACTAGTCTTTCTTAATAGTATAGCTATTATGTAATTAAAAATACATAAATAGTTGTTAATTTATTTGGAAATCATACTTACATATGCTTGGGGGCTGCTGGTGTGTGGTCAGACGACATGTGAGGTAGGTCTGTCAGTACTAAGAGGTGTAGCAGGAGTGACCAGGTCACAGACTAACCACAGCCCCGAAATGCTGTAGTAGTGCAAGATTGGGAGTAATCATTCTTTATCAGGAAGGAGGGGGGGGGGGTATTTTCGAATTGCAACACCCTTGATGCATATACTCTTCTACAATTATATTTAACATTTAAGATGCCTGATGAAGGCCAATTAGCCTGAAACATTGTGACCTTGTACATGATAATGGTAATAAAAGCCAATTCAAATAAAGGTCATAATATTATTGTTCTAGTTGTGTCAAATCAGTCCCCTTCATCATGAGTAATGGAAAATCCCATTACTTCACCCTGCATATATGTCATAGAAACTCTAGAGGACAGAGGGAATTTCTGCAATCTAATCAATCAATAGAATATGCCCCCCCCCCTCTAGTAATAAGTGACCTGCCCATCAGAGTTATCACGGCATACTCTTGCCATGGTCACCAGCAAAAAGGGTTGTCCCACTTATTGACTGGGGTGAATCCCGTGATTCAGAGTCAGTACTTTTATAGTTTGACTCTTAATGAGGTGTCAAGGTGAGGGGGATTACACAAAGAGCATGGATAGGGCGTCAACAGGGAGTCAAATGTATTTGGGAGTCAATAGGGAGCCGGATAATATGACTCTCTATGGAGTAGTGACTCCCCTATGTGGAGTCATCCAGGTCATGACTCCTGTTCTATTGGAGTCAATGCCAGTTAATTGATTCCATAGCACCAGGTAGGGAGTCAACTAGCTATGACTCCCTTAGAACAGGAGTCACTATGGAGTTATTATAGAGTCCTGATAATATTAGGGAGTCACTTTAGAGTCCCGGGGAGAGTTACCTCAGTGATTGAGTCTGGACTCCCATTTGGGAGTTACAGTGATTCTACTTCTTC
Organism: Harmothoe impar; assembly: GCA_947462335.1. Taxonomy (NCBI): domain Eukaryota; kingdom Metazoa; phylum Annelida; class Polychaeta; order Phyllodocida; family Polynoidae; genus Harmothoe; species Harmothoe impar. The sequence continues at coordinate 22,357,537 of OX381714.1, forward strand.
TCTCTGTGTAGTAGATGTATACAATGGGTGTAGAGGTAGAAAGGAGAGAGAGTGAAACCTTTTCAGAATAAAGTCTAATTAGTTGCCTCACAATGACCATGTGAGACTTCATAAGGAGCCATGCAATACGTAACGCTAATTAACACCCAATCCCTTAATTTATGCAGGCTGTGGTAACCGGTTCAGGGCACCAACCTAAATTGGTTATTTTGCAGAATTGAACACATAAGGGAGGGAAAGAAGGGTTAAACAATGGTTATTTGGAATCAGAATGATCAGAAAGTGTTTTTATAGTCCCTAAGGAAATATCCATTCACTCCATATAAACAGTGTAGGTCTGTGGAGGTGAAACATTTGACCATAATTGTAATGTGATCATACACTTCTTAGGCCTCAAGGTGCAAAACCACCACCACATTACCATGGCAACTCGTGCAAAATCTAGGCTGCATTGTTGATTCAGAACTATTTAATCGTTTTCTGCATGCCATAAGCTAAAATTTGGTATAGGTTACTAAACACTGTGTGAGTTTTAAGTGTCTCAAATGACAGGTTGACTGTGGTTGATATTGAAATTTCCGAATACAGCCTAGTGCTCTAAGGTGCACTCTAAAAAATGTGTGTTAACCTAACACACTTTTATAACACGCTTTTTTGTATACTTATTTTACACACCCTTTTTTTTAACACACTACACACTTTTGTCAAAAGTGTGCTAATCTTAAAAGTGTGTTGCGATAAAAAGTATGTAAAATGTAAAGTGTGTAGGAGAAAGTGTGTAAGTGATATATATGTGTGTTGATTTATAAAGTGTATATATCAAGCGTGTTATACATTGCTTGGCACCAGCTGCTAGCGGAACACCCCTAGTGTACCAACAAGCAAAATTTTGGTGCCATTAAACCTGACCAAGCTCAAAGCGTGCCAAGTGGAAAGATTATAACATCCAGAGATGTTCCGGAAATAAAGAAACCTCAGAACATGGGGTGGACACTGAAACCAAGAAATGTCATGTCAGCTTTATGAAACAGAATCCTAGCATGAAATCTAAGGCCCTTTCCAGAAGAAAATGAGAGCCTCACATCTGAGAAATATAATACTGAAACGAATAGCTATAAAAGATTCAGATGAAGAAAAGGATACTAATTTTTGTTGTACATTCATAAAGAGAATTATACAAACACCATCAACTATATGTGTGGTGCATGTTTTATAATGCATCATAATTACTTTTTAGTCATATCGTAATTATATTCCATAAACTAGAATACTAAAATTATAATACATCAAATATATTATCCATATCATCCTTTATTCTCAGATTGCTTTTCAGCTTGGACCTTCAGAACCCCCCAAACTTCCTTAGACTTTGAATAAGGAGTGCCGTCCAACACAAAGCTGGAAATTTATTCCTGCTCGTTCCCCCTGATACCTCAATCCCATTCTGTACTAGACACTCTCCGCGCCATCCACTCTATACCTTTCCATCTAATCATTTAACAAACTATGTTCTTTTGTTGTCATGATGCATGAATCATCCCTGGCAAGTACCTTGCAAGTGATGCAGTCATGCATTCATCACATCAACTCTGCAAGGTTTATAGATGCACTACCAAAGGGTCAGCATGATGCACCAATTCAGTGCTTGTGATTAACACCAAAAGTTCATTGGTGTACCATCACAGGCAATGACCATGACACATTCCGGATTGTGCCATCCTTTTTAGATTGAGACTTATGCTGGCATCTACTACACTGAATCCTACTTATTTTGGTCAATAGCATTATCTAGTAGCCCAATAATTCCATGCAGTCCTTCAAAATCAATTGAGGTAATGTTATAGCTAACTTGGCAATGCCAGTTCGAAATGGCTATATGGATGAGATATCTTAGCAAACAGTAACTTTGACATAGTCTGTTGATATGACTTGGTATTCATTAGAAAATATTTAGATAACTATCTGGAGACCGCTTCAACCCTTGTATTCTACCTCAAAAGCAGTTTAACATTTTACATTTTTCTGAAAATTTGATCAAGATTCATGAGAAGACTTTGGTGGGAAGTATATAACTTAAATTTCACTCCTAATCCACCACATGCTCTTTCAATTTTAGAAATATGGCATAAAACCGAAAATGAAATGAGCTCCACTCTTTGAAATCTTAATTCATTAAACAAACCTTAGCCCTCAATTATGAAAATATTTAATAGACTGTCAGCTGTGTGTCATCTTTCAATCAGTTAAATAGTACACGGATGTTGGAGTCACTTGAATTGGAAGCTCTAGTGCTCTAATAAATACTTTCACTTCGGCAAGTCACAGAGTTTCAATCATTATTAAGGCTTCATTCACATGATACTGTTTGTGGATAGTAAAAATCCTAAGAAGTAACTGTGTAGTCCATTCGTAAAAACACGAATTGGCATGATTTGGTATTTAGCGATGACCACCCAGTAAACAAAAAAGGGTTTACAACGTTGCTGGTTGCGCCTCGTTCAGGTGAATTCATGATTAGTGCAGCTGAGTTCAGCATACAAAGCACCATCAGTCAGGATTCCTTATGAAAGGCAACCAAGGGAGATGCATCTCAAGGTAAATCCAAACAGCCTGAAATGAGCTAACAAAAGTAAAGGACCAACTAGAACGCAGCTGGTAGAAGTGATCTTGGCAGAATTCACGGTTTGCTAATAGGGTAATTGTAAGAGTTCTGAGAAAGTTCAAGTTGCCAGATCTACATTCATGCAACCGTGTGCAAACATGCATTCAAGCACTCAACCACTATACGGTCCTTAAAGGGCCAATATCACCACTCACACTTAACCACACATACTGAACTAGAAAAGTACTAGAAGTGTGAATGGGACACAATCGGTGATTATGCCACTTTAAAGAGGTAAGGACGAGGCGAGTAAATGTAGATCTCACTATTAGATAAGCCATCCTAGTAATATGCTGGAGCCGAAACTTCATTACCTAATATTTTGGCAGATATTTCAGCAACTTTGACCTGAACACAGTCATGGTTATAGCCACATTAATTTCAGGGAGTCTTGGCTAGGCGTATGGCTAAAAAGACAATGTTAGGCAACCTAGCTAATCACGGTTATCAAAATGTAAATGGATTTGAAACCAGCCAACCGGACAAGCTGAGGGTTATTTACTCTGTCTGACTGTAGAATTTCATTATGACAAACATGATTAGGCCACTCACAAAATAAGTCGTTTCTCATTACCGCGCACATCATAAAAATCGTGATTTGGGGAAAACTTTTTTTATATTTATTTTTTAAACATTTTAAAAATCTGTTAAAATTGGAAGAATATTGGCGAATTTGGTATCAATTTAAAGCTTATGCTGTCAGTAATGCAGTCGGCTAGGTAACCTTTAGGGATCATTAAATACTGAATTACTAAAAGGTTAAAAATTGATTGCGAAAAGTCTAAATTTCCCTACATATTAAAGCCCCAAGTCTTTACGCCCTCGTCATATTTTTCACTGCTTGGTGATGAGAAACAACTTTTTTTTTGAGTGGCATTAGAGTGTGCATTATCGGGTTAGAATTGAATCAGCTGGATAAAAAACGCTTGGGAGTTGTTTCATATCCAATAAGGAACTTGTCAGATCTAACTCAGACTGAGCTCATGCAGACCCACATTCCGGGGGCTATTTGGTAACCAAAAAAGTATTAGTCTAATAATCCTATATAGTCTGTGTAATAACACTTGCGCTTCATTTAGAAATGAATAATACAGAGTGGGCTTTACTTAGAAATTAAAAAATACAGAGAGGAGTAGGGCAACGTAGGTGGCATAGTTATGATATACTAATGTGATACATGATACATTAATGTAATATGGAAAGTATCTGATGATTTTGAACTCCTCAAGAAAAACTCCTCTACTCTCCCCTTTGATTACTTGCCTCACTCAGATGTCAGGTCAAAGGTAAAATGTGTGTCTCCATAAGTGAATCAGAGAGCTGCTAGAACCTAATTATGACTCTATCAGGGACACCTTATACACCCTCAGAAAAGTGAGAGTCATTGTCGCTAAAACTACCCTCACCTGAGAGTGTGTGTAGCAGTACCAGAGAGGGCTTCAGTGGCTCCCTGTATAGTCTACCTCTGTTATCAACTCGAGCACTGATCTATGTCTACTACAAGGCTAGACATTAATGAGATACAGTTCTTGGCAGACACATATTGTATATATTCACTTATATCTTTGGTCCAATGGATTTTCTTTTGGGCTGCAACTGCTCACAGATTTAACTGACTGCATAAACAAGTCCATACTATATGAGGTATAGCCACTACACGAAGGACATTTTCATCCTTGTAATTTGTTTTCCTGGTTTAGTGTGAGACAGCTAGTGCAGGCTTTAACATGCCTGTCTGTCAATTACATGTTAGTGAAGGGTGAGTTAGTAGTTTAATTAATTGTAGTTGTAGTTTAATTATTTTATTTGACTATAAAATCACAGCATGGGGCGCTTTTCATCATAGCCAACGGAGGGTACACAATCGAGCGATCGGTGTAGCAGTACCTGACAGAGCTGTCATCAGTGGTTAGCCAATTTGGATATCTTAATGGTATTGCTTTTTGAAATACCAAAATTGACCCTCAGGATATAATACACCATTTGGATATTAGACACTCCTTAATGTTCCTAAAAGTTTTCTTTAATGCACGCTAAAACAATAATGTGTGGGTGTTTGAGACGAGAACTGTGTTATGCCCTATCAAAAATAGACTTCAGGTGCCAATATCTACTCACTCTCATTATTCATAGTAGATAACGCAAGTATCTTGTAATCCCAGCGTGAAGCCTTAAAAGTGATAAGAGTTGTTTCTTTACAGAAACCTTTATTACACAGAGATATGGTGGTATTAAGCTGATTTAAACTATTTCTACCTTGCATTAATAATATTAGTTACATATCATCTAATGGTCTCCATATTTGTTATTATCATCATGGAAGGAATTATCATTAATCTTTGTAACACATTTAACCTCATTTTGTTGTAACACATTTAGCCTCATTTCCCTCTTAAAGTCTATTTACCATATAACATCAGTTTGGCTGATAACAAAAGGCCAACAACTGTTATTGTTTCTTTATGGAAGCAGTACTGACAAAGTTTAGTAGACCAAAATAGAAGTTAACTCTTTAATTATCAGTTGAATTAGTTCAAGATAATCTTTCTCCTAGGTGCTAATTAGTTCAATAATGTTACAGATAAGTCAATGCCCGATGCATATATGTATAAATGTACCTGTGGGGATTAACACAGATTTTAACATCAGAAGTAACCCAACAGAATACTGTGGCAACCCCAAGATCGTATTAGCCGATTAATACACTAATGTCTACAAGTATAGTACAGGTAGGCCAACGCCCGATGAATCATGCCTGCATAAATACATCTACTGATGAAGAATTCCCTCATATGTGACTAAGTCAGAATCATATTAGAGAGCCAGAGTTACCTGTTATTAACTAAGTATTTGTCATGATTTAAGCTGTAATTGGATAAATCTACTCTGAAACTTTCTCTTTGCACTGATATGTTCGACATCACACAGGTCAATGTGATACATTCTGAAAAGGAATCGGCCAGGAACCTACCGGATATGTGAGGTGAATTCTAGCCATGTTGTCCTGAACATTTCAATTGTGGCGGAGTTGTGCTGAATAGTGTCTGTGGCATTGCTGTCCCGTGATGGAATATCCTTAAACCTTACAATCTTAATATTTCCCAATAAACATTCAAACGTCCACCAACCCTTCAACCCTTTGCATCCTCAGTGACCACATCAAACTTTCAAAGGTCTGAAATACCTCCCACCCACACCATATTTTATATGGTTCATCATAATACAGTTATTACTCTTACTCATCATATTTTTGTATGTTTTATCGATCAGGCATTGGTGATTTTATTAACTGTAAAAAGCATAGTGTCATGCTGTCTTGCCCCAATGACATTTCTGCAATTGACACGTGATATATTCAGCTTTTTCTGTCGCAGAATGGAGAAACCTACGCTATTTTAGTGCAGTGACTGGTACTAGAACTGGTTGCAGCATATCACTGTTTACTGGGGTTTTCAATTGACAATAGCTGACTGTCTAAAGGCATATTTGACGGTGGTAGAATCCCCCTTATGCAGGTAAATTACTCTTTCCTATTAACTTAGATATCAACACTATGTAGGAGGCATCATTTATACTTTCTTCAGTTCTCAGCCTATATATATACTACAGCAAAATGGAATCCACATGCAAACAGCAATAATTATATTGATATGACATGTCTCTTAATTAAACAGATGCCCACACTGAATAGGTAAGCATTAGCATCCTATATATGAGACCCTCTGAGTGAGATTACCCTCCAGCAACTGGAGTACGGGCATGCCAACAGGAAATCTAGCCTTTTCTGTGAACCTGTTCTAGAAGACAGACAAGTGCTAAACTAGTTTTGACATGAGCTTATATCTAGGGTAATTATTGTAGTTAATAGTTTTACAAATTAGCTAGATACCCATATGAGGCAAATACGTAGGCATCATTAGGACAGCCATGTTCCAGTCTCACTAATTGGTTTGTACTACATGCACTCTGGTATATGTACTCAGATAACGAGGAACACTACATGGCTCACCCAATTACCAAGATAGTAAGTAGGCTTGACATGTACATCATTGCCCTCTTATGTCTTATGTTTGGTTATCACTAAAGTCCTAAAACCAAATCTACACTACCGGTAGTCAAAATGTCACCCATATTTAGGTGTTTAAAACAAAGCAAATTTGATAATTCAATGAATTTTAGTACTTATTATGGGAGAGAGTGTATTTAATGCTCATTCATCATTTCCGGTTACAAATAACAATTAATATTTGAAATCAGATTCCAGCAAAGAACAAAGTATCTTTTTACAGATCTTGACACAAACTTTAACGATCAATTCTTTTCGTATTCTCTAGTTAGAATATAATCCACTGGTAAACAATTCACCTGTGTATGTTCTACAAATGTCTTCCTATACCTATAAGTAATATCTACCATAAGTTGTTGTAAGGATGAATGCAACCCTTGACTCTGTTCATACAATATAGAGTGGTTGTGATACATGAATGGCACACTACTATAATCCACTGCAGAAAAGCTCATCTCTATTATGAACATTTGGAATATCCTCTAATCTCTACCTGAATTACTTTAACCCACCTTTTGTTTCAAAATGCACCTGCCAAACTAGACCAGGTTCTAAAGCATGGAACTCTATATCCAACTTTCTCAAGATTGATGTCAAGCTAGCAGTGCATGCACCTATAATATTATAGACATAGCAATATGATGTTTTGCCAATTTGACATTTATGTCCCCTATAGGATGGATAAGTCTCATCCCATACATACAGGTGCCAGGTTGAGACGCAAATCCGTTTTACCCTGAGTGTGGTATCCAGTAGGAGAGTCTGCAGTGCTAACAGCATAGTATACTGGAACTCAAACATATGTCCTTTTATACTGTACATCTACAGTGGATCATAACGTAACTCCTGACAGTGTGGATGAGAAGTGTACATATATATCACCAGCAGCGGCCTCAGCGCAATGAAGTACCTCTCCTACCAATAGAGCAATCTAGTCCCAATATTACTGCTGACTTAGATGTGACTTTTTTAGCGGATGCTATATAACACCTAACGTAAAGGGCGTGGGCTTTCACCCCGCTACTGCATCAATACACAGGCACTGAGGCTAGTCTTTAAGGTGGAAGTCCTGATCAGTCCAATCAGTGGTTGTTTGTTGCTGTCTCTATAGACTCCCTAAGCTGAGGTATACAGACCCTTAATGAAGGCTAAAGGTCTGCCTTTGAGGTAGCAGCCTGTGGGTGCATATATAAATGAAGGCTGGAGCCTGGAGTAGGCTGCAGGAAGAGAAGACTGAGATGAGGGCATCTAGATGAAGGTGGTGTATAGAATAGAAAATTGTGGTTGTAGATGGAAAGTTACAAACAGAGGGTAGAAGGTAGGAGGGTGAGGCTAGGTCAACCTCTTCTTACTCTGTTATGTCTACGGTCACTTTGATTGTTTGTTGTATTTGTTTTTTTACATAGATCTATTGGATTTAATCACCCTTATGGCTAAAGACTAGCTCGGGCGCATTGCCCTTCCGCCCCCTAAATATACAGTAGTGTGATGGTCTTATATGGGTCAGATTTTTGAAAAATGTCACATTCTGGGGTCAAAAGTGAGTAACCATGAAAATTCACAAAACTCAATTAATCTTTATGCAAGTTTCTTACATTGAAAGACATATTGGGTGTCCAAAAACAATAATTGCATGGTTCTACCCCTACCGGTGCAGTTTTTATTGACCGGCGAACACATTATAGAGTAAAAGTGTTGGCAGTTACGCCCAAAACTATTACAACATGGTTATTATATCAAAGAAACACCACAGTGACTCCTAAATAGCCCTGAAGCTACCCTACTTTTCTAGTACTACAGCAATACACAAAAAAGCTAACTTAAACATGTTATCTGATAGACGTCTAGCCCATCAGAAAATGGCTGCTTACATCAGGTCTAGAGATGACAAATATATAGATCATCGGCGGCTAAGAACCAGGCTCTGGGATGGTCCAATGTTGAGAGTAAATTTTCCACACCTGACAGCATATCAAAAAAGCCTAGAACATAGTTTAACCATAATTTGGAATGACTTGGATGTTAGTATAAGAACAATAGCTACTAAAGAGCTTTTTAAATCAGATCTAAAAACACATCTTTGGCATCAGATTCCTATCCCTCCAGTAAATGAACAAATACTATAATTGGTCTTTCTCTATCTCTCACACCTGCCCATCCCTAGGTTAAATTCAAACAAGCAGACCATGATATAAGAAATCCACCCGTTTTATGACTCCCTGGAATTTATTTTTATATGGTCATGATGCTCTCGTCACAATTCTTAATAATTGCCACCAGAGCGGTGCATTAATATGGTATCCCCAAGATACTCCTTAAGTATGGAGGGTAAGTATACACTTCCTTGCACCTGGAATATGAAAGAAAGGAAATAGCCTTATCACATGTACAAGTCTAGTCTTAAGCTGTTTTCTTCTTACTAACCCACAAAATCTATGAGCAGCGTGAAATAACCAGTTTATTGGTACAAAGGTTGCTGCCACAAATGGGATGCATAATCCTAAAAGCAGCCTGCCTTATTTTTCATGTGAAAGTGTCAAAATCAACGAAACTATGTACTTATGAATTGATATGTGAGAAATAAAGGCTATTTAAACTCAAACTCAAACTCAAACTCAAATTCATTTACAAGTAGCCTTAGTATGTGTGAATAAGCATACCAAGTTTGAAAACACTTGGCCATAAACCTTTTGATTTGTCGCTCAGCAAACTTTGCGAAAATATTGAAAATGATGAAATATTTCCACTAAATCACCAACTTTAGTCTAATTTTCTCAAAACGGTCCTTTTTGCCATCAAAATCACTTTGTGTTATCTTCAACATGTGTACTTGCAATAGCAAGAATCATTTCACATACAAAGATACCTCTCTCGGCATGGTGAGTTTGTAAAACCAGCTTATTTTTAGAGTAAAAGTGTCGGCAGTTACGCCATTGGTTATCACATGGCATAACCTCTGCTACATATCTCAAACACCTTCCACAGCTATCTATTCTATATTTCTATGTACAAAACAGGATGGATGTATATTTTAACCTTAAAACACACCAGTTTTAACACATTTTATACCAAATGGTATTCCTCAAAATATGTCGAAATAAGGGAAAATTTAGGTAAAAATGTGAGGCCAGTCACTTTTAAGGGAAAAAAATGAGTCATGCAGTATGGGCAAAATGACTATTTTGGATGGTAGAAGTCCCATAGGGGCATTCTCTGTTAAAATATGGAGATGATTGACTGAGTGAAAGTGGTATATTTTACAAAATATAATAAAAGTGTCGGCAGTTACGGATTCTTAGTCAACACTGACAAATTGAAAAATCAGCAGAATTTATATATTATTTGTTCAAGCTATTACAGCACATAGCCCCTCATCATGCTGTGCAGAGAAAATGTTTATACCATTAATATTAAGGTGTGTATGGCAATAAATACATTTCTGCATAACTGCCGACACTTTTACTATATGAATGACGATTTTCTGCTGTATTTATCACAAGTGTAGGGGTTTCGTTTACGTATAACGCGAACACAGGTTCCAAATTCGGTTTGAATGCAACAGGTTTTTATTCGATCACAGCCTCAAAAGTACACGAAGGTTTCTACTCGGTTCACTTGGTCTTTTGACCATTCGAAGACACACAGGATTCTATCGATAGTTCGAAGGTTAGCAATACCGGACAGTCAGGCCCTGAGCCAGCATGGCTGGTGCAGGAACCATAGTGGGGGAGGGGTGTAGGTGCCCCTATCAAAGCAAAGGTACGAAAGGTGTGGGTCAGAGCTCGTCCTGGGACGAACTCCCTGAGGTAGCCAACCTCGGCCTCTTATATACCCTGAGCGCGGACCAAGCAGTGTCGACGTGGCACTCCTCCGTAGCGCCGTCTGGAGTGCCCTGCCTGGCTCCGCTACCGGATAACCGAAAGGACATGGCATAGGTGTTGCCAACTCGTGTCCGTTGGAGGCACTTCCCGCTCTGACTCCACAGACCTATATGTACACGTATTATTCGTGCCCCTACATCACCCCCACCAGATTATACCAAGGGTCGTAATACATCTGATATAATATAATATACTCGAATATAGGAGAATAATATCAGTGTACATAATAACAATACTGGGGCACATTCGAAGGTACGAATTACGTTTTACACATACATGTAGAAAGTACAATTTTTAGATTTAGACTGACCTGTCACATCAAACAACACTTACATCTCTATGTACATAACAGGGATCTTACAGATCCAACACCATAACGACAAGATAGATACGTGAGTATCCATCTTTAATAAAGATATGAATATATATGTGAATATATATGTTCTATACTACTTCTAACTACAGTGATCACAGATCTGTATGTTTTTTTTTTTTTTTTTTTTTGTTTTTTTCCCCGTTGAGATACAATATTGATTACTACATTAATTATATTAAGGTAGGTAAGGAATGCACAATATGTGACTTTTTAGGACGGAATGACACAGAAGTAATGGCTCGAAAATATTTATGTGGGCGAACCGTCCCTGGAGAGTTAATTACGTGAACTATTGGAATTACAAAAATGTACATGGAACCAACATAAGTGTGACATTAACTCTTATAAGCAAGGAATGTAGTAATATTGGCCTCCACGTGAGGTAATAGATACATGACTATATATCCCATAAAATAGATATACTCTCGAAATCCGAATACCAGGTAGGTATCGAACACTATGTACAGTTTTTGGTTCGAATCATAGTATACAGTATAAGCCACACTCTTCAAAGTATGAACACCTTTTTCATATATTTCTTTTTTAGACAACAAAGACATTTCTTGACAATTATGCATTTCACACCTGGTTTATTTGGTTTTTTTCATTCATTTCAATCATGGACGTTCTGTAATTACGAACACAATTATTAAGATATCATCGAAACATCATATGCACAAGTCATCAAAAACACAACTGAACAAACGAACACTCGAATTATCTTTACAAGTCCTTCACCAAGCCTTGGAGCTCTTCGAGGGACCCACTTCATTGGGTTAGTCCGATTCCGAATACTCGGATGAACTTAACGTTCAGCGCCTTCATAGTTCTGGCCTGATCGTCCAGTGTGTCCTCCGCAGCCTTTTGGAAGGCACGGGACGTTGTAAGTTCCCTCTTCGAATGTTCTAGCTGTTTGGTGAGTTCGATCACCTTATCAGGCTCTGCCTGTTCGTCGATTCGTTGTTGTTCGAAGATCTGCCTCAGTCTCTCGACCTCCTTGCCCTGCATGGTGATGGCATAGTCGGCAGATGCCCTTGCCACACAGGCGGCATACTACTGCATGCCAACTTGGTGCTCATGCAGCCATCGTTCATACAGCTCCTTATGCAACACTGCATCAGGAGCCTTCACAGGCTCGAAGTAGTCCTTTGGAAACCGCACACTCGGACGAATGTTCTCATCACTTATCATGAGGTCATACCACCTATCCGGGCCGACTGCCGGTTCTTCTCGTACGTTGGGCCTGAAAGGCACAGTGGCTGTGGTGGTAGTAGTGGTGAGCACTGCGTCAGCGACAGTTGCCATTTTCACTCCTCTAGTAGTTGTTGTTGGTGTGGTGGTAACCGGGTTCGAAGTGGTCACTGGAACCGGGTCCACCACAGGCTCAGATTTCACGGATGATGGATTCGAACTAGTGGCAGGGGTTTTACGCCCCACCGACTTTGTAGAGCTGTCAGTCTTCGGTATCGCCTCTTCCACTACCTGGGGAGTGTGGATGGTAGCAGTGACCACCAAGTCCTTTTTCCCAGGTAGCACAAAGTGCTCCGAATCCCCCATCTTCACGTTCTGAGAGTCCGGTTGGCAAAGGGCATCCTCTACAGGGATACCCGTGGGGAGGTTCCTGTACGGATCCCTCTCAGTCTGTCCTTCCGGACCAGGAGAGTCCATTGAAGGGCACTCAGTCCTGCTAGCCAGGTTACCAGGAGTCAGAGGACAAAGGGTTTGTAGTTGGGAACGACCTTTCGGGGCCGAAAAGTCCGGACCATAGTCAGGACGCAAGTCCTGCAGTGGGGACCGGTGCTCAATCGTTGTCGCTCGCCCTCGTGCTGCAGTTGGAACTCTTGGAGCCGGAACTTCCGATTTGACCTTTTTACAGTCAGGTTCGGAAGTGGCCGGACTCCTGTTGGTTTCACTTCGTTTCCCCGTAAGGGGGTTGGCCGCTCTCCAGACGTACAACTCCTTATACAGGACGCTGTTCAGGTCTAGTCGACCCCGCCGATCTGTACGCTGGAAGACAGCTGACTGCTTTGAATTCCTCGTCACCTGGACCTTTCCAAACTGGAGGGTCTCAATCGTGATGTTGTCGAATTTCACTTTGTCCAGGCCCGCCACCAGTGTTGCATGGAGGTCCCCCACGTTCTTCCTGGCTAACATCATGGACTGGCCATGACATTGTATCAGGTGCTCGATCATCCTGCCTCTTCGGAGGGTCCACAGTCCCGAACACTTCTTGTTTGCCTTGCCGGTGGTGCATGTGGCATTCGACCAGGTACAGCATAAATCGAAGACGAGTGGGCATGGGACGGTTCTCGTGTTTGAAATATGTGCGACAGGAATCGAAAGGACAATCCTCCCTCACCCCTGCCTTGTACCGGGCCATAGCCCATTGAATTTTGGGGCGTCCCTCATGGTTGTAGTAGGACTCGGGGAACTGTTTTCGATCCTGTAGCCGATTGAACCAGTTTTCCGTCCATGCGAAGGTGCTGGGTGAGGTGGTGTTGGACCTGATCCATTCCTCATCATCGGACAGACCCTCACAGTCTGTTGCCTTAGGACAGGAGTACATGTCCCTGGACCGTCTGCAATGCTCCATACACTCGGGCCTAAACTTTTTGAAACCCCCGGTAGCATTGCACCAGACCATTTCTTCTGCCCGCGAGTTGGGAACATCTACTGAGGCGTTTGCCCCAGCAGCCGGAGGGGGCGAAGAGACCACGGGTGACGTGTTCGAATGTCCTGATTCTGAGGACGTGGATGGGGATACAGGTATTGCAACCTGCACCGGAGTCCTGGTCGGAGTTGTTGGAGGAGTCGAAAGCGTCTTGGCTGGTGTCCTAGGAGGCGTCGAAGGAGTGGAAGCCGTACTGGATACCACATCTACCAACCTCACAGTTCGAGACATGTTTATCGCAGTGGTTTGTGGAGGCAGAGGATGAGGGACACAGGGCTGTCGTGCCTCACCCTTCTTTACCTTACGCCTCTGGCTTTTAGGAAGTTCAAATGGTACCTCCTCCACATCCGAAGCGTCGGACACGGACCGTCCCTTCTGCTGTGGGTTGGGGTTCTTTCTAGACTGGGCTCGGGTGAGTGGAACTCTGGGGGCAGCTTGCATTGCTTCCAGGGTTAGCCGTAACTGTTCATTGGCTGCCCGGAGTTCATCGGACTCTCTTACCACCTGAGCAAACCGACCTTCCTGCCCAGCCAATTCTGAGGTATCGGAGTTGATTTCCTTATCAGTCAACTCTACGATAGCTGGAGCCTTTTCCAATGGGACTGGTGAAGGTCCCGGGGCTTTTGGAAGAGGTTCGGATTGAGACTCAGTAGTCCCAGTTGTAGTGGTTGGTTCTTCGAATGACGTTGAATGGGGAGTACTCGAAGATCACTCGGACTGAGCTGGGGCAGGTTCGGATACTTCGGACATGAGCGGAGTAGCTGGAGGGGTACTCGAATGGGAAGTTTTACGACTACCTCTGGTTTTGGTAAGTTTCCTTTTCTTCCCCTTCGTACTCGTGGTGCTCCCATCACTCGAGGGCACCGATTCCTCCATTCGTTTACCTCGTTGGAGATTTCGAAAGTTCGTACCACATCTCAGTAGGATCTGTCCGAAGATTTCATTCTTGTAGGCACCCCGAATGGCTCCCTCGTAGCTCTCTAGCCAGGTAGGGTCGTAGCGATAAAAGCCCTCACTCCCCAGCTTATCCAACATCATCGCCATCAATGTGGGATGAAGTTGCAGCGAGGTGTCGAATGGCGGATCGCACTCCAGCACCTCCATAAGTTGTTGCTGGACCAGCGATTTTTGTACGAAGTCTTCCATCTCTTCTTCAGACACTGCCCGAACGGGCAATTTCGGACTCACCCCCTCTAGCTCCGGCATGTCGTCTTCCTCCGAAACACCTGCTGCGTTGAGCCGCGTGGATGTGGAATTGTCAATGTCCTTCGAAGCTACACGTTTTGGGGTGTTGCGCCACGGCAACGGCCCCATGTTGACTGTCGCTGGAGGTGGCATGGCCACGGCATCCTGCTCAGCCGTCGAATAGGAGCCGATCCCCGCCACACGGACGGTAATCGCACTCCCGGTGGATTCGGAGGCGGATTCATAATCCGATTCCTGTGCGTTGTCGAATTGGCCATCATCCATCCCGAACAGGTCCAGCTCGTCGGACTGGAGGCCCTCACCGGGGGTGTACTGCTCCTCCATCGAAGTCGAATGTTTTCCACGAAAACGAAGTTTAAATCGAAGATATTGCGGAGTACGAAGCTCCGCGTGTCCAAATGACACTATGAGCGAGAACTAACCAGGTTGGCGCGTGTTATGATGTGGTTTTGGAGACTTTTGGTCGGTAACAAGACCCCTCTTCCTCCTTCTTTGCCCTGCAGCGTCCGCGCGTCTTCTTGGCGCTGATCCAATATGGCGGCCGCCCTTCTTGTCTCGTGTCGCCACGCCCGCCGCGGGAGCAGAGGTCAACCAATCAGCGTTCACGCCTCACCGGATAGCCCTTTTCTAACGGATAACGCAGCGGGAGACGCTCGCGTTTCCCGCCACTGGTCGAATGGGTAGCTCACCTGAGTGTAATCTTCATTGAGTCTGTTCCACAGAACCATGGGTACCACTAATCATGAATTCTTCAGGAGTGTAGGCAAATGTCATTACGGGTAACATAAGAATACCCGCCGGATAGATCCGTCTGCCACCCTCGGGGACATTCACAATCAGCACCCGCCCTAGTTCTGCTCACTCGACAGCAATTAGGTCTGTACTACCATCATGGGATCGAAACTTCTTGTTGTGTATACAAATTAGGTCACAGCAGTCCCTTGGCCATGCCGTGGACTGTGCCTTAACCCTACCTTGGGTTCTTTAGACCTGGTCGTCCGAGAAGATTCGACAGGATGTCCAGTAGTCAATTGGACAGCCCTCCTCCCCTTCAGACCTTCATTTGCCGAGACTTTTTTTACGCATTTTTTATCCTTCTTGCTAGAAGCTTGAATTGGTAAATTTTTTTTAGGCCTACCCCGGCCCCTCTTTAATTTACCAATACCAGGAGGCATAGGTTTTTTCTCATCTGAGGGTATAACTAGTTTCCTAGGTCTACCAGGACCACGTCGTTCCGGGGTGGTCGCTCTCCGCTCAGTGTCACCTGACTTCGAATGCTCCCCTGACTTCGAATGCGCTGAAGCATCACCCTGCCACCGACGTAGACGAGCTACATTGGATTTATACAAGCGTCCCAACAAGGATTTGATCACCACTGTAGATTCTGAAACAATCCGAACCACAGTGAATGGTCCATCCCAGTTGGGTGACAGCTTCAGCTGCTGTAGGGGGTCGTGTAGCCTAACTACTTCATCCCCTACTCGAAAGGACCTAATTTTCAAACCCACGTCATAGCCCACTTTTTGCCATGAAGCAGATTTGCTTAGCTCACATCGAACCATCTCGTATGCGGACTTGAATTGATCCCTCAATGCCTCCACGAACATCACCTGACAGGGTATTTCAGCATTTATCCCAGCTACGCCAAACACCAAGTCAGCAGGCATAATCAAGTCCTCTCCGAATACTAACAGATTGGGGGAACAACCGGTGGAAGCATGCACCGTACTATTGTAAGCATGTACCACGAACTCGCATTGCTCGTCCCAATCATCCATCTGACTGTTGACCAGAGGCTTCAGGACTTGTATCAAGGTTCTGTTGAACCTTTCTACTTGACCATCCGACTGAGGTCTGTACGGATTCGTTCTTGTTTTGCATATAGCAAGGTTATGGCACATTGCTGCCCATAACTCAGATTCGAATTCTCTGCCTTGATCACTATGCAACATCAAGGGCACGCCTAGATGAAGCACCCAGCCTTTTACGAATGCACGAGCACATGTATGGGCCTTATGATCCTTCAGAGGGAACACTCGAGTGTACTTTGAATAGTAGTCAGAGATCACCATCATGCACGTGTTTCCATCAGGAGTGGTTTTAAGGCCACTAATGATATCAACCGCTATGCGTGCAAATCTAACTCCCCAAAGCTCTTGAGTTAGTGGCAATTTCCCCAGGCCTTCACCTGGTTTATTCAGACAACAATCTGGACAAGTAGAGATCCACCTAAGTAGATCTTTACTCATGCCAGGCCAGTAATACCGTCTGGAGAGTCGCGCAAGGGAGCGCTTCTTTCCAAAATGTCCACTGGTCTGGTGCCCGTGTACGAAATACATGATATCCCGTCGCATAGCTGTGGGTATCATGATTTGCCGAAGTTTGGTCTTGTATGGTGTTATCTTCCACCTACATAAGATACCGTCAACAACAGTTAGCTCAGACCATTGAGCAAGTAGTTGTCTCATTTCCCGGTTCTCTATCGAAATGGCTGGTCTTTGTGGTTGGGCACCACTGGAGACCTGTTCTATTAGTCTTGACATGACAGCATCACCCTTCTGGAATTGCCTGATAGTTTCCGTGGACCATTCCATTGCTTTAGAATGTCCTACATCATACGGCATTCGAACTCCAGCTATTACAGCGTTATGGGCTGCACAATCATTACAATCCATTCTAGAACATTTCCGTATGGGTCTTCTCGAAAGGGCGTCAGCATTAATATGCTTGCTCCCTGCTCTATGTTGGATTTGGCTATTTTCCAACCCGAACTCGGACAAATGGGTCAGCCATCGACCGATCATTCCTTGCGCTTCCTTAAAGTTCAGCAGCCACCTTAAGGAGGAGTGATCTGTCCGCAAAGTAAAGTCACCTCCCCAAAGGAAGTGCTTAAACTTCTTCGTATATACCACTACCGCCAACAATTCGCGCTTAGTGGTACAGTAATTCCTCTGGGCCTTATTGAGGGTATTATTAGCAAAAGCCAGTGGGACTACTATCCCCTCTTGCATCTGGGACAGAGCAGCACCTATGCTGTCGTTACTGGCGTCAGTGTCCAGTATGAAATGTCCATCAGCTGTTGGATATTTCAAAACTGGGGTGGTTCGAAATAGGTTCTTCACGGCTTCGAATGCTAGATCTTGTTCCGGACCCCATGGAAAAGGCTCCTTCCTTCTACCCGGAGTCCAGTGAGCTAGAGCCTGCATAGGCTGAGCTATTCTGGCATACCCTGGTAGGAAGTCCCTGTAGTAACTACAGAAGCCCAGAAAGGACCGTATGTCTTTAGGTCCTTCCGGCTTTTCCCATTCCGACACAACATCTAGTTTTTCAGGATCCGCCTTAACTCCCTCAGTGGATATTATCCGACCGAGATAGTTAATTGAAGTCCTAAATAGGTGACACTTCTTTGGTTTCAATTTCAAACCATTGGTTATCAACCTATCGAAAATTTTGACTAGAGTAGCCAGGCACGATTCGAAGGTCTTCCCAAAGACAATTACGTCGTCCAGGTACACCAAACACTCCTTCCACAACAGATCACTCAACAGAGATTCCATCATGGCTTCGAATGTTGCAGGGGCGTTACACAATCCGAACGGCATCACATTGTACTGGAAAAGACCGACATGGCTCGAAAAGGCTGTCTTTTCCTGATCCTCCTCCTTCATTCCAACCTGCCAGTATCCGGATTGCAAATCCAGCGTACAGAACCATTGGTTTCCGCCCAGGGAATCAATAGTCTCGTCTATACGGGGAAGAGGATAGGAGTTTTTCTTTGTACAACCATTCAATTTTCGATAATCGATACAGAAGCGAATTGTGCCGTCTTTCTTGGTCACCATCTGAACAGGACTGGACCAGGGGCTAGTGCTGGGAACAATCACCCCTAATCTCAGCTGATCAGCGATTTCCTTCTCGGCCATCAATTTCTTCTTCAAAGGTAGGCGTCTGTAAGGGATTTTGAAAGGTACAGCTTCCTCTGTATGAATGGAATGTAGCACCATATCAGTTCGCCCCAAACCAGTGGGCTCCCCGAAGGCTGCATCATGTTCCACTAATACCCGTCTCAACTGATCTTTCTGTTCCCCCGTCACCAGGCTCGAATCGTCCACCAACTTCTGGAGTTCCGGACGCAAATCGAACATCCCTTCAAGGTTCGGTTTGGTATCTTCTGAGAGTATACTGGTGCTTGCCTGTGCAACGATCACCTGCCCCACGGGAGTACCTTTCATCAGATAACGGACTTCACCACCAGGATTCGAAATAGGAATCAAATTCCGGCTGCCACTGCCTACGAAAGTATCTGCACTCTCAAGTCCAATGGATGCAAGTCTCACCACATCGGGTTCAACCACCGCCATCTGATCTCGGAAGATACTGTCACTCGAAAACAGCACATCACATGTCTGTCCTGGGGGTATCTTAACCGTCTGTACCACCGAGGCTACAGAAGATACCTTCCTCAACACGCATTGCACGGCCACCTTGTTCGGATGTTCTATCTTCAACATCCCCCTACAAGGTTCCAACATTGCCCCGTACAACGCTGCGAAATCTAATCCAATGATGCCATCATCACTCAGATCAGCAATAGTAGGCGACAGGAGATAATCCTGTCCACCTATATTGACTTCGAAAAACGCTTTACCAAACGTCTGCATGCAGCTACCGTCGGCCGAATGAGCTTTTACCCTCGTTGTGAAGTTATCTGGTTCATCGGCTACAAGGTCATGGAATCTCTTGGAGATCATGGAGTGACTAGCCCCAGTATCCACCAGAAATTCCGCAGACCTTCCCTTCACTGCTACAGTCAAATACCACCTCTTCCCATCCAGTGGTGATGGGTTGACGGTGAAACGTTCGAAATCCTTAGTGACACCAAGATCTACCCCCCGTCGTTTCAAGTGTTTTAAACAGGGATGATCCGGGGACAATCGGGCACTGCTGACTACTTCCAGCTCCTGTATCCAATTCGCCGCTTCCCCAGTACTTCCTTCCCGGATGTCTACTTCTCTGGGTTCATTGGACATACTTAGAAGGGACTGATCAGGCCCCTCCCCTAAGCTTCCAATCTCTACTGCACCTCAGACTTCCTCGCTTGCACCGCTGGTGATAAGCTGGCTTTCATTCACCTTAGGGGTCACTACATTGCCATCCCGAGCAACCCCCTCTAGTTTCCCGTTTTCTTCTCCTCAGGCTTTGGTACCGGCTTCTCGGCTGGGCATTCTGCTGCAAAGTGTCCCAGGGCCTGACACCTGTAACACTTTCTAGTGGTCTTGTCCACTCTTGGCTTCGAATTCCTCCCTGCTGATTGCTGGTTTCCAGACATCAAGTCAGTCAACCTTAACAAGAGTTCTTCCATAGAACTGGGAGTTGAGGATGTAGTCGAAGGTGCGCTGGTAGCTCCTGGGGTCACAGGTGATGTTTTCCTGTCAGCCTTCGGATAGCGCTTCGAATTCGAATTGGAATAAGATTTGCCGCTGTTCTTTTGAGCAACTGCGCCAATCTCCTCCTCCCTTCCAGAATCACCTTCCTCTGTATCAGAGGCTGGTGGGTCTTGTACCATACTGGAAGTTCTCGAAAGTACTCTCGAAGATAACAGATGCCGTTTTCTGTCATAGTCTTCTATGGCCATGAACAAATCGGTAAGAGAAGTTCCAGCTTTCCAACTATCACATGCTGCGGTCCGTTCATCCGAATCCCTTAATCCCTCAATGAATTGCGAGAACAAATCATCTAGGAACTGTGGGTCATCCAACTGCCATCGTGGTCTAGCCCTTTGTAAGAGAGCTTGCAACTCTAGACCAAACACACGATGAGACTCATTTGGTTTCTGAGTCCTTTTTCGAAACAACCGAAGCGGATCCTCATTACCCACATTACCGATCAGATAACTGGCGCATTCCACCAATTGGGTAAACGATCCGGCACCATGCATCGTTCTCCATCTCGAAACAGCTAGCTTGCCGGGGCCATTTCGCAATGCCCGAAGAAGCTCGTCCAACGATTCCTGCTCTGACCACCGATTATACCTCATATCGTCCATGAAGTCTGCAAACCAGTCCTGCCATGGCTGCCTGCCTGTGAACGGAACCGAAGTGCTTGCAGTGCGTCTAGCAGCATTGTGGTTGTCTCTGTGCAACAGAAGAGACTGCTCAATGCTCCAATCAACGATATCAGCATTATCAGCCTGTCTGCTAACACAGTCAACTCCCATCTCAGCAATGCAGGGGTTCGAATCGTAAATCAATTTCATCCCAGGGGACATTGATTCGCGTCGAGAGACTCGTCTACCTGCATTTGTAGGAGATCTCCCTGACCTCCTTGTGGGGCTACTCGAATGCTCGTTCGGATCAGATATTGAAGATCCATCATTCGAACCGAAACGGCTTGGTCTCTCTCGAGAGCTCGACCGGCTGGGGGGATTCGAATAGTCATCATCGTATGACGTTGGGCGTTGTTCACGCCGTGACGACCTCTCATCCGAATCACCTGCATCAATGGTCACCCGCTTCGGTCTCCCTCCGGATGAGGTAGTAGCACCACCCCCACCAGACGCCGAGTTGTAGATGCCACCATTGACATGATCGAACCCCGAATGGCCACTTCGAGTTGACTCCTTCTCTCGTTTCAACTGTAAATCTTTCACTTCCCGGACCAGACGCTCTTGTTCTTCCATCATTGCTTTGGTTGCCTCTCGTATCGTATCATGGAGCTCGTCCGATTCTTGTACGGTCTTATCCTGACGCTGTTCAAGAACCTCAGTACGTCGCCGCAAGACATTCTGCTGATGAGAGAACTGGTCTTCCATATGTTCCAGTTCTGCCTTTGTTGTCTCTAAGCGGTTCTGCTTCTCCATTGTTGCCCCGTCCAACTCTTCATTCTTGTTTCGGAGCTGTATTAACCGATGACTCAAGGCTTCAAACTCCGCATTCATCCTGTCCATCTCCGCAATCCTTGCTTCCTCGAATCGATTCTTCTCTTCGGCGAAGTGACGGCGTGTCACCTCTTGCCGTTGGTGTCGTTCAGCATGCAGAATGCTCATGCCCTGTGTTGGCAAAGGAGCAGTGTGCCTCTTCGAACCGCCAGTCTCGAACAAAGAATCCTCCAGGTTTGACCCCAGATCCTTTCGAATAGAATCAGGATTGCCTCTCCTTGGTTCTGGTGTCGAACTCGAACGGCTTGGCCCATAGTGTTTCTCAAGGGCTGCCACCACCTCCGGATCCGGACTCGAAATAGGATGAAGGGACGCTCCACCCTTTGCCTGTTCAGCCATGTTCACCCGAACCGACTGTGCTATTCTGTGTTTCACCCGAACTGGTCACGGCACCAATGTAGGGGTTTCGTTTACGTATAACGCGAACACAGGTTCCAAATTCGGTTTGAATGCAACAGGTTTTTATTCGATCACAGCCTCAAAAGTACACGAAGGTTTCTACTCGGTTCACTTGGTCTTTTAACCATTCGAAGACACACAGGATTCTATCGATAGTTCGAAGGTTAGCAATACCGGACAGTCAGGCCCTGAGCCAGCATGGCTGGTGCAGGAACCATAGTGGGGGAGGGGTGTAGGTGCCCCTATCAAAGCGAAGGTACGAAAGGTGTGGGTCAGAGCTCGTCCTGGGACGAACTCCCTGAGGTAGCCAACCTCGGCCTCTTATATACCCTGAGCGCGGACCAAGCAGTGTCGACGTGGCACTCCTCCGTAGCGCCGTCTGGAGTGCCCTGCCTGGCTCCGCTACCGGATAACCGAAAGGACATGGCGTAGGTGTTGCCACCTAGTGTCCGTTGGAGGCACTTCCCGATCTGATTCCACGGACCTATATGTACACGTATTATTCGTGCCCCTACACAAGCATGTCCTTAGCATAAGTATAGCACACTAAAATGTTGAAGGGGATGTGTAGGCATAATATAAACCACAAAAAAAAAACAATTAAGATGATAATTACGGATTCAACAGGGATTTCTGTTGACATTTTGTTCATTTTCTCTCTGAGACACCCTTTAACAACCCTTTTAATAAACTAAAACATGCCAAACTGCTTCAAAATCACACTATATTATGTATTAATGTCCATTTCCCAAAGTTGGTTTGAGATTTCCAGGGGATGCACAATATTACAGCATCAGGAAAGGTTTTACAATAGACCAGAGTAAAAGTGTCGGCAGTTACGTAAAAGTGTCGGCAGTTACGTGAATGTTGCGCCCCTTGTCCCACTACACAAGAGCAAGGGATTAGGCTGCAAATCCTATCCAGATTGAATAAACATATACCTCTCATGGTTATACATGTCTTAGAAATGATAGGCATGGGGTATTTCTAGATTTATCGAGGAAACTTACCGTAATTGCCGACACTTTTATTATTTTCCAAAAATACATTTTTAGGACTGGAGCCCTCAATAATGGGTGTATCCCCACAAAATCTTTACCAGTTTTAGTATACATATACCCCTCAAGATTGAAAGCAAAAGGTACATCTGGTGACCCTTACTAACTGTCCAGTGGAAGAACCAAAAGTAAAAGTGTCGGCAGTTACATGAGTGGCATTTTCAATACAACAGGCTATATTGATCAATTGAGCAAAGATATCTTTAAAAAAATAATTGTATGTGTGAGACAACATATATAACTAATAGGAAACCATGATTAAGCAGGGTTGTGACTGTTTTTGTTGAGGTGGGGGAGTTATGGAAAATGTAAAGAAAGGTTTGACGCACAGTTTTGGGGTATTTTTGCCCTTTGGAGGCTCATAATTTGAAAAACATCCACTTTACATCCATGATTTTACATTTTTCTGAAAGCCTGGACTGGTACCTATTCTATTGACTAGGAGGAGATGAGTATAGAAGGGACAAATGGGGATAACTGCGGTTGGGCCTGAGATGGTCGTAAATAAAGACCGGCCTATTTATTAACAAGTAATAACGAAAAGTGTAAATGTATATATTAGAGAAAAAAAAAACTGAGTCTGTCCTGGCACCCAGGTGGGTGGACATGAGGCACTGGCTGGGGTAGGTGGCCAGGTGACCCAGGTAGGAGGTGAGAGTAGGGCCACCTGGGGAGTTCTTCCGTCAATACCCCAGCCAATCCTGTATAACACATATTGGATGGATCCATTGACTAGGAGGAGATGAGTATAGAAGGGACAAACGGGGATAACTGCGGTTGGGCCTGAGATGGTCGTAAATAAAGACCGGCAACCACCGAGTCAAGAAGTCTATCCAAGTCTATTTTATAATAACCGTTAGAGGGAACCTAGAAGCTGGAGGAAATTGCTTTCGCAATGGCACAGTCCGTCAGAATCCGGGTCCTTAGGGGCTTGGTCAAGTATATGAGGGCAGAGAGACTCGCCCAGTCCCCGGTGAACCGGATATCCTCAAGTGGGACACCCCACAGGTGCATGAACGCTGCCCCGGATCTCCTGAGCGAGTGGACACCTGCTCGCTCCGTGTCCACTCCAATGAGGCGTAAGAGTTTCTTAAGGAAGGTCAGGAGCCTCGGGTACTGTAGAGGTGCTACAGAGCCTCTAAGTCTGACCAAGAAGGCAGGCGAGTCAGGGTTCGAGGAAGGCAGGTCCAGAAAGTGGGTCTTAAGGAGGCTCACAGCACACAGCGGCGACCCATCGACCGCAGCCACCGGAATTTGATGAACACGCTGACCGTATTGGATGGTCTTGGAGCTGGATACGGTGACCAACATTCCCCAAGGGGTGAACTTGACAGCGCTGCGGCGGAGACAGTGTGTTCCTGGGTTTGCCGTAGAGCCTTGCACAAGGTTGCTTTTCCTAAGTAGGGTCCTGAAGCTCACAGCTACACAGGCCCACATAGCTCTGTCATTAACATCATGAATATTTACAAAGCCAAACATGGCTAACAGTTGGGACACCGAAAGGGTTACCCGAATAGGGGTTGGATCGCCAAGGATCCTCCTCAGCCCCGACATGGTACTCCGGAATATAAAGTTTCCACGAATTGATGAAACATCATAACCATAGTGCGAATTGAGACTCAGCACTGCACTCACATAGTTATCAATAGTGGCTTATTTCACGTCAGCTGACAAGTACACAATGTACCGACACATCACGCGCTGGGTAGTGGGGAGAACAGGTGAGTCGGTCTTCGCGCAGAAATTAATGTATCTTTTCCACTGACTACACTTAGTCTTCCATGTCGCGACACTCCACGCGTGTGCTCTGATCTCTGCCGCCCGGGCGTCGAGCTCTACCCCGAGGCTGTTCCCCGCTGCAACAGATGAAAAGTGGTAGGTTATGTGGGGGTAACAGCACTCGAGATAGAGCATCAGCGACGACGTTGAGTTTGCCAGCAATGTGAACTGCTGTCAGCTGACAATTGTAGAGTACAGAAAGCCAAAAAAGTTGTCTTAGGAAGGTCATAGCGTGCTTGTTAGCGCTCTTCCCTTTATTAAGCGCACTGACCACATGGGTATTGTCAGAAAAGCAGATGACCTTCCTATCTCTCCAGGAGGGACCCCATCTCTGTATGGCCATTAGGATGGGGAACAGCTCCTGGACATTAATGTTATCAGGCACAAATACATCAGGACAGGGGAGGCAATGATTATGATAATCGATGTTCATGGATAGGTCACAGTACCACCCCGCACACAGCCAATCCGTACCGTAGTGTACACCGTACCCCACGCCCGACGCGTCCATGTAGAGGTCCGCGCACGCCTGGGGGGTCGCTGCAATGATATTCGCACTACCGTTAAACCATGAGGCGAACCGCTGCCACCAGTCTAGATCTTCAAAGAAGGCTGTGGATAGGGTGATGTACCTTTTACCTCCTGTGAATGCCGACAACATAGCTATAATTCTGTGGGAGAAGGTTCTGCCCCCCCTGACCAGGGTTGAGCAGTGGGCTAAAACCCCACACAGGCGTCGAAGCTGCTTCCTTGTCGCCCTACGGCGACCAGCAAAGAAGAGCAGCTCGGTGTGAAGTTTGGCTAGCTTGTCCCTAGGCAGGCGTAGTTCCATAGTTAAAGAGTCTATCTCTACGCCTAGATACACCTGGACCTGGGATGGAGACAACACCTTCTTGTAGGCAATGTAGAAACCTAAAGACCTCAGGGTGCTGTGGAGGAACAGCTGACCGGCCTGGCATTCTGAGAACGACCGGCCGAGGACTAATAGGTCATCTAAGTAGTTGAAGCATGTGTAACCATGTGAGCGCATGTAGCGCGTGATGCTGTCCGTAATCCGATTGAACAGGAAAGCGGCCATTCTGGTACCAAAGGACAGGAAGTTGTCCACCAGGAAAGTAGGCTTGCCGTGAACTTCCCATTCAAGGCCCTGGTACTCCCGATCACTAGGCCTTATCATTATTGAGCGATACGCGCTAGAGACATCAGAGACCGACATGTACATACCGGGTTCTAGAACCTTAACTACATCGTCAATGCTGGAGTAGCTAAAATGTTGGAAGGTCTCCTGCATGAAAGAGTTTATAGAGCGGCCTTCGGGTCTACTTGCATCCGTAATGGGTCGGAACCCCCCTCCCTTCTTGTCAACTGCTCCCATGGCATGTATACAGGTAGGGGGGTCTGAGACTACCGACAGCTTGCCCGCCGCTAATTCCTCCTCAATTAAATTGTCTATAAAGTCCAGCGCGTCTGACTTAACATAATTCTTAGTAGAATAGGGGTCAATTGGGGAATCAGGGTCAACCAATTTAAAGCCGTGTAGCATACCATCAAGCAAAAAATGGCTGTCGAAGTCCCAAGTGTCCACCCCGTACATGTTTGTAGGTCCACCGCTTAACATTGACCTCCACCCAGCTGGCTTCATCTGAGATCTCACACCCTCTAGTATGTGGTCACAATTACTGTCCCAGAGGGGGGCATAATGGGAATAGCCTTCTATCAGATCCTCTAATGAGCTGGTGCAGGTCATGTTGGGCACCTTACAAACAACATTTGGTGAATACGATGATGGAGTACGCATGGGAGCTGGATCCCATCAGGTTGGCCGCTGACCAAACTGAGGAGGAGGGAATGATGGACCCTGACCTGCATGGCCCGGGTTCTGCTGGCCTTGGCTCACACACCCACTCTTGGCCTTGTGACCCCCTCTGCATACTGCACACACATGAGACCTGTTACAGGGGTTGAAGCCACAGTGGGTGTAGTTGAAGGAAGCACATATATCCTCCGGGCACCGAGTGTGACTGACTCCCCCCTTCTTCTTGGAACTGCCGCTTGTTGGAGCCCCCCTTCATCCTGGCTATCTCTGCCCTCAGCTCTGCTACAATTGTGAGATTTTCAGCCCCTAGGTGAGTGTACACTCCCTCATGATCTGCCGCAGAGAAGGTTTCTACTTCCCCTGACAGAACTTTGGAAGTGAGGTCATGTTCATACCTGGCTAGGGCTGGGGCAGTGAATGAATTGGAGAGGCCCTTCATGGCTACAAACCTCATATGGTCTCCATAGTCTTTAGCAGACCACTGGGGTAGATTGGCAAACATCAACTTCTTTTGGACACATGTCATACCAAACAGTAATTCCCTGTATGTCATGTCAGAGTACACCTTGTCAGTGGGTATGTGATAGTCAGGTCTGAGCCAGTGACTAGACCTCTTCCTCCTAGTCACCTCCCCAATCCTACACAGAGTAGAAAGCAAATCACCTTCACCTGAACCTTGGTTGTTCCTGGTGTCCATGAAGTTGGGGAAGTTGCCAGACAGACCCATGTGAGCAGGGGTGAGGCCTGCTTTAAACAGGCCGGCCTGTAGGGTGGTGGAAGTATCTCTGGATTGCTGCTGCTGCTGAGTAGGTCCTGTGTAAAGGGATCCATCCCTGTAAAACAGCTGGTGGGAGGGGTGAGACTGCATTGTGGGCTGTGTGTGTACACTGGCACCCACCTGCTGGCTGTCTCCTGCCATCCACCCGGCCGCTGCCGCCATCTGCGCGGGTGTATGATCCCTCCCCTGTGTATAGTCCATGTGCTGGTGGGTACCAAAGCTTCCTACGTGCTGAGAATTTAGCAGGAAACTTTGTAATTCATCTCCAGAAAGACTGTCCGCAATGTTTACAGGCGCTCGAGCGCCATCTTGGATTGCCGCTTGGTCTCCGCGGGCTGTCTGATCCGCGTGTCTGGCGCCTGTTCGGCTGGAAACCAGCGGAGGTAGGCGCTGTCCGCCGCTGGCTGCGTTCGCTAACACCACATTCCGCCCTGCTCCTGCCCGCGGGTCACCGCCGCCGACTGCGGCCGAACCCGCGTTTCCGAATGCGTCCGCGACGCGGGAGCTGCAGTCGTCCGCGTTCGCTGATACCCCCGGGGCGGCTGTGTAGGCGGATTGAGAGGCTGTATGGGCGGCGGGAGGAGATGTTTGGGCGCTTCCGAATGCGGACATGCCTTGTTTACGTTGAGCAATGGCGGACTGCTGAGAGACGCAGATAGCCCGCATGGATTGCCTATATTCCTCCTCTAATGCCGCATTGTCAAGCTCGATGTCCGCTAACCTCTGGTTTAGCTGGATTAGGTCTCTCTTCCGCCGTAATAGGTCGTTCCTCTCCCTGGCTGCCGCGATCCTATCTTCCAGAACCTCTTCAGGTTCCCTGTGGACAGGAGGGGTGGGTGACAGGCTGGACTGTTGTTGTCGGTCACTCCCTCCCCCCACCTCACCACCATGGCCACCGGTGTCCATGGCCTGGCCTAAGGTGTCTCCAGGTAAAGTGTCCTGTGCCTCCTCCTGTGTACTAGCCTTATGCTCAGGAGCGGGTTGACCACATCCAGGGCAGTTCTTGCAATTCCCATGGAAACCATGGCCACAGTTCTGGCATTGAACCATGATTAAAATGCAAATTCCCAAAAAAAAACTGAGTCTGTCCTGGCACCCAGGTGGGTGGACATGAGGCACTGGCTGGGGTAGGTGGCCAGGTGACCCAGGTAGGAGGTGAGAGTGGGGCCACCTGGGGAGTTCTTCCGTCAATACCCCAGCCAATCCTGTATAACACATATTGGATGGATCCATAAAAAAAGAAAAAAATGGATTGGTGCAGCCATTTTTATTGCAGAGCTGTTTGAAGGTGAAAAACACCCAAAAGTGACATTTTTCAAAATTCTCACCCATATATGTACATAGCTATGACATCCATGTTGATTAACACATTTGTTTGAAAAGGCACATAATCTGAGAATGTATAATCAATAGCAATGCACATGAATGAGATGAGATGAAATGAGCCATTCCATACATCAAGTGAAGTACTTCATTTTGGTTTGAAATTGTTTTTATTGTCTTCCACAATTTGAAATAGTGATTACAGACAATCTTCATATCAATTGAGGCAAGGATCATTATTAACCAAGTATCGAGATAATATTGTGACAATATTAAATGTCGCAAGTCATAAATGCTATATCCGAGTTAGGTACATACATCAGCAAAGCATAGACATTATAACATATAACATTCATGAAGCAGTGTGGATAGTCTTTTTCTTTTTTATTGACAATTCGAATTTCCAAAGGGGTTCAATTAAAATATACTCAGGTTTTTAGTCATTCCAATGCATTATGCCTCCATAAAGGACACTCTTTAACACAATAGGCTTAGGTGAATGCAGCACCAACAGTCTCTTTCCTTGATTTCTCCTGGTGGGAAGGTTTCTATTGTCTAAAAGCTCATCATTTTTTGTTATGTCTGCTTAATGGATGTGATTTGTCATGTCAGACAAAATCGGGATTTTCTTGAAGTGAAAACTTGACAAATAAAATAAAATTGTAAGGAAGAAACCTCACAGAAGACAGGTTGTGCTCATTCCTGGACATCAGCTGGTCCAGATGTCAAAGGTCAGGCGGATAAAGGGTTTCATGTTTCTGCCATTACCTGTTATGTGCAGAACAGCAGCAGCTCTGTGGGCATCAGGGGTAAAAGAAAAGTCGGTGTTAAGTGAACCCTCAACAAATGTCTAAATATAACACCAGCCCCAATACAGGACACTTAACTCAGTAACCGGCATGTTCTAATCAAATGTCAGAGAAAATATCTCTCAAATCTGTAATCATGTTTCCCACCAACCCCCTTTAACACATCTCTCTATGTAAACAGCCTGATCGACAGGTGTACCCTCTATACAGGTATAACACTACTCACAGGTTGTCATGGTGAAACACTCTGTAGCAATGTCAATACAACTATATGGTACATATATGTGAGTGCAATGCCTAGAGGGAAACCGATCCCATCAGACATCATATCACCACAAGAGGCAACAAAGACTCCCAACTGTGATCCTTTGCATTAATTGCAGCTACAGCTGAGATTTAATTTGCTATTTGTCTCAGACATAATGTCAGAATAGGCATCATAGTTGATGGCATGAAGCTAGCCTTGTAAATTGTAAAACACAATAATGATGGTAATACGGTTATAGGATATTGATGGCCCCCATTTATATCTGGAAAAAGCCAATGAATTGAGAAGATGGATGACAGGTGTAGAAGGAGGTGAGGTGATCTCAGCTACTCCGCTATACAGACCACCACCCTTAGAGGTAGGGGTTGGTGGAGGCCTATTGCTGAGGGTTGAGTGCTGAAGGTCATCATTTCTATGGCCGGGGCTGATTGCCTCTAACAGATCACCCAGCCGCCACCACCACACAGTAGCCACCAGCCAGCTCTACCCCTGCGACAATCCATACCCCTTCCTGTAGTCATGTCTCTGCTGAACCTCTCATGTATCATATCTTGGTAGCCTCTTTCCTTACAACACACCCTAGTAGTTAGAGCCGCGTTCGATCCTCCCACTGGCCTCTAATGAAAGACCCCAGATAACCTCTTATCTGTGCCATTCATTCCCTCTGCCCCAGAGACTAGAACGGCTGTAAGAGGCCGACTGGAGTGACACTCCAGCCAGTGTTATTTTTAAAGCTGTCAATGTAAAGGGGTTGACTAGACCTTTATGGTGCCTTGCAGAGCAGGGAATATGCTTGATGCAGAGTTTATAATGTGAATCTAGCATGATAATGAGTAGAGGTAGAAGTCCCAGTGTTATAAGGTTGTAGAGGCTGCTATTCAGCAGCAGCAGGTAGCCATGATTTACCACAAATTATAGAGAACGATGGAATCTCCATGAGTAGGGCACATCATGGACCAGCACTACACGGTTAGCTATATTTAGGCTCTAAAATAGCTTTCCACACTAATGAGAAATAACAAGCTTCTTCTCTTGTGTGCCTTCATTGCTTTACCAAAAAAAGAAAAGCCCTTTGTACAGTTTGTAGCTCACAATGTGAACAACGGCATTTTACATATCTAATACATGAAAGCTCCTGCTTCGTAATCCGACACCAACAATATACTGCAAATATCCCTGTATGGAGTTATATTTGTCTAAACGTTTAAAGGACGTAGGTTAGAAAAGGGGGAAATGGTGAGAAATCACCACATATTCTAATGCTGCAGGCCTGGTGATTTCAAGGGGTTTGATGAAGATGTTTTTCCGTTGTTCTTCAAATCTCCGATTCTCGTCCACATTTCATAACCACATTGCATATCTACTAATACATGATGAAATATATCCTATTACATAAAATTTCCAGCCAGTACAGATGTCACAACAACGAGGTTGGGAGTATACACATCATGAGAAAACAATGAGAACCTGCACCCACTGCCAAATGGAGCTACACAGTGCCTGAGTTTACTAAACATATTCAGAGTTTGTGGGTTATGGCCATAGTTTGCGGAGTGTCACACGGTACAGTTTACCTAGCTCTTGACAGCGGCCATCATTGCGCCTGTCTACTTGGCCTGACAGCTCCCACTGCCACCTAGTGGTGTCAGATAACACTGCTGTAGGAGACCTGTGCTGACAGAACAATGCTGAGGGGCATGTTGGAGTAATGTCTCTACATACCACGACAATGGTCAACAGATGAATGAGGGAAGGGGTGGTGATCTCACTCTTTATCCTTGTTAAAGAATCAGGTAAGAGTCTTTAAGCAAATGTCTATAATTCTCACACCTTGAATGTCTGGTCACACCCAGTAATGGTTACATAACTGGAGCTCCTTTACACCCCACCCAGTGGGCACAGAACATTGAATCAATGTTGATAGATGGTTGTTATTGTTGATTCAATGTTGATTCAATGTTGATTTAACGTTGAACTGAATTTTGTACCCACTGGGCAGTGGGTAATTGTGTAGTCCCCTGCTTGGTGTGTTACCACATAACATCACTGACATAAAACAAGCTCATTCAACTTCCAAATATACCGCACAAGCTAATTTAATTTGTACACGTTTCATTAAAAGAACATGGGAACTCAAAATATTCTCATCTGAGAACAATTCAGAATGCAATAAAAGAATCTCTCAACCTAATGCAGTCCTTAAAGTATGTCTGTAAACACAGGAAGGCAACATATTCACAGCTTCTGCAAAAACCGAATAGGCAAATTAATTCATTCTGTAATGTCCTAGTTTTATTTGAATTAGGTTCCCACCTTTATTACTGACAGTGAGCAGAAGTGCATTTTACATCATTATCTACCATATAACTTCACATAAGAAATGGTATTAATCGCATAGTGTATCAGATACCATTATAGTATATCCAATATTTCGTACAGCAGTTGAGGGTACAAATCTTGAATTTACATTAGAATAACAAGATCCGAATCTATCCAATATTGAATTACAATATGCAATTTATAATGTACCCATAATGTACCCTGTAAACTCAATTTAGGAAAGGCTCATTGATTAGATTGTTTTTCCAATACAATTGGTGAATGGCTATGATTCTGTACTGGAGATTTGCATTGTAAAACCAGACAGCAGTATTGACTCCTATTCTCTATCTCTAAAGGGCGGTTGTTGAGTGGTTATTTAGTGGTTTGATGCCTAGATACATGCTGTTGAGCTAATGGCTATTGACAATGTGAGCTCTATTCTACCCTGTCCTAATGCTGTTGCCAGGTCGATGGGCAGTTGTAATTGAAATATTGATCGTTTTTACACTGTAAACTCATTAGTTAAATCATACATTGACATTCAAGATTCGCTCTTCACAGTTTGCTTTTTCAAAGACCTGTAAAGGTTCGAGATACAGCAGGGGAGTTGAGAGTACAGGTGGTGCAGGGGGCAGTTTCCCTTTACTAGCTTATATCTGCTGTCTATACAATGGTTGCCCACTGCCTCTTAGTATGTCGAGTACACCAGAGCCACACACAGTGAGGAATTCAGCAAGCGAGCAGAACCATAGAAGCTCTAGTAATCAGAACGAGCCCAGGTAAAAAAAATACCATGGTCATTACCATGGTTTACAACTCCGCACTCTGGTATACCATGGTTTACCACGATTTACTATAGTAGACTGTGGTTAACTATTATATGCATGACTATAGTTTACCATTGTGCACCATGGTAAACTACGGTTGTATATAATCACTGTAGTTAACAATGGTTACCCCTTTAGAACAGTATCAGGGTATACTATATTATACACCTTATCATTCTGCAAACACAGAACCCATGATTTACCATGATTATTGGATTACTATTTACCATGGTTTGTCATAATATATCATGGTCATAGCTTTCATCATGGTATATCATGATTGATATGACTATGATATACCATTATAGATATCCTAACACTGTTGAGCAATGCATATCATATTATCATGTATCATGATTAATTTAGGTATACTAGGCTGTTTACACTTAATACACTTCTCTATTTAAACTGCATTAGACAGGAACAAGTTCTTGTATTTTGTCTGAGACAGGCGTCATATTCCGAGCACTCACACCTACAGAGGTGTTTGCGGCATGAGGGGTACCTGGGGGTGTAGGGAGTGAGCTATTGGTGTCAGGCTCCGGGCACTCACCCCTAAAGAGGTGGGGACGGCCTGAGAGGTACCTGGGGGTGCAGGTAGTCAGCTGTTCCATGCACACACTCCTACAGAGCCTCAGAGGTGAGGACTTTACTTTAGTAAATTATAGTGAAACATTCTCAATAGTGTCAAGATGTGCGGGGAATACTATAGTAAATTATAGTAAAACATGCTACAGTTTACCATAGTGTCAATATGTTCGGGAAATACTATAGGGCAGCAGCAGCAGGGCCATCAGATGTGATTTAATTCGTAAGATTACTGAAAGCTACAGCATGGTTTTTCATGTTAATGAGACCCTAGCAACCATGAAAAGTGACGTTGTGGGAATGATATCTCATGCAGGCTATATGAAAACAGCCATTGATTATATACATTTTCTGTTGTTCGGGTAAAAGTAGAAACAATGTGTATTTTGTCTCCCATTCAATAATAATGATTCTACACCCACTGTAACCAACCTAGAAACATGATGTAAAGTTTGAAATACATGTTTCTGAGGGGTCAGGGAATTAAGAATTATGAATTATGAGAACCTAAATGGCCGCCATCTTGAATTTCTAATGAGGCCTGACACCGGAATATATGAATTGCTTTTAAAAAATTGTTTCCAGATCCTATTTATGGTTCAGGAAACATAATTATATTTGACAATAAGGAGTTGATATTTAAGACATAGCAAAATGTATGTGGCAGCCGTTTTGAATATTTGATGAGAATGATGGTGCAACATCCAAAATCAATTATGAACAAATTGTTCCTGTCAACATAAAATCACAATTCTGTCAAGAGAGAAACACAATTTAAAATTCTAAAGATGCATTTCTTGGGTCAAGGCATTCAAATTTATCATTCATGAGAAGCTATACGGGGGAGAGCCTATGGTGGTTCCAGAGGCATGTACCAGGAGGCTCAGGTAGTCGTGTGTCAAGCCTTCATTTTTCCCCTTTGTGTAGTTTACTTTGGAGGGTTCTCTCTCGTTTTATTATCTGTTTATATTCTGTATAAATTAGATTAATGTTTTCCCCATGATACGGGCTTTAATTAGATAAGCTTACCAGGTCTAAGCAATGACCAGGAAATGACCCTGCAAAGACTTATGAAGCCGGGGCCATTTCTCTACATGCCTCCCTCCACATTACCCCCCACCCCTCCCACCTACCAAGGTGTGAATGCTCAAGGCAGGGTCATTTTTGGGGCTGCCTTACCCCTCTGCTTGTTATGCAATCCCATTGAATACACCTCCCTCTAGGCCTTTCTGGTGTATTAGTAAAGAATACACATATAAATATAATTTAAAATTCAGTTTTCTCAGCTGCTATACTTCTGGTACCAAAGTTCTCCCGGATTTTACTAGATTATATTGTGGTTCTACTGATGGGGTGCTTTTTTTCACTCACAAATTCAGCACACCAGTCACATTTGCATTCTTCTGAAAATAGAGAGCTACTCTCTCCCATGTCTGGTGCAAGTATTTAGTATACTACTTAGAAAAGTCATTGGGAGATATTTTGAAATACTAAATTGCTAATACATATAGTTCTCCTTCCATTCATGATGATTTCACAATTGAAAAGTGAAGGCAAATATCTGAAATATCCATTACAAAAAGGCACTTACTATGATTTAAGAGCAAGGTCATTTTCCACAATGGCTTCATAAGCCAGGGTGAAAAATGACTACAGGTTCAAAAGTCGCTGGCATAGTCATTTTAGGGAGTTGCCAGCACCTGCTTACAGCAATGTGAATATTTCAAATCTTAGAGAAATAGAGCATTAACACAGTGTAATTAATGCATTGTCTCTCAATCAGGCTAAGTCCCTCACTTCACACCTGAGACAATGGGGAGGTGATTAAGGTGATTAAGATAGGGGTGGGATGTCACCCATCAGTCTTATCAGTGCTATCTGTGGTCATTGTTCCTAGGTGTGAACAGTGGCTGATAACAGATTTAACCACAATGCACTGCTCTGAGTCAGGGGACAGAAAGAAAATGGCGGCTCCCATGCCATGTAGGCTATCCTCCCTATAGCCTACATGTGGCTAGCATCTTGAATTTTTAATGAGGTTGGGCTAACTTCCACTGATTGACATACAATCTACCAATTGAGGCAACATCAGGACAGTTTTTCCAAAGCAACGGCTGATGCCAGGGAATATGCTGTGCAAATTAACATCTACTTACTCTACTTACTCTTACTCCTGCTGCTGAGTCACCCATTTTCAATGGGTAGATGACTTGAATCAGGTTGGATTTATAGGTACTGTAAAATCTTGTGTATAAGCCTAACTCATGTATAAGCCACACCCGACTATGGGCTGATGCTATAAGCCGCAGAAGGCCTCTGAATGAGTCGTTGGAGAAACTCGGATATCAGCTGCACCTTAGCTGATGTATTGGTGGGGGGGGGGGGTGGAGGGGCTCCCAGACTTATACCTCCAGTTTCCAACTCCGCCACCTACAGAGAGTGGCGGAATTAGAGACTGGAGGTACGAGTCTGGGTGGCTCCAAGGTCCATTGTTACTGGCAGGGATTAGCAGAGGTTTGCATTGTCTTAGGGCTGAGGTGCGGGTGAGCAGCTTTGCTTAGGGCTAAGATGTCAATGCCTTATCTTCGCACCTCTGCCCTAAGACAATGCCTCAGCCTAACCTCTGCCCTAAGACAATGCCTCAGCCTCACCTCAGCCCTAAGACAATGCCTCAGCCTCACCTCAGGCAATGCACACCACTGATAATCCCTGCTAGTAGCCTAACTGTATGCGACAAGGGGGGAGGGTAGAGGTGAGGCTTTACTACAGCCGAGAACTTGAACTGAGTGAGAAAGCTGTCAGTATTTAACCCTTTAAGGATGGAATAGTGCTTTAATGCAGCATGCCCTTGGTCGTCATGATGCATGAATGCAGTATTGGCACTCATCAGTGCTGCATTCAAGCATCATGCCAAATCTATGGGGTTGAGACACTACTGAAGGGTCAGCATAATACACCAAGGTAGCACCGGTGAGTTACTCACCAGGCTGGTGGGTGCGTCATGAAGACAAATATCATCTTTTAGCGACATCCGTCCTTAAAGGGTTAAGGACGCCCAGGGGGCAGCGGGGAGGCAGTACAGGCTGCCAAGAGGACTCTGACTCCATGTGTGGCTCATGGACGCACGCTAAAGTTGGGGGTGTGGCTTATCCTTCTCTTTTTTTTACCAGGGAGCATTCAGCGTGCCTCTGTGCCTTATCGGATCACCCCAAACTCTGGCTGTGGCTTATACATGAGTTAGGTTTTAAGGTATGCAACGAGAAGGAGATGTTTTTTTGGGTGTCCAGGTCAGAGGCCCCCCTGACAATTGGCCTTCCTGACAATTGGCCCTAGGACAACAGGCCCTCAGCATTTTAGCCACATGATGATTGGCCTCCTCTGACAATAGGCCCTATGACGATCGGCCCCCATGACTTTTAGCCCTCCCGACAATAGGCCATGAGTACAGGCCATACTAACATCCGAGCACAGGTGATACTAATGTCCCAGCAGAGACCATACTAATGTCCAAGCATGGGCCATACTTATGTTCGAACACAGGCCATAGTAACATCTAAACACATGATATACAAACATCCGAGCACAGCTGATACTAACGTCTGAGAAATGGTGCAACTGACACCTGATCATGCACCTATATAATGTCCGATCATGCGCCTATTTCATGTCTGATCATGTACATATACTCAGGTGTTAGTTTGCTGTATACTCGGACGTTAGTATGAGATGTGTTCAGAACTTAGTTTAATTTATGCTCGGAAGTTAATTTGATCTGTCCCCGGACGTTAGTTTGATCTATGCTCAAACATTAGGAAAGTGGCCTATAGTCTGCGGGGCCTACAATCAGGGTGCCATTAGTTATGGTGCTGATCTTCCACAGGGCTGATAGACATGGGGCCGATATTCCTGTCTGCAGTGCCCCTGATCAATGTATAGTTGACCATTCTAGTACTTTTTCATAGTACCAAGATGTAAGTGATACACATCCATGTACATCTACATGTACTTTCTCTTAAAGCTGCTATACAAGTTGGCACAACCAAACCCAAGTTTCTTCATCTGTATAACATTATAAACCCATTTCCCTCATATATAAATATCTGCGATGTATTCAAGCGAGGAGTGAGTACACAGCCAAGCTTCTAATTCCAACTTCTGGTGGAAATAAATCAATTTCGATATTTAATGATAACAAAGCTAAGATGGTGGGACCCACTAGTATCTCACAAGCTGCACACAACAACTTTATTAGAAATTCTGCCCTATACTATAGATGGCAGTTATGAACAAATCTGCATCTTTCTAAAGGGACCAAACTCATTCCCCAGGCAGTGACCTTGCTGCTTCATAGAGAAAGCATAGGGAAAATGGGCCCTTGGACTGCAACTCTGCTTTTCAGTTTGAAGGACAGCATTCTGATTGTCATGAATTCTCATTATGTACAGAGAGACATTTTTGGTTTACCCATAGATACATTGCAGCATAAAAGCATTTTAAGTTGGAAAAATATTGAGAATTGCAGAGGAACATTTTGTCAGATTGTCATATTCAGACTCAAATCCCTACACTCCAGTGCCTACTGTGCATAATTCTGTCTGATTAGATATATTCAGCCTTTATAGTAGGTGGCCAAATTGTCATTCTGTGTAGGATCAATTAATTGCAAAATGTTAGATTAAACCAAACAAATTTCAATTTACACAATGGGTGCCACCATACATCTTACCAGATTCCCCTACCCCAAACTACCCCACACCCCAGGCTCTTGACAGTAACCTTATCTGGGTGACCATTATTTACAAAGATAAGTGATCAATGTCCAGTCTTCTTAAGAAATATGCATTTTCCAGAACCAGGGTTTTCTATGATGATTAGAACCAGGAACATATAATTTCAACTAAATCTGCATGCTCTCAGATCTCATTAAAAATTCAAGATGGCTGCTACTTAGACTCTCAATAGTGGTATATCTGAGTTTCTTGACATAAGAGATGCATATAAATGATGTTAAATTGTGTTGTGTATTAATTGAAACATGTCTTAAGGTTGTGCAAATGTGAATTTGGACATTGTGACATCAATCTCATTAAATATTCAAAATGGCTGCCACATGCATGATGCTAAGTGTTGAATCTCAACTCCTTATTTTCAGAAATACATGGTTCTTAAACTATCAAGTCGTTCTGCATATTGATAAAAACGAGAAATCACATTCTGAAAAGAAATTCACATATTTAGGTGCCCAACCTCATTAAAAATTCAAGATGGCTGCCACTTAGGTTCTCATAAATAATAAATCTGAATTCCTTGACCTTGGAAATGTATATTAAGAAATTAAAATCGTGCTTCTATGTTGAATACAACAAAAGATATGTCATTTTCAAGAATTTATCACATTTTGGCGGCCATCTTGAATTTCATGGTGCCTGCACGAGCTTTCATTACCACAACATCAATTTTCTCCATCCAGAAGACTTGGAAAACATTAAAAAACATACCATAGCTTTCAGTAATTCCTCGAATTAAACTCTTGAAATATGCATCTTTTGGAGTGTCTGCTGCTCCCCTACTATGACAAAGTACAGTGAAACATGCTACAGTTTACTATAGTGTCAAGGTATAGCCTCCAGTACCCGCCCCTGGTCTCCAGTACCCGACCCTAGTCTCCAGTACATGTACCTGGCCCAATGCCCTAGAAATTGATGATTTATAACCTGACACTGAATCAAATAAAGAAAGTAGTATTCATCAAAGTAAAGCATTGTCAATTTAGCTCTCCTTTTTGGGCCAAACCATAGAATTTGGAAAATAGTTTATCATGGTATTTTCTATGACGTTTATGGTACATAATGATAGTTACCATTGTAAACTATCATAGAACATAGTTTATAGTTATATTTATCATAGTAAACTATAGGTAATTTACCCTGGTTATTTGGCCAAACCATACCCCATAGTATTGTTTACCATGGTACATTACAATAGATACCATTGTAAACTATCATAGAATAGAATGTAGGGTATTGTAATAAAATATATCTGCTAAAGATATCCTCATTCTGCTTTTTGAATTAGCTTCTTATATATTTCCTTATCTAGATCCACCATCTAGATTTTTACTTGGACAAATAATGAATTTCGGATGGAACACCATACCTTGAGGTACAGGTGGTGGTAGAAGCACTACCATCTTCACCCCATGACAGCCAATGCAACACTGATCCGCTTCAGTGCACATTAGAGGTCATGTGACCCCCCTAGCCAATCAGAGGGAGGTCTCGCGGTGGTCACGTGACCGTGACAGCACCCCCTATATAATTGGGGTGCTGCTGGGGGTGCTGCACCACCCCTTATATAGCAGGACAGGGGCTCAGTAAGGTCATCACTCCTCACCTAGCCGTGTAGAGTTCACCTGCTGCTGACCTGCTCCTCTAGACTACCTGCCACACCACATCCACATCCAAGTACCTAAGGCCACCTCACCATGTCCATCCTACTCTTCGCTGACTCCCAGGGCAGGAGCCTGGTGCCCGACAACTCCGCGGAATTCCACGTGGTTGCCAGGTCTGGGGCCATGGTGTGTCACTTGGACGAGATGCTGGACAAGCAGTTTAAAGGCAACATTCAAGACTACTCGTATATCGCTATATGGGTAGGAGGGAATGACGCCCACCCCCTCAGGGACCCCCTGTCCTTCAATAAAGATAGATTCACCTCAACAGTCAGTAAATTCCTGACTCGTATTCAATCGCTTGCACCCCACTCTCAAATTATTGTGGTAGCAGCAACCATGCGGGACAGCCCAGCCCAATTTCGTAGAGTATCATGAGTAAACAAAATTCTGACGCAAATCGCCCATAAGAGAAACCTCTTGTTTGCAAATGCGTTTAACGCGGTCCACAAGAACAAGACCATTAAGACCAAACTCAAACCCAAAGACGGGGTCCATCTCACGGCCCCTGCCAAAGTAGTAGCTATTAACACTATTCATAACGCCATTCGACACTCGGCACACAAAGTACTTCCACGGCCCAGTTCTGACCAGGTCCCTAAGACCATCTATGTTAAGGGACCAAAAAATGTCCTATCTATGATGTATCGGGCCGAGTTTTGGTTTCGGGCACTCCTGTACCCAACAGCAGAACACGCGTACCAACATCAAAAACTGGTCAATTATGGCTTCTTCGGTAGCGCCGACGAAGTCATGAAAGACCCCTCCCCCTTTGCAGCTAAGGCTGCTGGTAAAGTCGCATCGGACTTGGCATCTAGGGATGTCAAGGTTAAGTTGATGAGAATGATTCTCGCAGCTCGATGGTTCCAGCAACCCCAATTCCGGGAAGCTTTGAGACTTACCAAGGACCACACAATCATCCACAACGTGGACGACGCCTTCTGGGGGCAGTGTGGTAATGGAGGAGGAGTCAACGCCTACGGGCGATGCCTCCAACAACTCAGGGACAATCCTCTCAAATAGACCCCCATAAGGGGTCTATAGCCCAGAGAAACCAGTGCTGCTAGCTGGGAAATCAAACATCAAGCCGTGTCGGAGCCACGTTAAAGCCCAATATGTAGAGTTCCTATTCCAAATTAAAACCAATTCAGACACTTCCATATCACACGCCGATTGTGCAACAATTAATCCAAATTCAATCAACCAAATTAATCTTTTATTAGAGCGCACTTCCATTTCCTGGAGGACGTTTCCAACTCCTAATGCCTGCTGCGTTAAGGTCCATTGTATCCGTGTTCTATTTTCTAAAAGGCCAAGTAACATCCTGTCCAAATTTTCCACCCGCTTTTCTAATTACCACCTCGGGTTAAAATATTTATTGTAGATGTAGTGTCGGTTTGGTCGTATAATCACGGCGAATAAAAAGCCTTTTCTGGTGACGAATGTGCCCGGAATAAAGTATGTAAAAAAAAAAAAAGGGGGTGCTGCTCACTTCACCACTGCCTGCGCTACTGAATACACCTGCTGCTACAACCCCCTGCCTGCCAGATTGACTGCCCAGCTGCCTACCCGACTGCCCAGCTGCCTACCTGACTGCCCAGCCCACAGCATCCAACCCTAGCCTCCAGTACCCAACCCTAGCCTCCAGTACCCAACCCTAGCCTCCAGTACCCGGCCCTAGCCTCCCAGAGAAATCCCCAACTGATGATAAATTATAATCTGACAATGACAGAATTCACCATAGTAAACCATTATCAATTTATCATAGTTATTTGGCCAAATCATAGTATTTGGACAATAGTTTACCATGGTATTTACTACGGTGCACTACACTTGTTACCGTCATAGAATATAGTCTATTGTAGTATTTATCATAGTGAACTATGGTTAATTTACCCTGGTTATTTGGCCAAACCATAGTATTGTGGACAATAGTTTACCATGGTATTTATTATAGTACATTACAATAGTTACCATTGTAAACTATCATATAATAGAATATAGTTTATAGTAGTATTTCCCACAGTATACTATGGTTAATATACCCTGGTTATTTGGCCAAACCCTGATAAAATTACCATGATATACTATGATATCAACCATGATATATAGACAAAGGCCCATGGCCAGAGGATATTTTGGTATCGTTCCCCCCGAGGTGGGGCTGGGGCTGTATCCCATGAAGCCGCAGGCTGAGTGGGATGCGCCCCAGCCCCACCGAGGGGGGAACGATACCAAAAATTCTCTGACCATGGGCCTTTGCCTTTATTTCATGGTTTTTAACCTTAAAAATATGTTAAATTGCATATAAATGGCCATAAGAATTTGAACAAATGATGATGTCATAGGCCATGTGATACAGGAACATTGTATCCCATGGGGGGCATGGGATACGGGATTTCTAGTACTTAAGCATAGTGATCATTGTATCCGCCATGAAATAAATGATAATATACAATGATAGATCATAGTAAGATATTGCATTTCATCATAGTTGATATCATTATATATCACAGTGAATATTATAGTATATCATAGTAATAATACCATGGTTTGGCCAAATAACCAGGGTAAATTGACAATGGTTTACTATGGTGAATACCATGGTTTTTTTTTTACCTGGGAGTGCACGTAGCCATGCCCCTATCGATGCAACCTTTGTTTACCTGTTTACATGTGCATCTTGAAACTCAAATCCCTTTTCAGTATAACCTTTGTTTATGAGTTTTGTCATTTCAAATATATGTGAGAACTAGAAAAGAAATCGGAGACTGTTTGAAAGAAGAGCACTGTGGGCAAATACATAATTTAATAGGAATAAATCAAGCGTTTTCCAGTCGAACAATTGATACCTATAAACTTCAGATATAGGTCTGCCACAAGATACCACAACCCACACCAACAATGTACTAAGGCCAGGTATATTGAGTAACAGCTGTTATTTTTACATAGCAATCTGCTAGAGTTGCCGCCAAGAACATCATCATGGAGTATTGAACTAGGGCTTTAACTATAAAATCATGATTGAACTGAATTAATGTAGAGATCTGGACATGATTATCTAGTCCCCCACCCCATGTTGCGACGAATTTGCTAAAACCCTTTAGATCGTTTGCAGCATTTAACGATGTGTTGGGTTTTAATCCACATGGGACACTAACAAATCTGCCAAAACCTGACAAAATTCCTCTGTGTGCCTGCAGCAGATGTTGAGGTGACTGATTGAAACACAGAGGTGCAATTATCTCTGTAATTGCTGCTGTGAAGGCACACGGCAATGGCACAGTAGTATAGCGTGAGGGTAGCAGCACAGTAGTCTGGCACGCCCGTGCTAGCTCTCCTAGGTGCGCGTACAAACGTTATAATTAAGAGCGCAATCTTAACCTAAGAATTAAGATGCTCTTAATTGTCTTAAAATTAATACTGTCACTAATCCATAGAGTGCGCCACCCATCTCAATTATCTTAAAATTAGTCTCAATCTTATGTTAACCTATCTTAATTCTATCTTAAACTAC
Source organism: Harmothoe impar (assembly GCA_947462335.1). NCBI lineage: Eukaryota > Metazoa > Annelida > Polychaeta > Phyllodocida > Polynoidae > Harmothoe > Harmothoe impar. The sequence continues at coordinate 22,401,271 of OX381714.1, forward strand.
ACAGTCCATTGAAGGATAGGCTAGTCGACTATTTGCAGTAGTCTGTCTCATCACTGTACAACCCATGTCCGGGTAGAGAGCAGCAGTGATGTATTCAGATGCATAATCATGGCAGGATTCAGCAGAAAAACATAACAAGGGAGCAGGGGATTATGCAGTGAGGGCTACAGCTGTTTGTACATCAAGATAAGGTTGAAAAATATAAAACCGGTGATACTCTTACTAAAAAATAATAATAATGCCTAATGCTTAGCAGAACAGGACCTGTATGGCCTACCATATCTCATAGTGATAATGAGTCAGGTCTTAAGAATATTCCGACCATCATTTGGTATCTTTAGAGTATTTTCCCAGACGTCTGTTGATTATGATGTCTGCCTCTGTTCCTGCCCCCGGGGTACCACCCTATTCCACAGGGTCCTATTATACCTATATATAGTGACAGGTAAGTGCATGTCTACCTTAATGCACTGTACCCCAGGGTGCCTCCTCAAGGAGTAATAGTCCCGTCAGCAATCTTTCCAAAAGTAAGTAAGGGTCCTTATGATGCCTTTCCCTAATGCTAACTCCACATGTGGAGCCCTCTTGTTCTACTTCCCCAATGTTACTCCACTGCAGGTAAAACCAATATCATCATTAAAGTAACACATTGACACAGTGTCATAGCAAACACCCCAACAAAGTGGTTATGGTACAGACTAGGCTTTACAAGGCTTTGTGTATGCAGCACATAGAACCACTGGGACTCTCATATTGTCCATCCATCCAGCCGTCATCCAGCATACCCCGCTATGACAATGCTGCTAACAGTAGCCCTCTCCACATAGGAGGAGGGCCTCATACAACACCTCAGCGCCCCAGGGGATGTCCCTTTTGGGCTCGTTGCACACCGCCCCAACTCGTGCCTGCTGCAAACTTCAATTCAGAATATACAGGTATAACTCATCAGTATGTGATCTCTTCCACAGAACATAGAAACAACTATATCTTCAAGTACAATAATATCAGGGGATAGAGTATCCTCACCTACTTGAAATTCATACCACCTATAGAACTCACATTGGTGCAGGCTTTCACAATCGTACCGATCTGAATATGCGATGGGTGATTTTGGACCGAGGGCTTCCCGCGTTATAAATCATAGTACCCCGCTCACCTCACAGCGGGATAAGTCAGACCGACAACTATTGTGCAATTCATCATGTCATCTCTATGTTATCCATTCTCATCCACCCCGATTCCCCAAGCTAGCATAGGTATGACCAAACCTATACCTATACTGTCGAACAAACACGTCATACAACGTTAGGGTAGACTGACCTAGAGTCAACCACGTACCCTGAGATGTCCACCTCAATTATGTAGTTATTCATATATAGTATTGTCTCTATTTGTCCTTTCCTGCAAGGGTAGCACATAAAGTTTACTGTGATACACAAAAAGAGGGCATATCATACATTAATGACTATAAAATAGGGGTGGACATCTCAGGGTACGTGGCTGACTCTATGTCAGTCTACCCTATATAACGTTTCTCTATGGCTCCTTATCGTAAACACATTTTTGTTAGCTGGGAAAACTCGTTAAGATATCCTGGCCAAAAAAGCGTAATCGCCTTTTGTACACTTATCTCCTTATTACAATCCATCTCATGTTGTCGTACTCCAACATACCCAAGGACACAGTCTCAAGAACAAAATGTCATGCAATGACTTAACATCATGAGGATAAATACACGATGTGGTGTAATAAAGAATAACTGAAACACATGTGAGTGTAATATCAATACTTCACAAGGCTGTCCACATTCAAGGGCAGAGCGCATACTAACTGGAAGTCATTAGTTATGGTAGCAGAGTGTTTATAACTATACACAAGTCCAGTCACTGACATCAGTGTGCAACCAGTCCTAGGAGCTGATAAGCATGGATACCATTTGGAACCGGTTGATAGTCTTCAATGTATATTTAAAATCTATCAATCTAAAAAAAGGAAAAGAAAACTCCTTCATTAAGGGTCATTCTATAGTCCTAGCTCGACCCTCTCTGATTTGATCCAAAGCTTTACTGCATATTTGATGGAAGTGTGCAAAATAGCTGCTTCAAAGTACCTTTTCCTCAAATGGGTCATTGAAGTGATAGCAAGGTAAGCTGTGGATGAAACATTCCTATGTATACTTTCTTCTCTGCAAAACGCATACCCTGATATTTAATAAACCATGTCAAGTGTGGATCTGTAGCTCTACACAGCTCCTCAGTAATGAGAAATAGTCATTGAAAATAATTTTGACTGAGTAGTCATCGATAGTGAACATTTGCTGTTTTCCATATTCCTTTTTGAGGCAAGGCAAAAATAGGGATAACTGTGGAAAATCTAAAATCAGCTATTTTCACTTTATATAACGTTTTTGGACAGAAGGAATCTCAGGGCTTCTACTATTTTGTACCAGGTTGTAGGGAGGATAATACTCTTTCAGTTGCTCTGTCCTGTCTGATAAATACAACAGGTCAAACTGGGGGAGGGGAGTAACCGCGCGGCTCTCATCTCCCAAGAGACCACTTCAAGTTCAATCCCAGTTTAAAACACCTTAAGGATGTTGGTTGATTCTAGATTCAACCCTAGAAACAAGTCATTAGGATGCTTAGTATGCTCTGTTTCCGCCTTAAGCCGGGGGCTTAAGTCACTGGAAGTCTCATCAGCGGCTAGTTTTGGGCCATGCTAGGGTGGAGCTGGTAAATGTCGGATACTGTAAGAGACACCCAAGAATGGATGGCAGATGTCTACATAGGGAGTATTCTGCTGGTGGAATTGCCCATATCTCCGTCCGCCAGACGAGATTAGTCAATAAGTTTAACATTGTGAACTTTCATGCAGCAACGGAATCATGGCCGTCTGATGATTGTGGCACACTGTAGGTATCTTATAAATTTGTATGTGGCTTAGTCTTACCAGTTTGGTGCAGTTGCGTTTCTGCTCGTCACGTTTCTGCTCGGTTTCTGCTCGGCACAAATAATGTGTATATTGACCCAATTCTTTTTCAGGAAGGTTCTACAGGCATATAGTAACACTACCTACTATTTGGCTTGGTTAAAAAATTCTGTTCCTCCCCCGTATAAGACCCTTAAGTTTTTGCCAAAATTGTCCTTTCACGTTTCTGCTTGGCATCAATAAACCCTTTGTGGAGTTTTCACATTTTTTTCAATACTTCTTTTAGTGGTAAAAGCAGACATATGTCTATCCCAACCTGTAGCAATGATTGACATCCTGAGATGTACAATGTAATTATTTCCTAGCTTTTGATCCTTCTAAAATACTCCTGTCCATTTCTTTCACGTTTCTGCTCTGGTAACATGTATAGTATAGGGAATTCACATTTCTGCTCGAGCAGAAACGTGAAATAACAGTTACAGATTGTTTTTTGGGGATCTAGTTTGAATTCTATAAAAGAAACTATAATAAAAACGAGAAATTATAGTAGGCAGGAGATGGAGGAGGTAGGAAGTGGTCTGAAATATATACCCTGTGCAAGGGGGGGGCATAATCAAAGTTCATAATTTCTTTGGTAAATGAAAAACATGTAAATTCCCAGGAGCTCAAGGCCCAAGAAAGGATTATATGTTAATATGAATACTTCTAAGTATGCTAGTAGACAGGGGTACCCTCCGAATGAAAAATTAAGAATTTGAAAAAAACCACAAAAACTGTGTCCTACAGAGGCTATTTAGTATAGCCTAGCAGAAACGTGAATGCACAAATTTGGGGGAAACCTTTACTTAGGCTTTAGGGTCTTCTAGGGGCAGTAGGGGGGGGGGGGTAATTGACATTTCTTAGCCAAGGCATATAGCAGGTAGGCTTCCTGTATGCATATAGAAGCACCCTGAAATATAATTGGGTCTAAATTAGCATTTTTGGGGCCGAGCAGAAACCGAGCAGAAACGTGACGAGCAGAAACGCAACTGCACCAGATTGGTAATACTAAGCTATGTATCTATGACAAAGACTTGTCAAATAAAAATATCAAACTACAACTACAAGTCGGTAGAATACACCCGTACAGTCTAGAGTCTACTAGAAGTACCTATTTAAGATGCATCACCCAAGTTCTTCCCTTAACCATTATGTGCCCAGAACTCAAAAGGTGTACTCTTTAGCATGTATACATGGTCAATAGATCGCCTTGACTGCCCGGATGATCGAATCAGCAGGAGATCAACTTGATACCTAATGCACAATAGAGACATGCGTGGTTCTGGAATGGCTGCATGGATATACCGATATCATGAGTTGAAAATATCATAAAATGCACTCAAAATGCGCGCTCTAGCCTTCGGGAGGAAGATTACTTATAAGAACACAGAGGGGAAAGTGAGAGTCACCTGGACAGTCAGGCATGTGTCGCCAAAAGCGATAGTCAGGCTGACTTTGACAGTAGAGAGGGTCCAGCACTGCCTGCGGCATGACAGTCAGGCAGTGCTGGACCCTCTCTACTGTCAAAGTCAGGCAATGCTGGACCCCCCTGTACAAGAGTTCAACACTACCTGACTTCCATGCCCAAAGGTGGTCTGGCAATGCTGGACTGCACCTAGAGCAAGAGTGCAGCAATGCCAGACTCTGGCTATTAAGAGTCGAGCCAAGCTGGACTCACATGTGGATATGAGTCTAGCAATACTGGACTTTGGCCTCAATGAAAGTCAGGCATACCTGGAATCTCTTCTTTACAGTAAAACTAGTTGCTTATTTGTATTAGGAGGTGGTTTTTTTAATGTATATATATGGCATAAACTCCCCACTTACATTGTTTCAGGCCCTTTTCAGGCTTATACCCCTACAGAATAACCAGTTTTGCACCAATTTGTTCAAATTTTTGGTATATGTGAAAAAACATACTAATAATTCAGGAAATCTCAATTTTTTGTGTATTGACCCAATATTTTCCATTTTCTGGCCCTCCAAAGGCCCAAAAAACCCTAAAAACGTCAAAAACGCTAAAAGTGTCATGTTTTACATGTCTCCCATGTGTACTGAGGCAGTAACAGCTTATTCCTAATATCATTTTCTATTAGGTCTATGTTATAGTCAATTGATTCCCGAGGATTTCACTAGATATGTTCCGTATTTTTTTCTCCACAGTCATTTAAGTGTGTTTTGTCAGCAAAATATTCAAATGTCATTTCAGGTTGATACCTCTATATAGTAAATAAAGAAGATCCACACAGTCTCTATTGTATCCCAGATTGTGAGCTAACTCTTGTGTCTTCTAATGGAACAAAGACATTTTGAAAAATATCCAATAATCTTGCCTCCAGGAGCATATGTCTATTGGGATACATATTTTCTGTTACATAGTCACCCGGAATATTCGTCACAGAGTCACCAGCCACCCTGGTGAAAATTTAAACCTTCATAGAATTGTTAATACCCAATATATTTAAGTTATCTCTGGTTTTCCTGTGTCCTACCCACTCCCTCTAATGTGACTCCGTGACATAAAATAGGTTTATAGGGGTACTTTAGGCCTATACTGTGCAAATTTGGTCTAACCAGATATCATGATGCTTCATATTTTTTAAAGTACACATGATCAGGACACTGTAAAGTGAATTTAACTAATAATGGGACCATTCTGAGGAAACTAGGGTAAAGTTGAGAGTATGTAGTTGAAATGTTCATATTTCTGATAAATGTTCAAAATTCATCGGGCTGTATCTCAAAAACTATTACTCATCGGATATCCATTCTTGGTATGCTTCAAGATATATGTTGGCTCAGCTTGTAAACAAAATTATTAGTTGCTGTGATGTATTTAAAACATAATGTTCATGATCATAGATTTTTCGTCACGGAGTCACCTGAAAAAGGACAATAAACTTAATGAGGCGATAAAAACTGAACTGCTAGGGTTAAAAATGTATCAAAAAGTGTTCCAAGGAGCCAAGATATATACCTTTCAATATACTAAACTTGTTTAAACATATTAAGAACTTTCTGATTTGTCCTTCCTCTATCCTAAAACAACATAAGTCAGGAGTTCGAGCCATATATGGCCTCCCTGATACTTGTAAAAGAAATCATATATAAAGTTCTGTTGTCCTGAACAGGAAAGGGTGTGCTATCACAGACCACCAGGGATTTAGGTATGTAAAATCATAGAGATACCACATATGTCAGAGGTGATCCCAGAATCTCAATGTATATAATTTCCAAATCCACAAGAATGGTGTCTTATACCCTACCATTAATAAGAATACTGTATTGTGTCCCCACTTGGTAGCAAACAAAGAAGGCTCAGGCTAACTGACCCTCATTCCAGAGTCAGACATTGCCTGACTGTGGAATGAAAGTCAGCCTGACTCTGGTCTGAAGAATTGTCTTGCCTGACTGTCATTCAAGGATTAGGCTTACTCTCGAAAGGGAGTAACTTTATGGGACTATCAAAGGAGGCTTAGTCTGACCGTTGTGAAAGTCCAGCAGACTCTCTTACCTGAGTCAGACAGTGCCTGATACTGGGGTGAGTCCCGCTGACGCTCACATTTTTCTCTGTGAATTTAAAGTAGGTATGCCCTCACGTGGTACACAAGAGGGATATTTTCAAGCACAAATGATCCATGTCCAACTACAAGAGCAGACCAAGGCCTTTTGGCAGGATGGCAGTATTTTCAAAATCAGTGAAAAGAATGTTTCTGGTTGCCATGGGAACCCAAGTTAAATTTCTTTCTCAAACCGGAATGTAAAGGGACTTTCAAAAGCTTTCAAAAGGTTTAATTTAAAGCACATATCAGAACGAAATATTCAACTGCTACATAATCTGCCAATGATGATATACAAAAGTGACATTTCTCAAAAGGGAAATGAAATCAGTATAATTGCGTGACACTAATAAGGTGCAGTAAGGCGAGTAGACAGCAGGTGAGTGACATCTTCCTACATCTGACACTTCTTCTGCAGCTCAGGGAGAACACCTTACAGAGACATACGAGTGGACGGGATGCGGGCAGAGACACCCCAGGCTGCACTGCCTGGTAGTGTTAGGAGGCAATCAGTATACACAACTATATAGATGTTAGGCATCAGGTGCTTCACTCTCACAGTCTGACATACCAATCAGACAGTATAACAGCATACAGCCAGCACGGCCCTGCAAGGATGCCTCATGGCTATACCTTATATCTAGCTTTCAATTACTTATATGAACAGAGGCGTAGGAAGCATAGGGGGGCCCAGAGGGGGGGGGGGCAATGAACTTTAAAGGTACTCAACACAATTTACGCATACGGCACCTGGTGGCAAAAACTGGAACGACCTAAAACCATGATATTTGCAGATTTCTCCCACTTATATGTCATGATCTTCCTTTATCTGCCATCCAAGTGTCACACCATGGTATTTTACACATTCTGATCATTATATCTTATCTGCCCTGCCCATAGGCTCATACAGTGAATAGATAAGAAATCATTTTGAATAATTCAGCATAATTTCATTTTGCCTGTGACCCCCTATTTACTTGTTTTCAACATGTTCCTAATTATCGTCTAAATGCATGCCTGCATTTTTATTGAGATATTGTTGGGAGATCCTTTTCTGTGGCAAATAATGTAGAAAAATATGATTTTCTCATGAGGGCCTATATGATGCAGTCAAATTAAAATACCCTCCAAAGGCAAATAAATCCTGTGACATAGGATTTTTTTCTTTTCTTTGTGTTCCATATGTATCAGGCTAACATCCCTAAAAGTCATTAAGAAATATTGTTGGTCAAACTATAATCAGTTAGATTGTGTTGAGTAACTTTAAGTATCAGCTTTTGGGATGGATAGATATTGCTGTTCGTCACACTGAACTGAGTATTAAATGTCCCTGCAGCTGTAGTTCATGGTGTGTCTTATATGCCAGACCAATACACCCTCCCCCTCACACACACCAAGTACCACTAAGACAGAAGACTAAATAGTTCCCTGTAGCTGACCTAAAAATGTAGGTCGGTCCCGTGTGCTTTATACTCTTCCAAATGAATAACAAATCCATGGGCAATTAGACGAATTGGCCAAGACATATTATACCAATGTATATTTGATATCGTTTAGGGTTTAATCACCAGCAAGTCCCAAGTATTAACTGAAGAATATCAAAGCCTGTAATCAAGAAAAACAATCACACCGCTCTGCGTCCCTGCTTCCCATGAATTCGGCCTTTGTGGATGAAGATGAAAACGGCAAGTTGCAGGTGATGGTCCTTCTTAACCAGAACAGGACTTCACACAGTCATAATGAATGCCTACATCTCTGTCATGTTTCCATGAGTGGAGTGAGGGATGAGTTGAATTCCACCATCTTCAGAGTGTAATATAAAGCAGGGATTTAATTCTGGTCCCGCAGAAGTTATTCCTGCCCTGACCCTGTCAGTAAGTGTGCCATGTAGTACCAACGTCATGTTGTAACTGATGTCAGTCACACTTAGTGGGGGCTGGGTTGAGACAACTAGAGACTTTAAGTGGCTTGTTAGTTAGTTTAACACAGCTGAAAATGTTTTACATTAACACTAATGGCAAATACACTCCAACGGTACATTACAGGTATGATGTGGGTGCTTGAAGGTTTAAAGTGCACTCTGATATCCAGACAATGAGATGTTTTATTGTGCAATGCTTTCAGCTAAAACACCAACAGTTTGCCGAACGAAGATACATGACTAAAATGTCTGAGAAAGAGCTGTGCATTAAGAAACTTGTGTGAATTGTGTTAGACTATTGAAGAATGAACAGGTTGATAATGTTTCAGTGTATTACTAAACCCTTGCAATTACACACTGGTGTAGTTGTCAATAAAAAGAGGGATCCATGACCTCACCAAGATGGCATAGCTATCTAGATTTGTGTCTGTAGGCCTATATGGTTAAACACAAATTCAGGGATATCGGGATATAAGCTCATGTTGAGGGAGCTGACTTCAGTCACTTATACCTATCCTATTATCCGGAGAAATAAGACAACCTCAAAGAGATTTATAGCATGCATAAATATAGGAGAAATGGATCTCAACATGAAGTATGTAAGGTATGGCCAAAAGAAAGAGGTAGGTTTCTGGTAAAATGGTCAGACAAGCTAGACCCGCCCGGCCGACTTTGAACAAAATATTTTGCTTTCCACCCGTTTAGGGCCTCGCTTAGAGCAGGGATATAAATGTTCTATACCCCATACTTAGAGTTTTTGCTCTAAAATTCTTGATAATTAACTGATTTGCGCGCTGTAAAAACTGACAATTGGCAAATTCTCAGGGAATTCAATAAGAGGGGGACCTGGCACTGTTTTGCTAGACCCGGTCGGGTTACCTTTTTTGGTCTAGGCAAGCATAGACACACAACACCTCAAATAAACTCTGCAATTACACTGCCTACATAGTCCAGCTGCTGCAGTTAGAAATGGGAAAGTATAAAAGGAGATCCCCTGCCCTTCAACTCCCGAGAGAAGCAGCTTGAATGATAGAATTTGAAATAAACCGTCAAGTATTCAGCATAGAGTAGTGGAGTGATGGTAGCTACAGTTGTGGGTACCGTGATGGGTTTATGGTACACAGAGCAAGATCTGATTATCCGTACTGGGGGATATAGGGGACACATGTCCATAAACAATCACACTATCACATTAAGTTACTTAAATACCGCAGATAGGTCCCTTAAGCCACTTAAATATCGCCATGTAGACCCGCAGATAACACAGCACACATGGTACACTAACAGGACAGGGCGGCCACGCTGGGGGTAAACACAGGCCTCATGTCGAGCTGCTACATTTCATTTAATCAACAAAAGCCCATAAAGATGGAGTCTCAAGCAAAACTAAAGGTGGGCTGGAGAATGAGCCCTGAAAACTGCCCAGGTAAGTATAGGTAAAAGTTATTATGCCTTGTTTCTTGTTTTACTGTGCCTAGTGAGGATTGCTTAACAGAGGAAAATTGTCTGCTGGACAGTTTGACCTAGAATTAAGATTTTACTCCAAGCATCGATCCATACTGATACTGTGTCACGGCCATTCTGCTCTGATTCTTCTTCATGGGTAGTGCCTAAAACCTTATTGATAACATTAAATGTACCTTCATTGCAGTTTCATATTGGGAACTACTATTTTACATAGGCCTATTGCAGTGAATCTAGATGTTGCTATGTTCAAGATAACTATAGCTGGTTTCAGTTGGTAGATATAGGAACATAAATGTATATCAGAAAACATAATGAGGTACATTGACGTTTTCGACTATTGATAGTCCTTTTACAAGTAATAATAAGACTGTGTTCATCGGAAAAGAAATGTGCTCTTATGCAGTGGTATCCGAAGACAGCATATAATAATATCGATATATCTCCTTGCGCGCTCAGTCTTTAGAGCGTCTTAAATGTTATTGAATTCTGATGAATATGAAGTTGAAGTTGAAGTTGAAGTTGAAATTTCTTTTATTTAACCTGAATTATTACATTTAGCCTAGGGCATGTCTTACTAATAATCCAGCTAATAGTGTTCTTTGAACGTACATTTTACATAAGTATAAGTAATTGTTTAGTCCTTATGGACGGATTATGTTACATTTAATATGAAGGGCCTAAAAGGGTGTGTCTGATGTTATGACACTTGCCTGATGAAATTGGCAATAGAGAGAGTGGTGATTTTTTCCATATAATTTTGAATAAAAAGGTTATGGCCATCTGGCCTACTTTAGCATTAGTTGGGTTGTGTTGGGTTGTGCATCAAGGATGGACTCCTTTGTCTTTTGGTGGACTCCCAGAGCCAGCTTCATAGCTGGAGTCAGGAGTCGCTTCTTTTCCCTTCGGCTATGGATGGTCTTGAACTCGGAATATGTTTGCATATCCGAATCCAAGTCCCCAATAGCCTCGGGACGACCCTCCGAGATGGCGACTAGACGTGCCTTACGGCTCCTTTATAAATCCCTTTATGCACTATACTGCATGAAACAAAGTTTGTAATTGTATATTGCATACAGTTAGCCCACTCATTGTACAAATAAAGATGTGTGTATTTCAATATGATGGAATTACACAGACTTAATTTGAGTTGAAGTGCAGGGAACAATACTTAATGTCAAGGCATCTTGTGTTGCAGCTGTTATTAGGGGGGGTGGTTAGCGCAAACATTTTGCGGGACCCATCCTAAAAGATGGTACTCATCATGGGAAACATGAATCTGACCTTCATTTTTGAATTTGAAAGCTCTAACCCCCCCCCCGCACGCCCCCTCCGAAGATAAAAAGTCGGAAAATAATTAATTAATTCAATTTAAAAATTCCCACATAGTGTGCATCCTTTAATATTCACATCAAATCACATTGAGGTGAAGTCTAAAAATATAGTGGACTAAAATGAGCTATTTTGAAGTTTTGGAAAAATTCAAGATGGCCACCATTTGCAAAAAATACTGTTTTTCAATGTAATTCTATCCATATTTGGTCTGCCACACCTGAAATCTCATTAGAATCACTTTGCTATGGTGTATACATAATAACATACTGCACCAAAGTCACCTATTTTGAGGCTTTTGAAAATTCAAGATGGCCACCATTGGGAAAAAAACATAATTTTTCAGTGTCTAGTACTGTTTTTAGACAGAAATGTCAAATTTTGCATAGGACAATTATAATCAAAAATAAATTCACTTAAAAGCATAAGAAATAAATTGGGGTCACTTACAAAAGCTTTTCTAGCTTAAGTTATGGCTCATCGGCTTCATCTAAGGTCTGTACATTATATTTTCACTTTTTCATTTGCCCCTAGGTTTTGACAGCCCCTCCCTGCTTTATTGTCCTATGACTGTAACCATTGGTCTGTTAATTGGGTATCATTTTTTGGTGAAATTTTCTCCAAACTCCCAAGCCTAATGTCTAACCCTCCCTGGTGGTACCATGTACCGGGGGGGGGGGGCTATGCATCTAGCCCTCTCTGTGGAGTTGAGTGGCTTTCCGCAAAAGATTTTTTCTGTTAATTGTTCTAGAACTTGCTCATTTTAATCCATTAGCTGAATGGTGCTAAACTTTAAGACACATGATGATAGGGGTACTGAACTATGAAATAAACTGACTGGTTGTCACCTTAATGTGTCGATTGATCTGTAGAGCACAACATCAATCAAAACTTAAATTAACATCACAGGTGTATCAAAGGCAAAGTCTAGTTTTGAGAAGACAGCACACAGTGCAAGTAGGAACATAGCAGTGACTCCCTATGATATAATTCTTTGGGTTATTGTTTAGATACTGGTTGGTAGTGTATAACAAGGTCGGTGCTTGATAGGTATAGCCATATTAGAGCCCAATATGTTCTAGAAAAAACAATTGAATTTGAAATTGCATGAAATTTGATTAACAAGGGCCTCTTACTGAATAACATAAACTGCTGGCCATCAATAACAGCAGTACTCTCTGCCAATTTAACATCTGAAGGTCAGAGAGCTGGTGCCTGGGTTGGGGTAGATATATGGCTTCACTAAGCATACTGCATTCATCATTCCTCCTCCAATGATGCTGAGATACTATACTCAATTATTTATCACCTTTTCATTTTCCAATATTCACAGGAAAAATGGTTTAATGTGTAAGATAATTGCTTTCAACATGATTAAGGGAAAATCAGTAGACTAAACGAATTCCCTCCCAGTACATAGTCAATAATCCCCGGTAGGCTAGTATACTAGTATACATACAAGCCCATACAATGGGCAGGGGCTGGGGTCTGCTGACAATTGAAGATTACTTCCTTTGCCTCCATTGAGTTTGTCAACAGCATCGAAACACTGTTATGTAAATAATTTAGGGCCTTATTTCAATGCATCGAGGAAGAATTATATGTATTTAATGGAACTACACAATGTTTTATATTTTTAAAACATTTTACTGGAGGGGGGGGGGCAGAAAAAGTATTGGAATTCCCAAGAGAACAAGCTGACTTTTTGTAACAAGAAAATGACTCACAGGAGCTGGATACCTCGATCTCTGTCTGATTACAATCATCTTCAGCCGCCAGAGTGTAACAATTATAGAGCAACAATTAGTGAGGTAGCAGGGAAACTGTAAAGATTACAAAGCATCATAATATATAAGGACACTGCATTCAGCGACTCCACTGTCATAGGGCAAAGATGGTGATGCATACAAAAATGCACAGTACATCTTATTTGTTTAAAAGGGATAATGGTAGTCAGTAAACTAAAAATCAGTACTAAGCGTGACATCTGTGCATGCCAGTGTATTCCCTAAAGAATACTCCACTAGCCCCTTACATCACCCAGCAGCGTTACTTGGTTATTTGAAGGCCTCCCATTGCAGCTGCTGAAGCAGATTCATCAAAAAGGGGCGCTGATTAGCAGGAGGAACGTGTTAAGGGGCTGTGTCTGATCTAAAAGACAAGTATGTCCTTTCTGCTCCTTAATTAAGACACACCTCAAATATTTATATCGGCACCAGGGGCATAATGGAATAAATGTAACAATGGTCTCAGAATTCCATATTTAAAAAAATGTAGTTTGGGGGCCACCTTCTTATTTTCCGCTTCTATATGATTTAAACCACCAGTAGAAGAAAATTAAAGACATTCTGTTGACTTTGATCAACCAGGGTAGCAACCAACCTTAAGGAATGGGTGCCCCTCACAGAGTAAAGGCCGTGGCTGCTGCCCACCCCTAAGGGCATTATCCTGATAAAACAATGCCACCAGGGGTCGCCCAGCTACATCCATAGTTCATATCCCCGTCCCTCAGGGCGCTTTCTGTGTACAGAGTAAAGGTGTGATGTGATTGGTTCATACAACCAGTGCCCATTAACTCTGCTACCAACTACCATGCAGGCCCCCCGTGCCGACACCAACATGGACTGGGGAGCACCCAGCCCCACGTGCATTAACTAGGTCATTCCATTCTCCAGACAGATGTTCTGATATATTACTAACAGTGTGGGAAACCATTTGACTACCACCTGCTGTGTAGGGCGCACTAGGGACAATCTTGAGTGAAATTAGATGCCCCAAATGGTGCAGACCTTACTTATATCCTGATTCAGTGACACACTGCTATTCCAGAACCTAAGAAGTACTTTATATTTGAGATTTTAAGCATTTTTGTGTTTGTCTACCACCTCCTATGTCATCTAACAGGGGGCAGTGCAGACATTCAGAGTGTCCCACACTGTACCTAACTATAGGCAACCTCGGTTGTGAGAGTGTATTGACCCAGTTTATGCACTTGCCCAGCCCCATACTACCGCAGTTGGTGCATACACAGGCTCTACAGACTGCTCAGTCACTAAGCAGAGGCATAGCACATTAAGATACAGCAGGAGGCTGCGTCCACAGGAGCTTCAGCCAGTCCCATAGCAGGCAGGAGGCCTTACTGGCAGGCAGACATACTGGTGCTGACAGGAGGACCACTATGAAGGCCTCAGGATACTGGTGGGGCTATGTCATCTATCCTACTAGCTGCAGTGAGAGCACAATGTCCACAGGTAGAGTTTTGAGTTTCAACATTTTATTGGCACAAAATCCTCTAGAAGTAGAGCCCTTAGACTTGAGCCAGGGTGTTCATCCATTCAATAATACCAAAGTTATCTATCGCAACCGGCATTATCAGAAAACATATATACAGGCAGGTTTAGAGACGAATCAGTTTCATTACTGGCGGAGTCCAGATAGTCACAATTAGGTTGGTTGACAGGTAGGAAATGAATTGGTTACTCAATAAGTTATTGGGCAGTTGGTTACATGGCCTTTCCCTATCATAATATGGAGAGAAATGTGGTTAAGGAAAGGGGAGAATCCAAATAGAATGGGAAGGGAGTGGAAATTTAAGTGCTTAAAGCCGTCTACAGTCCTTCTTGTCACCTACTAGTATTCAAGAGGGAGTCTTTGGCTTGGTAACAAACAGTGACCTGCACCATAGACATGTGGAGCCAAATGTACCCAAAGAAGGGGTGGAGTGAACTCGAAAAGGGTCCCCAATCAAGTGACATCAGTTGTGATTTTGGCGTGATAACATCTTCTACACGACCCTGAGCAGCTCAGTGAGCATCCGATTGAGCAGCTATTTTAAACCACTCAGTCAACAAGGATATCAGAGAACAGCTACATGTAGTTATAGGTCAATATTAGGAATATATCTACCTCTTTAATGATGTCACACTGTCCCTTCCTGACTGCATTAACTCGACATGGTTGCGAAAATGAATGCAGTTATACTCTTATATTATGGAGCACCATACAACATTTGAAGGTTATAATTTAACTCCAAAAGGGTAAAGGATACACTGCTGGATTTGGCAGGGCTAACAAAGGCTGCTTTGATTAATGGAGCCCTGAATGTGGTGTTTGTCTGCAGACACCTGTTGACATTCCTCAGCTCCAGCCCTGCCCTGTGTGCAGCTCCTTACACACACCTCGCGTGAACGGATGGGGGACTCTTGTAGCTTTACGTGTTTACTCCGCAGGTGTTTACTCCGCTGTAACCTTTGGGTAGTGTCACACAGAGCTCAGGGTTTCCATGTAGTAGAGAAAAAAACACTGTCAATTCACAAAAAATGATACTGTTTATGTGTTCGACGTGGGCCACTGATCCAATTAAATCTGTGAAAATCACAGGAGCCAATATATATGCCCATGTAACAAGTTAAAGTTGTTTGAACGTTCTGTTAAAGGCCTTTATAGAGTGAAATAACGTTTATTTTACATCTTGCCTCTCCAAATAAATTTTGATTTAACGTGGCATTAAGGTTCATCTATGAGTGAAAAAACGTTGGTTAATACATACGTTCTGGTGCAGTAAGCATCATTCATATACTGTCCGATAGCTAGTATTTACTTTTTGAACTATTTCCCCAAACTTACAAAGCTCAGGTTGAGAATACTCTCCATCAGAGGGTATGCTAACTTATTGATTTAGACAGACCCCTTTATGGATACTCAGAATTATCTATCTCTTAATGCTACTGAGTGGTTGTGTCCATATGACATATCATTACACAGGCTAAATATGGTGAGTTCGGTTGGACATTTTAAAAACCTTTAAATCAATGTGTAATCAACTGATTGATTTGAGTCAACATTATTGATTTGCGTCAACGTACTTAATGTGTATCAATGTTGACTGAATATGGATAACTTAAAGTTATCTGGAAAAAAACATTTATTTCCTAACTGTGTTCTAATGTGTTTAAACTAATGTTTTCCAACGTTTTTAAACTAATGTTTTCCTCGAAAACCTTACATCAACCTTGTCTTTTAACAAACATCAACCAGATAGCCATTAGTAAACTATAAGTGAACATTATTCAAGGCCCTCTCAATGTTTCTCGATACCTGGGTGGTTTGTAATCAATCAGGGAAACAGCCTAAATAGTCGAATTCAAAATAAAATAATTTCCTTTCTGCCATAGAGATAAAAGGATGTGACACAAGTATATATAAACTGTACAAATAGGACCCCCTTGGGAAGTGCTTGTCCACAGTAAAAGTTCCTGAAGCAGTTCCCTCTTTAGTTCCCACTTAAAGTGCAAGCAATAATATCCCCGCAGGGCCTGAACTGGTTCTGGAGGAATCCCTGATGACATTACAATGCCACTAAGTGACAGAGGCATTAGAGGGTTGCATAGCGCTATACTGCACTATCCCCTTCATCGCAATGATGCATGAATGCATCCCTGGGGAACAAATTGCAAGTAGGCTCCTGCAGTGGAATGATCATCCTAAATCTAAAGGGTCATCATATACATGCACTCCTGACTAATGTAATAAACGATACTTTGTTTCTCTATGATATTGGTAGAGTATCAATTAAAGAACAAAGTCGACACAGTTCGGATCAAGTGTTACAGGTTGCAAATCGGGTTTATTCAGAAAACCTAGACAAGCAGTATCTATGTGTGCGAACTCCCTATAGAGTTCGGAACGGGTCAGTAGGCTAATCAGCCGTAATGATCACGGGGTCTCCTCACCAGCGTGGCTCAGAGTAACCGACGAGTACCGTCAGATGCTGGGTATATATAGGCAGCCAGCCTGCGCGCGCACACGCAGACCGGAAGCCTATAGCGACCTCTGTCCATACCCCAAGCCCGGGGTAGGTGTCGCCACCTACCGTCGGACTGAAGGGTTTGGACTGAGCTCGCAACACAGCATCCAACAGCACTCGTCATGTAACAAACCCGTATAACCCTAGCCCCTACACTACCCCCTACCAGATAATAACCGGGAGGTAAAAAATAATTAAGGTTAAAGTCCGAAAACACTTCGGACTGGCATTATCTTATAAATACCACCTTAGGGGTTTATTAAAGTTATACCTTACAAACAATATGACGTATACTGTTGAACACAAAAAGGTATTAATTACACACATTTCTATATATAT
Organism: Harmothoe impar; assembly: GCA_947462335.1. Classification (NCBI taxonomy): domain Eukaryota; kingdom Metazoa; phylum Annelida; class Polychaeta; order Phyllodocida; family Polynoidae; genus Harmothoe; species Harmothoe impar. The sequence goes on from OX381714.1 coordinate 22,418,660, forward strand.
AGACCGTAATGACAATTACGCCCCATTCCCTAGGATAGATGGAGTTAATCTATACATATAGTATACAAACACTTGAAAAAGTACAATATCACAGTAAAAAAATTTCGTCCCTCCAGGACCCCGAGCTAATTACACTCGTAATGAATAATACTTATAAGTGATAAACAATATCACTTCTTTTAAGGTTTTAAAGACATATTAAAGTATTATTACAAAAAGACATCATACGTGGTTTTGTAGCGAAGATCCGGATCCTCTGTTGATGGTGTTGCATTCTGCCCGGCTTTCAGAACCTACTTCGTTCAGCTCTTACTCACCGGAACGAGAAAGTTCATAGCTCATGCTCGGGAGCTTTAGGTGATAAATAGAATAATAAAAAAAAAAAATAGTCCTGCCTCCAGGCGATCTTCGGACTTATAACTAGGAGCACTCGGTCCTGATATCCAGAGTTTATATAAAAAAACATCGCGTATCGGATCCATGTTGGTATAGTGCTCCAGTCCCGAGTTCAGCTTCCCCTCCGGATCTCCTTGTCCTCCTCCGTCAGTACCACCTGGCAGACTGGATCCTTGCGTAGCCAGCCTGCCGCGTTCCTCTGTCCGGACACTCCTAAACCCTTTCTAAGGGTGTTTTGCTTGTAGGGGTGGTATACTTAGAATACCCCCCCCCCCTCTCCTAATCGGATCCTAGAATAGGATAATCCTATCCGGAGTCCGACTCGTCTTTGGAACCGGGTTTAGCCGGCTCCTCCTCCTCCTCAGAGTCCGACGCAGCTTCTGCCAGAGTCAGCTCCTGGAGCCAGAGCTCGATTTGAGCCCGAGTTCCATCCCACTCGTGCATTTCATGCGCGAAGCAGTCTCGGAACCTACGACGTTCGTGGTCCAGTTTTTCCTCGGCGTTCTTAACTGCCAACTTTTGCTTCTTCCTTTCGGTTTTAGCAGCACTTCGTTCAGTCCGAGCGTTCTCACGCTCTTCCTGTACGGACTCCGCAGCCGCTGCCTTTTGGGTAGCGACCCCCCTCTGATGGAGATGATGTACCGTGTTAAGGGACAACATCGCCACCTCCTGACTCAGGCCAGCAAGCAACCGATGAAAGTTGTCTTGCCATTGACCGAAGGCCTCCTGTCCGGCTTCATAGGAAGTGAAGTCGGCGGGAGGGAACGACGGAGGGCTCCTCAGTCGCAAGACTAGACGCCCCTCATCCGGAGTCTCGGGTGGGAGATCCGGGGTCTGAGTTGGCTTCGGCGTTTTCTTTGCTGGAGCCTTCGTCCTACCGGTCTGGGTTAGAGTCTGCGACTCCTCACCCGGAACCATATCATTTTCGGGAACTCCTCCGCGAAGGACCCCATCGTGCTGGAGTTCGGATCTTCCGGAACAGACCGAGGTGGCCTGCCCTGGGGACCCGTCTTCCAGTCCGTCGTCTGAGAAGTGAATGCCGGCCCTTTATAGCCCGGATCCGCCTTCTCCATAACGGATTTCCTTTCATCCGTTTTGGCCTTTTTAGGGTCAGCCTGCTCCGAAGACCCGCTAGGTCTTTTCTGAGCGCGCCGCACCTTTCTCGTACTGGTACGTTTCTGGTACTCCTCGAATTCATCGAAGAGCTCACCTTCCGGAATCCGGATATAGTTGCCGTCCGGGTTTACCTTGTAAAAGACCCGGACCTTTCCTCTCTCGTTGGTGCCAAAATCCACCTCGAGGTTATCATTTCTGCCTACTACCCCGAAATGGGAGTAGACTTCCGTATGGGCGGTCTGGATGCGTTCCGCCGCGATCTCCAGAGCCAAGCCGTGCTGCTTAGCAAGATGCCTGATGATAACGGCTCTAGTGTAGAACCAGCCACCATTCGGACAACCCTTGCTTCCCTTCGCACCCACACTCAAGCAGTCATACCGCATGTAATGACGCAAATGATAGCGGGTGATATGCCTTGCGTACCGGACCTTGCTAGGCCAAGTTCGGGGCGTCTCCAGTGTCTCGTCGATGTTCAGACAAGGCTCAAAGGGGCACTTGCTAAATGGATGCCATCTAGCCATAGCCCATGCCAATTTAGCTTTCTGGAGAGGCGAATGGTATTTAGTACTACCATTTCGGACCTTGTCCAGGAGCTCAAAGTGGTACAGCTGTACCGACTTATCGAGGGGATCAGTCTTAATCCACTCCTCGTCATCGGAGAGACCGTCAGGACCCACCTCCTCCGGATGGTGTGAGGACCGCTTATCCTTGACGCAGTCGTTCACACACATTGGTTTAAAGTACTTAAACCCAGTTGCGGCATTGGCTCGGAGTGCTGTCCGGACCAGAATCTGAAGTTCGTCGTCCAGGATTGTATTTTCATCCAATCCCTTCAGAACCGCTTCCACCTCCTCGTCGGATCGACCCGCCTTCAGAGAGGTTACCTTGATGGTCTCTCGTAGGTATTGGTGCCTACGATTGGCCTTCTCCATGCGACTAGTGTCTGCAGACCTAGCCGCGGCCGTGTTCTGTTGGATAATTTCCTCCTCCAGAGTAGCATCCAGAATGGACTCTTTGGTCTTCTGTTCCACACTCCGAGCCAGCTTCATTGCTGGCGTCAGATGTCTCTTCTTCTCCCTCCGGTTATGCACGGTCTGGAATTCTGCTGCAGTTTGCAGGTCGTACTCCAAGGCCGCGATAAGTTCGGGACGTCCCTCGGTCTCAGCAACTAAGCGAGCTGTAGCCGACTTTTTGCTGAGATCGTCCATGGCCGCAGTTAAGCGATCTGGGAACCAGGCCGGGAACTTGGCAGACAAACTGTCCAGCCCCCGGAAGGTTCGCATTTGGATCAGATCGAAGGATCTGACCTCTGTTGCGCTCATCTGATCGATGATGGCACCTCGGAGCAGGGATGGGACGTCGGCGTCCTCCTTATCCCATGCATCATGCTGGTGTGGAGCGAGGATTTGCACCCCCGATCCAGATGGACCACCACCTGCAGCTTGGTCCAGCTTTCCGGCTTCCTCCGAAATATCCATGGTATTGGATGGTTCCAGAGTAGGCTCGGTAGGCTGTCGAGGAGTATCCACTCGGACGGGTACCTCTTTTGGAGGAGGTAACTCCACCCGAACGGGTACCTCCTTTCGTGGCTCCAGGGGAGTCGGGAGGTTGAATGTGATGCTAGACAGCACATCCTGCACTACCTGGACCGTATGGGCTGCGGATGATGTATCCATAGTCTCCTCGGTCCGAGGTTCCTTGGGAGGAACTGCCGTTTTTGGACGGCCTCCCCCATGTCCTGTATTACCAGCCATCGCAGCGGCTGTAGCAGCTACTGCTGAGCTGTTGTCCAGCCCTCGCGAGAAGGACAACACGTCGATGGCTGGGGTCGGAGCAGCTGAGGTTACAACTGCCTTCCCACTACCCTTCACCTTGCTAGGGATCGGGAGGTTGGACTTACTGGGGCCCGGAGTCTTGACAGCTTTAGTGCTGTCGGACGTCGGCCCCTTCCCCGGCTGGTCCTTAGCACCAGGCTTCGGATCAGCTTTCTTCTGACCCTTCGGCACCTTCGTCGTAGGAGCCTTGGGGTCAACCGTCTTCGGATCCTTGGAGGCCGCTGCAGTGGCAGCCTTAGAACCCGACTTCTTCGTACTCGCAGTACTTTCCTTCTTCGGATCGGGCTTTTTAGGCTCGTCCTTTCCCGGAGGCTTCTTCCCAACACCAGTGTGTTTGGTAGCCTTGGTACTAGCCTTAGTATCGGCCGACTTGGACCGATCTCGGGTAGCACCCTTCCCACCGCGCGTCCTCGGACGTGAAGTGTCGGAATCACTCCCACTCCCCATAGACAGTTTACGAGCAACCGTCTTCTGGAGGTTTGGTGATATACTGAGACTGCACATCCGGGAGGGACGTACAGTCGTCTCGGAAGGATCCGGCGCTACTTGGGTGTAGGCGAGTCCTTGCAGCACTCCGGAGTCCTCGCTGCCGTCGGGCGACGGGGACTTTCGGATCGGGGACACGGCCGGATCTACACGGAGTTCCGCCAGCGTCTGGCTCAACTCATCACCACTTGGGCTCTGAGCATCCATAGCCTCCTCGGTGGCGGATGCCACCTCGGAGTGTCCGGTGAGTTCGGAGTGACGGAGCTGTTGCTCGGCCATCCTCACTACGACACAGTGTCTTTCGACGGGAGTTTGACGGGGAAACCACTAGTTCCCCGCCTCCCTCTTTGTCTCAGACGCACCAGGAAAGAGTACTCACTGCTTACAACTCTTTTACTGACTTTTCTCCTCTTCTAGCCGTCCAAAACACCAACTTCCCCGCTGCCGACCAACACCGCTATTGACTGGGGCGAGCCCAAAATCAATATGGCGGTTCCCTCGCTTTTGTTTTTAAAACAAAGCGCATGCGCAGCGTCTCGCGTGATTGGACGCGATCCCGTTACCCGGTGTGACCCAATTACTGTTTAATCAGGTCACGACATTTCCCGCCCGCAGCTCGGGCTCGAGGGATCACACTGCTACGTAGGCGGCTCACAAAAGTCAAAATATACTTTGAATAAAGAGCTCATCAGGAGTATTAGTGGATATTTATGGGAAATCGAAGATTACCCCACCGGATTATCCGTCCACCACCCTCGGGGAGCACTCTTACATTCTTTTCCTCTTGACTCTGAGCGCCCCTGTTGGTAACATACATATAACATATAGGACAACACAGGACACCACACTCGTTGTGTAAACAAGCTAGGTTACAGCCCCTCTAGCCACCAGCCTTGGGCTTCGCCGAACGGGTTTACCGTCCGCCTCTCGTAACCTGGCCGAAGGACACTCGTTCTTAACTAAAACTCCAGCCTTGATTTTAGTTTTCCGTGCCCTTCTTCCTTCGCCTGCCGAGACTTTCTTTTTCACGGTCTTCCGGAGCTTCTTTCGTACCACTCTTTTAGGGGGATCCGCTGACACCCCTTCCAAAGGTACAAATTTAGCCTCCGAAGTTCCCTTTTCCACCTCCGTTTCCGGGGTGAGCTCCCTTCCAGCCCAAGCACGCAACCGAGCCACATGGCTCGTCCGGATGCGTCCTGCTTCGGACTGAATCAACACAGTCGTTTGACTGATACATTTAACCACGGTGTGTGGTCCATCCCAGTTATTCGCCAGCTTGACGTTGCAGAGCGGTTCATGTAGGCGGATCACTCTATCCCCCACTACGAATCGTCGCAACTTCAATCCGGTGTCGTAACCCACCTTCTGCAAATTCGCAGCTTTGAGCAAATGAGCCCTAACTGTTTCGTAGGCAAATTTGAACCTCTCCCGTAGAGATTCTACAAACAGCACCGTACATGGTGCTTCCGGACTGATCCCTACCACCCCGAATACTAAATCCGCCGGCATGATCAAGTCCTCTCCGAACACCAAGAGGTTCGGAGTGCAATTTGTCGAAGTGTGGACCGTATTATTATACGCATGAACCACAAATTCGCACTGATCATCCCAATGATCCATATGGGAGTTCACTAATGGCTTCAAAACCTGGATCAAGGTCCGATTGAACCGCTCCACCTGCCCGTCGGACTGTGGTCGGTACGGATTGGTCCGAGTTTTGCATATAGCCAACTGATGGCACATAGCTGCCCATAGTTTGGACTCAAATTCTCTCCCTTGATCGCTATGTAACATCAAGGGAGCCCCCAGATGGAGGATCCACCCCTTTACCAATGCTTCCGCACAAGTAGCAGCAGTGTGATCCTCGAGTGGGTACACTCGGGTGTATTTCGTATAGTAGTCCGGGACCACCATCATACACGTATTACCTTTTGGAGTGGGTTTAACTCCACTGATAATGTCCACGGCTATTCGAGCAAATCTCACTCCGAATAGCTCTTGTTGCAGTGGCAATTTCCCTAGTCCAGGACCAGGTTTGCCTAAACAACAGGCCGGACAGGTCTCGATCCACCTTAAAAGGTCGCCTGACATGCCGGGCCAGTAGTATCTCCGACTCAGCCGTTCCAACGAGCGTTTCTTTCCGAAATGCCCACTAGTGGAATGGCCGTGGCAGTAGTACAGGATGTCTTTCCTCATAGCAGCAGGGATCACCATTTGTAACACCCTCCGCTTCCCGGGACAAGTCTTCCACCTGCACAACAACGAGTCCCGGACCTCCAGTTCGTGGAATTGAGCCAGGAAACGTCGCATTTCACGGTTTTCCAGTGATATTTCGGGTCTCACTGGACAGACCCCAGTAGGGACAAGCTCCCTCAGTCGTGCTATGGTAGGATCGGCCATCTGGTACGTCCTTATAGTGTCGGTGGACCAATCCAACAGGTTTTGCAACAACCCATCATAAGGCAAACGCACACTCGCTACCACAGCATTGTGAGCACCACAATCCCCACACTCCGGACGCACACAACGGCGTACCGGACGTCTACTCAGACAGTCAGCATTAATATGCTTCGTGCCCGCTCGGTGCTGGATATGAGAGTTTTCCAGTCCGAACTCGCTGAGGTGATTCAACCACCGACCAATCATTCCCTCTGCGTCCTTAAAATTAAGGAGCCACCTCAAGGCCGAATGATCGGTACGGAGTGTGAAATTCCCTCCATATAAGAAGTGCCGAAACTTCTTCGTGTACACCACTACTGCGAGCAGCTCTCGCTTGGTAGTACAATAATTTCTCTGTGCCTTGTTCATACTGTTACTAGCGAACGCCAGCGGGACCTCTACTCCGTCCTGGATTTGGGACAATGCGGCCCCGATGCTCTCATTGCTCGCATCAGTGTCAAGGATGAAATGCCCCTTCTCCGTAGGGTATCTCAGCACCGGGGTGGTTCGGAACAACGCCTTAATCTCTTTGAAGGCTTCATTCTGTTCCATCCCCCATGGGAAGGGTTCTTTTTTCCTCCCCGGAGTCCAATGGCTCAACCGTTGTAATGGCTGAGACACCCTAGAGAATCCGGGGATGAAGTCCCTGTAATAGGAACAGAACCCTAAAAAGGATCTGATATCCTTTGGTCCCTTTGGAACTTCCCAAGTCTCCACAGTCTCCAATTTAGCCGGATCAGCCTGCACACCCTCGGTGGAGATGATCCGGCCCAAATAGACCATGGACTTCCGAAAAAGTTCACATTTCTTCGGCTTTAATGTCAAGCCATTGGACCGAATTCGCTCCAACACCTCTCCGAGGTTCAACGCACACTCTTCAAAAGTCTTGCCAAAGACAATGATATCATCCAAGTATACCAAGCATTTGCGCCACAACAGATCACTCAGAAGAGTTTCCATCATAGCCTCACGGGGCGTTGCACAACCCGAAGGGCATCAGCTCAAACTGATACAGTCCAATGTGACTTGTAAAAGCCGTTTTCTCTTTATCCTCCTCCTTCATCCCGATCTGCCAATATCCGGACTGCAAATCAAGGGTGCAGAACCATTGGTTCCCACCCAAAGAGTCCAGAGTCTCATCAATCCGGGGGAGAGGATATGCATTTTTCTTGGTTACCCCATTCAGGCGCCTATAATCGATACAAAATCGGATAGACCCGTCCTTCTTAGTAACCATCTGGACCGGGCTGGACCAGGGGCTAGTGCTAGGCACGATCACCTTCTGTTCTAACATGGTCTTCACTTGTTCCTCCACCACTGCTTTCTTACCCAAAGGCAAGCGTCGGTAAGGCATCTTGAACGGCTGTGCATCTCCCGTATTGATAGAATGCAACACTTTGTCGGTTCGGCCAAAAGGCTCCCCCTCCACCTGCCATGCATCCTGATACTTCACTACCAGCCTCCTTAGGGAGTCGAGATCCCTCCGATCCGTCAAATCCGTTTCGGAGATCATTTTCTCGAGTCCTGCACTCAGAGCGGTCGGAGAAGGGTCACCCTTCATGCTCACCTGTCCAGCAGGCATCACTGCCTCACTGGTGAACACTTTCCCCAGTATTGTATCTTTCCTTAGATACTTCGGTTCCAACCCGGGGTTAGAAACCGGCACTACGGTCCAAGCACCATCACCCACGAGGGTGTCCATGCCTGTCGAACCGATACTACCCAACATGGCCACATCCGGCTCCACAACTGCCTCTTCCTCTCTCCTAAGCCCCTTGCTTCGGACCAGCACGTCACACGTCTGTCCGGGAGGAATCTTTACAGTTTGGACCACCGTTGCCACTGTAGACACTTGTCGGAGCACACATTGCTCTACCGCACGGTACGGGTCCTCTATCAGGAGTACCCCTGTACCAGGATTCAGGACCGCGTCATACAACGCCGAAAAATCCAATCCCAGTATACCGTCGTCTGCAATATCCGCAATGGTGGGAGAAGCCACATACTCCTTCCCCCCAATTCGGAGCGGTATGAACGCGCGCCCATACGTCTGCATACTTGACCCATCGGCCGAACAGGCGTTTACCCTCGTTTTGAAGTTATCACGACTATCCGGCATAAGAGCATAGAAGTTAGAGGAGATAAAGGAGTGGCTAGCTCCCGTATCTACTAAAAATTCGCCCGCTCTACCGGCCACAGTAACAGACACATACCACCGCCTCCCCCCCAGCGGAGACGGGTTTACAGTGAAGCGTTTAAAATCCTTCGGAGCAGCCAAATCAAGGCCATGTTTCTTCAAATGGTCGAAACATGGATGATCCGGGGAAAGCTGGGTACTCCCTACCCACACGGTGTCTGTGACAGCCGCAACTTCCTCGTTCCTATCCGTAATGGGCCTCCCTGCCTCATTGCCGGGCAACTGTTGGACTGGAATGTTAACCAGGCCGGCATCCGAGCCCCTCAAGCTCGAAGCCACCCCTGATTCCCTTCCCGCCTTCGGAATTTCACTAGGCTCTACCTCTCTGGTATGTTGGCGTACTTCATATACAGGGGTCGTCCGCTCGCCTTCTCGGACTACCCCCTCTAGTTTCCCTCCTTACCGGGAACTTTCGGAGTCGGAGCCGTACACTCCACAGCAAAGTGACCGATCTCCAGGCACCTATAGCACTTGGCGGTCCGCCGATTGATCTTCCTCCGGTTAGGCTGTGTAGCCCCCTGAATGGAAGTCGTCATCTTCTCAAACAGCGCTGTGAAAAACGCTGCGTCCATTATCGGAGCTTTTGGATCCGATGATTCCTTCTTCGGAGGAGGGTTTCCACCCCCTTCCGGCTTCCTATTCTTCCACGGCGGTTTAGAGGAATTCCCATTCCTCTTAAACTGAGCTGCAGAAGCTATCGCCCCCTCTTCCTCACTGCTCGAACCATCAGACTGCTCCGGGGAACATTCTATAATGGCCGAGGCCCGGGTGGGCATCCGGTCCCCCAACAGTGACTTCTTGAGAGCATGTATGTCGATGGCCTTAAAAAGGTCATCTAATGACGTATCTGCTCTCCACATATCATACACGACTTGTTGTATTTCTGGATCTCTCAGTCCAGCGACGAACTGAGAGAACAATTCCTTAGAGAATAAGGCATCATGGATTCCTGAAGCTGGATGTACCTTCTTCAGGAGTCTCATCAGTGCAAGTCCGAAAACCCTCGGGGCCTCGTTCTTGCCTTGCACTCGCTTCTTAAAAGCGACCATCGGATCAATCCGAGCGGAGTCTCCGTATAGGATAGTTCCGATCTCTACCAGTTGTTTGAAAGTGCCGCGAGGTCCGCATTCATCTTTCCACTGCTCCACGGCCATCAGGCCATCTCCCATGCGCAATCCCTTACAGAAGTACGGAATTGCATCCTGTTGATCCCACCCACTGAGGTTGATATCCTCAACGGTGGCTCCCAACCAATCTTCCCAAGAGTTCTTCTGCCAGTAGGGAAAAGGCTCGCTAGCAATACGTCTAGCAGCGTTGGATGACCCCCTAATTTTAGAGGTTATCGCCAGGCATTTAGAAATGGAAGCCGAGGCGTCCTTTTCTGTACCCACATTGTGCAATCCGATCCCAGCAATTGCTGGGTTTGTATCGTACAACTCTTGCAATTCTGTACTCAGAATTGTTCTCCTCGGAGCCCTCCTAGGACTCTTTGCGCCAGGAGTCGTCCCCGGAGTAGCGCCTCTGGTAGGCAAGCTATTCTGTCTCTCCAGATAGGCCTGGTAGGTACCATACGACACCAAATCCTTAGTGGGGTCCACACCCTGACTGAACCACCAATTTTTCTCCTGATCAGTCATATACTGACACTGCTGGGCCAGAGCAAGCAATCGCTGATGCGCCGCCTTCTCTTTTTCCAGTTCCTTGGCCTGTCTCTCAGCCTCCTCTTCCTGCTGTGCCTCCGCCAATTTAGCTTTCGCAGCTTCACCGGCCGCTCGGAGCCCTTCTTGTCGAGCTCTCAAAACCGCCGCCTCCTGCTCCGCTAATTCCTCAGCGAGGGCTGCATTTTCCTTCATGCGTTTCTGTTGCTGCTCAAGAGCAGCCTGCTGTTTGCGATACACATCTCGCCTTTCCAATTCCAAGTTCTTCTGTTCATGGAACAGTATGTTTGCTTGGCATTCTCGCCATTGCGACAAACTCGAGGGAGTTAAGTCGGTCTTGGCCGCCTTATCTTGTTCGGCTGCTTTCTTCAAGCGTTCCGAATCCAGTTGCTGCTCATCCAGTTTCAACTGAGAACGTGGACTCCGCACCAACTCCGATAACGACCTTCCCCTGCCCGCCGGGTTTACACCTGTCGGAGCCGAAAAGACCTGCTTCGGAATTGGACGGATACCACTGATACCCACCCTTGGTGAGTAATCACTCGCCCTACCTCTACCTCTTGCCCGGCCCACCTGTAGTGGTCGTCCTGGCGTTGAAGTAGACAAGGCACCTTCTACAGTCATCCCACGTCCCATAGGAAGATTTGGGGTGTCCGTAAAACTCATGTAACGAGGACCTTTCGGACTGTCACTATCAGCGGAAGCGTATGAGGTACTGCTATCCTGCATACTCTCCCTAGTCTCTGACAAAAACTGCTGCAAAGCACTTCTTTTTGCCTTCAGAATGTCGCATTCTGACACTAGGCTTCGGCGAACATCCCGTAAGTCTTCAGTGTCCCGAACAAGTTCTGATCGGGTCCCTTCTGCTTCATGGATGACGGCATCTCGGGCCGCACAAATCTGATTCAGCTCCGTGTTTGCCTGGGCAAATTCGGAACGGACTCCCTGTAGATCAGCCTGTTTCTGATCGAACTCCACACGGACCCTGCTAAGGGATTGCACCAGCTTTTCGTTTTCCTCCAACAAAGTTGAAAGCCTTGCGTCTTTCTCCTTGATTTTGGAAGCTCTATGTGTGACTGCACCCTCCAATGCAATCAGACTGTTTTTCCATTCATTCGACTGTTTCTGAATGGACAACAACTCCATTTGAGCCATTTGCACACGCTCCTGTACCCTGGCCTCTCTCATGTCGTCGAAACGACGTTCCTCCAAGATGGTAGCCCTCCGTGGATTCGGAGCGGCTGATCTTGACCCACCAATGTTGAACATTGACAGGCTCATTTCTTCTAATGAGCGATTCATTACTTCGGGACCTCTGAATCCCACAAACGCGCTTGTTCCGGATGGAACATTCGCACTCCTGGGGGTATCTGCCTCATTGGCGGCATCTAACCCCTCCGGTGATAAGGCTGGCGCCTCATCGGGAGACCTCGCTGCTCCGTCCAGAGCAGGAGGTCTGTGCTACTGCACAGGCTAACCTGCGTTTCACTCAGAACTGGTCACGGCACCAGTGTAATAAACGATACTTTGTTTCTCTATGATATTGGTAGAGTATCAATTAAAGAACAAAGTCGACACAGTTCGGATCAAGTGTTACAGGTTGCAAATCGGGTTTATTCAGAAAACCTAGACAAGCAGTATCTATGTGTGCGAACTCCCTATAGAGTTCGGAACGGGTCAGTAGGCTAATCAGCCGTAATGATCACGGGGTCTCCTCACCAGCGTGGCTCAGAGTAACCGACGAGTACCGTCAGATGCTGGGTATATATAGGCAGCCAGCCTGCGCGCGCACACGCAGACCGGAAGCCTATAGCGACCTCTGTCCATACCCCAAGCCCGGGGTAGGTGTCGCCACCTACCGTCGGACTGAAGGGTTCGGACTGAGCTCGCAACACAGCATCCAACAGCACTCGTCATATAACAAACCCGTATAACCCTAGCCCCTACACTAATAACATGCACAGCACACTGAAGCACAATACGGTTCCCTCAGAGGGTTAACTACAGGTCTGGTGAACATGAGCTGTGTTTAACCTGAGGCTAATGTAGCTTTACTGCTGTGTTACTAGTTTGTAACTACTGTATTACATCCATTCTGATCACCTGACTGCTCCAGTTACCCTTGGCTATATAAATCCAATTTTTGCTGATGCCAGCACCTCTGGTGTGTACGAGCTAGGTGTCCCTCCCCAAGGTCAATATGTGGTAATTCTATAACCCTGTTTACTTAATCATAATGTATTGATACAGTCAGCATCTACTGGGAAATTGTTACTGTGTTTGATTTAATAGGCTACACAATTATGAATTATGATAACCTTGCCCATGTGTTCCGGCTCATACCTTTGTATTTAGCAGATCCGGTCCAGAAAAGTAACAGTAATAGATAATAGCCCTCACAAGCTATGCCACGTACAGAATAGCCACTAACAGCTTCTGATTGGATGTAGTACTTGACGGGGCTGGTTAAGTGGGAATTGCAGTCTACAATACTAGATCGCTCATCATCACTTCTGTAAAATGCCATTTTTATCATGCCATACTTAAATCCCTGATATCCTGAGGATATTGACTCACGATCCCCATTAACAGACTGGAACAAATCTGTAAAATTGGCTGCTCCTGTTGTAGTAACCCTTTGATGACTAGAATATGCACTCTAAGGCTTACTCATTGGTTGTCAAGATTCACCATGCATTGCTGCCGAGTGACTTGCCATTTCTGCATTGATACATCAACCTCATAGGGTTGGCATGCTGTATGCTTGCAGCATTGCACCATTAGTCACCATTCATGTACCTTGACAGCAAAATGGCATAGTGCATTAGCACAATAGAGCCTTTAATGGGTTGCTGAGAAGGTTCAACAAAATTCATGAATTCAATTCAGTGTGAATGAAGCTATCAGAGGATATCTGTCTGGAAACCAACATCTGGAAATGTATTCCATTAAGCAATGAGTACTTCATCAGGTTTCATGAGGCTTATTGGATGTTATCCAGTTCATTTAGGATTGGGTTGCTAACTTCTCAACAGGGTTGCTGCCTGATTTATCTGGAAAGCACCCATTCATCTAGATCAAAAAGTGATAAACTGTCGGTATTAGTCAACACAGAGAAAAGAAACAGCGACAAAAGGGAATCCAGGTTGCCTCCAGTATGACTCCCCTCTCCGGGGGCCCCAGGTCACCTAAGGGAGCCTAAGTGACTCTCTGGCTGACCTAAGGGAGTCACCTGGTGGAGTCACATAGCTCTCTGGGTCATATGACTCCCCCATGTGACTCCCAGAGGTCAGCTCCCTTTGGCGACCTGGGCTCTCCTAAAGAGGGGAATCATTCTGGAGGCAACCTGGACTCCCTTTTGACGCTGTTTCTTCTCTCTGTGAATGTATATTAAGGACTTCAACGTAGCAGTCATGACCAGCACCAGAAATATCCTCTTCTTTTAACTAATGATAATACTGCAATTGTCAGTAAAGAGCACCTAGCCAATTGAGCTAGCCATTTACACCAATACATTAACATAACCGTAAATACAATAGACCCCCTACCGTGTTCTTATGCTCTCTGTTACAATACATAGTCAGGTGCAACTTGTCTGCAGCTCATGTAGCAGAGATAAGACAGGACTCTGTGGGGTAGGTAACGAGCTAAGTGCTGCGGCGGTCCTATCAGCCAGCCCTAATGCAGCCCCCTCCACACGGGGTGTTAGGTTGATTAGTGGCTGAACGGCAGTGCTAGATTGGGTGGTAGTGTAGATTATTGAGTTGATACCAACATTATCAGCTTATGTAGTTGATAACAACATTACTAGTGGCTGTAACTGATATCAAAAAGACAAATAATACACAGATGGTACAGAGCGGTTTGAGGTTTAAGCTGCTCTATGAGCTGCTCTGTGAGCCAATGCGGCTCTAAAGCTCAAAAAACACCTTAATATAACTAAATGTGGAAGAATGGCACATACACATCAGGTACAGAGCAGGTGGTGTGAGCTATAACCTGCTGTATGAGCCGCTCTAAATTGATGTGCTGCTCTAAAAGCGATTTATGCATTCCATGTGTTATCCTTGAAATCCTGAAAATGTGATAAAGCATTCAGTACTGCTGTGCTTAAAGGGATGCGAGAGAGCTGCTACATCAATCTCCTGCTGTGTGCTATGTGATCTTTAATATGACTTGGAGAGATGCCCTTATCTTCGTGAACAAGGTAGCCTTGTAATACAACAGCTTCATTATTGTTATAAATAGATGATATGAGAACCATTGTCCCCTTACCACACCCAGTAATTAGTATCATATCTAATCTTCTAAGGTAAATGTCATTGTATCCTTTGAATCTTGAAATTTGCAAATCAGCGTCTTCCTTTGTTTATCGTTTCAATGTATCAACATCTGAAGGTAATCATATCATTTGATATTCCAATATACTAAACAACTTCTTCCATCGTATAATGATTTAAATGCATACATCAGCATATTAATTTTCAAGTAGGATTTCACTTAAATGGTTATTTGTTATACATATACGGATCAACACGTACTGCTTGCCAGTAAATCATATGACGTTGATAGTTATCATTGAAAGGTAGTACAGTATGTTACTTTTAGGTAAGATTTGAAAAATGCAATGTTCCACATGCTGCTCAATCTGCCACTTCATCCTATCAGATATCTATACTTACACTGAAAACATCAGAGTCATCATTTTGACAAAATTGACAACCTTAGGTAATCACAATGATGAGCTAAAGTTGTTACATCTGATGCATTCAGACCAGAATCGTCATGATGGCGACCTTGAGTCCTCACATTGATTGGGTTGTCAGAAAGACTACTGTTAGGTTGTCCCAAGGACTACCCATGTTAGTGCACATTAGGGCATGTATGGGCACATGACTGACACCCAGTGTTCATTGAATGACGTTTCTGCATTCTTCTTTTTACCATGAGCCATAAACTGGTGATAGGGAGCAGAGTGGTCACCTTTGAAGCCATCATTCCCACCCATTGGCAACTTATTTATAACAAGTAATACTTCTTAGTTTCAATCAGGAGTACACAAAATCTCGGAAAGGGATGCCTCTGGTTAAGAGATGAACTTATTAGAGACTAGAGTCATACACCATTCTCCAGAGGACAGTACTGCCACCTGCCATTATTCATTATGACAACCAAGGTCGTCACTACAGATGAAGCTCCATTCCTCTGGATTTCCAGTGTAGTGGTAGTATTTATCACAAACATTATCAATATTGACTTCAGTACAGCAGCTATCTATACTCAGTGACAGTATGTAATACACAAAATATTTATATTGACTATAGCACATCAGATCTCTGAGCCCCATATAACCTGTCCACATATCTTCCCAGTGAATCGTATCATGTTACTATTTGAGACTGATCACTGCAAAATATTTCATTCTACCCTATGGCACAAATAGCATAGAGTAATGTAAAACATTGTGCAGCGTGATGAACTGCTGCAATATCCATAAATACAGATGGTCCCTGATGAGGAGGGCTCTAGTATTTCGCTGTGTGAGGTGTGAGGAGGGTTATAAACATTGGCTGCATCCCCGACAGCCCACTGCTGGACAAGGGCCACCAACACCAGGGCTGGCTGGCCACTATGGCTGACCACCCTATACTTTACAGACAACTAGTCACAGCTAGTGTCCACCTGGATACAGAGCCTGACCAGACTACCACACAGACGATATAGGTGTTTATCTTTCGGATGAAATAGTCGAGATCCCTCATCCTCGTGCAATACTGGCTATATGGGCTCCTCCGGGTCGGCGATCCACAGAAGCTCAGTTCCAGCTGAAAAAGAAACATAGCTTCCATGTTTAGGCATAATTACATCAAAACGATGGATTTGTGAAGAATAATCTTATATCTTTGGTTAGAACTTACACCAAATCACCCTATGCAATAGTTGTGTGATGGAAAACCTCTGCGGACCTGTAGAATATGGTACATAACCTCTGAGGCGCAGCCGAAGAGGTTATGGTCCATATTCTAGGAGGTTTTCTCACTTATACTCCACCCTCCATCCATAGTAGATCAAGAAAATGATATATATTCATCTTTTGATAAGGAATATACATGATTTTAGAAATTCGTTTTAATTTGGATAATCTGGTGTTCGAACCCACACATCACTTCCCCATGAGCTAACATGATTAATTATCTAAAGCAACACACAACTTTGCAAGTTACCTGGTGGCCAAACGGATAGGGCACAGGGTAATGTAACCTAAGGGTCCCCGGTTCTAATCACGTCCTGGTCACCATTATACATTTTATAATTTGAGATCATTTAAAATGTCAAATCATTGTTCATCAAGTTTGGAAAAGAGAAGTGAAAAAATGGTAAGAAATACAGATAGTCCTAATCTCCCATGATATCAATGCATTATAGCAATCGTGATCTCTTCCCTCAATAAAATAGTGAAAATAGTTCTATATTTCCACCAGGTATTCCTGTGCTAACCTCTTTACATGGCAACCTAAGTAGGAGGTCTGAGTGTATACCTTACAGCCTGGGCACTATAGTATAGTGGTCATATCTTTGAACTTGCAAGCAGAAGGTCTTGGGTTCAAATCACCATAAGGCCAAACACATTTTTAGGCAATGATATCTTATGAGTAGCACAATAGAAAAGTAACCAGAAGTAATTATGAGTTCCTTCACACAGGTGTTCCTCTGTGGCCTACCTGTTAGGGCATAGTTCATCAGATTGGAGGATTTACCAGCCAAGATTCGAATCCACTAAAGGCAGGGTTTTAAAAGAGAAACCATCCCCATAACCTCTTCCCAGACTTGATCTAGTTCATATAACCTCCTGAGGAGGTTATACACATAACCTCCTGAGGAGGTTATGTGAACTAGGTCACTTTCCTCAGGCGGTTAAACATCACAAAGGGGTCTGAGAGAGGAGAATATGCCATATGACCTACAGTAAGAACGATAGACCAAACACCCAGGCGGAGTAAAAGTTTATATTAGCCGTTGTTATCAATAGTGATGGGATGGGGACTTGCATTATACTCATACATATGATCCAATAGGGCTAGGGTTTGTGTCCCTTGATTTCAAAGTTATCTAAATGATATTCCTTTCTTGCTTTCGTACATGGTGATCTGCAGCGACATTTCTAGAAATCTCAGATCGACTGATCATCTTCATTCCCTGTTTCATATCCAAGCAGTGTTCTTTTCTGTTATGACTTTAAGTAGGCTATTGTGTTGTGTGCTCCCCATTGAGATCATATTTTTTACATGTGATATCTTACAGTCAAAAGGAATTGTCATCTCCATTAGCTAGTGCATAACAATGCATGCAGACATCATGTAACATCAAAATGTTGTATATAAATAATATACTATATATGAATAACAAGGGCTACTTCTGGGGATTATAAACATTGTCACTCACAATCAAAATACATGCACCCACAAAAGGGTCACAATGATGACTTGAGTGTAGCTCACAAATTGTATGTATAATAATGATTGAGAAACATCCAAGCCACAAGAGGGTCTCACGGGCTTTGGATAAAACCTATGACTCTCTCATTTTTTATTCCTCTTTGGTATAACTCCAGGCTCCACTATTCTAAAATGAGCTCCAGGGCTGGAGTCGTAGTAAAAAGGTTAATGAGTACCTGTCTCATATTAGCATTCTGTTAAGCAGGAATAAATTGATTAGCGCCCGATTGCTTACATGGGGTGACATTACACCAGCCTTAGGGTCCTAAATCAACCTGTTAATCAGCAGCACTCCTCAGCTGGTTCTTATCTGTTACAATGTCAAATATAAAACTCTCCTCCATCAGTTGCCAATTAATACAATCAAACACAGATCCACACATACTTGGACCCCTCATGTTCCAGCCAATGTCACTCAGAAAACACTCACTCATTGAGAGTGCCAACACTACTTCCATAAAACCCCAATATTTCCCACTGCATGAAGGATGATGCTTCGGCTGACCAGCTCCTAACCTGACAGAGTATAGTGAGGCCTGTGGCTGGGGTTGTAGGGGGAATGGGGGAGTGCATAGTCTACACTACAACCATTTAATGAAATTACAGATGAAATTATGTCCTTTGGTAATGCTTTGTAAAGCAGCAACCTCATTGTTAGAAATAGGTATCAGCACCAACATGACCAGCATACCTTCAGGACCCATCTAGTGCTTGAAGGTTTCCGCTCTGGTTAATTCCTTTTCTAACACTGCTTAAGACGCATTACAGCAAGAACCATAGGATGTTGTGAATAGCTCCATATGCACTACCCAGCCTAGTTACACCTTGCACCTCTGTACCTCAATAGTCTGTGGCTGTAGAATGTTATGCTGTTGAGCCGACACACATTCCAAATGAAGCTACTTCCGGGAAAATACTGGCATTGTCCAACATGGATGGATGCTGAAATTTGAACAGATGGTCACAATACAAATGAAAAAAATTAAGGTTGTCCCAAAAAGGGGATGGTTGGGCGCTTAGATCCAATGCTGACTATGGAGATATCACCCTAACACACAGTAACAGATCTCGTTCTTAGCCTCTGCGGTTTGTGAGAGATGACTACAGTCGCAGCTTGTTGATGAGCAAATGAAGTTATGGGTGTCAGAGTGGGGGAGTTAAGTGCTGAGAGACAATGGTGTCTTGGGAGTTGTTGCAAACAGTGAGGCGATAACACAGGATCCCAATACAAATATGCGGTCTCATTTTGGATGTCATAGTGCGTCCCTCGGGATCCAGGGCTTCAGCCACGGTCATGCCAGAGGGTGGTAAATAGGGTAGAAGCTCATTCACCCACAGGAGAGGGGCATCTGAGGTCAGCAGTCTGAGATTGGCTTTCTGCATGTAAGGGTTACACTCTACCACTGCCATTTTAGTAGGCGTTTCCCTAACCCTAGATGGGTAACAAGGTGCCTTAATGCCAGTTTGTCACTGATACTGCATTTCTGTATTTTACCATGCCTTCTGGGTCATTTTATGCCCAAATGGAGTTATTACCTACTGGGTCTGCAGGGTTCAGATTTATGCCTTGAGGCATCATACCAACCTGAAAGGGTAAATGAAACCGATTATTATTATGGGACACAGAAGTGCCATTTGCTCAAACAGGGAACCATGTATTTTGCAGCATAATAAATAACAGAGCGGGTTTTCCACAGTGCTTTGTTGATGTTTTGAATCAAAGGTAAATATGAACAAAAAGGAGCGCTTGGTTTAGTATGCTCACTAATTATTTCAATTGTTGAACTTGGCACACCACTCTGCCTATGGTCATAAGAAATACAGCCTTGTGAAGTAGCCCAGTTGACAAACAGAAACTGGTGCACCGTTGTCTATTTTCTGCATAGTACCCAGAATGCTTTGTTAGCCAAATTGGTTTCCTGTCACCCTGTGATACATCATTGGTGCATCACAGGATATGTATTGACTTTTTATTTTGACTTGAGAATTTAAAAGATTACTTGAGCCCTAGTGACAGGATAATTCTAACATTTGACATGCAACTTTCTTAGGACTGATAGGGTGCATGGGAAGCTACCCCTATTCTATTTTTGCCATCAGGACCTTTACCGAATAGTGCAATGAGTCCAAGCAGGGTTCAGGGACAAGGAGAGAGTGTCTTGGCAGAAAGACACCCACAAACAACTCCCTGGGCACCACCTTGGTCTCCTCGTCTGTCTCCTCCATCACGCATCCATCCCGGTAGTACAGGGTCATGGTCGGGTCCTGGGGGGGCAGCATTAGCTCCATGTGACCTGAAAGTAATGTTGGGTAACAGAGTCTGTATAGGACTGACCATATATTTCCTTCAATTGCATCTCAGCACACGCAGTTCTGGCAATCTCTCACCAGAAGAGGGCATAGTGTATCAAAAAGCCATGTCAGCCTTTAACGGGTAGAGCTGGTAAGAAACTGCAAAGTTGTCACTGTGGGAGAGGACAGTTGGCCAAGATGGCCTGATGGAGCTCCCTATGCTCCCTACCCTGACTACCAACCCATGCCCCACACCTCTACCACTGTAGCCACCCGCAGCTCTTCGGTCTGCCTCCGAGATCATGGTCACGGCATCTACCCATCCACTGATTGGCTGGTAACGACTTCCTGCAGTCACTTCCAGACGAGTAATTGCTGCAGCTATATCATCACCTGGCCTTGCCTCACTCTCATCCCTGACCTTAGGGACCTATCTTGGAAGTATCCACAGAGGGTCAATTGTATTGGTCAAATGCCATTTATCTATTCAGATTTCTTTGATATACAAGTAGAAAAGGCCAGGACCCTAAACTAATGAATAATTATAACTCAACATTCTAACATGCTAGATTGGATACTTTTTGTTTACATTATCAGGAGCACAGAACAATATCTCCCCCACTTGGTCCAAAGTTACCCACAGCTGGGTCACTAAGTACGGCTCTGTTTTATGGTACTTGCTGATTCATAAATGAACAAAAACACATGTTATGAACTAAACATTAATTCATGGATTCAATCTCACCAACCTTTACTTACTTCCCACATCTCATTGTCATCCACCGTCAATCTTCTCCAAGATGTTCCGATTGATAAACAGCAATAATTCAGCAAGAAATATGATTCAAATAACCTTTTCCAGTGCAATTTGATGATAAGCAACACAGATGGGATAGTGTGTTTTATTAATGTTGATCAGCCCCATCACCTCCCTTCCGATATGGGGGTACAATGCAACACAAAGAAAGGTGTTTCTCTGTGCCAGGTGTTTCTCTTTTACTTACAAGTTGTTGGCTTTAGTCTAGGCAATAGGGGGAAAAGATTGGCACTTCTGGCAGCAAGTATGAAAGTTTGTTTACAGGGGTTTTTCAACGTGCTGAATCCATTTTCTAAGTGGGAACATCATTTCCAAGATGAACAAACTTGGGCTTCCCATGGGTTCGGGAAGTGTCTGCCACCATTACCCTCATAGCTTGTATTGGCTGAAAATTCATATTGAGAATGCCAATCAATGTAAGCAAAGATGTACTAAAAAGGGCGCTGGGGCCACCTACTGCTACTTGGTGTAGTGCAACCATAATAGATCCAATATGGCTATCATATAAAGCATCATCAAATTTAATATAGTGTTCAGACTATTGCTTGTATCAATGCAGTTGACAGGGCAGGATAATAATATCTGTAGTAATAGAGAAGATCTAGTTTGGAAAATCAGTTTGTTGATATAATTTCAAAGGATAACCTGATCAAAATCCAAGATGGCTGCCCTCAATCTCATCAAAACTAATATCACTATATTCTTTGAACCCAGGAATGTATATTTAGCATTTGGAATTATGATTCGTAGAAGCTGATTAGAAGAGGAGATGATTTAGAAATATTCAGCGGCAGCCATCTTGAAATATGGCTGCCATCATGGCTACAGTCTATATCTACAACGTCCCTGTATTTATGATGTATTTCCATGGTCTCAAGGATGTGTAAGCCAACATTTAGGTTGTTTCCTGCAGTGTTTTTATCACCTGGTAATTTAACAGTGAGATTATGCATATACCTTCATTTTTGCATAAATTATGCTAATTAGGCCTTAATCAAAAATGGTAGAATTGATGATTCAGACTCTATGTGATAACTTTACATGGGCATCATCTAATCTGGGTGTTTTTGGAGCTTTGCCTCTTCTTTTGAAATAAATTTAAATTTTTCATGGAATTATTTAATTAATTAAATATTTTTATTTTCAAAGCCAATTTAGAAGTAGAAACACTTCTCGAAAATGATGTTTCCACTTAGAAATGGATTCAGCATGTTGAAAAACCCTTGTGAACAAACTTTCATGCTTGCTGCCAGAAGTGCCAATGTTGGTGCATATTTGCCCTATAATGACTACACTACTTGGCAAGAGGGAAAATTAATAACCTTAGAATAATACAAGTTCATAATGGATGCATTTTTATAGTCACTTAAGTCAGTAGTCTAAGTGAGCATACAGCTCTCTGCATATCCCAGCAGGCTACCAGTAAACCATTAGCGCATAGTTTCTGGTGGGCCAGAGAGAGAAAGTCAATAGGGAACTATAGATAATCCAACGCAAGGACAGAAATCATGCAGGCCTTCACATGCAGGTGAGTAAGCGTGGATATAATTAAAAGGGCAGTAGACCTAGGGTATAGGGTAAGGGGATATTGTATGACATGTAACCTACACTCAATTAGACATAGCGGCACAAAGGGTAGTATCATAGTTAGTCACCCATAGCTGCCACCCACATACAGCAAGTAGTCGCTACAGCATGAAGGCCTCACTCATGATGCATGGTCGTGCCAGGACTCATCAAACAAGGGTGCTGATGGTGTCAAGTTCACTAAGAATCCTGCCACAACTAGGTAAGGTTTCTCAAGGTAGCTAGCCAACTACAACCTCTGCCACAATAGGGTAATATTAGGTCCCTAGTCCTACTGGCCACAACTAGGTAAAGGTCATGTTTGCACCTAGTTTGTTCTTGCTGCCACAGCTAGGTAAGGGTCCTGATAATGCCTACTCCTTCCAAGCCCCATGACACAACTAGGTAAGAGTCACTAATGCAGCTAGTCTTTCTTAGCACTCTGCCACAACTAGTTAAGGGTCATGATTGCACCTGGTCTTTCGTAGCCCCCTCATCCTGTCACAAGGATACTGTGATATATGAGAAGGGGGCATTTTCAAATCAGGTTGGGTTGGCTAAGCAATTAAAATTTAGTTGTGGGGGAGGCCCGTTGATGACCCTGAGACTGTCTGAGACTATCATCCTTTATATGTGCAAGGGTAGAGGCACCTGAAACTATCATCCTTTTGGGGCATCCAAGGAGGTGGGACGGACAGATAACCTTCACTAAAGGTTAATTACATGGGGATAATGACATAAGGGATCTGCACCATACAACATGATAGACCCTATAACTCAGGATACACCCCCGGGGTATTAGGTTTGACAGGGGGCAGCGGCAGGAAGGGTAAATGAATACCATGTACGATTTTTATCTGAATCTCCCATTCACTTACATCCTTCTATCCAAGATTGCAGATACTCCACAATTTGCATTCTGTGTTGCAGTGTAATTAGTTGCATGTACTCCTAATGGACTAGACTGATAGGAACCAGTGTAAGCTAGATGAGGCAGATTAAAGCTTAAGCACCTACTTTCCCAAGTATTCTGTAGCAAGAGGGTGTCATACAAGGCAGTCAATGACCCCTCAGTATGGGGTACGTCCTTGATAGCTCTCCTAGATGCGTGGCGAAACGTTCAGTGTGCAATCTTAATCTTATCTTAAACTATCTTAATCCTATCTTAGACTATCTCAAAAGTACTACTAAGCAAATTAACAGGGCACCACTGGTAGTAGAACGTCTACATAGTCAATTGTAGGATAGGCTAGTTAACTAGCATGCAACCCCCTTTTTTTTCTTCCTTTTCTTTTCTTATAGATGTTTATGTCGTCTCATCTTGGTGTAGGGTAGATAAAAGCAAACCTCAGGTAGCATAGTTTGGGTATGTGATACTAGGTGGCAGGTACAAGGGGAGCTATCAGATTATGTATTTAGATTTAAGATTGTAGGTCTGAACGTTTGTCCTTACACCCAGGAGAGCCATCACGTATTTGCCAGTATGGGTTCAGCCATCTGTAGCAACAGCATCAAATGTATGATAGATGCCCTATGAACCTTACAGCTATGCAATGAGTTACAGAAGATTCCTTAGTATGATCCTGATTTGAGGGAGCATTCTAACATACCACCACAAGAATCCATGCAGATTAATTGAAATAACAGCCACAGAGCTCTTGGACAATCAATTTAAATCACAGTTAAGATATTATGCAGATATCTCAAGTAACACTATTGGAGCAGTGGAATCCTAATCATTTGAATCACAAAAGAAATTTCAAACTCCTCCTATGATTGAGTATGCTCATCAATTTCTTAATGGCATTTGAACCCCCCCCCCTAACAGAGCTATAGTCATCAAACATACGTCATCCATCTATACACTAATTTGATTATAAGAATTCTATAGCATATCTCTAGGGGGTAATCTTTCTAGCAGATTAATCCATTGCATGATTTCTTGGAACCAGAGATCTGCAAGCCCACATGGAGCAGGAAGCCGTTAAACCTCTAACGGTGCTGACAGACCAATCACCAAGTGTGGTATTACCGTCACACACAATGTGTCCTGGTGACAGATTAGAGCTCAGTGAGACATCTACAGAGCCATGAGGGACTCTGTGTGTGGTCAGAGGCGAAAGGGCAGAAGCGAAGCAGGTAGATGCATAACTTCTCCTAGTATTGAATCTGACCAAAAACCATGCAGCAGTGAGTTACCACCTTGCTTCTCTCAATGCCCCTCACCTCTCTGAGACAGGGTCAGGAGCTTATTGGCAGCTTGTGGTACAAGATGAGTTATCATTGATTCTCCTCATGGATGTGTTTTATAACCAATGTGCCAATGTTTCATATACTTTCATGTCATTAATAGCCTCTGGTAAAGTATAGTTATAAAATAAACGTGATCATTTATTTCATAAAATTACAACCTACATCTCAGACCATTGACATACTATAAATTGGTAAGAATGATGGTTGAAATGACAAAACACCATATATAACCCCCTTCTGTAGCCATGTTTGGACGGCCTATTGATGCCCATGTGGTGTGAGTGACTGTGGGGCAGGGGGTTGTGTGGGATGTGGGTTATTAGGGGGCTGGTTGGATCCACAATAGGGCCTGTGTCAGCCTGACGCTGCATGCTTCAAGACTGCTGTGTACAGGACAGGGTAAAGCCCTATGGACACTGGGGAGTGTGATGAAAGAAACAGATAGGGATGATACACAGGGAATGTCACTACAAGGGTGTTCCTGAGAAAAGGATCAGCACTCTTTGTAGGATGCCGGCAATATGGCGAGGAAGAAACCATCCTGTAAAAAATATGTTGTTTTATCTATCCATAAATTAAACCAGAACCATGATGATAAATATCTAATGCAATGCATTTGTATGGGGTATGACGTTTTACAGAAACCATGTGTCAGGAGTACCACTTAGGCTTGGTTTCTTTACTCTTACTAATATACTTTCAGTTATTATCCACACAATGGCCTTGCAGTCATGAGGCAGACAGTGAGACATATGTAGACATTGGGATATCTTCGCTGTCTGTGTATTGATACAACATCTCCCCTTCTTCACTCCAGCCCCTGACTAATGGGATCCTTGTCTGAGTATCTGTTGTTGACATTCTTCTAGTTTCTCCTGCCAAGGTCTTCTCGAGCCATGTGAGGTCCTGACTGTACCATACGTGTCCCTTTTCCAGGAAACATTTGACGCCAATTCAATAATATATTTTGACACAATCTGATGTTTTTACCTCATTCAAAAACAGAGCCCTTACATAGTCTTGATTTAAGCCATGATTGTACATTAAGATAAGTTATTAGAGTCCAATCCACCCTAGGCAAATATACACAGCCACACATAGTTGATGTGGACACTCAGACCTTTGTCTTCACCCACACAACCTTCACTATATCAGTCCCTCCACCCTCTAACGGCCGCATATTCCTTGAAAACATTATCCTCTTTATCTTCATGATGTATGAAATCATCATGCTGATCCTTCGGGAATATGGCAACTCTGCATAGTCGGCATGATGCTTTGACACAGGACTTGTGAGTTAATCATCAGCTGGGGTGCATCAGGTCATAACTAAAGCACTATACAACCCTTAAAGATGGTGTGTCAGCTAAATGTTTGGAGATTTTTTAGATTTATCATATTCCTATTGCATATCATGTTCTATACATATTCCCCAACTTATAAGCTGATTAGCATTATCTAAACATATTAAATTAGCACAAGCAGTGTCTTAATCTTTACTGTAGGTCGACACTAAAACTCCCCATGTGTTTATACTGCATGGCTCAGTGCTTTCTCTACCAGGCTAGTTTCCCCTGTACTCACCTGGGGGAGTGACTGAGTCAGTGAGGTGAATAGGCTATATTGTTAACTATCTCAAATCATGTATTTATAGACAAATATCTTGCAAATATTGGGTACTGTGTATTAGCTAAAATGACAATAGAACCGATGGCATCCCTTTTAAGGAAAAAGTTTGGGAAGTTTATTAGCTGATACACCATCTTTAAAGGGTTGACCCCTCTGTCTACACACCCAAACAGTCCCACACAGATCTACCTCCATGTTTCTGCTCTGAGCTGCAGACAGTTCTCTTTATACCAACACACAGTCAGCATCTCATACCCTTTTACCCACACCCATTAACAATGCCAGCAGTGTTAACCTACAACCACTCAGCTGTCACATAGTCCTAGTCTTCTACCCCTCCCCCCCCCCCCTGCCAAAACATGACAACACATCATCTAAGAGCTTCCTCTAGTTTCTGAATCTAGTTTTCCTGTCACTACTCTCTAACTTCTATCCTACCAGCTATTCCCTCCTGCTCATGATGTTGATTTCTAGAAATGCTGCAGTATACTCAACCATCTGTGTCATTAGTGCATATATACCTTGTGAAGTGTGACATATTACAGTATTTACGGGGTCTGAACTGATTATCGTTCATCACAAGTGTAGTCAATTTGTACTTTGTGCTCCGAGTTTGTAAATGAAAATTTAACATCTATTGGGGTGGGCTCACCATTGAGATTATAATTTGTAATATCTTTGATACGTTTTTGCAGTCCAAGGGAGCTTGTTACAGGCCTCAGCTTTTCCTGTTTAGGATTAGGCCTGCTAAGTAAATCCCCATTGGCCAGTGTGTAACAATGTACATACTTTATCAGACATCATGGAACATCAAGATTTATTGTAAGAAACCTCTAATATAAGCCTAACTCACATATAAGCTGCACCTAGACTTTACTATACCATAGCAGCAAAAAGCACCCTGACTGTTGGGTGATCCTATAAGCCGCACCCTTCATCTGACTCGCATACTAGCCGCAGCTTGTATGTGAGGTTTTACGGTAATTGAATATATATTGATAGGAGAGTCTAATTCAGGTGGTCAAACATTGTATCTCACAATCATAATACCCATAAAGGTTGACAATGATGAATCGACTGTAGCTCACAAATGGTTCAAGTATTTAGAATAATGAGAAACACCTAAGCCATGTGTTTTGGGTAACAATTGAATCAGCCAGTGTACACTCTTATCATTTATTGCTTTTTGGTATAACCCCAGGCACCACCCCTGTAAAAAAGGCTCTAGGGCTAGAGTCGTGGTAAAAAGGTTAATGAGTGCCTGTTTCATATTAGCATCCTATAAAGCAGTAATAAATTGATTAGCACCTGAGTGCTTACATGGGGCGACATAGCACCAGCCTCAAGGCCCTAAATCAACCTGTTGATCAGCAGTAGTGCTCAGCTGGTCCTAACATGTTACAATGTCAAATACAAAACTCTCTTCTATCAGTTGCCAATTGATAAAATCAAAGACAGATCTACACATACTTGGACCCCTCATGTTCCAGCTAATGCCACTCAGAAAAGACTCACTCATTGAGAGTGCCAACACTTCTTCTATAAAACCCCAATATTTCGCACCGCATGAAGCACGACGCCTCGACTGACCAGTTCCCAACCTGTGAGAGTATGTGAAGTCTGAGGTTGGGATTGGAGGGGGGAGGGGGGAGTACATAGACTGCACTTCAACCATTTAATTAAATTATAGATGAAATTATGTCCTTTTGTAATGCTTTACAAAGCAGCAACCTCATTGTTAGAGGTAGGTATCAGCACCAAAATGGGCAGCATACTGTCAAGACTTCCATCTAGTGGTTAAAGGTTTCTGCTCTGGATAATTCCTTTGCTAATAGTGTTTAAGGAGCATTACAGCAAAAACTCAAGGATGATGTGAATAGTTCCATACGCGATACCTAGGCTATATACGGGCGGCATAACTGATCCAATGTGCATTTTTTCAAGAAGCTACCAAACTTCCCACAGACATTGGCTAATATATATTGATCATTTCGCAAGAAATAGGAAACCTAGATCTGGCACAGGAAAAGTGTGGCAGCCATTTTTCAAAATGGCTGTAGTTGGGTTGGCCACTACTCTTCCGGATGGCGTAAGTATATATTTGCAATGTCTCTGTCTATTGCTACATAGAAATATAGCTAAGGTATGACGCTTATGATCTACAGAAACGTACTGAGTCAAGGTCAAGGTCATTTGCCAAAGTCAAAAGTCCCAAATATGGTAATTCTCAATGAGAAATCTGGTGTAAGATTGATTTCTGTGCAAAACTAACACTGGTTAATACATATGTAAATTCAATGTAATCAAGAGGCTGCTAGAGCTATTATGTAATGCAGGAGGCATACATTTTGCTTGATTATTCCAGTTTAATCAGGCCAATAGCTCAGTATGACAGTAATGCAATTGACTAGGAATAATCTAATGACAAATGATCATGTGGCTATAATGCATTATCAGCTACGATAGCAAGGAGGCAAGGGTAACAGGCAAGGGGCAGTATTACCGTAAGGGAAGGTGATATGGGCTAGGATATTTACAGTGTAGCTATACTCACATTGATTTCTTTAAGGTACATAGAGGCATCCATTGAATTGCATAAGCACTCAAGGAATTGCAAAGGCACCAATGGAATTGCATAGGCACCTATGGAATTGCATAGGCACTGATGTAATTACATAGGCACCCATGGAATTTCATTGGCATCAACAGAATTGCATAGGCACCAATGGAATTGCATAGGCAACCATGAAATTGAATAGGCATCAACAGAATTACATAGGCACCAATGGAATTGCATAGGCACCCATAGAATTGCACTTGCATAGGCATCAACAGAATTGCATAGGCACTAATGGAATTGCATAGGCACCTATGGTAATTCATAAGCATCAACATAATTACATAGGCACCAATGTCATTGCATAGGCACCAATGTCATTGCATAGGCACCCATGGAATTGTATAGGCACCCATGGAATTGCATAGGCATCAATAGAATTGCATATGCACCAATGTAATGGGGCGTCACGTACGTAGTTCCGCCGCAAGCCGCCAGATGGCGCCAATGTAGTATGAGTGTGGCGCCAGCCTGCCAGGTGGCGGCAGCTGTTGTTGACGGCAAGGCCGGCAAGATGGCGGCAAAAGGACGTATTATGATTGCTGGAGGGGTCAACATCGCTGGAAACACCCTAGAAGGAGCAGTTTCAAAAGACCAGAGATTGAGGAATGGATCGTTGAACAAGGTATGTTTCATTCGTAAATTGTGGGAAGTTGTATCTTTCTCTGAATCACATCTGATTACTGTTTTACATGATTAAAGTCAAGTGTCCCACAGCCTGGCACGGGCACACACTGACAGACACTCATCACACTGTGAGTGTGACACTATGTCTATGACTGTCACTCTGATAGAGACAGAGTCAGTGACACTCGATCACAGTCACACAGTGATAGAGACTAAGTGAGAGCGACCCTCAATTTTGAGTCTTACTCCGATCTGACTCAGTCAATGATTGGTAGGCCTACTTCTTCATGTTGTAAAAGCTAAGATGACAGGCGGGGGGGGGGGGGGGGTATAGGCCTATAGGCTTTAGTTAAATAGCATCTGTGTCACTACTACAGTCTACAGCCTATTGGCTGTGCGAGTTGACAGATCAGGTAGCATAACTACAGTTGCAAGACAAACTGTCACAAAGCTGCTAAATTGCTAATCCCTACCCAGGGAGTGATTATTTTTAATAACAGGGGTGAGGGGGGGGGGGGTGGCCAAAATTCAACCCCTTCACAGGGGAGGGGGGAGGGTGGTAAAAAAAAAGATTTAAAAAAAGTGACGGCGGAGCCCACAGACCACAAGCCAAGGTGAAATGGGAATCAAAATAATTCGTGGCCCAAGAATCTAGAGGCATAATCTTATAGTAGCCACCATTTCTGTTGTCAGTAGGCCGTAGGCCTAGGCCTATCCATATATTTCTCCTGTCATTTGCCATCAAGGGAAAGGTCATTTTTTAACATTGAGGGGTGATGGATTTTCAACAAACGGGCCAATATATTTTCAGTCACCCTGCCCCAAGAAGGATTCAAATTGATCCGCTATACTAGTAATAAATGTGCTGCCTCGTTTTGAAGGCCTCCTGGTATATAGACATTATTGCCGAACTGACATCGTCACATCAGCTTTTGCCGATGTTTTATCCGATGTGAGGGCCGGCCATGATCTCAGCTTTCTAAAAGTGAAAGAATTTTTCAGATAGTCCTATTAGAAGCAAAGTTATGGCCAAGTTACCATATCAATTAATTTACACATTTTTCAAAACATTCAATTTGTATATTTCAACAAAATTGATTTTTAAATGACCTTTATGACATCAATACCCAGCGGTAGTTTGAGGTGGCCTGTGTATGATCTCGCTACAAAGGCCACATTGGCCTGTGTGCACAAAATTCTTACTTCTTTAAACTAATGGTATGTAATACATGTACACCAGTGACCAGGGTGCTGTTTCTTCACGAATTTGCGGACGTCCGCAAATTTGCGGATGTCTGAAAATTTGCGGATGTCCGCAATACACATTCCATATATTTGTGGAGAAAATGAAAATAATGAATATAATCGTTTTTTGGTACTTAAGCATACAAATACCAACCCACCAAGAGGCTCCCCCCTGTAAAGCACAAATATATGAAATCTAAATGTCATGACTCGTCAAATTCCTACTATCCAATCAGCAAATAAGTATGCAAAATGTTTAAAATAGGCTTGGATGGGGGCCAGGAACCGATGCATTATGTTCTAACTGAATAATAAACTACGATTTCTTGTTTCAGCCTAAATGCAGCACTGGCAAAACTAGCTACCAAGCTATAACTTAGTCTCTACATCAACCGACCAATCAACATAAACTGATGCTTAACAGGCTAGCAGGGACGGTCAATCAGTGCACCCCATGGTCCGGCAGTGCAACCCACAGTCCGGCAGTGCACCCCACAGTCCGGCAGTGCAACCCACGGTACGACAGTGCACCCCACGGTCCGGCAGTGCAACCCACGGTACAACAGTGTGACCAAAATATGTCAGAGCACCTACAGTCTGCCTGTACCCCGCAGTGCCATCAGTACATTGAACTTCCTGTGCATGAAATCCTGGTAGAGATGTCTATCAGGGTTCTCCCTACACTGCAACGACGCCGGCGGGCCGCCGGCGTCGTTTTCGCTGCCGCAGGCGTCAAATTACCCTAGAATCACCGCCGGCGTCATTTCAGCTATCTAGGGATTTTGAAGTTTTTAAATCCATCAATAAGAACCAAAGTTATTCACATTTTAGCTTTTTTTTTCGAAAATAAGTATATAGATATTCATATTTTAGCTTTCTTTTAGAAATAAATACATATCCATCAATTAGAACAGAAGATATTCCCATTTTTGCGCCATTTAAGCTACTTTAAGGCCTTCGCTATGTCGGCTCGCCAGGTTTTTACGTTGTGATTTTTGAGTCTGTGGAGAACCCTGTCTATAACCCTCAAACGAGGAACTCTGTGAACTTTGGTGATATATGCAAAAACACAATTTCCCTACCACTTTTTCTTGGTTAAGAACAATGACGACCCTGGGGAAGCACAATACAGTGTACATAATTAATTGCCTAAAACGTGAACCGATCTTTAAATCTGTTCTTTTCTTTAGATAACCAATTAGTTTAATCATGAAAATTTGTAATTACCATTTTCATTAAATGCTCCTCCATGCAAACGATGAACAAACACTTTTTTTCAATCAGCAAATCATTAGTTTCTCCTGTACCCCCGGCGCTTATACAAGATCGGCGCTCTTTTGAAATCAGTGCTTAATCGCAACAGTACGGTATACATATTGCACATACACCTGGATATATTCGGCCACATTTGTATTTATTTAATATGATTAAAATGGACAAAAATTGTTAATGATTGTGAATATAATACGTCTATACCAAGGTGCACAAATTATGGGATTTACAAAATGGTTTCCATGTGGTGTGGGTGGGGATCGAACTATCAACCTTCTACCTACAGAACTAGCGCCCTTGAGAGATCCAGACTCAGTTGTCAAGCAGATATTGGAAGCGATAAATGTATCATAAATAGACAAATGCCAACGCTCATTGATAC
Organism: Harmothoe impar; assembly: GCA_947462335.1. Lineage (NCBI taxonomy): Eukaryota > Metazoa > Annelida > Polychaeta > Phyllodocida > Polynoidae > Harmothoe > Harmothoe impar. The sequence continues at coordinate 22,450,983 of OX381714.1, forward strand.
CGTCTCTGCTGTATTTCACGAGTGGGGGCTAGAAGGCCTCCCACGAAGCCGAAGTAAAGGATAGGTCTATGTTTACTTTAGATGCTTGATGGACTGATTATCAGAATTATAAACGCACCTATGTAATTACTATTTATAGAAATGTAAACGCACCTGTGTAACTATCCCCTGCTTTGTTCATGGAGGAACTCCTCAATGAGGTAAATGTCCAATAAAACGTCCAATACTTAAATAATTGGCCAGATTGGGTTTGCTAAAGGTCCCTAATATGCCTACCCCTCAAACGAAAAGGTAAGGTAGGATATAGCAACAAGAATACAGCACCGGAACTATATTTGAGTAGGATTCTTATCATGATCCGTGACCTTAACATTAGAGTAGGTGAGTTGGGATGTGGGTTGTACATCCTGGTTGTGCATACATGTATTTACCGGTAATTTGGTTATTCATGTATATTTAATAAGCTACAAAGGACACTGTATTGGACAAAGTAAGTACCCTTCCCCTAATAAGCGCCCCTTCCTTTGGGCCTTTTATAGTAGTGTAGAAGCTAGGTAATGGGTATACTATATGGCGGGTTCTGTTGGACGCTGCGTTGGGAACTCTGTTCGAACCCTTCAGTCCGGCAGTAGGTGCCAGCACCTACTCGGGCTTGGGGTATGGATAGAGGTCGCTATAGGCTTCCGGTCTGCGTGTGCGCGCGCAGGCTGGCTGCCTATATATAGCCAGCTTCTGATGGAACGCGTCGATTCCTTTGTAGTACCTGAACTATAAAGACCCACGTTTATATCGGCTGCAAGCCTACTGACCTGCTCCGCACTCTATAGGGAGTTCGCACGGATTAGCTAAGCCTGTCTAGGTTACCTGAATAAACCTATATAGCAACCTGTACACTTGATCCGAACTGTGTCGATTTTGTTCTTTACTTAATAACTTCACACCAATATCAAGGAAGCGAAGTTGCATGTATTACAGTAGGAAAGGTCAATATTTTCCCGATCTTTTGTTGAGAATTAAGGATTGACTCTCTACCCACAGGTGCGCCTGTGCATATAAACAGCAATAAAATCACTAATATCTGCATGATTGGAACAAATGATATCTCATTTTTAAGGAAAAAAAATATTGCATGAATCTCATGTGGAATTTAATGTAAAACGTTCGATTATTAAAGGTTTAGAGGCGAATCTTCATTATTTCCCTATTTTTTTTCAAACAGCCTAAAATCGTTCTGACATTAAAGAATCATATAATTAAAAAGCTGATTGACATCTTAACAATCATTTGCAGGGAACCGTCTCTCAGTTTTCAGAAAAACAGCATATTTACGTAATTACATGCTAATACCTCAAAAAACTGTTTTTTTCTCATTAAATTTAGTAAAATCTAGATCTCAAAAATGGAATTGTTAATTATAAATCCGAAAGACGGTTCCCTTTGGGGGATTCTTGCCTACATACACCCGAAGTTTCATAGCATTTTATTGAATATGAAGTGAGTATTCACGGTTTAAAGATCCTAGGTCTGTCATTTTGTCATACTGAGAAAAAGATGTTTTATTGCGTCACGACGTTTCCAAATATTTCCCGCCTCTCCTGACAATAGTCAACTCATTGTACGCATCAGAAGGCCTACTTATTGATGTGAGGCAGAGATTTAGGAACGTGAATATACCCACATTTTTATGTTGCAAACATTTTGTAGCAGCTGTAAACAATGCTTTCCTAAATATCATAGAAAACATTTGAAATACGCTAATAATATAGGCCTACAGTTCACAGAGAGACTGTGGCAAAGGTTCTCTTAAAATGCTATCGTTTCCAGCCTCTTTATCTTCATAAGATATTACTTGGTTGGGAAGGGCTCAGGAGCAAACCCCTGCAACAGTGTAATGCTAATATACTACCGGTACAGGGAAGGTTGTATACTTATTTCACAAGTAATCCTCTCAAAAGATGTATCTGATTATGACACAAAAAAAAATGCATTTTGGTAAGGGACCAGTCATTATCAGACATGGGAAGGGGCTTGGTGCAATTCTTTTCACCAACCTATCCCTTCCACAAATTAGCTGGAAATAACTTGGACCAAAAAACCACTAGTGCACACACAAATTAGGTCAATCTTAAAGTGGCATAATCACCGAGCTTTTCCCCCTCACAATTCTAGTACTATTCTAGTGTACTATGTGGTTAAGTGCGAGTGGTGAGAATGCCCCTTTAAAGCATAGTGCACACAGGCCCCCCGTCAAGGGGGCGAATTCCCTCACCCCCCTTCTTAAAAAATGATCACTCCCTTATAGGCCTAAAAAGCAATATTTCATTATTTGGACCACTTGACCAGGGGGGGGGGGGTGCAAAAAAATTGGACCCCTCTTGGTGGGGGTCAAAATAATTTAACCTGTTTTGACCCAAAAAGTGTGCGCGTTACTATCAAAGACCAAGGGGGATAAGCGTATAGCGTTATTATTGCTCTCTGTTACTATGCTCGCGCGCGAGCCAATTTTCTGCCCTAACCACGCGGAAAGCAGCCACTCCCCCTAAAGATTAGACTCCTCTTTTGATTTTAGTACAATTTTATATTCCTCCTGCTGATAAATATAATTTTCAGACAAGAACTAAGGCTAAAAAGTACGATTTTGGTAGTTTTGAGGTTGTCAGCTCTGCAATAGGGCCTATAGGGAGCTATAGGCCTAGCTAGAATGAACCCTACATGGATTTAACTTACAGACACACAGAGTGAGAAGTGAGAACCCCCCCCCCCTTGTTTTTAACGTTGGGGGGAGGGGTAAGCCTAGGCCTAAACATGTCAACCTCTTTGGCCCAGGAGGGGGGCGTGGTAGGCCTACAAAATGTCAACCATATGTTTTTTTTTCAGGCCTAAATCTGGCCTTAATCTGGGCTTGAAGTTGATCCCCTGATTGGGCATACGCCCTTAGCCTAGGCCTAGCCAGGGTTGTAATAGTATGGAGTCCTTAGGGAGTGATCATTTCCGGGCGGAGCGCGCGGAAATTTTTTACACCCCCCCGGTCAAGGGGTCAACATTTTGTATCCCCCACACCTGTTGTTAAAAAAATGATCACTCCCTTATGCTAGCCTATAGAGGGGGTGCAGAGAGTTCCCCCCCCCCCCCCCCGAGTCCGGAGAGTCTCCGAACTAAGGGTTCCAGGTCACAAAGTCGCTTTTTTGGGGACCGTTAACCTATTGTATTTTTTCCTAAAAGTCGCCAGGTCGCTTATATTCCCAGCGCGGGCTTTTCGGCTCAAAACTGGTTACATTTTTTATGCCCCCCCCCCCCGGTCAAGGGGTCCAAATTGTTTTGCCCCCCCCCCCCAACTGTTGTTAAAAAAATGATCACTCCCTTATGCTAGCCTATAGAGGGGGTGCAGAGGGTTCCCCCCCCCCCCCCCCCCACCCTGAGTTCGGAAAGTCGCCGAACTAAGGGTTCCGGGTCACAAAGTCGCTTTTTTGGGGACCGTTAACCTATTGTATTTTTTCCTAAAAGTCGCCAGGTCGCTTAGGGAGTGTTCATTTATTAATTACAGGGGGGGGGGTGGGTTTGGGGGGGGGGCGTAAACATTTCCGACCCCTCCAGAGGGGGGGGGGCCTAAAAAATTCTGACCCCTCTTGAGGGGGGGCGTAAAAATTTAAGCCCCTTTTTAGCAAAAAAGCCCGCACCTTGCTATAGTTCAAAGGGGGGGGGCGAAAATTTTTCAACGCCTTCGGCGAGGGGGGGCGCGAAACATACCACGCGCTCCCGAGGGGGGGGGGGCGTAAAAAAGATTTTGCCCCTCCGCGCGAAATCTCACCACCCCCCCCCTGTAATTAATAATTCCGACCCCTCCAGAGGGGGGGGGGGGCCTAAAAAATTCTGACCCCTCTTGAGGGGGGGCGTAAAAATTTAAGCCCCTTTTTAGCAAAAAAGCCCGCACCTTGCTATAGTTCAAAGGGGGGGGGGTGAAAAATTTTGAACCCCTTCGGCGAGGGGTGCCAAAAAATACCACGCGCTCCTGAGGGGGGGGGGTAAAAATTTAAGCCCCTTTTTAGCAAAAAAGCCCACGCCTTGCTATAGTTCAAGGGGGGGGCGAAAATTTTTCAACGCCTTCGGCGAGGGGGGGCGCGAAACATACCACGCGCTCCCAAGGGGGGGGGGGGCGTAAAAAAGATTTTGCCCCTCCGCGCGAAATCTCACCACCCCCCCCCCCCTGTAATTAATAAATGAACACTCCCTTGTATTCCCAGCGCGGGCTTAATTTTTGGCTCAAAACTGGTTACATTTTTTTGGGCCCCCCTCCCCACCCCTGAGAGAAAAATGATCATTCCCTTATGCTAGCCTATAGAGGGGGTGCAGAGGGTTCCCCCCCCCCCGCCCCTGAGTTCTGAAAGTCGCCGAACTAAGGGTTCCAGGTCGCTTTTTTGGGGACCGTTAACCTATTGTATTTTTTCCTAAAAGTCGCCAGGTCGCTTATATTCCAAGGGGGACCACTCTCACATTTATGGATACCTACCATGTGTGTACATCACCCTCAATTGTAACCCCTTTTACCGGGACAAAAAGCCACCAAAACACCCTCCTTTTGGCGGGATAACCCCCTTAAATTGGCCCTATATTGGGGGTGCAGGTGGGTCCCCCCTAAGGTCGGAAAGTCGCCGAAATTAAGGGATCTAGGTCACAAAGTCGCTTTTTTGGACTCTTTATCCTATAGTCATTTTTGACTAAAAGTCGCTAAGTCGATTTTACTATTGCCTTGTACTTTTGTCGAAAGTCGCCTCCAAAACAGCCCAGGTCGCCAGGTCGCTTTTAACCCATCTGCAGTCACCCTATTGGCGGGATAGGCCTACATCCATGAATTGACCAAAATTCGACCTCTTTCAGGACGCTTTTGACCCATCTGCACCCCTGACAGACGGCATGAGGGCATGACAGGCAAAGCTTGATCGGCGCTTGTTTGTTTACATTTCACGTGGTGACGTTCACTGCGCACCCTGCTCGCGCACACTCCTAATACACTTGCGCCACTATCGGGAGGCGTCGGAACTACGTCGTCGCGTTGCTCGCCAATGGGGCGTCACGTACGTAGTTCCGCCGCAAGCCGCCAGATGGCGCCAATGTAGTATGAGTGTGGCGCCAGCCTGCCAGGTGGCGGCAGCTGTTGTTGACGGCAAGGCCGGCAAGATGGCGGCAAAAGGACGTATTATGATTGCTGGAGGGGTCAACATCGCTGGAAACACCCTAGAAGGAGCAGTTTCAAAAGACCAGAGATTGAGGAATGGATCGTTGAACAAGGTATGTTTCATTCGTAAATTGTGGGAAGTTGTATCTTTCTCTGAATCACATCTGATTACTGTTTTACATGATTAAAGTCAAGTGTCCCACAGCCTGGCACGGGCACACACTGACAGACACTCATCACACTGTGAGTGTGACACTATGTCTATGACTGTCACTCTGATAGAGACAGAGTCAGTGACACTCGATCACAGTCACACAGTGATAGAGACTAAGTGAGAGCGACCCTCAATTTTGAGTCTTACTCCGATCTGACTCAGTCAATGATTGGTAGGCCTACTTCTTCATGTTGTAAAAGCTAAGATGACAGGCGGGGGGGGGGGGGGGGGTATAGGCCTATAGGCTTTAGTTAAATAGCATCTGTGTCACTACTACAGTCTACAGCCTATTGGCTGTGCGAGTTGACAGATCAGGTAGCATAACTACAGTTGCAAGACAAACTGTCACAAAGCTGCTAAATTGCTAATCCCTACCCAGGGAGTGATTATTTTTAATAACAGGGGTGAGGGGGGGGGGGTGGCCAAAATTCAACCCCTTCACAGGGGAGGGGGGAGGGTGGTAAAAAAAAAGATTTAAAAAAAGTGACGGCGGAGCCCACAGACCACAAGCCAAGGTGAAATGGGAATCAAAATAATTCGTGGCCCAAGAATCTAGAGGCATAATCTTATAGTAGCCACCATTTCTGTTGTCAGTAGGCCGTAGGCCTAGGCCTATCCATATATTTCTCCTGTCATTTGCCATCAAGGGAAAGGTCATTTTTTAACATTGAGGGGTGATGGATTTTCAACAAACGGGCCAATATATTTTCAGTCACCCTGCCCCAAGAAGGATTCAAATTGATCCGCTATACTAGTAATAAATGTGCTGCCTCGTTTTGAAGGCCTCCTGGTATATAGACATTATTGCCGAACTGACATCGTCACATCAGCTTTTGCCGATGTTTTATCCGATGTGAGGGCGGGCCATGATCTCAGCTTTCTAAAAGTGAAAGAATTTTTCAGATAGTCCTATTAGAAGCAAAGTTATGGCCAAGTTACCATATCAATTAATTTACACATTTTTCAAAACATTCAATTTGTATATTTCAACAAAATTGATTTTTAAATGACCTTTATGACATCAATACCCAGCGGTAGTTTGAGGTGGCCTGTGTATGATCTCGCTACAAAGGCCACATTGGCCTGTGTGCACAAAATTCTTACTTCTTTAAACTAATGGTATGTAATACATGTACACCAGTGACCAGGGTGCTGTTTCTTCACGAATTTGCGGACGTCCGCAAATTTGCGGATGTCTGAAAATTTGCGGATGTCCGCAATACACATTCCATATATTTGTGGAGAAAATGAAAATAATGAATATAATCGTTTTTTGGTACTTAAGCATACAAATACCAACCCACCAAGAGGCTCCCCCCTGTAAAGCACAAATATATGAAATCTAAATGTCATGACTCGTCAAATTCCTACTATCCAATCAGCAAATAAGTATGCAAAATGTTTAAAATAGGCTTGGATGGGGGCCAGGAACCGATGCATTATGTTCTAACTGAATAATAAACTACGATTTCTTGTTTCAGCCTAAATGCAGCACTGGCAAAACTAGCTACCAAGCTATAACTTAGTCTCTACATCAACCGACCAATCAACATAAACTGATGCTTAACAGGCTAGCAGGGACGGTCAATCAGTGCACCCCATGGTCCGGCAGTGCAACCCACAGTCCGGCAGTGCACCCCACAGTCCGGCAGTGCAACCCACGGTACGACAGTGCACCCCACGGTCCGGCAGTGCAACCCACGGTACAACAGTGTGACCAAAATATGTCAGAGCACCTACAGTCTGCCTGTACCCCGCAGTGCCATCAGTACATTGAACTTCCTGTGCATGAAATCCTGGTAGAGATGTCTATCAGGGTTCTCCCTACACTGCAACGACGCCGGCGGGCCGCCGGCGTCGTTTTCGCTGCCGCAGGCGTCAAATTACCCTAGAATCACCGCCGGCGTCATTTCAGCTATCTAGGGATTTTGAAGTTTTTAAATCCATCAATAAGAACCAAAGTTATTCACATTTTAGCTTTTTTTTTCGAAAATAAGTATATAGATATTCATATTTTAGCTTTCTTTTAGAAATAAATACATATCCATCAATTAGAACAGAAGATATTCCCATTTTTGCGCCATTTAAGCTACTTTAAGGCCTTCGCTATGTCGGCTCGCCAGGTTTTTACGTTGTGATTTTTGAGTCTGTGGAGAACCCTGTCTATAACCCTCAAACGAGGAACTCTGTGAACTTTGGTGATATATGCAAAAACACAATTTCCCTACCACTTTTTCTTGGTTAAGAACAATGACGACCCTGGGGAAGCACAATACAGTGTACATAATTAATTGCCTAAAACGTGAACCGATCTTTAAATCTGTTCTTTTCTTTAGATAACCAATTAGTTTAATCATGAAAATTTGTAATTACCATTTTCATTAAATGCTCCTCCATGCAAACGATGAACAAACACTTTTTTTCAATCAGCAAATCATTAGTTTCTCCTGTACCCCCGGCGCTTATACAAGATCGGCGCTCTTTTGAAATCAGTGCTTAATCGCAACAGTACGGTATACATATTGCACATACACCTGGATATATTCGGCCACATTTGTATTTATTTAATATGATTAAAATGGACAAAAATTGTTAATGATTGTGAATATAATACGTCTATACCAAGGTGCACAAATTATGGGATTTACAAAATGGTTTCCATGTGGTGTGGGTGGGGATCGAACTATCAACCTTCTACCTACAGAACTAGCGCCCTTGAGAGATCCAGACTCAGTTGTCAAGCAGATATTGGAAGCGATAAATGTATCATAAATAGACAAATGCCAACGCTCATTGATACCGTCTCTGCTGTATTTCACGAGTGGGGGCTAGAAGGCCTCCCACGAAGCCGAAGTAAAGGATAGGTCTATGTTTACTTTAGATGCTTGATGGACTGATTATCAGAATTATAAACGCACCTATGTAATTACTATTTATAGAAATGTAAACGCACCTGTGTAACTATCCCCTGCTTTGTTCATGGAGGAACTCCTCAATGAGGTAAATGTCCAATAAAACGTCCAATACTTAAATAATTGGCCAGATTGGGTTTGCTAAAGGTCCCTAATATGCCTACCCCTCAAACGAAAAGGTAAGGTAGGATATAGCAACAAGAATACAGCACCGGAACTATATTTGAGTAGGATTCTTATCATGATCCGTGACCTTAACATTAGAGTAGGTGAGTTGGGATGTGGGTTGTACATCCTGGTTGTGCATACATGTATTTACCGGTAATTTGGTTATTCATGTATATTTAATAAGCTACAAAGGACACTGTATTGGACAAAGTAAGTACCCTTCCCCTAATAAGCGCCCCTTCCTTTGGGCCTTTTATAGTAGTGTAGAAGCTAGGTAATGGGTATACTATATGGCGGGTTCTGTTGGACGCTGCGTTGGGAACTCTGTTCGAACCCTTCAGTCCGGCAGTAGGTGCCAGCACCTACTCGGGCTTGGGGTATGGATAGAGGTCGCTATAGGCTTCCGGTCTGCGTGTGCGCGCGCAGGCTGGCTGCCTATATATAGCCAGCTTCTGATGGAACGCGTCGATTCCTTTGTAGTACCTGAACTATAAAGACCCACGTTTATATCGGCTGCAAGCCTACTGACCTGCTCCGCACTCTATAGGGAGTTCGCACGGATTAGCTAAGCCTGTCTAGGTTACCTGAATAAACCTATATAGCAACCTGTACACTTGATCCGAACTGTGTCGATTTTGTTCTTTACTTAATAACTTCACACCAATATCAAGGAAGCGAAGTTGCATGTATTACAGTAGGAAAGGTCAATATTTTCCCGATCTTTTGTTGAGAATTAAGGATTGACTCTCTACCCACAGGTGCGCCTGTGCATATAAACAGCAATAAAATCACTAATATCTGCATGATTGGAACAAATGATATCTCATTTTTAAGGAAAAAAAATATTGCATGAATCTCATGTGGAATTTAATGTAAAACGTTCGATTATTAAAGGTTTAGAGGCGAATCTTCATTATTTCCCTATTTTTTTTCAAACAGCCTAAAATCGTTCTGACATTAAAGAATCATATAATTAAAAAGCTGATTGACATCTTAACAATCATTTGCAGGGAACCGTCTCTCAGTTTTCAGAAAAACAGCATATTTACGTAATTACATGCTAATACCTCAAAAAACTGTTTTTTTCTCATTAAATTTAGTAAAATCTAGATCTCAAAAATGGAATTGTTAATTATAAATCCGAAAGACGGTTCCCTTTGGGGGATTCTTGCCTACATACACCCGAAGTTTCATAGCATTTTATTGAATATGAAGTGAGTATTCACGGTTTAAAGATCCTAGGTCTGTCATTTTGTCATACTGAGAAAAAGATGTTTTATTGCGTCACGACGTTTCCAAATATTTCCCGCCTCTCCTGACAATAGTCAACTCATTGTACGCATCAGAAGGCCTACTTATTGATGTGAGGCAGAGATTTAGGAACGTGAATATACCCACATTTTTATGTTGCAAACATTTTGTAGCAGCTGTAAACAATGCTTTCCTAAATATCATAGAAAACATTTGAAATACGCTAATAATATAGGCCTACAGTTCACAGAGAGACTGTGGCAAAGGTTCTCTTAAAATGCTATCGTTTCCAGCCTCTTTATCTTCATAAGATATTACTTGGTTGGGAAGGGCTCAGGAGCAAACCCCTGCAACAGTGTAATGCTAATATACTACCGGTACAGGGAAGGTTGTATACTTATTTCACAAGTAATCCTCTCAAAAGATGTATCTGATTATGACACAAAAAAAATGCATTTTGGTAAGGGACCAGTCATTATCAGACATGGGAAGGGGCTTGGTGCAATTCTTTTCACCAACCTATCCCTTCCACAAATTAGCTGGAAATAACTTGGACCAAAAAACCACTAGTGCACACACAAATTAGGTCAATCTTAAAGTGGCATAATCACCGAGCTTTTCCCCCTCACAATTCTAGTACTATTCTAGTGTACTATGTGGTTAAGTGCGAGTGGTGAGAATGCCCCTTTAAAGCATAGTGCACACAGGCCCCCCGTCAAGGGGGCGAATTCCCTCACCCCCCTTCTTAAAAAATGATCACTCCCTTATAGGCCTAAAAAGCAATATTTCATTATTTGGACCACTTGACCAGGGGGGGGGGGGTGCAAAAAAATTGGACCCCTCTTGGTGGGGGTCAAAATAATTTAACCTGTTTTGACCCAAAAAGTGTGCGCGTTACTATCAAAGACCAAGGGGGATAAGCGTATAGCGTTATTATTGCTCTCTGTTACTATGCTCGCGCGCGAGCCGATTTTCTGCCCTAACCACGCGGAAAGCAGCCACTCCCCCTAAAGATTAGACTCCTCTTTTGATTTTAGTACAATTTTATATTCCTCCTGCTGATAAATATAATTTTCAGACAAGAACTAAGGCTAAAAAGTACGATTTTGGTAGTTTTGAGGTTGTCAGCTCTGCAATAGGGCCTATAGGGAGCTATAGGCCTAGCTAGAATGAACCCTACATGGATTTAACTTACAGACACACAGAGTGAGAAGTGAGAACCCCCCCCCCCCCTTGTTTTTAACGTTGGGGGGAGGGGTAAGCCTAGGCCTAAACATGTCAACCTCTTTGGCCCAGGAGGGGGGCGTGGTAGGCCTACAAAATGTCAACCATATGTTTTTTTTTCAGGCCTAAATCTGGCCTTAATCTGGGCTTGAAGTTGATCCCCTGATTGGGCATACGCCCTTAGCCTAGGCCTAGCCAGGGTTGTAATAGTATGGAGTCCTTAGGGAGTGATCATTTCCGGGCGGAGCGCGCGGAAATTTTTTACACCCCCCCGGTCAAGGGGTCAACATTTTGTATCCCCCACACCTGTTGTTAAAAAAATGATCACTCCCTTATGCTAGCCTATAGAGGGGGTGCAGAGAGTTCCCCCCCCCCCCCCGAGTCCGGAGAGTCTCCGAACTAAGGGTTCCAGGTCACAAAGTCGCTTTTTTGGGGACCGTTAACCTATTGTATTTTTTCCTAAAAGTCGCCAGGTCGCTTATATTCCCAGCGCTGGCTTTTCGGCTCAAAACTGGTTACATTTTTTATGCCCCCCCCCCCGGTCAAGGGGTCCAAATTGTTTTGCCCCCCCCCCCCAACTGTTGTTAAAAAAATGATCACTCCCTTATGCTAGCCTATAGAGGGGGTGCAGAGGGTTCCCCCCCCCCCCCCCACCCTGAGTTCGGAAAGTCGCCGAACTAAGGGTTCCGGGTCACAAAGTCGCTTTTTTGGGGACCGTTAACCTATTGTATTTTTTCCTAAAAGTCGCCAGGTCGCTTAGGGAGTGTTCATTTATTAATTACAGGGGGGGGGGTGGGTTTGGGGGGGGGGCGTAAACATTTCCGACCCCTCCAGAGGGGGGGGGCCTAAAAAATTCTGACCCCTCTTGAGGGGGGGCGTAAAAATTTAAGCCCCTTTTTAGCAAAAAAGCCCGCACCTTGCTATAGTTCAAAGGGGGGGGCGAAAATTTTTCAACGCCTTCGGCGAGGGGGGGGCGCGAAACATACCACGCGCTCCCGAGGGGGGGGGGGCGTAAAAAAGATTTTGCCCCTCCGCGCGAAATCTCACCACCCCCCCCCTGTAATTAATAATTCCGACCCCTCCAGAGGGGGGGGGGGCCTAAAAAATTCTGACCCCTCTTGAGGGGGGGCGTAAAAATTTAAGCCCCTTTTTAGCAAAAAAGCCCGCACCTTGCTATAGTTCAAAGGGGGGGGGGTGAAAAATTTTGAACCCCTTCGGCGAGGGGTGCCAAAAAATACCACGCGCTCCTGAGGGGGGGGGGTAAAAATTTAAGCCCCTTTTTAGCAAAAAAGCCCACGCCTTGCTATAGTTCAAGGGGGGGGCGAAAATTTTTCAACGCCTTCGGCGAGGGGGGGCGCGAAACATACCACGCGCTCCCAAGGGGGGGGGGGCGTAAAAAAGATTTTGCCCCTCCGCGCGAAATCTCACCACCCCCCCCCCCTGTAATTAATAAATGAACACTCCCTTGTATTCCCAGCGCGGGCTTAATTTTTGGCTCAAAACTGGTTACATTTTTTTGGGCCCCCCTCCCCACCCCTGAGAGAAAAATGATCATTCCCTTATGCTAGCCTATAGAGGGGGTGCAGAGGGTCCCCCCCCCCCCCGCCCCTGAGTTCTGAAAGTCGCCGAACTAAGGGTTCCAGGTCGCTTTTTTGGGGACCGTTAACCTATTGTATTTTTTCCTAAAAGTCGCCAGGTCGCTTATATTCCAAGGGGGACCACTCTCACATTTATGGATACCTACCATGTGTGTACATCACCCTCAATTGTAACCCCTTTTACCGGGACAAAAAGCCACCAAAACACCCTCCTTTTGGCGGGATAACCCCCTTAAATTGGCCCTATATTGGGGGTGCAGGTGGGTCCCCCCTAAGGTCGGAAAGTCGCCGAAATTAAGGGATCTAGGTCACAAAGTCGCTTTTTTGGACTCTTTATCCTATAGTCATTTTTGACTAAAAGTCGCTAAGTCGATTTTACTATTGCCTTGTACTTTTGTCGAAAGTCGCCTCCAAAACAGCCCAGGTCGCCAGGTCGCTTTTAACCCATCTGCAGTCACCCTATTGGCGGGATAGGCCTACATCCATGAATTGACCAAAATTCGACCTCTTTCAGGACGCTTTTGACCCATCTGCACCCCTGACAGACGGCATGAGGGCATGACAGGCAAAGCTTGATCGGCGCTTGTTTGTTTACATTTCACGTGGTGACGTTCACTGCGCACCCTGCTCGCGCACACTCCTAATACACTTGCGCCACTATCGGGAGGCGTCGGAACTACGTCGTCGCGTTGCTCGCCATTGCATAGGCATCCATGGAATTGCACAGACATGAACAGAATTGCATAGGCACCAATGGAATTGCATAGGCACCAATGAAATTGAATTGCCTAATCAACCATGGACTTGCAGAGGCCTGTACACTAAAAATTTGCCTTTTGGATTTGCAGACCCTCATACTTCGCTTCTGGTATTTGCAAGGTACCAACTAAAAGCAACTTTTGCCTGCCTCTGGTAGCACAGTCCAGAGCACCAAGTATCACAGGGCAGCACAGGAAAGCACAGGAAAGCACAGGGTAATACATGGCAGCCCAGCCCAGTGGACACAGAACTTTGAATCAACATTGATAAATCATTATTAATGGGGGTTCAATGTTGATTAAACATTTAATGTTGAACAGAATTTTGTGCCCACTGGGAGGGTAATTCAGGACAGCACAGGGCAGCACAGGGCAGCTTAAGGCAGGACAGGGCAGCACATGGCAGCTTAAGGCAGGACAGGGTGGCACATGGCAGCACAGGATGGCACAGGATGTATACACCTGGTCAGTAGTGAGAGATCAGCAGAGATCAGGGGAAAGTTCTCTACCTCACAGTAGTCAGGTCTCTTAGCGTCAATAAACCCTGAAATCGTTATTTTCTGGAAAAAAGTGCCATTTTTTCCACATGTATTGAGAAAAATGTGGGGATCAATTCTACCCCTTGCAACAAAAGATTGCATGACTGGAACACTTCTTTTTTTTCAATATGGCTGACCAAATGCAGAAAATTAGATTTATTCGAAGAAAATATGTTTTTAAATTATTTATTTCCCATCAACTTTTTGAAACTGAGTATGATTGGAAACCATGTCCATACAAATATTCTCAGATGGGGACCCACCCTGAAAACCTATTAATACAGCAGGGGCAGCCATCTTTGTTTGGTCATTATAGGGGCTGTTAGGAGTTCAACGCAACCCCTCCAAGCTTATATTCAAAAGTGACTAAGGCAAAACTAATGTCTTAGTCCAAATGACTGACCCCATTCACAATCAAAAGAAAAGACTAAGGTGGGTTAGTCAATTTGACTAAGCTAACAGCATTGACTAACACAGATTGATTGTATAGGGAGCAAGAAAATCAATAAGAAACACTTTGTCATATTTTGGCTCCCTATATGCCCAACCTACGTTAATCAATGCTGTCAGGTTAGTCAAATCGACTAACCCACCTTAGTCTTTTCATTTTAAGACATATTAGGGTTAGTCATTTTAACTAAGGCGTTAGTTTTGCCTCAGTCCTTTTTGACTGATGCTCCTATGACAAACCTTGGATAGCCACTACTGACTAACCTGTTAGAACAATATACATCAAGTCACTGCTATGACTTTGTCAAAACTACAAAGGGATGCCTTTACATGTAGTGATGACAAAGCTGATGACTCCAATACTTAGAGAGAGGCAATGGTAAAACAGAGCCTAACATTCCAATTATTGGATCTCATCCCTGGACACAGATCTTGATACTTGTCTTGATCAGGGCAAACAGAGAAAAGATCTTACCTCTGTATGTTGAGGCCCTAGAGGCATTGATGTTCCTATTCTTAACCCTTAACCACAACAACTAGTGCAGATTGATAAAAAATCGACATACGGGACCCTACGTGCTTTATTGCTCTATTAGACTTAGGGAAGCTGTGTCAGGGAACAAATTCTGATCTGCTAAAATACCTGGACACCAGCAATCACAAACCACCTAAGGCAGATTGTGTCATAGTTGATGGCACTGCCCTTGTCCACATGTTACCAGTATCAGGAATCTCAACATTTGCAGAGTATTCTAAAAGGGTCTTTCAGAAAGCCATGCTACAAGAACTGGACAATGCAGACCGCATAGATATTGTATGGACTGTTACTTGCCTCGCAGTATCAAGAACAGTGTAAGGGAAAAGTGCGGAAGTAGGAGCCGTGTTAAACCAAAATACCTTGCAATAACTGCAAGGACTTCAAAAAACAAAACAGAGCTCTTTGATTATCTTACCAATGAAGTGAACGACACTAATTGGCCACAACATCAAGAAGTTTACATCACTTCTAATGACTCAGTCACTTCAAATGGCATCACTGTACCCATGAGAAACTGCTCCCTTGAGGAAGCATAGACCTGTGTTGTTATCTACCTGCCTCATGTTTTCATTTTAAGGATGCACTTCTCCAGCATACTGAAAGGGCTGTGTACCAAGCCAGTGTTTGGGCAAAGAGCAGAGTGCTAGAGCCTGACATACCGTCACCGGATAGTTGGGGGTGAAAACTAAACAACAACAACTGGTCTCCAGTATGGACAACAATACCTGTAGCAGCTAAAGTGTGCCCTGAACTTAAAAAATGTGACTGCAAGTCAGATCATGGCTGTGTATCGTGCAAGTGCAGAAAACTAGGACTTCCATACACTGACCTCTATTCTTGCAAATGTTTGCAGTAAGTCATATTCCAAGTTGGACTTATCTTATATTGGAAATTGAAATATATTAGACAGCTGACTATATGATGAGTGGCCCAGTCAGCAGGTATTTCAAAAATGAAGGACACTCGGATGCACAAGCCATCATGTACCATGGTTTTATACCATGGTTCACCATATTATTTTGGCAGCCATATTGGATAAATACCCGTAGATAAATCCTAAACAGTTAAGGTCAAATATTTGATCTCTTCATGGAATAAAATATGTTGCTTACATGTATACAAACTGGAGTGGGTGTACCCATTTTTTCTGTACTCATATTGTAGAATAATCTAGGTTTTCCTACCAATTTCTGACAATTTTGAAAAATGTCGTAAAATATGTGTTCCGGGGATTTTTTTTCTTGTTGCAAGGAAAAATGTTCAAAAGTATACCCATACCAGTATGTGTACCAATTTTGGTGCTTTTTTCCGGAAAATAACGATCATTTCGCTAAGGGACCTGACTACAGTGGTCAACAGGGGGCAGGGGGTGGGGGTCCATAGAGCAAGAGGTAGGATAGGTGTTGTAACAAAGATAATATACCAGAATTTGTCATTTGTTATACCCAACGAATTCTTAGTTTACATACCGTTAAACCTTGGTTATAAGCCAACCTCAGTTATAAGCTGAATGTGAGTTTAAGAGTAAAGATTCGGCTTATAACAAAAGTGTTTGAAATTAGTTTTCACCATGTTCCTACATTATTAAAACCTCGCCTATAAGCCGAATAAGAGTTTGGGGCTTAAAATCTGGCATATAGCAAGTAAAAACACCAAATAAAACTTGGCTTATAACCATGGTTTTACGGTAGCTAAGATACATGCAATATGTAGTTAACTGCCTGATTAAACGCTAACAATTAGCCTAATTATGTAACCTTGACTGCACATTAAGGCCTGGACATAAAACACTCATTCTGTTACAAAGGTAATGCTTTATTCACAAAATATACTATTCTAAACTATTGCATACAGTGAAAACCCACCAGTTTGATGGATTCCAATTCCATCAGACTCTGCCAGAATAGTAACTGGTGCACCAAATCTACATATTAATCATTATAGCCTCATATCTGATATTAGGGGCAAGGGACTTTGTATATCATAAGTCCCCATCTATATATTCTTCCCACAGAAAACAAAGTAATATGGACAATTTGAAAAGCATACCTTTTCCTTAGAAATATGACCTTAAAAAATGACCTTGACCTTGGATAAAACATCTAGCTCTATCAGGATCATTAGTGGGACATTGCAGCAATAGCCATGTGTCATCATAGATAAATCAGTTTGATATTAACAAAGGTGTGACCATTCCAACTTGGCCCTTTACAGGCTAGATCCAAATTGCCTATTTCTTGCAAATGACACCTTACATACTTGCCTACCTCTGTGCAAAGGATGGACATTTCAATCCACAAGATCAGCCTATAGGGCAGCTATGCTGTTACAACTAGTGCCCCTCTACCTCAATAGTTTGTGGTCGCAGCTTGTTATGCTGCTGGGCCAACACACATTCCAACGAGAGGTTGCTCCATGAAAAGACAGTCATTGTCAAACATAGGTGGAGCCTGGGATTTTAACAGGGGTGGCAACACAAAACCTCATCCTTAAGGTTATCCTTAAGAGGGGCAGGTCAGTGGTCTTTAATGACTAATGAAATATCAGCCGAACACACAGTAGCAGACCGCATTCTTAGCCTCTGTGGCTTATGGGAGAGGACTACAGTCACAGCTTGTTGATCGGCAAATGAAGTTATGGGTGTCAGAGTGGGGGAGTTAAGCGCTGAGACACAATGGTGTCTAGGGAGTTGGAGGCAGTGAGGCAATAAAACAGGGTCCCAATACAAATATGAGGTCTCAGTTGGATGTTATAGTGCGTCCCTTGGCATCCAGGGCTTCAGCTGTGGTCATGCCACAGGCTGGTAAATAGGGTATAGTTCATCTACCCACAAGAGAGGAGCATTTGAGGTTATAGCAGTCTGAGATTGGTTTTCCGCATGTAAGGGCTACACTGTACCACTGCCATTTAGTAGGAGTTTTCCTAACCCTAAATGGGCAACACACTGCATTTATGTATTTTGTCCTGCCTTCTGGGTCATTTTATGCCAGAATGAAGTAATTACCTACTGGGTGTGCATGGGTGCAAAATTCATGCCTTGAGGCATCACACTGACCTGAAAGGGTGAATGCAGCAGATTATTCTTTGATGGAATGCAGCAGTGGTCCAAACGAGGAACCATAAATAAGCAAGCAGGTATTCTGTAGTGGTTTGTTAACGTTTTGAATCAAAGATAAACATGAACACAAAGGAGCACTTATCTTAATCTGCAGATTAGCCAAACTGGCTTCTTATCACCCTGTGATGCATCATTGGTACATCACAGGAGTGCATTCTTGGCAGCTAACTACTAGCGGTTAATGATATGCAAAGATCCTTGTGTCCCTTCCCCTAAATTCCAAACTACAGTCAAATCCAACCTATCCCCATTACCAGGCCCCCAATCTATTCCCATAGGCACATATATATAGACACAGGCTGTGAATAGCCACTTCACTTGACCTCACCCCTTACTCTATTCACTGGGCTGTATCACTGCTGAGTACTACTCTGAAACTCAATGCAACTATTTTGTCAGGCCTCAATGCCTGCTATCCAATCCTCCCTGCCTCCTCTCCTTTCGAATTGAGTATTAAAATTCATGGCACTACTTTTATGATCCTTATTGTATCCCATATTGTCCACATGCTACAAAGTGTCCACATCTTCAAAATTCCATCACAATAGATCTATGTCCACAAAGCACACAGAAAATCATCATGAAGTGTCCAAAGAACACATTTTCTTACTGTTTACAAACATATTGCGATGTGGACACTTTGTAATGGTGTATGTGGACAGAATGTGCTCTGGGGACATTTTATGATGGTTCTTGTGTGGATATAAAGTGAGCTGTATGGACATTTTGTGGTGCTTTTGTGTGGACAAATTGAGCTGTTTGAACATTTTGTGATGCTTTTGTGTGGACAAAGTGTGCATTATGGACATTTCATGGTGGTTTTGTGTGGACAAATTACGCTGTGCGGACACTTCCTAATAATAGATTGTGGACTGTGTTCAGTGTGGATACATTGTTGTAGTTTTGTGCAGATAAAGCAAGATTTGTGGACACTTTGTGACATTTCAGTGTGGACAAATTCAATTTTGTGGACACTTTGTTGCAGTTGGATGTGGACAAACTGTATTTGCAGACACATTGTGATGGTTGCTTGGGGACAAATTGTATTTTATCGACATTGTGTGATGTTGAGTGTGGACAAAGTGTATGTTATGAACACTTTATTAAGGCTTTGGACAAACTGCATTTTGTGGACAATTTATGATTGAAGGCTTTGGACAAAATGTGATGTGGACACTTTGTAGCTTATGGACAATACGGGCACAACAACAATCCTACCCATGATGCATAGAGTGAATCGTGAGTGACAACATATCGCTTAATGGTCATGTGGAAGTGTGATCAAAGAGTTTCTCTGGATTTAACAACAATATGAACTGTAGCATGTATCACCTTTTATCAACTCAATCTGTATTGGACTGGATTTCCTACAATAGCATCTCAACACATGCAGTGTTGAAAATCTTCTCACCAGAAATGCAC
Organism: Harmothoe impar; assembly: GCA_947462335.1. Classification (NCBI taxonomy): domain Eukaryota; kingdom Metazoa; phylum Annelida; class Polychaeta; order Phyllodocida; family Polynoidae; genus Harmothoe; species Harmothoe impar. Next base: position 22,470,348 of record OX381714.1, read on the forward strand.
AAAAGGGCATAGTGCATTAAAGAACCATGCCCCACAGATCCCCCACATCTCTACCACTGTGGCCATACCCAGCCCTTTGGTCTACCTCGTAGGTCATGGCCATGTGATCTACATAACCACAGATTGGCCGGTAACTACTTCCTGCAGTCACTTCCACAGCAGTAATTGCTGCAGCTATATCATCACCTGCCCGTGTCTCATCGCTCTCACCTTACGGCCTCAGCAGGAGCTATTCAACTGTTCCTATCTCAGCACCTGTTTGGCTCACAATATTCATGCTGAATGATAACTAACACAATTATATTACTCATCTAAAGGAACTGGTAATATGGATGGAACTCAGGCACCCATTGTGGTGATACTTCCCAGAAAATTAGTGTCCGACAAGTGTCTGATTGTGCTAGCTTGGAGGGACAGGTATTGTGCCTTGCACGATGTGTGGGGATGTGTGAGCTCATCTACATTCCTCATGATCCCACCCAGCAGAGTGGATTGGGGTACTTGGGTTAGAGCTAGTGCAAGGTGTTGGTTTAACACCTAAATAATCTCGCATATATGAACACCTAACACAGTGATATGTAGTGAGATCTTTCCTAAATGATGTAAATTCAACCCCGCACTAACTTGCTGGGTTTGTGCCCATTTAATTTTCTTTTCATCATCCAATATGGGCCAAACTGCCCATATTACTCTGTCCAATTAGAGCAACTACACATACATAATGGGTGCCTTGGAAGCATCCACAATGGGTCATCCCATGTATCTTTAGAATCAAATTTCACAAAAGTAGACAAAGAATACCTTCTTATACATAGGTCAGTACCCTAAACACTAATGCATAGTCATCAGTCAATTTTTAAGGTCCTACTTTGGACCTAAAAACGAAGCTTTTTGTTTATATCATGAGGAGCTCTGTAGGAGAAATCAAAACAACACTTTCCTTGCTTGGTACTAAGTACAGCTCTCTTTTATCGTATTTATTGATTCATATATTGACCCGGCGTGATTACAGCAAAGAAAGTAATGGAACAAGAGTCTGAAGCTGGCCATGTAGAGATATTGATGAACGGCCTATTTATTTAGAAAAAAACACACACATATAAACACATGATAAGCAAGCGGGCAAAACAACTGCAAACCTCTCTGGGCTGCCACAAGCAAGCAATGATGGTTGCTAACAACAGAACTGGGAAAGAGGCTCTGTGGTAAATAAACAGTAGGGGGCAGTGCTGTGCTGCAGAACCCTAACTGTGGAGTTCCAAAAGTATCCACTAGGGGGAGTCTGCGACGGGTAATGGCACTTGGACAATACATGAAACAAAGTGTTTGTTTCTAACCATTGACCCGGCGTGATTACAGCAAAGAAAGTAATGGAACAAGAGTCTGAGGCTGGACTTGGGCCATGTAGAGATATTGATGAACGGCCAAACCCAATTACGGTATCAGTTTTTGTGAAGTATGGCGTCAACCACCACCCAGCTAACAAAAAAACGTTATTTTACGTCAAAATAACGTTTAAAACTTTACATAACGTTATGTCATACTAAAGAGCCTTAGAAAAACGTTGACATATAACGTTATATAACGTTATAAAATGGTGTATAACGTTATTTGTTTACTGGGCATCCTATCTAGGTCTATTCTGCTGGACAGGGGTTTAGCCAGGTAAATCAAGGCTGTCAAGCTAGCCAAATCACCTGCTTGGCGAATGACCTCCAGGGGCACCTCACTATGATGGAGGAAAGCAGCACCTGCCCTCCTCAGACTATATACTCCAGCGCCAGGTATATCCATGTTCACAGATTTTAACAGGCGCTTTAAATATTTCATAAGTACCGGGTAAGTCAACGGTACCACAATTAGTCCCTTTTTTAGCAAGAAAACAGGGTCGTCAGCACTGGAGCTGGGAACATCCTCAAAATGTTTTTTCAGAAGTGTGGCTGCACATAAAGTGGAGCCCGTAGCGTATGTCAAAGGAACCAGGTGCGTCCTCTGACCAAACTGCACCGTCTTAGAACTTGAGACTGACAAAAGAACACCCCAAGACATGAATCTCAGGGAGCTCCTACCCAGATAATGACCTTCACATTTAAAATTATCAGGCACCAGATTACATTTTCTCAAGAGAGACCTGAAACTCGTCACTATACAACACCAAATAGTGCATTCATTTGAATCCAAAAAGTTTACAGATAAAGACATATTCAAAATATTTTCTAAAGTAAGGGTTATACGACGGGGCTCTGGGTCGCCTAACAAACGCCTCGGCCTTTTAAAGTAGTGGTGAAAATAAAATCACCCCTTATGAAAGATACGTCATAGCCAAAATATTTGTTTAGACTTATGACACCCGAAATATAATTATCTATGCTCACATAACACAAAGTGTCTGATAAATACACCGCAAATCTACACATGACAGTGACAGTGGTAGGCACTACCGGTAGCAACAATAAAGCACAAAATGTAATATATTTTCTCCACTGAGAAGCCTTGGTACGCCAAGTTGACTGGGCCCAACAATAAGACCTCACATGCGCAGCCTTGTCATCCAGGGTCTGACGCAACCGGGCAGCATCTAGAACAACAGAAACCCACAGGAATATTTACATTCTTATCAAGTAGTCTAGACAGTGCATCAGCATGAACATTTTGTTTACCCGGTATATGTATGCAAACTATATGACAGTTAAACAGTACGCTCAACCAGAAAATCCTACGTAAGAAAATCATAGCTACATCATTATCGCTCTTACCTGTATTAATTCCGGCAACTACCTGGGAATTATCAGAATACACAACAACCTTACAATCATTCCACATATGCCCCCAATGCCACATTGATTCCAATAAAGGGTAGAGCTCCTGGACATTAATATTGTCTGGTACATCCACAGCGGGAGCATGGCATAAATGAGAATGTAAATCAAGGTCAGAATCCATATTTGACCCTGCCAACCAGTCTGTGTCTGTCAGTGCACCAAAACCTGAGCCAGAAGCGTCCATATGCAGCCGCACTGAATCTGATACTCTCCTCCGCACCATCTTGGCCTCACCATTGAAGCAATTGGCAAATTGTCTCCACCACTTCAAGTCCTCAAAAAAACATTTACTCAAAGTGATGCGTCTCTTGGTAGGTGAGAAATTACTGAGAAGACCTACAATCCTATGGGAGAAAGTCCTACCCCCTCTTATCACTGTAGAGCAATGGCGTAACACGCCGCAAAGCCTCTGAATCTGTCTGCGTGTCGCCTGGCGGCGACCGACAAAGAACGCAAGCTCGTCATTTACCTTGTGCAGCTTATCAGCCGGTAGGCGGAGTTTCATCTCTATAGTGTCAATCTCAATACCCAAATAGCGTTAGACTTGGGCTGGTGATGACACTTTCTTGTAGGCTATGTCAAAACCTAGTGAACGTAACACACTGTGCCTCCTGACACTCAGCAAAAGTACTTCCCATGACCAGGAAATCGTCCAAGTAATTGTAACAAATATAACCGTGGCTCATCATATATCTGGTCACTGAGTCAGTTAGGGCATTAAATATATACGGAGAGGCCCAGGCGCCGAACGACAGGAAATTATCTTGAATATAAACATCAGAATCACCAATCCTCCATGACAGGCCCTGAAACTTCCTGTCGCAAGGGAGAATCATACATGTGCGATAGGCTGATGAAATATCTGTGACCCCTAAATAACAACCCTGGGTTAGCTGCTCACAGATGTCGTCCATGCTGTGAAACTTAAAATTCTGGAATGTTTCACTCATAAAATTATATTTATAGAGAAACCCTCGGGTCGACTGGCGTCGGTAATAGGTCTATAGCCCCCTGAGGATTTCTTCACTGCTCCTATGGCATGCACACAGTGCGGTTTCCTATCCACCACTGTCAGCTTACCGGTACTAATTTCATCTTGAATGATATTGTTTATAAAATCATACGCCTCTGTAGTAGCTGAAGAGTAGTTCTCACAGTGATACGGCTTAATCTCTGCGTTAGGATCCAGAATCTTAAAACCGTGGAGCACACCATCTAATATGAACAGACTATTATCATCCCAACCACCTGGGCTCCCAGACAGCATGTGTCTCCAACCATCTGGCTTGAATTGGGAATTAACACCTAACACTGTGTGTTTTGCAGAAGCGTCCCAGAGGGGAGCATAATTACTATAAGTGTTCAGCATAGTATCCAAACTCTCAAAACAAACTAACTCCTCACAGTCTCTGTACCCAAAGGACTGAAAGTCTGTAGACCAGGATAGATCTTCCCCCGCCGCTGGTCCCCCCCCTGCTGGTGAGCGCCACCATACTGCTGGTAAGGGTTGTGCTGTTGCTGCTGTTGCTGCTGTTGCTGCTGTTGATAGGGTTGGCACCGCTGCTGTTGGTAGTTCTGCTGCTGGTGTGGCCCATTGCCCTGCTGACTACACCCGCCCCTAGCAACATGTGGTCCTCTGCACACACAACAAACATGGCTTTTATGACAGGGATTGAAGGTACACTTAGTGAAGTTCCAGGACGCACAGACATCATCTGGACACCAAATCTGAGGGGCCTGACCGCCCCCCCCCCTTGCCGCTGCTGTTTCCCTGGTTACCCTGACGACCACCTGACTGTTACTGGAGGAGTCTCATGGCATCCTGATACGCCCTAGTGTTCTCGATCCCAAAGTGGGACGCGTTGGCGGTATGCTCTGCTGCCATGTAACCTATGTAACCCTCCGCCACTTTCATGGTTACATCATGCTCATACTTAGCCACTGCCTTAGCGGTGTAGGTGGGCCGGATCTCTTTCCAAGCAATGTACTTAAAATGCTCAAGGTATCCCGACAGCGAGAAGCGGGCATCATTTGACTTGTGTATACACTGCAGAACACTGACCATTCCATACACCAGCTCCCGGTATGTCATCTCATCATAAGACTTATCATAGGGCATGTGGAAGTCTGGCCTAATCCAGTGGTGGGACCTTTTTCTGCGAGCTGACTCACTACTCAAATGTAGACCGCCGACTAAATCCATCTCACCTGCCACACCGACTCCTCCCGTGTCACTCCCCGACAGTCCCAGCGCCTGTAGACCGAGACTGACCGACTCCAGGCTGGCTTGTAGAGTCGATGTAGCCGCCGATTGAGGTGCCTGCGGGCTGTAAGCTGAACCATCGGCGTAGAAAAGCTGCGGCTGTTGAAGCTGGTGGAACCCTGGAGGCGGGACACCCCCCCCCCCCCCGGAAGGCCCTAAACCCCCGGAGGCGCCTTGCAAACCTTTGTTTTCAGTCTGGGCGGAAGCGCCGCCATTTTGGGCTGAAGCTGGTTGCTGGTTGGACGGCTGCTCCGTCCCGGTGTCTGGCAAAGGCCCCAAACCTGCTTCAAGCCTCTCGTTCTCCAGATTTATCTCCCATTAACGATCCTCCAAAGCTTTTACCTCTGCCCTCTGCTTCAGAATGGCTCTCTTCTCCTCCGCCAAGAGAATCTGCTTGCTCAAAGTCGCATTGCGCTCCATGCTTGGCGACTCAGGCTCCATCCGGCCATCGCTCGCCTTGCTTGCAATGTCAAAGTCCAAGTCTAACTCCTCCTTTGTTTTTGGCACGTACGGGGCCGCACATTGCGGGCACTTCTTCTTCCTGGCATCGTACTCAAACCCACAGGTGCAGATTGCCATGATTACTATCAAAAACACATGATAAGCAAGCGGGCAAAACAACTGCAAACCTCTCTGGGCTGCCACAAGCAAGCAATGACGGTTGCTAACAACAGAACTGGGAAAGAGGCTCTGTGGTAAATAAACAGTAGGGGGCAGTGCTGTGCTGCAAAACCCTAACTGTGGAGTTCCAAAAGTATCCACTAGGGGGAGTCCGCGATGGGTAATGGCACTTGCACAATACATGAAACAAAGCGTTTGTTTCTAACCATAAACAAAAACATCTATTATGAACTAAACCTCAGCTTATGGATTCAATCTCACCATCTTTTACTTACTGCCCACATCTCCTAGTCATTCGCCCTCACTCTCCTCCAGTATATTTTGATCGGTAAACAGCAATGCTTAAGGTGGGTCGATCTCTTAGCACAGGTTTCTGGTGGGCCAGAGAGAGAAAGTCATTAGGCAAAAATGAATAACCCAAAGCAAGGACAGAAATCATGCAGGTCTTCACATGCAGATGAGGAAGGGTGGAAACAATTAATAGGGAAGTAGACTTAGGGTATAGTGTAATGGGATAATGTATGACATGTAGCCGACATAGCGGCACAAAGAGCAGTGTCATAGTTAGTTAACAATGATAATGTTTGAGGTGTAAGGTACACTGTGTAAGCATAGCGGCATCCAAGGAGCCTGGAGGGACAGATAAGCTTCATTAAAGTTTAAATACATGGAGACAATGACCAAAGGAGCTGGACCATACAACATGATATGCCCTATAACCCAAAATAAACCACAGGATATGGGGTTGACTGGAGACAGCAGCAGGATAGGTGAATAAATATGATGTAAGACTTTTATCTGAATCTTCCATTCACCTACATCCTTCTATCCACGATTGCAGATACCTTGCATTCTGTGTAGCAGTGTAGTTAGTTGCATATACTCCTGATGGATTAGACCGATAGGAACCAGGGTAAGCTAGGCATCGCAGAGGCAGATTAAACCTGAAGCACCTTCATTAAATAAGCAATAGCACTTCTTGCTGCTCTCATTTCTCTTAGTCAGTCTGACAGCTTCAGCCAATATCATTCTCAATAGGATAATGGTGATTATATTATGTAATAAACAAATAAATATGATTGTTTTTTAAGTATTGAGAAACGGGATGTTGTTACAAATGTAAATGCAATGGCAACTATCACCCTCTGTTATTACTGTTGTAAATTACAGCCAACAAGCAAGAGTTATAGGCATACCGGGACCAGTTGGAGTCTATTACTAAAACACAAAATGGGTATTCATGTCAGCCTCCTTAATCTATTATTTCCGAGCATTCTGAAGCACCAGGGTGTCATGGAAGGCAGTCAATGACCCCTCAGTATGGGTCAGCCATCTTTAGCAACAGCGTCTAATGTATGTCTAACCCTACAGCTATGCAGCTATGGAACAATCTTTAGTATGATCCTGCTTGGAGGGAGCATTCTAACATACCAACACAAGCATCCATGCAGTTTAGTTAAAATAAGACCTACAGAGTTCTTGAACAATCAGTTTAAATCAGTCAGAGTATTACGCTAAGATCTCAAGTAACACTAATGGAGCAGTTCAATGCATTGATAGAATCTAGGGAATCATAGGGCCAGACCAAAAAAAAAGTTGGTCAATGGATTTCGCGCACCTTATTTTCGTAAATTTATTCTTTTTGGGAAAAATAAATTTGTCAATGATTCGCTTACCTCATTTTTTTCAAAATAGAGAATTTTTTTTTTTTCAAATTTTTCTTTAAGTAATTCCCCCAGATCACCCAATAAATTTTCATGTTAGGGGTCTACTAAGAACTGTCGGAGGCTGGTTAAAAAACAACAACTGTCACTCGCCAGTTTCCACCGACAAAATCCATTCTATTTTTAAAAAATCCATTGACAAACTCTTTTCTTTTTTGGTGTGGCCTAATCATTTGGATTACGAAAGTCTCCTCTTATGACTCAGTATGCTGATCAATATCCTAATGGAATCTTAGGAATTCTAACCCCCACAGTCATCAAACACATGTCATCCATCTATATATTTGATGATAAGAATTCTATAGCATATCTCTAGGAGGTAATCTTTCTAGCAGATTAATCCATTGCATGATTTCTTGGAACCAGAGATCTGCAAGCCTACATGAAGCAGGAGGCCGTTAAACCTCTAACGGTGCTGACAGACCAATCACCAAGTGTGGTATTACCGTCACACACAATGTGTCCTGGTGACAGATTAGAGCTCAGTGAGACATCTACAGAGCCATGAGGGACTGTGTGTGTGGTTGGCAGGGCAAGAGATGGAACAATGCAGGTAGAGGCATAACTTCTCCTAGTAATGAATCTGACAAAGACCCAAAACCATGCGGCAATTACTCCAACCACCTTGCTTCTCTCAATGCCACTCAGGAAATAGTATGAGTATCTTAGCAGCTTGTGGTATGACATGAGTTATCATTATTTTCCTCATGGATGTGCTTTGTAACCAACGTTTTATTTACTGTTGGTATATGGGTTCAAAAGCCAAGCAATTTCAGTCAGTGTTTGACAGCAATTCCAACTCTTAATGCAGAGCAATGTGAACCATTGTTTGATTCAGAGGAATTTCAGACCTTCTGTTACAGCATTTATTTCACAAGAATTTCATGTCAATGTGTGCCTCTTATTTAGTATAATTTAAAATAAATTTGATCATCTATTTCATGAATATAACAACCCAGATCTCAGAGTATTGACACGGTAGAATGCGATGAAATCACAGCTGAAATGACAAAACACCATATACGACCCCTTCTTTGTATGATGTAGCCATGTTGGGGTGGCCTATTGACTCAGGTGACAAGAACGGATGCCCATGTAGTGTGAGGGACTGAAGGGAGTTGTATGGGATGTGGGGTTATTAGGGGGTGGTAGGATCCACATTGAGACCTGTGTCAGTCTGACGCTGCATGCTATTACACTGCTGTATACAGGACAGGGCAAAGCCCTGTGTACACCAGGGAATTCGGGAGCGTGATGAAGGATAGGGAGGGGGTGATACAGGGGGAATGCCACTTCAAGGGTGAGGATAGGTTCTACAGTCTTTGTTGGAAGCCGGCAATATGATGAGTAGGAAACAATCCTGTGACAAATAATTATGATATTGCTTTATCCTTAATTCTGTCTATAGATCAAGCTAGAAACCTGATAAATATGTGATGCTATATAGTAGTATGGGTATGATGTTTTACAGAAATCTTATTTACTTTGCTCTAATGTACTTTCAGTTGTTGTCTACACAATGGCCTTGCAGTCAGAGGCAGACAGTGAGACACATGTAGACATCGGGATATCTTAGCTGTCTGTGTATTGATACAACATTCCCTCTTCTTCACTCCAGCTCCTAGAGCTCACTAATGGGATTCTTGTCTGGGTATCAGTGGTTAACATTCTACTACTTTCTCCTGCCAAGTTCTTCTGTAGTCATCTGAGATTTAGGCTGTACCATACGTGGTTATTTTCCAGGGAACATTTACCACTAATTCAATCATATATCTTGACACAATCTGTCATTTTTACCATGCTCAAAATCAGGACCCTTACATAGTTCTGGGTTAAGCCATGATTGTATGTAAAAGTAGAGATTATAGCCTAGTGCATCCACCATACCACTCATTCCACCCTAGACATATATACACAGCCGGACGAAGCTAATGTGGACACTCAGACATCTAGCCTACGAAGACCCACAGAACGACCACTATATCAGCATCTTAACTCTTTAAGGGTAGCATTGGGTTTTAATGCAGCATGCCAACCTTTCATGATTGTAGCAACCCTGTATGGATGGCATGATGCTTGAATACAGATGTGGTAAGTTAATTACTACGGCTGGATGTGAGCATAATCAAAGCGGTATACAACCCTTAAAGGGTTAACATCTGTCTCCACACCCAAACAGTCCCAGACAGATCTACCTCCATATTACTGCTTTGAGTCGCAGACAGTTTCTCTGTACCCACACATGGCATCACACACCCCTTTACCCACACCCATTAACAATGTCAGCAGTGTTAATGTACAAGTAGTCAACCTTCTGAGGGATTAGGACATAGCCCCTCCCCCCAACAAGACAACACACTAATCCTGCTCTACCCCACTTCATATATAGGGCCTGCAGACCTCACCCAGATTTCGATTTCTAAAATTGTTGGACGATACTCGGCTTTCCATGTGTCGAGTGTTAATCTGCCTCGTGAAGTGTGACATATTACAGTTCGTAGAGGGTCTGAACTGATTATTGTCACATAGGACATCAGAAGTGTAGCCAAATCATACTTGGAACATAAAAGGTTTTGAAACTAATGTCCTGCTAGGCTGAATCCAATAACGTTGGTAGTCAGACTCTGGTTGCTGCTTTTAGACAGCCCATATGAAGACCCGGTTCATTTCCTGTTCTGATAGAGCGGCCCGGAAGTTGAGTAGAGAAGCCTTAAGCCAAAGCATCAGAATCTGATTCTGTCATCACGTGACCTGATTGTCTAGTCACTGACCATTCATGTATCGGGCTGCCATGCTGCCGCGTAAGGCCCATCATATAGCGGCACCATGTTGTGTGCTACTCCACCAGTACTTATTGCAGATTGGTACAGTAGAGACATCCCTCCCCAGCACAGTTACAAGGGTGCACTCAGACAGGAAGCTGACCTTGATCCTTGCACTAGCAATCAGTGACAAAAGAAGGCATCAAACAAACAGACGCTTGACATTGGTGCCACACAGTGTTATAAGACCAATGCTTATTGGTGGCAGGCGACAAGGAGGGAGCTAGTAATATGGAATATAGCAGCACTTTTGATTTTTTCCCCTACATAATGGCCATGCATCTTTTAGGGGCCTTGCCGCGATCCGAGTAGAACTAGGAATCTGAGTCATGAACCAGTTCTAATAGTAAAAGACCTCCAGGGAGCAGGAGATTTCTGTAATGTTTGCCTTTTTATAGTTAATATGATAAAGTCTATGCTAACTTGGTTTACCCGATGATTGATCTTGGGCTTGTTGGCATGCAACTGATCTTTCTATCGGCCTTCACAGGCAATAGGAAACCATTACTGGGTTTTATATGAGCTTCATGGTACCACATTTCAGTTATTAAAGTGAAATGTCTGGATTTCAAATAGCAACGTTTTAAGAGGAATTGCAATGAAGTCTTCAGGTCTGGCATGGTAATCTTAGAGAAGACAGTCCAGCATCAATTAACACAGCTAATGCTTCAAATTGGCCTGAAATAGAACGAAACTGGACTTTCAGTTTTTTTATGGTACTTGCGTAGGATATTATGATGGCTAAACTTTAATGAAGCACAGGTAATTTAGGGGTTCAAAGACCTCTACTGATGCTGCATAGTGCTAAGCTTAGTAAACCCAATCTAATACTAAATGTCTCGCATTTGGTGTAAAAACTCTTCTACATAAATCCTGCACACCTAATTCAGAAAGTCGGGCACAGCCTGATTTTCAGATTTAGGTGGTTTTGGCAATGTATGTTCAGCGACGCTCACATTTCTGTGTGGGTGGGGCAGGTGTACTACATCAAGAGGGTACGGATGTCGACTTTCATCGACATAATTGTATAGGATATGAAAGGGTTTCCGGCCCACACAGCAATCATTTAATGTTTTTGGCCGCCCTAAAAGTGTTAATATGAGTAGAGTAAGAATCAAGTAGAAAAATACAATATGATACTCTGAACCAATATGGCAGTTATATATGTAGGATATCACCACAACCAACGTCACCCCAACCTGGATACCTGAGATGATATGAGGCTGACAGTGTGGCGGATAACTGTTGCCACTGCTCAGCGCTCATGGTACTCCTCTCACACAACTCACATCTGGCTGTGTCTCACGAACTTTGGCCAATGCTTTTGTCTCTGACTGGGTGCCATCTCTGACCAGGTGCCGTCTCTGACTGGGTGTCGTCTCTGACCGGTTTGGCATGATTAGGTCAAAATACCAACAGCAGGAGGCTAATTATAATTAAAATTATAATTATATAACAAACGCCATGACGTTTTTACAAATCTTATATATATGAGTATAGTTCTTTTTTAAACAACTTTTTTCTGACACCCGGTCAGAGACGGCATCCAGTCAGAGACGGCACCTGGTCAGGGACGGCACCCGGTCAGGGACAAAAACACTGGCCCAAGTTCGTGAGACACAGCCATCCAGGTACTTGTCCCTCACCCTACTTTGTGTTGTTGTACCATAGTCACCACCTGTTGCTTCTAGATTTTATGATGACACATGATGTTTTATACTTGCAGGTCCTGAAGGCAGTAATGTCTACATCTGAAGAATAATGCCGGCTAAGTTCATCTCCGTGATACATCAAACGGCACAGCACACCGACTAGAAAAAGCCTCTCAACAGTAGAATATTGGCGGAAGCGCATTTACCCTGACTCATACCATTGTAGATATACATGCATAGAAAAGAATACATACGGAATTGCCCTCACGTTTTTGATCTGAAATGAATTTGAGAGAGTGGATATGTACAGCGGGTATTGATTTCAATATATACATATGAACTACATCCCATGTCATCCTCCCTCCCTCTGATAATGAGACACTTGTAGCTCGCAGCTGTTTATATATTGGGTAAAATGAGCAGGATATTGGAGATGTGCAGACAGGGACTGGATGTGCAGACAAGGAGAGTATACTATTGAGGTGAGTAGTAATAAAGGACAGGAGTAGCTCTCATGAAATATGAGTTGCTCAGATGACTACCACATGTGGCTGTGGGGGCTGTGGAGATTTACGTTGTGAGAGATCAGCACCCTAATCCAACTGTGAGATACTAACACACTAATCCCAGCAACAATCTGCAAACTGTGAGAGACCAGCTCATTAGTACCGTTAAAACCCTGTAGGCTGCATGTGGGATAGCAGCGTGTTAATCCCACCAACATGCTGTCAGCTGTGAGATACCAGCACCCTAATCCTCACACACCATATAGCACCACCTCCCGCCACACCTACACCCCTCCCCGCCGTGTGTGATGCACATAGCTGGGCCGGAGCTGTAGGCGGTAAGGTCAGTATAAGGCTGTGTCTCACCATTTTGGGCCAATGTGAACGTCTTTGACCGGGTGCCGTCTTTGACCGGGTGACATCTTTGACCAGGTGCCGTCTTTGACCTCCTGAGGGAAAAGGGTTTATCTAGGGCAGGTGAAGATATATATGGATATGTAACCACCGCCATTTTCTTTATTTTATCCCTTACATATCAAAGAAGAAATTAATTTTTTCTAAATTTAAGGTGGCCGGTCCTAGACGGCACCCGGTCATAGACAGCACCCGGTCATAGACAAAAACATTGGCCCAAGTTGGTGAGACACAGCCATAAGCCTATAAGGAGTAGGGAGGGTTCAGTGAGCAGCCAACCCCTGTTCAATACACAGCTCTAGCATTGTGGGAAGCCCCTTCTTACCTATAAGCCGACCCATGCTGCTTGGAGCTCTGTGTTGTATTCAAACACTGTAGATTTTCACATGATACTCCGGCTGAAACAGTTTCTTGCTCTGTGTACCATATGTTTATTTTAGGCTGATAGTAGTCGTTATGTATTTCTTTCGTTATTGCTAAGCCAGAATAGGAAATGTATATGACATACATAATATGCCTCAGATAGCAAGAACACAATGCATAAAATGGAAATTGTTTATAAATATAAGTAGCCTATAAAGTCATACAATTAAGGTCCCACCCAGTGGGCACAAAATCCAGTTTAACCTTGAATCAACATTGAATCAACATTGACAACCAGTTATCAATGTTGATTCAATGTCATCTGCCCACTGGGCAAATTATCCAATGAACAGGTCATGATTGATGTAAAATTCTTTTAAATTTCTCTGCAGTCCATTCTGTCAGCAGTCCGCAGACACTGGAGGCCGTGGGTGGCTGAGGAGGTGCCTGAGGGGGAGGAGGTGCCTGATGAGCAGCTCCTGGCCACCGAGCAGCTCACACGCGGCCACCGAGCGGCTCAGGCAGCCACACAGCCTCGTCCAGCAGTGGGCGGTAGCAGCTCACAGCCTCCACACTACCACCATGGTCGCAGATACAGGACCCCAGCTCACAGGGCCCATCACACACCATCCCTAGGTTGGATGATATCGAGGTGGCAGTACAGAGGGCAGGCACTGATAGAATTGGAGACATGCTATTGGTGCCTCACTGACCTGGTGCAGATCTGGTTGCAGATAGCAACTTTTGAACATGTTCAAGGATATTTTGACATTCTCTGACACATTGCGCTAGACGTGATGTGTTTTGGATCTTTGTTTGAACACTGGAAAATAGAAGTACATTTAACTGGACACGGGAATACAGGAATAGTACATTTAAGACGTCCCTTTCGTCTTGAAGTGGCTTTTAAACTTCCCATGGACATTTGAAAATAGATGGGAGTTTGTCAACCTCAATAGGACAAATGCAGAAATTGGAGAACTCTTAAATAAGCTCTTATAGGTGAGTTGACATCAACACCTGCCCATAGTTTGGTGCCATAGGATACCCAATGATGTAGGTACCACTACAACATTCAGAGGTTGGATGACACCCACCTGCTGCTAGCCTTCCCCTGTATACTTGGATATATAGATGTGAGTTTCTCAATCCGCTGGACACTGGAGAAAGCTGATGCCAGAGAGGAGAGATTTATAGGCTTACCTGCTGTTTGGAGTTAGGATATAGTAGGGGCATTCCTATTGGAATCAGCTGATACAGGCAGACAGGCATAGACAACCAAAGGTGTTTGGCTGGTCTGTAGGATACAATTAAAAGTGTGCTGCCTTCTGCCAGAAAGAGAGCACACCTCTCATAGATACCCTGAATTATAAACTCTCCTATGACCTTCTAATACGAGTTCCCACTTCACTTAGGCAGTGAGTTATAAGAAAGTGTGTTCAATCCTTCATTTAGACGTTCAACTTGACTTGAGTTGTGGTTTGGATGTTCTCCTTTATATTGAACCCCGGCTAAAGTGACCACTGAGGAAAACCGCTAAAAGCTATGACTGGCAGCCACGTCAGGATTGTGGGACAGTAGAGATAGTCTTAAAGCTTCCCTGGACACTGAAAGTAAGTTTTATATCTTCTTAAAACCCCAGCGCCGTTTTAAGTAGGGCTGCGTACCTGTTCTGGCACTACTCCGACTGTCGCTGGAGGGGTACCGAGATCTGGACCTGTAATAGTTGTAACATTCTGGTGGAGGCAACAGGTGATAGGCAGTGGGCTGTGGGCCACCACAGGGTAGTGGGCTGCCTGATACCAGACAGAGATAGGTGGGACAGAGCAGACAGCAGCTGAGGTACTGAGGTGAGAGGCCGACACACCAGCAGGCACCAAGTCTCCTCAGTCCCCACTCAGGGGGAATCATCAACACCGGAGTACACTCACACCACCTACTACAAGTCTGCCGCACTCTGGGCTGGCAGCAAGTGTTCATTCAGGAGAGTAGATCCAGCAGGCACCCAGCGCTGAAGCCATCTACTTGAATGGAATAGGTGGGAGGTTCAATCCTAAAGTGGGGTCAGTATAGAGGCCCTATCGAAAACGTTTTTCTACTGCTCGTAAGTCTAGCTCTCATTGAAAAGACATGGAATAGACAATAGCTATAGCTGCAAATAAGGGTAAAATCCCTGTTGCTGAGAGTAGTAACACTGGACTAGACTGACAGGGCCTGCTGACCTTGTGGGAGGTTCTGGGAGTGGAGACTAGTGCACCTAGCAGGGGACACTGGTGACAGGCAAGGAGGGAGAGCCTGATGGTACTCCTACCAACTGAAATGAATTGTATGCCACCATATGAACTATAAAGAGCCATTGGGTGTTACTGTAACAAGTGAGACATAGAGGTCAGTATACATGGACTTATAACTCTTGTTGAATTACGATACACACAAAGCTCAGAACGTGTGGCAGCTGTTATAGCAGCAGATCTATTACTGCCCCACAGCCTGGTATTGTAGCAGCATATCACTACAGATTGATATCAATTAATATATTTATTGAATTAGTCTGCCATGGCTAATCACAGAGTAACCCACCGCCCTAGACACTACCCATCCAGTGGCCCAGCTGTGGTACATCCAAATATACATTGATATGTAGGAGGTCCTGGCAGTGGTAGCAGTACATAGGCCTGCGGAGGCTACAATCTTGGGTATTCCTTGTGACTGTTGGATTATACAGTGAGTGATTTTCTATAATACATTTCTGCTACCGGAACTGCTGTGTGCCCCATTACCTCTTCTGAATTACAAGGAGGAAATCAACTGGAAGGCGTAAATACTACTGCAACGAATATGGATAGGCTTAAGTCCTACACATGCCTGTGCTACTGATAGTAGCTCTATTTGTGGGTTTCCATACTCAAATATAAATGTGTGCAGCATTAAACTTAATTATTTTGGGAACAAACACTTACAACGTATGCATTTTCTGTGAGAACACATAATATTCATGATTTCTGTGCACATGTAACCTATAATCACAGCCGGTATTATATACGTCTTCCAGAGTCAGTACCCTGTATACAATTAGCGCACTGGATCTGACCATGTTCCAAATGAAGTGAGTATTATTTTCAGCTCTCAGTGACTACCTTGTATAGTTGGAGCTAACTCTATAGTGCCTCCATCATGTCTGTCTTAAAGCACTCAGACCTGGTGCAGGCTGGTAACACCCTTGTTATCCACAACAACAACAATGTATCAGGCTTCTTCCCACCAATAGGCGACACAACCAACGCCACCCCCACCATTCCATATCCATACTGGAACCTCACAGATAGCCAGAAGGCCTTCTGTGCTGATTATGAGACCTTTAACAAGGTGCGTCTCTATGTGGACCTGGGGCTTATTGCACCGCTGTGTTTAGCTGGCATCATCGGGAACCTACTGGCCATCTTAGCATTACAGTTGGACCACTCTAACCGCACAGTGACCTTCCTGCTACAAGCCTTAGCAGTAGCAGATAATTCCTACCTCATCAGTTCTTTACTAGTACAGACACTCAAGTCAGTCACTGAGTGCACCAATTGGTTACAGGACTTCAAGACAACCTATGCCTACTGGGAGATCTTCTTATGGCCACTTGCCTCCATAGCACAGACTATTACAGTATGGCTGACAGTGCTAGTGACGGTGGATAGGTATGTTGCCATTTGTCGGCCATTTGAATCCATGCGTCATCAAGTTAGTAAGCGTGCCAAGCGGGCAGTGTATATAATTGTGCTGATTGCTGTGGTGTATAACATCCCTAGGTTCTTTGAGAAGGAGGTGAGGTATGAAGCAGACCATTGTAGACGTATACATAAGTTTTATGCATTGAACACAGATCTGCGTAAAAACAGTCTGTACAAGCTGATCTACAAAACCATCTTCTTTCTTCTGTTCAGGATGGCTGGACCTTTGGGTGTCTTAGTG
The DNA here is from genome assembly GCA_947462335.1 of Harmothoe impar. NCBI lineage: Eukaryota > Metazoa > Annelida > Polychaeta > Phyllodocida > Polynoidae > Harmothoe > Harmothoe impar. The sequence goes on from OX381714.1 coordinate 22,487,495, forward strand.
GTGCTCAATATCAAACTTATTCAGACGTTACGCCGTGCACGTACAGAGCATGCTCAGTTAACACAAACTACAAACCAGCGCACCAACAACTATTTTAACCTCATCCTAGTTGCTGTGGTGACTGTATTTATTATATGTCAAACACCTGACTTTATCATCCGCATCATAGTTGTTATTAAGACATATGGTGGCTTTAAGATCAACACATATTGGCCCAACATCTTCACTAACCTAATGCTGACTGTGAACTCGTCAGTGAACTGTCTGATATACTGTCTGACGGGACGTAAGTTCAGACAGATCCTGTACAGGCTGCTCTGTAAGTGCCAGGGCTGCTGCTGCAGGAGGAGTAACACGCACCGTGAGATACGCTACGGTAATGGGGAAACGAGTTGTTCTATGAACAGCCACCGCCAGGTCACCCAACAAACATCTGCCATCAACGAGACCTGTCTGTAGTGCACAGAACAATGGGTAAGGCTATGAAGAGTGTAGTTGTGGTAAGATCTCTGATGGAAAGTGTAAAAATTAAGATGATATTGGTTGATATGAGTTTAATTAATATATCACCTATATGTGTAGACAGATAATCCCTGTAGATAGTAATACAGAACAGGAAATAAAGTGTCTGCATAAGGTTGTAAAGAGTTGGAGAGTGTAGAAAGTATTAAAGTGTGTATGAGACAATTAAGAGTATTGTCATGCCTGCACAGATGAGAGGTAACATGATGACCATGGAGAATGATATGTGATGATGGTGGAACCTGTCTATAAACCTGACTGACACTATGTGTAGGTGTAGGACCTACAGCTGAGTTATATTGTCCTGTAGTACAGTGTGGTCGATATGCTAATACATCTGCTACTGGCGTCATTGATGTTACATTGTTGTCTATGTAACTGTCTCCGAGCTGCAAAGGATTCCACTGATGACAACACCCAGATCTAGAGAGGAGGTATTTCAGTCATTAGCAGCTAAATCCATACCATATTGGCACAATAGCCCAATATGCCCAATATAATAGAGACGTTGTCATGTGGCAAGTGGACATTGAACTTAATAAGTTTATGAGTGCAGTGTGTCACTGATAGATCTGCTGACTTATAAACGCTCAGTGTACGGACAATAATTTATTTACATACTTTCATAGACTCTCTGGTTGTTTGGAATTTCAGCAAGATGTGACTCAATATATGAATAGCTCTGTGTACATATCTAATGATATTTATTATCCAGTTATCATAAACTGTTCATTCATGTTGATCCCTGGGTGTATGGTACATGGTTGTGAAAAGCATGTTATTTGCTGCTCAGTATGTTAGAGATTAAATTGGATAAGATGGAGTTTAAAACTTTACTTTACTTTAATTCTCCAAAAAGGTTGTTAAACCCCAATTAAGCTGTGAATCCATTTTCTTATTGTACAAATAAATCTGCCAGTGTTCACTTAACAATATAATATGTATTTGGTGTGTTCCAATTTGTATGAGGATTTGTGCACATAGAAACAGGTAAAGCTGCTTTTCCACTGTCCAATTTATCTGCCTCTATAGACATTGTCAGACCAATATCACTGCATGTCTGTCACTGACCCGCCCCAGCAGGCCTGCTCTCTGGACACTGCTTGGGGGACAGGTGACATCCTCCCAGTCTGAGACTGACCTCAAGGGTACTGTAGGGTAATATTGGCACCAACATGTCCACTCACTGCCCACTGGGGTACTGTAGGGCTACTGTAGGGTATCACTGACTCCAGACCTTGAAATTACACCTGCAAGTTTAAGACACAAAAAAGAAAAAGATCCTCCTTTTCAAATGTTCTCGTCTAATTAATGTCTTACATTGTAGATGCTATTTTAGGTTAGTTGGCCGTGGACCGCCTTGGACTGAAACTAGAAAGACTCAGTGTTCAGTGAGATAATATTCCAAACACAGAGATAATACCAGGGGAATGTATTCTCAGCACAGCTGAGCGTTGTGAATCTCCTCATCGGGTGTGAATGATAATTTCGTAAACACACAATGCACTACTGAATTCACGACAACTAAGCGGTTTCTGCAGTGGATGGAGGTGAGCTGCCGTCGAAAGAACTCCATTTACAGATAAATATAGATGAAGATAGAGAATATGCTGATCGCCGACATTTCCCACGAGTCTATAAAGGGTATGGATCCAAAATGTTTAGATATACAACGAACTGTTTAACTCTACATGATGCACAAAAATTCTACTTTTTAATGTATCCTTCCATCCCCTTCCATCAGCGTCTATTCATATAGCAGAGAAGGGAAACATACTTCTCTAATGCACTATTAAACTGTTGCCTTTTTCCACGCAATGTAGCTGGAAAGTAACTTTGCAGTGTTACATCAATGCCTTTTAGTGATGCTTCATAATTGATCAACTCATGAAGGGTGAACATGATGCAGTAATGCAGCAGAGAAATGTCCCATGTCTAACTCCCTACAACCGTGATGACATATAAACATGAGGCATTGTGGCATCATACTTAGGGTCCAAGTGCAAAATTTGGTAAGTGTGTTAGGTGGAACTGAATGTTGTTATATGGTGAATTTAATGTCAGACAAACTTGTGCTAAAATGTGGCGGTTGTGTTTAGCAATTTTGCTTAGAATGTCAATGTGTGCTACAAAAGGGAACGTGGACGAGGTTCAGAGCAGTTTCACTTATAGGCCCAAATGTTAGGACCCCTTCAGCTATGTTAAGTCGGAGTGAAGCCGGGGAAGGTACTTAGCTCTATATATATAGAGTGGGTGGGGGTTTAAGGTGTTGCACATACATCACATTCTAGTTATTTTGTTATAGATGTCCTAAATACATGGCAGTTGGTCACCCATAATGTGTTCATGGAGCATCATTCCCCCAAAAAAGGAATAGTGCAATAAAAGCACTATGTTGCCTATGAATGGGTTATCTATAGCTGTGCTGTTATAGCCATTTTATCCTGCTTATTGGTATAACAGTTATATGGAGATGAGCATACAGAGTGGTACAATAATAGGATAGGACAGTACTAAAGTGGTGCCGATGGTTATCCCATTTATCAGGACCCAGGCAGTTCTATGTTCTTAGATAACAATGTGTATTATCAGAGTCCACAGCCGTCACTGTAAGTGGGTATTATGTAGTCAGCAACACCACTTATAGTGTACAACACCACCCTCTATTCTAATAAAGTGAGAAAAAGCTGAAGTCTATATGCTTTGGCTACTCAAGGGGTTCCATAGACTTCACATTCTAGTTATTCTGACTCCACATTTTAGGTTATTAGTTATCAAAAGAGTTAAACTGGTCCCTCATCACCGTGAGCATGTACATATAAATTAGTTTTTGAGAGGCAATTTTGCAAGGTTTTGCATTCAACAAACTCTTAACCACTAAATAATGAACATTTGTCACGAATTGCATACATTTTCCTATAGCCCCGGAGTACTTTTCAAACAAACTTTAAAAAAAGAGCTTCCTTATTATATTTTTCAGCACTTGCTGATAAGAATGTCCTTAGTCCCCAGGGTCCTGACAATTGTGAAGGAAAATGATCGCACATAATCTTAAAACGTGTAGAGGTCGCGGAAAACTTAGTCATTGGATCGGCCGGGAATCGAACCACAGACCTCTTGCACCGGTGACAAGCGTACTAACCGTTACACTACCAACCTGTGTCTGACTTCTCTCCGCTCCCTACGTTACTGGATTGCAATGACAAGTCACTTGGACATATAGGGCATGATGCACAATGACTTCTGGTTATGGTACCCCCTTCAGGGAGACACTCCCGCACATTGTGCCCCTACAAATGTTATACGACATCACTATCACATCCCACAAGATCCTAAACTCGTATAACCTACATGAATTTAAAATGTCAAAATACCAAATCATATGTGAGACATTATCAAACCAAAATTGGAGAATGGACACAAATCGGTCTTGATTGAAGAGTCTTGAAGGGAGATTGTGGCAGGCACACTGGTAGCTGGTAGCAGGCTGTGTCGGGCACACCGGCAGCCGGTAGCAGGCTGTGTCGGGCACACCGGTGGCCGGTAGCAGGCTGTGTCAGGCACACCGGCAGCCGGTAGCAGGCTGTGTCAGGCACACCGGCAGCCGGTAGCAGGCTGTGTCAGGCACACGGGGGGCCGGTAGCAGGCTGTGTCAGGCACACGGGTGGCCGGTAGCAGGCTGTGTCGGGCACACCGGCGGCCGGTAGCAGGCTGTGTCGGGCACACCGGCAGCCGGTAGCAGGCTGTGTCTGTCACACCGGTAGCTGGCAGTAAACCCAGGGACCAGTGACATGAGGAGTGTGGTAGAGGGAACACATGTCTCCACTGTGTGCATTCCCCCACAGTGTTCTACAAACATGGACAGGGCCACAAGGTCCCCGCCACAATCTCACAGCCCTCCTGCACCTACCACCCCCTCTGCTACCACCCACAACCCTACCACCCCATACCCCCAATACCACAAGGTTCCCTACACAATCACACAGTCCTACAGCTCCAGGTGGTCTGAGACTCACCAACACTTCACCATAGCCCAGTACCTCCAAGTCATATTCGACTAGTCCCTGTATATCCTCATCTCTCCTGAATGTTTGCAATTCTGTGCCTCTACATGGGGTCCCACGATTTTGACCATGTCGCTGAGTCGATTTTTAGCAAAAGGGCTGTGTCGCCATGTCGATTTTTTATGTATATAGAATGTACTAGAGCCTTAAAAAGAGGTCTGTGTCTGTCGATTTTTAAAAGGGCCGTGTCGCCCTGTCGATTCTTAAAAGGGCTGTGTCTCCGTGTCGCCCGTGTCGATTTTTACCCATGCAGAGGCACAATGCTACTGCTGCCATCCTAAAGCTGCACCACATACAGTCATATTGCTGCAGGGAATACCTTCCCTCCCCCCCGTCTCACAGGGAGGTACTTATCCACCAGCTGCCGCACAGGGCCTCTCCCTCCCTGTAAGGTCCCGTACACAGCTCCCCCCCTCCCTACACATCTGCATTCCTGGCTCAACAGGCCATCACTTTTTTTCAATCATAGAGTTCTGTTCCCGAACATATCAATATCTACTTCAGGGTGCTAGCACCTGAACCACTCAATCCACCTCCACGTGACTGACCCTCCACACCCAGTCCTATAGCCGTTCTCTAGGGAAGGCGTAGTGGATATTGCCGACTGTTCTCCTGACTTCACCTCCTCAATGCTCATGGTCCAGGTTGGAAGAAATGAGAAAAGTGAAAAGATGAAAGCAATAATGTCTGGGCACTAATGCATGAGGTTTTAGAATAATCATGGGAATTTTGCAGACCATCTAGAGGAGTATTTCACATAAATATTCTCCTCTAAATCCAATGTGAGGATCATTATCCTTTGGGAGTTTTCACCATACATATTAATTCAGGGTAGAATAGACACTCTTTGGATCAAAGGCTAATCAATTGACACCTCCAGCCTTTTTTGTTCGTGACATTTCCTTAGATAATGATATTTTCTTATTCAATCTCCATATTCATTATACTAAATTATAAATTGCAAAAGAAAATCAGAAAGGAGAGTTATTGAAGACCATGTTGTCGGTTGCTCCTTTCAACCTCTTCTTTTGAAGTGAATCATAATTCTTATTCCGTTAATTCTTATGAATTAGCCCCAACCAATCCCCGATGTGATTGTTACTCACATGTCCCTCTACCTACCCAGGACCCTGATATAGGACCTTGAGGCCCCGGCACTGTACCGGGACAGGGACAGGGGCAGACATGACAGTCCACTCTACACTATTGTTACACTGTGCCCCCCCTGTGGTGTGACCCATCCCTATCAGCCTCACCCCCACTGACCACTGCCTGTATGCATACCAATGTTGGGTGGGGGGGGGGGAGTACTCACTGACTTCCTACACAGGGGATCGTTGTGGGTTAGGGGCATGGCAAGACGGATGAGGCCTTGTAGCCGGGGCAGGATAGGGCTATCCCCCACTGAGTCTACATCTAGTGTTGAGCCTGTTCTAATATAGACAGAGTACTGATGTGGATGTGTGGCTATGGGGCTATATCTCTGTCTGCCACCAAGGACAACAAGTAGTCTCACGGTGTCATGCAGGAGGTGATCTATGTGTATTGTATAGCTGCTGCCCGGAGTCCACAAGTCACTTGCAGCAATGGATGACCATGCTTTACTTAACTGCACGGCATATCGATGCCAGTTGGGACACATTTGTTTTTGTTTAAAATGATAGTGTGGATGGACCTGAAAACCTGATCCTTGCTGGCGGAGAAAAGCTTCACAGATGACGCAAAAGTAGCCCCCGGATTTATACTTATTAGTCCCTATCTCTGCGGCCGGTGTTGTGGGTGACTTCTGCATATCTGACTTATCTGGTTATAACCATTAATACATTATGTATTAAAGGGTTCATGCACCCCTGAACAGTCCATATATATGATGTTCTAATACAGCCCTAGTGAGCGTACAAGAGTCTATTCATGCATCAAGTTGACAAGGAGTATATTATATTGAAGCATTATGCAGCCCCTAAAGAGTAACACAAAGTTACACCTGATCTAGCACTAGTAAGAAGATTGAAACCAAAGTTCAGCTGCCTCTTTCAGTACCTTTTACTATATCTTTTTTCGACATTCTACTCAAACGCCTCCTGCATCTTTTTCACCAAGTCAGGGGTCATTTTTCAGCAACTTTTGGAGGGAGAGGGTGGTCGCTGGACTTTAAACTTTTTTGGAGGGGGGCTATTATATTTTATAGGTATTTGGACCCTCCTTGATGGACAAAATATGTCACCTCTTTCTAGTGGAAAAAGTGTAACCTCTTTCTAGTGGAAAAAGTCCAAGCACTATCATAACTAAAAGGGGTCGGCCGCCATCAATTTGAACGCGGCTTGGGAGAGAGGGAAAAGATGTAGATCCGTCTCGTGAGGGGGAGAGGAAATACATAGTGCTTTTGCTTAAATTCACCGACCGACACAGTACGGACGGGGCCTCACTTCTACTGCTGATGGAGTCTCAGCATGCTGGTATTTGTCTGACAGCTCCCATTCATACCTGTCATAAGGAAGAGCTCGGACGGGAAAAAGGCTCTTTAACTGCAGAGTATTACATTTTAACTAAAACACGCCCAGTGTAACACTAACACGCTCAGTGCTCATCTCATCTCACGCTGACAGCACTAAAACACGCCCAGTGTAACACTCACACGCTCAGTGCTCATCTCATCTCACACTGACAGCACTAAAACACACCCAGTGTAACACTAACACACTCAATGCCCATCTCATCTCACGCTGACAGCACTAAAACACGCCCAGTGTAACACTAACACTCTCAGTGCCCATCTCATTTCACACTGACAGCACTAAAACACACCCAGTGTAACACTAACACACTCAATGCCCATCTCATCTCACACTGACAGCACTAAAACACACCCAGTGTAACACTAACACACTCAATGCCCATCTCATCTCACACTGACAGCACTAAAACACACCCAGTGTAACACTAACACGCTCAGTGCCCATCTCATCTCACGCTGACAGCACTAAAACACGCCCAGTGTAACACTCACACGCTCAGTGCTCATCTCATCTCACGCTGATAGCACTAAAACACGCCCAGTGTAACACTAACACTCTCAGTGCCCATCTCATCTCACGCTGACAGCACTAAAACACGCCCAGTGTAACACTCACACGCTCAGTGCTCATCTCATCTCACACTGACAGCACTAAAACACGCCCAGTGTAACACTAACACTCTCAGTGCCCATCTCATCTCACGCTGACAGCACTAAAACACGCCCAGTGTAACACTAACACTCTCAGTGCCCATCTCATCTCACGCTGACAGCACTAAAACACGCCCAGTGTAACACTCACACGCTCAGTGCTCATCTCATCTCACACTGACAGCACTAAAACACGCCCAGTGTAACACTAACACTCTCAGTGCCCATCTCATCTCACGCTGACAGCACTAAAACACGCCCAGTGTAACACTCACACGCTCAGTGCTCATCTCATCTCACACTGACAGCACTAAAACACACCCAGTGTAACACTAACACACTCAATGCCCATCTCATCTCACGCTGACAGCACTAAAACACGCCCAGTGTAACACTAACACTCTCAGTGCCCATCTCATCTCACGCTGACAGCACTAAAACACGCCCAGTGTAACACTCACACGCTCAGTGCTCATCTCATCTCACACTGACAGCACTAAAACACACCCAGTGTAACACTAACGGCTGTGTCCCACCAAATCGATACAAGTTGGAAGTTTGTGACCGGGTACAATCTATGACCGGCATAAAGGAAATCTGCATATTTAGGGCAGATGCACATAGAAATGGCCAGAAAAAGTTATCTTTCCCATCTCTTACCTCGACCTGTTACATAACCTACACTGGAGCCCTGTACCTCTCTTTTTCTCAATGTCCTGGTCGCAACAGACGCTCTGGGTGTCAGGTTACACGTCCCAGCCTGGGACACTCTGAGAGGGTGGTACCTGACAATGAATGGATGTTTCAAGACTTTTCGATACTAATTTTGAAAAAATATCAAATTAACACTTGCCGGTCATAGATTGCACGACGTCATAGACTTTCTAATTGTATTGATTTGGTGAGACACAGCCTAGCTACATGTAGTTTGAAGCTCCTCTCACGCTGACAGCACAGAAACACACCACATACTGCAAATTCTGAGGTAAAAGCCTTACTTGCGTACAAGCCGCACCCCTACCTTTGACAAATAATATAAGCCATCGAGGGGGTCTGAAAATTGCAAATTTGGTATTGTAGTATACAGGACTAGCGCATCCTGGTAGTCGGGGCTAACACCTCCAGATAGCCAGAGAGTGCAATCAAATCATTGTCTCCTTATCAAACTAATCCCCTCTTCTCACACCTAGAACAAAGGGAATATACTTAGGGTGATTTTGACAAGGGTGCACAGTGGCGTAGGAAAAGGGGGGCCCGTCCCCCCCAACCACTGAGGAGGGGGGGGGGCTGAATATGTTTGGGCCCCCCCAAAATTTGTCAAGACCTGTCATATAATACACACAATTTTCAATCCTTAACTCTCCCGCATATGGAAAAGTGGGGGCAGAGGGGGCCGGGCCCCCAAATCAGACCTAAAGGGGGCGCAAATACTACTTTTCCATACAATCTAATATCAGGATGTATATGATACATCATGCATAAAAACTGATACTTTAAGTTGGTTGGAGTGGGCCCCCCTTGGGCCCCCCAATAAAGATTTGCTTTCTACGCCTCTGGTGCAGTATAGGTTATCAGTCGTATCAGTGGCCTTGATCAAGGGTGTAAACAGGGGTGCTGATAAGAAATTCACCCATAATGCACTGCTCTGGTGTCGGGGGCCTAACCACAATGCATTGCTCTGAGCCAAGATGGCGGCCCCCACAGCCTAATGCGCTAGTCCCGTTACGATGAAACGTCGCATATAGGCCGCAGCTAGTACACAAGTCAGATAGCCAGTGCGGCTTATAGGATCAAGACACAGGCAAGGTGCTGCTTATACGCGAGTTTTCAGATGTAAAGTACAGCACTATAGTCGCCATAATCAGATCCCCTGTGAGACTTATGGGATATTCCCAAGTGCGAGAATTTGTGGTACGAATAAAATCTCTCGGTATTAAAAAAACTGAGTCTGGCTCGCTTATAAGCCGCAGCGTCTTATACCTTCCTCTGTGTAATCAGACAACTTCTTAGATAATCAACAAGATGGAGGCAGTCATTGACACTACTCCAGGACTATATCCTCTGCAGATACCATCCCAAACACTGGAGGACATCCCGCCCTAATGCAATGTCAACAAACAGCCCCACCCTCCCACCTAAAAGCTGACAGGCAATGCTGACGGAGTAAGTGAATGGCGTCCTGTTGTGTGACCTAACACCTGACGGTGTATATATGTGGTGTCTTAATGTAATCACCAAACAGCACTTAGTTTGTAGCACGTGATAGGAAACACACACACACAGGAGGTGAATCCTGTCTTGTCTCACTCTCTTATCCTACCGCTGGCAGTGCAGAGTAAGGGAGAGGTGTGGCAGTACTATCTGCATGGTATGTTTGCCTAGGGGGGATAATGCTAAACAAAACTTCCTGCATGACTTACAGAAACAGTCGATGCCCCTTCCTAGGTGATGGCCGCAATCCTTATTCATAATCAAAGAGATTTTGTTGCATTTTCTAAGACATTCAAATGTATTTATTGCTGGTGTTAATTTATTGGTTTCTCTGGTATGGTTCAGATGCATGCTTCTATTCGCTCTGATTAGGAGGGCCCACAGCTAGAAAGGTGGTGATCTGAGGCCCCTCTACCAGGATACCCTTAGGAAGGCTCAATCAGCTTGACCTTACCAGTGTGTACCATACAGATAAGGTGTGGGTGTGTACGGGTGTGGGGAGGGTGTGGGGAGGGTGTGGGGGGGGGGGGACGGCCGGCAATAACACAGCGCCATAATGACAGCAATGATTGCCCGCTGTACGGATAATTGTAATCTGCCGTCACACGGCGCCTGCAGCAGGGCTGCAGTTGACGCCCGGGCCGTGGTGGGAGCAGGCAGCCTGAGATAGCCTCACCCACGTCCTTATCTGCCTGCAGGCTTTACCAGGCTCTAGCGGCTAGTAAGACAATGAGCCGGGTCACCAAGGCCCTAAGCCAGGGTAGATACGACGTGTGAGCTGTAACAGCTGATAGCTTCCAATCACGTGCCCCTACACGGGTAAAAATCGACACGGGCGACACGCCCGGGGGGGGTACTTGAATTTTTTCTGATATGGGTGTGCGGCTGGACCAATGACAACCCTTACCCTTGCTAGGGAGCTTTTGCTTCAAAAACCTACCCTTGCTAGGGCACTTTTGGCCGAAAAGTCCTAGTTTTGAAGAGGAAAAACACAAAATTTACAATGGATGAGTAATTTCACCGAGAAATTATACCCATGTCCACAAATTTTAGCAAAAAAATGGGCAAAAATGGGACATTTTGGTGAAAAACAGTTCATTTTGGTGAAAAAGTGACCCTTGCTAGGGCGATTTTGTCAAAAGTAGACCCTTGCTAGGGACATTTTTCTCTGAAACAGGACCCTTGCTAGGGAGATTTTGTTGAAAAACTATCCTTGCCAGCCGCACACCTGTGTATACAAAATATACTAAGTGCCCCCCCCGGGGCGACACGGCAACACGGGGCTTTTAAAAATCGACAGAGGCGACGCAGGAGTTTTAAAGATTGACGGACATTTTGGGTTAAAAATCGACATGCAGAGATCTTTCTATTAGTTACTATATACATAAAATAACGATACAGTGACACACTCTTTCTAATAAAAAGTGACGCAGTAACACCCCCAAAAATCTGAGGCCCCATGTAGAGGCACAACAACAGCCGACTAACTTTAACACTGACTGAACAGGCACTGAGCTGGGGTAGGAACTGTGCAGCTAAGGTTAGACTTGTCCCACGCGCCATTCTGTGACAGAATGGCACTTGTAAATACTACTATGATCTTAAACCTCGACGTTTGCTTGGTGTGGACAATCCCTGCTCTTATAGTGCTGCAGCATTACAGGCTAATTAGCTGAACACCCATCACCAAAAAAGACTAAAGGTCACTATATACCACTGGAAAGCTCTGATCATGGGCTTTTCAGATATGGTGAGTGTTAAAGAAAAGGTTGCGAGGAATCCAAGATGGCCGCCAAAATCCAAGATGGCCGCCAAAATATCAGAATTCTATCTCCAATGACCTAGATATGGCTTAGAATACTTTTTTAACACTGCCTATCCCCCCTAATTTGGACCCAAGGAATTCGATGGTTCTATTGGTTTGTTTCTAAGACAGCTGGTTGCTTAGCAACAACTGTTCTAATTGTTTATCTGCCTAGCAACACAGTTTTCCATGGTCCTGAGGTTGATTACAACCATACCTACCCCCCCTAAATTCGACCCAAGGAATTCAATGGTTCTATTGCTTTGTTTCTAAGACAGCTGGTTGCTTAGCAACAGCTATTCTAATTGTTTATCTGCCTAGCAACACAGTTTTCCATGGTCCTGAGGCTGATTACAACCCTACTTACCCCTTTAAACTGGACCCAAGAAATTCAATGGTTCAATTGGTTTGTTGCTAACACAGCTGGTTGAGCTGTTCTCATTGTTTATATCCCTAACAACATAATATTTTCATGGTCCTGAGGTTCATTATCAACAAGCATTGCAACAACTAAACAGCCTTGGATCCAGGTTATTCTGTGGTGTGAGATTGATAAAGAAACAAGCTCTGTGGACTCTTCAATTAGCTCTTGGGATACCTTTAGCGGCTCTTGGGACTCTGCAAGCAGTTCTGAGGACCTTCTAAGAGGCTTTGTAGGACCTTCCAGTTGCTCTGGGACCCGTTTAGTGACTCTGTGGACCCCTTCAGTGACACTGGGGACCCCTTCAGTGACTCTGTGGACCGTTCCAGTGGGTCTGGGGACCCCTTCAGTGGCTCTTGGGACCCTTTCAGCGGCTCTAGGGACCCTTACGGTGGCTCCAGGAGGACCTCTGCACACTGTGGTGGCACCTCAGATGGCTGTGGGTGCATCTTTGCTGATTCTGTGAACACCTCTGCTGACTCTACGACCACCTCTAGCCCTGTAAACACCCAGACGGGCTCTTGGTATGCATACCCTGGCATTAGTAGATGTCTACTAGCTCTGAAAATCTCTTTGCTGGTACCAAGGAAGACTCCTCCCCTATACCAGGGATGGCTAGATCATCTTCCCTTATACCAGAGATGGCTAGATCATCTTCCCCTATACCAGGGTTGACTATCATCTTCCCCTATACCAGGGATGACTAGATCATCTTCCTCTACATCAGGGATGACTAGATCATCTTCCCCTATATCAGGGATGACTAGATCATCTTCGCCAGTACCTAGGACAACTGTACCACCTCCCTCAGTATCCCAATTTTAGCTGAAGGGTCCCCAGAGTTACAGAAGCAGTCAACAGAACCGCTAGAAGGGTCCACAGAGCCGCTGGAAGGGTTCACAGTGCTGCTAAAAGGGTCCACAGAGCTGATGGGGGCCACTGGAAGGGTCCCTAATCAACCAAGTTTTATTACAATACCCATCCCCAACCATTAGAAGCTCAAGGGCTCTTAGGGGCCATGCACATTTATTCCATGTGGAAAAACAAAGTTACTATGCTTTAAAAGTACTAGAATGGCCATTCTCCACACCCCCGTGGAGAAACTGGTGCTCATTCTCCATTGTCTGTTTCTCCACTATGACGTCACCAAAATAGCTATGAAACCAATCTTTAATTGCATATTTTGATGAATTTAATCAAGAATCACATGAAATAAATACAGAGATCCACTCTAATCAGTTTGAACTCCTGGTTTCTCCACTCGTGATGCATCGGCTCCGCCTTGTGTGATACGATCCAATGCACCACTCATGGAGAAACCTGTCGTTCAAACAGATTATCGTAGACCTCTGTCTGTGTATAGCTAGCTGTTATGTATACCTCCTAGCTAATAAACAGGTCCACAGAGCATCCGGAGGGGTCCGCTTGGAGGGTCCACAGAGTCACTGAAGGGGTGCCCAGTGTCACTGAAGGAGTCCACAGAGCAGCTGGAAGGGTCCCAATAGCTACTGAAAGGGTCCACAGAGTCACTGAAGGGGTGCCCATAGTCACTGAAAGGGTCCAGAGAGTCACTGCAGAGGTCTCCTGACCCACTGATGGGGTCGACAGAGTCATTGAAGGGGTTCACAGAGTCACTGGAAGGGCTTCCAAAGCCTCTGGGAAGGTCCCCAGAGCTGCTTGGAGGGTCCACAGAGTCACTGAAGGGGTGCCCAGTGTCACTGAAGGAGTACACAGAGCAGCTGGAAGGGTCCCAATAGCTACTGAAAGGGTCCACAGAGTCACTGAAGGGGTACCCATAGTCACTATAAGGGTCTAGGGAGTTACTGCAGAGGTCCCCTGACCCACTGATGGGGTCCACAGAGTCATTGAAAGGGTTCACAGAGTCACTGGAAGGGCCTCCAAACCTCTGGGAAGGTCCCCAGAGCTGCTTGGAGGGTCCACAGAGTCACTGAAGGGGTCCCAAGTGTCACTGAAGGGGTCTACAGAGCAGCTGGAAGGGTCCACAGAGCCCCTTTTAGGGTCCCCAGAGCAGCTGAAGGGGTCCACAGAGTCACTAAAGGGGTCCCAAAGCAACTGGAAGGTCCCACAAAGCCTCTTAGATGGTCCCCAGAACTGCTTGCAGTGTCCCGAGAGCTGCTGAAGGGGTCCCAAGAGCTAATTGAAAGGTCCACAGAGCTTGTTTCTTTATCAACCTTGAACCATAGAATAGCCTGGATCAAGGTTGTTTAGTTGTTGCCATGCTTGTTGATAATGAACCTCATGACCATGGAAATATGTGTTGTTAGGGAGATAAACAATAATAACAGTCATTGCTAGGCAACTAGCTTTGTTAGCAACAAACCAATTGAACCATTGAATTTCTTGGGTCCAGTTTAAAGGGGTAGGTATGATTATAATCAACCTTGGGACCATGGAAATATGTGTTGCTAGGCAGATAAACAATTAGAATAGCTGTTGCTAAGCAACCAGCTGTCTTAGAAACAAAGCAAAAGAACCATTGAATTCCTTGGGTCGAATTTAGGGGGGTTAGGTATGGTTGTAATCAACCTCAGGACCATGGAAAACTGTGTTGCTAGGCAGATAAACAATTAGAACAGTTGTTGCTAAGCAACCAGCTGTCTTAGAAACAAACCAATAGAACCATCGAATTCCTTGGGTCCAAATTAGGGGGGGTAGGCAGTGTTAAAAAAGTATTCTAAGCCATATCTAAGTCATTGGAGATGGAATTCTGATATTTTGGTGGCCATCTTGGATTTTGGCGGCCATCTTGGATTCCTCGCAACCTTTTCTCTAACACTCACCATATCTGAAAAGCCCATGATCAGAGCTTTCCAGTGGTATATAGTGACCTTTAGTCTTTTTTGGTGATGGGTGTCGCCAGAAATAATGCTCGTGGCTCTCCAATGCTGCAGCACTATTAGATGCTCGGAATCAGCGAACAGAAACAAGAACTGGAACCAGAAAGTATGATGGGAGTACTCCCATCATCCGTTCTGGGTCCTGTTTGCTGGTTCCAAGCTATCAGCAGTGCTTGCTAAAAACCCAGGATATTCAAGTTCAATGTCGTAGTTACCAGAACGTTCCCATAGAAGGATCTGGGAAAGCTATGCCTATGGTAGTTAGAGGTGTGAGATGTATACGGTGGTTGCACATGATAGGAGCTATAACACATTGTAGGGTTACAAGCCTATATGGTGCAGGTTTTTTTGTATGACTGACTACGCTCTAAAACCCGTCATGGCAGATGACACAATAACACTGACCTAGTGATTTTCATACACGGGAGATTTGTACCGAACTGTTTTATTGGCTACTATATATGTCTTGCTTTAGATTGAAAATAAATGTGTTGAGAGTTCCTCCTGGGGGATGAGGCAGTTGTATTTCCTGGATTCATGCACCATGCACGATTGATACACGTGAATACACCGAATGGTAAAACATGACGACAGATGAGCATTAAACTATTTTAAATGGTTTATCTATACAATTCTAGGGGCTGAGCTACTGCACATGTATGTAAGATCGGACCTGCTCACGAGCTCCTGGTTTTAGCATTCAAACATTGACATTTCTGGTACACTCTATATGTTTTGGTGTGCTTATGCTGAATGTGTTGGCTTGACATAAAAGGACATCAGAAGTATTGAAGGCAGTGAGATAAAGGTCATAAACTGAAGTCTAAAATCTAAATATTATAAATGTGACATTATCAGCTGAAGGATATGTGATGCCCTTTGTACATCTCAGAGCTCTTGTTGCAGCTGTGTGTCTGTCCTTTCATGTGTTTCAGTGAATCAGAAGTTCATATCAAAAGGAGTCCCGCTGTTAAATGACAGAAATGAAACTTGAATGTCACTGCGGTAACTTTGTCTCCAATATTGCATGAAGATCATTTTGTTTCATTTGAATTAAGAGTTAATAATAGTATAAGCAAATAGCAAATACTACTTTTATTTGTGATTTGTTATGAGGAAGTAACATGATTATTCACCCAGGCTAGTCAGGGAGTCATTCCTGTATCTGAGCAGTTAGTTTAAACCTATACACCTTCCCTTTTACAAACACACAGAAAAGAAGTAGAATGACTGTGACTCCCGACTTGATCACTGAGATAACTCTTCCCAGGACTCTAAAGGGACTCATTAGCAGGACTCTATAATAATTCTATAATGACTCCTATTCTAAGACTCCCTAACGATTCACTTTAGAGTTTTGGGAAGAGTTACCTCGGTGATGGAGTACAGACTCCCATTTGGGAGTCACCATGATTCTACTTCTTTTCTCTGTGAATGGGTACTGCTACTCACTTCACACAGACTCTTCCTATAGGGGCATGTTAACCATCCCCTTTCATCCCATCCTGTAAAACATTGAAAAAAGTGTGCAAAATTACAGAAACTATGTAAACACTATAGCGAATTAAGCCAGAACATAAGGGCCTTTTACTTTTATGAAAAAAAACCTAAATAATATTGACTAAATGACTTCTTGAGGAGATAAAAAGACCATATTGGGGCTTGTTGTGCTCAAATATATATGAAGATGATCAACTGGGTGTAAGAAATACTTGATACTTTTTGGATGATGAAAGTTGCGGATCTTATGTGATCATTGGTCGCCTGACATATTGCGAGGTAGCGGGACTTTTATCTATTTTGCCCAGGATATTGAATTCGAGTAGATGCCCCTTCAAACTGCTAACCAGCAATGGCGTTCGGTTGGTAATATTAACTTTTTTAAGAAGAAATAACGGCTCATTGAGTCTCAGCGTAGGCCTCCCACTTTAATCAGCTATTATTATTCATCAAATAGAGGTATGTTAGCTCTAACACACTAGAATGATGGTGGTAGGTGAGGGTACACTATAAACATCAGAAAATAGCATAAAAATAGGGCCTGAAGGGAATTTTCTTATCCCCTCCAAAGTAAGCCTGAAAATGATAACAGGTGTGGAGACACGCAAGAGTGGTCCTTGTGGACTGATATCCATGGAAATACAAAATGTACCACAATTATAAATATGGTATATGTATCTGTAGATTAGATTACCTGATACAGCTGTGATGGTACAACTGTTTACACCAGCTGTAGGTATACATGTAATACATGATGTATACACCGATACAACATTGACACACCATGTCAGCTGGAAACATTACCGTGAGTAAAAGCATTGATTCAGAATGAGACCTGAATATTGACACACATAATGAGATATCGGTATGGCCGATACGGTTCCTGAATGCTTTATTAGGTGAAAAAAAGGTATGTTTCAGGTAACATGGGAAGAAACATAGGGTGGGTAGGTCCAATTAAAAAAATTAACATGAAAGTACTAGCCAGCCCCTCTAAAGACCCGAAAATAGACCAAAGATGGGTAAAAATATGAAGATTTATTTCAAAATTGCATAAAAACGTAGGGTCAGCCCTGTTTTGATAGGGTTGGTCGGGTGACCTGAAACAAACCTTTTTTTTGGCCTTATGTAAAAAGCGTGAGTAGCTAGTGCAACAGGTACACACTGCACTGTTAGAAGCTAGTGTAGCTGCACAGTGAGATATACTGTAGATTTACAGTATAAAAGGACATATTTGGTTTCCAGTATTGCATACTGTTTAGCTACACTCACCTGCTGTAAATGCACACAACAAAGGTCCCGGGTTCGAGTCTCCACTGGGCACACTGGTATTACTATTGGAATGCAGCTGAATTACACTAATAAACCTATTCAAAAATTGAAAGATTAGTATTGCTATGTAAATATAAGTAGATTTACGCTTGAAATAAGTTAGAATGGCGAAGGAAAAAAAGAATAATAATTGTTGCACTAGTAGCCTTACTGGGGTTCGAACCCTGACTCTTTGGATTGACCTACAGCTACAGTACAATGTGGTGTAACATACAGTATACTACTGGAAACCAAAGATACTTTATATTTCCTATTATACTGTGCAGCTACACCACTTACTCCTAACTTTGTGTACATGGGATGTATGTATGTATGTTTGATATCATGGGCTCTGTTATTATCAATATATAGTAATCAGACACCTGTGGTACAGCATGTGAGGGTTGTAAAAGTGGCCAGGAGGCAATAAACTAGCTGTATACATGTGTGATGTGCTTCGGTAAAATGTAATATGTGTGATGCTGAATCGTCAATATTGCACAATGGAAATGTTATAATTTCTAGATGAAGCTACATTCCACGTCTATATTACATGTTCTCTGTTCTGACACCCGCCTACCACGCATACATAGCACACACTACCGCAGGGGGTTTCTCTTTCCCTATGGTTTGTCTTCCACAGCAAAGTGGCTTTCTCTGAGAGTCGTTACAAACCTTTGTAGCCTCACAGGTGCTCACCTCACGTATAGAAGGGTAACAGGAAATCTGCTAGGATCTTAGGCGTGCCGAGCTCTCAATTAGGGAATCAGGAAATCTCCATCAGAATGGCCGAGGTAAGGTCCACATCCCACACACCGGCAGTGGCCCTTGGTGGAGGCAGAATGACGACTACATCCGTCATAACAAAGGAGGAAGGTTATATCTGTCCTCTCTGCTCATCAGCAGCTGACAATTCTGTAGGAAATCTCACTCAACTTAATTAATAGGCCCTGCTCTGTTAATTAACTCACTTCCTTAATAGGAAACCCAAGTATAATCATTATGCCTTTTGTGCTAGAATAAATCTCTTCTCGTGATTCTGATAAATGGCAAATGGAGTGTGGGAGGTGCCCTGGGGTATGACGGGGGAGGTAAAGTAGTCCATGAAGTAGCTTGATAGATGACAGTTATTGCCACACCTCCACACTATATTAAATAGTACATGTACAGATTGCATCTGAGGACTGCTAGTGAATGAAGCTTTGGGCATACTTTAACGTAATTCTATTATAACTCTCTCAGAATGTTCTATTAACAGTCAGGCTAGTAAGAAGCAGTGAATTCCCGTTTTTGACTTCAGGGTTTCAGTATATTGTAGGGATGAGTCCACTGTGTTAATAGGACCCTCTCCTGGACAGGTGACATAACCAATGTCCACCCCACTCACAATACCCACAGGTCAGGGGCAGACCCCCCCCCTTTTTGGTCTTCCCATAAGGCTGTTCAAATAGACTTTACAGAGGCTGCCCCCCCCCCCTTTTGGCCCACCCCTGATGTCCACTCCCAGATGTGCTACATGTATAAAGTGTATCAATTGACATCAATATTTTCAACATTTTCTCGGCCTTGGAGTACATCGGAATGCATCAATTGACATCCATATTTCCAAAATTTTCTCATCCTTAGGGATCACCACAATGCTATAAAGTGCATCAATTGACAAATATTTTTTCAACATTTTTTCAACCTTTGGTTAGACCAGAACGCTTTAAATTGCACCAATTGGCATCTATATTTTCAGGGTTTTTTCTCAGCCTTAAGGTAGACCAGAATGCTATATCAAAATTGCACCAATTGATATCTATATCTTTTTTTAATTTCTCCCTCCAGGATCGTGGACCCATGGCCAGCGGCCACTAATTAGATGTTTAGATAAGCCGGCAATTGGGCTCCCAATGTCTACGCCTCAACAAATGTTATACCCAATCTCTGTAGGCTCAGTGCCCTCACACCCCCCAAAACCACCCCAACCCCATCCCCTGGTGTCTGCGGGTGAAGTGTAAGCAGCGTCCTCAGGATGTTGTCTCTGAAACTTGTTCGTCTCTCTGAAAGTAAGTCGCTTTTGACGCACATCCCGCTGATAATTTAGGTGTACTAAACTTCATACTTCTGGGGCGGACCCAGATGTCGGACCTCTCTCATACAGCGCCACTGGTATCCCGTTATTGCAGAATGTCATGTTATTGTTCGTTTACTGGTCAATACACAGCCATACTGCAAAGCCCAGCTCAAATAATTGCTTCTCATTGTTGAAGCGCAAAACATAAAACCACCTGGGCTGATGGACTTATTGGATGTCACTGATCCTATCATATCCAGTAGTACACGTGGGACCCCCTCCCCTTTCCCCCTGGTACTAGTGAACTTTCCACCTTATCTGCTTATTGAGTACATTTGTATCCCAATAACGCCATAGGAGATTGTAGCAGGATCCGTGCAAGGGACCTCAGAACTCGGAGGGGCGGAGAACACTGCTGCGAGGACATCTAGTGGTGGAATTATGAACTAAAGGGTACAGGTCTTGCTACTCAGCTTAGCATGTCTTAGGAAATCCCACATTACTGTAATACTAACACATGTGTCAACTAATCATTGTTACATCAACATTAAATGGATTCTTCTCTTTGTGTCTGAAACATTGTAGAAGAATCTATGTATGCTTAAGACAGGAGAAGTCAACCATGTTCAGTTGACATTGTTTTTTTCCCCTACACCCCTAAATTGAGATTTTCTCTGCCCACATCTAGTGATTATAGGGAAGCACTGGCTTTCTTTTCTGTTCTTAAAAACGATGAACTTGGAACTAATTCATTTTAGCCCACTCCCCAAAGATGGGTCAAAATGTGTGTATACCCCCATGAATCCAACAACTCCTACTCTATTGCTTAAAGATAACCTTCACTATGTCTGGTTCCTGAACCCTTGGTAAATTCCTCCCTCCCTCTGCACATCTAGGTGATGTGACCTTGTTTGGGCGTAGCCACCACAAGCTAGACTAATATATACAACACGTTATCCGGTGTGCATACACTACAGTATGAGACACATACCTATTATGTGCAGGACAATTACTTTTCCTTTATTCTTGATCAGCTACCTGTACCTCCTACACCGGCAGGATCAGTCATGCTCATCCCATGGACGTTCCCACTGTTGTGACTGGACATTCCGTTCCTTTATAATCTTAACACATGTACATTCAAAACAAATTAGAAGACATGTTGTTGCTAGATATAGTCATCTGTTGTGACAAATGTTGCTAGACCACCAGAGGATGTTGCTAGACAACTGGCGTCACATGAACTATTTTGTACATGTGACGTTACACAAAATGGCGACGTCAACATAGCACAGTAGCAAGGCGGCATAGCTTATCCATTGTGCATTTTTGGCAGAAGTTACCAAATTTCTCACAGACATAGACTCATATATGGTAAACAAATTTTCATTAAGAGGCAATTCAGATTTGGTGTATGAAGGCTGTGGCAGCCATCTTTAAAAAGGGCTATTCATGATTGCATTTCTAGCCAGTTTAACTGCTGAGGGTATGTAAATATCCCATTTCTTTGACTGCAGTAATAAAACAAGATAGCTTAGATATGCCTCTAATGACCTTCCAAAAGATTGAGAGAAGAGGCAAGGTCAAGGTCATTTGTCAAGGTCAAACACCAGCAAAATGGAATTTCCTGATGGATTTTATTTATTTCTATACATATATGCTAGGTGTTACAAATTAGAAACATTCAACAGGACAATATGTCACCTTTCCTTCATCTCAGCAGTAGTTATTCTTTCATGAGATGCAGATGCTCTTTGATTAAGTATGGTATCCATGACAACTCAAACCACTTCATTTCTAGATATGATATTGTATTTCATAACAATACATTGCAGTCACTTTCACCTAGTCATCTTGATGGCATCTACAGACATATACGCAAACAATATATAAACAAGGGGTTGCTTAAAAATACTTTTTATTCTTATTTAATCAGCCTAATAGTTTATAATTAATTTATGTAATTAACCAGCATCAAAATATCAAGTTAAAGGTAATCTAACAGCCCTTCTGGCACTTGCATGATGTCAACTCATAGCAACTTTTGCCTGCCTCTGGTAGTACAGTTCAGAGTGGCTCATACAGACCACCATCAGTTTGGGTCCAGCCCAAGTTATCTCATCTCATCTGATCGCATAATTGCATTATTCAATAGAGAAATCTTTATGTTTTACTTAGTAATGATGAATATAGTTGACTTTTTTCCCCCATACTGTGTTTTTCAACGCTACCTACATACAGAACAGTAAAGGGGTCCTAGCATAAGTAATGCAATGCACATGTGCTAGGTTAATATCATTTTCATTGTATAATGTATATGTTATTATTCAATCCAATAAAACACTTTAAAAAAAGAGGTAGCTCTGGTTGAAGTAGGCATGCCTGACCCCACCTGGCCTTTCACCTGGCCCTTGGTCATGCCTGATGACCCCGCACCTTCGCCCACCGCCAACCCCTGCACCAGTCCGGTCAGCAACTTCATTTGGCTCTGCATTAATTTACGGGAAGCCTGCATCTCCATTAACATGGCGCCAACCACGTTTTCACTGAGTTGCACTGGTTTGGGTGACTCCTCTGAGGTTTTTCCTAGGTACTCCCGAGAGTCATCGGCCATCTGCTGGGAGCCCTATTGACATGCTCCTCTAAAGCTGCCTTGGTTGGGGAAATCCGATTCACATTGTTTTTCTTCGCAAAGAGTTTTTTCCTTGCCTTTGTTTTATCTTTGCATATGCATGTTCTGTCATACATCAGAATGACATACCCTTTTAAGGGGTATCATGACTTCTTCAGGTATGTCTTTGGTGCAGATGACAACTTTATAAGTGCCTCTTGGAGTTTGGAGTTTGATCTATGAAACCTAGTACTTCGGGTGATCTAGATCATGTGTCTTTATGTACATTTCTCTAAAAATATTTTAGAGGTATTAGCTATGATTAAAGCAATATTAAGGCCAAAAATCTGAAAATATTAAGGAAAAGTTGCAATTTTTGGCAAAAAATGGATTTTTCATACAGTGGGAGAATCCCTGTTTCCATGGCAACAAAACATTCTGAAATAGCATTTTTCATTGACTTTGGTTGCCATGGTAACGAAAATTACCACTTGACAGTTATATACAAAGTGTTCAATATATCTTAAGAATAATTTTTAGTTAAATTCATTTCAAGTTTCTGTCTATAAGATATTGCAATTCAAATAGTGCAGGTTACAGCCTAATTGTAACATCAGGATGTCACATTTAAGATGTCATAATTTGGTCTACTTTGTCTATTCAAATAGAGGGTTGTGATTTTTGAGGCAATATAGTTAACATTGATCCTTCATGGTTTAACTAATAATTGGAGTATAAACAACAACCTCTCAGATTTGGAAAGCTCAGGAGATTCACCAAAAATCTCTTAAAAAGGTCCTCACACATATCTTGGTTAAGGTAACACTATATAGATTAAACAAAAGCAAAATACAAGTCATGTTACTGATACTGTATATTCAATTGAATAGGTTCCTAAGTAACCAAGGACCAAAGATAGATAAAACAGCCAAAAGCATGGCAAGCCACCTCCCCCCCCCCCCCCCCCCTGCCACTCACCTCAAAATATCAACCCATCCCCTCCCACACACACCTAGTTTTTGATTATAATGGAAGTGAAAAATACTTGCTACTTGAGTTTTCTTGTTTTTTTTTTTGTTGTTTTTTTTTGGGGGGGGGGGGGTTTCTGATTCTAAAGCTTGTTGATTGTATAATATATAATATGGACAGTATTTTTATATCTTAGCTGACCAGCTGACCATAACATGAAACACCAACTCTGGGATATATATGTTTTAACTTTTCTACCACGGGTGACCTTGAGAAATGACCTTGACCTTTAGCAAACTTCCTGTCCTTGTGGGTCTTGTAAGGGACTGATCTTAACTAAAGCCATGCGTCTTTATACATAGATTAAGTCAATATTCACTTACACATAGGCATTTTATTAGACGAGAGAACCTTTTTTAAAAATAGACTTTCTCAGGGGGCTCATGGGCCCCCTAGGGCAGATCTCAATTGCCTCTTAATGAAAATTGCTTCTCTACATGCTAGTCTACATGTGTGCAAAAGATGGATACTTCTGCAAAAAATGCACAATCCATCTGTCTACTGTAGCTATGCCGCCCCGCTACAGGAAAACAGCCGCTGGGGCAGAACCTCGTCGATTTTCATTTATTGTATATTGTGAGGTAAAAAAAACAACAACTCTGTCTATATACTTCGCGAAACCAAGCATATCTCTCAAAGTCTTAACTTAGGATTATGGGGACGCTGTAGTTTGAGGATTGTGTGAAATATGGAATGTCCAGGCACCGCGGTGGTAATGTGCATACTTTCACCTTCCATCTACACCAAGATACACCTAATCAGTCCTTGGACGCTACAACCACGGAGACTGAAGCCACGGTGAAGGTAAGAACATGTGGAATACTTTTGGTGGAGTATTCATGTCGTCAACTATCTTCTGCTACGTAAACAACTGTAGGGGCACGAATAATACGTGTACATATAAGGTCCGTGGAGTCAGAGCGGTAAGTGCCTCCAACGGACACTAGGTGGCAACACCTAAGCCATGTCCTTTCGGTTATCCGGTAGCGGAGCCAGGCAGGGCACTCCAGACGGCGCTACGGAGGAGTGCCACGTCGACACTGCTTGGTCCGCGCTCAGGGTATATAAGAGGCCGAGGTTGGCTACCTCAGGGAGTTCGTCCCAGGACGAGCTCTGACCCACACCTTTTGTACCTTCGCTTTGATAGGGGCACCTACACCCCTCCCACATTATGGCTCCTGCACCAGCCATGCTGGCTCAGGGCTTGACTGTCCGGTATTGCTAAGACTTCGAACTATCGATAGAATCCTGTGTGTCTTCGAATGGTTGAAAGACCAAGTGAACCGAGTAGAAACCTTCGTGTACTTTTGAGGCTGTGATCGAATAAAAACCTGTTGCATTCAAACCGAATTTGGAACCTGTGTTCGAGTTGTACGCATATGAAACCCCTACATTGGTGCCGTGACCAGTTCGGGTGAAACACAGAATAGCACAGTCGGTTAGGGTGAACATGGCTGAACAGGCAAAGGGTGGAGCGTCCCTTCATCCTATTTCGAGTCCGGATCCGGAGGTGGTAGCAGCCCTTGAGAAACACTATGGGCCAAGCCGTTCGAGTTCGACACCAGAACCAAGGAGAGGCAATCCTGATTCTATTCGAAAAGATCTAGGGTCAAACCTAGAGGATTCTTTGTTTGAAACTGGCGGTTCGAAGAGGCACATTGCTCCTATGCCAACACAGGGCATGAGCATGCTGCATGCTGAACGACACCAGCGGCAGGAGGTGACACGTCGTCATTTCGCCGAAGAGAAGAATCGATTCGAGGGAGCAAGGATTGCAGAGATGGACAGGATGAATGAAGAGTTTGAAGCTTTGAGTCATCGGTTGGTACAGCTCCGAAACAAGAATGAAGATTTAGACGGGGAAACAATGGAGAAACAGAACCGCTTAGACACAACGAAAGCGGAACTGGAACATATGGAAAACCAGTTCTCTCATCAGCAGAATGTCTTGCGGCGACGTACTGAGGCTCTTGAACAACGTCAAGATAAGACCATACATGATTCGGACGAGCTCCATGATACGATCCGAGAAGCAACCAAGGCGATGATGGAAGAAAAGGATCGTCTGATCCAGGAAGTGGAAGATTTACAGAAGAAACGAGAAGAAGAGTCAACTCGAAGTGGCCATTCGGGGTTCGATCATGTCAGTGGTGGCATATACATCTCATCATCTGGTGGGGGTGGTGCCGCTGCCTCAACCGGAGGGAGACCGAAACGGGTGACCATTGATACAGGTGATTCGGATGGAAGATCTTCACGGCGTGACCAACGGCCAACGTTGTATGATGACGACTATTTGAATCCTCCCAGCCGTTCAAGCTCTCGAGAGAGACCAAGCCGTTCGGGATAGAATGATGGATCTTCGAGATCCGATCCGAACGGGCGTTCGAGTGGGCCCTCAAGGAGGTCAGGGAGATCTCCTACAAATGCAGGTAGACGAGTCTCTCGCCGCGAATCAATGTCCCCTGGGATGAAATTGATTTATGATTCGAACCCCTGCATTGCTGAAATGGGAGTTGACTGTGTTAGCAGACAAGCTGATAATGCTGATATCGTTGACTGGAGCATTGAGCAGTCTTTTCTGTTGCACAGAGACAACCACAACGCTGCTAGACGCACTGCAAGCACTCCGGTTCCGTTCACAGGCAGACAGCCATGGCAGGACTGGTTTGCAGACTTCATGGACGATATGAGGTATAATCGGTGGTCAGAGGAGGAATCGTTGGATGAGCTTCTTCGGGCATTGAGAAATGGCCCCGGCAAGCTAGCTGTTTCGAGATGGAGAACGATGCATGGTGCCGGATCGTTTACCCAATTGGTGGAATGCACCAGTTATCTGATCGGTAATGTGGGTAATGAGGATCCGCTTCGATTGTTTCGGAAACGGACTCAAAAACCAAACGAGTCGCACCGTGTGTTCGGTCTAGAATTGCAAGCTCTCTTGCAAAGGGCTAGACCAAGATGGCAGTTAGATGACCCACAGTTCCTAGATGATTTGTTCTCGCAATTCATTGAGGGATTAAGGGATTCTGATGAACGGACCGCAGCATGTGATAGTTGGAAGGCTGGAACTTCTCTCACTGATTTGTTCATGGCCATAGAAGACTATGACAGGAAACGGCATCTGCTATCTTCGAGAGTACTTTCGAGAACTTCCAGTATGGTACAAGACCCACCAGCCTCTGATACAGAGGAAGGTGATTCTGGAAGGGAGGAGGAGATTGGCGCAGTTGCTCAAAAGAACAGCGGCAAATCTTATTCCAATTCGAATTGGAAGCGCTATCCGAAGGCTGACAGGAAAACACCACCTGTGACCCCAGGAGCTACAAGCGCACCTTCGACTACATCCTCAACTCCCAGTTCTATGGAAGAACTTTTGTTAAGGTTGACTGACTTGATGTCTGGAAACCAGCAATCAACAGGGAGGAATTCGAAGCCGAGAGTGGACAAGACCACTAGGAAGTGTTACAGGTGTCAGGCCCTGGGACACTTTGCTGCAGAATGCCCAGCTGAGAAGCCGGTACCAAAGCCTGAGGAGAAGAAAACGGAAAACTAGAGGGGGTTGCTCGGGATGGCAAGGTAATGACCCCTAAGGTGAATGAAAGCCAGCTTATCGCCAGCGGTGCAAGCGAGGAAGTCCGAGGTGCAGTAGAGATTGGAAGCTTAGAGGAGGGGCCTGATCAGTCCCTTCTAAGTATGTCCAATGAACCCAGAAAAGTAGACGTCCGAGGAGGAAGTACTGGGGAAGCGGCGAATTGGATACAGGAGCTGGAAGTAGTCAGCAGTGCCCGATTGTCCCCGGATCATCCCTGTTTGAAGCACTTGAAACGACGGGGAGTAGATCTTGGTGTCACTAAGGATTTCGAACGTTTCACCGTTAACCCATCACCACTGGATGGGAAGAGGTGGTATTTGACTGTAGCAGTGAATGGAAGGTCTGCGGAATTCCTAGTGGATACTGGAGCTAGTCACTCCATGATCTCTAAGAGATTCCATGACCTTGTAGCTGATGAACCAGATAACTTCACAACGAGGGTAAAAGCTCATTCGGCCGACGGTAGCTGCATGCAGACGTTTGGTAAAGCATTTTTCGAAATCAATATAGGTGGACAGGATTATCTCCTGTCACCTACTATTGCTGATCTGAGTGATGATGGCATCATCGGGTTAGATTTCGCTGCGTTGTACGGGGCAATGTTGGAACCTTGTAGGGGGATGTTAAAGATAGAACATCCGTACAAGGTGGCCGTGCAATGCGTGTTGAGGAAGGTATCTTCTGTAGCCTCGGTGGTACAGACGGTTAAGATACCCCCAGGACAGACATGTGATGTGCTGTTTTCGAGTGACAGTATCTTCCGAGATCAGATGGCGGTGGTTGAACCCGATGTGGTGAGACTTGCATCAATTGGACTCGAGAGTGCAGATACTTTCATAGGCAGTGGCAGCAGGAATTTAATTCCTATTTCGAATCCTGGTGGTGAAGTCCGTTATCTGATGAAAGGTACTCCCGTGGGGCAGGTGATCGTTGCACAGGCAAGCACCAGTATACTCTCAGAAGATACCAAACCGAACCTTGAAGGGATGTTCGATTTGCATCCGGAACTCCAGAAGTTGGTGGACGATTCGAGTTTGGTGACGGGGGACCAGAAAGATCAGTTGAGACGGGTATTGGTGGAATATGATGCAGCCTTCGGGGAGCCCACTGGTTTGGGGCAAACTGATAAGGTGCTACATTCCATCACTACAGAGGACGCTGTACCTTTCAAAATCCCTTATAGACGCCTACCTTTGAAGAAGAAATTGATGGCCGAGAAGGAAATCGCTGATCAGCTGAGATTAGGGGTGATTGTTCCCAGCACTAGCCCCTGGTCCAGTCCTGTTCAGATGGTGACTAAGAAAGACGGCACAATTCGCTTCTGCATCGATTATCGAAAATTGAATGGTTGTACTAAGAAAAACTCCTATCCTCTCCCCCGTATAGACGAGACTATTGATTCCCTGGGCGGAAACCAATGGTTCTGTACGCTGGATTTGCAATCCGGATACTGGCAAGTTGGAATGAAGGAAGAGGATCGGGAAAAGACAGCCTTTTCGAGCCATGTCGGTCTTTTCCAGTATAATGTGATGCCGTTCGGATTGTGTAACGCCCCTGCAACATTCGAAGCCATGATGGAATCTCTGTTGAGTGATCTGTTGTGGAAGGAGTGTTTGGTGTACCTGGACGACGTAATTGTCGTTGGGAAGACCTTCGAATCGTGCCTGGCTACTCTAGTCAAAATTTTCGAGAGGTTGATAACCAATGGTTTGAAATTGAAGCCAAAGAAGTGTCACCTATTTAGGACTTCCATTAACTATCTCGGTCGGATAATATCCACTGAGGGAGTTAAAGCGGATCCTGAGAAACTAGATGTTGTGTCGGAATGGGAAAAGCCAAAGGGACCTAAAGACATACGGTCCTTTCTGGGCTTCTGTAGTTACTACAGGGACTTCCTACCGGGGTATGCCAGAATAGCTCAGCCTTTGCAGGCTCTAGCTCACTGGACTCCGGGTAGAAGGAAGGAGCCTTTCCCATGGGGTCCGGAACAAGATCTAGCATTCGAAGCCGTAAAGAACCTATTTCGAACCACCCCAGTTTTGAAATATCCAACAGCTGATGGACATTTCATACTGGACACAGACGCCAGTAACGACAGTATCGGTGCTGCTCTATCCCAGATGCAAGGGGGGATAGAAGTGCCACTGGCTTTCGCTAGTAATACCCTCAATAAGGCCCAGAGGAATTACTGTACCACTAAGCGCGAATTGTTGGCGGTAGTGGTGTATACGAAGAAGTTTAAGCACTTCCTTTGGGGAGGTGACTTTACTTTACGGACAGATCACTCCTCCTTAAGGTGGCTGTTGAACTTTAAGGAAGCAGAAGGAATGATCGGTCGATGGCTGACCCATTTGTCCGAGTTCGGGTTGGAAAATAGCCAAATCCAACATAGAGCAGGGAGCAAGCATATCAATGCTGACGCCCTTTCGAGAAGACCCATACGGAAATGTTCTAGAATGGATATTGATGATTGTGGAGCCCATAACGCTGTAATAGCTGGAGTTCGAATGCAGTATGATGTAGGACATTCTAAAGCAATGGAATGGTCCACCGAAACTATCAGGCAATTCCAGAAGGGTGATGCTGTCATGTCAAGACTAATAGAACAGGTCTCCAGTGGTGCCCAACCACAAAGACCAGCCATTTCGATTGAGAACCGAGAAATGAGACAGCTACTTGCCAAAAGTAACAAAAAAGACCAAAATTCGGCAAATCGTGATACCCACAGCTATGCGAAGGGATATCATGTATTTCGTACACGGACACCAGACCAGTGGACATTTTGGAAAGAAGCGCTCCCTTGCGCGACTCTCCAGAAGGTATTACTGGCCTGGCATGAGTAAAGATCTGCTTAGGTGGATCTCTACTTGTCCAGATTGTTGTCTGAGCAAACCAGGTGAAGGCCTGGGGAAGTTGCCACTAACTCAAGAACTTTGGGGAGTTAGATTTGCACGCATAGCGGTTGATATCATTAGTGGCCTTAAAACCACTCCTGATGGAAACACGTGCATGATGGTGATCTCTGACTACTATTCGAAGTACACTAGAGTGTTTCCTCTGAAAGATCATAAGGCTCATACATGTGCTCGTGCATTTGTAAAGGGTTGGGTGCTTCATCTAGGTGTACCCTTGATGTTGCATAGTGATCAAGGCAGAGAATTCGAATCCGAGTTATGGGCAGCAATGGGCCATAACCTTGCTATATGCAAAACCAGAACGAATCCGTACAGGCCTCAGTCTGATGGTCAAGTAGAAAGGTTCAACAGAACCTTGATACAAGTCCTGAAGCCTCTGGTCAACAGTCAGATGGATGATTGGGACGAGCAATGTGAGTTTGTGGTACATGCTTATAATAGTATGGTGCATGCTTCCACCGGTTGTTCCCCCAATCTGTTAGTATTCGGAGAGGACTTGATTATGCCTGCTGACTTGGTGTTTGGCGTAGCTGGGATAAACGCTGAAATACCCTGTCAGGTGATGTTCGTGGAGGCATTGAGGGATCAATTCAAGTCCCCATACGAGATGGTTCAATGTGAGCTAAGCAAATCTGCTTCATGGCAAAAAGTGGGCTATGACGTAGGTTTGAAACTTAGGTCCTTTCGAGTAGGGGATGAAGTAGTTAGGCTACACGACCCCCTACAGCAGTTGAAGCTGTCACCCAACTGGGAAGGTCCATTTACTGTGGTTCGGATTGTTTCAGAATCTACAGTGGTGATCAAATCCTTGTTGGGACGCTTGTATAAATCCAATGTAGCTCGTCTACGTCGGTGGCAGGGTGATGCTTCAGCGCATTCGGAGTCAGGAGAGCATTCGAAGTCAGAGGACACTGAGCGGAGAGCGACCACCCCGGAACGACGTGGTCCTGGTAGACCTAGGAAACTAGTGATACCCCCAGATGAGAAGAAACCTATGCCTCCTGGTATTGGTAAATTAAAGCGGGGCCGGGGTAGGCCTAAAAAAAAGTTACCAATTCGAGCTTCTAGCAAGAAGGATAAAAAGTGCGTAAAAAAAGTCTCGGCAAATGAAGGTCTGAAGGGGAGGAGGGCTGTCCAATTGACTACTGGACATCCTGTTGAATCTTCCCGGACGACCAGGTCTAAAGAACCCAAGGTAGGGTTAAGGCGCAGTCCACGGCATAACCGGGGGACTGCTGTGACCTAATTTGTATACACAACAAGAAGTTTCGATCCCATGATGGTAGTACAGACCTAATTGCTGTCGAGTGAGCAGAACTAGGACGGGTGTTGATCATGAACGTCCCCGAGGGTGGCAGACGGATCTATCCGGCGGGTATTCTTATGTTACCCGTAATGACATTTGCCTACACTCCTGAAGAATTCATGATTAGTGGTACCCCTGGTCCTGTGGAACTGACTCAATAAGGATTACACTCCGGTGAGCTACCCATTCGATTAGTGGCGGGAAACGCGAGCGTCTCCCGCCGCGTTATCCGTTAGAAAAGGGCTATCCGGTGAGGCGTGAACGCTGATTGGTTGACTATTGGCGGGCGTGGCATCACGAGACAAGAAGGGCGGTCGCCATATTGGATCAGTGCCAAGAAGACGCGCGGACGCTGCAGGGCAAAGGAGGAGGAAGAAGGGTCTTGTTATCGACCAAAAGTCTCCAAAACCACATCATAATACGCGCCAACCTGGTTAGTTCCCGCACATAGTGTCATTAGGACACGCGGAGCTTCGTACTCCGCAAATCTTCGATTTTAAACTTCGTTTTCGTTGAAAACATTCGACTTCGATGGAGGAGCAGTACACCCCCGGTGAGGGCCTCCAGTCCGACGAGCTAGATCTGTTCGGGATGGATGATGGCCAATTCGACAATGCTCAGGAATCGGATTATGAATCCGCCTCCGAATCCACCTGGAGTGCAGTTACCGTCCGTGTGGCGGGGATCGGCTCCTATTCGACGGCTGAGCGGGACAGCATGGCCATGCCACCCCCGGCTACAGTCAACCTGGGGCCGTTGCTGTGGCGCAATACCCCAAAACGTGTTGTTTCGAAGGACATTGACAATTCCACATCAACCCGGCTCAACGCAGCAGGTGATGAGGAGGAAGACGAGATGCCGGAGTTAGAGGAGGTAAGTCAGAAATTGCCCATTCAAGCAGTGTCTGACAAAGAGATGGAAGACTTCGTACGAGTTTCGCTAGCCCAGCAACAACTTATGGAAGTGCTGGAGTGCGACCCGCCGTTCGACACCTCGCTGCAGCTCCATCCCACACTCATGGCGATGGTGCTGGACAAGCTGGAAGAACACGAGTTCTACCACCACGAGGGAAGTTGGCTAGAGAGTTACGAGGGAGCCATCCGGGGTGCCTACAAAAAACGAGATCTTTGGACAGATCCTACTGCGATGTGGTACGAACTTTCGGAATCTCCAACAAGCCAAACAAATGGAGGAATCAAGCCCTTAAGTGATGGGAGCACAACAAGTACGAAGGGGAAGAAAAAGAAACTCACCAAAACCAGAGGTAGTCGTAAAACTTCCAAAACTAGTACTCCTCCATCTACTCCGTCCATGTCTGAAGTATCCGAACCTGCCTTCGCTCGGTCCGAGTGCTCTTCGAGTACTCCCCATACAACGTCATTCGAAGAACCAACTACTACCACTGGGACTACTGAGTCTCAATCCGAATCTCTTCCGAAAGCTCCGGGACCTTCACCAGCCCCATTCGAAAAGGATCCAGCTATCGTGGAGTTGACTCCGATGGAGATCAATTCAGATACCTCAGGATCAGTTGAGCAGGAAGCTCGTTATGCTCAGGTGGTCAGAGAATCCGATGAACTCAGGGCAGCCAATGAACAGTTACGGTTAACTCTGGAAGCTATGCAAGCTGCCCCCAGAACTCCAATGACTCGAGCCTAGTCCCGGAAGAACCCCAATCCACAGCAGAAGGGACGGTCCTTGTCCGACGCTTCGGATGTGGAGGAGGTCCCATTCGAACTTTCTAAGAGCCAGAAACGGAAGGCAAAGAAGAGTGAGGCACGACAGCCCTGTCTCCCTCATCCTTTGCCTCCCCAAACTACTGCGATTGATATGTCTCCAACTGTGAGGTTGGTAGACGTGGTACCCAGTAGGCCTTCAACTCCTTCGACGCCTCCTAGGGCACCCGCCAAGACACTTTCGACCCCTCCAACAACCCCGACCAAGACTCTGGTGCAGGTTGCCATACCTGTCTCCCCATCTACGTCCTCCGAGTCGGGACATTCGAACACGCCACCTATGGTTTCGTCGCCCCCTCCAGCTGCAGGGGCAAACGCCTCAGCAGACGTTCCGAGCTCTCGGGCGGAAGAGATGATCTGGCGCAATGCCAGCGGGGGCTTCAAGAAATTTAGGCCCGAATGCATGGAACATTGCAAACGATCCAGGGAGATGTATTCCTGTCCCAAAGCAACGGACTATGAGGGGCTGTCTGATGACGAGGAATGGATGAGGTCCAATATGACTTCACCCAGTACCTTCGCATGGACAGAAAACTGGTTCAATCGGCTGCTGGATCGAAAACAGTTCCCCGAGACCTACTACAACCATGAGGAAGGCCCCAAGATTTGATGGGCTATGGCCCGGTACAAGGAAGGGGTAAGGGAGGATTGTCCATTCGATTCCTGTCGCAGCTACTTCAAACACGAGAACCGCCCCATGCCTACTCGTCTTCGATTTATGCGGCATCTAGTTGAATGCCACATGCACCACCGTGCGATGTACATCTGCGCTGACACTGGCAAAGCAAACAAAAAGTGTTCGGGAGAGTGGACCACCCGAAGAGGCAGAATGATCGAACACCTGATACAATGTCATGGCCAAGCCATGATGTTGGCCAGAAAGAACGTAGGAGATCTCCATGCATCGCTGGTAGCAGGCCTAGACAAAGTAAAGTTCGACACCATCACGATTGAGACCTTCCAATTCGGAAAGGTCCAGTTGACCAGGAATTCGAAGCAGTCAGCTGTCTTCCAGCGTACAGATCGACGTGGTCGACTGGACCTGAACAGCACCTTGTACAAGGAGTTGTACGACTGGAGAGCGGCCAACCCCCTTCCGGGGAAACGAAGTGAAACCAGGAGTCCGGCCACTTCCGAACCTGACTGTAAAAAGGTCAAATCGGAGGTTCCGGCTCCGAGAGCTCCAACTGCAGCACGAGGGCGCGCGACAACGATTGAGCACCGGTCCCCACTGAAGGACTTGGGTCCTGACTATGGTCCAGACTTCTCAGCCCCCAAGGGTCGTTCCCAACTACAAACCCTTCGTCCTCTGACTCCTGGTAACCTGGCTAGCAGGGCTGAGTACCCTTCAATGGACTTTCCTGGTCCGGAAGTACAGACTGAGAGGGATCCGTACAAAAATCTCCCCACGGGTATCTCTGTAGGGGATGCCCTTCGCCAACCGGACTCCCGGAACGTGGAGATGGGGGATTCGGATCACTTTGTGCTGCCTGGGAAAAAGGACTTGGTGGTGACGACCACCATCCTCACTCCTCGGGCAGTAGATGAGGTGAAACCGAAGGCTGACAGTTCTACAAAGTCGGTGGGGCGTAAAACCCCTGCCACTAGTGCGAATTCATCATTCATGCAGACTGAGCCTGTGGTGGACCCGGTTCCAGTGACCACTTCGAACCCAGTTACCACCACACCAACGACAACTACTGGAGGAGGGAAAGCAGCATCTGTCGCTGACACCGTGCTCACCACCACTACCCCCACAGCCACCGTGCCTTTTAGGCCCAACGTTCGTGAAGAACCGGCAGTTGATCCGGATAGGTGGTATGACCTGATGATAAGTGGTGAGAACATTCGTCCGAGGGTACAGTTTCCAAAGGACTACTTCGAGCCTGTGAAGGCTCCGGATGCAGTGTTGCATAAGGAGCTATATGAACGATGGCTGCAGGAACACCTAGCTGGCATGCAGCGATATGCCGCCTGTGTGGCAAGGGCATCAGCCGACTATGCCATCACCATGCAGGGCAAGGAGGTCGAGAGACTGAGAAAGATCTTCGAACAACAACGGATTGACGAACAGCCGGAGCCAGATAAGGTGATCGAACTCACCAAGCAGCTGGAACAATCGAAGAGGGAACTCTCAACGGCTCGTGCCTTCCAAAAAGCTGCGGAAGACACTTTGGATGATCAGGCCAAAACTTTGAAGGCGCTGAACGTTAAGTTCATTCGAGTATTCGGGATAGGACTCACCCAATGGAGTGGGTCCCTCGAAGAGCTCCAGGGCTTGGTGAAGGACTTATAAGATAATTTGAGTGTTCGGTTGTTCAGTTGTGTTTTTGATGACTTGTGCATATGATGTTTCAATGATATCGTAATAATTGTGTTCGTATTATAAAACGTCCATGATTAAGGTCATGATTCGAAAAAAAAAAAAACATACACCAGGTGTAAAATGCATAATTGTCAAGAAATGTCTTCGTTGTCTAAAAAAAAAAAAAATGTTCATACTTTAAGGAGTATAACTTATACTATATACTATGATTCGAACCAAAACTGTACATAGTGTTCGATACCTACCTTTATCTCCAAAAATTTTCTTTTTGGACATAACAACTGGTATTCGGATTTCGAGAGTATATCTATTTTTAGGATATAGAGTCATATATCGGTTGCCTCATGTGGAGGCTAACATTACTACATTCCTTGGTTGTAAGAGTTAAATTCACACCTATGTTGGTTCCATGTATTTCATAATTCCAATAGTTCACGTAATTACCTCTCCAGGGACGGTTCGCCCACATAAATATTTTCGAGCCATTACTTCTGTGTCATTCCGTCCTAAAAAGTCACATATTGTGCACTCTTAACCTACCTTAATATGATTAATGTAGTAATCAATATTGTATCTCAACAAAAACCATACAGATCTGTGATCACTGTAGTTAGAAATAGTATAGAACATATATATTCGTATATATTCATATCTTTATTAAAGATGGATACTCACGTATCTATCTTGTCGTTATGGTGTTGGATCTGTAAGATCCCTGTTATGTACATAGAGATGTAAGTGTTGTTTGGTGTAACAGGTCAGTCTAAATCTAAAATTGTACTTTCTACATGTATGTGTAAAACGTATGTCGTACCTTTAAATGTACCCCGGTATTGTCATCATGTACACTGATATTATTCTCCTATATTCGAGTATATTATATTATATCAGATGTATTTCGACCCTTGTTATAATCTGGTGGGGGTGATGTAGGGGCACGAATAATACGTGTACATATAAGGTCCGTGGAGTCAGAGCGGTAAGTGCCTCCAACGGACACTAGGTGGCAACACCTAAGCCATGTCCTTTCGGTTATCCGGTAGCGGAGCCAGGCAGGGCACTCCAGACGGCGCTACGGAGGAGTGCCACGTCGACACTGCTTGGTCCGCGCTCAGGGTATATAAGAGGCCGAGGTTGGCTACCTCAGGGAGTTCGTCCCAGGACGAGCTCTGACCCACACCTTTCGTACCTTCGCTTTGATAGGGGCACCTACACCCCTCCCACATTATGGCTCCTGCACCAGCCATGCTGGCTCAGGGCTTGACTGTCCGGTATTGCTAAGACTTCGAACTATCGATAGAATCCTGTGTGTCTTCGAATGGTTGAAAGACCAAGTGAACCGAGTAGAAACCTTCGTGTACTTTTGAGGCTGTGATCGAATAAAAACCTGTTGCATTCACACCGAATTTGGAACCTGTGTTCGAGTTGTACGCATATGAAACCCCTACACAACTAATGCTATTATATTTAATTTGACTATTTTGACATTCATTAATTGTAGCATCGTTACAATAGGTTTCCATCAAGTCACATACATCGTAATAATAGCGGGATTGGTGGTATCTATTTCCTGAGAAACTCTATCGTCAAGTGTCTCAAAATATACCGGATTATTTCAGACATATATATGAAACTAATGAAACAATGTAGCAATCAGTTTTGAAACCTTAGAAAGACCCTCACCAAATGGGTTACTATTCATGAGTAGATTCCCTTTCACGTTTTTTGTCAAGTAAATGTCAAGTATTTCTGGGAATCTCACGCATTATGTCCGGTAATTGAAGAAGTCAATATCAATAAAACTCAAAAGGGAATTGTTTGTCGGTAGTTTTAATCTGCTTTAACCCTCCTCTCTTCTGGAAGTTACGACATTCTGAGTGAAAAAGTAGCACCTGACAACTCAATTCTTTCAGACAGTTTATTGGCAGAGCTTGTCCCATAATTAGCCCTTTAAGGACGGATGTCGCTAAAAGACAACATTTGTCGCCATGATGCACCAATGCAGCCCCGGCAAGTAACTCTCATTGGTGCATCATGCCGACCTTTCAGGAGACACTAAAGCCCATAGGGTCGGCATGGTACTTGAATGCAGCACTGGCGAGTCGCTTGCAAGGGCTGCATTCATGCATCATGACGACCAAGGGCATGATGCATTAAGGCATAATGTCACCCTTAAAGGGTTAAGGAAACCCTGACACCGGTAGAGCAGGATGACCTGACCTGGTTTGAACAGATAATTAGAACCAGTTTAACATACCAGTATATGACGAGAGGGAACCACATACACAGGACACGAGAACAATGTGAGTATCAATGTTTCATTAAGTATTCTATAATAGTAGGATTACCATATATATGATAACGATCATAGTTCATCTTGACCCTAGGGTGCTGCTGTATTATAACAGTAAGGATGCCGTGGTAAAACATGCAATACAATATTCTGCACCCATGTGCCTGGGAACTGAAAGCAGGTCATATCCTGCTCTATTGCGTCAACATCCCTTCTGAGCCAGGATAGATGTGTTTGATGTGAAAAGGGTATATGTCTGTGTGGTGTCTTCACTGCCGGAGGCTCCGAGTGATTTGCCAAAATACACTGGTTAGGGACTCAGACTAGGGAGGACTATTATTGTGAATTAACATCTATTATCAGTTCCCAAAGTCGGAGGAACATATTTTGCTTGGCCTCCTCAGGACAGACAACCCTCTTCCTTTCAGCTTACAGCGCACATAGCATGCTAGCGTGATGGCGAAGTCGCTGAGAACTCTCCTAGTACCATTAGTGCAAGGCAGTGGTGAGTGTCAAAATCATAGAGATTTAGTGTAACTGGTTATTATCATAAAAGTTATTAGAATATATTCATTGTCACCATTAATAAATAGAGTTACTCGGGGTGGCAACCATGCTCTGTGTAAGTCTAATTGAAGAAGCAAAATTACAATTTAATCATCTTATAACAGAATCTTTGGGAAAGGGCATTGTCAGAGTATATATGACTGGAAATATAATCAATGATGCATGATGTTCATAAGGCATTATTTTGAAGGAAAATACTTAAAAATGGAATAAGGGAATAAGCATGTGATACGACACACAGGAGTCAGTTATCAGCGTGTCTCCTGGGTACTTTCACACGGGGAGATAAATATCTGAAATACTTCACTTTACCAATCTTATAATGATAGAAAGCTGGGTCAACTCTACCTTCCGGTTTTCTTGACTACACCGCCCCGTCATTAACATAAGTTTGAACTACCCCCCCCCCCTCCACACACATACAGCTCATCATCCCTTATCATAACATGTAATACATCAATAGCCAATATTTGACCACATCATTTGTATCAAAAAGCATTACAGACCGCAATTTAATGAAGACTATCATTCAGAACGTGCTGCTTGGTGTGTTTGTCTCTAACAGAGGAGAAGGTGGCCCTCATCAAACTCAACACGCCTATTGCCAACCACATAGACTGCTTCAGGACGGTATGGAACAATGGTAAGCCAATATTTTGGTTTTGATCAAAATATCTACTCCTTCTATACACTCAAATCCATCAGATTGCCTCGATAAACATGTGAAATGAATCAACATTTCTGGAAAAATTATATCTTAAAACGAAACACACTAAACCCCATTGATAAACATCCACCAGCATGTGTGAATTTCACAGTAGAAAGTGGCAACTTGTCTCGTTGATATTTGGGAGCCATTCTCTGAGATTAGAGATTAGTGTGTGACATCGCCTCCCGGTGGCAGCACTGCTGCGGGCCGTGGTGGACGGGGCGGTAAACGAGCTGCACACGTACCGACGTGCTGACGGGCGGCAGGAGTTCCTCCCCGACATGGTCACGGGCGACTTTGACTCGGCCCAGGCGGAGGTGCTGGCTGACTACAGAGAGAAGGGGGTGGAGGTTATCAACACACCCGACCAGGACAGAACAGACTTCACCAAATGTATCAGCATCGTCAGCGACAGAATCTCCTCTCAAAACCTGCAGGTCAGTGGTTTTCCTTGGAATTCAACAAGGTAGTATGGGCGATTTTTAAACAAGTGGGATGAAATATCCACACTCCCCCAAGAGCTAGGGGTACCAATTTTCTCCTGGTGGTGTACATTTCCCTAATTAGTATACATACTTAATGTTGTGTTGCCCTTCACATTGAACGCTATTGTTGTTTTTGAGCAATAACAGTTCAGTTCAATGAAATGGTTTGTTTTTGGAATTGAACAAAATGTGCCACACTGATAACCTGTAGTATAAGACCTTAGTCAGAAGTGCACAACCCAGGTTAGTCACAGGGATGTTAGTCCTTTTGGCTAATGCATTAGTGAAAAGAACTAACCCTAATATTCCCAGCGCTCCCAGACTAAGGAGTAAGATATAGGAAGGTCAGTATTAATTAACCTGCATGACTAACCTGGGTGTAGTGAGCCTATAAATGACTGATAAGGTTGTTGCTCACTACTGACTTTAGGTTCTGGGGTATAAAGACTATCAGTGCAAGTAGTGTACCCTTTACCAGCATATAGAACCTCTATACTCCATTTGTCCAGTACACCAGCACATGAACATCTTTATTCTACCACTGTTCATCACCAGGTGTCATGTGTGGTTGTGTTCGTCTCCTTCACCGGCCGCGTGGATCACATCTTTGGCAACTTTAACACGCTCTACCTCGCCACACACATGACGTCACTGCCTGTCTACCTCATCTCGGGTGACACACTCGCATGTCTTCTCTCGCCGGTCAGTTAAATTTTCTTCAATTTGTTTTTGGAGTTCTGCGTATTTGACTAAGTCCCTGTCTTTAAACTCTGAAGTTAACTCCATCGTGGGGTAGGATTTAATTTCTAATTAAATATAAAAAGAACAGAAGCTTTGTTCTCATTTATAGTTTGAAATATCGATTATGTTGAAAACACATGAAAAGCAAATGAATAGAGAGGAATAACATGTGAATTCCACAGCAGCATTCAAAACACATTCAAACCAGGAGCACCAATTGAAAGGTATAACAAAAATAATACTATATCTTTACCATAATCATTATACTGATGAATATTGATGTCTTCAAAATAAGTACCAACACTTTAAGGTGGGTCAATTCGATGTAAAGTTTGTTCACTGCGCAGTTTTCTGCGCAGGTATCAGTGGGTTTAATATCTAGTTTGACCATATACCACCAGAGGACCTTTGTTTCATATATGCCTCAGTAATATCAAATGGTCATAAAACTGTGAAACATGATACCTGACTGGGGTGAGAACCATCAACCTTTGAATATGAAGGCATGCATTCTACCACTGTGCTATGCAGTATGTGGTGGCAGTTCTCATTGGAAGTCATACATTTATAACTAGCCCGCAGTATATTTCTATTCCTTTTCAACTTTTTTATTTCAATGGGCCTAAACCTTAGAAATATGTGCGAGACCATACGTTTAAAATATATTCTCTAGACAGAAAACATTAAAGCCTATCTTCTAAGAGAGTTACATAGAAATTTAGCTACTTTTTAATACTATTTCATGTAGGTATGTGGCAAAACGCTGTATAATTCATCACATGAGACATTAACTTAAGGCTTAAATATCTCAGAAAATAGCTAAGGATCCCCTATTTTCTTAGCTCCTTTAGAAAGTGTATGCTATTATGGTCTTATGGTGAAAACCTGACGAAAATCTAGCTACTTTGACACTAAGGGATTGACCAATGCACCTTAAGGGCAGCATTATGATTCAGTGCACTATTCCCTTTCGTCAGTATGATACTTGAATGTCAAATTACTTGCAACCGATGCATTGATGCATCATGATAAAAAGATAAGATGTTCAACCTTAATGCATCAAGACATCCTTAAATGTTAAGTGTTTCCCCTACAGGGTGAGCACGTGCTGGAGGTGGGGACGGGCCTGGAGGAGGGCACGTGTGGCCTCATACCGCTCGGGCAGCCGGCCCGCCACGTCTCCACCACAGGACTCGTCTGGAACCTCAGTGAGAACCTCATCTACATCAATCCTGTCTTTAATTATGTTCAGATTAAGATTTAGGGAGTGATCATTATTATACCTCCTCCTGCCTCTGACCAATTGATTGAAGTAAAAAGGGTATACGTATCAAGGCCCCTCTAGGTATGACTCGTTTCTACAGGGATGTGATTTTTATTGTCCGAATTCTCTCTATTTTTAGTTATGACTGCTTAAATAGCATGGATAAAAAGAAATGAATGAAATTAATTGCAAAAGTGGCATTCCATTTCAGGTGAGCAGCCGCTGGAGTTTGGTCACGTTGTGAGTACATCTAACCGCATCGACAAGAAAACGGTGACAGTGAAAACGGACGCGCCTCTGATATGGACAATGAGTATCAAGACTGACTGATAAGGCTCAACTGTCACAGAGAGCACAGGACAGGCACATGTGATACCAGCCAACATTTAGAATAAAACAGTCTTTTTTAAATCACAGATGATAAGGCACTAATTAAATCATGTTACAGTTCAGTGAAATCGCTATGGGCCTTATTGAGATGTTGTTTTAGGGACACAACTTTCACAAAATGACTTTCACATTGCTCAACAGGACAGTTTATATTAAAGTGAATTAGCTTTTCATGGTGAAGATAATGCGTTACCAAACGACTGTATTTTTCATTAGAAAACTCACAAAATAGACAGTAAAACATGGTGATACAGTGTTATACTTATATCCGTGCAAGCCTTCCAATCCACTTGACTCAGTCGATCTGCGGACATAGTGGTATGTGGTCGGGTCACCGTAGCAGATGGAGACGCGCCAAAGGTTGAGTCAGTGGTGCAGTCGTTCATAGTACTGGAGTCGTTCATCAGTGAAGGGACCATCGGCAGGCAGGGTGTGCACGATTCACTCTAAAAACAAGACAAAAGAAACCAATAACTCATTGTGACGACATAATGCTATAACGACATACATGAGACAAAGGACACACTTTAAGTAATTCAAATTTAAAAATGGCTGATCTCGGGAATTTGCCTCTGTACTGGGGTTATAGAAATTGGTCACACATTTCCTATAAGACACTCATTCTGATGACAAAATCCTCACCCCCCCCCCC
Source organism: Harmothoe impar (assembly GCA_947462335.1). Taxonomy (NCBI): domain Eukaryota; kingdom Metazoa; phylum Annelida; class Polychaeta; order Phyllodocida; family Polynoidae; genus Harmothoe; species Harmothoe impar. The sequence goes on from OX381714.1 coordinate 22,530,030, forward strand.
ACCCGACTGTGAGTCGGGAATTCTGTGAACTTTGAAATAATTAGAATGCAAAGTGCTCAGATTTTCTTAATATACTTATCCCCTAGATTGCAATTCTGGCCCATTTTGGGAGGATTCAGGACTTTGGTGACACAGGTGGGGCGCGCCAGGCCATGAGGTCGGAATATTGTGAACTTTGAAATAATTAAAATGCAAAGTGCTCAGATTTTCTTAATATTAGCATGTATCGACTTTATTTCTCCTCTAGATTGCAATTCTGGTCCATTTTGGGATGATTCAGGACTTTGGTGACACATGTCGCGCACGCCAGGCCATGACGTGGGAAATTGTGAAAGATTTTAATAATATTAGCATGTATCGACATTATTTTACCCTATTGATTGCACTTCTGAGATTTATTTAGGCGATTTGGGAGTTTGGGCACAAAAGTGGCTGGCGTCAGGTGCCATTACAAGGCGGAGAGAGATGCCCCATGGGCCTACACCGAGTTGTACATCTGTTGTTGGGGCTGTGTGGGACCTGCTCCCGTTAACTCACCGGGGTGACCCGGTCTCCCACTCTCCCCGTGGCGGGCAGGTATAGAGTCAATCTATCGCGAGATATTGCCGATAGACGTCTCCACTAGTGTCGTTGATTTATATCTCTGTAAGCTTCAGCTCTCCATCACTCTCCAATATCCACCGGTGGATAATGGCCGCCACCCATAGTTAGTCAATACCAAACCTCTGCTGGAGAGTGAAGGCTACGTTGGAGACTTGAGGCGCGCAGAGACTACTCTCTGCCGCAGACTGGTATAGAGTCCCGATGAAAAGAATACCCCAATAGGGATCAATAGATGACACTTTTCAAAAATGGCATGGATGCATGGCTTCCACGAGCAGATGAACAGTTACAATGTTGGGAGGTAAATCAATGGAGATACATGAGCTACACATCTCATATTGTGCCAGCCCGCAATGTTCATATTTGATGTTGATGTTCATAGTTATTTGCCACTGATGTACAGGGACTAACTTATCTCCGCCGGCCGTGTTATCTCGGGGAAAGCCGGAGGCTGGCAGGTCAAGGCCGGCGCAGTGACCTTTGACCCCATTCAGCACGTATCCGGCTAAAATCTTAACGGATCCTAGTGGCCGGGGTCGCTGGTGAGGGTTGAGCAAACCAATGAATTCACATCGGGCTGCACCTTGCGCAAGTGCAGTTCCGTCAGTTCCCGGCCGCAATCAATTTTTCAGGTACTCTAGAACCCGGGCTACACGCTGGTTATGGTCTTTTTCTCTTAAATTCATCCAATATTGCAGTAACTCGCTGGCATGATGCATGCTGCATGGCATGATGCTGGCACATGAATTAATATATATAGAATCATGACAGTTCACATGTGAAACTGTTTTTGATGCATGCTTAATTACATGCATGCATGATGCCCTTGGGTGGATTGATATAGGCCTACCCTATAGCTGCATGAGGGCGACATTTTTCTGCATGCAAGCATTATGCACCATATAGAAATCAGGCACCAGTCAACTTTCTGCATACATACATGCATGCATGCAGAGGGTACTGATATTTATTATTTTGCCCCCCCCCCAAAAAAAGGCAGGAGGGGGCCAGCCCCCCCCCCCCCCCCCCCAAAAAAAAAAAAATAAAAAGGAGGGAGGGGCCACCCTCCCCTCAAAAAAAGGGACGGGTATGCTCAGGGTTTTTTATGCCGAAGTGGTGGCGTAGCCACCTGGTGGTGCCGCCAGGCACCACCAGAACGAGGTATATGATGTTTGCACTTTGCCAGAAGTCAGAACGGGCGCCGCCATCTTGGATTGTGCCGCCATCTTGGATTAAGGTGTCACAACACAAATTTATGCTATGTGATAACAATAATATAAATAAACCTTTGATAGTTCCTGAGGTTGATTATAATCATACCTACCTCCCTAATATGGACCAAAGTAATTCAATGGTTCTATCCATTTGTTGCTAATAAAGCCGGTTGCCTAGCAACGGCTATTCTAATTGTTTATCTGCCTAGCAACACACATTTCCATGGTCCTAAGGTTGATTATAATCATACCTACCCCCCCTAATATGGACCCAAGAAATCAAATGGTTCTATCAGTTTGTTGCTAATACAGCTGGTTGCCTAGCAACGGCTATTCTAATTGTTTATCTGCCTAGCAACACACATTTCCATGGTCCTAAAGTTGATTATACTCGTACCTACCCCCCCTAATATGGACCCAATGAATTCAATGGTTCTACCGTTTTCTTGCTAATACAGCTGGTTGCCTAGCAACGGCTATTCTAATTGTTTATCTGCCTAGCAACACACATTTCCATGGTCCTAAGGTCGATTATTATCATACCTACCCCCCCTAATATGGACCCAAGAAATTCAATGGTTCTATTGTTTTGTTGCTTATACAGCTGGTTGCCTAGCAACGGCCATTCTAATTGTTTATCTGCCTAGCAACACACGTTTCCATGGTCCTAAGGTTGATTATGATCATACCTACCCCCCCTAATATGGACCCAAGGAATTCAATGGTTCTATCCATCTGTTGCTAATAAAGCCGGTTGTCTAGCAACGGCTATTCTAATTGTTTATCTGCCTAGCAACACACGTTTCCATGGTCCTAAGGTTGATTATAATCATACCTACCCCCCTGATATGGACCCAAGGAATCCAATGGTTCTAGTGGTTTGTTGTTAATACAGCTGGTTGCCTAGTGTCATACAAGGAATCCCCTTAGTTGGGAGACTCCTTGTAATGTGAGGAAGTTGACTAAGTCTTGAGGTCTTGTAGTATAGTTGGTATTTATTACAAGTTGACAGCAACAGTACAGTAAGTACAATGTAGGTTCCACTCAGTTACACCTATCCACACAATAATATAGGTCTTGATAAATATACCTAATAACCCTGAGGTTAGTACTGGACTAGAGCCAAGGGGGTCCTACACCATGTCTGATAGTTGGGCCTAGTAGGGCATAGCCTATAGCCTTGTTCTCAGTCAGTGGAGAGGTCCTTGCTCAGTGGTGTCCAAGTGTAGAGTGAGGATGGAGATGCCCAGTGCTGGGACCTGACCCTATTTAAGGGGGCCAGGCTACCAGCATGGCATCTTGAGTGTTAGTGTCAGTTGACAGTGATTGGCCAAAAGGTGCAACAAGCCCCTATGTGACCGTGTGCAGCGGCCTGTGACGGACCTGAGGCTTGTGCAGCGGCCTGTGACGGTCCTGAGGCTTGTGCAGCGGCCTGTGACGGCTCTGGGGCTTGTGCAGCGGCCTGTGACGGTCCTGGGGCTTGTGCAGCGGCCTGTGACGGCCCTGGGGCTTGTGCAGCGGCCTGTGACGGCGCTGGGGCGCCCGTGACGGCCTGAGAGGGTTGTGTCACGTGTGGCAGCATGTGACACTTACATAACAGCCTTTGAGAGGGAGTATACCGACCTGCACGTGCCTCACGTGTTAGGCCACGTGCGTCACATGACAGGTGCCTCCCCCTCGGGAAAAAGGACAACTCTCCGTCAGTTGTCATTCCATCTAAAAATTTGGGGTGAATTTTGGAATTTTATCCACAATTTTTGGTGGCAAAATAGAATTTACCTTTTGTTTTTGATTTTTTTTTTTCTTTTTTTTTTTTCTGTGAAGTACACTTTTTTTTGTAATATAGATGATGTGAGAGTATGTAAATACCAAAGGTCTGGGGAGAATTTTGGTTTTGTGCTTGGCTAGTCATCTACATTATATACAGTGTAACTTAACTATAAGGTATGTAAACCTTCTTTGTACCAATTTGGTACTTTATTAATCACATATTATACAGTGTAGTAATACATTGTGTCTTTATCTGACACTTTTCAAATCATTGTTTGAATTATATACACAGCATGGTACATCTTTGTCTTAATTCTAAAACATGATGAAAAATGTGTTATCAAGTAATAGGCTGTCTTTGGTGAATAGGTGCTTTGTCGAACTGAGTGGATTTTGATATATCAATGTTCACATGTGAATACAAATATACAGAGTATAATGCAAATTATGCAAAATCTTATGATAATCTTTTACAAACTTTTTTGTTTGATACCAAAAAAACCAAGGCCACTTTTATATAAAAGTAGGCCAACCGGCTTGAAGTTTGTTTTCTTATTTCTAGATAGCGCTTATCTATGAATTTGCGTGATATAGCAATCAGTAATGTACATTTTATGCATAGTTATGTGCTTGTCCGGTGGCGGATAAGTGTTCATAATTGTGTCATCTGACATTTTGCATTACTTAAGTTTGTAAGTTTGTATGTACAAATACAGTCCTTTTTATGCAGATATTTTGTCCTTATCCGGTGTAGGGTAAGTGTTCATAATGTCATAAAAAAATGACTCGGTATCTTGTTTCTGCAATGATAGTTGAATCTTACAAGATTCTTGGTGTTGGCAATTTGCAACTTGTGGATCTACACTTTGATCAGAAATGTCTTTGCAGTGGGCCGCTGCTGTGAGATTTAAGTCTTTTGTGTAGTATCCTAGGGTTAGTCAGCGGACTATCTCCCTTTTTGCTTCATGTTTTTCTGTAAATAGTCTTACATAATACAAAGGTATACAGTGTAAAATACAGTGCAAATACAGTGTTATATACAAACATGTTTGATTAGCAATTTAGATTGTAATAATACAATTTCATACATATAAATGCATGTTTGAGCAAGTTTGACATGGTTAAGAGTACGCAATTGTTTTTGTAAAACTTCAATTTTTCAAAAATTGGCTGTTTCATTTTGGGATACCTTAAAATTGATTTCCTGATACTACTGACACACACTGAGACCTTGCTTTGACCTTGGGATTGTGAGAGTTTGAAAATTTTGCACCTTGAGCAGATTTTTGAGTGGCACCTTGAGGCTATTGTGTCATGCGGCGCAAGATGCGTCGTGTGCCGCGGTGACACCGGTGATTGACACCTTTTGGTGAGCAGATCATGTGCCTTCTCATGGACTTGTCACCTGAAGTGAGGGGATCACTTCAGAGGGTGAACAGTGTCATTTGGGGGTGGGGAGGGGTTATAAAGGCTGTGTAGACCACAGTAGGATCACTTATTCCTTGAGTACCCTTGAGATAACACAGTATGGCGCATATGGCAATTTTGGAGGACGAGTTGGAGGCTGTACCTGAGGTACTTGCATATCTCCCTGAGGCCTGGCTGCAGGGTGACATGCAGGCCTTAGACCTGTGGTTAGGTGATCAAAACACCTTGGAGGGGCTGACTCCTGGTACTCCTTTTAGGAGTATTTTGAGTCGGTATGACTCAGTAAGGACGCGGTGGTTGCATAAAGTCCGGCACGACATTGCCAGTTTTGGTGATGTTTTGGTGTGCCGTCATCACGGCTGGTACTTCCTTGGTGTTGGCGGGATTTCCATGCGCAGGGCGGCATCTCTGGAGCTGTTGGCTCAGGCCCTACGTGATCTGGATGGATATGACCCGCGACTGCTTTTCACCAGAAATGATGGGGTCATCTGGGACTTCCTATTGGCTGTCGGCCTATGTGCTTACACGGTGACAGGTGATGCTGCAGACAGCGCTGAGCATGCTTTGTCTACTTTGGAGGCACGTTTTGTCCAGTGGAGGGAGGAGAACGAGTGGCTCTTCAGTGAAGATACGTGGATTGGATCTCCTGCCGCTGCCGAGTTGGCCGAGTCCTGGGAGGCCTTGGGGTGGGGGGACTATAACAACTAGTGGGTGGCATCTATAAATGTCAAAATAAACGGTCCTTTTCAGGGCCAACCAACTTTTCACAAAAGTTTTTGGTCAATCTCAATCCTGTGTAATTGTGTTATTCTTCCCCATGTACTTTCTCACTAGTTACAGCTGTAGGTGGTTGGGTGAGTATGGTGAGTACATTTTTGAATGTATTGGTGCTCTCTCTTTGGTCGTCAATTATGATGTTTTCCAGCTTTGATTCATGGGTATCCATGGTGACAGGCTGGGGTGAAATGTCATTTTGTAGTAACATGGCAAAATCTAGATTAGGTTCCCTGAGCGCTGGTATTATGCTGAACCTGGCACGCCATGGTAGATTGATAGTTTCTGGCAGTAAATATGCGGTCTCTCCTTTCTTAGTAGTAATTACTACTGGTCCATTCCATTCAAATACTAGTCTTGGGAGAGGGTACATTTTTATAATCATATCTCTGTATGTTGGGGCTGAAGCTTTTATAATTGTATCAAACTCATGTGGCACTGGGCGCAAGGGGAAGGAGAAGTTGGTGTCTCCTTTGTAGACTTTTAGTACTACTGTGGGATTTGTCCTCTTAGTGACTTTTCCCTTTCCACAGTGCTTGGTTGCCATACTCTTTAGATATTTGGTCAGCCTGTAGGCTGAGTAAATGGTGAGTGTGAATAGTATGGCTATGATAAGGGTATGGGTCTCCTGGATAGTTAGAATAGGGGTGGGGCCCTGTTCTATTGGTGCCGTGGTGGTGTCCTTCTTGTATAGGGTTTCGAAGGCTTTTTCCATAGGCTTCTCTGTGACAAATCTATATGCTTTTGCAGTTGGCATATAAGCTAGTAGTGTGGATCCTCTGTGCATTTTGAATAGGGTGTATGTGGCCAAAATTGTAGCTATAACCGAAAGTATCATTGGTATGATAGATGCTGCTGGATGCCGTGCAAATTTGTATAGATAGGACTCTATTAGTCTATTTTCCAGTGGCTTTGCCAGGCTGGAGGCATCATCTAGCAGGGTTTTTGCGAATGGGTTTAGGTCTAGTAATGTTGATTCATCAATATTACTTGATTTCCTTAACATATCCAGTGTCCTGGATAGGTTGACCTTTGGAAAAGGTGGCAGATTTGCCTTGGAGTCTGGTCCAATTTCTTTGATTTCATTTAGAGCCGCGAGAAAAGGTAGGTTTATAGTCTCCAAAGCATAGTGAAATGAAATTGTAGTGTTGCATGGCAACCTAGAATTTGGTAGTGAATAGTGATCTATATTCACTGTACATAGGCATGGTACACCTATGATTGAGTGTGATGGTGCTTTGTGAGTAGTAGCTGGTTTCCCGTGACACGTAACTGTGTAGGTGGGAGAATTTGTGGTCACAAGATATTCATCTTGTGAGATGGCTACAGCGTGTGAGATAGGTCTCTTCAAGGGTGAGATAGTAAATTGGCACATTTCCTTGACTTGCTGAGCTTGGTTCAAATAAATTGCTACTGTGCATGTAGGTACATGTCTATGGATTCTCGGGCTAGTTTTGGTACAAATTTTGATCTTAGTTCCTGGACAGGTTAGCATATCTGCATTTGTTAGTTCAATAAATAGTGAACCATCTTCAGAGATAGCCAAGAATTTGACATCAGTAATTAATTGGGTTACTCCCTTTGTAGGTGTCTCCTTGGTGTTGATTGGTACTGGTGTAGTTACCAGTTGAAATACTCTGAAGGTGGAGACAGTGGATGCTACAATGATATCCAGGTGGATGTATATGTGCCGTTCCGAATAGGTGTAGGATATTATTCTTTGGGAATAATAGTAGTCAAGGTCAGTTATGGCGACCTTTGATCCTGGTGAGTGTATTCTGAGTGTCATGTCCAGATCATTCAGATGCTCCGTTAGTTCAGCTGGTGGTACTATGTCAGCAGTCATAATGCCTGCTGATAGCATCCTGAGTGCTGATGTGGTGCGCTGCAATGCTTGCAGATAGTTCATTCTTGCTACAATAATGGTGAGTGCATCAGTTAAAATTTGGATCTTCCTTCTTTGTGTGTGCTCGTGATTTGCATAAGTGTTCAGAGATGTGGTCATATTTTGAGCCCATAAATTCATATTTTGGCCTAGAGTGTTCATGGTTTGGTCTAGCATACTTTTATCCTTAACATACGCCTTGACAAATTTGTCTTGGCGTTGGGTGACCTTATCAATTAATATAGCTGCTTCTTTGTCTTGCTTGGAAAAAGCTTCTAGAATGCCGTCTATGTTCTTTATCTGGTCCATGACCTCTTTGACGTCATCTAGTGTGGCAAGACCTATTGCTCCTCTGAAGAGTGGGGCTAGGAACCCAAGTGGTGCTCTTCTGTACCTTCCTTGACTGTTAATTGGATTTGATAGGAACAAATGGATGGATGCTAAGGTAGAGTTAATTTCCTTGTCTGTTATGTCTATTAACAGATCTAGTTCCCTTGCTTGCTGTAATATCTGACTGGTAGAACTGTCGTCATGCAGGGTAGGAAATGTCGGTGCCATAACCTGGTCCAGTATTTTGGTTTCGGTCTCTGGTGGAGCAGGTATATGGTATGGTATTGCCAATATCATGGTTGTGGTATCGTGCCCATTGACCAATGGTTCAGGTAATGGCTCATATATGGCTCCAACGTTCTGTCTAACGGTGGGCACATATGTGATGGCTTGAGAAGTGGCCATCATCACTAGTAGTAGGATTGGCTTTAGCATGCCTGAAATATAAAATATATTCTATGTCTTAGTAAGACTTCTACTAGTGTTTTTGCAATATACTTAGGTTTAAATTGGTTTGCTGATTTTGTGAGCTATCCTTTTTGCTTATGTGAAGTATCCACTTGGCACTGCCTCTGTGTACATAGTTTTGAGAGCAGAAATCCTGGTTGGTCCCAATAGTAATATAATAATCAATGTAGTGTTTGAACTGTACCTTTTTCCATGATCAAGCTAGTGTTGGCTTAATGTCCAATCTGTGCTAGAGTCCTTTCCCAAGATTGTAGTAACTGGGTATGATATTGTAGAGTGGGTATGGTCTGCTTTCTGACAGAGTCCCTCCTGCTATAGGAGAACTGGTATGGCTAGGACCAGCTGGTGTGTACCTGACTGCTGCAGGAGTAGAACTGGTGAGTTGGCTATGGAGTCAGGGCCTCTTATGTAGCCCACCCTACCCTCATCCATTGAGGGCCTGGCTTTGTTTCACTGGTGGCTCTGCAGTGTGCCACCAGCATTGGCTTGTCTGACTGGGGTAATTATGTCTGGGGTAATTAGTGTGGACTACCTGCATCTGTGGGGGTTTGATTTGCCCTGGCAGGTGTGTGTGGGTCCTTTGAAGGGTAAGGGTGTGTCTAGACAGTAGTCTCTTGGCATAGCACGCTCTGTTTCATGTACTTTACAGGATTTTGGTTCAAACATTTCCATTTGTGCATTCTTTCAAGGATGCTAGCCTTTGATGCAAGATATGATAATTGTGGTTTCTTCAAGCTTGGGTTGCTAATCCCTTTAGGTAGTCTCTTTTGGCTTTTGTGTGTAGCCTTTTGGGTTTCAGACTTCAACCCTGTAGTAATCTGTCCTTTGATTCTACTTTGTGTGCACATTGTTTTTGTAACCTATATAGTGTATATTGTCTTTTTCTGTCCTTTGTGTGGGTTCATATCCTATGCTGATATGAAATTCCTACTTATCCTTCATGATTTGGACAGTTGTTGGAAAATTAATTTCCTTCATATAGGGTGTATATACTTATATGACTATTATTCATAGTCTTTGGGTATAGATATTCCATATGATCATGTCAATATATAAAAGTAATTTACTTAGATATTCTCCCTTGCCTGGAGTTTCTTTTCACCTTGTGGTGGGCTGGTCTGGGTACTATTTGGTTTAGACCAACTGACTCTTTGGTGAGTGTGATTTGGGATTTATCCCTTGTTATCCTGTGGATAAACTTTGAGGTGTGGGGAATGAGTCTGTGTGCAAACTCATTTTTCCTCAGTGTTGTGACCTTTTTGAGCCTATCAATATGTACTGGTCTGGGGACTAGTAGGTTATTTGATAGGTTCTTCAACCTTGCGCTGGTTGGAGTTGGTCTTTCTGCAACAACATATGGTCCCATGAATAGGGGTTGAAGCTTCTTTGAATCTGTGGTCAACAAAATTCTGGGAATGTTGATATATACAATATCTAGTGGAAGTATAGCTTGTGGTGTAAGCTTTTTGTCATATCTCGACTTCCTTCCTTGTTGTAGCTTTTTGACTCTGTCTATTGCCTTTCTTCTAGACTCATCTTGAGACAGTATCATTCCAGATACATGCTCCGCTACTGTTTTGATTTCTTCCTCTATGTTTAGGGCAGTTTCTACAATGGTTTGAGGGTTTCTGCCATGAAGTAGGAAGAATGGTGTGTAACCTGTTGTCTGGGACTCTGTGTTGTTCAATGCAAATGTAATTGATTCTATGTACAGGTCCCATGTTTTCTGATTCTGAGAACAGAAAGTCCTTAATGCTGTTCCTATACTGGCATTGAATCTTTCCACTAATCCATTTGATTGTGGTCTGTATGGACTTGACAGGTCGTGTCTAATCTTCTGGGTGTTCATCAGTTTCTTAAAATTGCTGCCTGTGTAGCAGGTGCCATTGTCAGTTTGAACTGAAGTTGGTACACCTTGCTGACATATGACGTTCTTGTAGAACTCATGTTGTGTGGTTTCTGCTGTGAGATCCTTTGTGGCATATGCTATGACATATCTAGTTGAATAATCTATGCAAACTTGTATGTGTTTGTTTTTCCTGGCTGTTTCTGGGAGTGGTCCCACAGCATCTAAGTTTAGGTGCTTCATGGGGGTTGGCATATAGTCCCTTACAGTCATTGGTGTTTTGTGGGTGTGCACTGCCCTTTTTGCTTTTAGGCAAGTGTCACATGTTGACACATACTGATTGACATCAGCCATCATAGATTTCCAATATACCCTAGGTATGAGAGAAGACATCATTTTTGAAGTACCTACATGACCTGCCATTGGTGAGTCATGGAAGTGTTGCAGTATGTTTTCAACCCAAGTTTTTGGGACTACAACTTGTAGTGGTACTGTGTCTGTTTTTCTCCATGATGTAGGGGATATGTGTACTAGAATGTTGTCTAGGAGTAGGTAGTGCTGAGCATTATTCCTAATCCTTGTTGCTTCAGTGCTTTTTACAGGTAGGTCACCTTTCTCTAGGTAGTCTATAATGGGTATTAGTCCAGTGTCCTTCCTTTGTTCTTCTTTCAACAGTGTGGAGTTGATTGAACTGTCTGGGATTTGGTCTAACATCTGGTCTAATTCCATTATATGCTGTGCCAGCCTTTCTTTATCTTTCTCTGCCTGGATTGTTTCAGGAGATTTTGGTGCAGGTCTGGTCTTTGTCTGTTTCTTTGGTTGCTCAACTGCTATGTCTGTGTTGGCTATCTGCTCCTTTGAACTGGCTGCTCCTCTGTTTGTGCTGGTGGAGGCGGCCTTTGTTCTTTTGGGATGGGGGTCAGATTTGCTTTTGTGAGCCTTCTGTGCAGTACCTGCTCTGTCTGAGTGCTTCTGCAAATTGGCTGTGGGTGTGCTGGGTGTTGAAATGGGGGATTTAGTAGGGAAAGAGGATTTGGTTGACACTTTGTTCTTTTTGGCTTTTAGGCCTAATTGCTGAGGGTGGTCATTAGACCTTGTATCCTCTGCAACCGACCGTTTTGCTTTTGAACGTGTGGTGACAACACAAATGTCTCTGTCCTGTTCTTCCTCCATATCCAGCTGTTCTTCTGCAAATCTGACTACCTTGGTGATTGAAGCAATTTTATGCAGTTTTTCTTCCAACTGATTTTCTGATGCACTGTGTGGTGGTTCACGGGATGTGGCTTTCACCATCTGTGCAATCCTGTTGGTCTCAACCGGGGTAAAACAGTTTTCTGGATACTCTTCACAGTATTCCCTTTCACAATGACAGAACACATAATGGGTGGTCTCTTTTAAGATACCTCTGATCACTGGTTTTGGTCTGTCAATTGCTTTTGGTGGGTCATCTCTGTTGAATGGTATCTTGGTTTGGATTTTAGAGAATTTGGTTCTGGTGGCTGCCCTTTTCCTTCTTGGAGGTGGTGGGGGGTTGGTCATTGGTGGTGCATCTGGATATTCTCTTCTTGACATCACATCTGGAGGAATGTTGTCATCTCCTTTTACATGTTGTATTGTGAATGCAAATTGTTGGATATCCAGTGCCCATCTGGCCCACCTGTGGGTCAAACCTGTGTTTGTGAGCAGTGGTATTAGAGCTGCATGATCTGTGTACAACTGAAAGTGTCTACTTTCTAAGTAGTGCCTAAAATGTAGTATCCCATATACTACACCTAGTAGCTCTCTTTCTGTTGTGTTGTAGTTTCTTTCATGCTTTGATAGTGTTCTACCTGCGAAGGCTACTGGTCTCAGTACTCCTTCACTACTGCGTTGTGATAGAACAGCTCCTAGGCTCACATTTGAAGCATCTGTTGCTAGACTGAATTCTTTGTCATAGTCTGGGTATCTCAATAGTGCATGGGTACAGAGTGCATGTTTCAATGTTTTGAAAGCATTGTCTGCATCCTCATTCCATTTGAAAACCTTTAGGTTTGTTTGTAGGTCGTACAGTGGCCTAGCAATATTGGCATAGTCTTTGATGAACTTTTTGAAGTATTGGCATAATCCTGTGAATGATCTGACTTGTTTCACAGATTTTGGGGTGGGAAAAGTTTTGACACTTTCCACCTTTTCTGGGGATGGTTGTAAACCATCTGGTGTGACACGCATTCCTAGAAAATCTATCCTATCTGTGAAGTATTCACATTTTGATTTCTTTAGCTTGAGTTTCCCAATTCTCAGGCTTTTGAAGACATCTTCAAGGTCTGAAAAATGTCGTTCTACATCTGGTGATAGGACTAGAATGTCATCTAAGTATGGTAGGGCACATTTGTATTTCAGTTTGTTGAGAATTAGAGTTACTAGATGGCAAAATCCTGCCGGCGCGGTAGCCAAACCCATCGGCATCTTTTGGTAGACATATTTCTTGTCATTTGCTATGAAAGCAGTTTTGTGTTGATCCTCCCTTCTTATGGGAATTTGGAAAAACCCTTGTTGCGCATCTAGTTTACTGAAAACAGTAGGTTTGAGTGACCCTATCATGTCTAGTGTGTCGTCTGCACGTGGCGTTGATAAAGCTTGGTTTATCATATTAGCATTGACGTGGCGTAGGTCTGTGACTAGACGTTGGCCTCCAGATGCTTTCTGTACTAAAAATGATCTGGATGCCCAGGGTCCCTCTGCACATTCTCTGAGGATGCCCTGTCTGACTAGGTCTTCACAGACTTCTCCCATCTTAGCTTGCTTCTCAGGCGTCTGCCTGTATGGTAGGTAGTGACATGGTACTGCATCTGGTTTGATGTGAATTGAATGTGTATATAGGTGGGTTGTACCTATGTCATTGTCTTTACCTACAAATACATCTTGATACTTGTGGAGTAACTTTTGGAGTCTCTCTTGTCCAATATCTGTTAGTACACATTTGGGTGGCACATTTTCCATTATGTCTGGCATAATGTCATGAGCCTCACTGTGAATTGTGGCCAATTCATCATCAGTGTCATCTCCACGGTTTGTATCTGGATCTGCATATACTGAGGCACAGTCTGATTCTGTGTCACTACAATTCTCTTCAGTGTCTAGCACTTGTAGTGTGGGTTCCTCAGTAGGGATGTCAGTATCTGGTTGATGTAACTCAGAGGGATCTACCTCTGTGAATAGGGCTATTATATCACCCTTCCTCACCTTGTATGGTCGGTGGCTTGTATTGAGCAGTATGATTGGGTGCCTGTTCATTTCTGAGGGTGTTACTACTCCCTTTTGAACTAGGTATGGAACTCTGTTGTTCCTCTGCAAATTGTCTAATGTGCCTACACATCCTTCTAAACATTTGAGGGATGTGACTTGTCCTAGAACTGCTAGTTCTGTGAAAGGAAGGATTGTAGCCTCCCTAACAGCTCGGACTGGCTTGACTTGTAGCTCTGGGTCTACATTGAATTCGATCTGTGATCGTGTTGCTTTTAAGAAGTCTGTGCCTAGGACAACTGGCTTTGTGAGATTTGGAATAATTGAGAATGGGAATTCGAATCTGGTACCATGAATTTTGAATTTCAATACTGCTGCTTGTCTTACATGGCATATGGATCCGTCTGCTAAGTGTACATTGAACTTTCTCTTTTTGATTTCTACATCTCGAGATTTCTGAATTTCCCTAAGAAAAGTATCCCTGACACAGGTGATAGTGGCACCGGTGTCAACTAAACAAGGTATTTCAGTGTGTTCATAGAATCTTGCATTTAAACAGCCATTTTTAAGAAGTTCAACAGAAATTTTGGTACTCTCACCCATTTCCTTTTGCGATGCATCTTGTTGAGGTGTGATGTGAATCACTGATGGTCGGCTTGATTTCCCAGTGTGCATCTGGGGGATTGTCTCTGCTATACTAGCAATTGTCTTTGGTTGTCCTAGGGATTGTTGATCTTGGATCTTGATGGGGGGTTGGAGAGGCTCACAACGCACTGGCCCAGCGGCGCTGTGGGTCTCTAGTTTCCCGAGTTTGAAGATCCTAGTAGCTGCTTGATCTGTTGAAGCACGTCAGGCTGGATAGCTTGAGGTGGCTGTTGGGGCTGCTGTTGGGGGTTGTAGCCTTGTGTGTTGGATCTGTAGCCATTGTAGCTGTCTCGACCTCTGCTGTTGTCACGACTGCGGTTGTAGTCATGCTGTCTGTCACGACTATTGCTGTAGTCACGACGGTTTTGATCCCGACCTCTGTTGTAGTCACGATCTCTGCTCTGGTCACGACGGTGGTAATCACGGTCTCTGCTGTTATCACGGCGATTGTAGTCGCGATTTCTGCTACTATCACGGTGTCTGCTGTTGTCACGACTTCTGCTGTTATCTCTACGGCTGGTGTCCTGACTGTTGCTTTGGTGATCTCGGCTGTTATTTTGGCTGTATCCACCTCTGCCTCGTTGTCCTCCTCTGTTGCTATTTCTGAAGTTTGGGTCAAAGTTTTTGCCTCGGTAGCCTCCTCTGTTATTTCCAGAGTTCCTTTGTTGGCTGTTGTTGGGTTTACCTTGATCCTTCAGTGCCCTTTGTTCTTGCCTCCTCACATGTTCATTTGACATGAGGTTTAGGCTTTGGTCTTCATCCTCTGATGAGTGATCCATTTGAACTGTCTTTGGGTCTGATTTGGCTTTCTTTGAGGGGTTTCCATTTTTCTGTGACTTTGTTTGCTTCACAATCATAGAGTTTACATGTGTCACAGATTTCAGTTGAGCCTGCATGGATTCTATTGTTTCCTGTAGTTCTGAGCCTAATTCTGCTTTTATCTCATCTTTAATGTTACCGGTGGAGACTGTTTGTTGGTTCTCATACTCTTCTGCAACTTCAAGTATTTTATCCCATGTAGTTGCTTCCCTGTGGATGACTACTGCACTGATGTCGTCCCTTAGACCATGTAGCAGGGCTTCCCTTGTTCTCTCCTCGGACTTGTTGTGAGCTGTGGCCATCTTTTGTAAGGCCATGGCATAGTCTGATACAGATTCTTTTGGATTTTGCTTCCTCAATGCCTTAGCATCAAATCTGTCGTCCTCCTTCTTGAAGTATTTCAGGAAAGCTGCCTTCATTTCTTCATAGTCTGCTGTTGGATGGGCTGTCCTATAGGCTTTGTACCAAATTTTTGCCTTACCATCTAGGTAGTTTGAGAAATACTTGATTCTGTTACTGGGATGGTACCCATATCTGGAATCAAAGTATTGTTCATAGTCTGTGCAGTGCCTCCTGGCGGATTGTGTGAGAGAGGACTGTGAAAATTTTTCTGGCTGTAGAATATCACAGTATTTTTCCTCTTTGTCCCGTTTTAGCTGGTCCCTTAACCCACTGAAAGATGCCTCCCTTGCAACTCTTTCCTCTTTCAAGGCATCTAGGAGTGCTGAGGAGGTGTCAGTGTTAGTCAGGTTCACTCCTTGGGTATTGGGTGCACCTGACTTGAGTGAGGCTAGGGCCTCAGCTAGCTGGTTTTTCATTGTCACTTGTAGATGAGCTTGCATATCAAGTAGTGCTTGAGCGGCTTCAGCTTTTTGGGTCTCCATAGAGTTCTTCAGTGCCTGGTTGGCTTGTCTGAGTAATATTAGTTCCTTCTCTTGTTCCTCTTTGGCCTTCCTTAAGGCTCGGCTGGTGCTTTCCTCATGTGTGGTGTGTAGGGCTGTTAGTTCAGGCCTAAGTGTCTTATCCACATGAGTTTCTACATTCTGGGCTATGAGTAGAAGTGCCTCAGCCTCCTCTTTGGCTGCCTGGCCTGGGGGTACTGTCTCATCGTCACTCATACCTGATCCTGGGGTATGCTGACCGTTTGAGAACAAGTCACTCTGTGTGTCCTGGATACTGTCCAGGGCAGCTAGGGTGTCCAGGTGAAGCTTGCCTTGGAAGTCACTCTCTTGAGTGGTGTGGTGTGGTGAAGCTGAGGGTGTTGGAGTGGAGCTCCTGGATGACTCCTTGGAGCTGGGTCTCCTCCTCCTGCTGGGTAGAGATCCAGGGGTAGCTGGTCCTTTGCTGCGGAGGTGAGTCTTGGTAGTCTGTGCTGCCAGCTTGTGGGATCTTGTTAGGACTTCTCCACCACTTTGTCATACAAGGAATCCCCTTAGTTGGGAGACTCCTTGTAATGTGAGGAAGTTGACTAAGTCTTGAGGTCTTGTAGTATAGTTGGTATTTATTACAAGTTGACAGCAACAGTACAGTAAGTACAATGTAGGTTCCACTCAGTTACACCTATCCACACAATAATATAGGTCTTGATAAATATACCTAATAACCCTGAGGTTAGTACTGGACTAGAGCCAAGGGGGTCCTACACCATGTCTGATAGTTGGGCCTAGTAGGGCATAGCCTATAGCCTTGTTCTCAGTCAGTGGAGAGGTCCTTGCTCAGTGGTGTCCAAGTGTAGAGTGAGGATGGAGATGCCCAGTGCTAGGACCTGACCCTATTTAAGGGGGCCAGGCTACCAGCATGGCATCTTGAGTGTTAGTGTCAGTTGACAGTGATTGGCCAAAAGGTGCAACAAGCCCCTATGTGACCGTGTGCAGCGGCCTGTGACGGACCTGAGGCTTGTGCAGCGGCCTGTGACGGTCCTGAGGCTTGTGCAGCGGCCTGTGACGGCTCTGGGGCTTGTGCAGCGGCCTGTGACGGTCCTGGGGCTTGTGCAGCGGCCTGTGACGGCCCTGGGGCTTGTGCAGCGGCCTGTGACGGCGCTGGGGCGCCCGTGACGGCCTGAGAGGGTTGTGTCACGTGTGGCAGCATGTGACACTTACATAACAGCCTTTGAGAGGGAGTATACCGACCTGCACGTGCCTCACGTGTTAGGCCACGTGCGTCACATGACACTAGCAACGGCTATTCTAATTGTTTATCTGCCTAGCAACACACATTTCCATGGTCCTGAAGTTGATTATAATCATACCTACCCCCCTAATATGGACCCAATGAATTCAATGGTTCTATCGTTTTGTTGCCAATACAGCTGGTTGCTTAGCAACGGCTATTCTAATTGTTTATCTGCCTAGCAACACACATTTCCATGGTCCTGAAGTTGATTTTAATCATACTTACCCCCCCTAATATGGACCCAATGAATTCAATGGTTCTACCGTTTTCTTGCTAATACAGCTGGTTGCCTAGCAACGGCTATTCTAATTGTTTATCTGCCTAGCAACGCACATTTCCATGGTCCTAAGGTTGATTATAATCAAACCTACCCCCTTATATGGACCCAAGGAATTCAATGGTTCTATCAGTTTGTTGCTAATCCAGCTGGTTGCCTAGCAACATCTATTGTAATTGTTTATCTGCCTAGCAACACACATTTCCTTACCCCCTTACATGGACCCAAGGAATTCATAGGAAATGTCATACTTGAAGTTATATCATCCTTCCCCCTGATAACCCCTTCCTGGCCCTGCTTTTTCGGTGTCTTGAATGGGTTCCCTTCAAACATACCAACCATGCAGACATTATGTTTCTTCGAATGCAAGAATTGCGGTTGTTGCCGCGTATAAAAATGCCTGAGGCATTTTTTACGCGGCAACAACCGCAATTCTTGTTAGGAAAGAAAAATGCCTGGTCTGGTACTTCTATCACATAAGAGATAGTAGTGAACCATGGTTGAAATCCACAACTGTTAGCCGATCTTACGTAATTATGTAAAAGCCAAAGGAATGGTGTGCCCATTTCCAAATCCCATTTAGCAGAAGGTAACAGTTTGAATTTTAGGTTTTCTGGTTTATCTGAAATCCTTATGGAATTATCTGACTGATGACAGTGACTGATATGCATAATGAGTTGATAAATTGAAATATTAGGTTGTTATAGCATGAACCACATCACAAAATTGTAACGCCACAGACTCGCTGTGAGTGGCCATCTGCCAGATAATGGAGGAACTAATGCTAAATATATCCATAGGCTGCGCGCCAACAGGTCAAGTATGTACAGTCATTCTGACGGGCCTGAATCGTCAAGAAGGGTTGAGAGGGGTGGACTATTTCTGCGGGTCAACTGGAGGAAAACAGGCGTCCATCTGACGTCTACATAATGTTGATTTTGCCGTCTAAGGCTGATGACATTAGATTGACGTCGGCGCTGACGTTCGTAGAGAAGCTGACCATCCTCAGTGTAGGTGTGTGTGGAGGGTGTCATGGACACCTGATGACATAAAATTTTATGCATGATTGACCAAAATCCTTTAGGGGCAAAATTATATAAAGATAACACATTTTATAAAACGCCAACATGGGTTTTATATACGATACGTACACTGTAAAAAGTTGTTGTTCGTGAACAGCAATATGTGCTGTAACTATACAGTACTTCATCTGTAAAAGATAATACAGCAACTTTTGCTGTACACATACAATTCTGTTACTGTAGATGCAGGTTCGAATCCCATAACCGGCAACCAGAGGGAGAGAGAGCAGAGAGTTTGGAGGGAGTACCATACTCCACAGCTCAAATATGACCTGATCTTTTCAAAGCCTATTGATGCAGGCTACATATAAGTGATTGCCCCTCTAGCTCAGTTGGTAGAGCAGTGGGAGATGTAGTCTGAGGGTCAACAGTTCTAGTCCCGGCAGGAAACTCACACAAACTACATTTCTCCTGATGCAATTCTAAAGTATAATATATTTTGGTACACTGAAATGTTACTAATGAAAATATGCAGAGGATAAGACCAATGTATCTCAACAATCTGCATGAAAGATAGTAAAATTTACTTTGAAAAACATCTATAGGCCATCAAGATTACACTTCAACTAATGGTAGTTCAGTCCTTATTAGTACATTACTGCAATAGGGTAATTTTCATATTTACCCTTAAGACATGAACAGTCTAGTTCTACAATTGTCCCCAGGGATCCTGTGTTGACCTGATTACCATTCACACATAAGTAGGAGGTGTTTCAATGCACCTGACCTGCAGGATTCACTGGCGTAGTGGTCATGGTTCAGGACTATGGATTGGAACCTGGGGGTTCAAATCTCCAAGATGTTGAATATGTGAGCCTTTTTAGAACTCAGGTCTGCGTCTACAGTAGATTCTACTGTAGGTCTACAGCAGAATTTACTGGAACCAAAGTTGCCCCCAATAGTTGCTGTACAGGAACACTACTTACTTCTAACAGTGTAGTATAATTCCCGGTAATAAACAATCATGGCCTTTTTTCATAGTCCGATTTACAAATCGTGAAAGTGGGAAAGTAGAAAGAAAGAGAGGGGGACCCAGCAAGGTGTTGTGAGACCCGGTCATGTCACTGATGGACACCTACCCTCCCTTTTGTTGGTCCAGTCATAGAACAAAGCCCTATACAATATCATTGACCATGTTTTTATTTCTCAATTCTGATACAACCAGAAACTAATTAAGTTTAGAATAACAAGAATTGCGGTTGTTGCCGCGTAAAAAATTCCTAAGGCAACAACCACAATTCTTGCATTCAAAGAAACATAATGTCTACATGGTTGGTATGTTTGAAGGGGATCCATTCAAGGCACCAAAAAAGCAGGGGGGGGAAGGGGGTTTCAAGGGGAAGGATGATATTACTTCAAATATGGCAGTTCCTATGAACTCCTTGGCTCCATGTCAGGGCCATAAAACTGTGTGTCGCTAGGCAGATAAACAATTAGAATAGATGTTGCTGGGCAACCAGCTGTATTAGCAACAAACTAGTGGAACCATTGAATTCCTTGGGTCCATTTTAGGGAAGGGGGGGTAGGTATGATTACAATCAGCCTCAAGACTATGGAAATGTGTGTTGCTAGGCAGCTAAACAATAAGAATAGCTATTGTTAGGCAACCAGCTGTCTTAGCAACAAACCAATAGAACCATTGAATTCCTTGGTTCCATGTTGGGGAGGTTATATTATAATCAACCTCAGGACCATTGAAATGTGTGTTGCTAAGCAAATAAACAATTAGAATAGCTGTTGCTAGGCAACCAGCTGCATTAGCAACAAACCAATGGAACCAAAGAATTCCTTGGGTCCATATTAGGGGGGGGGGGGGGGGTAGGTATGATTATAATCAACCTCAGGACCATGGAAATGTGTGTTGCTAGGCAGATAAACAATTAGAATAGCTGTTGCTAGGCAACCAGCTGTCTTAGCAACAAACCAATAGAACCATTGAATTCCTTGGGTCCATATCAGGGGGGGGGGTAGGTATAATTCTAATCAACCTCAGGAACTATCAAAGGTTTATTTATATTATCGTTATCACATAACATAAATTTGTGTTGTGGCTCCTTAATCCAAGATGGCGGCGAAATCCAAGATGGCGGCGCCCATTCTGACTTCTGGTAAAGTGCAAACATCATATACCTTTTCCTACGCCACCACTTCGGCATTAAAAATTTATATTACATGTATGATTAATATTACAACACAAATGTATATACAATACATGTTCAGATTCTTTGTTTGCTTTTAGCAAACTATGTTCAGATATGAAGCCCGAGAGGCATGACGGTAATACACCTTGCTGCAGTCTCTCAAACGTCACTCAAATGTGACAATCCATTCTGAACATTTTTAAGCATCATATTTCAATGCCATTATACATGTATTTGCTATATAAGAAAAACATGCCTATGCTAAACTATAGTCACATGATCCCCCCTGATTCTCACACCGGCGGCAGGGTACACCCCGAGTACCCCCCCCCCCTCCCCGTCCTTCTCTGCGAGGTATGGCTCAGATCTTCACCTCAAAGGCCCACTTCGGTGACGTACGTTACTTTGAGTGGGCCGTGCACGGGGACAGGGCCACACCCGGGCGGTTGGTGTGACTCTGTGTGAGGAGCACCTCACTGACATCACACCTGACAGCACACCTGACATCACACCTGACATCACACCTGACATCACACCTGACATCACACCTGACATCACACAGGTGTGGGGACCACCGACGTGTGTGTGGATGGGGGCATGAGGGGGGGGGGCAAAGACGCGGTGAGTTCCTGGGCTATGTACCGGGGATATGAATTAACGCCTAGGGAGTGTACACTTATTAATT
The DNA here is from genome assembly GCA_947462335.1 of Harmothoe impar. Lineage (NCBI taxonomy): Eukaryota > Metazoa > Annelida > Polychaeta > Phyllodocida > Polynoidae > Harmothoe > Harmothoe impar. Next base: position 22,551,391 of record OX381714.1, read on the forward strand.
GCAGGGAGGGTGGTGAGATTTCGCGCGGAGGGGCGAACATTTTTTATGCCCCCCCTCAAGAGTGCGTGAAACGTTTGTGCCCCCCCAAGCCGAAGGCGGTGAACTTTGAACTAAAGTGACGCACTGGCATTTTTTGCTAAAAAGGGGCTACCTTTTTTACGTCCCCCCCTCAAGAGGGGGCAGAATTTTTTACGCCCCCCCCCCTCAGGAGGGGTCGAAAATTTTTACCCCTCCCCCCCAAACCCACCACCCTTCCTGTAACTAATAAATGAATACTCCCTTAGTCCAATGTCTCGCCATCGTGCTTGAGTGCAGCACCGGGGAATTACTTCTAGGGCTGCATTCATGGACCATGATACATATAGACAAAGGTGCACGGGTTTCAGTCTGTTGACTTGGTTATTTCATGAGTTGACCTCGGGCCATATTTCACGAGGCCGCAGGCCGAGTGAAATGCAGCCCATGGTCAACAAGTGAAATAACCAAGTCAACAGACTTAAATGAGTGTACCTTTGTGTTTATTTTTTATCTTTTTCGATTGAAAATACCAAAATTATGGTAGGGGTGGGCCTAAATAGGCTAAAATGGCTTCTTCCTAAGCCGTTCAAATGTAAACAAACCACCATTTTGATGACATCACAGGGTCGTGTAATACGGCCATGGGTTATTTAACAGGGGGTGTGTAATACGGACCTCTTTGGTTAAGTCAATGGGACTGCTGTATTCCATAAAAAATAAACAGTAGTACTGTCGTCCTTAAAGGGCTAACGTCTGGTATATAGACAAAGGTCCACGAGTTTTGGTCTGTTGACTAGGTTATTTCACGCGTTGGCCCCTGGGCCGTATTTCACGAGGCCGTAGGCCAAGTGAAATGCGGCCCAGGGGCCAACAAGTGAAATAACCTAGTCAACAGTCTAAAGCGAGTGTTCCTTTGCGTTTATTTTTTATCTTTTTCGATTCAAAATACCAAAATTATGGTAGGGGGGAGCCTAAAAAGGCTAAATTGGCTTCTTTCTACGCCGTTCAAATGTAAACAAACCGCCGTTTTGATGACGTCACAGGGCCGTGAAATACGGCCATAGGTTATTTCACAGGGGGTGTGCAATACGGCATTCTTTGGTTAAGTCAATGGGACTGCTGTATTTCATAAAAAATAAAGTGTTGTATTTCTGAGTCTGGCCTTATCCGGCCATTGAGGTGGGCATCCAACCATGCTACAAGCTACGTGTTAATGGAGACTACACATAACGGTCTATATCACGCATTTTCACGGCTTATCTCCAACTATCTATCTATCTCCACCATAGTGCCGAGATAACACGGACTGGCCGCCCGGGGGACGTGTGTGTGTGTGGGGGAGGGGGGCACTGGGGGTCGGATTATTATGAGAAAAGGCCGTTTGATAACAATTGTGTCCCCTGCGGCTCCCCCACCCTGTTTCTTTTTAAAAGTGTCGCCTTTGCCCAATCTCGCTCTTCATGAATACCCATGTCCCCTAGGCCATGTCACAAGTGTCTATGTCACACGCCAATTCCAAGTGAAGGCCATGCCATCGTCCAGTTTCATAATGACAAGTACTAATGATAAACCATTATCATTTTGATACCATGTTAATTATCTATTACAGCTGGTTTTTACTACATGTACTTAATATTCGATCACAACTGCACACACATCCCACTAAATCAAACAAAGATTATCGGCAGTCCCTTGGTCCAGCTATTATTGTGTAAAAAGGTAAAGTATAGTCTCAAGAATGTAGGCATATAGGGAGAAAAAGTACACAATAAAATAAAGATTAGGTCTCAGTCAGTATCTCCCCCGTCTCTAAACATGCACAGTATGTGCATTATTACATATCATACTGTATTTGTATCATTCATCATTATAATATTGTTTTTCCAATTATACACCCAGACAAGCAGAACTGTAATGTACATATGATTACAGTTACAGCCAGCAAACCTACGCCAATACGTCACGGATCGTCATTTACATTACATTTGTCATTGTATGCATACTGACCTAACTTAGACTCCCCCCCCCCTCCCAGGCTGTGTCCATTACGTAACTGGCGGAATGTCGATCGTCATGGTGAAACACACGAACCGGTACCTGCCTGTAGTACTGCGGCTTTTTTCGCCAGCCTAAACCAAACTCATGATGTTTAATAGTGGCATTTATCATTATTCAACCCTAAATTACCTATTCATGTTTATACCGAGTTTACTGTCCATATTCTTTAAATAACACCTTCTACAATGCGAACAAATGCACCGACTGAAGAAACTAGAGGGATAATTATACACTTTGTGTATAACGAATATTAACATGAATTCAAAGAAAAAAGCCATATTTCAATATAGAATAGTCTGAACATAAATGCATCATGTCGTTTATATTTAAACAGTCCCAGGTAACAGCAAGTTACTTTATATGACATACATTGTAGTAGAAATAGTTATTTTCATCACCAATGTGAAATGAAATAGTATCCATCATACTCTGGGTTTTTAAAGTCAACCATATTATACGTCCATCAAATGCCCGAACAGCACCAAGCTGGGCAATAGTGACTTTGGACATGCGTGCCACTCACCAAGCATTATACCTTAGCACTAGCGTGCATTAGCTTAGACTGCGTCTTAGCCATGTATAACTCTACCAGCTACTATAGTAATTTTTCATATGCGATTAGACTAGTGACATAACATAGAAGTGGTCCAAATTTTTTGGTCCTCCCCTTCAAGGGGTCCAAATGTTTTTTGTCCCCCCCCCCCAAATCCACCAACCCCCCTTGTTGTTAAAAATTGCCACTCCCTTAGATCTGGCACAGAAAAAGTGTGGTGGCCATCTTTCAAAATGGCTGTTGTTCGGTTGGCTACTACTCTTCCAAATGGCATAAGTATACATAAATATGCAATGTCTCTGTCTATTAATACATACAAATATAGATAAGGTATGACCCCTATGATCTACAGAAACATACTGAGTCAAGGTCAAGGTCAAAAGTCCCAAATATGGTAATTCTCAATGAAATGGTAGGAGATTTATTTCTGTGCAAACAATAACATTGATTAATACATATGTAAATTCAATGTAATCAAGAGGCTGCTAGAGCTACCATATAATGAAGGAGGCATTGTATACATTTTGCTTGATTATTCCAGTTAATCAGACCAATAGCTCAGTATAACAGTAATGCAATTATAGGTTATTTCTTAAATTCGACATAAGACATGATAGGAAACGACGCATGGGATGGCCCCCACACCCAGGGCCACGCACCTGCACCCCCCCCCCCCCCACGCCCACCCACCTCCCGAATCGCACACCCAGGATGCCGCCACCCCCCCCCCCCCCCCCCCTCCTCCCGTCCAGGTGTGCTTTGATCCATCCCGGGAACGGAAGCCCCTTGGACTTTCCCCATGTTGACCCCCCCCCCCCCCCCCACACACACACACATACACACACCTCCCCTCCCCCTATAAGTCGCCCACCCTGGAGTGGAGTGGTCAGTAGTAGGCTGCGTGCCGTGACGGAAACCCAGGTGTAGCAGCAGCAGGAGGAGCGGCCACCACCGAGACACCACAGCACGGTGAGAGCTAACCCTACTTCGTACTTCTAGTCTTCTACTCCTGCCACCTCCGCATCTCTGGAGGGGAGATTTCGATTAGCTTCATCGTTATTATTGCTGTATATCCAAGATCGCTTGATTAGCAGCAGCGTCCACGAGTGTGTCTGTGGGTGGCTGGTCCGTGTCTGTGGTATTCAGTATTGGTTAGAGCCTCCCCCTGTACCACCATGGAGGAGGTGGCAGAGTTGTTGTTCCCCGCCCTGTACAGGGACACAGGGTGGCTGTACGACTCGTGGTGGGACAGTGCGTGTGCCTTCACCGTCATCCTCATGATGTGCTTCACCCTGGTCATAGACCACCACCTGCGGCCCACGTGGCTGCGGTACTGCTCTCTGATAACAGGCAACAGTCTGTCCCCAGCTATGGCTCAGAGTTACAGTCTATATCTGTATAAAGTATACAATGATTAATAGATATAACTGTAGGCTAGGGCATTTCCGCCGTGGGCTATTTAGAATTTCGTCTATACTAATTATTAATTTGTAAGTGGCTTCATAGCTTCACGGATCTCGGTTAGATTTCGCGTTGAAATGTTGTCTCAATTTCACTTCTCTTCTTTTACTAGTACTGGTCGCCATTACTTGGTCTTGGAATAATGACAATGCTTTGTAATATATCACATTCTATATGGTTCTAAACCAGGCGATGGTCTATAGTATAGTATATTTTGTATACTTTACATTATTTCATAAATATATATATATTATATATAATGGTGATACATACATGTATATATGATACACATCTGCAATACACATGCACTCAGTGGGCCGTGTTTTATGCACGCGGTGCCGTGTGCCCGGCACCCTGCGCCCCCCGACATCAAACATTGTAATCAGCAGGGAACACACAGCTGGCTGTGTGGCGTCAGATAACGCTGATCCCACCTTGGTAACCCACCAGGGGCACTCACCATGTGGTGGCCCTGTACTGTCCGTTACCAGGGCCGTTATCTCGTGTTGTGTCAACTCCATCTTTAGCAATAAGCCGCCATATCAGCGGGAAAGTCAGCTGCGCTCACCAATTAACAAATCGATATCAACTTAAGACATTCCTTTTTACAAAGTTGAAACTATAAAGATGAGTTAATTTTGCGTGAAGATAGTAGACACAAATAAGTTGTTTCATTGAGATCCAAATCACAACTGTTTATTATCAGCCTCAGGCCCCATAATTGTACACAATCTCCCACTACAGGTACGATGCTATGCCTGATTATAGATTCAAATTCTACCTCTGCCTGCCCATGATAAGGATTAGCAGCTTGCACCTGTAATCAGTCCAATATGCACTCCATGACTCTAGCAGCCATATTGTCTGCCATTAGAACATATCTGCCTTAAATACATCAAGCCATATAGCATATTGACTATCCATATTTCAGCAATGTCACCTTAAAAAGTACATCAATTCTGCAATATAGCACAGACAGGTCAGTTACAAAAGTAATATTACAGATGAATGGAATGCCTGAAACATCTTTACATCCTTGTTACTATTAGACGCTTATTGATTTCTTCAAACATATGCTGCATGGTCAAGTGATGTGCCTTATGGTATATGGTTATGGGATCTTATAAACAGTGAATGACAACTGGAACACTGTCTATATCGCATCTAGGTTAGCCTTACTTCTAGGTAGAACTACCATGCGTATTCTTGTTTCCCAAACATATCTGTGAGTTGAGCAACATTGAGCTTTATTTCGTACATAACGTCCTTTGCCCCATCCTGAAAGGCGGTCACACAACATTTTGCTTGAGGATCACCTCCAACTGTAACTTATAGCATTTTTACTGAAGGTCCCTCTATGATCGTGCAACCAAATCTCTAATACAGCTTTTTCAGAGATGTAACAAAGTTCACCACAACATCCCCATACCTCCTGATGCCGGTTTGGCATTGGATAGAATCTTACCTTACTTCTTGCAAATGGGTCTTGTTCACGTCCAGTAGTGGTTTGTACTCACCATATAACGTGACTTTCATGCGGTTTACGCTGGTAGAACACATGAAACAAATTTCTGATTACTCCTTACCTTTTTACAGTATCCCACAGTGTTGGGTACCATGTATGCATAATTCTTTGGCCCCCCGGTTACAAACTCAACATATTATACTTTGTCGTTAGGGTGCGCCAGCCCTGCCTTCTGTTCAGCTCGCGGTGTATCTTGCTGTCAGCCTTCTCACTTTGACATTTCTTTTGTGTCTTCAGTCACGTCTTCTTTTTGTGGGTCCCCTTTCCTTAGACCTGCTGCTCTTCTCAAGTGCACCTTGTATTTAGGTTTCTGTCTCAAAGGTACCTCAATGGCACAGACATCAATATTCAAACTGTGACTTACTCTCAACTTCTCATTACTTGTCAAAATATTTTCAATGTCGTGAAAAACAGACAGTCTGGGCTACCTCAGAAGTTAACTTAATTTGTAACTTTATTGAATTTGATATTGATGGCCAATCTACACCTATTACACCACTAGGACCAGACTACATTGTCTGGCAAACCTTTGCCAGCATACATGAAGCATTCATTACGTGGCTTAATATTCGTACCTTGTGTGGAATGTCAATTATATTCTCAGTCAATCAACCCCTTTCGAGATCCATTCTTTGTACATGACAATGCTTCAAAGAGTCAACATGAGCCGCTATGGCCATTTCCACATCATTTAATGTGTTGTCGAAGTTCTAGAAACCTTCGCTCCAGCTATCACCAAAACATGTACACCATCCTTCTTAAAAGATTAGGGTTGTGTCCCCTGTCTGTGTCACTGTAAGTAGTAGCAGGCAGGTGAGTAGTATAGTGAAGTGGTCCATTGCCACGGGACTCTTTTACAGCAGCGCTATACATGCTATACTGAAACTAGCCAGGAGGTCATTAGTCTTACAGTCGGGAGCCATAGATGTCTTTTAGTCAGTGTACTGTATAACCAGAGCATTGGAACTTCCAGACAAAGTCCTTCACGTTCACATGTTGATCTGTTAACATCGATAAGAAAACGTCAGGCTCAGCAGTACTGATACATTTTGTTTGGTTCATATCTAAAGGCGGCCCTGTTGGACATTGACTGAAGCATACTTAAACAATCCCTATAACTTATGTAGGCATTTGCACACACCATAGCGCACTGATTGAAGGTTATAATTATTATGTCACTCCTGTCCTTTTAACTGTCCAAATTCTCTCGGCTTATGCAAAGTTTTATCTTTCATCTAGTATAATTATCATTCGATCACATTCTCTTGCACTCTTTGGGCTTATGTTATGAGGTGGAACCTGCGCCACTTACCAGTTAGTTAAGATTTCCACCGCATTGTTGTGCTTCTGCCTGTTCAATGAAGCAGAGCATGGCTACGACGGCTGGGGTCCACACGGGAGATGTGCCTTGGCTGCCATGCTGAGCGGCTGGGCGTGAGAGACATGTCACCTCGTGATAGGTTGCTTACTTTGTGAAATCACTATTAGCTTCTTATTATATTTACATAATTTTTGACCCGTTGTATATTATGTCATTCAGATGTAGATGTTCACAGACCATCTAATTCAAGATAGGATATAGCATTTGACAGTTCAAACTTAACATTGCTGTCTCTCATTCTTGACATGTTCCTTCTTGCTTTAACAAGATATGACCAGGGCATTATCAGGTGTGCTTCCTATATATGTTTCATGAAACTCGTGCTAATTTGATAATTGTCTGCTCTCCTACTTCTCTGTGAATCGTACACTTTCTTTTGAGACAAACATATATTTCATTATCTTCTTACATTTAGATTACAGTTGAATTTCAGCATAATTCAATGTGGAACCCCTGACTTTACGCACACTTTCTTTTGATACAATCATATCCTTCAGTATGTCAAAGTTTTACCTTTAGCATAGTTCAATGTGAAACCCCTGACTTAACACACAGTTTTCCAGTTTTAGTATGGTAGGAATAATTCTAAGGTCCACCACATACTGATTCTGTGATGTATTCTCCATCTATGTATTTTAATGCGTGGCATCAATGTAAATGCTTAATAAGTATAAGGAGGTGTTATGTGCCTTAAACGTATTGATTGTCTATGGTGGATATAGTCTGGGTAAATGACATGATGGATATCTCCAACATACAATGTGTCAATGTACCCAACTCGTTATGACTGACAGTATTGACATTGACCCATGATGCTGCAATCGCCCTGGCCCAGCATGTGTCATTGATATTTCTCATTTCTATGATGTAGCACCCAGATCATGGTTTCACGTATGGCCACCGTCCACTTGGGAACTTTGGCCAATTAAACCCATGCATTTCCTATTATAACTTCGGGCGATTAGAGCCTAGTGGATGGTGGTCATTATCAATATATTATAATACATTCTGAACCACTACATATGTAGGTAAGACCATGTTCTGGGAGACTACACATTGTATGATGGCAGTTAGTACAATGTTTACATGCAGAACACTGTTTTGGCAAGATGCAACATGTGAGACAATGTTAGTCAGCGTCTTGACTGTACCCATACTTGTAAAGCATCTTGGATGACTCGTTTTGTATAAACAATTCTATACTGTTTGTTTTTGTAATGATTATAGACAGTTTGTTTTCAACTCTCTCTGCAAATTCCTGATGGATTTACAACATCCACAGATTCTACATTTCTTTTGAGACAACCATATCCTTCATTATGTCAAAGTTGATCTTTGCACTGTTGGCGTAATTCAATGAAAACCCTCTGACTTTGTACACATTTCCCCCAGTATTAGTACTGTAGGAAATCATTTTAGGGCCACCACTTACAAATTCTGTCCTAGTTCATCAGTGAGGCCTTCGACCAGTTTAACACTGGGGGCTCATCGAAATCTAAACATGCCCTCACCATGAATACCTTAGTCGTTAAACATCCATTACTTACTCAATAAGCATGCCCAACAAGTCGTGAACGAAGCTAGAAAACACATTCATTCTGGTGTCCACACCCGTGGCTTCTTCAGTAGAACTGTATTTGAGTATAATTGAGTTTGAATCAGCAATGTAGAAATCTGAAACCTTGGTCTTTGGATCATGCATCATGGAGAAGAACACATGTGCCTCTGAGCCATCTATCAATTTGATTGGTTGCATGTTTAAACAATGACCGATCTTACCCTGTCTGTGAACACCCTCTTTATATTCTAGCGACTTCAGCCAACTGGTAGAAGACTTGTTATATTGGTCATTTGCATAGTCATGTGATTTTCGTTTTGAAGGAGTCCATATACAGACACTTGTGATGGTCATATGATTGAAAGGGTCTACTGAACCGTCTAAAATTTCACTCTCTTGAACAGCTGATTTTGTTACATCTATCATCAAACACCTGAATTCATTGCACGTTTCTCTCAAAACAGTTATGTCAGAAATACAATTTCCTTTTGAAAGTAGAAAGCACCCTCTTCTTTGTCATACCATTGACAGAATGCAGAACTACTGTTCTTAGACATTTGATTTACACCACAGCTTTCTACTGGAGGGCAAGGACCAACACAGTTCTGGTTCATAATGTGGTTAAAGTAATGGGGGAACCACCCTTGCACATCTCTTTAAGATCAAATGCCTTTGGAATATTCGATAAGGGCATAGGTCAAAAGATCAATGAATGTATGAAGCACATGTGTAGATTTTCCACAGTCCTATGCATGATCTTAGACCCTGAATAAATGATATTACTAGCGTTTAATGTAAAACGGGAAACACACAGTAATCTTGGTTTTGCAGTACTTTTAATCTCATTGTGTTACATAGGTTCTCTCAACTCCCCGTAGGGATGGTCTTATACATTATAAAATTATAAATGTGCCTAACAACCCGTAAATGAAGCTAAAAATACATTCTTTCTGGTGTCCATATCCATGGTTTGCATGGTAGAATTGTACCTGAGTATAGTTGAGTTGATTTCAGCAATGTAGAAATCTGAAATATCAATCTTTGTATCATGCATCATGGAGAAGAAACACATGTGTCTCTGAGCTGTCTATGCATTTGGTTTGTCCAAAAGCTGAACAAATTTACTCTGGAAGAATTTAGACACCATTTTGCTGAGGACATTTTCTTTCTGAATATTGTCATAATCTAAAAGAATACCCTCATGTTTTTGGTAGTTTCCTATGTAGGTCTATTTGTCACCTTCAGTCAGACACCATGCTGGCCACCTTGAAGGAGGAAGGTATGAACCCCAGGGTGGTCAGATTTTGACCTTGGCCAGACTAAAGTAACTTAAAAAGTCCTGAAAGACTGATGTGATCACTATTGGGTCGCCAGTGTGATACCTGTTGTTGACAATTGGGTAGAGCGAGGTGAAACATACTTCACTTTATCCCTTTGTAGAGCAGTTTGTAGGCACTAGTCTGTCAGACAAAGAAACTTACCCGGAATGAACCCATCCACCTTGTATTTTGTATTTGGAATATAATGTTCTCCTGTGTTTAATCTATGTTAGGTGTGAACACTCTATAAATATTCTACCCACTTCAGCCAACTTATAAAATACTTATCGCATTGGTCTTTGGGATAGCCATCTGGTGGGACCTGAGCAATACCAGAAGATAAAAACTCTTTACTGACTATCTCAAAGTCTGAGGGTAGATGCATTTCCCCATCAATCTCGAACATCCAAGGGTTGCTCTAACCCTAACCCTAATAACCTGTTGCTTCTATTTCCTCTGTGCTTTAGTAAAACTGTGTTTACTTCTTCGGGATATTTTGTTTTGAAGATGTCCATGCAGACAACTGCAATGGCGATATGCTTTAAAGGTTCTACTGGACCATCTAAACTTTTACCCTCTTTAACAGTTGATTTTATTAGGTCTATAATTAAACTCTTGAATATAATGCACACTTCTCTTAAAATAGTCACCTTTTTGGTTTTCTATTTCTTCATAAATTCTGCAGAGAGCAGACTTGCGCTTGTCTAAAACGTAGCAGCAGAGTGGTATAAACCTTGGGGTAGTAGGCTTTTCACCTTTGCCATGCCAAAGTAACTTGAAAAATCATGAAAGTCTCAGGTGATCAATGATGGGTGATCACTGCGATACCTAGCATAATTGTTGACAAATGGGTGGAGTGAGATGAAATCGACATACTTTACTTTCTCGGCCTCGGCCACTTTGTCCAACCATTAATCAAGCTTTCACCTTGTGTTTGCTTCATGTATAGATGTTTCCGATAATTACAAGTTTTGCAACCATGCCAGACACATCCGTGAAATTCCAGAGCTGCTTTTTGTTGTCCATATGGACCCATCCAGCTTGTATTAGGAGCCGGGTATAGAATGCTCTCCTGTATTCAACCCATCTTGGATGTGTACACCTTCTTTATATTCTACCCACTTCAGCCAACTAATAGAAGACTATATTGGGCATTGGCATAAATACCCATAGGGTAATGTGTCAAGATTGTCTTGGATCACTCTTTTGGTACATGCAATTCAATGCTTTTTGTTTTCGTAACAATTATACACGGTTTATTTTCCACTCTCTCGGCAAATCTTTGATGAATTTACAACATTCATAGATTCTACAATTTCTTTTAATACAAGCATATATCCTTCATTATGTCAAAGTTAATCCTCTTACCTTTAGCATAGTTCAATGTGAAACCCCTGACTTTACACACAGTTTTCCCAGTGTTAGTACGGTAGAAATAATAAAGTGGTATGCCACCACTTACCAATTCTGTAATGTACTCTTCATCTAGTTCATCAGTGACGCCTACCGACCAGTCTGAATCAGGGAGTTCATAGAACCCAGGCTTTGAAACATTGAGTATACTTTCTGTGTTTTAGAATAACACTCTGTCACCCAAATGGTCTTATAAAGGTGATCAACAAATCGTAAATGAAGCTAAAAAGACATCTGTTATGGTGTCCACACCCATAGAGCAAGTTTGAGCTTGTCTGACCTAAAGGGAAAAACAGGGCTAGAAGGTTTTGACCTTGGCCATGTCAAAGTAACTTAAGAAGTCCTGAAAGTCTGAGGTGATCAATGTTGGGTGACCAGTGGGATACCTGGCCATGTTGGATATGAACACCCTTTGTATATTTTACTCATTTTAGCCAACTAATAGAAGACTAAGGGTAAATGAATTTCCCTGTCAATATCCTATACACACAAGCTGTTCTTAAAATAACCTGTTGCTTCTTTTTCATCCCAAGAAGGCATTCTGCTGGAGGGCAAGGACCAATATAGTTCTGGTTGTACATAGGAACCATTGTGTTATAGCCATACTGTCCCAGTGATATTTTCAGGATTTTTCTGCTCAAGCTAATTGACATTTCAACTATAGACAGCTACTCTGACGAGATTGTTCCACTGGTTGTCTACACTTTGCCTGGTGACACCCCGTAGTCATAAGGGTAGTTTGAAGATCTATCTCAATCATATTGAGTATATTTCCAACAACAATGTGTTGCATACCAGCCCATCTAGCTCTCTCAAATAGAGGATAGTCTGCATGTTTTATGTCAACACCAATAGCCTCAGATCCTAGGAATTGCATTAGTCTGCATCGACTCTCAATGTCTTTAAACTTAGTAAATTGGGCCATTAGTGGAGAATAATCTCTGAATTTACAACAAATACCAAGTCAATATGATGATATTATTTATGACAACTATACCCTATTGCCAGTTTACTCCTTGTATGTGGGATGCTATGTATAATGTAAATGAGGCCTAATAGCTTTTACAATGCTGTTATGAGCAATTATGCTGACCACTAGCTCAATATCAGGTGTCGGTATCCTTCTTTTATTGAACCGAAGTCTCTTATCCAAATCATCATCAAAATCCCTTACGGTAAGCCTCTTTTTCAGAGGTAACTTCCTTTGGGCCTGAAACTGTATAGACCATTGTCAATAACCATGTATTTTGTTATTTGGCTTATACAAGTTCTACAACAAGTTCTTTCTTTTTATTAGGCATAAAATTCTCAGACTTACCTCAGCATCTTCATCAATCTCAGACCAAACTGAAGGAGCCTTCAAAAGAAGATAAGGCAGTAATACCACATAATTCATAATTGACATGTATATACATAAGTAGTATTAAGTAGTAGTAGTTTTTTTAAAATAATCTACAGTAATAACTCTTGTGTGATGATTAATGACAAAATAGAAAGAGGCACTAGGCCTTGCAGTGTATCAGACCCCTAGTCGGACCAGGCAGGAGATGAAGGGGTGGCTATGAGTTCATCATTAGGTGCTGGTGACTGATAAAGAGGTTGGTAGGCCACCATTTCCACATCTTGACCAGCTATAAGTAGTTCATCCATCACAACATCTTCTTCAGCAGGTACAGGGGTTGAGCTGTGGGTGTTGGACACCTCCATGGCCTCATCATCAGCATCTCTCTCCCCAGACTCTTGATCTCCTTCAGCAGTTCAGAAGAGCTATCCTAAAGAAAGAATAGACAGTGATTAAGGAAAGGCTAACAGTGGTTTCCCAAAACGATTGTATAATATATATAAACTTTAATTCTCAATGCCTGTAATACTTACTGGAGTGAGCTCCTTGTACCAGTCCTCTTCAAACATTGAGATGTTATCTTCAATGACACACTGAGGAGAATAGACAGTGATTAGGGAAAGGCCAAGAGTAGTTTCCCAAAACAATTGTACATAATATGTATATATGCACTTTAATTTCACAATGCCTGTAATACTTACCCTTTTGACTTTGGAAGTGTTGAAAAAACCTGTGATGGAGACGATTGCATAAAAGTGTCCAACATGATTATCCTTGTCTACATGGTACATGAAAATTACCTGTTTTCTGGTACCATTCTCATCCATCTCTGGATTATGCAGAATCTTGTTACTGGCATGTGTAGACATGACATACACACCAACACTTAACACCTCTTCAAACTTCGATATGTCATTGAAAGACACGGGGGCAAGAGAATTGACATCAGCAGGGGTACATAAACTTAAAGCAAAAGCGTTGTTGTAGTAGATCGTAGAGCCTCGAACTATCTTTGAGACAGTTCAAGAGAAAGTCTGTAAAAAGATAATGTTGTCAAAAACTATCTCAATTTCAGTAACCATGCATTTTGTTATTTGTATATAACAGGTTCTATAACAACAGGTTCTTTCTTTAAAAAGAAAAAAATTGTCAAACTTACCTCAGCATCTTTAATGCTCTTGACTTCTTCCAAGTCTAGGTCGTCACCCCACACAGTTGGTGCATACGTCCCCTTTAGGCATGGTCAGCAGAGCATCTTAGTCAATTTTAGACCAAACTGGTGAAGCCTTTAAAAGAAAAGAAGACAGACCTAGGACATAATTCGTAATTGAAATGTACATGACTGATCAAGAGGTTGGTAGGCCACCATTTCCACACCCAGCCAACAATCAAAATGGTATACACTTTGTATGTATGTGTGCCCTCAGTGTGACCTCTGTGCTGGCCTCCCTGCTCTACTCCTGGGTGTGTGTAGTGGTCTGCCTCCTCCTGTGGTCCCCAAGGCTCTGGCCCCACAAGGGCCAGGTGGGCTGGTATGTACCTCAGGTAGTCAGGGAGGAGGTGGGGCTGTGTGTATTACATAAGTGCCCACTTATGACTATCAGTGGTTGGGCTGGGATCCCAGATTAGGTTACAAGTGGACATATATTGTATATCGATAGTTATGAGTGCCTATCTAACATCACTATTAACGTATGTATGTCTATCTATACACATATGTCTGGACGGCTCTAATATATCCTATCCTCATTATTTATTTCTAAACTAATCTACACGAGATCCACATCAATCTTTTGGCCTTCTCTTTTCTTTCCTTCGTTCTGATTTCAATTTGTGCTGCCAGCGCGTGCAGGGCCACCCCTGCATGCATGGGTGCTGAGTCATTGGCATACAACTCTTCCAAGGATGGTAAGGTAAGGCCATATGAGCTGTTGTCTCCAGTGGTGTGATTATAGAGGGCAATTTATAATATTGTATAAATGGTCAAACGTCTTAAGATGTATAATTCCTCTATCCTTGTGCATACATGTGTGGATAGATCTTGTACACTGCATCTCATCATTTTATGGTTATGATTAAACATGCAAATAATAGTCTAATCGCTATGCACACCAACATGTATGTTAGGTTATGTAGTTTGTCTATTCTTATATGTATATACATACGGCTATTATATATGTAATATAATATGTCTGTTAGTTGGGGAATTGACCATGCTTCCTGACGCCTCCAGTGGTGTGATTATAGAGGGTGCCCACTGTAACACAGGGAACACACTTTATCTATATGGTGTGGTATAGCATTTATTGCTCGTTGTGTCTTCTTAAGGTTCTTCAGGTTCTCCTGGTTCTAGTACAGGCCTGGAAACCTTCCTCTCCATATATACCATCTCCTGAGAGGACCTGCCCCCTGCCCCCTGCCCCTCATGTGAGCACCAGGACCTGGATCTTGCCCCCAAGGTCCTGGCACCACCTAGACTAGCCAATAGGAGAGCAGGACTCCTCTCATGAGATGGTCACAAGATGCCCTGTCCACTCATCACCTTACCACATGGTCACTAGATAGGACCTTCCGGCTCAGGTGATAGTGACAGGACATCCCAGTGCATCTGCACCAACAATACTAATGATTCATATATGATTATCCATAGTGTCCAATTAAAATTTCTAAATGTCTATACGGGGGCCATTCTGTTACATTCGCCCCTTTCATCAAAAGAAATATAGTCATATTTCTTGAGCACACGATTCATCTTCATTCTAGCTGCATCCGTCATCCTTCATCACTTCCAGCGTTACTTCCCTCATGTGAACCTGAGGGCAGCATCCGCATGAGGTACAATTACCATTACCTCCCTCATGTGGGCCTGAAAGGCAGCACCCACATGAAGTACAAATTACCTCCCTTATGTGGACCTAAAGGGCAGCATCCACACAAGGTACAATCAGCATTACCAGGTTGGGGCCGGGACCATGTTGTTAGGACGTACTAAATACATAGTACACACTTTCCATTGGGTCTGTACCAAGATTATGGTACTGTGCACCATCTTGGGCTGTACCATAATCTTGGTACACCTGGTGTGCTCATTCGACCATGACCCCTGCTCATGCAGGTAAATGGGCCAATCACAGCCCAGTACTCATGTACCTTACCTGTGGTCACTGGACTGTGACCCATATCTGTGCATGTAATAGTGGGGTCACTGGGGTCATAGGTGGGACTAGGGAAACCACTCTACCATTTCATGCTTATATTTACATTATATGGCTTATTTACTACATTATCAAACATCACTAAGTGAAAACAAAAACGTCATTTTGTGGGCCTTAATCTATGATTTCATCCTATGGGTTCATTTTTATTAGCAGATTTAACAAAAAATTAGCAAACTGATTTTACTAAACTTTTACTGAAGGAAAATATGTATATAAAGCCAATTCTTAGATAATATTCCGATTTTAGTTATGAAAAAGGGTACATACATAAATTATAGGCCTTTGCTTCCTATAGTGGCATCAGAATTATGCATTTTGATATGGAAATATGAGAAAAGTGACAATAAATGAGTGTACCAAGTTCTTGGTACACCCTGTGTTCTGGGGACTGTCATTCAATCTTAGGGCGTACTAAGAAACTGGTCAGTCTCCAACCTGATTACCTTCCTCATGTGGGCCTGAAGGGGAGCACCCACATGACATACAAATTACCTCCCTTATGTGGACCTAAGGGGCAGCATCCACACCAGGTACAATTACCATTACCTCCCTCATGTGGGCCTGAAGCGCAGCACCCACATGAAGTACAAATTACCTCCCCCATGAGGGCCATAATGGTGGGACCCTCATGGAGTACAAATCCATTAGGCAATCTCGGCTGCAGGGGCATTCGGTGTCGCAAAGTCCAGTATGGTGTACATGCGCCGTACGCTGGCGTCCATCCGCTCCATCCCCTGGTCAACACCTGCCCCTCCCGGCTCTCGTCTCCTTCTGCCAACGCCCCACCGATCCTCTAGGCTTCTCAGCAATGGCTATGCAGGGGTAATCACCCTGTAAGGCGGTAATCGCGCCCTCGGCTTCTGCCGACATCCACCAGTAGCGTGGCAGTGCACCTGTCATTTGGCTTGGCATAGTCTTAAATATGGCAGATCTAACTCTTGGTCCTCTCATAACAATTACAATAATTATCACTACTAAAGCACTAACAGACAAACCCACCAATGGTCATTTCAATACATACACTACAGACAAACCTCTAACATTATATACCAACAGACAACTTCTCAAATGATCTCTGCAACATATGCACAACTAAAGTACCAACAGACAAACCTCACTAATTCCAACAGACAAACCTCTAATTGTCTCTACATTTTTTCTCTAATCACAAAACCTTTAATGACAACTTCGCAGTCACTGACACACTCTATTCTTTGTACTGGCCTATCATTCAACCCACTCACTCTCTCTCCCAAGTCACTCATACAGGAACAAATTACATAAAACTAATCTCAAAACACTAACCAAACACAAAGATCATGTATTTTAGAAACCACTTTCTTATTAAATATGAGGATACCTAACTAAGACCACCTAAGATAAGCCAATATAAAAGAGAATAACCAACCAAAAATCCTTAATCCTTTGCAAACATTCTCTTCTCAAAGGGAACAAGACATCTCAAATGTCATTAATCAGCATACACTGCGAAAATCTCTTTTTTTTCCTTCCTTGACCTTAGTCTCCCTACCAATTATTACCACAACACACGCTACATATAGACAATCAACAAACCTATATCTCTCTGATAACTGTGACATCTAGTCTCTGTATCTCTCTTGGTACATATATGCTGCTATCTGTAATGAGCATATCTCTCACTGCCCTATGTTACTTAACTCCACAGATCTGTGATAAATCCACACACTGCCTATCTGATTGATCAGATGGCAAATCTGCTATGCTGATACTGGGCTATCATGCTATTCTGCCTATGATACAACCTCTCCCCTGTCTAAACATCACATCAGTAGTATGCACAACTGCAACTGAAAATCCCATCAGTTCACTCCCATTCATTCATTCATTCATTCATTCAACCATTCCTAACCAGTAAGTCTTGGACTTTATACAAAAACAATGGATACACCATTCACTTTACAAATACAGGTAGGTGCACAGGCATGGCCTGTTGTTCATACCATTCAGATACCAATTGACTGGAGTTCCATAATGACAAATGACGACAATCACGACAAAAATAACAATCATCACCACAACTTCAAGAACAATAACAACAACAATGAAACCTAGTCACATTAGAGTTAGGTATACCTTCATGTATACAAGACTTTGCTTAATCACTCTACTGCCTGGCCTTTGCCTAAAACTACCTTCCCAACATTCACTATAACATAAATTTTCCACATCCTCCCCTGAGCTTGGTGGCACTAAATCTCGTGCTCTTGTCAATTCCAGACCAGCTCTCACCGTGGAATGTCCCTCTCAACAACCTTTGGCTAATTACTCAGCATTTGCATGCCTATTCAGGACTCTTAAACACAATATCCAAGGCCTCATAACCTCCACTAAACAGTCACACTCCCTTGTCCTTTCTAGACGTTTTCATACCTTATGCCCAAAGGCTAAACACACTAGCTGTGCTCTTTCAAACCATTTCACACAATCCTTTCACTTCATTTCTCAAACTCATCCGACTTATATGCACTAATCAAAATATAACATCAAACCACAATTTTACAACCCTCATACACTGCTTATAAAAGTCAGCTACCATTAGCCTAACACAAAACACCTTCTACCCCTAGCTCCCTTATGTCCAACCTGAACATTATCTGATATGCTGGCATACTCTCTAAACGATACCGCTAGGGCTTCCATATGATCCGCCTGATCTGCCATAGTTAGCCTCTTACCAAAACCAAAACCAAATGCACCTTACCCTCTGGCCTCTGTGGCTCCACCGGGACTCTTCCCAACCAAGGTGCTCTCCCTCCTGTGTTCTTGCTATCCTGGTCACGGCACCAATGTTAGAAGTGTGTAACACAGGGAACACACTTTATCTATATGGTGTGGTATAGCATTTATTGCTCGTTGTGTCTTCTTAAGGTTCTTAAGGTTCTCCTGGTTCTAGTATAGGCCTGGAAACCTTCCTCTCCATATATACCATCTCCTGAGAGGACCTGCCCCCTGCCCCCTGCCCCTCATGTGAGCACCAGGACCTGGATCTTGCCCCCAAGGTCCTGGCACCACCTAGACTAGCCAATAGGAGAGCAGGACTCCTCTCATGAGATGGTCACAAGATGCCCTATCCACTCATCACCTTACCACATGGTCACTAGATAGGACCTTCCGGCTGACCCTAGCACCTAGAGTTATGTAAAGGTGCCAGGGTCTTATACAACATGGCTCAGGTGATAGTGACAGGACTCCCAGTGCATCTGCACCAACAATACTAATGATTCATATATGATTATCCATAGTGTCCAATTAAAAATGTCTAAATGTCTATACAGGGGCCATTCTGTTACATCACCAGATGTAGTGGTAGGTGTGGCCTAGAGGCCTTAGATATAAGTCTGAGACCACCAGTACTCTTAAGTCGGGGAGTTTACGTACAGATAATGGGGTCTGAATGTTTGGGTACACCATGTAGGTGCATTTTTGCGCTGCCATCTCCCTGTCATCCTTGAAGATGGCATGCATGCATGATGGGTTATGGGTTGGAATGCTATTTGGTATAGCCATGCATTGATATACCTCCTTCCCACCACAATTTTGTCCATCGTTGCTGTCACTTTCTACGAAAGCATCAGCCGCTTGTGAAACGGCGAAGAGGCTGGTCGTTGTCTCAATTTTGTATGTACTTTAAACTTAAGTGATTGGGACGGCATTGCAAAGGTATGGACATGGTATAATTTAAACCAAGAGACATCCAATTAAATGGGGATCC
The DNA here is from genome assembly GCA_947462335.1 of Harmothoe impar. Taxonomy (NCBI): domain Eukaryota; kingdom Metazoa; phylum Annelida; class Polychaeta; order Phyllodocida; family Polynoidae; genus Harmothoe; species Harmothoe impar. Next base: position 22,570,991 of record OX381714.1, read on the forward strand.
TAATGTGGACGTAGAAGTTTACTGTAACCATCTTGTCCTCCCATGTAGGAGCTGAGCTTATAAATACTTTCCCTCAGATATCACAATCTTAACCAGAGATTATAGGCATACGCTAGTGAGATTGTCCCAATGCAAATGGCCTATGATTCCTCAATGGTCCCAATATAGTTTCTGCATTTTTATATATATATATGTGGGTGGCTCCTAAAAACCCATAGCTATACACATTTTATCACTGTTAACCCAAATTACTTGTATAGTTTCTGCATTCTTATATATATATATGTGGACGGCTATTATATATTCTCTTAATCTTTATTTCTGGTTTAAATACTACATGCTGTAGACTTTGATAGTGTGTGTGACTGAATATTGTAGATAATTACCTATACTTTTGATAGAAGGTCACTTAAAACTACACTGGTCTTTTCTTTTAAGGGTATTCTTCTTTGTCATGGTACTTTGTTATATATTCTTGCTTTTGCTCTTTAGTTAGACACACATAGGCCACCCATTAGCTCTTTTTTAATGATAACAAAGTTGATATAATCTCGGAAAAAAGTAGTTTACCCGATTGTGTGGTTTGGGGCCAGTGGTATGTCTTGTACACCTCTTCTACAGAGTCATCATTTTTCTACTGGTTTAGTGATTTCTGGTGTACACCAGCACCTGCACACTTACCTATCCGGGCACTGGCACGGTTGCATGTTCTCATTGTCTGCACAATATTTACAGAGAGGGAATTTTAACTTGCTAACAGAGTCGAGGGAATAGGGGTGCTGACTTTTGCTATTCCAAAATATTCCAAAATCAGTTGTTCAATGTTAGTTCCACTATGAACCACACAATGGCCTATGGGGTATCTACAGCTTTTGTTTACACATGTGTAGAGGCTTGTTAAGTCTATATACTTAATGTTCCCTACCTCTGCCATCTCATGATGTAAATTTGCACACCCTGGCTCAAAGAAATTATTAATGTTTCTTTTGTAACAAGACTAAATCCGGATGTGAGCAAGCTACCAGGGCACAATAGATGTAGTGATAAAAATGGAAGATGTGGTTGGAATAAAGAGACATATGTCATGTATAGTCCTTCTGTGTGTAGGAGGGGACAGTGTATCCTGACAGTGTGCTGCCTTACCTCCAGTGAGGGATATCGGAGGCACTAACTGTAGTAGGAGCGTGTGTGAGCAGTAACCCTCCTCCTCTGACTGCCCATGCCTCGCCCTCCCTGTGATATAGCTACCTGTAGTAGGTCACTGTGTCCTGATTACCAAAGAGCTGCTCTCTGTATCACCCAAACTGACCCTTAGGCGTGGCCTCATTTCTGCCATATTAATATGTGACCTTGTTAATCTTACCAGTGATCTGACCCAGATCCCTCCCTGGCCGTGACACAGTTCTAGGAATGGTGTTATTAATTTGGGTCAACAGACTACCTGTGCTGACCCATAGCTGACCAAGATCGTTAACTGTTTCTCTGCTGAGCAGCTCACTGCTCACCACCAAGGCTGAAGACCGAAGGCCTCAATGGTTCCAATAGTGTGCATAAATGTCTCCTCTACAATCCTGTTTGACTGTTGTTTTGAATGGTAGAGGCAATAGATCCACAATCATACTAGTAAACCTGTGAAGATCTGTAAAGTTAGGTTCTGTGATTATTCTGTGCAACTATTTCATCTTCTAACTATAGCTACTCTGCAGAGTGAAACCTCTTATGAAATCTTACCTAATGCTACATCCCCACAGCATCGCTAAACATGTCATGTATCTTTGAAAACATGTTGTCACTTAGAAGCCCATGAAACCCTTCACCGAGGCCTGAATACCGGGGGGAGGGGGCACTGGCAGGTATTTGGTGATAATTACCTCCAAACCCATCTGCCTCACTATTGCTAGGATAGGATTCCAAGTCTGTCTCTATGCTTCGGGGGAGCTGCAGCTGATGAGCTGTCTAAATCAAAGCTGCATTCATCCCATGAACCATATATAATAATGGGGTCCTCCTCCACCTCTACCGCATTGATTTCTGGACTGGGAGTCAGGCAGGTACCGTTATTAACACCTGCCCCCTCCTCCCCCCAGAACCCTGAGAAGGTGGGCTGGGTGAGAGACATGTCCCATTCTCCCCCTCCCCCAATGTCAGAATCCCCCCCCCCCCATGACAAGCATATTATCAGGGGCAGTGAGTCTCGTCCCACCCCCTCTTCCAATAAGATAGGAGTCCTCCTCCCTACTTTAAACACTGATAAGCCCTATTTTCCGGCCTATATAGCCAGTGTTATTTCCTCATCTGAGGAGATTTCTTCCACATCACTCACCAGCTGTTGTGGTTGGTGAGTGATCTCCCCTCCCTCTTCTAGGGCAGCAGGTAATATACACTTGTGTGCAATCTCGTGTTGGGCGTGCTTTTTGAACATTATAATGGAATGGCACCTGCTCATTGGACACTTTTCCAGGATACGGACCTCCCTGCGCACCTGTAGGTGCTTTTTCAGCCATCAATGCTTTGTACTTCACCTTAGACCTGGAGGAGACCATGTATACCTTACTGGTGGCAAGTGTCTCGTTTAAACTCCAACTTCCTGAGTCAATATCCTCCATCGGGACCATTCGCTGGGTGTATCACTGCTGGATCCCTGCTGTGCTTTAATGCACCATGATGCACCAGGGCTGTGTATACTCCCCTCCTTAGTACTTACTCCTGTGTGCACTATGGAGCTATGTGGTATACTGTTTACAGCCTCCTGCCGGACTACTCACTGGGTGTGTGTATCACTGCTGGATCCCTGCTGTGCTTTGATGCACTGTGATGCACCAGGGCTGTGTATACTCCCCTCCTTAGTACTTACTCCTGTGTGCACTATGGAGCTATGTGGTATACTGTTTACAGCCTCCTGCGGGACTACTCACTGGGTGTGTGTATCACTGCTGGATCCCTGCTGTGCTTTGATGCACTGTGATGCACCAGGGCGGTGTGTATTCCCCTCTTTAGTACTTACCATAAGCTAAGGGAAATACTGCAGGCCATGCAGCATGTAGTCTGTACAGAATACTGCTGGTACTACCACTGCCAACCTCACGAAGCAGTAGCACCATGATGGGGCCAATGGAAAATGCCCCAAGGTGATTAGGTGTGATCTTGCCTCCTCCAGTTGTTTAAGGGGGAGCAGATCCTGCATTAAGAAGCCTCTCACTAACTCTACCCGTTCATGGTGGAAAGCAGCGGCCTCGAGAGCAAAAGAGGTAGGTCGACCCATAAGAGCGCCCAATTTACTATTCTGTTGCTCTGCAATCTCTTGACCATCCCAGACAATGACCTTGTGTCCTGTTGGACGTGGGTCAGGAGGGATGCAAACTGCTCCATCTGGTTAACAAGCCATGCCATGTTCCTATGGTTCCCACCCAGCTTTGTCAGGTCGTGTTCACGTAGGTTAACATTCGCCTCATGTTATAAGACACCATACGGCTCGACTGCTGGAGGGCCTCAACCTGCTCTGCCACATGCTGTACATCCTCCACCATAGCTGTGCCAAAAACAGATCACGAGATTCTTGGGGTGTCATTTTCCATAGTAATTCTAGCGTATTCTCAGCGAACATAACTTGCCCTCATGGTCTTAGGATGTAGAATTCCTCTATCCTTGTGCATACATGTGTGGATAGATCTTGTACACGGCATCTCATCATTTTATGGTTATATTCAAACTTACAAATAATAGTCTAATCCCTATGCACACCAACATGTATGTTAGGTTATGTAGTTTGTCTATTCTTATATGTATATACATACGGCTATTATATATGTAATATAATATGTCTGTTAGCTGGGGAATTGACCATGCTTCCTGATGCCTCCAGTGGTGTGATTATAGAGGGTGCCCACCAGATGTAGTGGTAGGTGTGGCCTAGAGGCCTTAGATATAAGTCTGAGACCACCAGTACTCTTAAGTCGGGGAGTTTACGTACAGATAATGGGGTCTGAATGTTTGGGTACACTATGTAGGTGCATTTTTGCGCTGCCGTCTCCCTGTCATCCTTGAAGATGGCATGCATGCATGATGGGTTATGGGTTGGAATGCTATTTGGTATAGCCATGCATTGATATACCTCCTTCCCACCATAATTTTGTCCATCGTTGCTGTCACTTTCTACGAAAGCATCAGCCACTTGTGAAACCGCGAGGAGGCTGGTCGTTGTCTCAATTTTGTATGTACTTTAAACTTAAGTGATTGGGACGGCATTGCAAAGGTATGGACATGGTATAATTTACACCAAGAGACATCCAATTAAATGGGGATCCTAATGTGGACGTAGAAGTTTACTGTAACCATCTTGTCCTCCCATGTAGGAGCTGAGCTTATACTTTCCCTCAGATATCACAATCTTAACCAGAGATTATAGGCATACGCTAGTGAGATTGTCCCCATGCAAATGGCCTATGATTCCTCAATGGTTCCAATACTGTGCATCAATGTATCCTCTACAATCCTGTTTGACTGTTGTCTTGAATGGTAGAGGCAATAGATCTATCTCATCAACAATACTACCAGTGAACCTGTGAAGATCTGTAAAGTTAGGTTCTGTGATTATTCTGTGCAATTATTTCATCTTCTAACTGTTGACCTTCATAGCTACTCTGCTGAGTGAAACCTCTTATGAAATCTTACCTAATGCTACATCCCCACGGGGGCCAGATAGGCTGTATGTATGCGATTTTTACCATCATTAATTCAATTAGAAATTATAGTTAGTCCATTCTTGAATATATGTGGACGGCTATTATGTGCCATTACTTATCAGACGGCTCCTATTTACCCTTAGCTATACACAATTTATCACTGTTAATTCAAATTACTTCTATAGTTTCTGCATTCTTATATATATATATGTGGGCGGCTCCTAAATACCCTTAGCTATACACATTTTATCACTGTTAACCCAAATTACTTGTATAGTTTCTGCATTCTTATATATATATGTGGACGGCTATTATATATTCTCTTAATCTTTCTTTCTGGTTTAAATACTACATGCTGTAGACTTTGATAGTGTGTGTGACTGAATATTGTAGATAATTACCTATACTTTTGATTGAAGGTCACTTAAAACTACACTGGTCTTTTCTTTTAAGGGTATTCTTCTTTGTCATGGTACTTTGTTATATATTCTTGCTTTTGCTCTTTAGTTAGACACCACACAGGCCACCCATTAGCTCTTTTTGAATGATAAGAAAGTTGATATAATCTGGGCAAAAAGTAGTTTACCCGATTGTGTGGTTTGGGGCCAGTGGTATGTCTTGTACACCTCTTCTACAGAGTCATCATTTTTCTACTGGTTTAGTGATTTCTGGTGTACACCAGCACCTGCACACTTACCTATCCGGGCACTGGCACGGTTGCATGTTCTCATTGTCTGCACAATATTTACAGAGAGGGAATTTTAACTTGCTAACAGAGTCGAGGGAATAGGGGTGCTGACTTTTGCTATTCCAAAATATTCCAAAATCTGTGGTTCAATGTTAGTTCCACTATGAACCACACAATGGCCTATAGGGTATCTACAGCTTTTGTTTACACATGTGTAGAGGCTTGTTAAGTCTATATACTTAATGTTCCCTACCTCTGCCATCTCATGATATAACTTTGCATGCCCTGGCTCAAAGAATCTATTAATGTTTCTCTTGTAACAAGACTAAATCCGGATGTGAGCAAGCTACCAGGGCACAATAGATGTAGTGATAAAAATGGAAGATGTGGTTGGAATAAAGAGACATATGTGATATATAGTCCTTCTGTGTGTAGGAGGGGACAGTGTATCCTGACAGTGTGCTGCCTTACCTCCAGTGAGGGATATCGGAGGCACTAACTGTAGTAGGAGCGTGTGTGAGCAGTAACCCTCCTCCTCTGACTGCCCATGCCTCGCCCTCCCTGTGATATAGCTACCTGTAGTAGGTCGCTGTGTCCTGATTACCCAAGAGCTGCTCTCTGTATCACCCAAACTGACCCTTAGGCGTGACCTCATTTCTGCCATATTAATATGTGACCTTGTTAATCTTACCAGTGATCTGACCCAGATCCCTCCCTGGCCGTGACACAGTTCTAGGCATGGTGTTATTAATTTGGGTCAACAGACTACCTGTGCTGACCCATAGCTGACCCAGGTCGTTATCTGTTTCTCTGCTGAGCAGCTCACTGCTCACCACCGAGGCCTGAATGCCGAAGGCCTCAATGGTTCCAATAATGTGCATAAATGTATCCTCTACAATCCTGTGTGACTGTTGTCTTGAATGGTAGAGGCAGTAGATCCACAATCATACTAGTAAACCTGTGAAGATCTGTAAAGTTAGGTTCTGTGATTATTCTGTGCAACTATTTCATCTTCTAACTATAGACCTCTATAGCTACTCTGCAGAGTGAAACCTCTTATGAAATCTTACCTAATGCTACATCCCCACAGCATAGTTAAACATGTCATGTATCTTTTAAAACATGTTGTCGCTTGGAAGCCCATAAAAACCCTTCATCGAGGCCTGAATACTGGGGGGAGGGGGCACTGGCAGGTATTTGGTGATAATTACCTCCAAACCCATCGGCCTCACTATTGCTAGGATAGGATTCCAAGTCTGTCTCTATGCTTCGGGGGAGCTGCAGCTGATGAGCTGTCTAAATCAAAGCTGCATTCATCCCATGAACCATATATAATAATGGGGTCCTCCTCCACCTCTACCGGATTGATTTCTGGGCTGGGTGTCAGGCAGGTACCGTTATTAACACCTGCCCCCTCCTCCCCCCAGAACCCTGAGAAGGTAGGCTGGGTGAGAGACATGTCCCATAGCTATACACATTTTATCACTGTTAACCCAAATTACTTGTATAGTTTCTGCATTCTTATATATATATGTGGACGGCTATTATATATTCTCTTAATCTTTAATTCTGGTTTAAATACTACACGCTGTAGACTTTGATAGTGTGTGTGACTGAATATTGTAGATAATTACCTATACTTTTGATAGAAGGTCACTTAAAACTACACTGGTCTTTTCTTTTAAGGGTATTCTTCTTTGTCATGGTACTTTGTTATATATTCTTGCTTTTGCTCTTTAGTTAGACACCACACAGGCCACCCATTAGCTCTTTTTGAATAATAAGAAAGTTGATATAATCTGGGAAAAAAGTAGTTTACCCGATTGTGTGGTTTGGGGCCAGTGGTATGTCTTGTACACCTCTTCTACAGAGTCATCATTTTTCTACTGGTTTAGTGATGCTACATCCCCACAGCATAGCTAAACATGTCATGTATCTTTGAAAACATGTTGTCACTTGGAAGCCCATGAAACCCTTCACCGAGGCCTAAATACCGGGGGGGGGGAGGGGGCACTGGCAGGTATTTGGTGATAATTACCTCCAAACCCATCGGCCTCACTATTGCTAGGATAGGATTCCAAGTATGTCTCTATGCTTCGAGGAAGCTGCAGCTGATGAGCTGTCTAAATCAAAGCTGCATTCATCCCATGAACCATATGTAATAATGGGGTCCTCCTCCACCTCTACCACATTGATTTCTGGGCTGGGTGTCAGGCAGGTACCGTTATTAACACCTGCCCGCTCCTCCCCCCAGAACCCTGAGAAGGTAGGCTGGGTGAGAGACATGTCCCATTCTCCCCCTTCCCCAATGTCATTACCCCCCCCCCCCCCCCCATGACAAGCATATTATCAGGGGCAGTGAGTCTCGTCCCACCCCCTCTTCCAATAAGATAGGAGTCCTCCTCCCTACTTTAAACACTGATAAACCCTATATAGCCAGTGTTATTTCCTCATCTGAGGAGATTTCTTCCACATCACTCACCAGCTGTTGTGGTTGGTGAGTGATCTCCCCTCCCTCTTCTAGGGCAGCAGGTAATATACACTTGAGTGCTATCTCGTGTTGGGCGCGCTTTTTGAACATTATAATGGAATGGCACCTGCTCATTGGACACTTTTCCAGGATACGGACCTCCCTGTGCACCTGTAGGTGCTTTTTCAGCCATCAACGCTTTGTACTTCACCTTAGACCTGGAGGAGACCATGTATACCTTACTGGTGGCATGTGTCTCGTTTAAACTCCCACTTCCTGTCAATATCCTCCGTCGGGACCATTTGCCGGGTGTATCACTGCTGGATCCCTACTGTACTTTGATGCACCGTGATGCACCAGGGCTGTGTATACTCCCCTCCTTAGTACTTACTCCTGTGTGCACTATGGAGCTATGTGGTATACTGTTTACAGCCTCCTGCGGGACTACTCACTGGGTGTGTATATCACTGCTGGATCCCTGCTGTGCTTTGATGCACCGTGATGCACCAGGGCGGTGTATACTCCCCTCCTTAGTACTTACTCCTGTGTGCACTATGGAGCTATGTGGTATACTGTTTACAGCCTCCTGCGGGACTACTCACTGGGTGTGTGTATCACTGCTGGATCCCTGCTGTACTTTGATGCACTGTGATGCACCAGGGCGGTGTGTATTTCCCCCTTTAGTACTTACCATAAGCTACAGGGAAATACTGCAGGTCATACAGCATGTAGTCTGTACAGGATACTGCTGGTAGTACCACTCCATACTCCACACTGGCCCTCCCTAGTGTTCCACATCGAAACCAACCTCATGCAGCAGTAGCACCATGATGGGGCTAATGGAAAATTCCCCAAGGTGATCAGGTGTGATCTAGCCTCCTCCAGTTGTTTAAGGGGAAGCAGATCTTGCGTTAAGAAATCTCTCACTAACTCTACCCGTTTATGGTGGAAAGCAGCGGCCTCGAGAGCAAAAGAGGTAGCTCGATCCATAAGAGCGCCCGATCTACTATTCTGTTGCTCTGCAATCTCTTGACCGTCCCAAACAATGACCTTGCATCCTGTTGGATGTGGGTCAGGAGGGATGCAAACTGCTCCATCCAGTTAACAAGCCGTGCGATGTTCCTACGGTTCTCACCCAGCATTCGTTGGGTAGCTTTCACGTAGGTTAACAATCGCTTCATGTTATAAGACACTACACGGCTCGACTGCCAGAGGGCCTCAACCTGCTCTGCCACATGCTGTACATCCTCTACCATAGCTGTGCCAAAAATGGATCACGAGATTCTTGGTTGGGGTGTCATTTTCCATAGTAGTTCTAGCGTATTCTAAACGAACGTAGGCCATCCTCATCCGTGCTGCCCATAATTCCTTTTCTTGCTTTTGAACATACCCCAGACACCAGCCTTCCCATCCCTACTGACGTCCCCAGGACCCCATCATTGGAGAGGAGGTCCGCTATTGACCGGGACCACAAGATGATAAATACCACCATCAAAAGAAACCATTTAATATATCCCTGCTTGTGATGAGGCCCAAATACCCTGCCCTCTGGGTGTATCTGCAATCCCACAGAGACATCTATACCCTCCCCCTTCTGTCTATAGGGGCCATCCTGCCCGTCATCCCGACTTGACCTGTCAGGTTGACTCCCCATCCCATTTGCTGACGGGTGAACCTGTTGATTATTGGGATACTGGGCTGATGGCCTACCGTTGGGTGAGTTGAAAATGTGATGGGTATTTTAATGTAGCGAGAATTGTATGAACAGGTGGAAAACCCAGCACCACAGGTGAGGGAATTACCAAACTTACTTACAAAGCTACTTACACTGTTAGGGTATACACACTTCCTATTGTACCTCTTGATTGCACTGTTTTATATTTTTGCTCCTTGAGCTGTGTGTCAGCAAAATGTTTCCCTGCAGTATGTACCCCAGTAATGTACTGTCTCTTGTTCTGTCTGATTCGTTCTGTTTTATCAAATAGTCCTGGGAACAACAGGGACACATCGAAACAGCTGTGGCTATGAGAGTCTGAATGTCCGTCAACCTGGGGCAGGTTATAGTTACCTTCTAGTTTGAATAATCCACTGTCGAACACGAAACTGTCTGGGTTGTCTGTCGAAGACAGGGCTGGGCTGGGTGGGATATCTGCTGTTGCAATTGCTAGCAATCTGTTATCGGCCTCCTCCACTGATGAAAGTAACGTCGCCTCCAGCCTCTCCCTTACGGCGCTGTCTGTACCTAAAGGTGGTCCACTTGCCGATCTCCCACCATAACAGGGCAGGGAGTCTGTCTTGTTCAGCGTCTCCTCTTTGCTTTTCGGGGAAGGTACAAATCCTAATAATATCCTGTAACATCTATGTGACTGTCATATATGCATGACTTATTATTCTATTGATAGTAACTGTAATCAAGCAGTTGCCTATAATCCCTGATGAACTGATAAACATAAAGTTCCTTACAACATTATCATAACCATGTCCTTTTGTGTAGTATACTCATCCTGTCTAAGCTCCAGAGGGTTAGGCAGGCTCTCAATTTCCTCCACAGAAAACACATGAAGATCTATTGTGACCTAGATATCATAAATCATGTGTGAAATGAGCTATCTAAGTCCACAAAGTTGTGTTACTGTCTGCTTCCTTCTATACACAGCCTGTAATTGAAAACGTATTTAAACAGCTTGATATTCAGTTTGAATTCATGTGTTTTAAGAAATATTGGATTACAATTTTCATTGTCATTATATTACCCTCACATTTACTAGATTCATAGAAACATGCCTATATGGTCCCCAGCCGCGAAAGTAGAAAGGGCATTAGATACATCACATGAAGTATATCTCTTAGTACCTCTCCCACAGCAAGAGGATCTATCAAAGCAAGTAACTCAATAGTAAGGTTGTCAATAATAACTCCTGGAGGAGGCAAGCTGTTGGCTGACCTTACTACTGTAACAATCTTGTCATTTCGTGTAGGATCTGTGCTTAGACTTTCCTTCAGCATTGATATCACAATCTTTATCAGAGATTTCAGCATACTCATGTGGGATTGTCCCCATGCAAGTAGCCTATCATTCCTAGATATTGTGTGTTAGTGTACCCTCTACAATCCTGTTTGACTGTCATCTTTAATGATAGAGGCAATAGATCCATCTGATGTTATCAGTAAATCTGTGAAGTTAGGCTCTGGGATTATTCTGTGCAAGCAAGTTAACCTCTCAACTATAAACTCCAGTTACTCTACAGAGTGAAACCTCTTGCAAAAATGTGCCTCCTTAAAAGATTGTGAGCCTGTAGTCTTCACTTTGCCTGATAATATCCCTTAGTCATAAGGGTAGTTTGAAGATCCATCCCGATCATATTGAGTATATTCCTCAGGGGTAGACACTAACGCTGGCCCGGGAGCCAATGGCCCGTAGTTTCAGGTCTGGGCCCGTAGTTTTCTGAGTATTAACATTGCTACGGGCCCGGGTGGCCCGTAGCTACATATAGCCACATTTTCAAGTTTATATAGCTGCGATCATGAGAATTATATCTATCCCTGTGAGGTATAGTCATGTCATATGTCGTTGGAAAGAGGAAATCATCGTCACGCCAGCTATATTACCCAATGGATGTGAATCAAATCTATGTGACCCAATTATAGTCGATAAAATCTTTTTCAAACTCATCTTAAAATATCTCAAATAAGTACAAATGGAAGTCAAATGGAAGGAATTAAGATTGATCTTTTTTGCCTCCTTTTGTTTTGTAGGCAACTATAGATGTTGAAATTCCCGGGCCCACAGTTTTACCTCCGGGCCCACAACTTTTTCAGGGTGCGGGCCCGGGTGGCCCATGGTCTAAAATGTTAGTGTCTACCCCTGATTCCTAGTCACAATGTGTTGCATACCAGCCCATCTTGCTCCATTGAATAGAGGTTCATCTGCAGCTTTTTCAGAAAATGTTTTTGCATAACAGAAGAATATCAAGGACCACTTCTATTTTGTATGAGGTTTTAGGGATGATAATGCTATTGCAGGTGGTATGCAACAGGGCCTGGTCCCGGACCTGGTCCTATGTGTCCTACTGTCCAAAATAGGGGAGCTTAAAAGTGAAAATCTTAAATGTGTGCCATGTTTGGGACTCAATATATTACATCATATATATTCTGAATTGAGGGGGTCACATCAATTATCCCATGGAATATGTAAACTTGAATCCAATTCCATTTCTTGCTCTTCTTCAGCATTGGAGCCAATCAAATGCTCCTTCATTTTCTCTTCTCAACCAGTCCTATAGGTCTCTTGGCAGGAAATTCAGGATATATATGCTTTCTTATGCATCTGTGTAGATTAGAGATTACTTTATTACACACAGCATCCATCACATCAATAACGCATCGGCTGTTCTCTCTGTTCACTGATACATTAGGTATTTAGGGGGACTGTTGGAGGCATAATCTGGAAGGCTGTTGACTTTTGAATACCGGTTGGAAATCACTGATATCCCACCTTTGAGGCCCTTTCCACTGAATATCTCTCTGCATATCTATGTCTGTTAGAAGCTCTAATTTCTGTCCTGTCATTTGCAGACATGCCTGCCATGCTAGTCCTGGTGAAGTATAGAAATGTTCTGGATCTAGACCATAGTACTTGAGGCATATAGTTCTAAATTTCTCAAACACATCGCTCATTGTCTGCAGCCCATACCTTAGAAGCATGCTTGCAGTCACATTCTGATATGGGTTGTCCAGTCAAATTGTTGTACAAGCCCTCTGCATAGGAGGCAAGGATGTTTCTAGACTCTAGACCTCTAGACTCTAGGCCCAGTAAAATAGTCATATGGGTAGACTCCTTTACAAAGAAAGAGGGGCAACCTTTCATCTCCAAAATGTTTCGGAGATTACAAATGTGGAGCTTCCTTCACGAGCCAAATTTGAGACAAGGCTATATAGAAAGGAGCTCATGAATTGGAACAAGTCAAGAAAATTAGATGTACTTTTCTATATCATTGGGGATATATTCGAGACGTTTGTCTGTCTTACCAATATCCTGCATAATCACATGGGCATCGTAGCCTCGGAGATTGTTGAAAAAGTACTTGGATCCGTTTCCCTAATCTATAGTTCAGGTTGCATTGGTTATGTGCAGCACTAAGGAACTCAACAGTCAGGTGGTAGAGGTTTCTGCCAGAATCACCAAGTAGGATTTTACTACATTACTACAAACAGTAGCTTCTCTCAATAGCCCTTCATGGTCTTCAGTCATTCTTAAAGGCATCACACTTCATATTTTCTGTCCTGGTAAGTCTACAGTCAGCTCAGGATCACTCGGAAAGGGTCTCAAAATATGAAAAATATGAGGGTTGTTTAAACATTAGTGACTTGAAACTGTGATGGGTATGATCATGTACCGAGAATGGTATGAAATGATAAGAATAATCAGCGTGAAACCCAGTACCACAGGT